>SRSE01001313.1:457500-1740884 GCA_005024645.1 Planiliza haematocheilus
GCGCGCTCGTGAATAATGGGCCTCGCCTCTCAGCGGGGACGCGCCTCCGCCGTGATGAAAAGAGCAGAGAATTATGGGAAGTTAAGAGGTGAAGAAGCCTCCCGCGGAGTCACTTCTCCTCCTGTGATCTGGAAGTGTTGATTTAACGGCTCCTCATTTCATCATTACGCCGTCTGCTCGCCGCTCGTCTTCTCCGTTTGATGCTGCTCACTCGACGTCAGCTTGAGGACGTTTCGCCCAGACGAAAATATGATCAAATAAAATTGTCTCGACCACGCGTGGCCCCGTGACACGGTGCACCTGGGTTTTATTTTTAATCATGAATCTTGATCCGGGGGAACAGTAATTGGACTAAATATTTCTCAACGTATGAAGATGCGCATCTAGCAAAGATCCAACTTCCTGCTCTTCCTCGTCTGGACTTGAGACACAAATCTGCATAAATATTTAGCCTCTGTCCTAGAACACACTTTAATATCTTCACAGAATCACCGACAATTTGAAGTATTTATTTATTTATTTAACAAGGAAAGTCCAGGTTATACTTTGACTTTAGCTGCTGTTGCTATGGTGACTGCTAAAAACGACCTCCGCGCTACCTACTACATTGTCAAGGACAGCGTGCAACACTACCAATAAAGAAATGTAAAATATTTAAATGAATAATGTGACTTTAGCAAAAAATAAAATCAGCACACACTGATGCTATGTTTTCCCTACACATCTCTGTGAGCGTAGTCGTGACTGTGCTTTGTTTTGATGACTGAAACTGTTCGGATGTTTCTGATAGCATTAGCATCCGCGCTAACAGACTTACCTCCAGTTGCCTGTTACAGCATGTTTTGCAAATGCAGTAACAGTTAATTTAGTAGTCAGTATTTCTTATTTTTTTAGTTATAGCATTGTTAAAATGTGGTGGTGCGTGAAATGTGTTTGATTTGGCAGTCAGATGTTGAAATCTTGAAATGATCTTTTATATTCTTTACGGTAATGTTTTTTTAAATTCGCTTTTTTAGATGAGCTTCACACCGAGTGAAGCTCATCTCCTCAGTTTTTTATTGTATCAGGTATATGGAGTTCAAACTTTCAACACAGATGGCTAAGTTCAGCCACAACATTAAGACCACTGACGGTAGAAGTCAATAACATTGACCATCTTGTGACAATTTAATGTTCTGCTGGGAAACTTCTGCACCTGGCATTCATTCATTCATGTGGATGTTACTTAGACATGTAGCACCCACCTAGACCAGACCAGGCACCCCCACCCCATAGCAATGACGTGCGGTTTAGAATCACCAATTAACCTAACAAGCATGCCTCAGGGATGTGGAAGGAAGCCAGAGCACCCAGAGAAAACCCACACAGGCACGGGAAGAACACGCAAAGACCCCAACATAACCACTACTCCATTGCGGCGCCTACAACTAGAAATGTATTATTTAATTGTCCAAAACAACCTCCTTGAGCTGAGTTAAAAGCAGAGGAATTAGTGAAGGGCTCAACAAATCCCACACTGGTAGTAGTCTTTGGTGGAACAACTAGTTAAAAGCAGGATTCAAACCATGGTCACGGGGGTTTGTGTCCTTTTCATATACTAGACAGTATTATACACTAATCAGCCACAACATTAAAACCACTGACAGCAGGGGTAGATGGGAAGCTTTTGGTCCTGGTATTCATTCATGTTGCACCCACCTAGACCAGACCAGGACCAGGTACCCCCACCCCATTGCAATGACACTCCTTGATGGCGGAAAACGCTTTAGGAACATCTCAAAAAACATGAAGAACATCTCAAGGTGTTGACCTGGCCTCCAAATTCACTAGATCCCAGACTGATCAAGTATCTGAGGGATGATCCACAGAGGCCCCTCCCCCTAAAGCCCCTCTACTAACACTATGCTGTTACCAGACACCACAGGACACCCTCCACGAGAGACCCGTGTCCATTCTCTGATGAGTCACAACTGTTTTGAAGGCAACAAGGGAGACCTACACAACATTAGGACATAATGGTGATAATGTTAAGCCTGATCGGTACACGCCAAAACACCATTTACAGTATATTTACTTTCCCACATGCTAATAGGCATACTGTATACCTCAACCCAGTCTTTGTGTTTCTGCATCGCCTCTCCTTTTCATCCCTTCTCCCTCCATCACCTTCCATCTACGGTGCATGCGTCCTTTGTTCTCCACTTCTTTTCCTTTCTCTCTCTCTCTCATTATTACCTCTGGCGTCCAATTGGCCGGCATTGTGGTGGCTCGGACCAAAAATGCGATGTCGTTAATAATTTGGGGTAGAGATTATGTGATTAGGCTTCTGTGTGTGTGTGTGTGTGTGTGTGGCCTTGGCTTTTTTTTTCTGGATGTGTGCGACTGTGTGTTGTATCTGGTGGTCACATTATTAGATTCAAATGAGAGCAGAGAGGCTGCATGCATGCAGCAATTTGTTCCCTCAGTTGGTGACGTGTTGCTGAGGCAGAGAAAACCCCAAGAGGATACAATAAATCAAGAAATGTATGGCGCCGTTTAAAGCTGTGGGGAATGGTTTTTCATAATTTTTCAGACGCCAAATCCATGAAGAAACGCGTATGGGATTATTTAGCGATTACAAAAAAAGGTGTTTAAGAAACCAGAATCTGGCCCATGTCCCTGTTTACCCTCATTGAGGAGGCATGTCTTTCAGAGTGGCTGGGTGTAGCTTCTCAAAGGTCCCATAATCCCCTCCTCCACCAAACTTCACACTTGGCACAATGCATTCAGACAAGTACCGTTCTCCTGGCAACCGCCGAACCCAGATTGGTCCATCAAATTGCCAGATGGCTCCAAAGAACACGTCTCCACAGCTCTAGAGTCCAGTGGCGGCGTGCTTTACACCACTGCATCCAACACTTTGCATCGTACTTATTGATGTATGGCTTGGGTGCAGCTGCTCGGCCATGGAAGCCCAGTCCATGAAGCTCTCTACGCTCTGTTCTTGAGCTAATCTGAAGGCCACATGAAGTTTGTAGGTCTGTAGCGAGTGACTCCGCAGAAAGTTGGCGACCTCTGAGCACTATGCTCCTCAGCATCCTCTAATCCCGCTCTGTCATCTCTGGCATCCTATCACAGTACCACGCTGGAATTCACTGAGCTCCTGAGAGCGACCCATCCTTTCACACAAATGTTTGTAGAAGCCGTCTGCATGCCTAGGTGCTGGATTTTACACATCTGTGGCCATGGAAGTGATTGAAATACCTGAATTCAGTTATTTGTAACAGACGATTTATTAACCCCTTCATGCCTAGTGTCGCGAATTAGCGACGCACTGTTTCCGTTCAGACTGCAGCCGAAATAACACATGTAATACTCCAAAGTCGGTTTGTGCACATTCAAAAAATTCCTAGGAACCTTTTGCAAGCACTAGTTTCTCGTAGGACCGGTCGGAGTGGTAAGCAAAAATACAAGTAATGAATTTCTTTATATAATTGAAAAATCAATTCAGGAGTTAAATAGTTAATCCAAGAATTTCACTGTTGCAGCAGCAATGTACAAGCACTCTGCAAATAATAAATAAATAAATAATTTTAATAAATAAATTAAAATAAAAAGATTATTAAATTATTAAATTAAATAAAAAAAAATTAAAAATTAAAAATCCCCCCCCAAAAAAAATAAAATCCAAAAAAATAAAATCCAAAAAAATAAAAAAATTAAATAAAAAATCTATGTGCTGAATATTTACAAGAATAATAAAATAATTGAATATTAATACAATTAATTGCAATGAAATGAAATAGGGCTAATGAGTTGGGACAAAAGATAGAGAAAGATGTTAAGGGAACAAAAAATTGGATGAAAGAGACAGAGATGTGTTTCAGGACAGTCAGTCAGCGCCAGGGAGAGATTGTGATTCATCATGCTGTGTGTGTGAGAGAGAGAGAGGGAGTCAGAGGGGATGGGACAGGAGAGGAGGGTTTATAGGCCAGCTGTGTGTGTAGTCTTTTAGTCAGTCAGTGACCTAAATCACAGAATAAAAAGAGAGGGAGAGAATAAAAGGAGAGCGGGGGAGAGGGGTGTTTATGGATACAGCAGCGCGGAGGGGAGATAACTTTAGATGGAGTGAGTAAAACACACAGAGGGGAGGAGGAGGAGGATGGGGAGGAAAAAGAAAAAGAAGAAGAAGAGACAAAGGTTGTGGAGAGAGGGAAAGAAGGAAAGCGCGAGGACAAGGGATGTTGATGAGAGAGGAAGGAAGAGTTGGAGGCAAAGAATGAGAGAAGAGAAGAGTGAGAGAGAGAGAGATGACATTTATGGAGCTGAAATTATGCGGCGCAGATATAAATATCCAGGGCTTGTTATTCCTTCTTTGCCTGCTTTACATTTCCAGAGGAAAAAATAAATAAATAAAAAAAACGACTTCCCGACAACCAAACGGCTTACAAACACACACACACAGCTCCCTGCAGCCACGGCTTCACTTCAGAGCCCAGCACGCACAGGGGGAAGAACAAATATCTAAAACAAGCTGTGAACTCGACACATACACGGGAATAATTAGCTGAGCTGGGATGGTAAAGTGTCCTTGACACGGGACGTCACATTAAGAATTTATCATCAAATTAAAGTAGAAATTCGTATTTTTTTTTTAATAATTCAGCGTCTGGGTGGTGTTAGGGCTCATTATACACACAGATTAGCACTGACACACAACACAGAACGGATCAGAAAGAGACTTATTTTCATTACGCCGTAAACACCATCACGGTCAAATAATTACAGTTTACAGCGAGTCAGAGCAGGGGAGCACGCTAAGAGGGATCAGAAACAAGGGCAGAGTCCATTAGCATCTATTCCTCGTTGCTCCAGAGCAGCCTCGGCTCCAGCGTCAGCTTCAGGAGCGGCGTGGCACGACGGTAATTCAGACACAGCGTGGGATTTTACTCTGGTGTTGAGAAAATAAAAGAAAATGTCAGTTATTTTTGTTTGAGGCTGAAGCGGTCGTACACTTGAAAGGTGGCCGCGTCTCCTCGGAGGAAGGTTTGTGGTCGGCTTGGATTAGTTTTGCTGGAAAAATGCAACGATTTTCTTTGCATTATTAAACACGTAGAGACAGAAAGTATAAAAGATGGGTTTAGCAAGAGCATCGTAGACTCAACTGACACACAGATCAGGCATAACATTATGACCACCTTCCTAATATTCACCCTTGTCTCCCTTGTGCCTCCAAAACTGTCGTGAGAGAATGGACATGGGCCTTCTGAGGGCGTCCTGTGGGGGGAGGGGCCTCTGTGGATCATCTCACAGATACTTGATCAGTTTGGGATCTAGGGAATTTGGAGGCCAGGTCAACACCTTGAGATGTTCTTCATGTTTTTGTGAGTTGTGTGTCAGGCTGCATCCTACTGGGGATGGCTGCTGCCATCAAGGAGTGTCTTTGCTATGGGGTGGGGGGTGCCTGGTCTGGTCTGGTCTAGGTGGGTGCTACATGTCCACATTAATGAATGCCAGGTTCAAAAGTTTCTCAGCAGAACAATGAATCATCTCAAGATCAGTGGTCTTAATGTTGTGGCTGATTGGTGTATCTTTTGAAATTGTTTCTGCTAATGCAGCGCTCTCTCTTGGGTTAATCCACAGCGTGGAAAGCTGCCAGGTGTGTATGTATAGTGTATATAGGTGCCTCTGAAGAAAAAAGAAAAAGAGGATGCTCGATCAGCAAAACCTTTTCCTGGATATCGTCAAGCTCTCAAATAGTTTCAAGTCCCCTGAGAATTGTAAGTTCGTTTCCTTGTTTCCCTCTGAAGATTTTGTGTTTACAGTACAGAATTATACAGCTGCCTTAGCCTAGTTTGTTAAGTTTTACATCCTTCTCTGAGAATATAGTCTGCCTGGCGATACAGAGAAGAAGAAACTAAACAGTCCTACAATCAGAGAAAATTAGTTGGAAACAAATTCAGCTTCAAGGTTTCCAGATGACCTGTCCATCGCTGCATAGAGTCAGTGAAGGGACACTGAAGTGACATAGCCAAGCATCAACCTTCGGGACTGCAAAAATGAAGCCACAACCTGCAGTTCTTTGAATAATCATTGAAGGCTGGCTCTGAAAAGTGAGTTTGTCTCTATAGTTTAAATGTTCAGCTTAGCATAAATAAGGCCGTTGCTGCTTTGAGTGGCAGGCAGGTGTCCTCACAGGTCACTAGCCATCTGCCCGCCTCAGGTCCACTCACTCTCCACCTATACGCCCAGTTTCTAATTAGCTGAGACTTAGAGTCGGGTACAGCAAAGTTGGTGACAGGTGGTGGCACTTACACACAGAAGGCGTTGCAGGACATAACATAACAGCAGGATGTAAGATGCTTGCAGGTAAGGCGTGCATGGAATATAACAACCAAGTTACTGCAACAGTGTAGAGAAACCAGGACCATGTGTGCAGACTATGGACTGGAAGTCACAGGGTTAGAGTGGGAGATACCTCCAAAGGTAGCGGAGAATGTCTGAGACAAGATCCTGTGGGACCTACAGTTACTGGAAACTGAGAAACTGGTTATGGTTAGTGGTTGATATAGCAATCCAGAGTGATAATAACATTAAGAAGAAACATGAGAAGCTTGAGAGGAGTCCCACAGATTTCCGGAACAACACCCGAGACCTCCGTCAAGGACCTGAGGACCTGAACTTGAAGGAGGAAGCAGAGCACCCACAAGGAGCGAGTGTCTTCTTTTTCTCTAGTTTCTGTTGTTCTCGGGTTGCAAGAGCTTGTGGAGAGAGTAACAAAGTTTTGTGCTATTAACTATGTAAAAGATCCAGTGTTTTGACAATGTATACACGGGACACGTAGCAAGAAGGTAGGACACAAAATGCAGGACACACACACACACAAGACAAGGAATGGACAAAATCATTTTTAGTTTAATGAAAACTTACTCAAAGGTGGTGACAGAAAGTGAAGAACAAACAAGGATGTGTGAGGAGCTGAGCAGAAACAACAGGAAACAGAAAGGAACACAAACAGAAATAAAGGCAGAACTAGATACATACACACAAGGCAATCCCAAACTTTCAAAACAGGAACAGGAAACGCTCAGCGAACCCAACAGAAAATATTCATGTTCATATTAATTTAAAGACATTAGCAGCACTGACATGTGAGTGACACTCATCTAATATAAATTAAGCTGCTCAGGAGGCAGCTGGGTCACATGATGCAAACTGAGGTAATAGTACACTGTAAAACATTAAGTGTTGTCAATGTTCGTTTAACTCATTGAGTTTTGAGTTGGAAAAAGTGATGGAGGAAGAGGAGGAAGGGTGACATGATATGAATATGGGGAAATTCATTTAGGCAGAAATATTTTTATAAAAATGACAATACCTTTGAAATAAGGTTCTAGAAAAAAGGATTAAACCACGGTATTACAATGTCATCAAAAATAAAAATAAGTGTAATGGACGTGTGGATTTAAGAAGCTGTTTCTCTGCCAGGATCTAAGCTGATATGAATTCAGTAAAACTAAATTCATATCAGCTAATTCATATAATTTCATATCAGAAATGTGAGTTAATTTGAGAAGATATAATGATTTGTCTTCAGTGGATAATATGACTTAGTAAGGGTTAGGGGTAAGTAACTCAGATTTTTGAGATGAACCAGAGCTTTTCTTCAGATTGAGTTTACTCCCATTTTTAAGGCAGCAGGTCAACTTTCCTTTTCTATGTTTTACTGGCTTGAAATGTTTCACTACGGCGTACAGATCGCAATAATCGATTTGGTAAAAGGAGCCAGCCGAGGAGCACGCTCAATTTGTGCAATGCCTCGACTGGAGTTAGTCCAAAAAGCAGCCTGTGAACACAGATGGATTTGTAACAGCTCAAGCCAAATCAGATTTGAGTAATGTTTTTGATTGAATGCCTTCATTCATACGATTATACAAATGGTGCAACAATTGATTGTTAAATGAGCGGCTTTGAAACAAATCAATCAGCTGGATGATATACATCAGTGGGAAAGATTCTGATATGTTCACCTACAGAAGTTGTTTTTTTCCAAATAGCAAACTGAAACAAGGATAATTGGACAGGGAATAAAAGACTGGTGGGGAGTTGGGGTTTACATAGGAACGTGTGTGGGTGTTGCTCACCTGAAAATCTACTACCACCACTCAACACCACAAACAACAGAAGGCAGTTCATCCTAATTCTGGATGATCCTGCAGCACAAAATTAGCATCCAGTGCCAACTTCTGATACGAGTGCAGGAAATAATTTATGTGATAATGAAGGTTACACAGGACAATGAGGTGGATGCTTGTCTCTTTTTCTGAAGTTTATGTCCCAGCACAGACCAATGTTAAATTTAAGTTTTATAACTTGGGTTCAGAATTCATGGGCCGACTGGTTCCTTTCTGTGTGGAGTTTGCATGTTCTCCCTGTGTCTGCATGGGTTCTCTCCAGGTTCCTCCCACCGTCCAAAGACATGCTGGTTAGGTTCATTGGTGATTCTAAATTGGCCGAAGGTGTGAATGGTTGTCTGTCTCTCTGTGTTAGCCCTGTGATTGACTGGAGACCTGTCCAGGGTGTACCCTCTGACAGATGGGATAGGCTCCAGCCCCCCTACAACCCTCCAGAGGACAAATAGTTACAGAAAATGAATGAACTTGGGTTCAGGAACAAGTCCAAGTCTCAAACATCCAATAACCTGGGCCTATACCCTCTTTCTTCCTCTCTTCCATGTCATTGTAGGAACCAGGGGGACACAAAGCCAAAGCACTATGTGAGCCTCCATGTGAAGACCAAGATTTGTCTTACCCTTGACCCCTGTCATTCCATCCCATATCTTTCCTCCCTTATTCATTCACCAATGAACCTAACCAGCATGTCTTTGGACGGTGGGAGGAAGTCAGAGTACCTGGAGAGAACCCATGCAGACACAGGGAGAACATGCAAACCTGCAAGCAGATTGATTTGAACCCAGAACCTTCTTGCTGTGAGGCATCACTTCTAACCACCACACCACTGCCCCTTTACTCCCTTAACCTGGTCAAATGTGGTCTAGTCAGTGAAATGGTATTCCTTTCTTCTCCTCAACTTATCAAGTGCTTCAACAAACAGTATTTCTCAGCCTTCTGATTATTGAGCCATTTGGTAAATCCGTTGTCAGAAGTCTGGTACTACCATAAATAAAGAGGAGAGGAGAGTTTTTGGAAGACACGTTACATTTTCCATGAAACCGGTTCCAGCCCACTGTGGCTACATGGCAGACACCTCATCCCTCTGAGCCAACACAACATTCAGGATCCCCAGATCGGATGTAAATTAGCTACACATGGTTACAGGGACAGACTTCCATGTTGGGCAGAGCGAGAGGCACTCGACAAGGAAACCTTTACTGCAATTACGCTCATGGCAGTGATGTGGGTTTGATATTTTGAATGGCTTGGAAAAACATGAAGAACTCCCTCAAAGCCGAAGAGCTTTTCTTTATATATAACGGCATATTTACATAAAAAAGGCATATGCAGCTCCCCCTTTACTGAAGACATACATTAACATAAATTACTGGATTTAAAAAAAGAACAGAACCTGGGACAACAACATCAAACAGCTGAATCTTTTTATGTTTGATAGCATCTAAAAACTAAAAACAATTTGAACAGTCATCAGAGAATGGACATGGTCCTTCTGAGGGTGTCCTGTAGTGTCTGGCAACACAGTGTTGTCAGTGGAGGACCTTTGGGTCCTCTGGGTTGAGGTGAGGGGGCTCTGTGGATCATCCCATGAATTCCAGGTCCTATAGTGTCCCAGCCAAGCACTGAATGGTCACAAGATGCTATACACTTCTCCTATATCTCCATAATGTTATGCCTGATCAGTGTGTGTCCCATGAGTCAGCTTTCTTCTATGTTTTGTATTTTGTACCCCATGTGTGAATATATTGCAAGAATAGATTTATGTTTTGTTCATTTTATTTTTATTTTATAGACCCATAATCTACGAAAGGCAGCGGTTTAGTGTAGGCTTGATCAGATTAGTTTATTTACAGCACATTCTCTCTGTTCTGTGTCACACACATCCCATTTGGATCTGGTGCATGGTTCCCCTCTGTCATGCTGTTTTACCTCTGCCCACATTTCATTCAGCATTGCTTCACATCCCTCCAAACGGCTGCACACAGTGATAACAAAGAGAGAGACATTCAGCAGATCAGAGAAACCCAACTGGTAATCAACCCCTAAACCAAATCTGTAATCTGCGTCTAAGCACCACTCAGGACTGGATCCCGTTCAATTTCGATCTGTTTCACTCTGGATTTGAGTCAAACAGCGTGCGTGTTCAGATCAGTGTGGCTTTGTGCAGCTCTGGCTTGGGTTTCTCCGGCACCCAGTCTGTCTGTTTGGCACCGGGTGCGTCAGTCTGCAGCCAGAGCTCAGATGTAAATCACACCAAATTGGATCAATATTGAATACAGGAGGGAGAGTAGTGTCTTATTACATCACAGTATTGGAAACGTAGGCTCCTGATTACCTTCAATGGGATTATAGTAATGCAAAGAGAAAAAAAGGGTAACCACACTTTAACAATTTCATTTCCCCCACATGGTTGGACAAAAATCGGTAGGTGGTAATCAGACTTCATCAGATCAGAGTTTAATCCAGCTGCATGACTGCACATTAACTGGACACAAAGAGGAAGGCACTTATTTGTGTGAGATTACTGGAAATCCGGTTACAAACAGATGTTACTTGGACATGTAGCACCCACCCAGACCAAACCAGACACCCCCACCCCATAGCAAGACACTCCTTTATGGAATAAGTTGCCTGAACCACCTAAGCTGGCCCCTTTTGATGCAAAGGAGCACCCCGAGATACTTCCCTCTATAGGGGCAGGAACTCACCCCCAACCCAGACGGAACAATCCACTGTTTTCCTGCAGAGCAGCCTCGGGCTTGGAGGTGCTGACCCTCATCCCAACCGCCAGGAAAGATCATGTTACCTAAATCACAAAGGTTTGTAGAGTTTTGTAGATCTCACGTGTCAGAATTGACTCTTAAGTATTTAGTCACTGAATCACACAGTGACGCAGTGAAACTTATTTGCACAGCTAATGCGATAGCTCATTTAATTTCAAGGCCTCTAGTATAACATTTCCGGGGAGACTCGCATTGTCAAAATGATTTGCAATCGGTCCACTGCATGAATTCATCAGAGCTGAACTCTTCATAAAACCTCAGTGTGTGGATATACTTGGCCCCCTCTGACAGAATCCATAAAGCGTTAAAGAAAGGCAACTGGACTTTTGTTTGTAGTTTCTCAAAGACGTTTCATCCAAGTAGCTTGTTCAGTGCTGAAGGACTCATGGGGAGCTGGGTTTTGAATAGGCACATCTGTGGGTATTACCCATGAGAAACTCACATGAGTGTATCAGGTCTTTTTGAGTAGGTGTGAACGCAAGAATCGCACTCCTTTCCAGAACAAATGGACCAAGGTGGGACCAGCAAGGGAGGGTGGTCTCAGCCCGATTGTTATCTATTACTAGAACAATTTGTTTCGCAGTGAGAACACATACTACCCACAGATCAACACAACTACTACACAAATGTGTATGTGATTATATGACCAAGTAGAGTCCCTGATGCATCCTTGGAGGAGTAAGTGTTGGGTCAGTAGGTTGAGTCCATGACTCCAGAGCATCTCTTCTCCTTCTGGGGTGTCAAACAGGAGTGGCGCATCTTCTTAGCATAAACTCCTACTTGTAGCCGAGATGCTCCGTCAGACAGAACATGCTGTTCATTTACAGAGCACTGAGACATGAACCACACGACAGCAATAAATGCCAGAGTCAAAACTTGCTGCTGATGTTCCATTTTTAAACTTGATTATTTCCTGATTTCTTGAAATTGAAATTCCTTGCAAGATTATGACCAGCCACAATAAAAAAGATTAACTTGTCTCTCGATTGCCCTTTGAACACAAATTGAACAACACCAAGGTTAAATGGAACATTTTAGCAATATTGAATGAAGTGAATCAGGATAAAGTATAGGTGTAAAAGCACCAAGTTGTACATTGTCAGCTTTATTTGTTCTTAACCTCGTCTTGAAGGGAAATTGCCATTTTTTACAACCTTATTTCTGGCATAAAACAAAATTGTTTACTCACCCATATCACTCTGGTGTCATTTGGAGTCGTTAGGAAGATATTAAGATCCACGTATATCCTTATAGTGGGAGTGACTGGGGCACCGAAACGCAATCTCTAAATAATGCATTATCTGCCTCAAAACTCGTACATGTCATCAATATTTTGTTATGATGTTCTAGTGCGATTCCCCGTTGAGTCCAGAGTTACCTGCTATCTATTCGCGGACGCGCAGCGGTTTGTTGTTCTTTGGCCAGCTGTTCTTCTCTCTGCCTCCGCATCCTCCTTTCAATGAGCTCCTCATCCCTGTACTCTGGCTCAAAACATAAGGACGTCCATCATAAACAAAGTTGTCGTCGAAAAGCTCAGACTCGGAAAAATATTCAGCCATGTTGCAAAAAACTAGCAGTAGCAAATTACAGGTAAACAAACTGACCATCACGGGTGCACGCAGTCAGAGATGACATCATCCAGGTCAGAAGACATCATTTGGTGTCTGTAGGTCAATCTACAGACCCCGGATGATCATAACAGGTAACTCCATACTCAGCGGGCAATTACTAGCGTACGATAACAAAATATTGATGAAATGAACGCACTTCATGGCAGATAATGCGTTATTAAGAGGCTGCGTTTTGGTGCCCCATTCACTCCCACTATATGGATTTACTAAATATCATCCAGATGACCAAATGATAGTTATATGGATGAGTAATCTATCATATTTTATGCCAGAAATAAGGTCCAGGTTGTAAAAAACAGTAATTCTCCTTTAAAGAGATTATTCACCCCGCTTTTTTTCTTACAAAGGATATCCAAGTCATCCATCCTTCTATCTGTCGTCGCTCCCTGCTTATCCTCTGGAGGGTGGCACCGATTTAATTTGGCCCAGCAAATCTTTGCAAGTGCATAATCAGAAAGCAACTCCGGGCCAACCACATACATTTTGTTTGAGGGGGAGGAAGTCTGGCTTTGCTTCCAGGCTAATCCTGCAGTAGCTGCACCTGTGATCTTCCCCCGTCATGAAAATAAAAGACATTCTAATCGGCCTATTACAGCAGACAATTTACATGTATATTTCAATCATTCAGTTGACAGTCTGATTGGGATCACTTTTGTTGCTACGGCAGAATGGCGGCCCTACGGGGGTATAAAAGGGATGAACTTCCCCTTTTTAACATAATTACTGAATCTGTGAACACGACAGGGCCTTGAGACACGCATTAGAACAGAAGAGAGCACCGAGCAGAACAGAGGGAACGTCTCATCTTGCATTCTTCGTAGGTATCCCCGAACCGCGGGACATTAAAGCGCATTTACGTTTCCACATTTACATTTGAGCCCCATTACAGCGCTCAGCCACTTATCATAAGTGCGTTCAGCGGGAGTTTGGAGGGAGTCCAAAGATTATCGCGTTACCGTAAAGCCCTTTCAGACAGATGATTCGTGCTCTGATGCGGAAATAAGCTTTCCTGAATACACTGACAGAAAGTGGAGTCATTTATTCAGCGTTTACAACATTCAGGTGTGATAGAACAAGGTGCCAACCACCCCTCCGGTCATCTCCACAAGAGAGGGTTGTCTGGGTAACCCTTTCTTTTCCATTGTTCACTTCAGCGGTCCAGCGTAATTCTAGCTCATTCGTGTAATTCTTAGTAAAATGGTATAATATGGTTTAACACCACACACTTTAAACAGTTCTGACCTCCATCTCTGACAGCCTGCCATTTTTGAGGCATCATCATGATCAGTCTGATGTATTCGCTGTCCTAGTATATAACAGGAGCCAAGTAAAAACTGAAACTGATTGTGCCTCACATGGCTGTTTAACCCTGGCTCCGACAGTGAGCCAATCCCCATTCACCTTCATGCTGAAATCTCCAACTTTACAGTAGAGAAAGCTTGTTTGCAACCTATGACAACAACAAAAAAAACAGCTTATATGTGGACTACTGCACATGAATTCTGAATTCCTGGTTCTAAAGAGGTTCTGACTGTTCAATTGTGAGGAAAAGACTGTCTTTGCACCTGAATACATTACTCCAGCTGTTTCAAAGTGACTATTTTCATCCTCTAATTTGTGGTTTTCTTTTTTGTTTGTTTGGTTGTTTAACACACGCCTCAAAAAGTAGGTACTGGTTGGGTTCTCATCCATCGGCCGACTGTGGGCCTTTGTGTGTGGTGTCTGCGTGGGTTCTCTCCAGATACTCCGGCTTCCTCCCACCATCCAAAGACATGCTGGTTAGGATCATTGGTGATTTTAAATTGGCCGTAGGTCTGCTTGTGTTAGCCCACCTGTCCAGAGTGAACCCCACCTATTATCCAATGAAAGCTGGGATAGGCTCCATCCCCCCGTGACCCTCCAGGGGACAAGCAGTTACAGAAAATGAAAGTGTTTGCTCAAGGCTATCAGGAGCTGGGACACTCAGTCCACATTTGGAGGTGGTCTAGGTCCTGTTTGACCTCATTCCTTCAGTAGACCACCTACTCAACGGTGATCTTGAAGCTTCTCATTCATTTAAATCACAAAATGTATTCTTTTCTGGGTGTTGGGTCCTCAGAGTTTATCCACTGTTCCACCCAATTTGTGTTTGACAGTGCTGATTGCGATGAAGATGTCAATTTCTCTGCGGGTATCTCCCAAAGGAATCAATAAAGTCGTTTTTCTAAAAACACACAACAGCTATTATAAATGATCACCTGAAAAATGAAAGCACACCACGACTATTGTGGCCGAGTGTGACTCTGTGATTAAAAAATGTCTTTATTTACCTTTATTACATGAGATTTTTCAGTCCCGGCTCCAAGCAGCACATGAATTAAATTACCGTGCTCATGGAAGCTTCCAGGGTTCAATAAGTTTCATGAAGGTGGCGATGAATAAATAATTAATAACAGCGGTGTCTTTCATCTGCTACTCGACAGATTTGATTTTAATAAATAACTAGAACAAAAAAAAAAAAGGACCACATAAAATTAATTTACATTTCATTTTGCTTCCTCACTTTATTACTTTATGATTTAGCCCACATGACAGTGTAAGGGAGAAAAAATGTTGCAGAGAGGGGACTTATTTCTGTTCAGGTGTCAAACTGTATGTTTTTACTTTAAAAGGGAATTACTGTTTTTCGCAACCTGGACCTTATTTCTGGCGTAAAATATTATTGTTTACTCACCCATATAACAAATTACACAAAAAAAAACTTTTGTTTAATTTGTATTCTTTCAGGAGATATTCAGATCTACATATATCCATATAGTGGGAGTGAATGGGGCACCGAAACACAGCCTCTAAACAACACATTATCTGCGTGAAACTCGTTCATTTCACCAATATTTTGTTTTGATACGCTAGTGCTATTCCCCGCTGAGTCTGGAGTTACCTGTTGTGACGCCGCAACGGTCGGCTGGTTTACCTATAATTTGCTACTGCTAGTTTTTTGCAACATGGCTGAATATTTTTCGGTGCCCCATTCACTCCCACTATATGGATATACGCAGATCTAATTATCTCCCAAACAACTAAAAATTACACATAAGTTATATGAGTGAGTAAACAATCTTATTTTATGCCAGAAATAAGGTTCAGGTTGTAAAAAACAGTAGTGCCCCATTAAAGGTGACTTAAGATTAATTGTCTTCATTGTTTAAGTCCAGTTATCAAATTATGATTGCCGTTGAGGATTGTTTTGGGAATGCTTGCCTTTTGTGGGACCAACTTCTACTACTTATTTCAATCTTTATCCAACTGCTCATTACTAGTTTGACGATGTACAAAATCGCAGATTGATGGCACAAGTCATATTTTAGTGTTCACACTTAAAGCACCAAATTATGGTTGCTGTAGAAGCAACCAAAACACATACATTTTACCAAAACTGGGCTTACAATGGTTGTTGTATGCACAAAACACTTATAAATGAGCGAAGAATCTTCCCACATAACTCAACAACAACAAAAAAGAGGAGTCCTTGTCACACTCGGCAGGAAGACCAGAAACTAGTGCACAAGCAGCAGGTTTCCTTACCTAAATGGATGTTCTTTAGTCATCTCATTAAGCTGGACAAGGGGGGACTCTGGCCACTACCTGTTCAGAGAGGATGTTGGACTGTGAGTTGACTGGTATGTAAGCTCGGGGAGAGCTGTACAGTATCCCACCGCCTCAGGTCAGTTTCAAAAGCCTCCTGCTTTGACACACACACACACACACACGGCAAAACCGTGGAGCGCCTTCGGCTCAATGGGAGTTCATTACACACTCCCTCGACCCCCTGCTGCTCCTTCACAACCGCAAAAGCTGGATGTGCACTTTGATGGAGTGTGTGTTCACGCATGTGTGTGTGATGGAGAACAGAGAAAGCCAGCGCATTAGCATAATAGCGCGCCAGCTTGCATGTTTGAAGCGATCATGCGTGTTGCGTTTGCTGGCACACAGGTGGACGACGGGACCGAAATAGACAAATCAGGGATGAGATGTGGGGGCCGAAAACAAAGCTTAACGACACACGATGTTAGACTAGATGGTGTTTCAAAGCCGGTACAGAAGTTATATCAATGTAAAAGGCAGTGACATGGAAAAAAATGGAACATGTTTTTAGTCTGAGCAGCTAAGAACGAAACCATTCATCATGATGTGAAAACGATTTCTCTAATTCCCAGGGATATTCCTTTAAAGACAGTACAATGCTCTGTACCAGGTTCGCAATTTGATATTACCAGTGATCACAGTGAGCTCTGTTCCACACTCTGACAGCTACCGTCTCAAAACAGCGGTTTGATATCACTGCCGTTGTTTCAGAGCCATGATTTGTGGCGTGCGTGGGAAGTGTGCAGCACGTGGCCACGCGATACAAAAAGTGGGCCGAAAGTGGAGCACGTAATAAGCAATAAAGTCTCCGATGCTCGCTGAAAGCAGACCCATTAGCCTGTTATTTATTTAAATTATCCCTGCACCCGACACTTTAGGAGACCCGGCGGCGAGCTATGATAATGACTGGAGGCGTCCATATGAAAAGTAATGTCACTGTAATGTCACCGCTGCAGAGTTTGTGATGTAATGTTCAGTTTGGTGTTATTTTGTAGTAGAAGAGTTTAAGGTACCCTCCCCGACCCCCAAACTATTTTTGCAGCACAAAGTTTATCTGAAGTCACTCCGGTGGTTACTGATCTACCCGGCCAATCAAATGGAGTTGAATGGCTGGTATATCCAACATAACATTATAACCACCTTCATGTCTGTGAAGGTTAGGGTTAGTCATCCAGGTCATGGTATATCCAAAAAAGGTACAAAAAATGGCAGCTGGACTTGTATAAGGACCTTCCTAATATTGCGTAGGTCTACCTTGACCCATCAGAGAATGGACATGGGTCTTCTGAGGTTGTCCTGTGGCCGGTCTGGTAACTGGATGATGTTAGTGTGGAGCCTTTTGGGGGCCCACAGATAGTTGACCAGTTTAGGATCTAGTGAATTTGGAGGCCAGGTCAACATCTTGTGTTGTTCTTCATGTTTTTTTGAGTTGTTCCTGAAGCATGCATCCTGCTGAGGATGGCTGCTGCCATCAAGGAGTGTCATTGCTATGGGGTGGGGTCGTCTGGTCTGGTCTAGGTGGGTGCTACTTGTCTACGTAAGTAACGTCCACATGAATGAATTCCAGGTCCAGAAGTTTCCCAGCAACTCTTGTTAGTGGTTTTAATGTTGTGGCTAATTGGTGTACAATACTTTTAAGGATCCAAACCCCTGCAACCATGGTTTAAATCCTGCATTTGACTAATACCAGTGTGGTACTTCCTCTGCTTTTAACTCAGCTCAGGGAGGCTGTTTTAGACAATTTAATAACATATTTCTAGTTGTAGGCGCCACAGTGGAGTCGTGGTTATGCTGGGGTCTTTCTGTGCAGATATGCATGTCCTCCCCGTGCCTGTGTGGGTTTTCTCTGGGTGCTCCGGCTTCCTTCCACATCCCAGAGGCATGCTTGTTAGGTTAATTGGTGATTCTAAACCGCAGGTGTGCATGTGTGCGGCCCTGTAATAGACTAGGGACCTGTTCATGCCGTACCCCGCAACAATGATAGCTAAGGGTGGGATGCAACCCCCACTGTAACCTCCTAGAGGATAAGTGGTAACAGCGTCGCTCAGTCGATTTAAAAGTACAGTAATAAACCACCTTGTTGTAAAAATCGCAAAACACACTGGAAGGATTGGGAGCTGAGCTGATGTCTCCTAATGCTGCAGAGATTATTGGCTTTCAGGCTGCTGCTGAACAAAACCTCACCTCATCTTTCCATCTCACCGACAGCCGCAGACTATTTAATGCCATTATAACCCAACGGCAGAGCGCAGAGAGAGTGGGCAGGCATGTCGAGCCTGTGACATAATGAAAAGGTCAAAGACTGGATCATTTCCACCACACTGACTGCTGCACTGTGTTTTCTACACACAGTCCACTCATAGTAAGTCAATATCTTAGCAGAAGCTTCTGATAAAGAGCCTAAAAAAAAACGACAAATTTGCTCAACATGTCACTGTGTTTGTGTTTGTTTTTCTTCGCCAGAAAGAAAGCTCTACCGAACCAGATTCTCATCTGCGGGATTAGCGTCTGAGATGGATAATGGACGGCGCACGAGCTGCCCTCTGACCTGACAGCGCGTGTGCATGCGCGAGCGTCTGTGTGGCCGCATGCACGTCGGCGAAAGAGGCCCGGATACAGGGAAGAGATATGGAGGCATTAAGCGGAGATGGAGAGGAAGAGAGAGAGAGGGATGGTAGACAGAGAGAGAGAGAGAGAGAGAGAGAGAGAGAGAGAGACTGGGTCATAGACAGGCCGGGTCTGGTCTGACAGCTGTTGCATCGAGAGTTGATCAGATTAAATCCGAGCATCTCCGCTGTGAGAGGGAGGGACCCAGTTAACTGATTTCCCAAACACACACCAGCACACAAACACGCACGTACACACCTCTCTGACCTTCATGTTGGCCAACATTTTAAACAAGATGCTCATCAAATGATAAATAGCTTAAATCTTCCTCCTCGTTGTGCAGTTTGCTGATGTTTATTTTGCTAAGGGAATGATAGTTTGGAATATTCTTTGTTTCTTTAGTTTGGATTTTTCCGTTTTATTTGCCTTGAGTCTCAGTTTTAGACTTTGTCACGACCTGGCTCGTAAGCCACGACAAAAATTTTCATTTTGTCATCCTGACGGTTTCTTCTGTTGCTTCCTGTGTGAGTTCATTGTGCCAGTGTCTTTCACCTGTGACTGTCTAATCCCATTTCATCAGTTTCACCTGTGTCCCATTTCCCAGTTAGTTCCTTGTGTATATAAACTGCTGGTCCTTTACCAGTTTGTCTGTTTGTTGCTGTGCCTTGCTTTGCTCCTTTGCGTTCCTGTTGTTCTTCTAGTACTTAGGGAGCTGTGCACCCCTCTTTTGAATTCTGTTTTTCTAAGTTTGATTACTTTAGATTGGACCATTGTTTAGATTTTCCTGCCTTAAGACTCCTCCATGTCTGTGTCAACCGCTGGTGATGACCCGGCAGATCAAAATAAGAATAAGAATAGGTTATTGCATAATATCATATCACAATGTAATTTTTAAGTGCATCTTCAAAGTCAAGATAAGAGTCAGTAAACAGATGCAAGTTATTCCCTGTTAATATGGATGTTTAACCAGACTGCAGAGACATTATAATAATCTCTAAAAAGTTAATTGACCTTTTTTTCTTTAGATTAAAAACGTATTGTGCACAAGCTATTAAAGCAGAACCTTTTTATTTTGAGATATAAATCCCATGACTCGTCAACATAACCCACATTTCTAGCCTGTTGTTCTGTCGCATTCTTACATTTAATAATGTCTCTAGTATAAATCAGTATCAGTAGCGTTCCGTTTATCACAATATGCACGTGCTCGTGATATATAAGCACTGACTGATGTGTTCCCCGTAGAGTCTGATCCCTGAAAGTGAAACTCGCGAGCTCGCCAAACGTTCTCCCTTGAGGACGGCAGCTATGGATGAAGTCAGACAGGTTCACATCTAACCCAGTTACACAGCTGTGAACGGCACCGCTGCCCTAAAAATACCAGCAGCCATAAAAAGACTTGAAGTGTTTTACCTTTTAAACGTTCAAAGATTACTTAATGGATTTATATATTTTCAAATTAAACTCTTGTAAAAAGTTGCTTAAAACTTTAATTAAATTTATCATGATGTCTGGTTGAGGTTGAAGACTGTTTCTTGGTCCTCCACGGAGGTCTGCATGTGTCTGCATTATGTACAACTGCTGGTGCACTGGAGAGAAATAGTCTGAGATATTCACGTTTAGTTTTAAACATTAGCTGTGAAATATTTAGTTTTAAACATTAGCTGTAAAATATTGATTTCTAGACAAGAGTTCAGCTATTTTCTATTGTGAAATAAGGTTGGCTTGCAGTGAGTTTAACCCTCCATAGGACACTCATTGAACTACTTGGAAATTCAACCCTAGAATGTTATTGTAGGACGTAAGTAGAGTTACCATTTATGGTTCCTTGTCCTTAAGTAGTAAACAAATGTAAACATGTATTTAGACCATTAGAACAAAAGTGCTGATTCAGACAATTATCAACATACACATCATCACAATAGACAACGTTAGGCCTCTTCTTCTTCCTGCTACCTAATAACGCAGTGTTCATGTAGGGGAGGACCTTACAGATCTTCTCTGATTGGTTGAGTGAAAACCACATGCTTCTAAAAGTCACTGAGAGGAATGGGGGTGCAATTTTAAATGTGTTTCATTGCTCTATAAAGGGCTAATGGCTGTTTGGACTTCTGCGTAGAAACTACTGTGGCAACACAGACCCCTACGAAGACCCTAGCGCCAAAACTGACGTGCACCTCCCCAGAAATGTAACTACGTGTTATAGAGATGCCAACCATAAGAGCTGTGATAGTCTGCTTCATAGTAGTGTGTTTCCATTTTAGTATTTGGTTGGATTCGGTTGTTTTGGATCAATACAGATGGAAATACAAAGGTACAAACCTTTGCACGACTCGTGTTCGGTGAAATTTGGGCGAAATTCTGTCAAAAGTCTTGGTCGCCATTGTTGAAAGTGAAGCAGGAAGTAGAAACAAAAATTAACTGGCAAAAAAGACACACTGCTGACTAGCATTTGGGTGGCATCGTTACAGAGCGAACCAGACAGATGAGCAGGCTACATCCCGCCGTATTATAAAAGAGCCTTCAGGCTAGTTCAGCTGGTAGGAAATGCAGATTTCTGAGAAACCGATTGTTCCAAGTCTACACAAGTGGCCTTCAAATGCATGCTAGACTAGACGGGTGGGGCAAGAACACATCTGGACATTATTTGATCAGAGAAACACTTTGAAGACAAGTTAAGACCTGGACGCCCTGTGTCCAATCAGCCAGGCTGACAAGCACAATGTGAGAGAGGCGTTGGCACCATTCCTGCTCAGTACCCCGCACACTTTAACTTTCTTGACCTACCTTATTTACATCTGCTGCCGTTAAACAATCTCAGCAAGCTTTTCTTTTTTGTGTGTGTGTATGCATGGATTGAAGAGACTGTAATGACACTTTAATAAGAAATGAGCGTTGTACCCAGAATACAACCTGCACTTGCGGCCTCATTGGATTCTGGCCTATATTCGTGATTGTGGGGGCCCGAAATTGGTTTTATGATGGATTTCTGCCTGGAGGATTGTTAAACAGCAAAGTGGCATCTCTAGAAAGCACTCACGGTTTGATTCTGAGGGTCAGACCGTTCTTTTTTTTTTTTTTTCCCACCAAAGTAAACGCAATATTTTCCCTTTTCAGACACCATCCTTTCATCTGTGTAAATATGGAAAAACAACGTGATTGACGGAGGAATGAACGTGGCAAACCTTTCAGAAGTGCATTTTTCCGTTTTCTTCTTTTACTCTGTAGTAAATGGATGGCAGGCTATTCTTTTTGCCTTTCAACGCCTATAGGAGGACAGAACAAAAAAAAAAAAATTGCAGTATAATTTCTCCCAAGGGCAGAGCATCAGCGCGACGGCTGCCACCCAGCCCCCATCATGAGCCATCGCCTTGGGCAAACAACCACAGTTCACAGCAATTAGATATACCCAGAATCCTAATTTATACGATTCAATTTAATTCAATTCTCAATTTATTCAATTATTGTATAACACAGTCCCTGCCTCTACCTCCCGACCTCCCCTCCTCCACCCTTGTCATGACCAACCCCCCCCCCATCCACTCTCCTGCCCCGTCACACACACCCCTGCTGCTCATGACAGACACATTTGCAACCGTTTTGGATATTAAACGGAGGCCCACGGTTCAGATAACGCTCCCGCATGTTGAATCCTGCAGAATGCTGAGTCTCGTGCCGTTGAGAGATTTTTCTTTTTCTTTTCCACACCGGCAGCCACGGCGATATCCAGCCTGCAGCCCGCCTCCAGTCTCTCTCTCATCCTCCTGCTAAATCAATTTAAGTGCAGCCCTGCTTCCGCTGATACCATGTGTGCTTGTTTGCAAAAAAAAAAAAAAAAGATAAAATGCTACGAGAGCATGAAGGAGGTGAGTGTGTGTCATGCTGCCCTGCCTTCACTCAAGTGCATGAGTACACCCAATAAGCATCTTACTGCAACTCAGCAGGAAAACGTCCCTGCATCGACTGTTTCCCATCAATCAGAGCGTGTGCACCGATCAGCCACAACATTACGACCACTGACAGGAGAAGTAAAGAACATTGACCATCTTGTGACAATTCAGTGTTCTGCTAGAAAACTCCTGGACCTGCATTCATTCATGTGGAGGTTAAGACATGTAGCACCCCCCTAGACCAGACCGGGCACCCCCACCCCATAAAAAAATGATAGCAGCAACCATCCCCACATACACACACACACAAAAATGCTTCAGGAGCAACTCAAAGAAAACATGAAAAACAACAAGTTTAGTAGAACAAGGAACAGCAAAAAATTCATGAAAAGGGCGTAATATCGCATTAATCAACAGAGCCTAAAAAACTAAAACCGCTGTGAACACTTTGCGGTTGTCTCATCACATGAGGAATGTTTTGAATTTTTTATTATTTCCACAATGAGGAGCACAAAAAAACAATATGGAGAGCTGGATTCAGCTCATTTTCGTTTCATTTCAGCCCCGAGGCGACGGCTCAAGATATAAATCAAAAAAATTTGCAAGTCACATCTTATGTAAAGCGTGTGGGCAGCCAAAAGCGGTGGCAGTTCACCTCCTGTCTGCCCAGACTCTCCCTCTCTCTGAGCCCGCCTGCTGACTCAATGAGAGGGAGGAAAACGGCTCGAAATAGAGCGTCTCAGCTTCCACGGCAAAGAGATACGAGCAGCGTGCGGTCTGGAGATGTCTGCTGAAGCTGTTGACGTGGATGTGTCAGAGGCTCCAGATGACGAGGGCCTCACGCCCCGGCTGGGTGTCTCCTCCCGCGGGGAGGGGAGACAAATCTGCTGCCTGTTGACTGCTGTTTGAGTTCGGAGGGTATTAGGAGTGTCTTTTATCTTGTGTTTGTGTATCTCGAGTGTGTGGTTAAGAGGCGCAGATAGCAGCGCGCAGCAAAGACATACTGTCTGTCAGCTCTGATACACCGATCAGCCACAACATTAAAACCACTTACAGTTCAAAGTTCTGCAGGGAAACGTTTGGGCCTGGCACTGATTCGTGCGGATGTTAGTTTAGGAACAACTCAGAAAAACATGAAGAACATCTCAAGGTGTTGACCTGGCCTCCAAATTCACTAGAACTTCACCAAACTGATCAAATATCTGTGGGATGATCCACAGAGGCCCCTCCCCTCAAGACATAGGACCCAAAACGTCCCACTTCTGGTTTTGGAAGCACAAGAGAGACCTACGCAATATTAGGAAGGTGGACATAATGTTATGCCTGATCAGTGAATGTGAATTCTCTCTGCAGAACCTGCAACGTACGTATATATTCAATGAAAACTTCTTCTGATGCCTTCAGGTGTTTATATATATATAAATATATATAAAAAAGGCAACGTAACAAGTACACCACCTTATCATTTGTCTGTTTTCTTTCTCAGCTGGAAGTAATTTATAATCCAGCGCTTTCAAAGCCTCTCTCTCTCTCTCTTTCCTGCGGCTGTCCCTAAATCCATCCATCTTTCCTCTCTTTCCTTCCTCACCAAACTATTTCATAATCTTTCTAACTCTCCTCCTCTCTCCTTCCCCTCATCTTTTTAATCTCTTCCTCTCTCTCTCTGTCTCATCTTCTTTCCTGCTTCCATCACACTTCTCTTCCTCCCTCCTTCGTCTCCTCTCTCTCTCCCTCCGTTGTTTAATTCCTCACCGCCGTCGCCCTCGGTCCATTTCCACCTCATGCATCTCCTCCATCCCACCTTCTGCTATCCCTCCTTTCTCTCCCTCCATCGGGCCCTGCTCTCACTCTTTCACTCCGTCTCTTTATTCTCAGGGGCGTCCCTGACCCCATTCATTCATCTCTCTTCAACACAGTGGATCCGCTCTCAGCGATTACTTTACATGCTCCGCTCCCTTCCAACATCCCGTCCCTGTGTTTTCCAACCACTTTCACGTCCACCCCCTCATCCCCCCCCTCGTCTCCCTCTCCCTCTCCTCCCTCTTTTGTCTCGCTGCAACCTATCGCCCGAGGGGAGTGATTGACAAGCAAGCGGGGGTCTTGTAAAGGGGAGTTTCTGATTGGCGGTGAAGGAGATGAAAAGGATAAAGCCTGCTGGACCTGCCCTGACTGCACTGCAAAAAAAAAAAAAGAAAGGGATTCTTTTTAATTTATCTTGTCTGAAAGTGCATTCACATCAAGCATGTTTGAAGTGGCGTCTTTGAACTGTAGCATTTTAGATTTCTGTTTGTTCAGGGGGACGAGCATCCGCAGCCTAGACGGCAACGAAAAATCAAACATCTGATCATGGAGGAGATGGTAGATGGTGTCCCAAATAGAAACAGAACAAATAAAACGAGAATAAAGGAAAACAAGACATGCAAACGTCTCCTTATGCTTGTTAAATTGCAGACGTTTGCACTGGAATGCCTCCAGGAGTTAACCAGGAGCTGTGATTTACGCAAATCTTCTCATCCGGATTAATTCTTTTTATCTCACCAGAGAATTTTTCAATTATCAGTGCAGGTTTGGATAGCAGCAGATGCAGTCTCATTTGTTTGCATGGCGCGTCAAAGGAACAAATAACACACGAGCGACAGAAACACCTGAGAGAGGGTTCATTTGCTCCTTCAAGAGAGAAATAGTGAATTAAAACGGATGCTGTAACCCTGCAACCAAACAACTGATGCTCAAGGTGGACGGGTTTGCAAGCGTGGAGGAAAACAAACAGACGATATAATTTAAGCGCCTTTAAGTCTCTCATTGGATCCAATAAATCAAAGAAAATTAAACAAGTGTCTTGAGCATTTTTTCTTTAATTTAGTTTTTTGCAGTGTGTCTAGCCGGGTTCAAGGTTTGAGGGTCAGCCAATTTAAAAAAAAAAGAAAAAGAAGAAGAAGAAAACCTGTGTGAACATCGCCCCCATGTGGTCAACCTTGTGCAGGGCAGCTATTTCACATCACCACCGCCCTCCGTGGCCTCCAGACAGTTTGACCTGTGTGCCTGTGTTTAATGTTAATATGTGAGAGGTCTGTGAAGCACATATGTGCACAGTTCAAGTAGAGATGGTCAGAAAGTAGCCTGCAGAGAAGACGTATGAAGGCATTCAACAGTGCAGCAACTCTAGATAGATAGATAGATAGATAGATAGATAGATAGATAGATAGATAGATAGATAGATAGATAGATAGATAATATCTTGTTTTAAGACAATACATCTTGAATATCTTGTTAAGTGAATATGTTTTGAGTCATATGTCACATGAAACAAGCTTTTTTGACTTTTGCAGAGGTTTTATCAGCTGCTGTGTTATTTGCTAAAGATAAATCATCTTGTTTCAGGAATTACACTTCCTAATTAATGTTGGTGATGGTCTGAAATCTAGGACAATGTCTTAAAATGAGTTAAATACACAAAAGTATAGCTCGAAATAAGTTCAAAAGTTGGCTAAATTCAAGATCACCTTTCTCTCAAATCCTAAATATCACATCTTAATTCAAGAAATCTTGACAAGCCGATTTTAACTAGTTCCATTGGCAGATTTTTTTGCTTATTTCGAGCAAAAACGTCTTCTTTTGGGGATTTTTTTTCCAGTGTTGAGACAACAAACTCATCTGATCCTTCTGGAGAAGCTGCACGTTGTCTGTCTATTGTGCGGTGAAGAGGGTGGTCAGGGTTATCCATGATTGATAACAGTTTGTTCAGTCTCTCACACCACTTGAACCGTTTGTTCAGTCTGTTGGCGTCACTGGCTGCAGTGCTGCTCCACCAGCAGACCAGAGCAGAGAAAAATGCTGCTGGTCACATCAGACTGGTAGAAAATCTCCAGCATCTTGCTGCACACACTGAAGGACCTCAGCTTCCTCAGGCAATAAAGTCTGCTGCAGCCCCTCTTGTGCACAGCTGTACTGTTGGTCCTCCAGTTCAGTCCGTTGTAGGTATCTGGGATATACAATCAAACATGCAAATTGATGAATCCTCTGTGTCTTGGAAGTCTTGTAAAATATGCAGGAGGAGGTTTGGAAACAGCTGCGTTGTTGCGCTAGCGAAGCACAAAACAGACCCAGGGGAGCAGATGAATTCCCAGACGGGAAACGCTAACAGTGAGTGACCTCTTAATCACCTGGCTCGTAGCATCCGTACAAACGCACAGCATCCCTCACGGGACCCTGTTCAAGGACTTAAACCCACCCGTACGCCGACCGTATGCAGAAGGGTCGGCAAGGACAGAGACAGGAAGGAATGGAGAGCGTCCTGCACTGAGCTTCATGAAGACTGTGGTGTTCACATTTCATTTGTTTCTGTTATTTTAGTCAGCGGGCTAGGCTAAATAACAGAAACCTGTGTAGCAGCACCTTAAGCTACATCCTGCAGATTAATCATCCAGCTGAATTACTACGTTTTTGATGCTGTTTCAACATCAACTAAACATTAAAACGGTCATAAAGAGCCGTTTAGTGCAGGGCTGCTGTATTACACTGCACTGGCACGTGTAGAAGTGGCTGTATGAGTTTGTTTCTGTGCACATGCAGTGTAAAACGACTCTGAAGTGTCATTTGTTCATGACACGGGCGACAAATTCTCCAATCTTTCAGCTCGTGTCCAGGTTAACGCCGCGAGTCGCCGGTGGTCGATTAATTAAAGCTTATATCATTAAGTCCTCGCGTCTTTCCGGCACGGACGCTGATCATAAGAATTAAAGGTCACATCCTCAGTTTGGTGACTCATCTTCAGGTCAAGTCCACGGCTCTGTAAACGACCAGGAGTCTCATCGGTGACCTTTTCACTAATGAACGACGCCGCTGTCGTTCCGGGAACTCGAGCCGTGGCGGTATTACACCATGAAAAAAAGTTTTTTAAAGCGTGCATGTGAATATTTTACAAATGTTTGCCAAACATTTTGTAAGCGCTCTGGGAAAAAGAAAAAAGTAGCTTTAGCTAAAAATAGAGGAAAGCGCGTGGCTCGGTGAACTATGTCGTCTGGAGCGGTGACAGTTCCAGCTGACTGCAGCTCATTACTCGGGGGTTACACACAGGTTGTGGGAAGGAGGGAGCACATCATTAAACTGCTCCGTGGACGCTCATCATTTGAGGATATGAACGATCATCAAACCTAAACGGCAGCCTGTCACTTTATCTTCAAGCGGGGATTTTAGTCTGAGATCTTGAGCTCATCTCAGATTGATAATCTTTGTGAAATCTTCAGTCAGTCACGACGTATATATATATATACATATATATATATATAAATATAATGTTTTATGTATGTGTTCAGTCTTGACATGGATGTATGACAGCGTGGGTGTTGAACCATTCCTCACTCTCCTGTCGGTCTTGGAAGAGATGCATGAAGAGGTTGGCAGTCACAGCAGGAGAAAGTTATCGTGTCCCGGAAAATGACATAATTCGCCGTATTTTTTTTATTTTATTTCATTTAAAAGGACAAAGTTCTGGATCCAGGCCGACTGTTTCCTTTCTGTGTGGAGTTTGCATGTTCTCCCTGTACTCTGACTTCCTCCCACCGTCCAAAGACATGCTGGTTAGAGTCGAAGTACGTATAATTTGTAGTGCAACAGTGCAGATGCACGAGGAGACGGAGGGGAATTTATCAGTGAGGGCTCGTTTCTGAATATTAAAAGGGTCTCTTTTCCTCCTGCAGCAGAAATGTGATAGGTGGGAATCAAACTCATGTCTTGAAAAGCAAATAAGTGGCTTGTAATGAACCACAGATGATGAATGTGGGGGTATGATGTGCAGGAGGGTGGAAAAAATACAAGAAATAAGGAATCCAAGAGAAAAAAATGATATGTTTACAGATAAAAAATGACACTGCACATTACCAGAGCTGTGTGTCCAGTGATGGATCACTGTTAACAGCATGGGTTACTGCTGAATCCCTGTAGCCCGGGGGCCAGCGAGCAGCAGCGGGGGGAATTCATCTATAGAATAACAGTTTCAGCGTGTCCATCTGTCTGACACAGACGTCGACAGGAGACAGGCGCTCACCCGGAGAGTCTGCCGTGGTTATTTTAACTCCTGCAGAACGCAGGCAGACAGATGTGTGTAGGCGAGAGCTTGGCGGTGTTCTTTACGTTCACATGGACGGACGTACATCAGAGGCGTACAGAGAGTTTCATTAGGAAGGAACGTCAGGTGAGACTAGAGTCCGTTTTATTTTGATTAATTACCGCATTTATTGCTTTATCAGAAACAGCACAGCACTGGATGCATAGTTATTTTTGCCTGGAAGCCAGAATAGCTTCACATTTCTTTTGCAGCAGAGGGTCAACTCTGGAGTTGCTCCTCTGGGAAATGACTCCAGCAAAGATCTGGGCCAAGACAATCATTATTAGAAATATGGAGTCGTCTTACAGCAAGTTAGTTTCCAGTTTAAATCCAAGATTTTTGTGATTTTTAGTAACCTTAAGAAACAGTCATCCCACAGATACTTGATCAGTTTGGGATCTAGTGAATTTGGAGGCCAGGTCAACACCTTGAGATGTTCTTCATGTTTTTTGGAGGTTTTAATGTTGTGGCTGATCTGTGTGGAGTATAAAATGAAAGCAAACAGAGTCTCTGTAGACTGTAGAAGGTCGAAGCCTGAGGGGTAAGAGCATGGCAGGAAAAGAAACACAGCGCTGATGTATGTGTACATACTGCAGATTCTTCTGTTTTCAGCTGGATGTAGTTAAAGGGGAACTACAGATTATTTTTTTTACAACCTGGACCTTATTTCTGGCATAAAATACGGTCGTTTACTCATCCATATAACTTCTGTGTAATTTGGAGTCATTCGGAAGATATTTAGCTCGTATCCATACAGTGGAAGTGAATGGGGCACCGAAACGCAGCCTCTAAATTACGCATTATCTGCCAGGAAACTCGTTAATTTCACCAATATTTTATTATGATACACTAGTGCTATTCCCTGTTTCGTCCAGAGTTACCTGTTGTCATAATCCGGGGTCTGTAGATTGACCTACTAACCTCTGACCTGGATGATGTCATCTCCCGCGATGGTCGGCTTGTTTAAATTGTAATTTACTAATGAAACGTGGCTGAAAATTGTCCGATTCTGAGGTTGTGGATGATGAGTTTTTGAGCCAGAGCATAAGGATGAGGAGCTTGTTGAAAGGAGGATGCAGAGGCAGAGAGGAACAGCTGGACAAAGAACAACAAACCACTGCACGAATAGATAACAGGTAACTCTGGACTCAACGGCTAATAGCACTAGCGTATCATAACAAAATATTGGTGAAATGAACGAGTTTGGCAGCAGATAATGTGTCATTTAGAGGCTGCGTGTCGGTGCCCCATTCACTTCCACTAAATGGATATACACAACGCTCTGCTGGAGCTAAATATCTTTACCCTGCAGAAAACAGGCAAAAAAATCTGCCAATGGAACTAGTGAAAATGTCTCGGTATTAAGATGTATTGTCTTAAAACAAGTCCCTGTGTCTTGCTGAAATGCTACTCTTTAGGCAATTGTGTCTTATATTAAATGTAATGAGATATTGTGACTAGAAATGAGACAAACATACTTGGTAAGATTTTGTTTTTTTGCAGTGTAGGACTAAAAATGACACCAAAGTCATATGGGTGAGTCAACAACCGTATTATATGCTAAAAAACAAGGTTAGTTCCCCTTTAAGCGACGCAGTAAAAGTGTAAAAAGACAAAGTGAAAGCTTGTATTTGTGCACATCCCTTGCTTTAATACAGAGGCAGTTACATGGGTCAGTGAACAACCGATTCTGTAAATAAATCTTGTAAACATCCTAATGTTAAATTTTTTTTAAATTAAATTAAAAAAAAAAAGCCATTGATGATCCATTCTTCTACGGGGTCAAACAACAGTTCATGCAGTTTAACGTCTCTGAGGTGTTTGACAAATACAACAGTTTTGATCCATCATGAGCTAAAATGCCTACTTTATAAAACAGGCAGAATAAATTAAAAAATAAAAAACAAGCTATGGCACATTTTAACAGACAGTAAGTCACATTTTGAAACGTACTGAAGGACCACTTTGAAGTCATGACTCGTTCCCTGTGTGAGTGTATAAATAACGTTTTGTTTCTTTTTTGGCATAAAACTCATATACATATATCATTTCCATGCATTTCCTAACATTCTGGCACGACGCTCTAAACACTACTAATGAACTATTTCTGCCAATGTTATACGAACATCTGTGATTTGTCAAGCAGGATAAACTGGGACTAATTGAAGGGCTCTGGATAATCATAGGAACACATCAATTAAGACTCAGATGCAGAATATATCTTCTGTACAGATTATTTTTTTTTAAACTGACAATAAATATTTGCATGGCATTGTTAAATACAGAGAGGTTAAGATACGTGAGATGGGGTGAAAGCATCGTAAAAAGAGTTTTTCTTCAGGCAGTGACTTAAGACGCATGTGTATGGGGATGGGGGGGGGTCATTATAAGGCAGGTTTAAAAAGTTAAACTTTCTACGGTTTAGCTGGGACATCCACACTAAGGTTATTTTGGCACGAAAATCGTAGTAGAAGTCTCCGTCGTACAGTAAAGCACGGGTCGTATAAATGTACTGAGTAACGTAGGGTTAGACTACCCCTACTGGTAAAATACTTGAAGTAGAAACTTGGTCCAGAGTTAGGAACTGATTAACTGCAAACTACTCCCCCTGTTGGCTGGTTCTCTCATTACACTCAATGTTCTGGACTAAAATTGCATACGTGCTGCACATTATCACGAGTTTGCATGTTCTCCATGTGTCTGCTTGGGTTCTCTCCAGGTTCTCCAGCTTCCTCACAACGTCCAAGGACATGATCGTTAGGTTCACTGGTGATTCTGAACTGGCCGTGAGTGTGAGTGTGAATGGTTGTCTTGTCTCTCTATGTTAGCCTTCTGATGGACTGGAGACCTGTTCAGGGTGTACCCCGCCTCTCGTCCAATGACAGCTGGGATTCACTCCATTGAGAAAAGTGTGCAAGAACAGGGCTTTAACTACAGTGGAACCTTTGGTTTAATTTGTCTGGAGGCTTCTTGGGAGTTCCTGGGGGCCTACGTAGTGATCACACTGGTCAAATACTGGATTTTGCGACAGTTAATCGTTCTCGGGCACGGTTTGGATTCACCATTGTTGAGTATACCTAACTTTCACTGGCTGTAGGTCTCTCCTGAGCTTCCAAAACAGTTGTGACTCATCAGATAATGGGCATGGGTCTTGTAGGTGTCTGTCTGTCTACACAACGTTGCTAGTGCGGGACCTTTGAGGGGAGGGGCCTCTGTGGATCATCCCACAGATACTTGATCAGTTTGGGATCTAGTGAATTTGGAGGCCAGGTCAACACCTTCTGCTGTTCTTCATGTTTTTTTAGTTGTTCCTGAACTGTTTTTGTGTGTTTGCCCAGCTAACATCTTCAAGGGTATTCAATGAACTCTTCCTAAGCACATTACGTCGTGATCACACGGGTCAAACACTGGATTTGGGGCGTTTTGTGTTGCCTAGTGTTAACTGCAGATGTGAGAGTCAGCACGGCAAGTCACAGCAGGTCAGAAATCTTCTCCAGCACTGGGGTATGCTTACTTGCTACAGGATGCGATTTATACCACCATTATCTTCCCAGAGTCTCCAGGAAACTGGACCAAGCCAAGAGACTCCCTTAAAAAGATTTTCACTTTCCCCTTTAGGTTTTTATACAGATTTAATATAGTGAGCTCTAAAATGTATCCGTGCTTTAATAAAAGTCCAAAGACTACATTATTGATTGGTAGTGAGGGATTAAAAATAGTCTAATGATGAGAGGACGTCCAGCTACGTTTGAACGGGCAGGTGAGATCTCGTTATTAGCTGTAGCGTTGCCTAAAAGGTGAGAACATGTCCGCTAGGTACAATAACATGTAGGTGGGTGAGTGTGTGGGGGAGGCTGGGAGGGGGGGTGGAGTCAGACTGAGGGAATGGTGGTGGGGCTATAGCTGCCTGATGGGGGGCAGGTTAAGGGTGTCCAGAGCGCTGTGGTAGAGCTCCCTCAAAGCTCTCAGCAGGTGAAGACGACAAAACATCTGGTTGAAGAGGTGAGGTAACGGCTCCTGGGAGGGAGGGAGGGAGGGAGGGAGGAAGGAAGGAAGGAAGGATAGAAAAACAGAAGGAAAGAAGGGGGGATGGAATATGTAAGGATGTAAAGAAGTAATGAAAGAATGAAGAAAGGAAGGATGGAAAGAAGTAATGAATAAAAGAAGGAGGGCAGGAAGGAAGGAATATGTCAGGATGGAAAGATGGAAAGAAGTAATGAAAGAATGACGATAGGAAGAAAGGAAGGAAGGATGGAGAGAAGGAAGAAAAGAAGTAATGAATAAAAGAAGGAGGGCAGGAAGGAAGGAAGAATGCAGAATGGGAGAGAACAGGAAAGAAGGGAGGGTGGAATATGTCAGGATGGAAAGATGGAAAGAAGTAATGAAAGAATGAAGAAAGGAAGGAAGGATGGAGAGAAGGAAGTAAGGAACAAAAGAGGGAAAGAAAGAATGATGGAAGAAGGAAAGAAAAATAGAAAGAAGGAAGGAATTAATGAAAGATGGAAGAGCAGAAGGAAAGAAGGGAGGATGGAATATGTAAGGATGGAAGAAAGGAAGGGATAGAAAAACAGAAGGAAAGGGGGATGAAAGAAGGGAAGAAATAAAGGCAGAAAGGATGGAAGGAAGGAAAGGACGAGAAGAAGGAAAGAAAGGAAGGAAGGAAAGATGGAAGAGCAGAGGGAAAGAAGGGAGGATGGAAGGAAGGAATGAAAGAAGGAAGAAAAGAAGAAACAGACAAAAGAAGGAAGAAATGAAGGAAGGAAGGATGGGAAGAAGGAAAGAAGAATAGAAAGAAAGAAGGAATTATGGAAAGATGGAAGAGCAGAAGGAAAGAAGGGAGGATGGATATGGAAGGATGAAAAAGAAAGAAAAACAAAGATGGAAGAAACAAAAGAAGGAAGGAAAGAAGGAGAAAGGAAAAAGACGATATTTTACAAAATTCACAACAGCCGTTAACTGACACTGATCTAAAACATCTAAACACATGAGAGCATCCTCACCCCCAGCACGTGGACTCTGTTGTAGTACGAGCTGAAGTCTTTACTGAGAGACACCAGGAACTTACAGATCTGAGGAAGACAAGGAAACATCTACGAGTCACACAGCCCATGCTAATTAAAAGAGCCCGTCTGTCAGCGCACACACTCACCTGTTCAGTCTTAATGTTAACTCTGGCCCCGCCCCCTTCACAATCTAGCGCCTGCCCCGATTGGTCCAGCAGCTCGGAAAACGGGATGAGGTAATTGAAGAGGAGGAGCCACTCGCCCTGCAGGAAGAAAGACAGTATGATAACACGGGAACGGCTAGGAAAGAAAATGATGAAGGAAAAGGAAAAGAATAAATCAGCACCTCTTCTTTCAGAGCAGAGAAGTCGAGCTGGGAGGCTTCTGGGATTTCTGGGTACAGACCTACAGACGAACAGTCAGAACAGCTGCATTAAAACACGCAACGATTCCCACATTTCAGTTTTTGGCGTAACCGGGCAACGCGCAATCAGGGTTAAGTTTGTGTCTCACCCTTCTCCACGCCTCTCTCGTAGCTGTCGAACAGCGTGTGCAGTCTGGCGCAGTTGTACATCACGAACACTCCTCCTCTCGGCCCCTTGGTCGACACGCCTCCTTCCTTCTGGACGTCCAGCGTCACCTACAAACAGACGGGCGTCAAATCACTCTGACCCGACCGCTCAAACATCTCAGCGGCTTTGAGAGGCTCGCGCTCACTCACAGGACTGGTGTGGACCGTTGACAGCAGCTCAAATCTGACCGTGGCCGACGTCATGACCTTGATGATGTTATCCCACGTCTGACCTACGGGGGGAGACATTTCCCCTCACGTTTAATTTAACTCGCCAAGTTTACGAAACATAAAACACACCGAGCACGTGCCCGGACGTAAACACACACCTTCTACTTGATCGCCATACTTCATCTCTGACGCCTCCTTCATCTGGCCTCTTCTCAACCTGGAAGAAAAAAAGTTTTACTGCAAAATTCACAGAGCAGAGGTCGACGAGAGGTTGAGGAAGAGGAGGAGACGGAAAAAGAAAAAAAGACAGGAGACGAGGAAAGAAGGTGTCTTACTGCAGGTACTGTGCGGCGGTGAGGTGAGAACCAGGCGTCTTCACGGGCCCACACACGACATGTCTCTGCAGACCCAGAGAGCAGAACACGTTAAAAATAAAAATAAAATAACTAAAAGACAGGAACACAGTGTGCCGTCGCTGAGGGTGCTAAAGTGGGAGTAGCTACCTGAGTGTGTGTCGCTCCGCTGGCTCTCCACAGCATCGCTATCTGCTGCTGGCGGAACTCGTCCTGACAGGAAGTGACGTGTAACGCTGTCACCGTGGCGACCTACATTTTTAATTAGACAAGGAGGAAATAAAACAATGTGTGTTTATACTACATGCGTTCAACACGACTAATGTTCAGCTGATGCCTTTGTGATGAGACGCTTTAGCGCAGGGCTGTTATGTTAGAATGAATTGGCAACTGTGTGTGATGCAGCCTGTGTGTGTGCTTTTCTCACCGTGCAGTCGGCCGTGCACAGGTCCAGTTGCGCCAGGTGGGAAACGCTGTCTCTGTGGACTGAAGCGGGCGCATTTACAAATATGTTAGCGGCTAATGTACTGAACAAAAAAATCTCTGGTAACATTTTATCAAATACTTTTATTCGATCTCAGACAGTAAGCTGAGCAACGTCGCTTAAAAACACTCATCGTTCAAGTACGGAGCAAGAGTTAGCTTAGCATCAGCTGTGGGAAACACACGCTTGGAACAAACCCGTTAGCTTAACTGAGGCATAGACTGTATATAAATATGGACGATGCCTTCCCACTTCCTCGCACTAGCCAAACTGGCACTATTTTCCAGGGATATGGGCGGCACCATCTTGCAAGTTTGGGGTCAGTTTGGGGTCAGAGTCTGCGAGTGTGGAGCCACATGGAGCCACGATATCTAAGCCCCGCCCACACTTCCTCCAGACTCACTGGCGTTTTACGTTTAATAAATACTGCGCCCTGCTCTACCTACCTCCACCAGTAACAAGTTAATGTTGGATTATACACATGTTTTTATATTTTAATTTTTTTTACTTTTTTACAACTCTAACAATCCTACGGAGCCGCTTTACGAAAGCGTTGGCATGGCAACTGGTTCATGCCATTATGTCACATCCTTTTTTTATAGCGTCAGATAAAACTGGCACTTGAACATGCATCAACATTATATCAACTACCTAAAATGACAGAAACCATCCTTGAAAAAACATTATTCAACGTGTATTTTAGTGTTTTAGTTCGTCCCAAGTCCCGCCCACTAACATGGAGGGGGTGGAGCTTATGACCTATACTGCAGCCAGCCACCAGGGGGAGCTCAGAAACTCTCAAAATTAGCAGCTTCACTGCCTCTGCCTCACCTGTGCAGGTGCCCAGGCTTGGGTCGTATCCCTGCAGGCCCTCCTCCTGGAAAACTCGCTTCAAGTTCACCCTGAGCGTTCCCTCATTCTCCCCCTCGTCCGCTTTCCTTCCTCCTCCTCCTCCTCCTCCTCCTCCTCCGCTGGTCCGTCTGCCTCTCTCCGTTTCCCTCTCTTTATACGGAGAGCTCTCCAGCGCCTCCTGGATCTTCTCCTCCCGCTCCTCATTGCTCCAGTTGGCTGGAGCTGTCGGCCAATCGATTCCCAGGGCTCGCAGGAAAGTCACGATGTCGCTGTCTTCGGGAAGCGTGGGGCAGAAGGACACCCCATACCTAACACATCAATCACATCAATACACTTTATTTACACTGACTGACTGATTAGTCTGTGAAATATTGTTTGAAACTTTCTTGTCGCTCAGTAATGAACCCACATACTCACCCCTGTCTTCTCAGCAGCGCCCCCATGTGGTCAGCCAACAGGACAGTCCTGAGCTGCCCCAGACTCAGCGAATCAGGCGTGGGTGTCTTGGGTTTGGGGTGCAGCGCGGGGCAGTTGAGCACCACGCAGCCCTGCCTCTGACTCGAAGGCTTCAGGTATTCTGTAGCTCCGCCCGCCAGGACGGTCCCAAAGGCTGCAGCGCGGTCCACCCGCACCCTCAGGCCTTCGCCCATCACCTCCCCGCCAGCCACAGGGAGAACCCCACTGCCACGGAGGGACAGGACTCTGGACATCACTGCTGGGGGGACCTGAGTGGATACATCAATTAAAGAGCCAGTCAGTCAATGTTGTGTATAACGCGTTACAAAGTACAAAGTAACGCTTTAGAGTACTCTAATTACTTTTTTCGTGTAACTTATAACGTAACGCGTAACTTTGTTATTTTTTTAAAAAAGTAATCCGTTACTTTAAGAATTTCTCCGGATGAGGAAAGAAAAATTCCAACTACAGCTGCTTTTTGTCCGACAGTACTGTGCCACCTGCAGATGTGATGATGCGTCTGTCCTCTGCTGACCTACGTTACCTATATGTGAGTGCGTTTTCGAAGTGCTGGCAAGACGGCAGAGAGGACAGCTTTTGAATCATAGTACGCACATTATTTTAAGAATAACAAAACGATAAAATGGAGACTCTGCGTTGGTGAAAAGCTTCGTCGAACTGCAAGAAAGTCCACTTCCAATTTAAAAAAACATCTTGTATTAAAGAAGCACCACTCTATCACCCTGGTATTGTTCTCCTGCAGAGTTTATTTTGTTGGATCAGTGACGTTATTCATTGTCAGGACTTCGCGGTGCATTTAAAGGAGGCTGAGTTGCAGCATGTGCGAAGCGCTGCGAACGGCTTTTAATGTTAGGTAACACGTTACTTTTATTCATAGGTAACGCTTTAACGGATTACTTTTAACTGATGGTAACGTAGTAAACTAACTAACTACTTTCCAAAGTAACTATACCCAACACTGATCATTACATTATGACCAGGTGAGACAAGTATTACAGAATTACAGGTTATTACCTGTCAGACAGAGGGATAGATTATGTAACAAGAACATTTTGGCCTCAAAGTTGATGTTAGCAGAAACTCAAATTGTGAGGGGAAGGATTGCAGAGACTTTGGTAAGGGGGTTAGGGGTCAGTATCAATCAAATGTGGCCCAAGGAAGGAAAAGTGGTGACCCAGGAACAGGACCAGGATCACGGACAGCCAAATTACTGACGCACATGGGGAAAGCAGGCTGTCCTATGTGGTCTGATCCACAACAGACACCAGAGTTGACGCCAGACCTGATAAAAAAGAGTCAACACACAAAGTGCATCACCGTTTCAGGATGCAAAGAGGTGTGCTTGGTCTGAAACAATGTTCAGGTGGTGCTACGTACCAGAGGAACTTAAACATAAACATGAGAATCCAGGTTTTTGCAGAGGAACATTGATGAGATCGTCATTCACGTTAAAAGCTGGAGGTTTTGTTGTTGCTGCAATTTAATTTTAAGATATTAAACGTCTAACATGCGTCACGTGGGTTTGCGTTCATACTTATCAGATAATCTCAGTGGAAACATCTCTCACTGCGCCAAATGCTGCATGCAAATCTAGCGGCATCCTGCAGAGGTGACTGAAAGAGAACACTTTATCCTCCACATGCATGAACAACGAGGCCATCGTTTGCAGTTTTGTTCAAACTCGGATGCAGAGCAGCCAGCTGTGCACGTGCGCGTGACCCACATCTGCCACTCGTGGGTTAATAATTACTGCCGCAGGCTCTTGGGAGTCTGGTCGATGTGGCTGGAATCAAAGTGAGCGGCCTCTTTCGGCTCATCTCACTAAGCGTGTGTCTATTTTAGCTGGAGAATATTTTCTGGGGAATTGAAAGTGGGAATCAGCTGAGCAGCGTTTTAAAGCAGATAGTTCCGGTTCTCGTTTCCTATTGGTCGCGTCCGAAACACCTTCAGTCAAAAAACAAATATTAGGTGCAGACGAACTACACTGCTGAGCGGAGGAATACAGGGGTAAACTTTTACCTGTTACGTAGAGGCATTTAATATACAAACTATAAATGCTTCCGGGTATGAAAGCTTATATTTTGTGTGAAACTTAACCATAATATAAAATAAACGCGGGTTAACCACACAGGTAGCAGCTAGACCAACCTGTCCGTCCGCATACAGCGTGTTGAGCATCGTGGTCGGAGACAAGAAGTCCCTGCTCCGGAGGTTTTTAGCGCTGCTCTCCTTGAACCAAAGCTTCTCCGGTTCTCCGTTCCCCCGGCTCGGTTCGTGGACGTTTTCACGCTTCCCCCGCAGCGCGGAGCTCAGCGCCCGGACCGTAGGGGTGATCCGGAGGGGCGAGAGCTCCTCGGTATTCTCCATCACCACCACCACCACCGCTACCGCTACCACCACAACAACACAAACAGCAGCAGGCTAACAGGAGGCTAGCACATTCACACTCTGCTCATATCTGTCACACGGGTTGTGTCGGTGCAGGCGGATGTCCCGTGGAGATATTCCAGCCGTGAGGTTGATCACTGGTCGATGTCAGATCGCGGCTGTAAACGAGGTCTGCATCGGCTGTTTTTTTTTTTTTTCCTCACCGGAACTAATCCACGAGGACCGGTGTTTCTTCCGAGGCACATTTTGTGGCGGACCAATATGGCGCCATCTTGTGCTGAGCGGTGCAACTGCAGTTATAACCATAGACATACACTATATTACCAAAAGTATTCGCTCACCTGCCTTTACTCATTCTATGAACTGAAGTGCCATCCCATTCCTAACTCATAGAATTCAATATGATGTCGGTCCACCTTTTGCAGCTATTACAGCTTCAACTCTTCTGGGAAGACTGTCCACAAGGTTGAGGAGAGTGTTTATAGGAATTTTTGACCATTCTTCCAAAAGCGCATTGGTGAGGTCACACACTGATGTTGGTCGAGAAGGCCTGGCTCTCAGTCTCCGCTCTAATTCATCCCAAAGGTGTTCTATCGGGTTCAGGTCAGGACTCTGTGCAGGCCAGTCAAGTTCATCCACACCAGACTCTGTCATCCACGTCTTTATGGACCTTGCTTTGTGCACTGGTGCACAGTCATGTTGGAAGAGGAAGGGGCCCGCTCCAAACTGTTCCCACAAGGTTGGGAGCATGGAATTGTCCAAAATGTTTTGGTATCCTGAAGCATTCAATGTTCCTTTCACTGGAACTAAGGGGCCAAGCCCAGCTCCTGAAAAACAACCCCATACCATAATTCCTCCTCCACCAAATTTCACAGTTGGCACAATGCAATCTGAAATGTACCGTTCTCCTGGCAACCTCCAAACCCAGACTCGTCCATCAGATTGCCAGATGGAAAAGCGTGATTCATCACTCCAGAGAACGCGTCTCCACTGCTCTAGAGGCCAGTGGCGGCGTGCTTTACACCATTGCATCCGACGCCTTGCATTGCACTTGGTGATGTGTGGCTTGGCTGCAGCTGCTCGGCCATGGAAACCCATTCCATGAAGCTCTCTGCGTACTGTACTTGGGCTAATCTGAAGGTCACATGAAGTTTGTAGCTCTGTAGCAATTGACTGTGCAGAAAGTCGGCGACCTCTTTGCACTATGCGCTTCAGCATCCGCTGACCCCTCTCCGTCACTTTACGTGGCCTACCACTTCGTGGCTGAGTTGCTGTTGTTCCCAAACGCTTCCATTTTGTTATAATAGAGCTGACAGTTGACTGTGGAATATTTAGGAGCGAGGAAATTTCACGACTGGATTTGTTGCACAAGTGGCATCCTATGACAGTTCCACGCTGGAATTCACTGAGCTCCTGAGAGCGGCCCATTCTTTCACAAATGTCTTGTTTCACAGTCTGCATGCCTGAGTGCTTGAATTTATACACCTGGGGCCAGGCCAAGTGATTAGAACACCTGATTCTGATCATTTGAATGGGTGAGCGAATACTTTTGGTAATATAGTGTATATACAGTATATATTTCTATGGTTATAACCATATAATTAACATAACTCATACAGCATAAATAATAAATTAACTAAAATCATATAATATGGCTAAAAGTATACAGACGCACTCACTGGCCAGTTTATTAGGTACACATCTCTATAGATAGATAGGGATAGATAGTTTATTGATCCCGAGGGAAATTCAAGCATGCAGCAATAACATACACTGAACATACAATACAAAAACTATATAAAAAAGAGAAAGTAACTAGAAATAAAATGTTTTATATAACTATAAACCATGTTAAAAATATAAAGTGACCAGTAGAAGTAGAAGTTTTTTTTTAAACTACCCCGCCATGAGTTTCTGTTACACAAAGAGTTATTATTTTTATTCGCCAAAATGTGTAATAATTTCAGCGCAATAACCTACTACTTCATGTTTTTATATTCTTATACTTTCACAAATGTTGTATATTTTAGTAATAATAGTGTGTACTTTTCTGCTGCTGCCTAAAATGTGTACCTTTTGTGTTTTTTTAAAAAAAGTTGACAGAACTTTGCACAAAATGTAGTAGAAGTAATTCTGTACCTGTAGATTCTTGTACCTTTGCAAATGGAAATAAATATATTCTATTCTAACACAATAGTCTTGCATTGAAGCTAAAACGATCCAAATACATTACTTGGGAATATACAAAGGAAAGAGTGCAAGGAGTTCAAAACATCAATAAAAAACTCAAGGTCCAGTGGGAATCTTGAGCAGAGGAGACTGTTGAAGGAGACGGTTGAAGCTGGCTGACAAACACTAGGAGAGGTAAGCTGAAAAACAGGTGCTACCAAATGCGTGAATACGGCGTCAGGCTTGAACTGAACACGTCGAGTCAGCTGCCCAGGCCCAGCCTAACCCCCCGCAGCAGCTGCAGCTCCAGTCAGCATACCTGGAGGCAGAGAGGAAACACGAGACAGGGATACAATAAGGCAGGCCAGCAGAGGGCAACAAGTCACCTCTTGACACACAACGTAAAATCAACATTATTTTTTCACATACATACATTTATTTTCTATAGACTAAATATTCACCCACGCACACCCTTACATAAGAGTTTCTGTTGGCTGTCTTCATTAAAAATAAATAGAATTTCCCAGCAAGATAAAAATCACTCAATCAATTGCAGTTGCTCACATACTGCACCATCTCTGCCTGTTTCAAAACGACAAAACCTCCTCAAACAGATGGTTTTCAACAGAGCCCATCAAACAGTATGAACCTATCTAACACCTTTGGGGTGAACTGGCAAAACTGACCATCGGCCAACATCATGTGCAGAGACTAAAGTTGATTTGTACAGACTCATTTTACTATCAGTTATTATAGGTTATTGTGCAATTATGTTGCCGGTTCAGTTCACTTCATATCAAACTGGGCTGTATGTTGCTCCTGAACTAAAAGGAGTTTGACACTTCTGGTTCAGGGCATAGACGACTGTGTGGCTCAGACCAGCAGAGGGCAGTGTAGGATTAAAAAGTTAAAAAAGTCAAATTTAGATAAGATTGTGTTTTTGCTTTTTTTTAATGTTATTTTATTTTTATGTTTTTTTATTTGTTTTTCTCATCTCCAGTCAAACCGGAGGCGGTAATGCGCCTTTAAGCCAGGTTACCAACCGCCATTTAAGAATAACACACGAAGAAGAAAACTGCGGAAGTGTCCCGGATGTAAACAAAACTAGTCATCTATGCAGCAGTAACAGCAATGAAATCCGCTTTCTGAAGCTATAAACGGTAATGTTTTGTAAACTAACTACTCTATGTGCTACGTAGACCCCCAGTTTAGACGTTAAAACGTCCGTGTGTCCGTGAATGAGCGTTAGTTGTGTTGTTTACTTTGTCAAACGTACAGGCTGCCGAGTCGCTTATGTGAACTGTCAAACATCTAACATAGTCGGGGTCGTCGGTGGTCATCTCCCTGCTGACACCATGCCTTATCTGGGCGGCGAGGAGACGGTGAGGGATCTGAGGAGGGCCCTGTCCAACCCAAATGTCCAGTCCGACCAGCTGCGCTACAGGAACACCATCTTCAAAGTCATCCGGTTGGTTCCTCCGCACGTTTATGGTGCATTCATTCACCCCTCACTGATGCACACCTGGACAGCCCCGTGTGTTTGAATCTGCGTTAACGATGCCTTATTAGTTTTTCATCCATGTTTGCTTGTTGTTGCTGGGTATACAAGTCCTGTGGAAAGCTGCAGCAGGTCATAACCACGTTATAAAGGATGTTGTTTGTTGCATTTGGCTACTCATAGGAAGCTTTTACTCGCTTTACATTATTGTAAAAAATGCTCTAATTTATCATAATGGGAAGGATAAATCATTACAGGATTAATTATTATATAATCAATGATTCCTAAGATAAATTTCTCCATCGTCAGCTTCTCAGAGGTGAATATTTTATGGTGTTTCTTTGTTGTGTTATGAAATGAAATCTGCAGGATATGTTAATAGTTTTCAGTATCAGTTCCTAGTATCGGGGGCTGTTAAATCACCTCACATCAGCAACACCCAGGGCACAGTTCATCATTCCTCGTTGTTTTGAATGAGAGCTTCATAGGCGGTCTATACTTCGGAGTTAAGTTGATGCAGAAGCTACGGCGACTGTGCAGACAACCTCTGCACCTCCCCAGAAATGTAACTACGCGCCGATGCAAAGCTCAAGAGCTGTGATTGATCTGCTTGGTTGTTTCGTATTTCCGGCTGCTTCTCCATCTCAGCCTTTATTGAATTGTTTTGGATCGATGAAGATGGAACGAAGTTAACTGAGGAGGTTTGGAGATGCAAACATTTGTATGACTCGTGTTTTTCCAGAAATTTCAGCTAAAGTATCAGCCGCCATTGTTGAAAGCGAAGCAGGAATGAACCGGACTGACAAAAAGACACAGCGCCTCTAAAAGAGCCTTAACTGTGCAGGTCTAGGCCCGGCTCTCTGTGTGCAGTCATCAACCATTCATCTACAGACAGTTCATCAAATTAACATTGTCAGATTGCTTCCTGACAGAGTTTGCTCTGAGCCACTGTTATTGATAAACCATCACGGATAGAAAAAGCTCAAAGGGCAAATATGAGATCAGTGTTTGAATCAAATTTTTGGAAAGGCAGTGAATGAAAACACTGTACTTTTCTGTTTAAGGATGTATTTTAGTGGTTGTCAGTGTGAGTTTCTTGATCCTGGGGGCCCCAGTCTGTCATGTCGGCCCCAAACAATTGCCCGCTTTGCCTGTCCCGACCTTTCTCCCCTTGTTGTCGTACATTCTATCTTTGCTCACATTCAGCTCTCCGTTTCAGGACGATGTCGCAGGGCGTGGACGTGTCCGGCCTGTTCAGCGAGATGGTAAAAGCGTGCGCCACAGTCGACGTGGTCCAGAAGAAACTGGTCTACGTCTTCCTGTGTTCCTACGCCACTTTGAACCCCGAGCTGTCCCTGCTGGTCATCAACACCCTGAGGAAAGACTGTCAGGATCCCAACCCCATGGTCCGCAGCCTGGCCTTGAGGAACATGACCAACCTCAGGTGAGCTGCTGCTGCACCAGTGGAGTTCAGGCCGTCCCTCTCTTGCCCTCCTGTTGGCGTTTGACTGTGTTTTTTTTTCTGCGCGTGCCAGGTTACCCAGCCTGATGGAGTATGTGGAGCAGCCTCTGACAGCAGGGCTGAGAGACAGAGCGGCGTGCGTGCGACGAGTGGCTGTACTCGGCTGGGCCAAGCTGCACAACCTCGTGCCCAGCTCTGAGATAGGTGTGGTTTTGTGTCTTAGTATTCTTTATGTTCATCCCTCTCATTCAGAGAACTGAGACATAACCTGGCCTGCTGTTAGGTGCATGTGAAAATGATGCGATGCTGAAGATTTCGACGTGCAAGGGATAGATAACAAATCAGCTTTTCACAAGATTACGCGAGACTCTGGCGTTACTTTTTTTTGGAGGGGGGACGGGGGGTCAGGGTATAGTGTCTTAATAAAAAAAAATATCTAATTATGATAATAAGTTAACTACAAAAAAAAAATTTTAAATCCTACAGTACATCCTACATGAAATGTCTGCACATTGATCATGAGTTTTTTTTTCCAGTCCGTCATTAAATTACCGTAATGGCGCTAATATTGGATTTAGCGTCGTTACGGTAATTTAATCATTTGCCTAAACATTACTAAACATGATGCTTTTGAGATTTTTATGGATCTGTATGTAAGATTTAATAATCTATTAGCATATTTAACTGTACTAGCAAGCTCTTTTATAGTACTCTGGTGGGCCTCCATAGTATTAACAATGTATGGTATAAGATAAGATTCATTCATCTTCTGTAACCACCTATTCCTGTTAAGGGTCGCGGGGGTACACCCTGGACAGGTCGCCAGTCCAGCAGCATTTGAATAGACTTATTCAAGTGACATAACACAGAGAGACAGGCAACCATTCACACTCACATGCACACCTACGGCCAATTTAGATGAAGCTGGAGTACCCACGCAGAAACTGTGCTGCCTGATAACATAAGATGTGCCTTTATTTATCATTGGTACACAGCAGCATTTGAATAAGACTTCCCATCTTATTCAAATCCATCAGACCTGTCCTTTGCCTTTATACTGATGAGTGACGTCCCCCAGATGAAATCTGCATTCAGTCACAATTGGCTGTTTGCATATAGCAATCAGCCTGAGCTCATGATTTGAATAAGACATGTAGACTGGTACACAAGGCAATGAGGTAGAAAGATGTCACAGACCCAGAACCTCACATGTGATCATCTGTAGGCAGATTTTAGGAATAAGTGATGCCACAGTCAGAGATTTAAAAAAATAAAACCCACTCGAAAATATGGAACATTTGCTTCAGGCCCACAAACATTGCGTTCCTGATTCTTCCAGATGCTGCGGTGGTGAACGAGCTGTACAGCCTGCTGAGGGACCCGGACCCTGTGGTGATGGTGAACTGCCTCCGAGCTCTGGAGGAGATTCTGAAGGAGGAGGGGGGAGTCGCTATCAACAAGCCCATCACCCATCACCTCCTCAACAGGTCGGTCCTGAAATGAAATCTAATTTGATATTTGAGCGTTTTTATGTGACTATACCTCAGTGTAGACCTGGAATTTCGTCAAGACAATGTTTTGAGGGCACAAAGGCCGTAAAATAAAACAATGATTTTAAGTCAACGTCCATAATGAATTTAACGTAAGGACTAATGACGCCTCAGTGGAAGATTGGAGTCTCAGTTGAAACTGTCAAGCAGGTAAAGACACATCTCCTATACTTTATGTCTGAACATAAGAAACTATTTGTGAGCTTCTACATTGGCATATCAGTCAAAATATGAGGACCAGATGAGAGCCATTCGACCTTTTATTCTCTTGCCAGAGTCGATCGTTGTACAGATGATTCATTTGCTAAGAATAAATGATGTGAAACTACCAAAGGTACAAATCTTCCATCCAAGGTTAACGATCAACTGGAAGGTTACAGCTCCATAGCCAGGCAGCGTGTTCTGGTAGACAAAGGAAAGGCTGAGCAGAGCCTGGCTGAGGTTTCTTACCACCTCAAACCTGTCTTGTTTTTACACGTCTGTCTAAGTTTCGCTTAGAGGACGTTAAAAGCAACTGAACTGAACTGAAGTACACAGGAAATGATGAAGTCCATCACTCACTTCAAACACTGTAAAACTCCACCTACAATTTTTTGCTCAGTTGACACCAAATGTGCAAGAGCGTCTTCAGGCTGTACTCAAACAAACTACTACACAGATTTTTGACTGATCAAAATTGAGCCTACAGTGCATCAAAATGTTTGACTACTGATTAACCCATAAGAGCCCAGACCGATTTCTCAATCAAGGAAAATTATGCAGGAGATAAAATAAACTAAGCAGACAAAACATTTGACTTCTTATTTTTAAAAACAGCACTCTCATCTCATTTGCAAAACGCTGAAACGCCATGACACCACTGAAAAATATCTGGCTTACAGTTTGTTTTTGATGTGTTGTTAGATAACTAACAATCAAACAAACTGTAGCCCGTACGAACGGTTCATGCCAGACTCGAATCAAACCCACCACACACGCTTTTTTCACCCTTTTTTTTTCTTCTCATAAGACGCAGGTGTCAAAGCTTTGTTTACAGGAAAGAGGCAGACTAGAAAACCGCATAACCAACTGGGGCAGTCCGAGCGGGGTGTCAAGCCCTTAGGGCAGATATTTTTTTTCAAGGGCACAAGGCCCTCGTGGCCCTCGTGAAATTCCTGCCCTGGTCTCGTTTTGTAATTTGTCTTTTCCTGGAAATGCTGTCTCAAAATTTCCTTCCCTTGCATCTCCTTCATCCAGCCTCGAAGCCAGACCAGGATAGCTGATCTGGAACAAATCTTTTGGAGTGAACTGATTATGGCCAGACAAAGATCTGCCAGGCCAATCACGTCATTTGGGATGGGCTTTATATTTAGAGATGGACAGGGGTGTAACAGCGATGTGGAGTTGAATTCGTTTACAACTAGGGATGCTTGATATTGGCTTTTCTGCCGATATCCGATATTACGATATTGTCCAATTCTTAATTTCTGATACCGATATCACTCGATACCGATATATTCAGTCTTTTTACACCAAATTTGTTAGGTAACAACATAACATATCACCGATTATGGAATTAACACATTATGACTAATTTTATTTTGATGTCCCACTGGATGCAAACATAAATGCAACATGGCTTTTCAAATGTAAACACTGTCTGTGCAAAATAAGTTACAGAAAAAAGTGCCATTCATTTATTTTTTGAGTTTTTAGAGAGAAAACTTTACCTCAAACAACACTACAGACAATATCAAAACAAGGAAGACAAATGTATCGTATAACTCTGCATGATTCTTCTTGAGGTGGGTGATCAGATTTGATGTATTAAAGGAAGACGCCTTGTTTCCTCCTCTCATAACCACCTTTGCTTTGCAGTCATTGCAAATTTACTGTTAGTAGGTTACACTTGGAAATACTTCCAAACCACAGACATCTCATACACCGGGCGAGCTAGCTTGTTAGCCACGGTTAGCAACCTACGAGACTAGCGTGTTGTTGTTGTTAGACGTCATCAAGCACGCGCCTGTTAACGTCCCATGCTGCGTTCATGCAGACTCGGAAATGCTGAAGCCTACAGAACAAACATCGGTTATAAAAACCCGATACCGATAACTCCTGATATTTCATTTTTAACTCAATATCGTCCGATAATATCGGTGGCCCGCCCCATTTACAACAAAGTGACTCTGATTGAATCATTCTGTTAATTCAGATAAGCTCACATCAGAAACAACCAGAGAACAATTCAGCAAGACTTGATTGCATGCTCTGTACTCTGCATTTTAAATTTCCTTGTCTTAAAACGTCCTGGATTTTCGTTAATTTGAATCTCGTTTCATTTAATGGGCGCCTCGCTGCGCAGGCCTGAGCCTGTGTCTCTGCGTGCAACCTTCAGCCATTCATCTACGGACAGCTAATCAAATTAGCGTTGTCAAATTGCTTCCTGACAGAGTTTGGATTAGGAAACCAGCACAGACAGAAAAAGCTCAAGGGGCAGATATGAGATCAGGCCTTTTAATCTAATTATTGGAAAAGGAAGTGAATGAATGAATGTGTAATACTTCCAAAAGAGGGAGCTTTCCGACTCCTTCACCCCGTCTGTGGCAGAAAGCTCATTTCTTCCCCTCTGATGATGACGTTCTTCTAAAGCTTTTGCTCCAAGCAGCCAACAGGGGTCAGGCTGGTGCAGGCGCACAGAAATAACTCGTTGTCTGTCCTCACAGGCTGAAGGAGTGTGACATCTGGGGTCAGTGCGAGGTGCTGAGGGTCCTCCAGCGCTACCGCCCCCAGTCAGAAGACGAGCTCTTTGACATCCTGTCCCTTCTGGACGCCTCCTTGGTCAGCCCTCACCCCCCAGTCATGGCCGCCACCCTCAGTCTCTTCCTGGGCCTCTGCTCCACCCTCCCTGCGGTCAGTCTGGCAGCCCTGGAGCGAGTGCGCGGACCCCTGCTGGCGGCCTGTGGGAACGGCTCCAGGGAGATGAGGTTCACTGCGCTCTGCCACGTACAGGTCAGCGTCACTGTCGTTTTGTTTTACTGACGTGGCTGCTGTAAACGCAAGGACCAAGACCAAGAGGTTTTTACTAGTTTCAGTAGTACCCAGCAGGCCTCCATGCTTGCGTTAAGAGAGATGGTGAGAGACAGAGGTGGTTTTTGTGATGGCAATCGACGATTTAGATTTCTTTATTGCTGCATTATCAATGCACATCACAACTGATTGCCTCTAGCGTCTCAAAGTCCACTGGTTAAAAGACAAGGCCAGCAGTTACACTCTACGCAGAGGAGTCTAAAGCACGGTTTTTGTGACACAGTTTCTATCTTCACTACATATTTATTAAGTTCCCCCAACTGATGCAATGAGTAGCTTCTCATTTCTTCAACAACCATGTCTAAAGACACATCCTGTGGTCGTGGGAAAGATGAATGTGTTTGATCAAGCAGAGAAAACATCTAAGGAGATTGAAGAAACTACTAAAACGTATTAAAAACTGGAAGGACAGTGGAGAACCATCATCTTGGAGGAAGAAATGTGGTCGGAAAAAAATTGATGGAGATCAGTGATCACTTAAAGGTTCGTTGAAATCAAACAGAAGAAAACCAACAGTAGAAGTCAGGGCTATGTTTAATAGTGAAAATAAAACATTTCTACACATGTAATGTGAAGGGAACTCAAGGGATTGGGACTGAACAGCTGTGTAGCCTTAAGAAAACCACTAATCAGTGAGGATAACTGGAAATAAAGGCTTCAGTTTGCTAGGGAGCATAAAGATTGGACTTTGGAGCAATGGAAGAAGGTCATGTGGTCTGATGAGTCCAGATTTACCCTGATCCAGAGTGATGGGGGCATCAGGGTAAGAAGAGTGGCAGATGAAGTGATGCAGCCATCATGCCTAGTGTCTACTGTACAAGCCTGTGCTATGGGGCAGGACGTTGGAGAAGCTTTCTGAAACAATGCCACAGAGACTGTGTGCTGTAATCAAACCACTACTTTCTGCATCGCTGTGCATTAGCTCTTTTATTGTCATTATTTTCTTAGTGGATTTTTTTTTTTTTTTTGAGCAATGAAAATGTTTGTTGTTGTCTCCTCATAGTTGCTGTTGCGTTCCATCCCTGGCATGATGGGGACACACTACAAACGTTTCTTCTGCGGCTACGCTGAGCCGGCCTACATCAAGCAGAGGAAGATGCAGGTGATCCTCGTTTGACTCCCTTTTGCATTTCGCCATCTTTATTGTGACGTTCATTTTCCTCCAAACTGTGTGAGTTCTTTCTCTTCTTTTTATTACACCGCTTAACTATTTGTTTTGTAAAGTTATGGTATGGTATGGTAGCTATGGTACACTGATAATTTCTTGTTTACGGGGATCTTCATTTCTGCATACTCCCAGCGCTGGAACTATGTTTGCCTTGAAATTTGCATGTATTTTTGTTATGGTTTTCAGGGTGAGGCAGGACACCAGGCTATGAGGCAGGAGTTAAAGGAGCTAAAGATGAATTTAAGTAAAGCTAAAGTAACAGAAGGCGCTGGAAATCCCCAAAAAGCTAAATCAAATCTTCAAAAGGACAAGAACATAACATGACAAGTAGGGCTGCTGGGCGATTTGGCTGAAAAATGTATCACGATATAAGTGTTTCATATCAGTCGATATCGATAATTATTGATTTGTTTTTTAACCTGTTCTACTCTGACTTCTCAACTGAGCTAAGCTGCATCCGTTATTTCTTTATATTGCTTTGATGTTGACTTCATATAGACTTTTTTGGTCATTTTAATTTTTTTAAATGATAACAATGACATATTCAGTAGCATTTAAATTTAATTCATTTTTAATTCATTCATTAGCAGTGGAGAGAAAGATTCGGTTCATATAACCGGCCATCAAAGACGACTAAATAATATAATAATAATAAATCTAGATTCTGTTTAACCGGCTCAGTTGAGTCCTTCCACGTTTGATTGATAATCAATAAACAGCAGAGAAACAAAACGTACGACTCGACTTGACCAGCAAACAATACGCAGAGAAACCAAACTTAACCGACTCATAACCGCTGCTCGTGGATCCCTGATTAACCGAGTCAGCAGCCACTCACTCGACCGGCAGATAAACAAAACTTAACCGACTCTTACACTAATCAAGAGAAACAAAAGCCAATTAATACGTTCACTCGCCACCAAGTTTGCAGACAACATCGATATCCTATATCCTATCCTATATATATATATATATATCCTTTCACTCCACGCCGTTCTTTGTTGTTGTTGTTGGCTTAGCTGGGCCGTGATAGGTCGAGAGGCTAAAGCCCTTCCTCTGCCTACATCCCCCAGAATGACTTGCAGTTCTGGCTTGTGGTTTTCTTCCTATGTTTTCTCTAACGGAGTTCAAGCGTAATTATCAAACATCCTATCAAACGTATTTTCTATTGATATCGATCTATCGCGATATTTAGCATTATCGTCCTGTCGCCCAGCCCTAATGACAAGACAAGAGCTTGAAAACGCATGGCTGGGAGACAGCATGGCACGACAGAGGACAAAGGTAAAGGCAGGACTACAAGGGCAGAGGAGACACAGGTGAAAACAATCAGGGCGTGGCAGACAATTACACAGGTGGGAAACCACAGGATAGGAAACAAGGAAAAACTAAAACATGAGACATGAACCAAACTCAAAACATACATTCATTTATCTTCTGTAAAAGCTTGTTCCTGTTAAGAGTCGCGGCATCTGCTGGAGTCTATCCCAGCTATCATCAGGTCTCCAGTCTATCTCAAGGCTAACACTGAGTGACAGACAACCATTCACACCTACGACCAGTTTAGAATCTGAAACTCAAAACACGAAGACAGGAAATAATGACACAGAACCAGGGCAGTTCTGGTTTTTACAGCTCATCAATACGAATGTGCAGATATAAGCAGTGAAAGTGTTACTCAGGAAAAGACACGGTTATCATTGTGGGTTTGCTTTACCTGTCTCTGTTCACCTCAGTTAAAAAATATGCTTGCTATGTTGATTGCCGATTATAAACTGGTCATGGGTGTGTGAATGGTTGAGTGTTATCTCCCAGAGATAGCAAGCCTTTAGATGACTTTATCAGCTTCTAACTGGACTGTCAAGTAGGGATGGGTGATAGGGCACTAAAAAATTTATCACAACAATTTCTGGTATTTATCACGGTAAAGATAAAAACGACGATAAATAAACACCAGTACAGCCTAATCTTTTTGACTATAATGCATCAGCAAGTTTTATCTGAGGCTCTTCTTCTGCATCACGCACATATATATCAATGGGTCATCAATCGTTTTTATCGCGGGATGACATATTCTTACCGTGGGGAATGTTTTTGACGATATATCGCAAACGATGAAATATCGCACATCCTTAGTGTGAGTGTGAATGTTTGAGTGTTATCTCCCAGAGATAGCACAATGATGGACTGGCTTCCTGTACCCCGCCTGCTAGATTTCTAACGAGCCTTTAGAAGACTTTGTCAACCTCCCACTGGACTGTCAAGTGTCTTTTAGCCACACTACCATTAAAGCACTGTTTGTGATATGCAGCAACAATCCCCCTGTGGATTTTTCCAACAGAACTTCATTCATTCAAATTCATGTTTGACACCCGCGTGTCTCCAGTCTATCTCAGTTCTAACACAGAGAGACAGACAACCACTCACACCTATGGCCAATTTAGAATCACCAATGAACCTAATGAGCATATCTTTGCACGGTGGGAGGAAGCTGGAGAGAACCCACGAAGACATGCAAACTCGACAAAGACAGACCCATTCACCCATGGATTCGTTCGATTCCTTCATGCTGTGAGCCATCAATGCTAACCACCTCGCCACTGCGCCGCCCCCAACTGAGCTTCTCGGTGTCATTTCTGGGTCCATGGCCATAGGTCCCCAACATCTAGGAAGACATTAGTGGTTCCAGACTTCATCCATTTGATCTGGGGATTAGTGTCTTGACACAATCCTGTCTTGTAGGTCTACAGTCAGTTCTCTCATGGCTTTGATTTCACTGATGACATACGCTATCAACTCATTAGCTGTTCTGTAACAGTTATGTGCTGTTCCTGATCACGTCCAGTGGATTCAGTTAAGCTCAGCTTGCTTGACAAGCGTAAGGATGCACCAGAAAATAAACTGCAAGTGTCATAACAAAGGATTGTCTGAGTACATGTACAGTGTGTACTCTGCAAGTTTATCTAAGCACTTGGACCGTGCAGGCAGTAGGCAAAACAGTGTAGTCAGGTGTCTCGCTCTGTATTCCCCCGTACTAGAATATGCTGAAGACAACAAGATTTTAAACATGTTCTAGGTCTACCCCAGGTCTTATTACCGCTTGTGAACTTCCCTGGAAAATCACCAGTGGAAAGTAAACAGGGATAAACTTGGTCAGACCGCTGCAAGGAGCTATTTATCAAAGGACTAGCAGCAGCTCTACTCCACACCTCTTGCAGCGTCTGAACTCTTCGTGACCTTCATGTAAACTTTCGAGAATGTGGTTGTCTGTGCTGCGTGTCACCCACAAGTGAGAGCTCGAATGAAGACTGACTGGTACAGCTTGGCTTTCTGCCTTTGCACAAATGTTTTGTTGCACAATTTGCGTACTTGCTATTGTTCCATTTAAGTGGAACACGTTTGCCTGTCAGCCATTCAGTATGGATGGAGGTTATTGGGAACCGCAACGGTATCCTCACAGGCCGCAAACAAGACGCTAACAAAACAGGAGGATTTCAGTCGATTAATCGAGCTACACAACTCGAATTAAAGAACTTGGAATAAATGTACAAGAGACAAGTGTAGGGAGCATATGTTAGGCACCTCTGCACCTCCACTGGGTGTGGAAGTGTCTTTGGCTTGTGATTAAAGGGGAATTACAGCTTATTACAACCTGGACCTTATTTCTGGCAGAAAATATGATCGCTTGCTCACCCATATATTTTCGGCGTGCTGCGTATATCCTCCAAATGAAAGTGAATGGGGCACCGAAACGCAGCCTCTAAATAACGCATTTTCTGCCACGAAACTTCATTTCACCAATATTTTGTTACGATACGCTAGTGCTATTCCCCGTTGAGTCTGGAGTAACCTGTTATATATTCGCGGTTTGTTGTTCTTTGGCCAGCTGTTCCTCTCTCTGCCTCCACATCCTCCTTTCAATGAGCTTCTCATCCGTGCTCTGGCTCAAAACAGTAAGGACGTCCATCATAAACAATATCGTCGCCCACAAACCTCCGGAATTGGAAAAATATTCAGCCAAGTTACAAAAAAAATAGCAGTAGCAAATTACATGTAAACAAGTCGACCGTCGTTGATGCACGTGGCGCTCAGAGATGACATCATCCAGGTCAGAAGTTCAATCTACGGACCCTGGGTGATGATAACAGGTTACTCCGGACTCAACGGGGAATAGCACTAGCGTATCATAACAAAATATTGGTGAAATGAACGAGTTTCATGGCAGATGAGGCGTTATTTAGAGGCTGCGTGTCGGTGCCCCATTCACTTCCATTTTGTCAGTATAAGCAGCACGCCAAAGTTACATGGCAAATGATCGTATTTTACATAGACATATATACATAGACTAAAGCGCCGCCATCTTGGTACAGGGCTGCAGCGGTGCATGAACCTACGAAGGAAAGAGGTACTCCTTAATCTCAAAGTAGAATCATTCGCTGAATTTTGGACCGATTTCCAAACATATTGATGTGTTAAAAACGTCACACATGTAGCTATGATACAAAATATGGTTTTACTACCCAAATACCAATTTTACTTAATGTTATCAGCAGACTAGCTTCTGACTGAGGATTGTAAAGAAAAGATGCCGGACTTCAACTGAGCGATTTATGATGACTTTTATTGTGTAGAAACACCATTCCTCCATAGATGTAATGCACTGTAGGAGCGAGTGGTCCTGTTCCAAGATGGCCGCCCTGTAGGCACGCCGCTCCAGTAGACGACAGCGCTCAATGAGGCGTCTATGTCTCTATGTCTATGGTATTTCCAGTAGACGGCAGCGCTCAATGAGGCGTCTATGTAGATATATCTATGGTATTTTCTGCCAGAAGTAAGGTCCAGGTTGTAAAAAACGGTCATTCCCTTTTAATCGTCTTTACCCGCCACATATGGAAAAGACTAAATAACGTCCATTGTTGAAGAGGCCTAGAGGGAAGACATTTCAGCTGCATAAGCTAACTATGTCTGACCTGTTGTTTCCTTTTGAATTAAATGGTTCTAACTTCACTGTGTGCCTCCACTCTATGTTGCGCTTCTCGAGCCTGGTCGTAACACAACTCGCTAAAGTACATTTACCAACGCATTGGCATCCAAGGTTGCTACTCAAGATTAGCAGCAGCAGTCCAGTACTTTGAAAACGGTGAATATAGCGCTGTTGTCTCTGCAGGTTCTGGTGGAGCTGGTGAATGATGAGAATGTGGCGATGTTACTGGATGAACTGAAAGGATACTGCACCGATGTCAATGCTGACACTGCGCAGGCTGCAATTTCAGCGATAGGTAAACACACACACACACACACACTGGTGCTTTTATGTGGTTTGTAGCAGAGTATAGTGTCGTTGTAAATTAATTTAAGTGTCTGTTAATTGGTTTGTCAAAAACTAGAGCTCTGTAAATATAATAAAATATGCAACAAAAAAAATATACGTCATGTCTTGTGTGGATTGCACGCAGGTCGTATTGGACGCAGCTACAGTGACAGATGTCTAGAGATCCTCACTGGTCTGCTTGGGCTCAAACAGGATCACATCACTTCTGGTAAAACTCTCACAAACACAGAGGACCATCTCTCGTCTGGCTTCTCTGTCTCTCTCTAACGGTCCCCCTTTCTTCCTCTCTTTTGCCACATCCTCTCTCGACAGCTGTGGTGCAGACTATGCGTGACCTAGTGTGGGTGTGTCCTCAGTGCAGCCACACCGTGTGCGCCGCTCTCGAGGGCTGTGAGGAGACGCTGCAGGACGGCCAGGTTAGATGCCGCCACGCCAGCACGCTGTCCTGCGTGTCATAAACCGCTCACTACCACAGAGTATTATCAGTTAGACACCTGCCGTCACAGAATTACTTCCAGAAAGATATCAGCAAGTGTACATGAGTCTATTTGTATGACTGTCGGGCTCCACGATGAAGGGAAAAGTAAGATTGTAGTTTGTTCGGACGAACGCTGCTAATGGGGAGGAATAAAGAACTCTGATATAAGAGACAAAACCTTCACCAAAACAAAATAGTTTGAGAGTGTAAAAGAGATAATCCCACTCCACCCGATCAAAAGCCTTCTCTGCATCAAGCGATGATGATATTTGTGGAATGTCGGGTGGAGTGGGACCATGAAGGATGTTTAGTAGGCGTCTTACATTAAAAAAAAGAATGGCGGCCTTTAATGAAACCCGTTTGGTCATCTGCCGCAATCGAGGGCAGAACTCTAAGCGGCGGGGGTAGCAATTTAGCGAGAATTTTACTAGCTAGCATTCGAGGGGATTTTTATCTTTTTTAGTGTTAAGAGAAACCACCGCTTATCGCATGGTTGAAGGTAAAGAACCAGCTCTAAGTGAATCTTTAAATACAGAAAGCAAGATGGGAGCAATTTTTTTTGAAATATTCACTTGGAAAGCCATCTGGTCGTGGAGATTTTCCATGTGGCAAAGACTTTATTGCATTAATGAGCTCCACTACAGAGAGCGGCTTGTCTAGATCTACTGCGATTGGGTCATCAATTTTTGGAATTTGTATTTTCCCAAATGAAGTATGGTTACTAAGGGATTCACTATCATATCAAAATCTTTCCCGCCGGTGAACTTGTATTTCCTCAAATTGCTGGCCATTGCCTCAACGTTGTCCCCAATAAAGTCGTATAATGAAAAGTGGTTGATCAAAAAAATGTGTTTAGTCGGTTTCTGGTGGAATATGGTTCCAAAAAACAACTTTGAAGTCACATTTAAGCAGAGCAGGTCTCTCTTGCTGCCTACTCCATCGCCTGCTGACTTGCGCCCCTTGTGGGTCTTTTTGCCATTAGTTTGGTCTCAAGTGAAGTGGAGACCGATGGATTTTTTCTTTCACTGTGAAGCTGTACGACTGGAATCGTGCATAGATGCTGTTCCAAAACTGGTCTGGCTGCTTTTTTCTTTTTTTTTTTGGTAATGCCTGTAATGCCAGTTGCCTCTGTTGCGCAAGACGTTTACCTGGAAGCATTGCTAGCAGTTTACTTTATTCTTTCTTTTTTAACAATATAATTTTTATCTCTCAGTTGGCAATACACCTTTCTCCCTGCACCCTGGTAATATGTGAACAACATATGTAAACTTGGGCAAGGGCCCCACACAGTCAATGATTAAATGTTCAAATGGCTTGTCCACTGCAGGTATTGGATAGAGTGGGGCAGGCTTAATAGCCTGGTTAGGCTTACCTGTCATTTGACACGTATGGCAAGTCTTAACATAAGCTGTCACATCACGCTTGAGACGAGGCCAAAAAAAATAACGTAAGATGTGACGGTATGTTTTTCCAACTCCCAAATGCCCTGTCTGGTCATGAGAACATTTTAACACTTCACTTCGATACTTGGTGGGTACCACAACTTGAACAACTGGTTCACCCACACAATCGTAACCCTGGGGAACCCACTTACGGACTAATACCCCATTCTTCAAGAAATAGCCCAAGCTTACACTTGTAGCTTCATTGCTAGGTCGCACCTGATCGAACAGTCCACTTAATGCAGCATCTGCTCGCTGTTCAGTGGCAAGCTCCTCTGGAGAGACTGAAAAAGACTTAAGTACATGAAAATCAGTCTTCAAAGCACAATCCTCTATCTGAACTGAAGCCTCTTCCCCAGCTCTACCTGCTGCCCTGGTCACAGCACAAGCTGTAAATACTTCTGGGAATTCCGGTTTGCAATCTTCTGTTTCTTCTAGCACTGGCCTAGGCTTAATAGGTGGAGAACCATCAGCCCAAACACGATTGCCAGCCAAATCATTTCCCAAAATCACATCTATCCCATCAATAGGAAAAGCAGGACGCTGTCCAATGTGGACATCACCATCCACAAGGCCACAGGACAGATTGGCTTTGTGCAGAGGAACACAGATAGTGGTTAAACCCATTCTCCGTACCAGCACACAGCCCCCAGTATCTGTGTCTGGGGAAAAGTCCAACACAGAGTCTACCACAAATGAATTCTTTGCTCCTGTATCTCGCAAGATTTTCACAGGCACCTTATTGTCACAACCAGGAAGAGACATAAACCCATCTGAAACAAAAGCTTCAAAGCCATCGTAATCCCTAGTTTCATGGTCACCCAGATTTCTGAAAGTAGTAACCTCCAATGCAGAACACCACCTGTTGAAATGTTTAGTTAAATCCCTTGCAAACTCAACATGTGATTGTTTTTCAGACTTCCTCCAGGACCTGAAACGTTGCCGATAGGCCTCCGGTACCAACTCATAAGATTTTAACACGGCCTCTTTCACAGTAGCATAGTTAAAACTGTCACTTGCACTAAGGGCTGAATACGCTTCCTGAGCTTTTCCTGTCAATACAGCCTGCAACATTACCACTCTGTCAGCCTCAGGCCACCCCCTCGCATTAGCCACACGTTCAAAAAGTGAGAAAAAAGTGTCTGGATCTTTGTCATCAAATTTTGGGACTAGGCGCAGATTACTTGCCACATCAAAAGTTTTCCAATTTTGTGAACCGGATGTTACAAACTCCTCTGAGAAGTCATCACTTGACAACTTACCTGCCCTGATGAGATCTAGACGCTGCTGCTGAAACTGCAACTTTTCTTTTTCAAAAGACTGCCGTAGCAGTTCCTTTTCCATGTCTAGTTTATCTTTTTCCATTTGCAACAACAACGGTTCTTTTTGTTGTTCAAAGGTTAACATTGCTGTAGGAGATACCACAGACTCCTCACTACTGGCACTTGGACCCTCCATTTTAGTTGACAAAACACCAGTTTTTATTAAAGCATCCCTCAATGACTCTTTAATTTCCTTTTTTAACTGTTTTTGCACAACTTCCACCTTAAAATGCTCCGCAAGCTTCAAAAGTTGCTCCTTTGTGTAACTGTAAGTTCATCAGATGGAGACTGAAGAAAACTAGTCACAGTAGCCATAGAAGGACAATAGTGATCTGAGGTGCACAGCAACCTAGAGCCCTCCCACTAACTACCTACTCAGAAACTTCCTAAGCTCCACCCTAGTCTTCATGCAGTTACTTACAGTGGGTATTTATGCACTAAAAACCAATGGAACAAGAAAGGCAACTGTACAAACAGCGACCCCCTCGAATCCATGGATGTGCCCCCGAGACCACTGCTCCAGCCGCTTTCACTGCAACACTACACAGATTTATGAACGGATCCCAAAGGAGAAACGTTCCTTCATCCTATCAGGGAATGCTCCAAGACAACATATGCACCTCAAAAAATTCACTTTGATTCCACAATGGCCTCTACTTTCCAAAACTGTTTCCAGCCCCACACAAGACAGCACTAAAGCTCTCTCCCTAGCCTTTATGCCACTGACCAAAACAAGAAGAACTCCAACACCGAAACGCAACCAACCAAACTCCGTCACCACCACTAGCAAAATGGTAGACTATGAGGCCTCCCAAGACTAGTTCTTACAGACTACAAACTCAAGACATACAATCTTGATCCGAAACTCACTCTTTACTTCTTCTACAACAACTACTAGTGTAGATTAGTACAAGAGAAGACAAATAGTACTAGTTCTAAACTAAATGTACATAAATCACTCAAACATGATTTACCAAACACCAAACGAAAGGACTGGACGAGCCCCCATTTTGTCACATCCTGGCTCAAACAGTCGTGACAAAAAAGGGAAGCCACACAAAGTCTACCAATAATATGAATTTAATTAAACAAAACAGGTAAATAGTGGTGTGTAGGTCTGTATATCAGTGTGCATGCTGTGTTGGAGCATATGAATGAATGGAGCAGTGTATGAAAGTGTAACACCAAATCCATACAACAGAGCTGTCAGGTGACCCGCCAGGTGAGCGAGAGAGGAATGAGCCAAGGCCTGCTTTATGGCCTCCCCCTGCAGCTTCCTCAGGTGTGCTGCATCTGTGATCAGACTCCACCTCCCAGGCTCCTACAACACAGAAAACAACAGCCTCCCAGCCCACAACCTAAGGCTTGCCCGGGAGGCCGTCACAACATACATCAGTGTAGTGGAGTAAAAAGAGCTTCTCCATTTCTACTTCCATCAGGATCTACACACTCTTAGCACACTACTACACTAAGAAATTAGAGGATAGGCGCTCGGTGCACCATCCCCTAGCAGCCTAGGCCTATAGCAGCATAACTAAGAGATGGCTTGGTGTCGCCAAACCCTTACTACTGCCTCCTGAACCTAATCTGGGAGCTGGACCTACAACAGAGGGCCTCTACCTCCCATTCTACTTTTTGATAGGCACCTTAATCTTCCACTAAGTCCTCTCATCCTTCATTAGGGCAGGCAAGCCTTGCTGTGGTTGCTGGGCGTGTACGGCGACCGAGTTTCCAGCGCCCCCTACACTTTGGAGGTGTTCATCGATGGCATGAGGAGCGAGGCTTCTCTGGGAGTCAAGATGGAGCTGCTGACGGCCACCATGAGGCTGTTTCTGTGCCGGCCCGCTGAGATGCAGGACATGCTTGGAAGGCTGCTGCACTACTGCATAGGTGTGAAAAGCGGAGTGAAAAAAGATAAGATGAGATAAGAAAGAGAATATTAACCCTCTTGTGTTTTCCAGAAGAGGAGACCGACATGAGCGTGCGCGACCAGGCCCTTCTTTACTATCGGCTCTTGCACTGTGGAATCGAAAAGACGCGAAGGATCCTCCTGGGACGGAGGTCAGACCCTTCCCTGGGCGTGCTGATCGGACGCCCGGCGGAGCCCGTGAGCCAGTGGGCGGGCAGCTTTAACACCCTGGAGCCTCTGAAGCAGGGCAACGTGGAGACGGAGCCGAGCAGCCGGGGAAGCCCCGAACACGTCGGCCCAAAGCCAAACGCTGACCTCTCAGACACGCTGGTTAGCAGCCATGCCGAGAAGATGCATTCAGGTGAGTGCTGACATTGTGGACTTTCTGGAAACTCTAGCCCCAACTTGGCCACAAACCAGTAACTTTCCGTTTGAATTCCTGGTATAATTCCTGCTCTTAATAGAGTAAAACCTGTTCAGTTACTTGAACAATGCTAGCGACAGCTGGCTTTTGAAAAACACAACGGCTCAGCAAGCAATTATGACATTCCTCTTAAAACTATGTCCAACAGTCGCTCTACCTCCGATTTTTTTAAAATGCTCGGTAGTTTGAATCATAACTGTGGTGCTAAGGGACTGTTGTTGCTGCCTCACACACACACAACATGACTAATATGTCTGCAGCGGACTATCCAGGATGTTTAGACAAGAATTACATTAATTCATTTGGTTTCAGCTGCTGTTTTTTTTTTTCCACAACCCACTTCTTTTGGCCTGGAGTTTCCCCTTCTCCAACAAAATGTCTTTGCCTAATGGATCGAGCATCTGGCCGGCGCGCAAGAAAAGGCAGCAAAACCAATTAAGTCTTGCGCTCGAGCCAGAGAAAATAATAACACAGTGACTGGAACGAAACTTAACTATGAGGCAGCAGGTTGAGCTAGTTTGCATCCTTTCCACGCTGCGGTATAGCACGCCACAAACGTACAGGAAACTATTTCTGGTATCCGAGAGCAGGTGGAGGATTGTAGATTAAAGAAATGATTTCAAACCATAAAAATCCTTTCAAGTATTTTCAGGAGCCCAGTCAGCCTCGTCGCTGGATTTGTGCCAGAGCTGTCTGTCTGGCTGAACTCCCGGGCCCTGATCAGGGACGTTTCTACTAAGTTGCACTATTTCTGTCAAAGTGTGAGAAAAATGTTTTGGTTCCCAAGGTTAGGGTCCATTTCTGGGAATGCGGTGCCGTTTTCAGTCACAAATCTCTTCGTCTGGCACTCATTCCGACTCCCCCCGCCCGACGTTTCGGCTGCCTTTTATGCACTCTCTTGATTCCCTCCTCTCTTCGTCCTTCCTCGTCCTCGCCAGGCTCAGACAGCTCTGCCCGGCGTTCGGACTCCTCTCCCGATGCCCTGGCTTCCAGCGCTGCGCCCTCCTCCCTGAGTTTGTCCCTCTCGCCGGCGCTCAGCCCGGAGGAGTTTGAGCGCCTGTGGCTGCAGCGACGGGATGCGCATGATGAACAAGGTAATGAAATGGAAGGTTGAATTGTAAATCACTAAAGCTTCCCCTTCATTTGACGGGAGCTTGATATCCTGCCAAAAAACGAAATAAGTCTAAAGTCTCGAGTGGCGGAATGAACCCAAGTACGTACGCTACAAAGTTGAAATACTTGATTTGAGTCCTGCTTCGTTCTTCTACATGTATTTTTCACATAACTACACTTATTTTGCTGTTTTAGTCTGAGTTAGCACGGCTCTTCAATGTCACTGCTCGGCCTACTCAGAAAACTTAATACAAGCTGCAGGAGAGAAGGCTTCAACTTCAGAATCATGAGCTAGAATATGGATTTTATCCTGGACGTGGACTAATGCACCGTCTGCTTACTGTCCCATAGCTGCTGAGGGGGTCATGTGGAGCAAAGCTAGAGCTGTGACCTCAACACTAAATCAAACACTTTCTCTGTTTGTGTAGATCTTTGCCACATCTGTCCTTTGCCTCCAATTCTCTTTATTACACTCATGGACAGGATCTTCTAGCGCATCCCGGATGTCCTGAACGGGAACTCTCAGACTCGCTAATCTGCTTTTTGCAAATTATGTGGCTCTGTGCGGTTCATCAGACCGTGGCCTAGAGCACTCGCTTTAATACTCTGCAGAGAGCACCTGCTGGAAAAATAGTGGTAAAAGCGATAAAAGCAGTGGACGAGTGCTTTAGCGGCGATGCAAGGACTGCACCAAAACACTGCGGTAAAGACATAAATTATCCGTAAGGTGAAGCTTTTCATTTAGCAGTCGACCTACGTTCTAGTCCTCAACATTGGTCATGAGCATGAGGATGCTTCCTGGGTTACTTCCCCTTTAGCGGGAAAAAGTATTGACCCAGAATTTGCTGGAATGTCATTTGGTCTGGGAACGCCCTGAGATCCCTCACAAGGGTCTAGGGATAGGGGCGTCTAAAATGCTTTTGGCTCTTTTACAGTCACAGTGACACATCCACCCAGACGCTTACACAATCAACAGCTGCTACGCTATGCCACTCGCACTTCAGGGTGACACCGCTGTCGTGTTACACTTGAAATTTAACATGTAAACCAGCACTTTTTTAGCGTCAACGGATAATACGCAGGGGCGTTGCACCAAATTCTGGGCCCTGTTAATCATCTGGGTAGTCAGGTCCCCTTTCCCCCCCACTACCACGCCCATGATAATACGTATCACCAAACGACCTTATCAACTTTTCAGCTCCCCGCATGCTTTACAGAAGCCAGAGGCCGAGCAGTGACAGAACTACTCGCTTTGAGGAGACAAAAACATGAGCATGAGCAGAACGCGGCTTGTATACGGGGAGCGGGGCACGTTTGCTTGACCTCAGTGGGTTTTAGGGGAGAGAAGTGTAAAGAGGGAAGTGGGCAAGAAGTGTGAGAAGGAAGCAAGCAGATGTGATGATACATACATCTAGATAAAGCATACAAAGGCACATTTTAGAGAAGTGTCATTGTCACAGGAACGCCACAAACCTGTCGGCCTCATAATTTATGTCCTTTTTATCTTGAGATTATCTTTTCATCTATGGATGCCTGAAACTCTCATAAAAAGTAATAAATGACTCAATAAAGGAGCTGATTTAAAAACTAATATTGATATATTCCTTCTTTCATGAGTCCAGTGTTTCCAGTTGTTGACTTTGCTCCTTGTTTTTATTCTTTGTGACAAGGTACTGAGAAAACAGAAGAGGAAGAGGACTCCGTGTGGACAGAAGAACGCGTCCCGTGTCCAGCAATACCTCACTGCTCCCCGCAGAGCCTCCAGGCAGCTCTGCAGCTAGTCAACATCCAGACGCTGGCTTTCACGACACTCAACACCCTCCCCTGGAGGGTTTACCTGTACACGCACACCCATCGCACACGCCCGGCCGACACAGCTCACAGCACGCTCATACTGGGGGAGCTGCTCTACACGGGAGATGCAAATCCCAAGGCCGGCGCGAGCGAAGGCACAGCTTGCCACGAACAGGAGGAGGGCAAAGAGCGAATGGAAACGACGGCTCGCGGGGCAGACGGGGGAGAAGACATCCGAGTACAGGTTACTCTTAAGCAGCAACCGAGAGATGACGAAGCTCTCAGAGGGTTCACGTCAATCCTTGGCACTGTCCTGCACACGCTGTCCTCTGAGAGGGCTTAAATGTACAACACACAGACATAAACTGTACATGCGCACACCGTATGACCTTCATAGTACGCTCACTGGCCAAACCTGTTCTTCAATCCTAACTGAATAAAAGAAATGTTTTCTGAATTGTTCTCTCATTATTAGATTTTGCATCCTGTGAGACTAGGAAGAAAATATGCAGACATGAAGTTTAGTTTCACTTTAAATGAAGTATTCTTTACAGACTCTTTACCACAGAGGGAAGCTTCAACTGAGGTCAGTTAATCCCTTTACTTTGCCTTTTTCCTTCCAGGTTTGAGTTAAAGCAGCTACGTTAACAAAACAGTTTTAAGTTGTGTTTAAGTTGTTCGGCACGGAGAAAGTTATCGTAGCCTGTGCTCGCAAGTTAAACAGCGTCATTCTTTCTAAGTTACGTTACTGAGGTTGTTGCGGTGGGGAGTGAATTTAATTTTATCACTGAGTTTTTGTGCAACCCACAATAGAGGAATGCAGACACGAGAGAGAAAGACAATAGAGGACAAAGTGACATAATAAACGTGTGCATTGTTATGAGTCTGTTTTATTTTTTTATGATATATTAATGACGGCTTAAGGTGATAAGCAAATGTAATATTTCAGTCCTCTTTGTTGTCATTCAAAGACTTTAGGGAAGGAATTTATTGTCTTTTAAGTATTACAACAAGTGTACAAAGAATTCAGTTTCATTGCATTGGTTCCACACAGACAAATAAAAATATAAAATACACAGCCGTAAACTAGCCATGTACAAAAGTGGTTATGGTGATTACATTTGAGTTATTTTAGCAGCGTGCAGACTAGAGTGATATTTGTAGGAATGAAATTGCAAGTGGTCTGTAAATTGTCCGTGTCAGACCGGTTGTCTACCCAGTGTGAAGAATATAGCATCGCAATTTCAATTTTAAATAGGCGGCGTGGTCCAAAATTGGCTGCATGTAAAGCTCGTACAGTATTTTAATGTTGAGGTTTGCCTTTGACTTTGAAAGAGCTACTGCCGTTGGTGGTTTAGTTTCAGTATCTAAAAATACTGTCACGTAACGGAAGTGCTGCTCCCTTTTTTCTGTCCTAGCTGTCATTTTGTTGATTTTTGTTGGGATTGCTCAATCTGTATAACAGTTACGCTCGTCAGCTGCAACATTACGACCACTGACGGGAGACGTGAACGACGTTGACCACCTCGTGACACGTTCTGTGTTCTGATGGGAAACTTTTAGACCTGGCATTCATTCATTGGTGTGGATGTTACTTAGACATGTAGCGCCCACCTAGACCAGACCGGGCACCCACCACCTACCTCATAGCAATGACACTCCATGAAGAACCTGGGAAATGGCCTCCAAATTCACCAGATCCCAAACTGATCAAGCATGTGTGGGATAATCCACAGAGGACACATAGGACACCCAGCTAATGACCTTCTGTTGCAGGACACCCTCAGAAGTTTCCATGTCCATTCAATGAGTCACAACTGGTTTGGAAGCAACAGTGGAACCCTACGCAATATGAGGTCATACTGTTATGCGTTATCTGTGTATTTATGAGTAAGTAATTGAACAGGCTATTATTAGACTATTACAAATGCTGGTTGTTTTGTGTGCATTAGCTTTATCTCGTTTTCTTGATGATGTATTGATGTTAAAAAAAAAAAATGGGTGGTGTTTTTTTGTTTGTAGGGAGGCGCTTTGATTTCATTCACCAGTGACGACACACCTGGTTGATAGAGGCAACCACGGCGGCCACCTGGTCCCTGATCTCTCCCCTCCTCTCCAGCCTCCTCCCCGGCCAGTACTCACGCCCCATTCGGCACGGAGGAAAGGGCAGCGGGGTAGGTTCGGTCGAGGAGAATGTGGTATTACCGGTGGCGGTGGTGGCACGCAGTCACGGTTACCTCCTCCGGCTTTACAACTGGTATTACCACCTCTGCGTACGAGTGGCAGCGCTGGTTTTATCCGCCCCTTTACGACTTTTAACGAGTCGCAACCCAGTTAACTGAAGCAGCGAGCCGCCGCGCCGGAGGAGCCCTAACGCCAGGGGGTGAGTGAAGGTCTCCGGCTAAAGTTTCAGCCGATTACCGTTACCCTACTTTTTCTATACCATACAGTTTCTAAGACATTGTTTAATTCTAATTATTTGGGAGGTCATTTTGGGTCTTTTTTTTTACACGAGTAAAATCATGCGCAGTGGCTTTTCGAACGTTGGCCGTTAAGTCGGCAAGTTAACGGAGCTGAGACGGTGTAGCGCAGTTACAAACGGTTTAAAACGGCCGTTACCGGGCTACGCAGCTGCTCCGCTAACTTAATTACTCGAGCTGTAATTATTTTCTTAATAACCTGCTCACACGCACGCGAGTGTATCTTTGTAGAATAGGGGGGTTTATTATAGGCTAATTGTATAATGTCCTATAATAAATGTAGAATTAATAGGCCTAATAATAATAATAAAAAAAAACCGTTACCAGGAAGACTTCCACTGATTAGGCTATGTGATTTATTTATTTTGGAAAAAAGCCGGAACATCTTCTCGACAGACACACCTGTCCTGATAATCCGCTACGATATCTGGGCTAGACTAAAATTAGAAGAGAAAAGCCAGCCGCCCTGTAATAAGTGTCAGCCTCGGTGTACTTGTTGACAAAACAGTGTGTGTGTGTGTGTCTGTGTGTGTGTGTGTGTGTGTGTGTGTGCTGGCGGAGGACGAACAGTCTAGAAAGACATTAAACCACGCCACGGACTGTTTTTTTTTATTATTTGTTTTAAAACGGGATTTCCTAGACTATGCAGATAGCCTTTTCCAGTCTGACCTTGTACGAAGCAGCTGCAATTAAGGGTTTGTTGTCGAATACGGACACAGTGAGGAAAGGTGTTTCAGTGCCACAATACAAAAACGACATAATAAACAGATGAATAATGCAAAGTTACAGGCAAATCTTAAAAAGCAGCATGTGACAATGCAATAGATATGAACACAGATCAGCCACAACATTAACACCGGACAGGAGAGGTAAGCAACATTGATCTTATATTTTTACTACTTAATCTTCTATTGTGTTTTATTGTGTTTCATGCTGTAAAGCACTTTGGAGACCTTGTGTTTATTTCAAATTGTGCTATAAAAATAAAGTGGATTGGATTGGATCTTGTGACAATCCTGTATTCTGATGGGAAACTTTTGGATATTCATGTAATGTGGATGTTACTTTGACGTGTAGCACCCACCTAGACCAGACCAGGCACCCCCACCCCATAGCAATGACGCTTCCTGATGGCAGCAGACATCCCCAGAAGCGTGCAGCCACTAAAACGCTTCAGGAACAACTAAAAAAAAAAACATGAAGAACAGCACAAGGCCTTGACCTGGCCTCCAAATTCACTAGATCCCAAACTGATCCTGTATCTGTGGGATGATCCACAGATTCCCCTCCCTTCCCACTAACATCATTGTTGCCAGACACCACGGGACACCCTACACAAGTTCCCGTGTCCTTTCTCTGATGAGCCACAACTGTTTTGGAAGCAGCAATTAAGATATCAGGAAGGTGGCTTCAATGATGTGGCTTGCTCAAGGACACCTGGCATGCTCACAAACTCCCAACTGTCGACTGGAGATTGGAAACGGGCTGTAAACCCCAGCACAGCTATACAAAGGGGAAAGATAACGGTTACGCAACGGCAGTAAAAAACCATCAGGTGGTGTTGGAACAAGATTCGTTCAATCATCTTTTGTAACTGCTTATTCCTGTTAAGGGTCGCGGGGTTCTGCTGGAGCCTATCTCAGCTGTAATCGGGCGAGAGGCAGGGGTTTACACCCTGGACATGTCGCCAGTCTATCGCAGGGCTTGTAATAAAAGATAATAAAAACTAACAATTGTTGTAAATGTAATAGCAGTACTACAAACCAAAGTCTGAAAATCCCTTCCAAAAAACACGAGAGTATCCTCACATTTATAGTCGCTAGTCATGCGTGGGTGTTCACGTTTAAACCCCAACGCCCCGCCGCTGGTGTTTTCAGTCATTTTAAAAGTGGAGAAGCTACACAGATGAGTGTTTTTAGGTTGTTTTTTTTCCCTCCACGATCTAGGTGACTGAAAAACGATCTCAGACACGCTCCACACCTACACGCTTGTGTGGCTAACGAACTGGCAAGTGGGTTTATATAGAATAGTAGACAGAAACAATAGTAGTAACATTAGTGTTACGAATAATAACCTAGCAAGGAAGAGACTAAAGAAAGGAATAAATGAATACGGTGATATTAACAGTAGCAATTGGGAAACAGTTGGTCACAATGGACTGGAAATTCTTTGTCACAGTCTTAAAGGAGAGTTGTGTGGTCGTATTTTAATTAAGTGGTGTGTTTTTTTTATATATTTACTGCCTGTGTGTGTGTGATACAGCTAGGATTTGACATCTGACACTGTTCTAACTTTTGATTCAACTGTGACAAAGCTCAGGTTTAGAGTAGAATAAAATACGAAGGGAACAACTCAGAATCCCTGGGTTATACTGTATTTTCTTTATTATTATTATCATCGAATTTCCCGCATAATGAATAAAGCATCTGTCTGTTTTAACTGTTAAGCATAGCCACAGTGAATGTCTTTCACTAGACCTTACTATCTAGTCACGGCATGTGACGGACGCACATCTATAGATTAGGCTGTAGGCAGGAAACAGATATTTTGGGGGGATTTTTTTGTGAATCGGGCCACGGCAACACCCACACGGTGATATCTAACCTCTGCCTGAGCCTACTGAAACATTCATTAAACGCTGAACTGCTGAATTATTAACTGTTGTACTGACTGGGTTACACGCCGGCCTAAAGGGTGATGTCGCATGTGTGTTTTTGATAGGACATGCGGCGACACTCGAAGAAGAAGAATGCCGCCGTGGCAGTGTTTCTCCTCGTCGTGGGATTGTACGTGTTTAACCAGTCTGACTTGGCGGTGAGAACACACGTACATACACAGCATACGCATACCACAATAGGAGCATGTGTTGCATCTCGGCCCGCTATAGGTGCAAACAAAACATGCACATGCAAATCTAATTTAATCTGTCATCTACTAGAAACCCTGATGTTATCTCTTGCTGCAGTGTGTTTGCCTTGCAGATCATCAGATTTGCGTATTACATGTGTTTTTTGTTTATTTTCGTGCAGGGTCTGGGGAGCTCACCTCAACAAATTCCAAATGAGTTAACTTGGGAAGCAGACAGGCTGATTAAAAAGGAGTCCTGGGTCGAACAGGGGGACTACGTGCCCCTCAATGTGTCCTATAAGTTGCTTGCCGGTGCACCATCTACCCAACAAAGTGAGTTGTCCTTTTTTTGTTTTGCCGCAACGGTCTTCACAGAAGGAGTCTGCTGAAAGAGCTGAACAGGAAGATATGCAACTCATTGACTTGGTTGCAATCTTTAAATTTAGTTTAGCTTGTCAGAATAATAACAAAGACATTTTAATTCTTTGTGTGCGCTTCATCTTTTCATTTATATCCCGCTTAAATCATCACCTTATCTTAATTCATTTTTCTCAACCATCTTGGAACATCTGGCTCAGTAGTGGCTTGTCCACGTACCAAAGGGTTGGCGGTTTGATCTCTGGTGCGTGGACAGTTTTGCCACACACTTTCTGATTGTACTGTTTTGTTACCGACGGTGATCTCCACGTAGAGTCAGGCAAAAACCAACAACAAGCAACTAGTACTTAGACATACTCTATTCATTCACCAGGGAAATTACTTGGTCACAGCTGTAAGATAACTCCATGTTATTAATGCTAATGCTCATTACTGTACCTTCCTATGTATATGTTACACTGTCTGACCACTGCACAAAGCCTTCTCCAGCACATCCCAAAGATTCTCAATGGGGTTAAGGTCTGGACTCTGTGGTGGCCAATCCATCTCATGATCCCTGAACCACTCTTTGACAATCTGAGCCCCATGAATCCTGACATTTGGTTATTGCTGCTGCTTATTGATTACTAGCCAGTAATATGTAATGTCGTGCTGCTTGCTGTTAGCTCGTAAAACAGAAACTACTAGTCTTAAGATGAGAAAATTGGCAATTTCAATGCTAAAACTGACACAGCTCAATTAGTACTTTTTTAACACAGGGCTGAATTTGGTATGAATGCACCATTTAGCAAACATGTTGTGGATCTCCACACACGTTGAGAATAACATCTTTTTGCCTGGATGACATTTAAACGTTCATAAGGTAAGAGATACAGGATGGAGTTCCTTGTCAGAGGACCCGGTTGATCTCTAATGGCACAGCCTGAGACCTACTGCAGGGTCTTAGGATAAGATAAGATAAGATGAGACAGGACTTTATTCATCCCTGTGTGGAAATTAGGGTGTTACAGCAGCAGGGAACAATGCTGCAAGATACAATAAGATACAAAGAATAGAATAAGTCAAGCAAATATGTTAGGGCACAAAATATTTACGTATTGCATCAGGTTTTCAGTGGCTAATGAGAAGTTGAAACAGCCAGCTTGTGTAGATTGAGAGTTGAGGTGGTAATGAGGTTAAATATGATCCTTCTAAACTAGGGCTGTCAATGAATCACATGATTTATACACTAGACCCACTTTAACGCAAATTAATCCCACTGTATTTACTCTGTGTGACAGGCATACGTCAGCATTGCTCTCATTACCTTATATGCAGCTCCCTGCTCAGTTCATAACTCAACAACATTGACATTAAATGCAGATGGCTTTGGTTTTGTTTGGTCCGTCTGGACGTTGAAGCTTCTTGATCCATTTCTGCTCGTCTCTGCTTCCTTTCCTCTTCTGCTTCTTTTTGAATTTTTTTGGCCGTTTCTACACCACAGCGCCGCCACAGGGTAAAATTAGTTACTACAACCACACTTGAGACCCTGCTTGATTTCCAAGCATTTCTGTTATGTTCATCACTTGTTGATTTTCTAAACCAGTGGTTTTCAAAGTGGATTATTTTGTTAATCGTTATTATAAAATATAATTATAAATAATTTATCATATCTAAATGTTATTTGCCATGCTCATCTTTCTGATTGGCTGCCAGTCAAAACATCTTCATCTTTTGCGCCATTTATCAAGTTGCTGTGCTCCTCAAGCTGGCATGTAGCTAGCGTGTAGCTAGCATGTAGCTAGCACAGAATGGACAGGTTTTTGATAAGAAAGAGACCATAGGAACAGACCAACAGCCCTGTCGTGGAGGACAGTGTTGGAAAAAAAAAAAACCTAAGCTAACTCCTGGCCAACTAAAATCAGAGAATATGAGGCAGCATTTATGCTAAACAAATGTAATAGTTATATAAAAGTAAGAAAGATGACGTTTCTTTGCATATTTTGTAGGACTGTCTGCAAACAGGGTCCCTGGCCAGAAGCTAACGCTGTTTGGGGCATTGCTATGGAAAAGTTTGGGATCCCCTGATTGGGATCCTACTGTTTGGGTTGATTTCATAATGACAGGAAGCGCATGCGTTGCAAACACTTGTTTGCAAAAAAGAAATGCAATTTGCATTAAAAGTCCATTAATATTAATGTTAATAACATAATTCAATATTAATAGGAATGCACACACAGCCCTTATCACTGAGAGAGGCTTCCAGCTTCTTTAGGATCAGGCATTTGATGTCAAAGACTGAACGTGTAGTCCTCACACACAACACAGTTTCTTGTTGTTTCACTGATAAAAAACCCCATCGTCACCATTTCTGTCCTCTCTCGCTGTAGGGTATTTGTCTATTGGGTTATCCTCAGTGAAGAGGAAGAAGGGCAGCTATCTAGTTCCCACCTTGAAGTCCATCTTCTCCCAGTCGTCTCCTGAAGAGTGTTCCTCCATGGTGGTGGTCGCGCTGCTGGCGGATTTTGACATCGCGTGGAGGGTCGATACAGTGAGGGAGATTAAAAACGCCTTTGCCTCGCAGCTGGAACAAGGCCAGCTTGTGGTCATCCACGTTTCTGAGGAGTGGTACCCTCCTCTCACAGGTGCAGCATGCATGCCATTCTCCAAACGTGTTTTTTTGTTGTTGTTGTTGTTGTTGTGATACTGAGTCTGGGTCTCTTGCAGGGCTAAAGAGGAATTTCAACGACGCTCCGGATCGAGTTACCTTCCGCTCCAAACAGAATGTGGACTACTCCTACCTGATCCACTACAGCGCGGGTCTTGGACAGTATTACCTTCAGCTGGAGGACGACATCTCCTCTGCACAAAACTTCCTCACAACCATTAAAACGCGCATTGAGGAGCAAAACGCAAAGAAGCCTACCTGGGCAATGTTGGAATTCTCGCAACTCGGTTACATAGGAAAGCTCTACAAATCAGCCCACCTTCCTCTCCTGGCCCGCTTCCTCTTCCTCTTCTACCAGGAAATGCCGTGCGACTGGCTGATGTCTCACTTCCGAGAGCTGATGACACAGAAGGAGTCTATCATTTTCAAACCCTCTCTGTTCCAGCACATGGGGACTTTCTCCTCCTTCCAAGGGACGTACAACAAACTCAAAGACAAGGACTTTGAGGAGGGCGTTTATGCCAATCCTTCGGCTGAAGTTTACTCTAACATGTCCACCTACAAGACTCACATACCCAAACTAGCCTGGGATGCCGGCGAGGGATTCTTCTGGGGACGTGCGCCAGAACAGGGAAGTTATCTGACTGTGGTGCTTACGGAGCCTAAATTAGTAACGGGGATATTAATAGAAACAGGGTCAGGGGGTAAAGACCTCCTGGAGTCAGCTCAGGTCGAGCTCGGCCACACCGTGCTCGTCACGGACAAAGAGAAGAGTTGTACAGAGTTCCAGTCCGTGGGGGCAATAGAGAACGGAAGCTTTCAGATGCGGGACGTGGACAAAAAGTACAGCTCCGAGTCCTCTTGTCTCAGGATACAAGTCACAGCTACGCAGAAAGACTGGGTGATCATTCAGAGAATCAGGATCACGACGAAGCAGAGCGCGCCTCCAAGCTAAGCATCCATGTTCATTTTACCTCCGGACAGATTCTTTGTTTTTTGTTTTCCTGCTGGACATTTTATGCAAACTGACCACATGACTTTTGTGCCTTGTTAAATTGTTATAAACTTTTATGCAACGTGTGCTTGATGAAACCGTGAGAAGCTGCTGACAGTTTGAAGAAAACCACTCTGTGATTACACGGGTGTCTTCAACGTAATGGAAGGATTTACAACGGCAAGTCGGGCATAAGCAATCAAACATAATATGTGTGACTGTATGTGTTTTGTACACCGATCAGGCATAACATTATGACCACTGACAGGAAAAGTGATTAACATTGACCATCTAGTGACAATTCAGTGTTCTGCTGGGAAACTTCTGGACCTGGCATTCATTCATTCATGTGGATGTTACTTAGACATGTAGCACCCACCTAGACCAGACCAGGCACCCCCACCCCATAGCAATGACACTCCTTGATGGCTTTAGGAACAACTAAAAAATAAAACATGAAGAACATCACAAGGCCTTGACCTGGCCTCCAAATTCACTAGATCCCAAACTGATCCTGTATCTGTGGGATGATCCACAGATTCCCCTCCCTTCCCACTAACATCATTCTGTTGCCAGACACCACGGGACACCCTACAGAAGTTCCCGTGTCCTTTCTCTGATGAGCCACAACTATTTTGGAAGCAGAAATTAAGATATAAGGAAGGTGGTTTCAATGATGTGGCTTGCTCAAGGACACCTGGCATGCTCACAAACTCCCACCTGTATACTGGAGACTGGAGACTGGAAACGGGCTGTAAACCCAGCACAGCTAGACAAAGGGGAAAGATAACGCTTGCACAAGAGCAGTAAGTAAATACCATTCACCATCCTGTGACAGTTCAGCGTTCTGCTGGGAAACCTTTGGACCTGAGCTTCTTGTGGATACTTAGACATGTAGCACCCACCTAGACCAGACCAGGCACCCCCACCCCATAGCAATGACACTCCTTGATGGCAGCAGGATGCAGCCTGACACAGACACACACACAAAAACGCTTTAGGAGCAAAAAACACGAAGAACATCTCAAGGTGTTGACCTGGCCTCCAAATTCACTAGATCCCAAACTGATCAAGTATCTGTGGGATGATCCACAGAGGCCCCTCCCCTCAAAGACCCCCCACTAACAACATCCTGTTACCAGACACCACAGGACACCCTCAGAAGGACCATGTCCATTCTCTGATGAGTCACAACTGTTTTGGAGGCACAAGGGAGACCTACACAATATTAGGAAGGTGGTCATAATGTTACGCCTGATCGGTGTATATCAGTCTGTCAGTTTAAGGTTATTGGTGTTCGCTGTCTTTAAATGGAAGAAACTCGTGTAAACCCGTGTGGCTCACTCTGTATAATGACTGAGTTCAGTTTCTTTTTCCACGTGTGAATCTTCAGGTCAGTCAGTAACACGTAGCTAAACTTTCCCAAAGTCAGAGAAACCACCACCACACGCGTCTAACCATCAGCTCGTGCGTCCACCCGGGACAGAACAGTGCCTTTATTCTTTTGCAGTGTTTCAGTGACTGTGGATCTCATTACGCCGGTCATCTGACAGAACAATAAGACATTCTGGACTGGAGTGACAACCACAGAGAAGGAAGACAGAGGACACAGGTCAAAGGGCAGTTTAGAGGAAAAAAAACAAAAAGCTTTCAGTCGGTAATCACTGTGACGCAAACAGAAATATATTTTAAGAAAGTCTTTCAGCCATTTTTAGATTTTTCATGAATCACATGCTGGATGCAGCTCTGATACAATCTCCCAAAGCCGGTGTTGTTGAAATGTATTTTTATAGGTATTTGTGAGGTTGTTTGATGCTTTAATTTAAATGATGTTCACTGGGTGAGTCTCTGCCTGGACGGCGGCGCTTGGCGAGCTGACGCCGATCTTTTCTCACCCGTGTCAGGCCCGGCGGGAGTCAAAGTCGCCTCCCCGTCGACTGGCGAGCCCCGGCTCTGCGGCCCGTCCTTCCCCGTGGCCTCTGTAGTGTGTTTGCCTTCAGGTTGCTCGTCTGCAGCGGCTGCTTGTGAGTCCTGGTTGCGGCTGGCGGCTCTCTCGGCCTCAGCGGCTGGTTCTCAGACGCCGGTCGAGCTTCAGGTGCATTGTCCGCCTGAGAGGAGTGAGAAAAGACGCTTAAGTCTAGCCAAAAAGTTGACTGACACAAACTCTTTCTCCGTTATTGCTGCTACTTGTTCATGGTCTGTTATTACCACTAACTTATTGCAGTTAATGTCAACAAACTTGACATTACGTTAAAGCTGCCTTTGTGTGAGGCATTTCTATTATTGCTGTTCCTCTGTGTCAGCATTTACGGTTACACTGCAGACTACAGTCATTACCACTGACGTCAGTGGCGTTTCTTTTGTGTGAATCAACACTGGCCTGTTTGTTTTTACAGCTTTTATTTGTCTGCAAACTACAATAACTCTACGCTTCTGTCTAACTGATAACTAAAATGAAACTGACGGGTGCAAACGTTCATAAACATAAACAGTAAGACGTGTTGGTGGTATTAATGTAGCCGCAGATTACTGGCAAAGGAAACGTTTGACTTCTCACGAGGTCTTCTATTGTTGTTTTCGTTTGGAAAAAAATGTTAATAAGGAAGGAAGTAGTTTGATGGGCTGGCTTGTGTTTGCTTTTACTCTCTTTCCTGAATCAGATGAGGGTTCTTATCAGGATTCTGATGCAACGGCCGTAGCCACACGCTAAACGTGCAACATCACAACCACTGCAATGCCAGTTATTGTTTGCAACAATCCCTGTATCAGTTTACCCTGTATGAGCTATACTCATAAGCCAATCAATTCAGCTTCACACTTGCCAGAAATACCAACGTGTCCTTGCTCCTCTTAAAACTTAAATAGCCTTGCTTTACCTTAACTTCTGCTTTAAGGTCTTTTTCCCTGCACATGTTTTTATGTTTTTGTTCACTCTGTTACTAAAACTTGAGCGGCCTGATTGTGGTTTCGTTTCATTTCCAGGTGGTGGAATGTAACCGAGTACCTTTACACGCTTTAGGTACATGTGTTTTACTTGATTACGTTCGTTCAGGCTCATTTACACTTACACTTGAACTTGGCTAGAATTATGAAGTAAATATTGTACTTTTTACTCTGGCAGCTTTTGTTACTGGTTACTCCACCGTGGTCATAAATAAAGGCAGTAGACCAAAGAAGATCCGTAATCGTTCATTCATTCATTCATTCATTTTCTGTAACCGCTTGTCCTCTGGAGGGTGATACGGAGTTGGGGCTGGAGCCTATCCCAGCTGACACTGACCCTCTAACACAGAGACAGTCAACCATTCACACTCACACCTTCATACCTTTTAGGCCTCGTCCACACGTACCAAAACGATCTTTTCCTCCTCCGTTTTCCCTGCCATCGTTTCAAGAATATCTGCGTCCACACGGATCCGACTCAACACGACTCAAAACGCTACTTCATACTCCTGGCCTATAGGTGGCGCTGTTTCAGTTTCAGAAATTCACCAAAAACGAAAGGAAGAGGCGGAGCATGCGCATAAAACTTGAGCGGTGTTTACAAATCGGCTTTAGAAGCAAACTCAAGGAGAAATGATATTTAGCCCTAGTAACTAGGGATGTACGATATTTCATGCTGTACGATATATCGTCAAAAACATTCCTCACGTCATCCCGCGATAAAAACGATAAATTTCCATTGATGACGCACATATGTGTGTGACACGCTCAACAACCCAACAACTCCGACGAAACTTGCCAATGCAATACAGTCAAAAGGATTAGGCTAAAATGGTGTTTGTTTGTCGTGATTTTTATCGTTACCGTGATAAATAGCAGAAATTATCGGGATAATTTTTTTTAATCCATATCGCCCATCTCTACTAGTAACCATAATAGGCTCAATATCTTCTCCAGCAGGAACACGAGCATGTAGTCCACCATTGTTGTTGATGTTGTTATGAGACGTCTTGCGGGTTTCAGAAAACTGTTTACAGGATTGGTGTGGACGATCGGCCAAAACGATGCAAAACATCTGCGTTTACACCAAAAAGCGTTTCCGTGTGGACGGGGCCTTAGAATCATCAGTGAAGTATATCTTTGGACGGTGGGAGGTAGTTTGGGCAAACTGTGGACGGCCATTTGCACGGCATAATAATATTATTCTCAGATGTCTGTGAGGGTTTCCACTCGTCCAGGTCACTGTATATCCAAAAAGGAAACTTGACTTGCCTTTCTTAAACCCATTTTGAATAACAGTCTCTAATATATTTAGTACAACCCAACACAAAGGACCGTATTGTTAACCTTTAACAGCTGTACTGTATGTTGACTAAAAGAACATTTTAAGTGCAACTTTCACTCGTATTTTTCACTATGCTATTTATACTTGATCTAACCAGACCTCCTAAGCATCAGGCTTCCCACCAGAACACCCTTTAAAGATGCCACACTGCGACCGATTACACTTAACGTGATTTTGCTCTCACAGAGGCACAACACCAGAGCAGCGAACGGAAAGCTGGAGGGCTTCACCGAGACAGACGCGAGACTGAGGCGGCGGCGTTCACGCTGTTCCACGCGCAACTGCTGAGAAATCAGAGAGAGCCTTCATTGTTAACAGCTTCCCGAGGCGGCGCGGCGCTCGGCTTAGCTCGTTTACAGCAGCTCCGCGGGGACGCACGTTAGCGCAGCAGCTTGAGCCATGAATGGATGGAGGTTCCAGGACAAACACAAGTTGTGTTTTGTAGAGCAATGCAACGCTTGAGGGTCCAGAGAAAACTGAATACATCTGAAACACTATCCCGTGTGATCATGTTGTGTTAAACGACATGGATCTAATTCTGATATCAATGTTTTTAGATCATTACAGAGGTCCATGTATTTATGTCCCTTCTCCTAACGCCAATAATTCAGCTACAAACCTTTCCCAACCTACAAGGAAGTTCTCTGGCCCTATATCCTCCAACTAGCCTAGAGTCAGATCCCTCATCTGGGTTTTCCCTTTCATCCACAGGTCTGAGCTCGGGTTTTAGTTCTGAGAAGCCGACCACCTAGGGCAGGCATGGGCAATCTGTTCCACAAAGGGCCGGTGTGGCTGCAGGTTTCCTTTCCAACCAAGCAGCAGCACACCAGACTTGACTCATTTAATCAACTGATCTCAGTCTTTAGAGAGCTGATTGGTCAAACTGTGTGCTCGTGGTTGGTTTGAACAAAAACCTGCAGCCACACCGGCCCTTTGTGAAACAGATTGCCCATGCCTGACCTAGGGGCACCACAGGCGGGAAATTCTTTTCCCACAGACAATGACCTCAAAAACATCACTGTCAGGAAAACACCTCATCTGCCGTAACGTGACACCCACGTCTCTGCACCTCTCGCCCTGCCCTCTGCTGTAATTAGCAATGAAATTAGTAATTGGGTTACACAGAAAAAAAGCTCGTAGCGTGACTCCAGAAGTCTAAAGAGAGTAAATACGATCTGTGTTTGTGCTGGTGATCCCTTCAAGGTTTCTTGCTCAAAGGTCAAAGTTGTCAGGCTTCACGTGGAGGTGGAAACTTTCCTGACTTTTACACAGATATATTCAGAAGACTCAGTCGCACCTTTTATCAGAAAGAACACAGCATCGTCTGCTGGAAAAGCATACCTTGCATAAACATAAAGAGTGCAGCAGGGGAGCGTTATCAGGACATCGAGGCGTGCACGTTTTGTGTGTGTTAAGGGCCTAACCTGCAGCATATCCTTCCCTCTGCTGCCCCTGTGTGACTGAGAGCTGCCACTGTGCTCTGCCTGAAATCCCCAGGACCTGAGCCTGTTGAGGCCCTCCTCTGAGCGAGCCGTGGGGTTGACGCGGTGGGCCGGGGCGCCGGGCCGTAGATCCCAGGTGCCTTTAAAGTCGGGCCATGCGCTGCCCCTCTGCAGCAAAACACACCCAAGATACACGGTGATCAAGAGAGGGAAGTCACAGATGACAGAAAGGCCAGTTTTAATAAAAGAGCGTCTCACCTTCACCACTCCTGGGAGCAGATGTCCTCTATCATCAGCGATGAAAGCAGTGTGACCCACCTGTGCTGTGGGTCTCTGCAGAGATAGACACAGAGATGTCAAAGATCACATTTTCAGTAAACTGGTTGAAAATATCTGTAGGCTACAGTCCAGCAGATATAACGCCCCCGACCTCTTTCATGTGCTTGGTCTGACACCAGTTCTGCAGCCTCTGCGATTTGAAGGCGCCCTCATACTGAGGAGGGAAAGAGTAAACTCATGTCAACAAGTTAAACGAGAAGTTAATGCAAATGAGCAATTTATTTATTCGTTAGTAGATTTACCTGGTTTGCCGAGTAACTGGACGACATTTCTGCATCTGCTTACTGCGCATCTACAGTGCTGACTCGTTGCCTAGCAACACAATAAACAGACGACTCCTTAGGGCACTTGGAGGGGAGCAACGTGTAATGGATCTAAAATAAAAACCACAATCGATGACTAAATTTGCTCTATGTGTTTCTTAGTATCTTAAAACCAGTTGATGAGTTCATCATGATGTCCTAATAATTATAAATGGGCTCATATGGTGAGAAATAAAGCGCCTTGTTTGTCGCCGCACTTTGGATTACCGTAATTACGGGACCGTTTGCGCTATTGGGAAAATTCCATGGGTTTTCCGAGAGCTGAGGCGTTGCGCTTTACATCCAATATTACGCTCACTTGATTTGTGTTTTGCTTTTTTTATTTATATGTCAAATGTTAATAAAGTGAAGTAAAGTAAATTATGCAGTCAAAGTAAGCACACATAAATAAATAAATAATGTGTTTTTGCACAACTTTCTTTGGATAACCGTTCGCAGACTACTTTTATTTTACAAACCATTGACCGGAAGTAAACATTTCTTCCGCCATGCTTGGTAGATATGGAGCGTTGGTTAGCAACGGTTAGCAACCGCTGCTAGCATCCCACAAACTTTGAGCGTATATCTACACCTACATAGGTAAACTTTACAGCTCAGGTGAGTGACTTTACACCCAGTTGCAGTTAAACTCTGGCACCATATTCGTTTTCTTGTCTAGTCTCGTAAACGTAGTCTCTTTTTTTATATATATCGTACCAGGCAACGTTAGCTGCTCCGTCCGCTCCAGTGGACATGGAGTTCTCGTCCCCGCGGCCTTTACCTGAAGCCCGGGATGGACCGCTGCCGCCGGCCGGTAGGAGGGACTCCAGCGGGGACTCAGAGGGATGTCCCGGCCGGAGCACGAAATCACACTTCCGCGTCTGTCGCTTCATTATGGAGATAGGTAACATACTGGTGACTCTGAGTGTGTGTCAAGAGTTTTATGCTTAAAATAAAAAAATAAAAAAATAGTCATATATGCTTAGAAATAGAAATAAACAGGATGCTGGTCAGTGTGTGAGTCATTTTGACTTATTACACATACTCACATTTAGTCTTCAAATAGTCTTCTACACCTGTCAGCCACTACATTATGACCAGAAGTGAATTACATTAACCATCTTGTGATAATTCATTGTCCTGCTGGGAAACATTTGGACCTGGCATTCATTCATGTGGATGTTACTTAGTCATGTATTACCCACCTAGACCAGACCAATGCCCCCCTATCACTCTAGCCTGGGTGTCACAGGCCACTTTGAACTCTTGCCTTGATTTGTATTAATTTATAACAATTGTTGTTCCCTGCTCGTCGCTCAGGGGTCAAGCTGGCCATGCGCTCGGTGCCCGTGGCCACGGCGTGCGTGCTGTACCACCGTTTCTTCGAGCGGGCCAGCATCCACTCGTACGAACCCTACCTGGTGGCCATGAGCTGCGTGTACCTGGCCGGCAAAGTGGAGGAGCAGCACATCAGGACCCGTGACATCATCAACGTGAGCCACAGGTAAGAGGAGAGCGGAGGCGCTGCAGCTTCGCAATAAGTCCGTTTATAGGTGTTCAAATCTTTCATGTGGATTAATTAAGATATCTTGTGCCGGATAATTCTCACAGTACGTTGTGTTCACCAGTTGATTCATTAATTAGTTCATAATCTGGTGGCTTATTTTACTTTTTTCTTATTATAGTTTGGACTGGTAACCTTGAATGCTCTCCATATCGCCTCCCTCCCTCCCTCCGTTCCTCCCTTGCAGGTATTTCAACAGTGGCAGCACTCCTCTAGAATGTGACAAGGAGTTCTGGGACCTTAGGGACAGCGTGGTGCAGTGTGAGCTCCTCGTCCTCCGACAGCTCAACTTCCACATCTCCTTTGAACACCCTCACAAGGTGTGTGTGTGTGTGTGTGTGCATGCATTTGAGTGTATCCCTGTCCCCCTTCTTTAGCGCTGAGCCTCCTTCTCTGCCTCTTCTGCAAAGAATTGTTTTGGTATCTTTTTCTATCAGCTGATCCGATCAAATTGAGCTTTTCCTCATTTCTTAATGTAGTTACTTCACCCTTAGGTTTAAACTTCTAATGCCAGTGAAGGTCCGTCCAGATGATTTCTTCTCATTCGCTACCTTCTCTCCTCAGTACTTGCTCCACTACCTGCCGTCCGTGAAGTCGCTCGTGAACCGCCACGCCTGGTCTCGAACCCCGTGGCTGAGACTTCCTGGGCGTTGCTCAGAGACTGCTACCACGGAGCCATGTGCATCCGCCACACACCCCAGCACATCGCCATAGCGGCCCTCTACCTGGCTCTGAACAGCTACGGGGTGGAGCTGCCTGTCGGCGAGAAGGAGTGGTGGCAGGTGCGTATTTGATTTGCGTCGGGCAAACTTCTTATTCACGGGAATGATGCGATGTCGGTGATTATTTAAATGCCGTGACCGGTCTTTTATTGTTCAACCATCCGCTATAACATTACGACCACTAGTGGGAAATATTAGGCAGCAAGTGAACATTGTAGAAGCAGAACGGATTTGAGCAACTTTGGCAAAGATTGAACTGTGACGGCTAGACGACTGGCTTAGAGCATTTCTGAAACTGACATATAAGCTCAAACATTCATGTGGCTGTTACTTTGACACGTACCACCTACACTATATTGCCAAAAGTATCCACTCACTCCGTCTCGATTGACAGGATATGCGGTGGTTCATTTTTTGACTGTGACCGGTTTGCTTTTGCCTCTATTTGGATGCCTTGTTGTTCGTTGCGTTTTACTTGTATGTCCTGAATATAGCCTTCATATTGTTTCCCCTTTTGCCTTCTTCTATCGGACACTTTATTTGCTGCTTTATAAAAGTTTGACAAAACTTCAGCAGGAAGAGCTGTCACAGCATAAGCCACGTTGATACCCAAGCCTTATAGATAACCAGAAAACCAAAGCAGCCCAGAAGAGAATGTCGGACATAGCAACAGTAACTAAGGGGGGCGGGGCTTAGCCAAAGGTGAATTCCATGCTCTTAACTTGGTGGGAAAAGTTTAGGGATGTCCCCTTCCTGTTCCAACATGACTGAGCACCAGTGCACAAAGCAAGGTCCTTAAAGACATGGATGAGAGAGTCTGGTGTGGAAGAACTTGACTGTCCTGACCTCAACCGGATAGGACACATTTGGGTTGAATTAGACCAAAGTCTGTGAGCCAGGCCTTGTAGTCCAACATCAATGTCTGACCTCACAAATGTTCTTCTGGAAGCCATAAACACACTCCTAAACCTTGTGAAAAGCCTTCCCAGAAGAGTTGAAGCTGTTCTAGCTGCAAAGGACGGGCCGACTTCATATTAAACCCTGTTCATTTAGAAGGTGATATCACTCAAGGTCATAAAGGCAGATTAGCGAATACTTTTGGCACCGTTGTGTGTCTTGGAGTACTTCCTAGAACCGGTGAAGTCACTTATTTCCAGAAGAAGAAGCTGAGAGAACATTAAAAAAAAATAATAAAAAGCTGTAGTTGCTGGTCACTAAATCATTAATTCAGATAAATATAGACGTGGTGGAAAATCAGCAAAGCGCTCTTTTAACTAGACTCTAGTTCTGTGGTTTTACTTGAACCGTTATGTAAATGAAGGTGGATTTTACCTGGAGATTTCTGGTGTAATTTGGTTTCTAATCCGCCTTTTTCATATTATAAACCATAAATCAGAAGCCCGGCTACAATACAGCCTCATGCAGCGTGTCCTGTAGAGGTAGAGGTCTTGGATTAAAGCAACCAGGTGATTATAATGTTCCCCTATTGCACGGGTGATTAACCTGGTTACTTAAGTGTCTATAAATGTGCTGAATGCAGAACCCTCGAGGATTCATTTTACAAACCGTTACTATTTTCTCATTTGCCACCTGCTGACATCTCTTACAGTTCACCAGAGTAAAATTTAACCTGTGATACCCGCTGATAAAGTTGCACGACATTCCTGAAACGAACTCCCGGTGATCCTCGGGAGATCATTCGCTGGAGACGTCGAAGAAACGGTTCTTTTAGAGGCGGCTGCTGATCGATGGCGCGGCTGCTGCGGCTCGGCGTTGCACTCCCTTGACATCTGATGTACAGATTCAGGGAAATGAGCAGCCGCACATAACGCTGTTATGCGAATGTAGGCACAAAGCTGGAACAGACATTTTGCTAACAGCATTAGAGCCCTCCATTAGGGAGTCCTAATCCCCTGCATATTCATCTTCCCGTGGCGGTCTGCTTTCATGTTTGAGGCCGTGGATGGCGTTCTGTTTGGAGGAGTTTGCACGTGAGAGTTGTGCTATAAAGAAGACCACTGGACGCTGAACGTCTCGTCGAGGTTTTGCACTTTAGCCACCGAGCGTCACCTTCCTGAGTCTGCAGCCGGGCTTCAGTTATTAATCTGAGGTTTTTATAGTTTCACAAATGAGGTCTCCTCCTTTGCATCTTTGATCTTCCCCCGTATCCAAATGCAAATGGTGAGAAGTCAGAATTTGTTACGGTTATCTGCTTCGGTCCTCGAGGCTGTAGAAATCTAGGTTGTCTGAAACGTTTTTTTTTTTTTTTTGTGGATCCTTTGATGTCCGCTGCTTTATTGAGACCAGGTGTCGTCTGTGTTGTGTGTGTGTGTGTGTGCGCGCCCTCGTAGGTGCTGTGCGAGGACGTAACCAAGGCGGACATCGACGCCGTGATCTTAGACCTCCTCCAGCTCTACGACATGGAGGCCAAGTGTATCTGAAGGACGCGAGAGCCCGCCGCGACAAAGCTTTTTTCGAACACGTGTCGCCGTCCTGAGCAGAGAAGTGTCCGGGTTCAGGTGTGTTTGTGTGTCTGTATGTGAAGCAGAAGAGCTCTTGTTGCTGCCCCAGTTAGTCCCTGAGCTGTGACAAGAGAAGAAAAAAATACATAATAATGAACAAAACAGCTGCAATACCGACTCCTGCCACCGCGGGGAGACATTTCTCTGATCTCTCAGCTCTGCAGAATATTGATGTGCTCTGGGATACAGCTTCAGCACCAGCACCGCTACGAAAACATCCCAGAAAACATCCTCGTACTCCGTGACACGTTTACAACTACAAATACGTGCGTGAGTTTGGAGAGATCCGTAAAGCTGCACGGACCTTTTCACCGCTGATGAACAGTTAGATTAGATGTAGACGCAAAACTCATTCTAATTTAATAATAATCAAGCAGGCAAAACATGTATGGGGCCAAAATCTTCTTCATGTTTTAGTTCTTTTGCTGAAATGACACAACTTTGATTTATACTGTGAGCGAGGGACATACGGAAAATACGGTTTATTTTTTTTATATTTTTCAGCCAAAAAGTTCATCAGTTTCATTACAAAATCGTTTAAGAGATATTCAAAGATGTGTCTTACGAATTCTTTCCTGACAGCTGACATGATTTCAGTAGAAACTGTCTGGAGAAATCACCAGTGAAAGTTTCCCAGACCACAGACTTTAAACTTTCTGCTCCAGGAATGGAGGTGTTGAATTCCTCATCTGAGTTCAAACTGTGTAAGAATGAATGATCTGCTTCTTCTTCTTCTTCTTCTTCTGTCTTTATGGTGCTTCATTGTATTGTACAGTTTCTATCTTATAAATAAAATAATTGTGTTTTTTTTAATCTGCAGAGCCTTTAATTTGTTGGTTGTCCATGTGTAATTTAATTTAAGTAGGAATTATCACAGCTTGATTTAAGGGTTATTTATGTGAGCTTTTTCATTTTGTGGTCCGCTAGTCGTCAAATGTTTTAGCGGAGCAACAATAAGTACTTGAATATTGACACAGGGTTTCCCATACAGTGTTAAAAGCCCACCGGGGGATAATTCACTCAAAAGGACTTGGTAATGTCCTTGCACAACTTAAACAACGTTGCACTTGCGTTGTGTCTTTCCTGCTGCTCCTGAAAGCATCTCTCTTTCTCTCTCGCCACGTGGAGGAAACGACGCAAACTAGTTTAACTTTATAACGGTTTAATTTCGCCAATACTTTATTTAATATTACATACATTTGTCCATATAAATCTCCAAAGCATTATGTTTGGTATTCGTGTACATGCTGCTGCTAATTGTCGCTAAATCATTAAATTACCATAATGATGCTAAATCCAATATTAGCATCATTACGGTAATGTAATGATTATTAATTTAATGACGGACTGGGAGAAACAACTCATGATCTTATTCTACGTACAGACATGTCATGCACTGTATGAAGTGTTTATATACTTAAATACACTAAAAATACACACAAAGAAAGTGGCCACGAAAAATGGATGATGGATTCATTTCCATCCAGTGTTGCATTCATTTTCCACCAACATCTTGTATTGATGATGGAAAGTCTGAGCACTGCACAAAGCCTTCTCCAGCACATCCCAAAGATTCTCAGTGGGGTTAAGGTCTGGACAGGCTTGTACAGTAGACACTAGGCATGATGGTTACATCACTTCATCTGCCTCTCTTCTTACCCTGATGCCCCCATCACTCTGGAACAGGGTAAATCTAGACTCATCAGACCACATGACCTTCTTCCATTGCTCCAGAGTCCAATCTTTATGCTCTCTAGCAAACTGAAGCCTTTATTTCCAGTTAGCCTCACTGATTAGTGGTTTTCTTAAGGCTACACAGCTGTTCAGTCCCAATCCCTTGAGTTCCCTTCACATTGTACGTGTGGAAATGTTCTTACTTTCACTATTAAACATAGCCCTGAGTTCTACTGTTGGTTTTCTTCCATTTGATTTCACCAAACGTTTAAGTGATCGCCAATCACGATCAACCAGGACTTTTTTTCCAGACACATTTCTTCCTGGAAGACGATGGTTCTCCACTATCCTTCCAGTTTCTAATAATGCGTTGAACAGTTCTTAACCCAGTTTTAGTAGTTTCTTCAATCTCCTTAGATGTTTTCTCTGCTTGATGCCAATGATTTGACCCTTCTCAAACATCTTTACCACGACCACAGGATGTGTCTGCCAGCTGAAAGATAATCACCCATGCAGTATTTATCCAATAGGAGGCTCCTACCTATTTGATCACTATTACACTTACTATTCACTGTTACATTGGAAAACAAGAATAAAAAAGTAAATAAATCACATCTACGACAGATCTCCACTTTTGTTTGAGCTCAGCGATGACAAGTTCTTATATTCCCCTGGTAAATGGGCCTCGTGATCATATTTGCACCAGTTTCCTTTTATAAGTTTGATCTGAAGCAGGTGTTAAATTTAAATCTGTGACGTATTAGAAGATGTTTGATTTCTGCAGATTTCCACAAATACTAAGATCTTTTTCTGGACAATACTCCTTAAATTGCACTAGAGTACTCATTCTCTGCTCTCCACAAACACAAAGCTTCCAGATGTGTTTAGCAGACGTGTGCGTGGCTTACTTGCTTGCTTACTTTTTTCCTGTTCATCTTGTAAAATCAGGTCTGCCTCTGTCACGGCGGCGGTCTGGGACGAGAGTCACAGTCACGTGATCGACTCTGACACATCTGAGTCTCTCGTCCTCGTCCTCTTTGCGTCCCCGTATGTATTCATCCCCTCCCTTCGCGGAGGCGCTTGCGTGCGTCCAAATAGCATCGCACGTGTCAAACCCCGTCCCCCGTCCTGACGCGTCCTCCCCCTCTCCCCTTCACATCTGTCACTCTTGTCCCGACTCCCCCCTCCCTCCCTCGTGTGCCTTCCTGTCATCTTCCCATCCTCCTTTGACCACCTTCCACTCGTTTCCTCCCCCAGTCTTCCCTGTGTCTCCCCCACATTCTCCCTGCCTCCCTCTTTCTCCCTTATGTTACATTAATAATGGAGAGGGTGCGTGTTCAGCCAGGCTCCATGAATTAACCATCAGATGGGAAGGAGTGAGAGGGGCAGGGAAAAGGAGAGCGGCGTGGGTGAACGAGAGGGGCGGGGAAGGGGGCGCAGCGACGGTGTGGGTGAGGAAGGGGGAAGAAAAGCCCGAGAAGGATGGGAGCTCATCTTCGGATCACACTTCAACACTCTTCACCCCGCTGCGACAGCCTCTCCTCTCCTCTGTGTGTTTCGGATTTGCTTACACATCACTTCAGCCCTTACTCTGGGCTTGAGGGGAAGTCAGAAGGTCACACACACACACATATCACCATCAGTGTGTGAGTGTGTGTGAGACAGAGAGAGAGAGAGGCGGGAGTGTTCACGTGTGTTTATGTAAATAGATGACAGTTCGGGATGCTAGTGTCAGGCCTGGAGTCTGGGAGGTGATCGCCCTTGACCTGATAAAAGCTCCACAGCCTTGAGCCTCTGCCCTGTAAGACCTCAGACAAGTACTCGTCCTAAAACGCTCTAAAAGCCTAATGCATAGACGCGTCCCCTTAGCGCTGGGGAGCGGGGCTACGCGGTGAACAATGAGATGACGAAGATGACGGACGTTAAAACAGCGGCCCTCAAGTTACCGCTCAAGTCGGCCAAGGCCTTTCAAGATCGCCCCGGCCTTAGAGAGGGTAACACAAAGATGGACTCATGGATAATAACTGATAAAACCCGCATGAATATTTTAAATTCTTTTGCAATATATTCAATATTTATTAGACTTGGGCTTAGATAGAGTTTATCGATCCGCAGGGGGAAACTGCTTGGTCACAGTAGCTCAGCAGCACAAGAGACAACACTCTTAATAGAAATATATGTGTAAGATGGTTAAAATTAAAATAAATAAGATATGGTGTAAGCAAGGTTTGCATGTGGACTTTAAAGACCGTAAGACCACCTTTAGCTTTGATTACAGCACACATTCACTGTGGCATTGTTTCAGAAAGCTTCTGCAATGTCACCAGGTTTATTTACATCCAGTGTTGCATACATTTTCCTCTAAGATCTTGTATTGATGATGGAGCGTTTGACCACTGCTCAAAGCTTCTCCAGCACATCCCAAAGATTCTCAATGGGGTTAAGGTCTGGACTCTGTGGTGGAACAATCCATCTGAGCCCCATGAATCCTGACATTGCCATCTTGGAATATGATCCATTGATGGAATAAGCTGCTCATTCAGTATATTCAGGTAGTCAGCTAATGAACCTAGACCTGAGCAACTGCAGCAACCCCAGATCATAGCACTGCCCCATAGCACAGGCTTGTACAGTAGACACTAGGCATGATGGCTGCATCACTTCATCTGCCTCTCTTCTTACCCTGATGCCATGGTTCTCCTCTATCCTTCCAGCTTTTAATAATGCATTGAACAGTTCTTTACCCAGTTTTAGTAGTTTCTTCAATCTCCTTAGATGTTTTCTCTGCTTGATGCCAATGATTTGACCCTTCTCAAACATCTTTACCACGACCACAGGATGTGTCTTTAGACATGGCTGTTGAAGAAATGAGAAGCCACTCATTGCACCAGTTGGGGTTAAATAACTTGTTGCCAGCTGAAAGATAATCACCCATGCAGTAATTATCCAATAGGAGGCTCCTACCTATTTGCTTAGTTGAATTAGATTTGATTGACAGTAGCCTGCTACCGCTTTAATTTAATTGTTGCCAAACTCTTTTCCTGAAAGAGATCATGCTACGTTTACGCAGGCTTATACACAGATGAGCCGCAACATTATGACCATCTTGAGACAGTTCAGTGTTCTGCTGTGAAACATTTGGACCTGGCATTCATTCATTCATGTGGATGTTAGATATGTAGCACCCACTTAGACCAGACCAGCCATAGCGATGACACTCCTTGATGGCAGCAGGATGCAACCTGACACAGGAACATACAACAACGTTTGAAGAACAACTAAAAAAACAGGAAGAACATCACAAGGTGTTGACCTGGCCTCCAAATTCACTAGATCCCATATTGATCAAGTATCTGTGGGATGATCCACAGAGGCCCGTCCCTTCAAAGACCCCCCATTAACAACAGGACACCCTCAGAAAACCCATGTCCATAATCAGATGAGCATGTTTTGGAGGCAACAAGGGAGACCCATAGAAAAGTGGTCATAATGTTATGCCTGATTGGTTTATGTTTGAGTTTTGGCTTTGAAAAGGAGAGAGGAGTTTACAGCTTGCAGTAAGGGTCAAGTCGATGCAGTGTTGATCCATGGATGCCTTAACTGACCCGTGTGCTGACTTCTGTCCCCAGCTCTCTCAAAGGACTTGGAATCCCTCAGCGGCGATGCACTGACTCACTCTAGGGTCCGCACGTCGCTGCAGCAAGCTCAGGCGAACAGCGGCCCTCAAGTTACCGCTCAACGTTAAAGCTGCTGCAAAGACGTGAAGGCGTGTGTCTGAGTCTGGTACAACAGCATGGAGAGGTTCCGCTGGGTCACTGACTCAAAATCAGCCTTTGCCATTGCTGCATCACGCGGCACAGATTTCTGCCCCCGAACACTGTCGTGATCGTTTCACGGCCGAGTGCGGGAGTAGAGGAAATTTAGGGTGTTGGTAAAAAAAAGATGCTTCGCTGTTATCGGCTTCTAAAGAGAGTTTTCTATACACTGTGGTCAACTGTTCAAGAATTTTAAACTGGAATCCTAACACTTTACCGTAGGGACAAACAGATCTCAGCAGCTTTGCATTTCTATAACTGGCTACACACACGATCAGGCATAACATTATGACCACTATCCTAATATTGTCTAGGTCTCCCCTGTGCCTCCAAAACAGTTTTGACTCATAAGAGAATGGACATGGACCTTCTGAGGGTGTCCTGTTGTTAGTGGGGGGTGCTTTGAGGGGAGGAGCTTTTATGGATCATCCCACAGATACTTGATCAATTTGGGATCTAGTGAATTTGGAGGCCAGGTCAACACCTTGAGATGTTCTTAATGTTTTTTTAGTTGTTCCTAAAGCATTTTTGTGTGTCAGGCTGCATCCTGCCATCAAGGAGTGTCGTTGCTATGGGGTGGGGGTGCCTGGTCTGGTCTAGGTGGGTGCTACATGTCTAAGTAACATCCACATGAATGAATGCCAGGTCCAAAAGTTTCCCAGCAGAACATTGAATTGTCACAAGATGGTCAATGTTGTTTACTCCTTCTGTCAGTGGTTTTAATGTTGTGGCTGATCAGTTCTTCTTATGCAACAACCATCTTTGTGTGGTCTTTGCTTATGCATTATATAGACTATATATGATGTGCTACTGTATATATTTTCATGTATATACAGCATTAGTGGCTCGTGCATGGATGCATGCACGTGATCCAGTGCACATTATTTTGCTGCTCTTGCAAACGACTTTGATGCAGGAGTGTGTCAGAGCATGCTTGATTCCACTTTATCTTCCAGACGATGAGTTTAAAAGTCGAAGGAAGACAGTTTTACTGTATATTTGTGGAAATAATAAAAGAGATCAGTGCACATCCACAAAGAACGTACGTCTAATATATCCTTCTTCTTTTTTTGTTTGTTGTTGTTGTCTCTGCCTCTGGGAGATGGGATGGTGCCGAACAGTTAAGAGATAAGACGAGGGAAAGATAAAATCAGCAACAAAGCCTTTCATCGAGATGTGTGCGTTTGTGTGTGTGTGTCTGCGTGGACGGACGAGTCTGTGGTCCATCTCCTCACAGTGTGGAGGATATCTATTAATAAGTTCATCTGATTCATCTATAAATACATTTCTCCTCTTTCTCCTCACACTGGTGTGCTGCATAACAAGCTTTGACAGTAGCCAGTTGGGTATAGAGGGAGGGGTGGGGTGGTGGTGGGGGGGTGGTGTATAGGAAAGAGGTTGTATGAAGTGAATGTACACTCTTTGTTCTTCAGCACTGTAGCGGACAGAGCCTCTGGCCTTTGCTTTGTTTGGTAGCAGGAAGAAGAAGAAGAAGAAGAAGGGTCCACCGCTTCTAAACAGGGTCTATCCTCTGGACTTATTGTAGCTCATGGGCTTCCAATGTGGGAACAACTTCACTTCATAGAGTTCACATGTCTACCAACTATCTTCAGATCTTTGTTTGACTCCCCATAACGTTTTTTGTTCCATCTTTTTATATATATAGGGATGGGAGATATGGATTAAAAAAATTATCCCGATAATTTCTGGTATTTATCACGGCAACGATATAAAATGACGATAAATAAACACCAATACAGCCTAATCTTTCTGACTATAATGCATCGGCAAGTTTCATCTGAGTTGTTGTTTTTTTTACCGGACTCTTTGGATGAAGTCGACGTTGCTTCTGCATCCTTGCTCATTTTCTGGTTTTCTTCATGGTTTGTGCTTGTGTTTGAGGTGGCGTTACTGTCCTTTTTATGCACTATTTGTTTGCAAACCTGGCATGTTGTAATCTGCTGCTCCGCATCCGACTTTTTAACCCCTTCATGCCTAGTGTCGCGAATTTGCAACGCACTGTTTCCGTTCAGACTGCAGCTGAAATAACGCATGTAATACTCCAATGTCGGTTTGTGCACATTCAAAAAAAATCCTAGGAATCTTTTGAAAGTTTCTCGTGGGACCGGCCGGAGTGGTAAGCAAAAATACAAATATTTAATTTCTTTATATAATTGAAAAATCAATTCAGGCCTTAGGGGTTAAAACCAAAGCAGATAATGGAGGTGGAGCCTCGGAACGAGCTCCTCGCTGCGGTGTATCTGCTCCACCTACCGCTATTGTGTTTGTCAATATTCCACACCTGTTGGGTTAGTAAGTGAATGGTTGGGTTGCGAGCGAGTGTGTCGCGGACATATATATGTCATCAATGGGTCATCAATCATTTTTATCGCAGGATGACATATTCTTACCGTGGGGAATGTTTTTGACGATATATCGTAAGCAATTAAATATCGCACATCATTATATTTCTTCATCTTTGCGAAACATGGTTTTAATGTCCTTGTCTGGGACTGTTTTGCTGCTGCATGTGTAGGACCAGGAGGACAGCTTGCCACCCACTGATATACCAATGTATTCTGAATTACACCAGTGAATTCTAAAAAGAAATATCAGGATATCTATCAGCCAACTGATTCCTAACAGAAACTGGGTCATGCAGCAACACTGTAAAACTTTATTTGAACGTTTTTCTTCTCTTTAGCTCCATTAGTCACGACAGGTTTTTGATATTAAACTCAATTTAATAAGCTTTCCAAACTTATAGTAATCCATTGTGTTGACGTCTTGAGTCTTGTGATGTTTTCCAAGTTATGAGTTGTACTGGGAAATATAGAGGCTGCTGCCATTTTTGCATACTTCAATAGAACGATTACAATGAGATAGCTTTGAAACAAGGCTCTACAAAAGAGGATTACACCACAGTATTACAACGTCCGCTCTAAACGGCAAGGTGTGAGCTGAATCTGTCTGACGTTTACATCAACCTTTAAAACTTGCCATTAGTCGTCAAGATGAGAAATCAAAGTCGAAAACAAAAACATTAGTGCTCTCAGCTTAAAGGGGAGCTACTGTTCTTTACAACCTGGACCTTATTTCTGCCATAAAATATGATCGTTTAATCACCCATATAACTTTGGTGTTATTTTGAGTCATTCATGAGATATTTAGATCCGCGTATATCCATATAGTGGGAGTGAATGGGGCACCGAAACACAGCCTCTAAATAACGCATTATCTGCCACAAAACTTTCATTTCATCACCAGTATTCAACGAGCTCCTCATTAGTATACGTTGGCTCAAAACGGTAAGAACGTCCATCATAAACAACGTCATCGTCCAGAACCTCAAATCGGAAAAAGTATTCAGCCATGTTGCAAAAAACTAGCAGTAGCAGGTCAGAGGTTAGTAGGTCAATCTTCAGACCCCAGACGATGATAACAGGTAACTCTGGACTCAACAGGGAATAGCACTAGCGTGTCATAACAAAATATTCGTGAAATTAACGTGTTTCGCGGCAGATAATGCGTTATTTAGAGGCTGCGTTTTGGTGCCCCATTCACTCCCACTATATGGATATACGCAGATCCAAATATCTTCCAAAGGACTCCAAATGACACCATTATATGGGTGAGTAAATGATCATATTTTAGGACAGAAATAAGGTCCAGGTTGTAAAAAAAAAAATCTTGCATTTTGTTAAATAGATAAATGCTCAAGTATAAGATTTATGTTTTATTTAATTGGCTAGGTGTCTTTGTCTTCTTTCAGGATTTGCGACTTCTAAGCAGCAGTGTGCTGTGCAATACACTTTCTGCTCATGTCATAAGAAACTACTGCTGCTGCTGCTGCTGCTGCTTCCAGAAATGTAAGTAGTCTCCTCGTCTCCACTGCCCCAGAGGACCTTTCCCAGAACCACACTGCAAATGGTTAGGACAGCAAATGGAACCGCTTTCACTAACTGGATACACGTTGGATCGAAAATGCGCTCATCAGTTAAGAATACAGCGAAGCAAAACACAACACACATCTGTCCAAGGCGCACTCATTGCTCCTGTCTGCAAGGTGGCACTCAGCTAAACACGCCTACTGTTAATTCACTGCAGTCGTGCTGCACTCGTAATCCACTAATCCAGATGGAATTAATGTAATTTTTAATTCGCGATGTGCATTTAATTAATAGCTGTTATTTCAATTATTCATAAAAATGTCAAGAAACTATTTGAGACAAGTTATCAACTCAAAAACATTCGTTTATACACATACGTATAAATATTAGGTGAGCCTTAATTATTGTATAATTTATTGTAGAAGAAATGACAAATCAATATTGTCTGGTTGTTAATGAGAAAAAGATATTTCCCTTAATCACAGTTTAACTTCAGCATAGATAAAGAGAGCCAGTATTTCATGAAAAACACAAATAAAGATAATAATAATAATAATAAAGAACAACACTGAGGTTGATTTTCAGCCTATTTTGTTGCTTGTTCCTTTTAACATCTAAATTAAAAATTTAGGTAGCAAAGAACAGCATTACAGGTTCCCTCCCACGACTTTACTGTGCCTCTACACGGTCCAAAAATACAATCCTCTCCACGGACGGAAGAAGCCTCTTTGATGAGAAGTGAAACGTCTCCACGAAAAAACAAAAAAACTCAAACAAGTCCCGTTGCTTTTGTTTTTAGCCATGTTTGTAGACGTAATCCTGTTTACTTACTGTTCTTTTGTCTGGGCCACAAAACCGATTTAGTGGCACAAGCAGCAGCAGGAAGAGGTATTTTAATATATATACACCGATCAGGCATAACATTATGACCAAACATTGTGCAGGTCTCACCTTGTTGAATCCAAAACAGTTGTGACTCATCAGAGAATGGACATGGGGTCTTCTGAGGGTGTCCTGTGGTGTCTGGGAACAGGATGATGCTAGTGTGGGGTCTTTGAGGGGAGGGGACTCTGTGGATCATCCCACAGATACTTGATCAGTTTGGGATCTAGTGAATTAGGAGGCCAGGTCAACACCTTCTGCTGTTCTCCATGTTTTGGCTGCTGCCATCAAGGAGTGTCATTGCTATGGGGTGGGGGTGCCTGGTCTAGGTGGGTGCTACATCCACAGCAATGAACGAATGAATGCCAGATCCAGAAGTTTCCCAGCAGAACACTGAATAAGTAGTAGTGGTAAACGGTCATAATGTTATGCCTGATCAGTGCACATATGTCAGTTGGCATTCATTCAGTCTGAAACTGCTGCAATTCAAAAAGCATCCTTTAATTGTATATCTTTGCACAATAAGAGATGGTGCGCATTGGCTAGTTGACCTAAATTAACTCTGAATGCCGCGACTAGCACACATTTAACATTTAATATTTAATACTTAATTAATATTTAGGTCATTTAAGCAGAGCCAGCCGTGTTTATGATCAGTGCATGTCACTGCTAGTAGCCTTTGATTGTCTGTTCCAGATGCCCTACAGCCAAACATTAAACAAACAAAAAGTGAAGTGAAAAGAAGCGTCGGCTATGCTGCGGTGTGTCTGCTGTCGTCATCACGCAGCAGCAGAGTAGGTAGGGAGGGGAGGGGGGGGGGGGGGGGGGGGGGTGACGTATGGAGCTACCCTCTCAACCATCTCTCGCGCGGATGCTGCGACCGAGCTCCTGCGCGCCAGCTCTTGCAGCCCCTCCTCCTCCTCCTCCTCCTCCTCCTCCTCCTCCTCCTCTTCTACCTCCTCCTCCTCCTCCTCCTCCAAAGATGTCGCATGAGCTTCTCCTCTCACCGCGGCGTTTCTTTTCTTTTTTTCTTTTCTTTTTCTCCCAGCGCCCTTAACAGTTAACCGAATTCGGTTCAAATTAGCGACAGGGAGCCGCCATCCTGGTCCGGGCGCACGGACTGCCCCCACTCCCCTCCCTCTCCACAAGACGGAGGTGTTAAAGCCCTCAACCCGGCGCATCCTCTCTCTCTCTCTCCTCTCTCTCTCTCTCTCCCTCCTCTCTCTCTCTCTCTCTCTCCCTCTCTCTCTTCAACCGCCGCAGAACTCCGCCGACCAACCGTCAGGTGACCGCGCGCGGAGCGGAATATTCATCAGCACCGTTTCGTCGTCTTTTCATCCCTCCACTCCTTCGGACTCCAGGCAACCGGCGAACCGGTAGCTCTGCTGCAGCCCCGGCGTCCCCCCCTTTTCTTCCTTTCCACCCTCCCCTCTCTGTATCCTGTCATCCGGTGTGGGACATTCTCCGCTCCACGCACACGCAGATTAACGGGGATTCTGCCTCCGCCGCCCGCGCGCTGATGCTGGTGTCCTTGAGCTCGGCCTGCACGGTGAGTCGGTGAGTGCGTGCGTGCGTGCGTGACTGTTATTCACCCCGAGCGCCGTTTTTTTTTTTTTTTTTTTTTAATAAACGTAGAGGGGATATGTGTTGCTCACTCTGCTCATTAACGTGATTGCGGGTGAGTTTTATTTTATTTTATTTTATTTTAACGATCTTTTTTTATTTTTTATTTTATCAGCGTGGCCTAATGTGGCATCTCTCATCTCAGGCCCGGCTATAATAATAGCCCATACAGTAGGGCATACCATAATAACCTGGCAAACAGCGCTATGACATTATGAGGAAGTGTGCGTGCGTGCTTGTGTGTGTGTGCTGGCGCGCGCGAATGTGCTTGCGCGCGCGTGTGCAGAGCTAATGATACATATCCATCCTTCCATCCATCCGCTCATCCATCCCTCCGCTTCCAGTTCGTGTCAGCCCGTTGACGGAGGGCTCACATCCAGCGTTTTATTTCATTTCTCTCCCCCCCCTCCCTCCCTCCCCCGAGCATCGCGCACTCTCCCTCCTCGCTGCTCCTGCTTTCCTCCGCCGGGCGCTAGTAGTCTGCCGTGCATCAGGCTATAAGGCTATTGGGTGTCAATTGCGTTGTTTGTCTCCGTTACGGCGCATCACACCTGCAGCGCTAAGCTGCGGGGGTGTCGGTTTGATCTGGTAACGATCCGTGGCCGGAGGGACCTTCACAAGTCGCCTGGGCTCGCAGTGGGTGTGAGTTGGGCAGAGCGGGCCGGCTGTGGCCGGGCCGGTAACCTTGCGGAGGGACATAGGGTAGGCAAGTGGCGCACCATTGGCTACACCTCTCTCTCTCTCTCTCTCTCTCCCTCTCTCTCCCTCCTTCCTTCTTTCTCCCTCTCTCTTCTTTGCGTTATCTCCCGGCTTTAATCATGACCTCCTCTTGTTGCTACGGCCTGGGCTACATGTTGAGGATGAGCGGTGGAATGAGGCTCGGGCACGTCTGAAGGTGACCAGGAAAGGTCGTTTTGTGTGTGGGGGGAAACACACTGTTGCATGGGGGGCAATTCCTGCAAAGAAATGTGACGCTGCTGCTGCTGCTGCTGCTGCTGCTGCTTCTGCTGCTGCTTGTGTGTGTCTGTGTGTAGCTTTGGATGGATGTGGCGAGTGGCTCAATGTGGAGGGACACAGGAACACAGCGTGAGAGAGTGTATATCCGTGTGAAGGCTGCAGAATTACAGCCGGCACACTGATCAGCGCCCTCAAACTTCAACGCTCTGCTGTTTTTTTTTTTTTGTCATTGCCATTATCCCGTTGCTTTACGGTAACACCGATATCTGCGCCCGCCCCGGTGTTGGCGGCCCACCTTTCAATGGCTCCAGCCTCTGACAGTGTCGAATTCTAAGTGTGCTATTCCCACCGGGCACTACAGAAGTGTATGACTGGCGCCGAGCCATGGACGGCAGGCAGGCAGGCAGGCAGGCAGGCAGGCAGGCAGGCAGGCAGGCAGGCAGCACCTCCAGAGGTGACCCTTCAGATGCCGGAAAAGTAGGACTGCAAGGTGCACACATGGCCCTCGCTTAGCTTTGATTGGCACCGGCACCACAGACAGGAACACAATGCTGCACGCAGACTCGTTCAGTTGCATGTGCTCAAGGGTGCATGTTTGTGTATATATCTATATATATAGCTTGGGTTGCACCATCCGGTTTGAATGTGCACACACACACACACACACAGACACAAACAAACCAAAAAAAGAAAGTCCCAGAGCATATGCAGCCCTGCTGGCCTAGAATCAAATCCCACGAGGGTCTTCTCTCCTGTGCCTTTGTACCCTTCTCAACCTTCTTTCTGCTGGGATAAAGAGATAATACCCAGGAGGAAAAGAGTGTCCACATTTTCTGTCATAAAAACAGAAAAACAACCACAACAAAACCCAACAACAACAACAAAAAAAGAAAACCTTTGAGGGATAGTGTGCGGGCGAGCGGGGCAAACATTCAGGATGTATACGGGCCAGCTGCTGAGGATTGTGGTGACCTTTTGTCTGAGTCTTTTTATGTTCAAAGACATTTTCAGCCAGGACGGCATCACCCCCACCACCTCCCCCAAACACACACACACACACACACTCCTCCCTCTTCTCCCTCCCCGTCATACTCTCATTTATTCTGAAAGTGTCGTGGCGTGTGACACATTCGTGTGTCATGACAAAGATCCCATAATTGAATGCCTTGCGGGCGCGAGCGTCTTCTTCTGTGCGATCGCCGTCCATTTACCGTCCTCGCAAGCCCGTTGGAGGCTCGGAGGCTCGCGTGTGCCGAGGCAAGGGTTAGGAGTGCGTAAGAAAATCGAGCAAGAAAGCGGTTTCGTGCGTGCTCGCATGTGCAAACGCATGCACGTGCATCGTCAAAGCCCCTGAGACGGCTGCGGCTGGGGAGGGACGCGTTTTGTCGTGTGATCGTTATAGAACCGGACAGAAATCTGTGAGTAAGACATCAGGTTGGGGGTAAAAAAAAAAAAAAATAGAAAGCAAAATGTGCGACTGGTGGAGTAAATAAATGATTGCAGCAGGACAAGACGAAATGAGAGGGGACAAGGTGGAAGGTAAAATAAGTGACGAGAGGCCACGGGACAAACAGAAAGAGAGGATCCCGGTGTAGCTCGAGTGGAAAGGGTGCACACGGACGCGTAGATGGAAGAGAAGGCAGATAAATAAATAAATAAACGAAAAGATGGAGAGCAAGAAGGAGCTTCAAAGGCAGAGCAGGGTGACTCAGTCATAAACTAACACTCTCAGTCAGGATAGAAGCATGGCAGAGGAGAGAGAGGAGAGAGAGGAGAGAGAGGGAGGGAGGGAGGGAGAAGATGCAGAGGGAGAGTAAAGAGACGAGGGAGGAGGAGAGAAAAGGAATTAATGATGAGCTTTTTTTTTTCTTCCTCCCGTCCTTATGTAAAATACCCTGATAGGGAAATCAGAATATGTTGTGTCATGTGCGATGCCGAGGAATATTTAGTTACAGCCGGCGCTAATTGCTCATGTGGGATGGAAGCTTGGTGTCGGTCGCTGCAGCCGATAGGAAGGCAAGTCGCTGTTCTACTTGGCAGCACCGAGCACTATCAGCGTCAGGTTTATTTTAATTAAATCAGTTCCAGAGACGAGTTGAAATGTTAATTCGCCGCGTGATTGGGAAATGGTTCAGTGGACTCAACAGGAACGGGAAGTTTCCCTTTTTCGGGGGCGAGTTTTGTATTTAGACCAAAAAAACAAAACTGGTGTAAAGTCAAATTAGCAGTGTTAAGCTAAAGCGGAGGTCCTCAACAGGGGGTCCGTGGAGGTACTGCAAAGAGGTCGTGGAGATTTTTTTCTGTAGATTTGAATGTTTTTCCCAGGAAAAGACCTTCTCTTCTACCAAGAATATGTGTCTGTAGCCAACGTCTGATAAATTTAGACGAGCTCTGATGAATAAACTGCAAATATCTAATCGTTATCAAAACGGCCGTCCAGGAACTAGCTGGCTTGGGAGCTGCGAGTCGTGCACAGGATAAGGGAAGTGACGGACCACATGGTGTGTGTGTTTACGGGTTTTGTGTCGTTTTCTGGCGCTTGCGATGGCCGACAGATCAAGGTAAAGCGTGAAAAGCGTCCTCTGCAAAGCGGGCGCGCGTTATTTCTTGGGTGCGCTGTTGCAAAACGCAAACATCCGTGCCTGCTGCGTATTCTGATCCAGCTGGAACCTGCACGCCGGCTCTTTAATGCGACGAATCGACGAAGAATGGAAGAAATTGTCAAGAGGAACCCAGCTATCTAGACAGCCGAGCGTCTTTTGAAGCCTTTGTTTTGGTTTTGCAGCCTGATTTCACTCATTGTTACTGCTCTTCACTTAAGTTAGCAACCAGCTAGTGCACGTAACGCTTTTGTCAGGAGCTGGAGTTTGCTCATTGTCTGCTAGATGTGTGAGTGAGCCAGCGTTGTGTCATTATAACAAAGGCAATTAATCCTGCAGTCAGTCCTGTGTTTACAAGTTGTTTTGACGCCCATCCCATAAGTATACCCCCCCAAAAAATAAAGTAAATACGACATGAAGTGGCTTGTGTGAGCTTCCGTCCATTTCTAACTTGTGCGCTCGTTTAAATCGAGTATAAAGTCTCACAGCTGAATCCCGTCTCGGTCTCGGCGTACCTCGTCTGCTCCTCGGAAATGATTTGATGTAATGCTAGTAAGTGAGATCAATAGAACTGAGTGATAATGTTTCTGTCTCTCTCTCTCAGGTCCTGGTGGTGCAGCAGCAGCAGCAGCAGCAGCAGCAGCAGCAGTAGCTACCTCTGAACTGGATCCGCTTCCTGTCTCTGAATCATCAGCCGCCTTTGCCTCGCTCGCCCCTCTCTCCGCCGGCCCGCCGTCCCCCCGCCGCCGCTGCCGCCTGCCTGCGAGCGCGTCCGCCCGCCCGTTCCTCCGTCCGTCCATGGACTGGCCGTGATCCTGGAGGGAGGGGGACAGAAACGAGGAAAGAGCGGAGTCACAGAGGAGACGGAAGGAAACGAAAGCTGGATTCGCTCGGACGTCACGCTCCTGAAGTGCGCCCGGCTCGCTGTCCTTCACCCCCCCCCACCCTCCTCCTCCTCCTCCTCCTCCACCACCACCTCCTTCTGTTATGGAGATTTAAAGGAGCAGTGGGTGGCTAGGGCCAGACAGTGAGGTGAAAACAAAAAAACGCACAACCGGCGCCCGTTCGTTGCCCTTATATAGAATTAACAAGCGGCCGCGGTGCATCATTAGAAATACATTTTTAAGAAACAATTAAGAGTGTGACGGCTGAGCACATGAACTCTCCACCATCCAAACAAAAGGGGACCTGAACAGAGAGCAGAAACAGAACCAAAAGAGATCAAAAAAAAAAATACAGAAAACAAAACTTACTGACATGTCAACGACAGCCACGATGGGCGAAATGGCAAACAGCGCTGTGGAGTTTTACCCCAAAGGGACTCGGAGCGGGAGCGGAGGAGGACGGGCGGACGGCACCCACGCCGGGGGAGACTTTGTGGTCACGGTGAAGGAACTCAGGGAACTGATGGAGCTCCGAGGGGCCGATGCCCTGCAGAAGATCCAGGAGAGCTACGGGGACACAGAGGGCCTCTGCCAGAGACTACAGTCCAGCACCACTGACGGTGAGCGGGCACTGATGGATGAATGGTTAAAAATGGAATGGGAGGATGAATAATAGAGGAGTCGATCGCTGAATGGGTGAACGGATGAGATGTGTGAACGTGTGGATGGAGGAATGCGGTGAGAGGTGAGGGGGAGCAGGGGCGAACGGGTTTGGCGGTCGGATGGCCTTGCAGAGCGGAGAAAGGATGCAAAGGATGAATTGGTACGTGGAGATCAGCTGAGTGAAGGCGCAAAGGGGCGGATGAGAGTGTAGTCTCGGCTGGAGTCGGTGCTGCTGCAAACTGCGTCCAAATCACCCGTTTTAATCACAAAATCACCATAAATGAGGTTTATGTTACACACAATCAGACTAAATTCACATAAACTAGCAGTGCAGCACCACCTCCGACAACCTGAATGATGAACGGGACGCCTCCGACTCGTGGAGCGTAACGTCGGGCGTGAAAGGCAGGTTTTTTGTTTGAGCTACGTGCACAAACGCGGTCGGCGCAGGGGCGGCTTGATTGATGAACGGATGGCGGGATTATGGCGGATGAATGATTGGAAAGCCGGTGGAGTAAATCAATAAATGGATTAATGGGGTAAAAGTGCACACCTGGTGGTTTAAGCACAGGTCCGGAGTGAATCTGCTGTCGGTCGAGAGTTAAAACGTCAAACGCAGAAAAGATAAGCTTTGTTTTTTTTTTTTATCGTCGACCTCGTGAGTTAATCTAAATTATATATTTAAGCTACGTGCTATATATAGTGAATACACACTGCAGGCTAATGCGGACTAATCCGTCTGTGCATGAAGGCTTTGATTATTCGGGAGGCTGCAGTTTTGAATTCTGTTTTATATTTCGGCTAAAATAACTTTATTAGCACTTCTCTGTGCAGAAAGCGCAAAACTACAACTGACAAAAATATGATTCACTGCATGATAATTGGAGAAAAATGAATTTGCATGAATTTAAAGAGCAAAGAAAGTCGCCTAAACTCCAAAATAATAACTTCTTTAACTTCTTATATGGAAAATAGCCCATTTGTTGCAGTGCTGATGGCCAGATTTAACTAATCTGAATCAGTTAATGGTGCATATGCTTTATTTTAAACTTATATGTATCTTAACTTCTGCAGCTGCCTCGTCTGCCTTCGTCTCAGAGGGAGAGAGAACAAGTCAATACGATTACGCCGATCAAAGATTTATGCGCAGGGTAGTATTCAGGCCTTTGATTTCTCAAGTGTGTGTGCACTCGCGTCCGTCCTAACAGGGGTGTGGTACCAACGCTACGCCCACTCCCTCAACTATAGTTTGTAGCCTAGCAACGCAACGGCGGAGGGAAGTTGGCCCGAAGACGTCGCGGAGAGACGGAGGTGCAGAGGATGAATAAAAAAAGGATGAATGGAGGACGAGGAGAGAAAGTGTGTGTGTGAGAAGTTTATGACGTGTGTGTGTGTGTGTGTGAGAGAGAGAGAGGGAGAAAGCGAGAGGGTTGGTGGGTGTTGAGTTACAGTAAGTCTGTGTTTAGTTTTGCTAATTTGATACTGTGAGCTGGTCAGGAATCAGTGCAGCAGGTCCCAACAAACATCGCTCCCTCTCTCTCTTTCACACACACACTCACACACACACTCACACACACACTCGTGCATCTGCAGACGTCCGTGCGAAGCGCAACTGGCAAACAACACAACGCAAACACAGAAACTCCGCACTTCGCAAACGGTGTCGCCTGACGTGACGAACCAGCCAAAGTGTTAACAAGGACGACGGAAGATGTTCCGAGTCTCACCTTGTGCACGTCTAATGTCATTACTAAAAAAAAAAAAGAAGTGTGACTTACATCGTTCAGCTCACAGCTCTGGATATTTTCTGCTCCACATCTTTTTTTTTTTTTTTTACGCTACGACAAAAGCTGCCGTCGCCGTTTTGTATGATTGCAATAAAACTTATCTACAGTGCTGGAATGTGACGAGCCGCTCCGTCTGATTTGCACAGTGCTACACTAATAGTGCATGACACAGACACTAGGGGGACGGAGGGGACGGGGTGGACGGGGTGGACGGGGGGGGGGGGCGGGCTCATCACTCACATGCATATACATTATGATGCAGCTGATGCTGAACATCATTTGTAATATGATGCGTAGAGCAGGGTGCGGGTTAAACCAATACAGAATGGGATCTCTTCCTCTTCCTCTTCCTCTTCCTCTCTCTCATACACAAACAGAAACAGATCCTCCAGCACTGCAGCATGAGACCCTCAAATCCGTGCTGAAGAAGAGGAGAAATTATGAAGGAGAAAAGAAAGAAGGAGCGAGAGAAAATGTGTGTGCGAGCGCGGGGATGGGGTTGGGTGGTTGAGGGGTGAGGAGGGAAAGCTAGAACAGCTTGCCGCATTGTCAAGGACACATCAAGGGGAGATTGAGAGAGGGAGGAAGAGGGAAAAAAAAGAGGAGGAAGAGAGAGGAGAGAGAGAGACCGTGGCAGAAGATGAGGAAGAAGGGAAGGAGCGAACGAAGGGATGGACGACGGAGCGAGCGAGGGAGGGACCGACGAAAAGAGGATACGGCTCGCTGCGATTACTCAGCATAAGGTCACCTGTTTTCCGTCCCCCCCCACCCTTTTGCCTCGCCTTGGACTGAACCCTGTTGAGCGTCATATTGCTACACAACTCCTTCGGCGGTGTCTTGGAGCTACACACGAGCACATTGGACTAGGATGTCTCCAACCGCACACACACACACACACACGGACAAACCGACACAAAGATAGTCACTGATCTCAGCCAACCACAGCATACAAATTGCAGCCCCCCTCCTCCTCCTCCTCCTCCTCCTCCTCCTCCTCTCTTCGCTCCATTCCCTCCCTCCCTCCCTCCCTCCCCACCCAGGCAGCCAATCAAAAAAAAAATATTAAAAAAAAATCAGCTCCAAACCTGCCACACTGGAGAAATGACATCACCTGTTGCTGGGCAGAAACCTGTTAGAGACAGGAAGCCCTGGACCTGATATCCTGGTCGCCATGGAAACTGAATCACTTAGGGGTGAGGTTGAAGGGGAGATGAGGGTGAAGATGGAGATGTTGCGGCGAGATTGACGACGACGAGAGAGAGAGAGGCGGGAAAGGAAATGTGCTTGATCTGTTTTTATTATTAGATATTTCACTGACTGAACGCTTAAAAAAAAAAAAAAAAAGTTTGGGCATCTGTTGTTTTGTGCTGATTTGTGTCCTCGTCCCTCTCAGGTCTCAGCGGGGATCCAGCAGACCTGGAGCGTAGAGGCCAAACATATGGCCAAAATTTCATCCCCCCAAAGAAGGCCAAGACTTTCCTTGAGCTGGTGTGGGAGGCCTTGCAGGACGTCACGCTCATCATCCTGGAGGCCGCCGCCATCATCTCCCTGGGCCTCTCTTTCTACCAGCCCCCGGGAAATGAAAGCGACTGTAAGGACCTGGGCACGGGGGTCTTGGGGTTGGGTGGTTTGAGTGTCTCATTTGCACATGCGTCCTGAGCCACCACTTTTACTCTCTTTATGCAAATGAACACCAACGTCATTCAGGGCGCAGTAGAATTGTTGTGGCATTGTGAGCGCGTCCTGACACGGGTACCTGGGGCAAACTGTCGAATATAATTAGTTGTTAACCTTTTAAAACCAAACATGTTGCCACGGTTTCTGAAAGCGTTGTGCTTTACAGCCCTCTACTACGCTCTTATAACGTGCAGTACATTTTAAATAACTGGCAGATATTGGACGTTCCAGGTGCACAGGTAAAAACAGGCAAAGACACTTAACTCACAGGATGTTTTCTGAACGAAACAGTCTAAATGGGCCTTTTGAGACTTATCTCTCCTTGATGTGAGGTACTTTAGGGTTAGGTCTTAGGGTTAGGGTTAGGGTTAGGGTTACGTCACAAAGCTCACATTATAACCCGGATGCTGGAACCCCACTGTGGGTTAAATTAAAGGATTATCTTATCTTATCTTATCTTATATGCAGAGTAATGTCACTGTTGTGCTGTTTGCAGCAGGTATAAAGGTATGAAGACACTTGGCTCCTACTTTGTCTACACCAATACGAACACATCTCTTATTAACCACATGCCGATGAGTGTTTTTATGAATGGAACTACACACAGCCTGCTCAAATTCATTGATTTCACATTCTTGTTTGGATATATTTATAATTTTCTTCATTAGGAGGACATTTTAAAAGGCCCCCATTATAATCCCTGCTGTACTTTTCACCATTTGTGGCAATAATTCAAATTAGCAGGTGTTTTTTTTTCCGTATTGAAAATGGAAAAAACTGTGTTGAGATGGCGTAAGGCCAGGACGCATGTGTGTTCACACTTCTAACGTGGTCACAAGTGGCCCAGACCACGTCTAAATGAGGTCAGAGTGACCTTATCTCAAATGCCTCATTTATTTATCTTGGTTGCGTTCACTGAGTGTGAAACTGAGATCGGATCTGAGTCGTCGCTGGTGGGAAACGCATGTGGAGACGCGCTTTAATGCCAAGTGTGAACATATTTACTAAAAGGTGTCCGCTTGTGATCGGATCGCCCAGGTTGGATGTTAATACCGAGGTGAACGGGGCTATTAGAGGAGTGAGTAGGATGACAGTAGGGCTGGGCGATTTGGCTGAAAATGTATCACGATATAAGTTTCATATCAGTCGATATCGATAATTATTGATTCGTTTTTTTAACCTATACTACTCAGACTTCTCAACTGTTCTAAGCTGCATCTGTTATTTATTTATATCGCTTTGATGTTTTGTCGTATGGAACTGCTGCCGTGTAACTCAGGGTCATAAAAATCCCGTCATAACCTATTTTTACCCGTCACTTTAATTTTTAAAAAATGATATCAATGACATATTCAATAGCATTTCATTGTCATTCATTTTTAATTAATATCAGTAGTGGTGGAAAAAAAAGATTCGGTTCATATAAAACCGTCATCAATGGTCATTTGATATAAACTCAGGCACTCACTCACTTGAGCGCAATACGCAGAGAAACAAAACTTAACCGACTCATAACCGCTGCTCGTGGATCCCTGATTAACCGAGTCAACGGCCACTCACTCAACCGACAGATAAACGAAACAACCGACTCTTACACTAATGAAGAGAAACAAGAGTCAATTAATACGCTCACTCGCCACCAAGTTTGCAGACAACATCGGTCTGACTCATGTCTGACTTAAAATAACCAAAATATTTCCAAAATATCTACAATTTCCTCTCGTGCTGTCACAGTCATTTTCAATCCACACCGTTTATCGTTTTTGTCGTTGTTGATGCCACCAACCTGGCTTAGCTTGGCCGTGATAGGTTGAGAGGCTCAAGCCCTTCCTCTGCCTACATCCCCCAGAATGACTTGCAGTTCTGGCTCGATTTTTTCTTCCTATTTTTCTCTAACGGAGTTCAAGTGAAAATATCGTATTTTTTATTGATATCGACCTTGTGTTTATCGCGATATATATCGTTATCGTTTTATCGCCCAGCCCTAGATGACAGATAATCATCAGCGTACAGTATCAGGAATGTGACATGAAGGAAGCTGAAAGAAAGAAGACATTGAACGAATAAAAGGGAGCAGGTTTTGCTCAGCATCAGTGTTGCAAGTACATTGTTAAGGTAATTCAAGCAGAAAGGGGTCATAAATTGATTCTTTTTTTTTTTTAAAGGCAAAATCCATTCAAAACCAATCGGCTACTCAAGACCAAAATACTTGGACCTTGAGTCATAAAAACATTACAGAGTCATTTAAGCAAGAGTAAGAGCTAAATGAATAGAAATTTGCTACCATCATTAGCTGCGGGTCAAATACGGCCAGCTAAGGCTGTAGTAGCAAAGATCCAGAGTATTTTAGTGAAAAAAATAGATTTAATTACCAATGAAATCATTTAAATTTGGCAAATCTTAAATGCTACAACATAGTGCAAGTTAAAAATGGAAAGCCAACATATGATATGATGTGCTTTAGGTGCAAGACTTACCATAGAAGCAACTTAGCGACATTTGTATACTGAAACAAAAGTTAAAATCAACAGACACCGAAAGTGAAACGGTTCACCAAAGTAAAGGAGCTGTGTAGGACAGTTTAAAGGGGTCATGGTAGAGTGGGTTTACATGTGGGGGCGTTGTTCTGTCTAAAACCTCTAAAACCTGTTGTGCAAAATAAGTGTTTGTGGTCGTGACCCAGTTCCCTTTACCACCTCTAGTCAAAGGCAGACACTGCAGTCCTTTAACTTCAACCACATTGTTTGTTTGTGCTTATGCATAAATGTTTTACTGTACCCTACCCCCAGTGTGCGGAAACGTGTCAGGGGGCGCGGAGGACGAAGGCGAGGCCGACGCTGGCTGGATTGAGGGTGCGGCCATCTTGCTGTCTGTCGTGTGCGTCGTCCTGGTGACGGCGTTCAATGACTGGTCCAAAGAGAAGCAATTCCGGGGTCTGCAGAGTCGGATCGAGCAGGAGCAGAGGTTCACTGTCGTGCGGAAAGGAAACGTCATCCAGATACCTGTAGCTGACATGGTCGTAGGGGACATGGCTCAGGTCAAATACGGTAAGGAGACCGTCCGAAATCAGTTTGAGTTTGCCCTTACACAAACCGGTGAAGCAAAACTGATCAGCAAAGATGGCAAATGTTTATGTTTGAGGATTAGCCTAGCTTAGCATAAAGCCTGGAAATCCACCAGAGGGTCCAGTCTGGCCTGTGGGATGAATTTGCAAAGTGCGAAAATGACATTTGAGGCATTAACGACAAGTTTTCAATAAAAGTAACTACAATTCGCAATTTGTCCACTAGGGGTCACACTCCTTTAGTAAGAGTTGTGGACACAACGCAACACTGTAGACAGAGGACTAAACAGCAGAGGGCAGCAATGCGCCAAAATTGCATTTGCGAAGAAAATTGTTAATCTCAAACTATTTGCAGTTGTTCTTATAAAAGCATAGTTCATTAAATGCTAACGTTTTCATAATGTACTTCTTTGCACTAACCCAAAAGAAGATCTTTGGCATTATTTGTTTATTATGTTGTTACCTTACTGGTTCGTCCCGCTTGAGATCAAATTTGGGCGTGAATGTGGCCCCAGAACTGAAATGTGTTGGACACCCCTGCTCTAGAGGAAACATTGCTGCAATCGAATCACACCGGCCGTGATGCCAAAGCTTTCTTGGCCCACACCCACCTGCACTCAGCCATGATTTTGGTTTTAGTTGTAAAGTTATCCGACTGCACCTTGGTCGGTGGTTTTACAAGTGCTTTTGTGGTAATTTGGCAATGATGGTATCTGTATTCACAAAGACGAACAACAGACTCCCAAGGTGACATCAACACAAGCTACGCTGTTTGTGCTAGTTAGCAGCTAGCCTGACTCTCTCAAAAGGTTACAAGCTATGCTAGTTAGCAGCTAGCCTGACTCTCTCAAAGCTATGCTAGTTAGCAGCTAGCCTGACTCTCTCAAAAGGTTCCAAGCTATGCTAGTTAGCAGCTAACCTGACCCTCTCAAAAGGTTACAACTAGATGGTTATGCTAGTTAGCAGCTAGCCTGACTCTCTCAAAAGGTTACAAGCTAGATGGTTATGCTAGTTAGCAGCTAGCCTGAGTCTCTCAAAAGGTTACAAGCTAGCTGTTTATGCTAGTTAGCAGCTAGCGTGACTCTCTCAAAAGGTTACAAGCTAGTTATTTCCTCCCGTTTCATGCTAAGCTAAGCTAACTGCTTCGTGGCAGAATAGCACAAAGTCAGAAGAGTGGTGTTGATCTTCTCAGCCTGTTAGCCATCATGTTGACTATTCTATTCATCTATGCGCTGACATGTAATGAGCTAAAGCAGACATGTGTATAAACATATAAGGTGGAGCTAACATTAATTCGTGTGCATGTATCTTTCAGGGGACCTGCTGCCAGCTGATGGTATATTGGTCCAAGCTAACGATCTGAAGATAGATGAAAGCTCTCTGACGGGAGAGTCTGACCACGTACGCAAGTCTGTGGATAAGGACCCCATGCTGCTCTCAGGTTTGTTTTCACACGTTAGATTCTTTTGAACTCAATTTATTGAAGTAAATTTAATTTACACGGCCCATTATTTAAACAACGGCCTCAGATGGCTTGACAAACTGCAGCATACAGGCTTTCCTTTGAGTGAGAGAACGCTGAGGCCGTCGAGTCATGGGGCCACATCCCATCTTCTCCCTCAGACTTTGTCTTTGTTCTGTCAAAGTTCTCCTACTGTAAGTGTCTCAAGGACACGCACACACTGTTGCAGCTGGTTTAAAATCCTTAATGGAGTAGTGTGTGGGATTTAGTGGCATCTAGTGGTGAGGTTGCAGATTGCAAAGCTTCTCCATCATCCTCCTTCCTTTATGGGTGTGTAGGGTGAAAAAATGTAATTCAGTTTAATTCATATAACGTCAATATTAATAGAAAAATTCTTAAGACACTTTACAAAACCCGACCTGACCCAGAGCAAGCACTGAGGCGACGGTGGCAAGGAAAAACTCCCTTTAAACAGGAAGAAAGCTTGAGCACATGTGTGATTGAGGCTGGCCGGGTAGAAACAGGAGGAAGAAAGATGAACATTCATTTGACTAATCATGCAGAAACAAATCGTGATACAAATAAATAAGATATAGCTGATGCATGAGGGTTGGAAAATGAATATAAACCAGTTCCTAGGAACATAAAAGCTGTTAGAGACAATAGTAGTAGTACTTAGCTGCTGTAATAATTGAATATAAGCAGCATCATAGGCAGGTTGGAGCGTTGTGCATTCAGTTAGAAGTGGATGAAGGCCATCAAGACTGAGCAGGTCGATGAGACCAGGACCACAAATGAGCAGAATGCATCTCCACAGGTCAGAGACACTCACGTGAAGGTAGGGGAAGAGGGGAGGGACACAGGACACAGTAGGTGCACTGAAATGCATGAGTAGTAAGAGAGAAGAAATCAGAGGAGAACATTAGAGGACAGGTGCTCGGTGAGTGAGAGACGAAAGTAGAGGACATGTGCTCAGAGCATCATCCCCCATCAGCCTAGGCCTATAGCAGCATAAGTAAGACATGGTTCTGTATTCCTAATCCCAAATATTAATTAACTTGCAGGCAAGAAAGGATGCAAAATGTGGCACGGAAAAGTTAAACTAATTTCTGTTTTTCTGAAATGACATCACCATTTTTAATTTAAGAGATTGCAGTTTAGCTTTTTAGCTGTTTAAATTCATATTCCTGATTTAAACATAGTCATGTTAGACTGTTCAATAAATTCTGTTTGGCCTAGCAATATAAATACATTGTGTTTTAAATTTTGGCCGCTTCTGTGATTAATTTCAACTCCGCTGCTTTAGAGAGTGGCTAAACCCTTTGGCCTTCCCTGATTAGCATATATATAGAGACTATATAAATTCTCAGCAGACGACACTGGCTATATTTTCTCTTAAGCCGTATGCTGCCATTTACACCAGGGTCTGATATCGCAGGCCCTTCCACCCTTTCCATCGAGGTGCAAACATGATTATTGCAGAGTACAGCTCTTCAGCACGAGTGTACTCCTTTGAAGGTGGCCGTCCTGCGCGCTTGTGTGTTGTCTGTTCACTGGAAGCGTTGTCAAAGGCATACCGCCGTGTTTCTGAATATTGATATCGTCCTAAAATGGAAACTTGTTGAAGCACAGAAGCCTTGCAGTTTTACCACCAGGGATAGCTAAAAAAATAAGATTCAATTGGTCATAGAAGGCATAACAAAGCCAATTTAAGGCAAAATACGAATGTAGTATGTGGTCGTAAAATTGACTTATTTCATTAATTATAGTGAAGTGATATTAAAAGCCTAATACGTTATGAATTTAAGCAAGTAGAGCTCCCCCTGGTGGCTGGCTGCAGTATAGGTCATAAGCTCCACCCCCTCTATGTTAGTGGGCGGGACTTGAACCAAACTAAAACACTGCAATACACATCTAATATTTATTTATTTTTTTCCAAAATGATTGTTGATGCATGTTCAAGTTTGATTTTTTTGGATAAGTTTCGTTTTAGTTATTTAACGCCATAGAAACAGGATGAGGCATAATGGCGACTAGCAGTTGCCATGCCAACCGCTCCATAAAACAGGCTGTGAGAGTTGTAAAAAACATTTCCTTGTAACTGGAGGTAGAGCAGAGTGTAGTATTACTTAAATGAAAACGTGAGTGAGTCTGGATGAATGTCACAAGATGGCGCCGCCCATATCCCGAGAAAATAGCGTCAGTTTGGCCAACGCTAGGAAGCGGGGACACGTAGTCCATATTTATATACAGCCTATGCTTTAAACAGCAGACAGTTGCATGGCTCTTGTCCTTCTTGTATTATTATATTATATGGATTAACGTTTTTTTTTTTTTGTATTTGTTGAATATTACAGTTTTCTATTTGTGCGTCAATCAGCCACAACATTATGACCACTAACAGGTGAAGTAAATAACATTGACCATCTTGTGACAATTCAGTGTTCTGCTAGGAAACCTTTTGGACCTGGCATTCATTCCTGTGGATGTTACTTAGACATGTAGCAACCACCTAGACCAGACCAAGCTGGTGTTGACCTGGCCTCCAAATTCACTAGATCCCAAACTGATCAAGTATCTGTGGGATGATCCACCGAGGCCCCTCCGCTCAAAGCCCTCCCCTCCACTAATAACATCCTGTTGCCAGACATCACAGGACACCCTCAGAAGGCCCATGTCCGTTCTCTGATGAGTCACAACTGTTTTGGAGGCAACAAGCGAAACCTACACAATATTAGGGAGATGGTCATAATGTGTTGCCTGATGGGTGTATGTGGCTTTGTTAACAGTAGACTTGTCCATATTTGCAAATTGTCATGTGGTTCCAACACGGCGCTGTTTATCTCAACACTATCTGAGCGAGGTTGTGGTTGTTAGGTTTAGTGAAACCACAAGACAATAATATATCCTGGGTATGCGGAACCTGCTTTGTAGTACAGGCCTCTGGTAAACTGTCTCTCAGCTAAACACCAAATGGTAGACATTCAAGACTAATGTGGAAAATCTTGGTTTTGGTAAACATTTGGTGATGACCAAAAGTGAATATTGAAAAAACTAAATGTGGAGAGTGTGAAGGAGACCAGAACCAGGACTCGTTGCTTTATTTAGAGGTTTCACTGAGCTATTTTAGAGCTAGCATCAGGCAAGAAAGACGTTGCATATCCCGGTTATGCTATTTATTATTCATAACAGTTTGGCAAATCTCCACAATATTGCATTTTTCAATATTTATGGGTCACTAAGTCAAGTCTCCTCACCTTTTTGCCTTGAGAATCCATGTTATAAAACTCCGGCTGAGAAGAGCACTTGTCTCGAGAACAGCCCAGACGTATCTGTCGTGTGTTTTGCATTAAGAGAGTATCTCAAGATCCACACGACCACGTGAGAGCGCCACTTCGCAGGAGCCGCTCATCTCCTGGTTTAATCTGAACTATTGATTTGTTTGGATCTCTAAAGGTACTCATGTGATGGAGGGATCTGGCAGGATGCTGGTGACAGCTGTGGGCGTCAACTCCCAGACGGGCATCATCTTCACCTTGCTGGGCGCTGGAGAAATGGAGGAAGAAGGGAAGGAGAAGAAAGGTAAGGGGACCCCACTGGTGTTTTAGACTGCAGTGAGAGAAAGATGGAGATATACTACTTAAGAATTTATCTGAGGAAGATGATCAAACTGAATATTTAGTTACAGAGGAAGGAAGTAAACAGCTGCGTGACCTCACACTGAATCTCCACCGTCTCCCCGGATGAATATTTTAAACTGTTTTCCAAGTTCAAGTTAATATGTGCTCTCGCTCTGTTTCTTTTTTTTTTTGTCAGAAATGACCACAAAAAGGTGTAAACCGCAAACAAAAATCACAACTGAATGACAGAAATGAACCAAAATAACCAGAAAGGGACAAAAAATATAACAAAACCAGCTACGACTGATGCAAAAATGACCACAAACGCATGCGAAACAACTGCAAAATGCAAGTTTAAGGGGGTAAAAATAAACAAACAGAGGTATACGAACATCTCACAGTCCCACAACGGCTGCAAAGCAAACACAAGAATGACAATGAGAGGTATGATTATGAAAAAAGCAAAGCAGGGCAGCCACAAAGACAGAGCTGTTGTTTGTTTTTTATGTCGTCTTCATTCTGGGGGTCTTACTTTTATGGTGGGGAAACAATGCTCCCCGGGGTAATTGTTTCATAACCCATCCATGCTCACACACTGCATGCATGTGCTGCTGTATGCATGCACTGTGTGTGTGTGTGTGTAGAGTTAGCTGGGTGCCTAACTGATTTCAGATTAGAGCTTCAACAGGAAACACACCAAGTTTAACCTCATAGATAATTTAGCCCACATCCTCTCCATCCCTCTTCCCTCTCCGTTATGCCCAACCCCCTTTGCCACTGGTGGTTTAACGTTCTCTCCTCTCGGCCCGTCCGTCCTCCATCCCCTTATTCTCCCGCATTTGTTTGCCCCACTCTCTGTTAACTCTTTCCTGTTCCTGCAGCGTCTCTCCCCGTGTTCCTCCTTCCCTCGCTTCAGCCGACATAGATGGAGATAGAGAGCGATAGAGAGAAAGACTGCAGATTGAATCAATTATTGAGAGAGCATGGGGATGGCGAGGGAGCCGGAGAGATTCAGGGGAAGAGTGTTGGTCGGTCAACGCACGAAGCATTAGCCGGGCTTAGCCCAGCAATCAGAGCGAGGCTGCAGACGACAGAAGCTAGACATCACTTCAGGGAAGCACTTACAGTTAGTTTCATTACGAGTGCACTCTTGCATACCTCCAACCTGGACGGGAGCGCTGGCGTTCTGAAACGAACCGCAATTGTGCACTTTTCTTTTCTTTCTTTTTTTTTTGTGAAAGAAATACCCTCGTCTCCTTGTTGTTCTTTCTCTCTGTTCCTTTTAAAGCCGTGTCCTCGGGTGTTTTGCACTCGGCGCGGCGGGCCCTCTGCGGGCCGGATCGTTCACATCAGACAGTCATTTACTGGAGCTGATGCATTATACATTAAGACTTCCACAAATGCCATAACTTGTTAGCTCTTCCTCGTGCGGCGTGGCTTCGCTGTGGGACTGTTTACTTTCTATTTAGTCATCCGTCTCTGCTTTTCAAATCGTGGCTGTGTTCAAATCATTTTTATTCATTCTACAAAGTCATCTCAACAACTTTTTGTTGAGAGTCATGGGTACATTTCACATTTTTCACTTTTTGCTCTCTTTTGTTTTTTTCCCCCCCTTTTTCGCCAAACCCCCTCCCTTCTCCCCCCGACACCTTCCTTCCTTCCTCACACATTCCCCCAAACAGAGGACAGTACTCAGTTGCTCATCCCCACAGACGCCAGTCACAGCACAGTCACCAATGGTATGTGAGCGTAAAGATGTGTGCCCACTCCTTCCCTCAGCCAGTGAATGGACCCCACAGTGTACACAGTGCGGTGATAGTGACCTATGAGGGACTCTCAGTCTCTTAGACCCGATGTATGATGAAGTGTCTGCCTTTGCCGCTCTTCCCTTTGGTAGTAGTGTTTTCTGTGTGGCGTCCTGTTCCTGGAAGTTCATTGCTGTCCCGACGTCGGAAAATATCATGGCTGCTTCTTAAACCTTCTGTTATTATCTCTCAGGGAAACAACCTGATGGGGCGGTGGAGAACAATCAGAACAAAGGTAAAGGCTCGTGCATGCAGCGCTTAAGAAAAGTTTTTTAGTTTTTCTTTTTTTTTTAATATATGTGTGTTTGTTTTTAGCCAAGAAGCAGGATGGAGGTGTTGCCATGGAGATGCAACCCCTGAAGAGCGCAGAGGGAGGCGAGGTGGAGGACCGGGAGAAGAAGAAGACCAGCGTCCCAAAGAAGGAGAAGAGCGTGTTGCAGGGCAAACTCACCAAGCTGGCCGTTCAGATCGGCAAAGCAGGTACGAGAGCGGTCGACTCTGAGCTGGTTCCTCTCAGGTGCTGCATTTAGCGTGTTTGTTGGTTTTAAAGGAGTTTCCTACTCTCGATGTAGATTTTGCACAATCTACATCGCACAAAAAAAAACTTGGGATTGCAGTGTTTCCCACTAGATTTAGCGAGATCCTGGCGTTTGTTCTGTTTTTTCTGTCTTAAGTTATTATAATATCCCAGCTATTAAAAAAAGTTAATTCAGTACATAAAATGTCTCCACTCAGAATAAGACCATGAGTTTTTTTTTCCTAGTCCGTCATTAAAATACTGTGATGACGCTAATAATGATTTAGCTATAATTAGCAGCAGCCTGTGCGAATTCAACTGTACTAGCAAGCCCTTATAAAGTTAAAGAGGAACTGCGTTTTTTTTACAACCTGGACCTTATTTCTGGTATAAAATATGATGTTTACTCACCAATATAACTTTTGTGTAATTTGAAGTCGGTCAGGAGATATTAGATCTGCCTATATCCATATAATGGGAGTGAATGGGGCACCGAGACGCAGCCTCTAAATAACACATTATCTGTTGTGAAACTCGTTTATTTCACAAATATTTTGTTAGCATATGCTAGCGCAATTCCCCGTTGAGTCCGGAGTTACCGGAGATTGTAGGTCAGCTTAAAGACCCCGAATGATGTCTTCTTATCTGGATGATGTCATCTCTGAGCGGTGCGTGCACGCTATGGCTACTGCTATGGCTACTGCTATGGTTCGTCCACAACCTCAGAATGGGAAAAATTTTCAGCCATGTTGCAAAAAGCTAGCAGTAAAGCATTATTTAGAGGTTTTGTTTCGGTGCCCCATTCACTCCCACTATATGGATATACGCAGATCTAAATATCTCCTGAAGGACTATAAATTGCACAAAAGTTATATGGGTGAGTAAACGATTATATTTTATGACAGAAATAATCTCCAGGTTGTAGTTTTTTACAACATGGCTGAATATTTTTCCGATTCAGGGGTTGGGGACGAACCATAGCAGTAGAAAATTACAGGTAAACAAGCCGACCGTTGCGGGTGCGTGCAGTGCTCAGAGATGACATCATCCAGGTTACTCTGGACTCAACAAGGAATAGCACTGGCGTACGATAACAAAATATTGGTGAAATGAACGAGTTTCATGGCAGATAATGCGTTATTTAGAGGGTGCGTTTGGGTGCCCCATTCACTCCCTATATATGGATATACGCAGATCTAAATATCTCCCGACTGACTACAAATTACACAAAAGTTATATGGGTAAACGATCGTAGTTTATGCTAGAAAAAAGGTCCAGGTTGTAAATAAAAAAAACAGTAGTTCCCCTTTAAGCTGGTTCACGTCACATCTGTGGTCGTTTCCTCCAGGTGGAGGAAGGGAGCGATGCTTTCGGGAGGAATAGCAAAAACACAAGCACAACATTGTTTGAGCAAAATGTGCAAAAATATTTCCAAGTCGTTACAAGACCAATGCTGGAGTAAATTAGACCCTGGCGAGCCACCATTTATTAATGTCGTATGGGAAACCCTGGGAGAGCAACGTGACAGAATTAAATTATGATTTACTACTTTGTGTTTGTTTTATTAACTGCTCATAATTCAGATGTAACACGACTGAGTGACTAATTGTCCCTTTTTAATCCCCCGTCACAGGTTTGGTGATGTCCGCCATAACTGTCATCATTCTGGTGCTGTTCTTTGTCATCAACACGTTTGTCGTTGAAGGTCTGTGTTTACACCTCCCAGCTGGTTTATTTTTCTTTTCTGATTAAATTTAATGTTCTTTATGCATTAGTTTGCTGAGTTTGCTTTTATTTCATGAGTTTAATATGCCGTGCTGTGTGTGTTGCAGGTCACACATGGTTGACAGAGTGCACCCCAGTCTACGTCCAGTACTTTGTCAAGTTCTTTATCATTGGAGTCACTGTACTGGTGGTGGCTGTCCCTGAGGGCCTACCTCTCGCCGTCACCATCTCTCTAGCTTACTCTGTCAAGGTAGACCCACCCATCCACTTTAATTAATGGTTAGCCAATTATCATGCAGGAGCTGTTCTTACTCTGTGATTGGTTTGGGGACTGACTAGTAGTATGCACTTTAAAAGCCTTCCGTCTACTCAGCTTACGCACGTTTTTTTCAGGTTTAAATACAAATGAACGGGATGTTTTGACATTTTGGGAAATGATTGAAGCCACCCTCAAATCCTGTCCATTCAGAAAGAAGTGTGTGAATGTTTACAGCGGCCACTTGTCGTGTGCCAAATAGTTTTTTGTTTTGGCTCGGTGCAGTCACTGGCATCCATCGGCTTCATAAAGTAAACCGCTCTTACATTTTAGCTTTTGTGCAGATTAAACAAATAAATCAATGAAATGTGCTAACTTTAGGACACAGTCAGGTTTGCTCTTGTACTTCATTTCTGAAACGTAAATTAAAGACTAAAGGCAATAAAGAGTAGAGTGCTCTTATCGTTAAGCAGCTTAAGCGAACCTATAATCCCCAATTTTAGTGGAATACATTTCTTATTGCAAAAGAAACATCATGTAAGGCATTTGCTAAATTCATTTAAAATATTGATAAAAGTTTTTTTGTGCGTGTTTTGAGAACTACAAACTCATTGCACGCTCCCTGCATGCTGGGCAGCCTGCGCTTCATTGAAAACTTTGATAGCTTGGTGCACGTCCAGTTTATTCCTGGTGAACAAACATGTACAGAGTTGAAGAGAAATGAAGAGTTTTTTTTCTTCAACACACATAAGCACATGCAGAAAATGCATTTAAAACACGAAGAGCGTAAAATATTAATATGCAAACTGTAATCTATATTAACGGCACGGGCAGACATGGATAGGACGACTCGTGATCACTTCTGCAGGCAGTGTAGAAAGGTTTTTAATCTGACATCTTCTGAAAGTTCACACCATCGACAGATTAATAGGCAAAGCAATAATACATTAAACTCTTGTTTCTGATGCACTGGAGGGCAGTGAGGAGACCTGATAAGGTGAAAGCAATGATTAGTTCTCTAAGTCCTGCCTAGACATGAATGATTTGACTGTTTAAGTCCAATCTCTTAAATCAAAAGAAGAATATATACTGACTTTCCCTTTCCTCCACCACTTCTCTTTCTCTTTATTTTCTCACTTCCCTTTACCATGCAACCTTTAACACGTCACCTCACTGTCTCTCGTGTAGAAAATGATGAAGGACAACAATCTCGTACGTCACCTGGACGCGTGCGAGACCATGGGCAACGCCACGGCCATCTGCTCTGACAAGACCGGCACCCTCACCACTAACCGCATGACCGTAGTGCAGGCTTTCGTAGGTGAGCGAAAAGTGAAGATTCAAGTCAAAATGTCCATAACTCAACGTTCTGCTTCCTCTGATTCACCGTAATGAAAACACACACACACACACACACACACACACACACACACACACACATCCATGTCTTAAGGTGTATAGATACTGGTTAAACTTTGTCATATGATCAAAAACGTCCACAACTTTGCTAAGACAGACAAACATTAAGCAAACGTAATAACAAAAAACAAAGCAAGATAATTAATATTACTAACTTGTCCAACTGCCAGAAAGCCAGCTCAGCATCTGTCTTGCAGATTTTCATTTTTGGTAATGATTAAAAGCCAATTCTGCAGCAGCCTCTAGGAACATATGCTTTGGGGCATAGACTGTATATAAATATGGACGATGCATCTCTGCCTCTTTGCTTTGGCCAAAACTGATGCTATTTTCCTGGGGATACAGGGATACCGGGTTTATTTATTGAATTTTTCATTTTTGAACTCTTGAACTCTTTCAGTCCTACCAGACCGCTTCACTGAGCGGTTGGCATGGCAACATCATGACGTCACATCCTGTTTCTTAAGCTACAAATGACTAACTTAAACTGACTTAAACAAAACATGACACTTGCATTATATTAAATATCTAAAATGACAGAAAAAAGTTTCTTTGACGTGTATTTTAGTATTTTGGTTTGGTCCAAGTCCCATCCACTAACATGGGGGGCGGAGCTTATGACCTATACTGCAGCCAGCCACCAGGGGGAGCTCTACTTGCTTTGGCTTCACTATTGAGGATCAGTTCCGCTTTCCATCTTTATACAGTCTATGCTTTTGGCTAGCAGGGTTCATGATCTGGTGTTGGCAAGAGAAATAAGAGAAGTTAGAAACTACCAGAATAAAAATAATGGCCGTTTCAAATGTTTCTGACCCACTTCCTTTCGCTAGCTAACTGTGCTGCCACTGCGATCAAGAAACATCCCTTTGTTTCTCCCTTTGGTGAATGGTCAACCATGATGAAGCAGAGATTTTTATATCCTGAATCTTTTAGTCCCTGCCGTCAGTTAAATACAACAGATCCTTCTCCTGTGATTAAAAGAAATAACGCCGGTAGGTATTAAAGTGAGACTGTGCTCTCTAGGTGATGTCCACCACCGCGTAGTCCCAGATCCTGGGCAGATCAACCCCCGGGTCATGGATCTATTAGTCAATGCTATCGCTATCAACAGCGCCTACACCTCCAAGATCTTGGTGAGTCATGCAAAGACAACGACGAATGATGCCATTTTGCCGCAAACAAAACCATGATTATCAGTGTTTTGAGGAGATTTCTGACGATAATCTCATCTGTTTCTGCTCTTATTGCAGCCACCTGATGTGGAGGGAGGTCTAGCTAAGCAGGTGGGCAACAAGACAGAGTGTGGCCTTCTGGGACTTGTATTAGAACTGCAGCAGGACTACGCCCGTGTAAGAGAGCAGATCCCTGAAGAAAGACTCTACAAGGTAGGGCACCATCCTTACAGTTTATTTATAGTACAAGTCTAAGTTGTGTCTTTTCTTATTTGTAGGCTAATGTAGGCCTCGTGATGACTAAACTATATATCATTTACTCAGAATAAATCAGATTTATCCTCTGGACACTGTGGCTGTCCATGTGTTTCATGTTTCGGGAGTGAGTTGGGTCTTTAACAGGACTTTAAACGTCCATTTGACAACCTTAACAATGACATTAAACACACAAGTCATCACTTATTCCTGGCTGGCTTCAATGGAGACAAACTACAACCACTTTTGTAGTTTAATAATGAAATTGTAGGAGTGTAGGTGAGGCTTTAGCATCATTTCCTCCACGGTGCACCTCCAGCACACTCAAAGTGAGGTTGTGTCACGGATATAAAAGCTTTACTTTCTTGTATAATCTCACATATTTCTCTCTTTCTCTTTCTTTCAGGTGTACACATTTAACTCTGAGCGTAAATCCATGAGTACAGTGATCAAGCTGCCGGACGGTTCATTCCGCCTCTACAGCAAAGGAGCCTCTGAGATCATGCTGAAGAAGTGAGTGACGGTTAGCGGGAGGTGGAGGCGGTCTGGTAGTCTGGACGTCAGACTGTAGAACAAAGTAGACTTTGGAGGTCGTGGGTTTGAATTCTTTCTTTCTTTCTTGCTCCTGTAGGTGTTCCTACGTCCTGGACGCCAACGGAGAACCGCGCATTTTCCGCCCACGTGACAGAGATGAGATGGTCAAACAGGTGAGGCTTGTTGGGATCTTTAGTATATCGTTAAAAGAAATCATTTTGATAGGTAATGCTGGTGGAACAAAGGTGTAAGACCCCATTCTGGTTCTGTCTTTCAAGTGTTTGGTGTCATTTTGGCTAAAATGGGTTTGGGGAAGCTGCAGAAACAATTTGTCAATTAGAATAGAGTAGAATAGACTTTATTGTCACAGAACAATGAGATTTCATTTCAGCTCTTTAAGAACAATAGGAAAAAATAGTGATTTTAGATTAGATTTAGATTATGTCATAGTTTTTTTGTACATATTAAGAAGTTGGACACATGTAGTGCTCGTTTTGAGTCTAATAAGTCTACTTAGACTCTAATAAGTAAATGTTTTGTGGGGAAAGTTATGGATTAACCAGCTAGTCTCTGGTTATTTGGTGCAGGTGGTGCAGGACACTGAGACAGCGTAAGTGCGGTGAGAATGAACCAAATCAGTACATTTCAGGTTCAGACCAAACAACTAAACAGTGAACTGAAACGTGATGGAGCTATGTAAAGCTCCAGATTCTGGTGGTCACGTTGTACAGCAGAGTGGTTTCGATCTTCTCATCCAAATTTGTGCGAGGAGGCGCCTGGAAGGATATTACACGGCTGCAGGATGTGATACTGCAGTACTTTCAGTCGATGGCTGCATTACTTTATTTTTGCCTCTCTTCTGTAATAACTGTTTTTTTGAAGTTTGTGCATTACATTAGGATTATGAGTTGTGTTCTGCAAAGATATATATATAAAAAAAAGCTGAGTGGATACTTGAAAACATTCACACTAATGTAGACTAAATTATTGAAGCTGTTATAATAGCTGCAGCCTTCGCGTGCAGTACTCTCACATGGATCTAATATGCAGCTAAGTTTGCTGCTTTTTGTCAAATTAAAGAGGAACTACGTTTTTTTTACAACCTGAATCTTATTTCTGGCATAAACTACGATCGTTTACCCATATAACTTTTGTGTAATTTGTTCGGGAGATAATTAGATCTGTGTATATCCATATAGTGGGAGTGAATGGGGCACCGAAACGCAGCCTCTAAATAACACATTATCTGCCACAAAACTTGTTCATTTCACCAATATCTTGTTATTGTACGCTAGTGCTATTCCCCGTTGAGTCCAGAGTTACCTGTTATCATGCTAGTTTTTTACAACATGGCTGAATATTTTTCCAATTCTGAGGTTGAGGACGAACCGTAGCAGTAGAAAATTACAGGTAAACAAGCCAACTGTCATGGGTGCGTGCAGCACTAATAGATAATATCATTCAGGTCAGAAGACAGGTAACTCCACACTTACAATTACAAAATATTGTTGAAATGACTGAGTTTCACAGCCGTTATTTAAAGGCTGCATTTCGGTGCCCCATTCACTTCCATTATATGGATATACACAGATCTAAATATCTCCCGCTTGACTACAAATTACACAAAAGTTATATGGGTGAGTAAACTATCATATTTTATGCCAGAAATAAAGTCCAGGTTGTAAAAACCAGTAGTTCCCCTTTTAAAAAAATGAGGGCGTTGAAAGAAAGCTGCTTCGTCCACTCGGCCTACTTCATCTTAAATATCCATCAACAGAAATATCTTCCTCAAACTTGAGATGATAATCAGCCCACACTTGCGCTCACATCTAAAAACCGTGGCGTCAGCACTGGCGCGCTTTGATATATCCCAAAGCTGTTGTCGCCTTCCTCGTAATAAGCCAAAGCCAAGATATTTAGCAGCTGAACACATGTATTTATTCCCCATACAGCCTATGCAGGCTAAGCAGTTTTTACACTGACTGACAGGCAGGCTGACCTAAATTTGGCTTTATGATGAGCACAGCTTACGCCGTGAGAAAAATAACTCCGCTCCTTCCACGCTTATTCCAGCTCAGTTGTTCAGTTCGCTTTTTGGCAGCTTTATTTTCTCCTCTGCTGTCTGTAGCAGGCCGAGCGTCATTTCCCTGCCACTGCGTCTCAGTGTATTCCTGCATTAGTCACTGGAAAGTTTGTGCACAGAAAGCTAAGCACTGTGTGTGATTGTCTCTCCCTGATCCTAGCTGTAATAATGATTTATTAAAAGGTGATTGAGCCGATGGCGTGCGAAGGGTTGAGGACCATCTGCATTGCTTATCGTGACCTGCCATCCAATCCGGAGCCAGACTGGGAAAACGAGGCAGAAATAGTGACGGAGCTGACTTGCATCAGCGTGGTAGGGATAGAGGACCCCGTCCGGCCCGAGGTAAGGCTCCGACTTTGTTTACTTTGATTGTTTTTTTTATTTTATTTTTTTTAAATTGACATCACAGCTTCGAGTGAACATCGCTCTGTATCCCTCTAAAGGTGCCTGAGGCCATTCGCAAGTGTCAGCGCGCAGGCATCACAGTGCGGATGGTGACCGGCGATAACATCAACACAGCTCGGGCCATCGCTGCTAAATGTGGCATCATCCACCCCGGAGATGACTTTATCTGTATAGAGGGCAAAGACTTCAACCGACGAATCAGGAACGAGAAAGGAGAGGCAAGTTGGGGTCTCGGGTGGGGGAGTCGTCAGCTAAGGAAATAAAAGAGCGTTTTATTACCGTTAAAATAAGCAACAGAAAGTCAACTGTGGAGGATTCTCGCTAAACACGGCGTCCTTGTGCACGTCAAGCGCAGCAGCTGAGGCAGAAACTTGTTCACCCCAAAGACAAAAACATGAGGGAAGAAGCAGAGCCATGACGTTTATCTAGTTTAGTGCAGAGTTGCATATTAAGGAAACAAAACAACCCTTTTAACTAATGCATGTCCCAACACAAGCCCTTCACGTCCATTTACACTTTAAGGACACGCCACACTCCTTTTTTTGCTGGGACCAAAACATTCACATTTTAGCCAGATGAGTGGTTTATGCTGCTAAATAAAACCAAAACCCAGAAGGAGGGTTTTAGTGTTATGATATCGCACATGAGGAGGTTATTGCACATAAACCAGACTTTATTGCACATGATCTACAGATATTACCCATAATGAAGGTTATTGCACATGAAGCAGAGTTCTTGCACCTGGAACATGGTTATTGGGTGGCAGTGTTTGTGAGTCTTAACGGCTTCTGGAGAGAAGAAGCCTGTTGGTTTAATTGTTCTATTGCGGTTCCATTCAGTGCACAACATTTGTCTCGTCATGTGAGGCTTTATCAGGACGCTTATGGCTCCGCGTTTACTGTGTGGGAGGGATGTGCGATATTTCATCGTTTAAGATATATCGTCAAAAACATTCCCTACGGTAAGAATATGTCATCCCGTGATAAAAACGATAAATTACCATTGATGACGTATATTTGTGCGCGACAGACTTGCTCGCAACCCAACGTATGGAATATTGACAAATTGACAATAGCGGTAGGTGGAGCAGAAACGCCGGGCAGCGAGGAGCTCGTTCCTAAACGAGGCTCCACCTCCATTATCTGGTTTGGTTTTAACCCCTTAACACCTGAATTGATGCTTCAAGTTAAATATTTGTATTTTTGTTACCACTCCGGCTGGTCCTACGAGAAACTAGTGCTTGCAAAAGGTTCCTAGGATTTTTCTGAATGTGCACAAACTGACATTGGAGTACGTTATTTCAGCTGCAGTCTGAACAGAAACAGCTACGTCGCAAATTTGCGACACTAGGCATGAAGGGGTTAAAAAGTCTGATGAGAAGCAGGAAATTACAACATGCAAGGTTTGCAAACAAATGGTGCATAAAAAGGACAGTAACAGCGCTAATTTGTTCCACCACCTCAAACACAAGCACAAACCAGAATATAATGAAAACCTGATAATGTGCAAGGATGCAGAAGCAGCGTCGACTTCATCCAAAGAGTCCGGTAAAAAAAAACAACTCAGATAAAACTTGCCGATGCATTATAGTCAAAAAGATTAGGCTGAATTGGTTATTTATCGTCATTTTTATTTTTAGTGTAGGTAGGAGCCTCCTATTGGATAATTACTGCATGGGTGATTATCTTTCAGCTGGAAACAAGTTATTTAACCCCAACTGATGCAATGAGTAGCTTCTCATTTCTTCAACAACCATGTCTAAAGACACATCCTGTGGTCGTGGTAAAGATGTTTGAGAAGGCTCAAATCATTGGCATGCATCAAGCAGAGAAAACATCTAAGGAGATTGAAGAAACTACTAAAACTGGGTTAAGAACTGTTCAACGCATTATTAGAAACTGGAAGGAAAGAGGAGAACCATGGCATCAGGGTAAGAAGAGAGGCAGATGAAGTGATGCAGCCATCATGCCTAGTGTCTACTGTACAAGCCTGTGCTATGGGGCAGTGCTATGATCTGGGGTTGCTGCAGTTGCTCAGGTCTAGGGTCGGGATCATAGGATCATATTCCAAGATGACAATGTCAGGATTCATGGGGCTCAGATTGTCAAAGAGTGGTTCAGGGAGCATGAGATGGATTGTTCCACCATAGAGTCCAGACCTTAACCCCATTGAGAATCTTTGGGATGAGCTGGAGAAGCTTTGAGCAGTGGTCAGACTTTCCATCATCAATACAAGATCTTGGTGAAACATTAATGCAACACTGGATGTAAATAAACCTGGTGACGTTGCAGAAGCTTATCAAAACGATACCACAGTGAATTTCGGTGGTGACTTTTTTTTTTGACCAGTTGGTGTATTTGTACAGTCTGGATCAACAGTGACATCTAGTGAAAGAAGAGTAGTTAAAGGTCTTTCTTTTGTGCCATTCATCTTCATTCATCATTCTGCTCCGTCCCATAGATTGAACAGGAGCGTATCGATAAAATCTGGCCCAAACTGCGCGTGCTGGCTCGATCCTCGCCGACTGACAAACACACACTGGTTAAAGGTGAGTCTCAAGTTCATTAAACAAACACACACATTGGCTCACAGACACACTTAAAACGTATTTTTTTTTTTTTAATCCCGCTTTCTTAATCGTGTCCAGGCATCATCGACAGCACCGTCTTAGAACAGAGGCAGGTTGTTGCGGTGACGGGAGATGGAACTAACGACGGGCCGGCTCTGAAGAAGGCTGATGTGGGCTTTGCCATGGTAACCTGACATATTATGACATCATAAATGTGTGTAGCTACATTTAGTCGTAGAAGTCACATGATCATTCTAAGAATCAGAGTTAATTAAAGTGGAAACAACATTACAACATGAGATCAGCCACAACATTATGACCACTGACAGGAGAAGTAAATAACACTGATCATTGTGTGACAATTTAATGTTCTGCTGGGAAACTTTTGGACCTGGCATTCATTCATTCATTGGTGTGGATGTTACTTAGACATGTAGCACCCACCTAGACCAGACCAGACACCCCCACCCCATAGCAATGACACTCCTTGATGGCAGCAGCCATCCCCAGCAGGATGCAGCCTAAATGGTTTAGGAACAAGAGGAGCAGAAGGTGTTGACCTGGCCTCCAACTTCACTAGATCCCAAACTGATCAAGTATTTGTGGGATGATCCACAGAGGACCCTCCCCTCAAAGCCCCCCCCCCCACCAACAACACTTTGTTGCCAGACACCACAGGACACCCTCAGAAGACCCATGTCCATTCTCTGATAAGTCCTAACTGTTTTGGCGACACAAGGGAGACCTACACAATATTAGGTCATAATGTTATGGCTGATCTATGAATGTCATAGTAGTTGCATGCATGTAAGTATTAAAAAAAAAAAAAAGAAGGGTATTTTTATTTTAATCTGTAATAAAGCAAAGGCTGGGTAGCACAATACTGAGACAGTGGCGCTCCGATGCCTGAATCCTCTGCATGAATCATGAGTCTCTGTCTCCTCACCGTGTCTCCGTCTCTGTCAGGGTATTGCAGGGACAGACGTGGCTAAAGAAGCGTCTGACATCATCCTGACTGATGACAACTTCAGCAGCATTGTCAAGGCGGTGATGTGGGGACGAAATGTCTACGATAGCATCTCCAAGTTCCTGCAGTTCCAGCTCACGGTCAACATAGTGGCTGTCATCGTGGCCTTCACGGGGGCCTGCATCACTCAGGTAGACACATTTATTTATTAATACGCGTACGTGCTGATGGTTATGGCCCCGCCACGCGTGCGTTCCCGTGCACGCAACCAACAGACAAGTGCTTGTCACTTCTGCAAACATCACTCACAGGAGATCTGCTAGGACAGAGCAAATTCACAAAATGCTTTTTATGCATTTTTACACCAGGCTTATGTAAGCAGAGTCGTCCTGACCCTTATTTTAATATTTTTTTTAACACGTTTGATATGCAAATATGAGCCTTATATAGCCACGTGTATAATTAAGGGATGAGGTGTCAATTATCAGGAGTTAATGGAGGACACGGTGGCTATTAAACTTTGGATGATTGCTCAGACTCAAACACTAAAACAAAGGCAACTCGACCTGATATATCCAAAAAAGGTTCAAAAAAGGCAGCTGGACTTTTTGAGAAGACGTTTCACCACTCATCCGAGTAGCTTCTTCAGTTCTAGGGGACTGGTGGGAACTCAGACTTCCCACCAGTCCCCTAGACAACTCATCTTCTTTTGTCACAACATTTTATTGGAAAAGTGTTTACAAACTAGCACACTTAGAGGACATGGCTAAGCTAGTACATCCTGATCCTTTCATTGGGAGACAGATGTTCAAAGAAAGTTAATAAGTTCAAGTGGCTGATGTAGAAATTATCCAAGGAGCCTCTAATAGAAAATTATATTCTCTCCAACTTCGTCTGTGAAGGTTCCTCAGTCATCCACGTCATTGTACGTATATCTAAAAAGCGTTCAAAAAAAGACAGCTGGACTTGTAGAGTTCTTTGAGAAGACGTTTCACCACTCATCCGAGTAGCTTCTTCAGTTGTAAGATACTGGTGAGATGTTTGAGGTTTAAATAGGAAACATTGTGGGTGTTTCAGTGGAAACTTAGCTTAGCTTGTTTCTGTAAACAACCAGAAACTGGTGCAGCCAATTTCCTGACCGCTTTGGTTCTAGGTTCTCCATCTTCAGTAAAGACATGACATTTTAAAAAGATGGAGGCTGAGTTTTCTTAAAGACCTTTCACCACTCATTCAAGTGTCTTCAGTTCTAAATGATTGGTGGTGAGGACTTGTGATTCTTATAAGGAACATCTGTGGGTGGTTAGCGCTGATGCCTCACAGAAAGAAGGTTCTAGGTTCTAATCCATGGCTCGACTGGGGTCCTTTTCTTTGTGGAGTTTGCATGTTCTCCCTGTGTCTGCATGGGTTCACTTGGGGTACTCTGGCTTCCTCCCACTGTCCAAAGACATGCTGGTTAGGTTCATTGGTGAATCTAAATTGGCCGTAGGTGTGAGTGTGAGTGGTTGTCTCTCTGTATTAGCCCTGAGATAGACTGGAGAGCTGTCCCCTGCCTCTGGCCTGATGACAGCTGGGATAGGCTCCAGCCACCCCGCGGCCCTTCACTGGACAATCAGTTACAGAGAATGAATGAACATCTGTGGGTGGTGTCCTTGTTTTGTGCACAACTAGTGGCGACCCAGTTAATGGCCAGAAACAGGGAGGAGGACATTTTGGAGACAGACGTTAGGACTGGTGTTTTCCCTTTCTGCTAACAGCTGCACATGTTTTATCATTTACTATTCATATAGCATCAATAACGAGCAGAGGTGGCAAAAGTATTCACGTTCTGTACTTAAGTAAAAGTATGGATACTTGTGTGTAAAAGTAAAAGTACTGATTCAACTCCTTTACTCAAGTAAAAGTAAGAAAGTACAGGCTCTGAAATGTAGCCTACTTTCCCATTAATGAAACAATTCATCCGTTGATAATTCTGCAAAATGAAAAAGTTCTTGCAGAATAATCTGGATTTAATTGACCAGATGTCCTGCATGAGCATCTGGATAATTTTTAATAATAAATTGAGGGTGATTGGGTTGTTTTTAAACCATTAGCTAGTGTTAGCAAAACACTAGCTAGTGTTCCCATAGCATTGCTAACGTTGTAAACTAGCTTCCAAAAAATCCTCAAAAAGCTAATGATAGCAACAGAAACCACACCATACCTGAATTTGTTTTGTGTTTTTGTTTTTTTTTCACATTAGACCAGTAGCTAGTTCTCAAATAGTGGGGTCAGGTGGACTTTTAGTTTTAGTGTCTTTATTGATGCTTGAACGATAAACAAGCCTCAAACTAACAGGCTGCCTGTTAAAAACAGTAGAAGAAGAAAACAGGACGCGAATCATAGACACATGGACGCCTCATTGAGCGCTGCCGTCTACTGGAGCGGCGTGCCTACAAGGCGGCCATCTTGGAACAGGGCCACTCGCTCCTACGGCATCTTTTCTTTACAATCCTAGCTAGAAGCTAGTCTGCTGATAACATTAAGTAAAATTTGTATTTGGGTAGTAAAACCATATTTTTATCATAGCTACATGTGTGACGTTTTTAACAGATCAATACGTTTGGAAATCGGTCCAAAATTCAGCGAATAATTCTACTTTGAGATTGAGGAGTACCTCTTTCCTTCGTAGGTTCATGCACCACTGCCTCTGCTAGCCCTGTACCAAGATGGCAGGACTTTAGGCCCGTCCACAGTCGATGCGGCGTCTATGTATTTATGTATATGGATGCTCTAGTCATGTCCGATCCGTCGAAAGTCGTCAGAAAAAGAAATACTCAAGTACAGATACCTGAAAAATCTACTTAAGTACAGTAACAAAGTATTTGTAAGGTTCTTCGTTTCTTGCCACCTCTGATTACGAGCGACAATAGTCCCAATAGGTTCACTTGATGTAAATTTCATCGTCAATATTCCTTGTTTCTTTGGTATCCATCATGGTTATTACACTAGTACCATAATAATGACCGCTTGCATATTATATGACATATATGTCACAACTTATTATACTATTACCACTATATATATCACCAATTATCAATGATCTTTATTTGTATTTTTTAATTACCCTTACACACACACAGGCTACATAAACTCTTATGTTTTGTAGATGTCCTGTAAGTGTCTCCGTTGTTTGGGGCAGCTCACATTGGGGGGGACACATCTGCTCAAGCTGGGCTGGGTAAAGAGACCATAATAAAGAAGAAGAGATGAGACAGGAGAGATTTCAGTTGACTACAGAAAATGTTTCCCCTGCTTCCTCTGCATGACAATCCAAAGTCACAAAGAGCAGCTGTCATGCACATGTTTGTTTTTTGTTTTTGTTTTTTAACATCACCGTCGGGGCATCATCTGCACAAAAAGAACAGCGCCGTGTAAACAAACCGCGCGTCTCTGATAAATCCACAGATTTGCTGAGAGCAGACGTCTGTAGGAAAACGTCCCCTTTTTTAACAAACACCAGCGTCTGTGAAGCATTTGAGCGCGATTCATTAACACAGACTTTTTTTTTGTTTTTAAATCTCTCTGCAGGACTCTCCTCTGAAGGCGGTGCAGATGTTGTGGGTGAACCTGATCATGGACACGTTCGCTTCACTGGCCCTGGCCACCGAGCCCCCCACCGAGGCCCTGTTGCTACGGAAGCCCTACGGCCGGAACAACCCGCTCATCTCGCTGACCATGATGAAGAACATCCTGGGACATGGAGTGTACCAGCTGGTCATCATCTTCACCCTGCTGTTCATAGGTACACACACACACACAGCCAGCCTAGCAGCTACCGTAGAGATGGGGGTCTAGACTGCAAAGGGACGGCTTTTGTTCTGGTTGCTATGTTGCTTTAAGCCCCTTTACTTCTTTACTCCTCAGGCGAGCGCATCTTCAACATCGACAGCGGCCGCAACGCCCCCCTCCATTCCCCTCCCTCCGAGCACTACACCATCATCTTCAACACCTTCGTCCTCATGCAGCTGTTCAACGAGATCAACGCCCGCAAAATCCACGGAGAGAGGAACGTCTTTGACGGCATATTTGCCAACCCCATCTTCTGCTCCATCGTTTTGGGGACCTTTGCTGTGCAGGTAAGGTCGACCCTTTAACTCCCTTTTAGCTGCTGTCGGGGAACGTTTTGAGTGGACGTGACAACGCTTTTCTTGACAGTTTGAAGAGTTACAGACGTATTAATGGAAAGAGAGAGAGAGAGGGAGAGAGAGATATAGCCTGTAGCAAAGTCATTCCTTGCCTGGAATCAGTCCAGAGATGCTGCTATGTGCTCATGGTGAGCTTTAACAACTCCCATACTTGATTCCCCAGAGTTCTGGTATCGTCTTGTAAATTCACTATGCTTAACCTTTTAGAAAAGACAGTTTTTCAGTGCTATATTTGGTTAGCAGCTATATCCCTGCAACAGCCAGTCTCAGGCTCTCGGGTCATTGTTGCACACAGTACCTACAAATACACCTGCACCAGTTATTATTTTTGTCAAGACGTAGGTCATCAGACTCAACGATTTAAAAACTTGAAGACCAACAAAGTGGACATTCAAATGGCAGCCATAGTCTGACAAGGACAATAGTATTTAGGTGAAACTAACAACTGCCAAAGTCAAAGTTTGATTCTTCCCTGTTCTCTAAACGAACATTTTATGCACTGTTCACAGGAATGACATCAACATTACTAGCATACACTGTAACGCCTAGGTCTGTCTATAATAGTCAACTTTAAAGGGTAACTACTGTTTTTACGACGTGGACCTTATTTCTGGCATAAAATATGATCGTTTACTCACCCATATAACTTTGGTGTCATTTGGATTCAGTCAGGATATACTATCCATATAGTGGGAGTGAATGGGGCACCGAAACGCAACCTCTAAATAACACATTATCTGCCACGAAACTCATTCTTTTCATCAATATTTTGCTATGTTACGCTAGTGCTATTCCCTGTTGAGTCCGTAGTTAGCTGTTAGCTGTCTATTCGTGGACGTGCAGCAGTTTGTTGTTGTTCTTTGTCCAAAACCTCAGAATCGGAAAAAATATTCAGCCATGTAGGTCAATCTACAGACCTCGGATAATGATAGCAGGCAACTTTGGACTCAACATGGAATAGCGCTAGCGTATCATAACAAAATATTGGTGAAATGAACGAGTTTCGTGGCAGATAATGTGTTATTTAGAGGCTGAGTGTCGGTGCCCCATTCACTCCCACTATATGGATATACGCAGATGTAAATATCGTCCGAACGACTCCAAAACGTTATATGGGTGAGTAAACAATCGTATTTAATGCCAGAACTAAGGTCCAGGATGTAAAAAACAGTAGTTCCCCTTTAAGGTCATGACGTGTTTGACATAGAAATGGCAGCGCAAGCGAATTATCCAAGAATCAGCAGTTCGGTCTCCGGTACATGGACCACATGTCAGAGTGTCCTTGAGAAAGACACTGTTGCTCGCAGTAGGTCAAAGCAGCAGGAATAAATATGTATGTATATGCATATGGTATATATTGGTTTGTGAGCTTTGAATGCTAAGAGCCTGTTGCCTAAATTTTTGCTAATTTGGCCAGTTCTGAATAGTTTGGGATGCTAAAGCAACATTATCCAGTCTGATGTAATGTTTCACAGTGTTTGTAGTATACAGACACAAAGTGATGACAAGTGAGTGTTTGAAAACTACAACAACACTTGATGAATAATTAAAAGCTCGACCACAAAATGCAAAACGCTGTGATAATGTGAGATTTGTCGTTTCGAGTTACACACACACTACACGAGGCCTCGACTGTGCCTCCACTGTTTCCTCCTCTCTCTCTATAACACCGCTGCTTGTACACGTGTGACGGTTAACGGCACTCCTCGCCGTGTTTTCCCGCTGCAGATCGTCATCGTCCAGTGGGGAGGGAAGCCCTTCAGCTGCGCCCCTCTCAACGTGGAGCAGTGGCTCTGGTGTCTGTTCGTGGGAGTTGGAGAGCTGCTCTGGGGGCAGGTAAGCAGCTCCTCAGCCTGCTGAGTCAAACCACGTTCAGCAAGTGTAAGCTGGCAAGACTGAAAACATTTACACCGATCAGGCATAACATTATGACTCTTAAAATCATGTTGGTCTCCCTTGGGATTTGGGGTCCTGTGGGTTGAGGGGAGGGGAGTCTGTGGATCATCCCACAGACTCTTGATGAGTTTGGGATCTAGTAAATTTGGAGGCCAGGTCAACACCACATCTAGGTTGGTGCTACATGTCTAAGTAACATCCTCACAAATGAATGCCAGGTCCAAAAAGTTCCCCAGCAGAACAACGAATCGTCACAAGATGATAAATTTTATTCTCTTCTCCTGTCTCTGGTCATAATGTTTTGCCTGATTGGTGTACGTAGCATCAAAGAACCCACAAATATCTCAAAGCTAGTGCCCCCAGACTAAGAAGAAGTTAGATTTGTATTGATATAAGGCATCAAACCTGCAACCCTTCCCCCCTCTTGACACCTTTCGGTCCAATCACGTTTCCAGGTGATCGCCACAGTGCCGACGGAGCGGCTGCCGTGCTTGAAGGAGGCGGGGCTGGGCCTGGAGCCCGGGGAGGAGGAAGGCGAGGAGCTGGCGGAGGACGAGGAAGAGATCGACTGCGCCGAGAGAGAGCTGCGCCGCGGACAGATCCTGTGGTTCAGAGGCCTCAACCGTATCCAGACCCAGGTAGCGTTCGACAAAAAGCCCCTGAAGCACTCACTCAGATACCCCCGGACACCTCGGGCGAAGCTTCACTCGGTCATGACGCACAATTTGTTTAAGGTGTTTTAAAGATAAATGGGGATCATTGTGTATTTATTGTACGGAGGATGATGAGGAATATGAGTTCTTGCAAATTATTAAGGGGGTTGTTGTTGCTAAAGCTTGTTCTAGCGCTGCCTAAACAAACTGTGTGCATCATGGCCTTTACACACTAACTGTAATTTCATTCTGCCGTACACTCTGCTGCTGTACGGCCCGAATGACAATGAAGTTCACTTGCCCTGAAGTGACTTTTGAAAAGGAAGAACTCCCTTTAACCCGCAGTTTTCATTCTTCTTCGACAGCAATTGCGATTTTTGTTCAACGCTGCACCTCATTTGTTCTTTCTCTTCAAAAGTCCGCCTCTCTCTCTTTCTCTTTCTCTTCTCTCTTCTCTTCCTCTCTCTCATCATGTCTGTGCTGTTCTTCTGAATTGTGCCAAACGTAACGATTCAAGTTTTCTTCTCTCCAACACAGCTCACCCGTCCGATTTCGCTCGGGAAAAAAAAAAAACCCCTTCGCGAAAACGTCTCTCTCTGACTCTGGAGTGGTACTTTAGACGCTCACGAGGCCGTGCTGTCTGACTTGCGTGTGTGTGTGTGTTTGGATGTTGAGTACAGGCGAATGCTGAGCAGCCAGACTTCTCACTGAGCTGATTACTTGATTGAGCCTCTCACTCTGCCTTGTGTGAGGACGGACGTTTTAAAAAAAGAAAAGAAAGAGACAGCACCGACGTGAACGAAGATGAGAAAAGTTAGAGCCGGTCCAGACGCTCTCCTTAAAGTGCCTGTCGATGCAAAAGCATTTGTTTGTATCATAGTAAGTAGTCGTGGTGCATATCACCTGAAGCGCATTTGCAAAGGAGAATGTTTAAAGGGGACGAAACGCAACAAAAAAACCCGGATCCCGACTTTCCTGCCCTCACTGAGTGCTGCTGTTTTGTCTCTGTCCTACAGATGGAGGTAGTGAGCACATTCAAGCGAAGCGGTTCGTTTCAGGGAGCGGTGAGACGGCGCTCCTCCGTGCTCAGTCAGCTCCACGATGTAAACACTATCTCTACCCCCTCTCACGTAGCTCTCTCCACCGCAACAGCCAATACCAGCCCTGCCCCCGGGAGTGAGTCCGCCGAACGCATGTACACACACTTTATAAAACCACACCTGCACACACACACACACACACACACACTTGTTGTCACTTTCTCTCTCTCTCACACACACACACTCATTCATATAACACAAACACACACACTGGTGCACGGCACGTGGACTGCAGAATTTTTTATTCTCTGTGGTTGTGTCCCCCCTCCTCCCCTCCTCCTCCTCCTCCTCCGGCTCGCTCGCTGCTCGTGTGTGTGCAATGTCCTCCTCTATTTATTATTTTATTTATTTATTTGTTATTTTATCTTATGTTCCCTTTCAAACAGCACCCAGTCCTGAGCGGCTGTGTAGTTCTGGTCTGATCTAGTCTGGTCCGAAAACCCCCAACGCCCCCCCCTCCTCCTCCTCCGAGGCCAGATTCCTGTTTTTGTTGTTGAGTGTCGGTCAGTGCAGGAGGTGGCTGCCTGTTCTCTCTCTGTGTCTGAGGCGTCCTGACAGAAATGGCACACGGCATTGTTTTGCAAAAAGAAAGAAAGAAAGAAAGTGACTCAGGTTTTAAAGGAGCAAAAAACAAAAACAAAAAAAGTCACTTTTTATTACGCCGGCGTAACGTTCAGAGAGCAAATGGCAGCTTCTCTTGCACCGTGTGTTATTTCCTGTATGTGAATGAGGTCAAGCATGGTTAATGTGGTTGGACCTTGCTGTTAACACTAATATCAAGAAGAAAGAAAGAAAAAACGAGACGACGGTAGCACTGATGTAAGATTCATGTGACTCTTCGGGGGGAAAAAAAACAAAAAACGATGTGATCACACTTTCCACGGCCGTGGAAATCATTCCTCATTACCAAATGGCTTTTTCACACGGCTTCCCTCCCTGCAAGTCTCCAAAAACTGTAAACCTTCGAGTATAAAAGCCCCGTAGCAAGCGCACCGCCGCTGTTTCCCGAGGCTCCGGTTGGTTAAAACATCTCCCTCTTCCTCTATCGCTCTTGTCGCTTCTCTTCTTCTGCTCCTCTCACTTTTGTTTGGTGCTGCAATTGTTGTTTCTGTAACAGTATTTCCAGCTTCAGCGTCACAAGTCTGGCCCCAACTGATGTCTCCAAAAAGTCCTGATTATTTTACCTCTCTCTCTCCTTCTCTCTCTCTCTTTCTCTTTCTCTTTTATATTTATGAGATATTGCAGGTTCCCTGTTTGCAGAGATATCTTATGAAATGTCTTCTAATTGTTCTAATCCTCACGAGTAGAGTTGTTCTTCTGTAGAGGTATTTAGATTGTATCAGATCTAAATACAGGCTCTTGTGTAGCACACCGATAAGATTTCTTTAGAGGTTTTCTCTTCATGTTTTTTCCCATTTTTTTGGACCTTACCTCATCCCTTTTCCGTTCGTCATCTCACCATCTCCTTACTAGAGTAGCGACCGCCCCTCATGTTTTCTCTTGATTTATTCGTATGTCAGTTCTGTGTGTGTGTGTGTGATTGAGAGGATGTCCAACGGGTCGGGTGGGGGCTGACATATCTGAGAGCCGCAGTTTGACTTGTGTGTGCCCATACGCTCGCGTGGCTGTTGCGTGGGTGTAGCATGCATGTCTCTTCATTTGATTGTCTCCATCCGTCCTCTCAGTTGCTTAATTACGTTCATCCTCCCTTTTCTGTCCATCCTCCCCCCCCCCTCCTTCCATTCCACGCTGTCCCCCCCTACCTCTCCCGCCCCTCCACCCACCCGACCCCCTGCGTTGCTCCACCACCCGTAGGTGTAGATACAAAGAGACCCGAGTCGGCGCCGCTGACACCTCCTGCACAGACACTTTTGAGTTTACATGGGCTTTAAAGTGCTTTGGAAGCGCATCCTTCACTCCATCACTTTAATGCAATCAAAATATATATATATATTTAAAAAAAAAAAAAGGAGAGGACGTTGCTGCAGCATTGGCGGCTTGATAGAAGGCAACAAATACATGAAAGGACTGGAGGGATGTACAGTCAAAGTATGGAGCTAGAGTTTAGACCCACTAGTTTATTGCTTGCTCGTTGATCATGATCAAATATACAAAATAAAGACCCGTGTTGCCCCTGCCACAAAAAAAAATTCAGATACTGTCACATTTCCAGTTGCAGAAATGCTTCTCTTGTGGATCTTATTGTCCACCAGTCCCATGACAAAGACCAGAACCAACAATGGATGTGTCCTTCTGATAAATGTTAAGTTGTGACATATACATACAGATTTTTCTCAAAGTGGTCCGCCAACATTGACGGCCACGGTATTGTACTGGGTTACGTGACTGAAAACGGTCAATGAATGCAATACTTTATATCAGGTGTAGGGATGTGCAATATTTCATCGTTTAGATATATCGTCAAAAACATTCCCCACAGTAAGAACATAGACAAACTGACAGTGGTGGAAGGTGGAGCAGATGCGCCAGGAAGCGAGGAGCTCATTCCTAGACGAGGCTCCACCGACATTATCTGGAATGGGTTTGGTTTTAAAAGTCTGATGCAGAGCAGCAATTTACAAAATGCAAGGTCTGCAAACAAATAGTGATACAAGGGACAGCGACGCCGCTAAAACACAGCTCAAACCAGAATATGAAGAAAATGCGCAAGAAGCAGTGTCGACTTAATCCAAAGCCTCCGCGAAAAAAAATAAATAAACCCTCACTCGTTACTGTGATAAATAGCAGAAATTATCGGGATCAATTTTTTAGTCCATATCGCCCATCTCTAATCAGAAGTCTCAAACTGATCCGTGAAAGGGCCGCTGTGGCTGGCAAGTTTTTGTTCTAATCAAACTAGAGGACACTTGAAATGACTGCGTGAAGGCAGTTCAGTTGATTGAGCCAAGTCAGGTGTGCTGCTGCATGGTTGGAATGAAAACCTGCAGCCACAGTGGCCCTTTCATGGATCAGTTTGAGACCTGTGCTTTATATGTTGTGTTGTAGACAACTCTCAAGAAAAGGTACAGGACTCAAGTGTTCAGGCACAAAAACAGGACTTTGAGAAGTGTTTAACAAAAGCTGGAGCAGAGCACCAAAAAGAAACTCGACGAGTCGACCCAGCTGGCAAGAAAGCTGGGGCATGACAAGGAAGGTACATTAGAAAGTAGCTTCAAAAATAGGCTGAACATCAATAGCTGGTTCAGATCTTGTCCTATCCCAACTTTCATTGGGCGAGAGCACGTCTACGTCCAATTTAGAATCACCAATGAACCCAACCCGCATGTCTTTAAACGGAGGAAGCTGGAGAACCTGGAGAGAACCCACACAGACACAGGGAGAACATGCAAACTCCACACAGAAAGGAACCAGGATTCGAACTCTGAACCATCTTGCTGTTCAGCGCTAACCACCACGCCACTGTACCACCCTACTCTGCACACCTGAGACAGAAAGGAGACAGAAAAGACAATGCAGACCAATAGAGATCAACAAGTTGCAAAAAAAAAAACAGTATACTGAACTCAAAGATGGCACCCACTCAATGAAACATCAAGAAAGTAGAATCTACTATTATAATACTATACTTCTAATACTTTTACCAAGGTACATTAGAAAGTAGAACGAGGGCTTCAGAAATAGACTAAACATCAATAACTGGTTCACCAGTAACTAACACAAAGGAAGGTGATGAACTGGCAATGACTGTGAGAGTAGAAAGTCCTTAAGTAGAGTCCAACTTGATTGGATGATGAGATGCAGGTGGGGCAGCAGCCCTAGCGACAGCTTAACAACCAGCAGTAGCTCTACTCTGAACACCTCATCGTTTGTAATCACTTGCTGGAGCCTGTCCCAGCTGGAGAGAGGTGGGGGTACACCTTGGACAGGTCTCCAGTCTATCTCAGGGCTAACACAGAGAGACAGACAATTATTCACACTTACACCTACGGCCAATTTAGAATCACCAATGAACCTAACCAGCATGTCTTTGGACGGTGGGAGGAAGCTGGAGAACCTGGAGGCCAGGATTCGAGCCCAGAACCTTCTTGCTGTGAGGCATCAATGCTAACCTACTATTAAACGACTATATCTGTATTAAAATTGGGCAATAACTGTAGTTTATTAGCAATTGTTGTGAGTCTGTTTTAAACTCCTTTTAATGAAATAGTCTTGAAAAGAAAATGCAAGTCTACAGTTTCAAGAACACATTGTTGATTCTGGTCTTCTGGTCTGGTCACGGTTTGATGATATGGTCTAACGTAAAGCCCTCTCCCTCTGTGCTGCTGCTGCTGCTTCTTTGCCACATTTAGCTTCAGGATCATTACCTTTATACTCCCACCACCCGGCCCCTTCAGACTTGTGCCTCATTGCGGCACAACACGCATAAGTTCTGACAACACCACCTCCCTGTCATTTGCTGCCACGTGCAGCATCCCCGGGTAAGAAAGTAATATTTGAAAGGAACTCAAAAGCGGCGTTTAATGCTTTCATCCACCTGAGCTGTGCTGGACGTTAGAGATCAATCTGGATCTTAACATCTGATCTGCGGATCAAGTTTGTTTTCATTTCCGACTGGGCTAGTTCAGCGCAAACGAAGCCTCCCACCCTTAGCTCCTTAAACCGGTTATGAGTTGAGTATACGCTCTGAATTAAAGAAGGCCCTGCCGTGGATCACAGCTCAGTCACCTCATCAAAGCGCCGGCTCTCCTCGGAGTTGCGCTACGCAGCGGCAATTGGGAGCCATTAACCGGTTGTCTACCTCACAGCTTCCCCTGTATTTATGTTGCAGTCTCTTCCCATCAGCGGTTGTTTTGCACACAGCAGCCTCTCTACCTTCCTCATACGTTTAACCATCAACGTTTTTCCATTAAGCACTGCTGAAAGAGCCAACAGGGAGCGAGGGAGAGAAAGAGAAAGAGAGAAAGGAAGGAAGTGGGTGAGGTAAATAAGTTAAAAAAAACAAACAAAAAAAAAACACAGCAGTGCCCCGACCTCCGAGCCTCTCTGGTCACACTGTGGGCGTTATATACTCGAAAGTTTACTCCGTCCTTTGAGACAACAAATGAAAACAAACCAAGCGCTGACGAAGTGAGAAAGTTAATATTCTGAAGCCTTCTCAGTCTGCATGAGGTGTTTTTCTCCTGTCTGACAGGCTCTTTGGAAAAACAGATAAGCACTGAACCTACTGCTTGACCGTCTGTCTGTCTGTACGTCTGTCTGTCTGTCTGTCTCTCGGTCTATCATCTGAGCCAGAGTCGTACACAGAGACCCCTCGTAAGTTTGGCCAACTCTTGACCATTCAGCTTCACCTCTCACGATGCCACAGTTTGGACTCGACATAAAAAGCCGTCCCTCTCTGTCTCCGTTTGAGCTCTTTTGGCCAAACTGGTCTCTGTGTAGGATTCGGGCCTGCCTTCTGCCTGTCGGTATATCTGCATTGACCTGTCTCTGTTTTCTTTTTGAGCTCATGCTGCTTTTTTTTCCTCCGTTTTTGGGCTTTTGGGGGGGAAGGGTGCATGGACCAACTGCCATGGCAAAGGAATGTGTTTATGCACGCATACACCATACACTGCATAATTTACACTCATAGAACTCATGTCTGTGTGTGTGTGTGTGTTGGTGTGTTTGAGAGAGGAAGAGAGAGAGAGTGACAAATATCTGATTCAGCATGACCTGGCTGCCTCTCTTTGTGACAGGGCTGATGCCCCAGCTTCGCTCTGGCCTTAGAGCCAATCACCTTCCGTTTTCTGTTGATCTAACCAATCACACACTGTTCTCTAACCTGCTGATTCTCTGTGATGTCACATTTCTTTTCTTGCAAGATTTTATTTTTATATATATATATATATATATATATATTTATATTTATATATCCTGCAGCGACTTCATCATCAGCCTCATCATTTCAATTATGTTGCCCTCCTCTGACTCTCACTGTTGCACGGACATATGCATGTGTGTGTTTGTGTGTGTGCACATGGAGATGCTGTCTGACTGACTCACTGCCTGGCTGTTGATGTGTTTTTGTGCGTACGAACCAGCTCTCTTTAACAAACAGCAGCCATGACTGATAAGTGTCCCGCTGCATGCGAGCAGACGCCAACGAAAGAAAGTGGAAACTGCACCGCTGCTGCTGCTGCTGCTTTATGCATGTGTGTGTGTTATTTGTGTGTGTTATGTGTGTGTGTGTGTGTGGTCACCGCTATAGGTTCTGGCAAATCTCTTAATACAGCGTACATCCAACTAACACCGTTCCTGCTTCTTCTCCATCCGTGGCTAACTACCGTCCTCATCTGTGCGCTGCATGTGACCCAGTGTGACGGAGTATGAGTGTTTTCTCCCATGCTCACCACCCTACATACAAACACACACGCACACATACATATATCTATCTGAATATCTATAAATATATAGATAGATATATAGATGGATATATCTAAATGCCACATGTGTATGATGTGAAGTGTGTGCAGCTTCTGTGGTCTTTGTGAAGGTGGCTACCGAGTGCTCTTTTTGACGTCTGTTCGGTGTGTGAGAACTGACAAAAAAACACGTCATCAGCCAATTCATTTCGAAACAACTTTTTTTTCGTTGTTTTTCTTTTTGTTTTTCCTCACTTTTGTCTGTCGGAGACACGCGGGATCAGGTGGACGGTGACTTGACTAGACTAGAGAGATCGGCGTTACCAGGGGTTACGGGAATGACTAGCGCAACTGATTGGCCCAAGTTGTGCTTCTTATAAACAATAATCTGTACGTAAAAGCAGACATGAGCGTGGAATCCATATTTTTTTTATTTTTTTTTGCAAACATTTGAAAAAGAAAAAGCTTGTTTGCGCTCATACCAAGAGTTAGATGTCTAATAGTTAGCTTAGCGTTAGCCTAAACGCTACAAAGCATGAGGGAAACTGCTAGCCTGGCTCTACTACAACTGGAAACGGTTTCACTTTTTGTGCAGATTAATTCTATATATTTATATATTTATACGTATTTTCTCACTTTTAGGCTAAGCCAGGGTAGCTAGCTTACTTCCAGCCTTCATGCTAATCTAAGGCGACTGTGTCCTTCACATTTAACATACGTAAACGTAGAGTGGTGCCAGTTTAATCATGTAACCCTTCGTTTGGGAGCAAATAAGCATTTTTCTAAGATTTCAAAATATGTCTTTAAGTCAAAAAGACTGCTCTGCTGAAGGCAATGCCCATTTTCACTCGCTCCAGCTTCCGGAGAAGCTATGAATTAGACATTTGTAGAGACAGCAAACTCAGACTGTCGCCACCTGGCCCTGAGTGTCCGTCTATCTTTCACTCTGTTTGTCTGCTGGAAGACACACGTCTGTTGTCTCTGGGCTTCCCTTATCTCCAGTTTTGTTCCATTTTCTTATATCTGACTTTCTCCTCTCTCTGTCTTGTGTTGTCTCTCTCTCTCTCTTTTGTCTTCCTTCTCCTCGGGCAGATGCGAGTGGTGAAAGCGTTCCGTAGTTCGCTGTACGAGGGCCGGGAGAAACCGGAATCTCGCAACTCCATCCACAACTTCATGGCCCACCCCGAGTTCCTCATCAACGACCTCATCCACAACATCCCGCTGATCGACGACACCGACGTGGACGACGAATCAGAGCTCAGTAGATACCAGCACCTGCACCCGGCCCTCCGCAAGCCGCCGCCCCCTCCCGCCCAGCCCCAGCCCTCGACCCGCGTCCGCCCCACCCGCCCCTACCGCCAGTACAGCCTCCCGGTGACTCCATGCAACCGAAACAACAACAACAACAGCAGCAGCAGCGGCGGCAGCGGCGACAGCAGCAGCAGCGACTCAACGGTCACCCTCAGCGAGAAAAACAGCATCGCCGCCGTGATCCGTTACGACCGGAGCCCCTATCACCATCACCGCCACCAACAATACTACAACCACCATGGCAGGGACAGACCGGTAAAACCCTCCGCTCCTCACCTGGCCCACCTCTACTGCGTGGAGACCTCCTTATAACTGAGCTGAACGTGGGGGTGGGGAGTCTTTGTGAAGGGGGAAGCGCGAGAGAGGGCTGAGCGCGCACACATGACATTTTTCATCCAATCTCCCTTGCATCACAGGAGGGGAGCGAAGGAAGAGGGAGGCACAGGAGGGAGTGGACAATGGCCGGAGACTTCTGCTTGCGACTCCCTGAGAACGTTGTAAACTTTCCCTCCCTTTGCCCTTGCTCTAGCCCTCTCAGTCCGACTCCCCACCTTCACCCCCCTCCCCCTCTCCCTACGACCCTCCCTCGCCACGCCCCTTAACCCAACCACAAAGCCACAAAGCCCCCCGAATCTGTTGTGGTTCTGGAGGAATACTGCGCACCCTTCCCTTCCTCGCCCCCGGCCCGATTCTAACCTGACCCGGCCGCCCACGCTTGCCACCCACAGACAGGTTTACTCTGGTCCTGAGGGACGGTTGGGACGGAGAGGGAAGGGAGACAAGACAGCCAGAGAAACAACAACACGTCCCTCAGTGCTTCGGCGGGACGGGGCCATGTGGCTATGACCCATTCTGTTTCTATCGGTGTTCATTACTAGTGTTGTCGCCCGCCCGCCCGCCCTCCCGCCCTTTCACCCACTACCACAGTCATTTACCCAGGCTCGACTCTACGGCCACTTCTTTGCTTGCGATATAAGTAAACAGCTTTGTTACAGCTTTAACTAGACCTTTCCATTTCTTTTTCTTTTTTTTTTTGATTTCTCAACATGATGGTGCTCATTCATTTCTTCATTTCACTTTATTTAGCCTCACCCCGGCGTACTTTTCTTTATTTTTTCTTTTCTAATTTAATTCCGTCACCCCTCTTTCTCTCAGTGTGTGTATGCGTGTTTTGTCTTGTCTCTTCCGAAAAAAAAAAAAAAAAATTGCAAACAAAGATGCCGTCCATTTAAACTTAATAGTAAATAGAATGGCTGCAAAAAACTAAATGGTGTGAGGGGGGTACACACACACACACACACACATAAATATATATATAAATATATACCGTATATGTCTATATAATTTGAATGTTTGGGAAGCATCAACATACGACTCTCCATGTCCATCACTGTTCTTTTGTTTCCGGCCCAGACCCCTGAATGCCGCCCCATACGTCCACATGCCTTGTAAACGAGACGATGCAGCGCGTGGGACGCTCATGTTAATTTGTGCACACATACTCGGTTACAGCACAAAATTCCTTTCACGGCCTCCCGCCATGTTGACATGAGTGTGTGTGTGGGTTATATTTATGGCCTTCGCCCGGGGCATCGTACTCTCTCTTGCTGTTCCTCCTTTTGCTTCGTGTCGTCCCTTCCGGTCCGTCAGCGGGTGTATGTGTGTGTGTGTGCGCGTCAGCTTTTTATTTATTCATTTATTTATTTATTTATTTATTTATTTATTGAAAAAAAAGGAAGAAAAAAAAACGCTGAGTGCATGTAAAGCATCAACCCTTTAAATGCCATCAAACACGCAATGCACAGGCGATGGCCCTTTAAGACTAACGTGCACTCACGTCAAAGCCGCTCCTGCTCACGTGCCGCTGGGCCCGTCCTCATCACGTAACCAGCGCGCCCGCTCCATTTCGTTTTATCTATCGGATAGTCGAGTCCCGTCATTTATGTCGCAGAGAAGAACAGAACTCTCGCCCGGCCCCTCAAGCGGTCGGGGCCTCGTCTAATGTCTGCATTTAGGCCCGAAGCCTCCCACAGATCCACGAGTTACGACCGATGACGGCTTATGTGTTGTGTCCTACTGCATTCCCCACGATACACAATTTGTTGACACTTTCGAAAACTGGAATGTATGAATTTACTATACTTATGTCCTTACTGTGAGGCTACAGCCAGCGGCAGGTTGATTTAGCTTAGCTCAGCTTAGCATAGCTTTAAAAACAAGGGGGAACAGCTGACTTGACTCTCTCGGATGGGCCTACCAGCACATCTAAAGCTCACCAATGAACACGTCACAGCTTGGTTTTTAATCCTCACAAAATGTGGTGGGATTGTAGGATTATCATGACAATGGCTTGACACTGCTGCTGCTACACCAGACAGAAGGTTCATGATAAACGTTGGCGATCGTTGCTTTAGCGTAAATTACAATTTATGTATAATTACAGCTTCCATAAATCTTACTCCTGCTCCTGCAGAAGTGTCTGAGTGTTTTGGGTATGCACGCTGCTGTAAAGATGTGTAAAATGTTAAAAGGCATTTTCATTTTATGACACTTCTTCAAACACGTAGCCCAAAAGTCTCAGGTAAAACAGAAGTTGTTCCAGAAACTCTAGAGCGGGGGTGTTCCTTTTGTTTTTAATACGTCTAATGAACTGCGCTTTGAACAAACCTGAAATTTCTTAAGAAAAATATGTAATTTCGGCTCATCGCTGCCATCTGTTGTTTAGTTATGGTGTTGCGTTCTGTACGTTACGCTTTAAAAGTGCGGGGGAGGGTCAGAGTGTTTTTTATTGTCAGGTGCAGTACATAGTGAGACGAGAGGACGTTCCTCCAGGACCATGGAGCTAAATGAAGACATAGGTCTAAGTACAGTATATGGGACTTAGCATAAAGTCTGCGTAACTGTATGGACAGTGCAAACGGTGCAGACGCTAGTGCCAACAGTTACCCATGGACGAATTAGGAACCGAATTCCAGAAACTCTACAGCGGGGGGGTTCCTTTTGTTTTTAATACGTTTAATGAACTGCGCTTTGAACAAACCTGAAATTTCTTAAGAGAAATATGTGTAATTTCGGCTCATCGCTGCCATCTGCTGTTTAGTTATGGTGTTGCGTTCTGTCTGTTACTGCGGGGGAGGGTCAGAGTGTTTTTGTATCGTCAGGTGCAGTACATAGTGAGACGAGAGGACATTCCTCCAGGACCATGGACTTACATGAAGACATAGGACTAAGTACAATATAAGTGACTTAGCATAAAGTGTGCGTAACCATGCGGATCAACAGTTATTAAAACCCATGGACGAATTTGGAACAGCAGCAATTTTTATTGGAAAACTGCAGCTAAAGTCTTTGCAAATTCATGCCGCGGTCAGCTTAGACCTTCTAGCAGGCTGCTTTGTTTTTGTTTGACACCCCTGGAGGACTAGGTGGTTAGCTGCAAGGTGTTTTTTTTACGTGTTGGATTAAACAACCAAGAAGTAGCCCCGTCAGTCAGTGAGCTTTAGAGGCGCTGCTAGCCGTTTCCCTGTTGTTTGCTAATTTAAGCTAACCAGCTAAACAATCACTGTCCTCATCAAACTCGTGGCGAGAAAGCAAATGATGCTTTACTAATGCTTTAAGACACACTGTGTTCAAGCTGCCCAGTGTAAATAACACTGCATGAGCACACCTCCAACAAAAAAATTAATAAAAAAGTTAAAAAATAATTAAAAATGAAATCAGATCGCCGCCCACAAGACCACAGGTGAAATCCACCGTCACGTCACCGGACCCTCCACCTCGACATTCCACGGACATAACATTCCAAACAAACGGCATCACATTCCAGAGCGGGTGTGAGAGCGCCCCCTTTATCCCATGTTGCACTAGGTACGGGTGAACCGCTGACTTCACGTTGCCTCGGGAAGGAAAAGCAATGCAAACCCAGAGCAACTATTATACCCTCCCCATTTCCCGCTCCCCACACCTTACCCATCCCTTCCCCTCCACCTCTGCTGACTCGAACTCCCCCCTCAGAGTTATCAGCCGGTCCCACCCCACCGACGGGACGACAAAAAGGGCAGAAAATATGCAACAGGCTGCCACGTCAACACCTGTGCCCAGCTGTAGGGGTAGACGCGCCACATCCAGACACAGCGAGAGAACACGTCTGTCCTGCTAGTTGTTTCAGGATGCATGCAGGGCTCTCTGGGAAACACCCTTACCTGTACAGAACTCTGTCTTCTTGAATGCTCATCATCATCATCGTCGTCGCCGCCGCCCTGATCTGGCCTGACCCGGCCTAACCCGACCCGGGGCAGGCGGCGGCGGCGGCACCGTATTTGGTCTGTCTGTTTTGAAGCATGCATTTGGTATCATTAATGTCACTTTATGTGTTGGTAAATCATTTAGGCTACTGTCACTTCTGTGTGCTAGAATCTCTCCACATCTGCTCTCTCTATCTCTATCTCAAACACACACACACACACACATCTTGTTCAAGTCTTAACCTATTCTATTTCAGCACCTCTGAGCACGGCTACATCAGCGCTTTCTGCGTACAGTAACCAAACGACAGTCGAGGGGTGGGGGAGGGGATCGGATGGTTTGGGGGGTAGGGGGAGTAACCCACGGCGGTGTGAATTCGACTGTCCAGTTACAGCCATCTCCGTCCATCCGTCCAGCCACATTACATCATGACGTTGTGAGACAGTTTCACAGAATGGGAAATGTGAAAAATCAATATATTTATCGAAAAATTATAAAACAGTACAAAGGCACCACTACTGTACAGATCGCCCAAATGTGCACATGTGCATCTTTGATTTACAGGTACTATGTTCCTGTTACACTTTTATTTTTGATGTTTCTTTCTTTTACTTATATTGCTTTTTGTAAAGAGAGGAACAACAAAATGGAAGTGCTTGTATATTATTATTATTATGATTATTATTATTACGATTATTGATTTTCTCCACCGGTGCTCCCACTGATGGAAAAAGACAGTTGCACATTCTCCTGAGCATATTCCGAGGGCTGTGTTTTCTGTCCAAATTGAACAGCCCCTGAAGTGTGCAGAGGCGTGGAGATGCTTAACAGTCTCTAAAGACCCAGAGACGACCGCTCTGTAAATAGAGGACAGGGGATGCAAACGTACCTCATTGCGATCTAACGGACCGGACAAAAGGCGGGGACCCAGGGAGGACGGAGAACCCGGGAGGGCGGTGCAGAGCTAGAGACCGCAGAAGTGCAGTGTGTCCGTGCATTGTTTAGGCTGCTCTTTTAGATCTGACACGAGTATTTACTGCCATGCTACGAAAAGGGAGGGAATCGAGGTTTTACATTATTCATTATACATACTGTTGTAAATATTGTGTGTGGAATGGCCCCCCACCCCCCCTCCTTCTTGCACAACGCAGTGCTGTTCTACAGACAGAAAATGCAGCCTTAACTGTGCTGAAATGAAAAAAAAAGTCCAAAAAAATCAACAAAAAAAACAACCATAAAGACTATTGAATATATTAAAGAGTTACCTGCCTGTTATTTAAGCGAATAAATATCTATATATGAGAAAGAACACACCTGTATACTGTAGACTAAATCTGTATGGAAATCTAAGAGAATTTAATGGGAATTAAGTCCAACACCTTTTGTCTGTATGAAAGAAAAAATACATCAAAGTATTCTACAATAATAACTTTGACAAAGTCTGTGGGGTCCTGTGTTGTTTGTTCACGCTGATGCAGAAGTGTACTCTCATTTTGAAACCTCTGAGATTGTGACGCTTAATTGTTTCTCATCAGAAATCACCACACTGCTGTGAGTCTACCTCAAAATTTGTAGTGTTTGGGGTCGATACAGGCTTGATTATTCCTGAAAGTTTGCAGGTCTTTCCAAAGCACACATGAGGAATAGTCGAACAGATCAACAACATCTCATAAAGCTCTGCATTGCGTTGCAGTTTGTAAAAGTCTTGTTTTGGAAGTTTCGTCTTTCCCCATTGGTTTTTGAGCATAGGCCAAGAATTTACCTACAAATACACCTATCAAAATTGGTTAGGTCCCAAAACAGGCCTCATACGTCAAGGCGTGGCACCGAAAAGTTAGCAGCAGATGCTTTAAAGGGCAACTACTGCTTTTTACATTCTCGCATAAAATACGGTTGTTTACTCACCCATATAACTTTTGTGTAATCTGTAGTGAGAGATGTTTAGATCAGCGTATATCCATGTAGTGGGAGTGACTGGGGCACCGAAACAGAGCCTCTAAATAACGCATTATATTACATGAAACTCTGTAATTTCACAAATATTTTGTTATGATACGCTAGTGCTATTCCCCGTTGAGTCCAGAGTTACCTGTTGTCATCATCTGGGGTCTGTACCCATGACCGACGGCTTGTTTACCTGTAATTCGCTGCTGCTATGGTTCGTCCACAACCTCAGAATCTGAAAAATATTCAGCCATGTTGCAAAAAAAAAAAAAAGCAGTAGCAAATTATAGGTAAACTAGCTGAACGATGCATGTCCCACTCAGAGATGATCCATCTTTGAGTCATTCATCCTTCGAAAGCAAAAATGTGTGTGAGTAAACGATCGTATTTAAGCATGAAATAAGGTCCAGGTTGTAAAAAAAAAAAAAAACAGCAGTTCTCCTTTAAGTCCTGCATGGATCAGACTTTTTGTTTGTCCAGCGCATTCCCACAGATGTTCAAATTTAGGGGTCAAAGGCAACACCTTCAACTCGTCTTTGTGTGTCTCCAGTCCTTCTTGAACCAGTTTATGCTTTGTGGCAGGGAGTTGTTATCCTGCTGAAAGAGGCCACCGACGTCGGGGAATAGCGGCTCCATGAAAGCGGCAAGGGTCTCGCAACAATGCTTGGGTAGGTGGTTCATGTCAAAGTAACCTCCACGGCATGACACCGCCTCCACCGGCTGCTTCCTGGTGCCACGTGTTCCCCAGGTAAGCGACCATGAACAGTCTTCATCAGACCAGGTACATCATCTTCTACTTCTTATCCTCACGTGTCCAATTTAGGAGCTTTCAGCTTTTAGGAGTGTACAGGCTATGCCAAGCACCACACTGAGTCGGTCTCTTAGCAAGTCTGAACTAACCATAGACTACAAAAATACTGAGTTTGAGTACTGTACTGAACACCTGTGGTCATCTAGAATGAATAAACTGGACACCAATATGAGCACGATTGAGAAGGCAAGCTGTGTTAGTAAGTATACCTAGCTTTCTACCCTCCTAGCTAGTAACTCTCTAGTGAACTACTGCCACCTACTGGTATGAAGAACATAAAATATGTGCCTGCTAATGGCTGTAGTCTTTGTGGATTGTTCCAGGCATGAGCAATGTGAAGTGATGCCACAGTCAGCTTTAGCTGCAAGTAGTTCCCTGGTATATGGGTTTGGCATGTCGCTACCTCAACTCTTTCATGAATGTCCACATTTGGGGACAGCTACCTTAACTTTATTTCGTGTTAGTTTATCAAGAAGGTTCTGGGTTTGATTCCATGGACTAACTAGGGCCTTTCTGTGTTTAGTTTGCATGTTCTCCCTGTGTCTGCGTGGGTTCTCTCCAGGTACTCCAGCTTCCTCCCATCGTCCAAAGACGTGGTTGTTAGGTTCATTGGTGAGTCTCTCTGTGTGTTAGCCCTGTGATAGACTGGAGACCTGTCCAGGGTGTACCCCCACCTCTCATCCAATGACAGCTAGGATAGGCTCCAGCCCCCCAATACTTTTCTCAGTTAAGTATAAATACGTAGTTGCTGCAACATGATATGATCACGTCATTGCTATACTTTAAATTACAATGACAGTGTTGACTAGTTTCTCTTTAAGGATCACCCTGTTGTTTGGATGTGGTTTCAGCCCACGCACGAACGCCGTGAAGAGCAGACATAATCACAGGCTGTACTTTAAAATGATCGGTTTTCTTTTTCTCCCATCAAGTCACCTTTGTTTCAGTGTTTTGTACAAATCAAGTCAAAGCCTTCACTCAATTTGCAATCACCACGCAGACGCCGTTCTCAGCCGAGAAGAGAGCGCTGATTGCTCAGACGTTTTGTCAGTTCGCTGTGATTTTCAGAAAGAACGAATCAGCACTTTCATCAAGTTTGTCAAGAGAGTGGAAAACTGATCACACTGGAGCTGCAAATGCAAAGATGGGAGAACCACCTTGTTGAAGTCCTGTTATATTAAAAAAAAAAAGATTCATCAGTTTTTGGACTGATTCCCTGTTGATTACTTCACTGTGTAGCAGTATTTGCTGATTTCTAAGATTCAGCCCATGAGGTTGCCCCTGCATGCTAACAGCCTTCATCATATTACTGTCATATTTTTTCCAAACTAGATTGTAATGTTTATGGGGGGGGGTTATATATAGACACAGTTATGTCTGGGTCTCCACTGGTTGCCTAGTAACATCACAGAGACAGGGCTCCATGAAGTTGCTGCACTTGTATTTAAAAATGTAAATGAACATCAGATTTGCTGGTTGGTTTGGCCGCAGACAGACAGGCCGTCCACCCTATGGCTGCAGCTTCCTGTTGTGGGACACGTGAGGACTGTTGGAGGGGTAGCACAGGGGTGGTGTGGTTACGTCAGACCTAAGATGGGGTTCCGGCCTCCAACCGGACGGCTGCTGTGGGGTTTCACCAGGTTCTCCAGCTTCTTCCCAAACTCACATGCTTGTGAATGCTTGCGAGCCTCTGGGTTAAGCTCTGTGATGAGACAACCCGTCTGGAATGAACGCCGCCTCTTTACCTATGACAGCCTTCTGAGGATATGCAGTAATAGATAATGGGACCAGACGTTTGATGAATAATGAATGAATGAATGAATGCTCGAGTGCATCTTTTAAATCTGAACGAGACTGAAAGACACTTTATACTACAACATGGCTCAGTTGTGTCATAACATTATTTCTGCATCTTAAGTGTCCCTAGCTGTTGAGTCACGCTCTCAGTGCTGCAAACCAGTCTAGACCAGTTGCTCTAGAACGATATCATTGACCATAGATGCTTATTTAGCATTTCCTAGTTCCTAAGTTTATTAAGTTTTCTTATTTCTGGAAACACAAACACATTCATTGTCGCATTCTGCCATCAAGAGACACATGAACGGACAATGTCATCGATGTTGACACCATCCAACATTGATGATGCCCCTGAGAAACTGTTGGGAGAGCTCACTCCCAATTTAGCACCATGAACCCTTCAAGCTTCAACTACAGTGACAAGTCACATTACCCACAACATACACTGATCAGGCATATCATTATGACCACCTTCCTAATACTGTGTAGGTCTCCCTTGTTGCCTCCAAAACAGTTGCAACTCATCAGAGAATAGACCTTCTGAGGGTGTCCGGTGGCACAGTGTTGTTAGTGGGGGGCCTTTGTGGATCATCCCACAGATACTTGATCAGTTTGGGATCTAGTGAATTTGGAGGCCAGGTCAACACCTTGTGCGGTTCTTCATGTTTTGTTGTTTTTGTGCGTGTGTCTGTGTCAGACTTCTGCTATCAATAAGTGTCATTGCTATGGGGTGCAGGTGTCTGGTCTAAGTGGGTGCTACATGTCTAAGTAACAAACATACCAATGAACGCCAGGTTCAAAAAGTTTCCTAGCAGAACACTGATAAGTCACAAGATGGTAAATGTGATTTACTTCACCTGTCAGTGGTCATAATGTTGTGCCTGATCAGTGTAGTCTCTTTCTGCTTGTATAACGTCCATCCTTAATTTTTCCTTTTGACCTAGTGACATGGAGTTAGTCAAGATTTACATTCGCTTCCAGTTGCTTGGGAAACTTTATTATCACGAGCTGACTCCGCCCAACATGTGACAATGTTAAATTTTAATTTGTACTTGAAAATAAATTGTCACACTTTTCTAAGTGTGCCCCGTGTGAGTGTTTTCTCCACTACAGCATACCGCTAGATGAAGACATTCGATTGGTGCACTGGTCACTAAACACATGGTCTGCAGCTTTTCAGTGTGACCTTATAAATGCTATTGCTCCCTATAATATCCGTAATAAATGTTGAGCAACTGGTGCAAAATATCACAACATACGTTAAGTTCAGACTCTTAGCTTTGCAGGTGTTCACATTCCAATTGGATTAATGGTGCTGAACTACAACCACTGTTCCCCACTTGTTGGGGTTCATTTGTAATTATACTCCTAAACCTCATAATAAATAAAATGTTGATATTTAATACATTGGGACTCCACGGCAGGCAATAACCCATGAGTTTCCTCTTTGCTGCCGCCATCTTCAGTTGCTATTTGTGGGCCTTTCTTCAAAAAGTAAAATACAGGTGACTGATTCAAACATTCAAGAACATTTCACTTCTTTACCTTCACAAACTGCTGCGTTGATTTCTCATTGTGTCAGTGACTATTTAGGCAAAATGTAACATGGTCCTCCGTCCACTGATCAGCTTTTAGATCTAGTGTCCAATTACTTCTGAACCCCAGAGAATAAGGGACTATGTATAAAAATTAAATAGTTGTAAGTATTATTGATTTGTGATGTATAGGTGCAGAGCCGTGAGCATGAACTTTGATCGTGTGACACAACTAAAAAGCTGCTAGTTGGCTGAGGTCAGAGCTGACAACAAGCAGGACTTTGCACCAGTCCACTGGTCTGTAGTAGAGAAAACACATCACCAAGACATAGTGTGGCACAGCTTAAGTGCTGGCCGTGGCCTACGAATGGCCCCGAAAATAATGAACGTATCTACGACTCGAAGCACACGGGCAAACAGCTGGACAGGAGGCTCTTATAGTTTTGTACTTCCGTCAAATGAGGGCTTGGCCAATTGTTTTGACAACCTTTACCCCAACGTGACCCAAATGTTCAGGAAAAGATAGACCTTTATCGGCAGAGCTTGCTGTTCAGAAAGAGAAAAAAAGATGCATTAATATCAACAGTACAGCACACCACTCAGTAGATATTTGAAACTCAAAAGTAATGAAAATATGATTTATTTGTCCAACATTTCTCAAAGGTCATTTAACTCAAAACAATATGTATTCAAATTTATATACACATTTACATGTATTACACTTCATCAAAACTGGCGATTACTTACAGCAGACTCATTTCAGGAGCATTCAAATATATAAATATTTACAAGTACATTAGTACGAGACTTCTACGCCTCTGGTAGCACTGCTCCAAGTAAGGGAGCGAGCACAGTCAGCCCCCCAGAGATGCTGCATGACCTATGATGACAGGGTGTACAGCTACAGATGTTGTGGAGTACTGGTAGAGTATGATCAGGTATACCATTTGTTACCGATACTACCTTTAACAAAATACCAGGCCACGTTGGCATCAGCTTGTCCAGCCTCTTCACCTTCCACCAGCAGAATCCACTTTAGCATAAAGAAAAATAGGTGGCGCTAAATGAAAGTATTACTTTGTACAGCAGCGTAGGTTCACAAAGAGATCATTTCTTGCCAAAACAGAATTTAAACACTTTCTCTTAACTTATCCCAGGATTATCGCATTTCCATTTTGATTCACTCTTTGTGGACCTTCACCAACATGTTAACATATTTTCATTCAGAATACTTTTACGTCTTATTCACTATGTTCATTTCCAGTAACAATTACCAAAAACTCAAAATCCACTATTGTGGAACAAAAAAAAAATATAAAACTAGAAGAAAGGTGGCTCTGCTGAACACTGAAGCCGGTGAAAGACAAAATCTTTTCTTGTCTGATCCTTACCATGATGGTCAAGCTGGTAATGGTGTTCAGAAAGCCACTCATCCCACATGGAGGATCAACCATTACCTAGAAGAAACTGTCAACAAGGTTTAGCAGTAATGCGTACTACAACACACAGAAGAATACACATGCACATTCTGCAGCTCTTAGGTAATCTTAAGTGACATTGTTCATCCACCTTCAAGAGGTTCAGTACACGGAGCCATTATCAAGCTCAATCTCAATATCTGAAAACAGAGAGAAGTACTTGACCCTACATTTTGAGAGACGTGCTTGCACTCTTTGCACACTTGGTGCAGAACTCCACCGAGACGTGGTTCTTGTCCACGTGCAGACACACGCCACCAGATGTCTCTTTCTCCTCCACTTTCACTCGCTTCTTGGGTAATGCGTAGTCGTGGTCGTTTGAGTCGGGGCCCTGGAAAAGCGAGGAAGATAATTTCATCCCATTCACACCGCTCAGCCTGGACAAGAGCTGCGCTAACATGCTCTCATTGGCCAGCACAGCCCTCAGGTACCTGGTCTCATCTTCCAACTCTTCCACTCTCTTGGTCAGCTGAGAATTTTCTTGTTTGAGCACATTATTTTCTGTGGACAGGGTATCCACTTTCCTTTCCAGGTTGTCGACGTATTCTTTCTTCTTGAGGCGATTCAGTCGGGCAGCGATGGCGTTTTTGTTGATCACGTGGCTTGACTGGCTTTGTCTGCTCTTTGAACTCGAGCCAGACGACATTCTCTCCGGAGACGAGGCCGTTGACGCTTCGAGCCCGGAGTCGCGGTCTTTGCCACTGTGCGCGCCGAGATCGTCCAGTTCCATATCGAAGAGCGGGGACGAACCATCTGCCGTTAGTGACCATTTAAAGTCTTCAATCCAAACAGGTCATCTAGCTCTATTCCAGTGGCGTCAATGTCGTCAGCTGGGAACCCCTCAGACGGACTTGAGAGGCTCTCCACGGTTTCCACGGCATCTATCACCTCAACATCCAAAGGCTGCATCTGTGTGTTGTTGATAGTACGGCCTCTTCTTCTGGTGATCATTGTGGGTTGATTGCAAAAATACCCCACAGAGGAGATCTTGTAATTCCTACCTGGAGAGACAGAAAACATAACGTTATAACGTTATAATCCTACAGCAGACAAATTATGTTATCCGTGCAAAAATAAATATATATACGCAAAAAAACATCCAGTCCCTGGATTGATGTTTAAAAGACCCTTATCTTTCGTTTTCTTGGATGGCGCGGGACAACGTTAGCTAAACGTACTACCAACGTAACTGACTAGCTGCATTAGCCGGGCCCAACAGCATTAGCTTCTTACGAAAAGGAAAAAAAATGCTCAAAACATTTGCCAAAACAGGGCGGTAACTCAATAAAACGTTACACAATTTACTCAAATAAAGCGGCGATGTTTAATATACCGGTTGACAAATGTTTATTTTATAATATACTCTTACGTAAGTGGCTGTTTACGAGCTTATTAGCAACGCATATGGTTGTCCTGTAGCACACCCGTGTTAGCATCCGGCTAATGTTCGCTAAACGTTGCCAACTTTTAATTTAGTCATTGTTGTAGCCTTTAGAAAGTCTAAACGTCTTCAAAAATGTCTAATTTCCAGATTAAAATCGTGTTAACGTTGTATAATAGCACTCAACGGTTGGATACGCGCTCATTTTTTTTTGGAAGCTAAAGCTACAAGCACGGAGGCTAACTCGGGATGACGCATCAACAAATAACGTCGCAGCGTCAACCGTCGACTTACCGTCCCCTTTGAAAAGAAATTGCAGCAGTCGAGGACTGGAATAGCGTCCTCCGGTCAAAACTGACGGATGCTGAGTGTTTTCCAAGCGACTCGCAGCCTGAAACCACCGCGGAGAAGAGCGCGGTCCAAGCAAACTGAAGCGATACGTAACAATGTCGACCTTCGTACTGAGGCTCTTCTTCTTCCTTTGGGTTCATGATTAAGTATTTGTAGGACGTTCGTTAGCGCCACCTGCTGGACCGGAGTAGGGAGCACAAACACTATCCATGTGGCTCCAGCATCATTTGCAACAGAAAGTCACATAAAACTAAAATTCAGTGGTTGATAGTTGATGCTATTGTAAGATTAGATTTATTTTTGTTAAAATTCTGTCTTATTTTATTTATAAATTGAATTCTCCTATTGGAGTTTGTTGTTGTTTGATTTATAATGGTTTGGCATAAGGATGTTCTTTACTGTAATCCCAAGACAAAGTTGTGCCTTTTCCATGTAAATTGTACACAAAAGTGTAATTGGTCTGCAGTTGCATGGGTTAAATGGCTCTTTCTGGTTTCTTGGTTGCTTTCAATTAGTATTTTTTTTCCCCTGCATGAGTGGGAGAGCAGCTTCAATGACCTTACTGATGACTATTGGTGTTTATAACACTGGCCTGTAAACATTTAGGCAGGATATTGCAGCCTGCTTTGGATATTGACTGAATATCTTCAACCAGGTAGGTAGAGTTCAGTGTGATAGGGATTTGTTAAAGGTGTCTATGAATGCTATAGTCTCTGGAAACCTGAACCCAATCAAATCAGCTTGTTTACCTCTTCTCTTTTACCCAAGTGTATTCCTTCAGCTTATTCCCTAATTCAAAAGCCCTACTAAACTTGACTAAACCTACATTTCCGCTTCAGACTAAACAACCACTCTTTGACACAGTGTTAGATTGCATTTTAACTCTCCTTGGGAAAAGAACATAATGTTCTAGTGCTTTAATTTCAGCCTTGCCGTTAACCTTATTTGTCCAAACCTTGCTTTATTTACCTCTTCAAGGACATGTGGAAAGACTGTGCATTCAATTTAATTTTTTTTTATAAGTCACCATTCTGGACCGAGGCAGTAAGAGAACAAATATTATTGGCTTCCAGACACAAGGTCAACTAAAGCAATAAAAGCGCACTGTTATATCACATACAACACTTTATTCATCGTAAGTGTGCAAAAGATTATGTATTACACAAAAAAAAACATGTGTTACAGATTATGACAACATCTTAGCTGAAACTGTTTTCACTGTCAGAATGGTTTCTTTACAAGTCTTCGCTGCATCTATAAAAGCTGTGGAACTGTGGAGAAATGGTTGGTGTGTTATTTGAAAAAGAAAAAGCCACCTGTGGGGCTCTGAGAAACTGGAATGGGTCGTTGAATCAGCAGTTCATATCTAAACATTTCCTAATGCCAGCGTGTAAAATGAAAGAACAGGACGCTTTACACAAAGCAAACAGAATATCTTTTGGGTCTTCGATGCAGAATATGTCGTTTTGCTCTGAAAGGTTAATAGAGCGGCCTTTTTTTTTTTTTTTTACAAGTGCCTTGTGTTATTTTTTAATTCCACAGCAAACTGTGTTTAATATTGAGGTTTACATCTCAATAATACACCACAAGGCTCAACACCGTGAGGAAACATCTTTACAATGTGACTCAAAAAAGCTGCAGTCCACATTTCAGCTTGTTTATGTCACCGTGGTTCCAAAGAGGACCCTCAGCTGTTCTGGGTGGTGCTGGGGCTCCTGGGACGCTCCCCGTCGTGTTGCTCTCCAGCTCCACCGGCTGGTCAAAGACAGTCATCGTTGAGTATTTGTCCACCATGAGGCAAGAGGGGTCATCCGACTGCCCGGGGACTTTTCCGAGAGGGTAGTTCTTCCACAAGACTTTATCAGTGCACACCTGCCACGGAGAACCTCTCAGCAACTTTGCTTTCTCCGCCTGCAAGTCTGTCCATTTGTACTCCGGGGAGGGATCGCTCCTCTCCGAGTCCGCCACGGAGAGCCAGTGCTGGCTGTGGTGACGCGAATGCCGCAGCTTCTCGTGCAAGCTATCCAAAGTGTATATGGGCTGCTTTTTGTGCTCTGAAGTGGCGCCGTATTCCGAGTGTGCGGTCTGCGTGTAGATGGAGCACAGCTGGAGCAGCCTTTGTCGGGTTCCCAGGGGGAGGGGGTGCTCCATGTCATCCAGGATTAAACGAAGCAAGTAAGGCGTGCTGACGCAGGGGGCATCCAGGCACGCCGAGAGCATCTGCTGCCACCTCAGCTGGATGCGGTTCACAAAAATCCTGTCCTTAATTCTGTTCTTTCTCTGCACCTTCGTTTCAAAATGGAACTCAAATTTGTTGCTGTTGCAGAGGATGACTTCTGACGTCCAGGCAGCAATGTAGAAAGCCCTGTGGTTGTGTGGCTCTGTGCTGAGCAACTTCAGCTCAGCAAAGAGCTTCTCCAGGAGGAGGTGAATAAAGGACAGGGAGTTGAGTATCTTCAGCAGGGGCAGCCAGAAACGCAGGAAGGCTTGAGGGAGTCTGGGTTCAGCGGGGGCGTCGCTGTCCGAGGTGTCGCAGCGCAACGTTTCCAGCTGCTCCACCGTGGGGACCAGAAATCCATCTTCCAGCATCACATCGATGAGCAAATCGCTGGAGTCCAACGCGAACTGCTTGACCTCAGCCAGTAACCAGCTCATATCTGCAAAGGGGGGCGGCCACGAGCTCGCGTCTTTGTTTCCAGTTCCATCAAAAGCCTTGAACTGCTCCTTTTCATAAGATATCAGAAGTTCACGGGCGTTGTTGTAAGCTTCCATTTCTTTCTGCCTTGCCAGGAGCTCGTCCTCCCGCCGTTTCAAGTCAATCTCCTCATCCTCTCCGTCCGACTGCGACTCCCAGTCCTCATCGGGGCTTCCACCCAGCTGCTTGGACCAGTACTCCCGCTTGAGCCACTCCAGAGCCACCTTGCACCCCCTCCGGCAGCATTTCAACGTAGGGAGCTTCCTGTGTGTGAAGTCGTGCCTCAGGTCCACGACCCACTCGGGGATGTTCAAGTTCCCAGCCAGCCGCCTCAGCGGCCGGGCTACTTTCCCCTGTTGTCGCTCCGTGATCAGATTGACAAACCTGACCAGGGCCGCCCCGTAAAGCAGGACCAGATCATCCCCGCTCAGGTGCCCCGATCGGTCCAACACCTGGCACCTCACCAGGTCCGCTGTGCAGTCCACTGCCACGGGAGAGCTGCTGGCATACCTGCCTTTCCAAGCGGATATCCTCTGCAATGCATACCTCTGCAGAGCGGACTCCCTCGAGTAAAGATACTCCAGGACTTGATCCCATTCAGCTTTGTTGACCCACGCTACCACATGGCGTCTTTTCACTGAGCTCTTCTTCTTCATCGTAATGGTGGAAAGCGATGGCCAGACTCGCGGTAAAGCTTTTAAACGACAACAAACTGCTGCCGCTCTCTAAAACGAGTAGCAAACTCGATTTATATTATTATAAAGTGAACGTATTCAACGGTTGATATTTTTTTCCTCACCAACCGGTAGTGTCGCATCCCGGAAATGCTTCTTCTTCTCTTATTTTATTTTAATAGTGGTTATCGAACTAGCTTTATCGCCGCATTACCGCCATCGTCTGGTGCTACCGTGTGTAGCAACCTGTTAAACAGAAAAAAATACAATCTTTTACTTAAATTTGACTCTTTAAAAATATATATTATGATGTAGCTTTGTGCTCTGACATTTGTCCAACTGAAGAGGCGGAATAATTAAAATAATTTCAACGCGTAGTCTCCCTCAATGACTTTCCACACCAGTTGGTGGCGTTAATGCGCATATAATAAAAACACGCGAAGAAGAAGAAAGCGTTTGGAAAATGGCGGGTACCCAAACAGATGATAATTGTGCTCGTCGTGTTTATGCGGCATTGCAGGTAAATAAAAACGTTAAAATAAGGGGACAGTAGTTCAAAACGATGTGTTGCTAAAGTTTGGCTAAAGTATTGCTACGTATGTTTAGTCTGTTAGCAGCAGTTGGCGTTTCAGCCTCGTCTGTATAGTTTGTGGGTTGTTAAACTAACTTGTCTGCATAATTTCCTGGAGAACTACAACAAATCAAATATTTAATATCAAAATATCCTGTGTGATAAATATGTGATATGTGATACAATTATTTGCGGAGATTAAATTGACTTTTTGTTTCAAATCCAAAACTTTGAATCTACAATGGTTCAATAGTAGTATATCAACTATATAAAGTTGGTTATATAATTCTTAGTATATATTATTGTATTGGAGTATTAAAGCTTCAATAAACTACTTTATCATCTAGATGATATACCATTATATGTGTCAGAGGAAACAAACCATCCTTTTACTTTAATATTTTAACTACAGCATTGTCCAGGACTTTTCTAACTCCCCCTCAGTGTGTCTTATAATTGAATATCCTGTCTGTTTTCTGCGTCCTTTAAGGCTGCGTTTTGTCCCTTGGTGGACGGCCTGTATCTGCAGGAGGCGGACAGCATGCTGCAGCTGCTGTGTACTCCCTCCCAGCACCGCACTGACATACTGGCATGGATCTGCACCAGGTAGAATAACACACAAACAGCACGTCACCCTCTCTCAAAACAGTAAAAGAGAAACTAATCCGTCTGTCCTGATGTGTCACTCTGCAGAATCAACCCAAACTTTGCCAAGTCCAAAGCCGTGCCAGTGAGAGCCAAAGAGCCAGATGTTTTGAATAAAGGTAGCTTACACAGTGCACACCAATGCAGTGTGGTTACAGTCTCACCGTACACTGCTGTCCTCTGCTTAACAGATATAGCTGCGCTTGGGCAGGAGCTAATGCTGTGTGTAGCAGATGACCTGGACCTGATCAGGGTGAGAGGTTCAATAAAACTATTATAGACTTCATTTAGTTTGCAGCTATAGATCTGCAAAGTCACAATAAGCAACACATTCCCTGCTTATGTGTGTGTTGTTCTTTCAAGGGCGATGCAAGTCCTAACCGACAGCTGCAGTTCATGGACCAGCTTTTAACCCTCGTCCCAGGCTGTAAGACGTCTGCGGGGCACAGACCCAACGGAGAGGTGCTCCTGAATGAGCTCTTTGCTGCTGAAAATCTGCCTCATCTGACAGGAATGCTCAAACCCACACTTAACCCCTGGCCTGCACACATCAAGTATGTATGGTGTCTGATTATCCTGTTACACGCAGTGCGTCCCCATCTCCTTCTGTTCATGCTGCCAGAAAGAAACCGATTTGCACAAGTTGATATTATGTAGATCTGCAGTTGCCTCTTTGCCAGTCTCTATTAAGCTTAATTTTACCTCTGTGTCTTATATCGTGATGTACACTTCAGCAGAACTACAAACCAATCTTATTGGTGTCTCACAGGGCTTTAGGTAAGGGCACCACGTCATCCCATAAGCCGAGCAGAGAAGAAGCTGCTGACGTTGCTGCCCAACTACAGCGGACTCAGTTAGAACTGGAGAAGCTGCAGTCAGAGGTATGGCAGTGCTGTTGTTACGTCCATACTACCATTACATGTGATGTTTTGTTTGTATTTAAGCACATAGCACAGGTGGTCATCACTTTATTATGGGATGTTACACCGATCAGCCATAACATTGTGACCACTGACAGGAGAAGTAAATAACATTGACCATCATGTGACAATAAAATGTTCTGCTGGGAAGCTTCTGGACCTGACATTCATTCATGTGGATGTTACTTAGACATGTAGCACCCACCTAGACCAGACCAGGCACCCCCACCCCATAGCAGTGACACTCCTTGATGACAGCAGGATGCAGCCTGACACAGACACATAAACGCTTTAGGAACAATTGAAGAGAAACATCTCCGATCTTGCTGGACATACCTGCGTGTCATAATGATGATAATTATTCCTGTTTCCTGCGTTCCTCTCGTTCTCCCCTCCGTTCTCCACAGTGTGAATTCCTGAACAGCGAAACGCAGATTTCTGCCGCCCCGTCTCCGAGCTCACTGCGCGTGGCGGCGTGCGACCTCCAGCAGCTGATGGCCACCTTCAGCCGCGTGTACGAGACGGACTTGAGCACTTACTGCAACAGAGAACCCCCCAGCTTCAGCAAGGACACCGAAGTCTTCCAGAGCGTGCACCAGCTACTGCTGGCCTGCAATACGGTACTCAAACACACACACACACACTTTGTTAAATGACATCTTGTAATTCAGACAGTGTGCTTCTCATTGTGTCGTGCTGTGACCGATACATAAAGAAACATGGTGCACATGTAATATTTATAATGAAAAAAGGTCTGCACACTGAATATGCTCCAAGTGAAATTTATTTATAAAGACAGACGACGTTTCGATCCCATGGGATCTTCATCAGGCAATAAGGGAAATAGTTGGGATGGCTTATATCACGTGATCCCCCACGCGGCACCTGTCCAGAAAAGAGAAGAGTGCGCCGCATGGGGTGATAGTTGGCATACCATGTGTATCACAAATAACAGCAGTTAAAAGAGCAGTCCAAAGACTTATTCATATATACACAAGTACATGACAAACAAGTACATATATTTTAAATGAAAGTGAGCAGTCAAACAAACGGCTTGAGGTCAAACTCCATGTTAAGACCCTTAGGAGACAGTGTATTTAACATATATATATAGAAAGCCTCCCTCCTAAGGAGAAGATTGTCAATGTCTCCTCCACGTCTGGGGATGGAAACATGTTCGATACCAATGTATCTTAAAGTGGATAAATTGTGTTTAAAGGCATTAAAATGAACAGCCACATGTTTCCATCCCCAGACGTGGAGGAGACATTGACAATCTTCTCCTTAGGAGGGAGGCTTTCTATATATATATGTTAAATACACTGTCTCCTAAGGGTCTTAACATGGAGTTTGACCTCAAGCCGTTTGTTTGACTGCTCACTTTCATTTAAAATATATGTACTTGTTTGTCATGTACTTGTGTATATATGAATAAGTCTTTGGACTGCTCTTTTAACTGCTGTTATTTGTGATACACATGGTATGCCAACTATCACCCCATGCGGCGCACTCTTCTCTTTTCTGGACAGGTGCCGCGTGGGGGATCACGTGATATAAGCCATCCCAACTATTTCCCTTATTGCCTGATGAAGATCCCATGGGATCGAAACGTCGTCTGTCTTTATAAATAAATTTCACTTGGAGCATATTCAGTGTGCAGACCTTTTTTCATTATATCTATTCCTTTTTGTCTGGCACCTGAGCCACTGCATTTGGATGTGCGCACCCGCATCTGTTTTAGCGCACATGTAATATTTGGCATCCAGCTTGTGAGAGGTGACAGCACAGGGAGTTGTATGTACTGTACGTGGACAGGGGGCAGCTCTCTGATCCCGTCCTCAAATCAGTTCCTCTGTGCAGTCAAATTTGCAGCTTCCAAATGTTGTCTGATGAAGTAAGAAAGAAAGATTAATAATAAATCATCTGTCTGAAATTATTCAGACTGTGAAAGTAGAGTTACGAGCTTGTTTATTCACTCTTGAGACAGATATACTAAGTTAACAAACTGCTCTCTAATTTATTCGTTTATTAGCCAAACAGCTTGTAGCTGCATCACTGACACCTTTTAAACTGAAAAATCAGGAGGGGCGTTATCTTTTCTATGAGGTGTTCAATCAGAATCTCTACATTTTATGTCTCACAGCTTAGTTAAACTGATATAACTGGGGGAAATTATTAATGCAACATCTCACAGTACAATCTGTTCATTTAACACCTCCCTTAAATAGTAGAAAGTGAAAATTCATCTAAGATGGTCAGTGTTCCTGATGACCCTGTGTCTTAACTCAAACCTGACCTGTAGGAACAAAGTCTTACCGACACTCTGTCTTGCTGCGTGTGTTTTAGGAGCTGGACATGCTGAAGGAGGTGTCGGAAGCTTCTGCGTCGATACATGAGGAAGTAAAGCAGCTGCAAACACAACCTCGCTACTGGAGTCGAGGACAGAAGCACAGACTAGGTATGTCAGTATTTTCTTTACCATGCACACTCACACCGTTTGCAGCGTGTCGTTGAATATTTGTTTCTTTCTTTTCCCCCTCAGTGGATAAAATGAATGAAATGAGTGGAACGGTCTGAATCAGCTTCATTCCTCGTTGCACCGGCTCCGCCTGTGTTTTTTTCCTACAGTTTCCAGACACCGATGGACGCGTTCAACTCCTCGAGATCCCATGGATAATATAAATTAAGAGCATATATTTTATGTAGCTGATTTCTGTAAACTTGTTTCAGCTCTGTGTGAGAAACTCTACTACGTTTTGCCATCTTTTATGACGACGTTGGTCTCTCTCCATCGTTAAGTGGCTCCCAGTGATTCCCAGTCAGGGCTGATGTTACCGTCTAAATCCTCTGTCTTCATCGAGAGCTCTTCCTCTTTCATTACACAGTACATGCAGCTGGTGTCTCTCCTGTGCCTCACATCTTACAGTTTATTGGAATATTGACTAAATATTATCTGTAAAAGCTTAACTGGCTAAAATATCTTCCTGTGAGGATTGACCAGTCAGGCTTCTCCGTGTTCATTACTGTACAGCGGAGCATATTACACCGTTACTGTCAGAGCAACATACACTGTGTGATCAGTTGTTGCTGCCTCTTACAGACTGTTCATACACATCACACCCCTGGAAGCCAGACTCCAACTACAATTTGTTTTGTGTAGAAAAGTTGTTCTGGTGTGTTGGAACTGACCTTCAGGCAAACATCCTCCAGGCCAATCAAACTTTTATGTGATGAAAACACTTCATCTGAGCAACATGGAGTCGTTTACAGCAATTAGATGCATAGTTTGTTTTTTTTTAACTCACAGCTGAAACACGCCTCATAACGAAATCCAGATGGAGTGCCTAACATATCACTGTGTTGCCCAGTGTTCTGTAAATGTTGTAATTAAAACTCACATTTTGTTCATTTCAAAGACTCATTTTGTGGAAGTTTAGACTCTTAGAAACTATGTTTAGACTTTCTATGTTGATTTGACAAGCTGACTTTAACAGAAACCTCGGGATAAATGCTTAAATTAAACCAATGATTTCCTACCGAGTCTGCATTTAAGTCGTCCTTGGTGTAAAAACAAGCAACAAGTAGAGACCTATGCTTTTATATTTAATAACATATAGATTACAAACAAGTATGGATGACATTTAACTCCACATGGTGACAGTACATGTCTGCTTTGTCAAAAAAGAGTTCATTTAAGTGTCCGTCCATCCACAGAGACTGGTCCACTCCATCTCCACATGCTCCTCATCTCAGTCCATGGAGCTCAGTGCCACTCCTCCTCCTCAGTCAGAAACCTTTACTGACCAGCCAGTCCTTCAGCTCCTTATCAAAGTAACCTTTGACCCTCAGGGTCATGGTGACCTCGTTGACCTGTGTGGGCATTTCCTTCCCCGTCACCTCCTTCAGGTGCTCCTTCACGTCCTTCTCCAGCGCCCAGATGTCCCCCTCCACGTTACGCACCAGCGTCATCTTGCGGTTTCCGTGCGTGATGTCGGTGTACACCGGGACGTTGTGCATGCGGGACCGGCGGATCATGTACGGCAGGGACGGCGGTGAATCAGCGGGAGGGACCCAGCCCGACGGAGCGGGACCGTCGTGTCGAGGCGGAGTGGGTATCCGTGTCGGCGGGATGAGCCGCTCTACGAACTTGTATTCCTCCGTGGACTCTAATATCACCGGCTTCTGTTGCTTTGGAGCGGCGTTACACAGAAACCTGAGGCCGACGGCAGCGACGGGAGCACCGGACGTCCTCGCAGGCAGGTTTAAAACTCCCCGCAGGGCCCTGTGGAGCACCGAGGACTGGAGGGCGAAGTAGGTCGCCATGTTGTGTAGCAGAGCTAAGAGTCCGATCCGGAAGTAGAGTTGAACTTCCGGTTCACGTACAACAGGCGCAAGATCCGGTAGTTTTATTTATTTATTTACTTTTATTTAATACTTTTTTCTTCTTTTTCTTTTTTCTTGTTCTTGTGTTGTATTTATTATTAGTGTTGCGTCTTTTTCTCTGTTTTGCTTATGTCATTATGTATTATCGGAATTGTGCCTAAATATGTTGCCATGGAAACGTGTTGACAAAGCTAACTGCTTACTTAATGTGTACTATTAAAAAGGGGCGCTGTGGACTCGAGGGGTTTGTTATATGCAAATATCCAGTAATTGTGTAATTACTTTCAGATTACTTTGTTCTATAATGTCGCTTTAAAGAGGAATTACAGTTTTTTTTTACAACCTGGACATTATTTCTGGCATAAAATACGACCGTATACTCACCCATATAACTTTGGTGATAGAAATAATACAGATAATGTGTTATTTAGGGGCTGCGTTTCGGTGCCTCAGTCACTCCACTGGATCTAAATATCATCTGAAAGACTCCAATTGACACCAAAGTTATATGGGTGAGTAAACAATCTCCTTTATTATTCCCCTTTAAGGCAGGGGCGTCAAATTAATTTCAGTACAGGGGCCATATACGGCTCAATATCACCTTAAGGAGGGCCACACTAGCATAACAACCTCTAATAACAATAATTTTAGTGTAAAGAAGTAAAAGAACGTTGTGGAAAGGTTTACATTTAATGAACTATTCTTTTACGAAACATTTTAAGAACAACCTGAAATAAATCTATTTAGATAAAAAGTGCAGTTTTGTCCCATTGCTGTCATCTGCTGTTACGTTCTGGGTCTCAGTGTTGTGTTATGTCTCTAAATCTCACTAAAGCAGTGCGGCGAGTTCTTCTACGTCATTTTCTCACCTTCCAAATTCCACCCACGGGCCAGGTGAGGCCATATTGCCGTGCAAAGAATATTTTGTATAAATAGATATGAATCATTTGTAAAGTATGCATGTAAAGTGTTGTTCTAATGGCCATGTTAATACCGCTGTGATGCAAAGACTAAACCAAACAACACAAACCGTTCAAGCAACTCAGGAACGTGGGAGGCATCACGCCGGTGGAGGAGACCAAGCCTCTTGTCATGAATGACACAACGAATGGAAGAAGAATGTTTTTACAAGTTACGTGAAAAGATATAGGCCCATAGTGGGAGGGACCTCTTGTTGTCCTGTAACTGGAGGAGCTACCAGACTTGTTAGTCCTGTCACCACCCTCAATTTTCAGCGGTGAGCTCAGAGGCGACCGTCTTTAAGACCGCAGCAGGACAGTTTTCGGGAGTTATCAAAGAGAGGAGACCGGTCCCAGAGGCAGAATGAACAGAGAGGACATAGCTCTGAATAAAGTGGGTGACATAGAAGTAAGTAACAGCTTTTACCTCTACTTTTGCTGTTGTTGTCTACTCTTAAGGGCCAGTCTTTCTGCTTTACAGTTTAAAAAATATCCCACCCCTCTTGATTTAATTATATGACACATGCATACAAGAATGAATTACAGTTTTAAGAGTCCACTGAATCTGTTAAGCACTAAATGAAAAACACATCTTTACTATCAAGTAAGCAGGTAGACATGCATGCATGTTCCCCGTGGGCTGAACAGAGAGGGATGCTAATGAGCGTGCTCTGTGGATCTAAAATTGTGGATTTGTGCAAAACATCTGTGCACTGGGAAGACGGTTGGAACATTTTTCTTTGTTGTGCCACTGAGCACCTTTCACCAACCTACCTGCGTGTGTTCCTGCAGTGTGACAGTGTAGAAACCTTTACCCGGCTAGTACCTACACTAGCGGCAAGGCTTTAAATTGTCTTATTCTTGAAGTTCCCGTGCCATCTGTGCTTGTAAAGCAGACTCTGCTAAAAGAGCCGCTTGTTTTGAAGTCTCTGTGGTCTGTAGTTCCCTGTGGTTTGATTGGAATTGCATTTCGAAGCCTGCAGAAATTGTTTACATGCGGTATTTGTCTTTCATCCAGACCTTCCGGAATAAGCCGGGATACCATGTAGATACACGACAAAATACTAATTAGCTGCAGTCTGAACACGACCAGAGGAGTGTTCACCAGTTACCAGCATATTTGAATGTCTGGTTTGTGGTTTAAAGACACAGAGGCATTTTTTTAATTTTTGCTTTTGTTTTATTTGAATAATTGAAAAAACAAGAGACAGTTAATATCTAGGGTCTCACTGTCACAGTTCTCACCATTGCTTTTCCTCCTACGTCAACTCAACATGTCTGCTGTGAGCTGTGTGTTGGAGGGAAGAAAAAGTCCTTCAGGAAAATAAAGGTGTGAATATTTAGTTTGCGTTGCCTCAGATTTGTGACCGTGCACAGGTCTCGACCTCTCAGTTCACAAACACTGCTTTCAGTCTCTTTACAGGAATGTCGGTGTTTACGTAGCTGCGTGTGGAACAGCGTTTCTCGGCTTCTGTTTGTCAGCTGTGCATTGAGATAAATGAAAAGCTTTGTGAGCTGAGGAGAGTTGCAGCCAGGTGTGGCTTCTTATCCACCTGTGCTACAGGACGAGACACAGCCCCGACAAAATGCCTGTGTCCCTGTTTGTGCCTCTCACAGTATCTCTCTTTGTGGTGCTGTGATTTTCCTACTCAGGTTTCACCTCCAGATACTGAGTTAGTTTTGGCTCAGTTCTCTGCACATGCATGTGTCTGTTCATGTGTTAAATGATCATGTTTCCAGAGGTGGGGAATTAAGAACCGCCCGGCCACATGTTTCATCTTGTTTCCTCTCTCTCGTTCTTTCTCCAGTGAGTCATCTCGTGACGCGCTGCCACTCCTTTGTTTCCTCTTACCGCCACACCTCAGCACAAAGTCAAAGTTAAAACACCTCTCTGTATTTAGGAAAAAAACCATAGTGATGAATGTAAATATGTAGATTTAGACACTGATCCACAGAGGAAATTGCTTGGTCAGAAAAGTGTAGCAATAATACAATAAAATAAATAATGATTAATCAATGAATAAAATAAAATAAAATAAAATAATGAATAATGAACAAATAAAATAAAATAAAATAAAATAAAATAATGAACAAAAAAATAAAATAAAATAAAATAATGATTAATGAATGAATAAAATAAAATAAAATAATGATTAATGAATGAATAAAATAAAATACAATAAAATAATGTATAATTAACAAATAAAATAAAAATAAATAAAGATTAATGAATGAATAAAATCAAATAAAATAATGTATAATGAACAAATAAAATAAAGATTAATAAATGAATAAAATCAAATAGAATAATGAACAAATACAATTCAACAAATAATGATTAATGAATAAAATAAAATAAAATATTGTATAATGAATAATGAATAATGAACAAATAAAATAAAATAAATAACTGAATGAAAAATAAGGGAGCCAATATTATAATGAAAATAAATAACACTGTTAATGATAATGATAAGTAAAATAAATAATAACATGATGGTTAAATAAATGATGGTTAATGAATGAATAAAATAAGATAACAGTATTTAGACAGAGTTATCTGTTGCACAGCTGGATTAACCTTTCTTATACGTCTCTTCTCCACAGTTGCAGGACCCCACTGGAAAAGTACATCGCGCCATCAACCTCAATCACTATGCCACTAAAAAGAGCGCTGCACAGAGCATGCTGGACGTGGCCTTGCTGATGGCCAACGCATCCCAGCTGAAGACGGTCCTCTACGTGGGGTCCCGGTACCGTTTCTACATACCCCTCATTGTCCTACTGTCTCTGTCCATCACGTTGCAGGTCTTAGTGGGGCTGCTGCTCGTCTTCATTGGCAAGTATCAATCTTGTGCTTCAAAGACAGACTCACAATGAGTCATTCCAACTAGTTTAGAAGCAGGTCAGAAGTCCAGCTTAGCTTCACTTAAAATCAGGGGCTATTCATGTAAATATAAAAGTTAAGTTGTGATTGAAAGTCTTCACAGTTGGGTGTTGTTACCTGTGTGCGCCCCTGGTGGTTCCCGTTAGTATTGCACCCTTCCTCTGTAATGTCAAATGTTATAATGTCATTTTATTTATTTGTTATTTATTTTTCTGTTAGTCAGCATTTCTAACAGCTAACCTCATGTTCTTTGATTCTGTGGAAGCAGTGAAGTACGATCTGAACGACGTGAGGAAGCACGCCAAGCTGAACACGATGAACAACGTAGCGACGGTCTTCGTCTTCTTTACGGTCCTCATCAACATCTTCATTACCGCGCTCGGTTTTGAGGGACTTACTATGAGGTAGGTAGGTTTTATCAGAACACACACTTAACACTTCACACCCTCATGCATATGCTCGCTTACGGATTTAAAACTACTCTTCTTGTTTGTCGTTACAGGTCAGTAACATCACCTGTGGTGGCGATACCAGATCTTCCACTACCCACTGTTCCCCATGACCTTAACTTAACTGGTGTAATATAGACCAGCGTTTGGACTAAGATTCACCATCTGGACTAAACTGAATGGATTTAAGTGATCACATAAGCCCTGAGAAGCATTTGTGGACACAGCCACATATAACCTCATACCTTACACCGACCACATCCTCAGATACAGCTCCACTAAAACTCTCCGTTTGCTGCTGACCCCCCACATTTGTAGTGGTGAGACCGTCGGTTACCAGACTAAATATTTAAAGGTTCTATCTTGTGAATATAAGCGTGTTTTAATCATTTTTCTTTTGAGATGGTTAATTGGTAGAATTAAACAGATGTAGAGTTTATTTATGTACTGATGAATGTGAACGTGTCTCTTATTATGTTGACATTAAAGCTTTTCCAATTCTTCTCATGTTCTGTAGAAAAGAAACTTCACTAACAGTATTTATATACACCAATCAGCCATAACATTATGACCTAATATTGTGCAGGTCTCCCTTGCTGCCTCCAAAACGGTTCTGACTCATCAGAGAACGGACACGGGCCTTCTGGGGGCCCAGGATGTTGTTAATGGGGGCCTTTGGGTCCTATTGCCTCATTGCGTTCTACTTTCCTAATCAGACTGCCCACTAATTTCTTCTGAAAATGATGTTAACCCTTAAAACATATACTCTACTTTTTTTTTTAAAGAAAAAACTTAAAATGTCTCTCCTAAAATCAGCCCTGCAGCACAGAGAACACACAAACTACAAACTATAGAAAATAGACAAATGTCTTGTTTAATCATTTGATACATTAATTCATTCATTAATTTGTGGAATTTAAAAAAAAAAATTACAACCATTTAAAATGCATGGAATATAGCATGATCAGCATTAGTATGGTCCACAGTGGTCAAACTGTCGACTGGAATGAAGAAAAAATTGAATTTCCAACGAATCTCAGTAAAAAAAAAAAAGTGGAATGAAAGAACTGTCACACTGACAACAAATCAGATTACTGGGCTCCACTGTTCACCACAAAGCCGTATGCATAGTAGAGGGCCGCTCCTAACGCCGCCAGAAGCAGCAATGCTCGAATCACCTTCCACGTGCGGCCCCCAGACTTCCCCGTAACCCGGCTCCTGGATGACCGAACCTCCTTGTAACTGGATGATTTGTAGGTGACCCTGAAGAACAGGTGAGGAAAAAGGTGCAGGTTTAAACCATGAAAATTAGCATTCGATCAAAATCACCATAGGTAAGCTTGACTCACTCTGCATCTTGCTTGAATTCTTCTTGCCTGTCTTCAAATTGCTCATTGTTGCCTCTTTGTTTCAGCCTGAGTGGAGAAATACACAATTTAATGTCTCTCTAGCAGTGCAGTTTGCACAAAGCACTACTGCAGTTTGTTGGGTATCAGTATCAGTATCAGCACTAATTAACTAGTTCTGAACTGTCTTGTACAACTTTTAAAGCTTAACATGTGTGTGTATGTGTCTGTGTGTTCTTGTACAGCATCTTACTGAGGACCAGGTAAACTTATACACCAAGTGAGGACGTAAAGGTCAAATTATGCTTCTCCGACGGCGTACGGCATGGTCACGCAGACGGATTGACTTCCTTTCGAAGTTCTCCGTCGGCTGGTGAACGTTGCAAAGCAATTAATCGCCAGAAAGTTTTTTTTTAAAGTCGGGTTGTACAAGTGCCCGTACTTCCTGACGTCCTCTGTGACACGTTCCTCGATGTTGTACATTTTGTCGTTCGTTCTTTAAGCAAAATGCCGGTGATGTTGTTGTGGTGAGGGAATACTACCGGCAACATGAAATTCCGGAAATGAGGTAAAATTCCAGCGGACCAATCAGAGCGATGGGGTCTCCGACGGAGCGCCGACAGATAGTTAAAAAATTGGGGAGGTGCACGCAAGCACAACGCAAACACGTCAGATACGGACGAGCATGAACCAAGTTTTAGAATTAATTCATAGTCGCAAGTCACTACTACGCTGTTGGTGCGAAGTAATAGCTCCAGCATCACTGTTGGAACCATATTGAATCTTAAGATATAATTAGAAAATACGTAGACTTGTTTTCAGTAAATATGGTATTTCTATTTATAAAAGAAATGATTATTAAGGAAATCATCTAGATCTGGATCATCCAAGTTTAAAATATATAAAGGTCCCAACATGAATCGCTCAGTTCTAATTGTCACTGTGTTGTCGCCTCCCAGTGGTTCAGTGGCGTAATTACAGAACAATCCGGACAAATCAGTGCACAGGTATACAGTAAATCTTTTCACTGGCGTAGCTTCCAGCGACGTAGGCTCTGTGTAGACCGGTTGTAGGAGTTTAAACCGAGCTTTGAGATAGTAAGGGAGGGTGTGTGTAGGTGTGTGCATGTCTTTTTACAGTTGTGTGGATCAATCGTTCCCACAGGCTTACAGGTAAGTTGTGTTAGAGTTGAGGTTACAGTTTGGTTGACATGAGGGTAAAGGGGCTAGGGAAGGCATTATGTGTGTGTATGTGTGTGTTACTCACATGTCAGTGAAGGTCCCCTGTTTAGCCTGAAATCAAAATGAAAGCAGGAGCGTTGGCAAGATTACTTTCCAGAGAAGAATAGTTTGGCACAAACACAGAAAGATAAGCGGAAAATCAGGACTCACCGGACTGCGGTATGTGATGTAAGTAACCTCGTCTTCTGTTAAACGAAAACAAAAAAAGACATAAACAATGTGGAACTCACTGATATAAACAAATCTATTAAGTCTACTTTGTATGAATATGATAAAATATCAGAATCGTACAGATCAGTTATCAGGTCTCACTTACAACAGTGTTAATCAACATCAAATCCATGTCTAAAAAATATGGATAACAAAGAGAAATCCTATAAATTTCTTCCAATCCTTTGAACAAAACATACTGGAACTGTCAGTGGGCAAACCTTGAGGCATACGCAGTCGGCAATTCAAATGTGCAACACACAGCTCAAGATTAATTCAATTCAAACTGCGACCGTTGCTGATAAAGAGCAACAGGTGAAGTGCTAAAACATTCCCGGTAGAGCTGCTACTCTACATTTTCTGTTCTTCGAACGAGAGCAGGCATGAATAAGACTCGACCGTCCTCGTTTGAATCATGCGCCACACCAAACCGAGGAAGTCTTATCCTGAACCGCACCAATGCAAACACATTACATCCTTATATTTTGATAATCACTTCATGTCATAGAGAAGTTTATCTCGTGAAATAACCGCTTTGTTAGCTGCAGCTCTGCAAAATGTGTAAAGCAAAAGTAGCTTGTTTAACTACTAGAGTCAAATAAATCGGGAAAATCCAACTCAAGATTTGAATTTGTCGTGGCAGCTTTAAATAAAAATATGCAGAGACGTGCAAGATGATATTTACAGGCCCGTAAATGAAGAGCCAGCCAGACTGGAGAGCATCCTACCTTCCTCTCTGTAGAAGGTCTTATCAGGGGACGTCTTCGATGAAGCGCTCTGCATGGCCTTTTCAAGCTTCTTCTCGTACAGGTTCCGAGTGGACTCTACATTCACACAAACACATCAGTCCAGATGTTTAATCGTACAGAATGTTTAAATCACTGCATCAGTGGGTTTGTTTTATTTATCTGATTAAATCTAAGGGAAGGAGCTGGAGCTTTATATATAAATGAAAGTCTGATAATAGTCTTTCCTAAAACTAGTTTCTGACGATGCTGATTGAGTTTGTTAGCGTCATGAAAATTTCTCTGTATTACCAGTTTAAAATTTCTCTCTGTGGCGACGTGGCAGCACCGTTGCACCTGTAGTGATTGTTTTACGTCCCCTTTGCTCTTACTCTTTGCCCGAACTGGAAAGGAACGTTGCAGGCCAGAAGACTAAGCATCCGGCAACTAAAAATATCCAGGTTTGAATGCAGTCATTACTCTTTGTTAAAGTTCTTAATTAAAGCAATAGCTTGCATTATATATATATACTTGCACATCTGGACGGTGCAATTCTCTTTTCTTTGCAAAACTGCTCAAACCCAGTCAGGTTGCACTGGGATTTGGTGTGAACAGCCATTTACACATCCAGCCACATGATCTCTATTGCAATTAGATCTGGGCTTCACTTTGTTTTCTTTTGAATTGATACCAGTGCAGCATTCCCTGAATGCTTCTCGTTATTGTCTTGGTGGAAAATAAGTAGTTGTTCTCTTGCAGACTGAATCAGGTTATCCTCCAGGATTTTACCCGTCACCTTTAATTCAATTCAGTGTCATTTGCTGTTAATAACGAATAACAATACAAATTGTCTCAAGACGCTTTACAGCATCTGGTCTGAAAGCATCCTTTTAGTATGATGCTGCCACTCCCCATGCATTATGAACATACACTTATCAGACATAACATTAAAACCACAATGTTCTGCTGGCCTCCAAACTATCTGTATGTGTGGGACCCATGGGACCCAAAGGCCCCCCCATGAACAACATTGCCAGACACCACAAGACACCCTTGGAAGACCCATGTCCATTCTCTGATGAGTCAGTTTTGGAGACACAAGGGAGACCTACACAATATTAGGAAGATGGTCATAATGTTGTGCCTGATCGGTGTAGTTCTTGTAGTTCTAAGTAGCTCACAGCGAGAACTGATTTAACAACACACAGCTGAGTAATATACTACTTGCAAGGAAAAAAACACACATCACATGTGGATAGTGTGATGTGTCACAGCTGTAGTCGTAATCCAAACACAGACCAGGCTTCATTCACATCCACAGTGACAGGTTACGCTGCAGTCACAAACCAGAGCAGAGTACAGCTAATGAGCCAGGTGAACCAGCTCCCCCAGTTTTCTTTGCACAGTGCCAGGTTTTTAGACACCTGAACAGCCACAGCCGAGGATGCATCGACTTAATCTGTCACCATCGGCCCGGACCAGAGCCGTGGATCAGAGGAAATGCCCTGACCTTTTACTGGTCATGTGGGATACATCCATATGTTTATGAAAGACAGAATATATGTTTTTCATACCAACTATGGGTCCATGTTTGATGCCATACTCAGTGAGCATGTTGCTGAGCTCCTCATCACTCTTGTCATTCAGAGACATCTGTAGATAGAGAAACATCATGGAGAGGGAGTAAAACGAAGGGAGCTAATAAAACTGTTCCACAGAAGAAAAATAATAAAAACAGGAGATGCTAGTGTGAAATGTGAAATGTGAAAGTTAAATAACTATTCTAATGTAAATACTTTTTTAAATGTTAAACTCGGTAGCGGCTTTAAGTTGCAGAATAAACAGAAACCTGACTTTCTTTCTTTCTTTCTTTCTTTCTTTTGCGCAAGAAATAACCAATTTTAAATGAAAGAAAATGCGCCATTAACTTCAGACAAAGTGGAAATGAAAAGTTTTCGCTTACCTTGGGAACAAATATATGAAAGTAGTGCGCTGTAAAGTCGTAGGAGAGTTGAGTGTGGGGACTGTGTAGTAAGGCAGGGAAGACTGCAGCGAGGAAGGCGTAAAGAAGGCGTTAACTTGTGGAGACGACTTACGTAACTTGGCACACCTACGGACATCACTGCCGTGTCCACGCGGTGTCCCCAGGGTCCTAGGTTCCCTGGTTCAACCTGACTTTTACGCACACTCACTTTCATTTTAAAGTCAAATTTGACCACTTTCAAGTTTATTCTCTCACAAATAGTAATATTTATTATTATTGTTATTCTCTACAACTGCGGAAATACATAAGCCATAATATTATGACCACTGACCCAGCTGCCATCAGGCTGTACAACACCAGCCTGAGTGAACAGTAACCCACACGTTAAGTTTGGCTCTTCGCTTTTCCTTTCTTTTTATTTATTTATTTATTTGCACAAATAAATCTGCTTTTTGCACTACCTTATGTTGCACCAACAACTTATAGTTGTATAGTTTTTGCAGCTGTCTAGTTTCCACCACCACACTGTGCATACAGACTGTCTCTATATTTCTATTTTTATCTATGACAAGGTAATTTCTCATACATGGGATGCATAAACAATGTATTATGATGGATGTGATACACCAATCAGCCGTAACATTGTGACCTATGTCCTGATCACGTGTAGGTCTCCCTTGTTGCCTCCAAAACAGATGTGACTCATCAGAGAATGGACATGGATCTTCTGAGGGTGTCCTGTGGTGTCTGGCAACACAATGTTGTTAGTGTGGAGTCTTTGAGGGGAGGGGCCTCTGTGGATCATCCCACAGATACTTGATCAGTTTGGGATCTAGTGAATCTGGGGGCCAGGTCAACACCTTGAGATGTTCTTTATGTGTTTTTGAGTTGTTCCTAAAGTGTTTTAACGTGACAGACTCATTGATGCACATTCGGGGAGAGAGGCTGGCCGGTGAGGTCCGATAAACTAGACTAGCTTACATGTTTGTTTTGCATGGGGCTGTGTAGCTTCATGTTGGTCAGGCTGTCCATGCTGACCACCGTCCTCAGTGCTGAAAGCTCCTACAATGGACACATGAGCATTGGAGCAATGGAAGAGGGATTTTGTTGACTTGGCTTCCAAATTCTCCATATATTAATCCAGCTTGGCACGTGTGGGATGTTGCAGACAAACATGTCTGATCCATTAAGACCTTAGCACAGAACTTGCAGAAGTCGAAGGCTTTGCATTCACAGCATTAGGCCATAACATTAAGGTTGATTGGTGCATAAATACACTACTTTCTTTTCGCCCAATGGATAAAGACTAACTACTTGAGAGGTAATTAACCATGAAAAGAAGACGGCAGTCAAGTTCTTCAGAAAAACACCTCTAACACTTTTGGTATTTGGTATTTAGGCCTTCGTCATGTGGGAATCTGGTTGGACAGGAACCACAGATATTCTGAAATGAAAACCTAAACCCCAGACACATTCTTTTTATACATATTTTAAAAGTAAATTAATAATATATTTCTCTTGTATGTAATGCTTAATAATAAAACCTCTATGAAACTAAGATTTCCATTACTTTTCATGATCCATCATTTTAGAATTGACATTTCAGATAATTATGCAAAGAGTTTTTTCCTCTCTCCTTCTTAAATAAACTCCATCCTCAAACGAGTTAGTCGATTTCCTTAAAGCTTCTTCCTGTGCATCACTTAGACTAAGCACACATCTCTGCTGTACCAAGTCTCCCTTCTTATGGATGAACAAACGGCCTCATAATTAGGACCGCCTCGTCGTGAAGTTACCACGGAAAGGCCTTCCACTGGGTTTTCTCTCCGGCAGCAGCCTCTGGAGGTGGAGAGTGGATCGGGCCTTTTAAGGAGTTGGAGTTTCCCAGGAAGGGCGTCGGCCGCAGACTCCAGTAATCTATACATTTCCCCAACTCAGACTTCTGTGGACGTGCAGCTTTATTTCAGGCTTAATCTGCTCTTACACATCACTCGTGACAGCAGTTTTCTATTAAATCAGTTTCTATTGGAATATAAACGGATTTTAGTTGTGTGTGTTTATAAGTGTTTTCTCTTCACATAAAGACACAGAACAAACGGTCACTAGACTGACAGAAAAATACTTTATTGTGTATCAAAATACTGTCTTACAATCACTATTAAAGCCTTTTGATTTAGGACAAAATTCACTTTTTGTTCTGAAATGCAGATTAGGCACAGAGCGAGCCGGAGGGAGGAAGGGAGAGAGGGAGGGGTGGGTGGGTAAGGACTGAAAGGAGAGAGGCGGTGAGACACAAAGCGTCTGTCCTCTTTTGTTTTTGGTCATCAAGTTTTAAGGACATGATGAACAACTACACCGTCGCCATCGTCAACATCATCATAGTCGTCAAGACCATCATCTTTTGACCCTTCCGTCCAGCACAACACGAGAAACTTCCCTTTTTAAACCTTTTATCAGAAAACGTCCACAAGCCGCAACCGCGTGTCGTGCTGACGTTCTTCTGAACATTAAGAGCCTTTCTGTATCTAAAAAAAAAAAAAAAAAAGGAGTTTCACGATCTAATGGACATGCAGAGCACATGTTGGCGTCACACGTTGGAAAAAAAACCCCAACAAAACACGGAAAGAAGCAGCGCTTCCTGGCAGCGGTGTCGACGGAGAGCACATGCAAAACAAACTGTGCCTTAAGCTACTGTGAAATGCATCCTCTCTCTTTCTTTTTTCTTTTTTTTTTCCTCCACATAAGTCGCCTCTATTATTTCTAATGACTACCCTACTACTAGGAACAGCAGTGTCGAAAGCTGGATCACAATACCAGCAGGTAAAAAAAAAAAAAAAAGGTTAGTAAAAGAGCATCATGAACACCACACGCTGCTGCTGCTGCTGCTGCTGCTGAGCCAAGGCCGAGCATTTACTGGCGACTAGCCCTGTATAAGACAAGCTGACTTCTATATGGACAATTAAAGGCCTCACGTCAAGGTATGTCAAACATCAGGAAGGCTCTTTACTCCTGACACGATTTGGTCCAAGTCCTGTGATTTGTTCATACAGAAGCTCATTGAAATCCTTTATTTACTGTATCTATGCAAGAGTAGCTCCTCCAGTGTAAACAGTAACCTTCCATCCAAAGCACGGCGGGGGAGGGGCGGTGGCTGGCGCCTAAAATGCACTGCTCCTTGCGCTACGCTAAGCTAGCCGCTCTGCAATAGCTCCGACGAGCCTGCTAATGTTCACATACGGCTGAAAATGTAAAAAAAAGGGCCTAAGGCACAACTGACTGCTAGCCTGCAGTAATAAAAAGGTGCATATTTCTCCTCCCTAAGTTGACTGAAGTACGTGGTCGGCAGAAGAAGAAGGAAACGGCTAATAAAGCGGCGGACAACACGCGCAAGAGGAACTTTCAGTGCGTTCCTCTTAAGGCACGGGATTACAGTGATGGTAAGTGGTGTTTTCTTTTTAAAATATTCACTAAAACTGAATTCTGGCTAAGGCTAAACACTGACAGGGTTTTTATTCTAGCTGAAATGAGCTATAAAATAAAAAGAAAAGAAGTAGTAGTAATAATAATAATAATAATAATTTGCAACATGGGAGGGACTTGGAGCTGTAAACAATGATAGGTTAGAATCGAGACAGGATTTCAGATGTTTTACGTTTGTTTTTCGTTTTAAACAGTGGTATACGTTTCTAATTGCAGAGCTGTAGTTTTTTGTTTGTTTTTAGACAGTGATGTGGTAGGGGCTGCCGGGGATGTGCTCGTCCCCCCACTTGACCACCAGGATGTACTCTCCCTTCTCTTTGAGCTGGTAGCTGACGTTGTACATGCGGCTTCCCATGTGCTTCACTAGGATCTCTTCGCAGGGGACCTTGGGACCGTCCACGCCGACTAGGAGCATGTTACGACCTGCGGGGTAAGACACAGCCGGTTAGCTTTAGCTTAGTGCGCTCACTTCTGCATAAACGTGTCTCTGAGGCGAGAGAACGCGCTATGCACGCACCTGCTTTGCTGCAGTCGACGCTGAAGCTGTTCTTCTGACCGATGTAGCCCTTGGTCAGGCCCATGCCCTTAGCCACCACCTTGCTGGCGTCAGACAGGGCGGGTGCGCCCTGCTGAGAACAGATGATGGCACGGGTGATGGGGTCGACCGTGACCGAGGAGGTTTCATGCATACTGTGGCTGGACACGAGCTTGGAACCTGGAGCATGGAGGAGAAAATGAGCATGGGTTAATATTGTTTGTTACCTCCAAAACAGTTGTGAGAATGGACATGGGACCTTCTGAGGGTGTTCTGTGGGGTCTGGCTACAAAATGTTGGGCCTTTTAGGGGAGGGGCCTCTGTGGATCATCCTACAGATACTTGATCAGTTTGCGATCCAGTGAAGTTGGAGGCCAGGTCAAGATCTTGTGATGTTCTTCATGATTTTTTAGTCATCATTTTGTGTGTGTCTGCATCGTGCTGAGTGACATTACTATGGGGTGGGGGTGCCTGGTCTGGTCTAGGTGGGTGCTACATGTCTAAGTAACATCCACACCAATGAATGCCAGGTCCAGAAGCTTCCCAGCAGAACATTGAATTCTCAAAAAATGGTCGATGTCTCCTGTCAGTGGTTTTAATGTTATGGCTTATCGGTGTACATTTCTTGGTTGTTGGATCAAAGACAAAAGATTACGTCTCACCAGTGATCTTGGCCTTGAAGGGACTTCCCACGATGTGGTAGGGGCCACCGTATTTGATGGAGATAAGGTAGCTGCCGGGGGCCATTGGGGTGTAAGTGACCTTGTAGCCCTCGGGGCACTCCACACAGTCCATCTTCACCTTGGAGGGCCCGTCGATAGTCACAGCTAAAGCCCCGGGACCCGCGTTGCTCGTGTTCACAACAAATTCGCAAGCAGTTCCTGGAAGCAAACGACACGACTGAGGTGACGGCGAACAGCGGGAAGACAACGTAAGGTTCCCTCTTGGAGTTTATTTCGCTGTTCTGTCACAGAGGGTGGGGCCGTGTTACCTGTGGAGCCTCCCTCCAGTCCTGGTCCGTATGCAGACACCATCCCGGGGTCTCCGGCCTGGCCCGTCTCTCCGACTCGGATCTTAAATGGACTACCTGGGATGTGACTTCCATTGAACTTCACATCAATCAGATAGAGGCCGTTCTCTCTGGGGATGAACCGGACTGCATACTTATCTAGACAAAAAAAAGGGGGAAGGATAAGAGAGACGACAATCCCTGATACGTGGCACCGGCGCTCCGTCGGGATTCTCTTTGGGTACCTTGATCGATCTCAGTGACACAGCACTCCTCCAGAGCTCCAGACGGGCTGTGCACCTTCGCATCAATCACACCCTTCGCCCCGTTGAGGCTGACGGCGAACGATGCTGGCTGGTTCACCTTCAGACCTGACTCCTGCTCAACAACACATACTCACACGATTAAACATCGCACTTCCACCCAAACAATCACCCAGCATTCAACCGCACCACCAACAACTCGAGCTACGGTTCGGCTTACCTGGAGGTCGCTAACAAGGCTAAAGAGGAGGGCTGCACAGTGAAAAGCCAGAGAGAGCAGGTGTTCGTGTGCAATTACGAGAAAGAAAAGGCGGCGCCTTTGACGTTTTCGTGTGGGTGAGCCAATGCAGAAGTCTGTGAGTGTATTTGTGAGTTCCTTTGTGTATCTGTGCTGGAGTGAGGGTGAGCCTGCATAAAGGGGAAGATGCATATCGATCTAAAAGAGTCGGCCAATTCCAAGTGGAAAAATCTAAAAGACATTTAATCCATTTCTTTGTGTTTTTGACAGAAATTAGCTCCATTCTACCGTATGTGCTGGTGTGAGTGTGAACAGCAACAGAGTGGGGTGGAAAATACAACCCATGTGAGACCTCTTTAACCCTTTAGCGCCCCGTAGTACTGCAAGAGGCTGTTGGGAGCCTTTAGAATGAGGCACGAGAAACACACACTGTCCTCTAGTATCCCAGAAGCCCTTGTACTGTCCAGCAACGCAGCAGCAGCAACAGCAATCCCATGGCTGTGCCCTCTCCTCTCACAGGACACAATGCTATTTATTTAACAGTAAACAAACTAGTACACTTAACTATTAAATACGTTGCGCCTGAATTTACTGCATGTTCTTAATAAGCTGATTACGTTTCACCGTCTATCCTCTGCGGTCTGTGTTAAATCACAAGCTGCTGCTGCTGCATTGGAGGCAGTGAACAATGGCCTGGTGTGTGCGCACTCGGACGTGTGTGTGTCTCAGAGCCTCACCTGAAGACTGGCAACAGTGAGGCGGCGGGCGTCGTCCGATGGCGAGGCCACGGGGATGATGAAGGGGCTGTCGGGGATGTGCTCGTCGTTGAAGCGGATCGACACCTCGTAGTCCCCTGCGGAGGAACCGACGTCAAGTCAGGAAGTTGGCAAAAGAAACCCCAAAACAAAACGCTAGCCTCCCCATCACTCATACGTAGATTACATTTCTTAAAGGGATAAAGAAAAGACAAGCGAATAACGACATTAGAGGGAAAACAAAGCATTAAAGAAGAGAAACGTCCAGATAAAGCTCGGCTCTGTCGTCTCTTTCCCTGTCCCTCGTCTCACCAGGCTCCTGCACGATATAGGACACTCCGCTGGAGCCATCTTTGCGGTCCTCGAAGGAGATTTCAGCCTTGCTTGGCCCCTCCACGGCAATACTGAGACCTCCGGCTCCGGCCTCCCTTGTCCAGATACTGAACTCGGCTACATTAGGTTAAAAAAAAGAATCCCAAAACAGAGTTAGATGAGTTAAAAAAAAAAAAATCAACATATCACATGGCACGCAGGCGCATCATGACACCAACCTGGCACTCCAGCCTCGGCTCTCTCCAGACCTGGACCTCCGGCGCGAACCTTATGAGAGCCACCCTCTCCCAGGGGGCCGACGGTGAACTGGAAGGGGCTGCCGGGCACGTGCACGCCGTTGTATTTGACGCACACCGTGTGGACTCCCGTCTCGGTGGGGACGAAGCGGATGCAGTAGGTGTTGTTCTCTCCCTCCATGATGTCGGCCTTGTGGATCTGACCAGACGGGCTGGTGACCTGAGCCGTCATGTCGGCTATGCTGATCTCTGGAGAGAGACACGCGCACACGTACGGAACATTTGATTCACGTGAACAGATCAACATGATGCTGCTTTCTTGCAGAGATACACGAGAAGATTAATCCCGGTCACCTGGGATCTTCAGGCTGAGGTCGCACTGGCTGCCGACGTTGGCGACAGACGCTGCTCTTCTCTTCCTGGTGATGCTCTCCTTCATCCTGCCCTCGCCGGTTACCTTCACCGTGAACGCACTCCCTGTACGAGAACACGCACAAACGCACAAAATGATTAGCCCAGCGTATTCCTTCGAAGCTCCACGTCTCTGCTCTGCAACCACAACCACCGCTTCAGGTACCTGGCACATGCTGGTCAGCAAACTTGATGTTGATGATGTAATTTCCTGGTTCAGTTGGGCAGTAGGTGACCTTGCAGGTGCCGTCCTCCTGGTCCTCGGTGTTGATGTCAACTTTGCTAGGTCCCTCGATGGACAGGCTCAAGCCGCCGTAGCCTGTTTGGAAGACACGCCAGCGTTAACGCATGTCAAGCCTTGATATCTTCTACGTGCGGTAAATGCTTTTATCCGGCTTTTACCTGCGTCGCGGGTGTCGATGATGAACTCGGCGGGCTCGAAAGTCCTGGCCTCGCTCAGGCCCTGGCCGCTGACACGGACGCGGCTGGCGTCGCCGATTTCTGACTGGTTGATCATGACGGCGATGGGGCTGCTTGGGATGTGGCGGCCGTTCTTCTTGATGTTCACAAGGTGCTCCCCGATCTCCTTCGGGACGAAAGAGATGCCTGTGACGGGAAAAAGAAGAAGAGCTACTTTAAAGACTGATCTATTTTAATTGATTACTCTTTATTTAGATCAAAAACACACTCACCAACGTGTCCGTTGCGCAGCATCTTCAGCAGGCAGGGCTCTTCGCGGCCCGAGGGAGTGGTGAGAGAGGCGGTCAGCTGGCTGAGGTCGAGCTCGCCGATGTCCAGGGGGATATCGGCGGCTGAGCCCACCTTCAGATGGGACATTCTCATGGAATCGTCACCTGCAGACACAGGGCACACCGTGAAGTCATAACAGACGCAACCCAGTGGAGAGAAGACAGGGTACGTCCAGAAATGGGACGCTTTTGGTTTGAACATCTCTAATTACCAGTGATCCTAGCAGCGAAGGGACTGCCCGGGATGTGCTTGTCATTATATTTGACCAGGATGCTGTAGTCTCCTGGCAGGACTGGCAGATAAGACACGGTGCAGGTTCCATCCTGGTTGTCCAAGCAGCTGATGTCCGCCTTGGATGGACCCTCAATGGCCAGAGACAGACCACCTACAAGGGCATGAATAGACAGTGTTGTGGTCGTTGTAGTTTGAATAAAACATGTGAGTTATAGCAAACGCTTGTGTTGTCCAATCGATTATAGGTCCACGAATACACAAGTTGCTAACATACCCTCTCCAGCATCTTTGGTGTTAACAGTGAAGACAGCAGGCTTGTTGACAGTCCCGTGGATGAGGCCAGGGCCATAGGCACTGACATTACCACTGTTCATGTAGTCCACATAGAACTGCAGAGGACTTCCTGCAAACGAGGAAACACGAAAAAGTTTGACGAGACGGAAGTGATCTGATACGACCCTTAAATGCATTTTATTTGACTCGTTGTTGCATTTGCAGACACTTCAGAGCTAAGCCGTACCAGGGATGTGGAGTCCATCATATTTGATATCCATCTCATGCAGACCAGCCTCTGTGGGAGCATACTTGACAGTAACAGTGCCGTCCTTGTTGTCGGTGATGTCGGGCTTGGCCACCTTGCCCGATGGCATCCGGACCTCACCTTCAAGCAGAGGGAAGAACCAGCAATGATGCATGTGCAAAACAGAAGTCATCAAGAAGGCTTAGACTGAAATGCCGGTTCATGTTACCTGTGATCTCTCCCTTCTGGATCGTGAAGGGGATGACCAGGTCAAACGGTCTGAGCCCTGCCACGTCCAGACCGTTCATTCCCATTGGTCTGTCTGTTGCCTGGGAGACAAAGGGCAGAGGGTCAGACGGTGTACTTTGCAGGAATTTGTGCGTAACAGGTGCGATATGCGGGGCAAGACAAAGAGGTAAGAGCGTCCAGACACCCAACAGACAATATGGGATGAGACAACCACGAGATGGAATGACAAAATGGAGACGACAATGATAACCATGGTCAGGATGATGGCACCAACACAAACTGCGAGAGAGAATTAGATGACGACAAAAACAATGGTAGGTCAATGGAGGGTTCACAGAGGGAGCTACGGACGGCCATTTTGAGAAAATGCGGAGCGGCAGGCATGCTCACATTGGCGATTCACAAAATGGCTGCTTTTGTCTCATAAAGCAAGTCGAGCACTGAACAGAAAGGCTGCACAATGATTTCAAGATTGGAATTGGTGGTTCTGGACGTACAACGCGTGTCTTTTTGTTTGTATTATGCAGTTCTGTTGCAGTGTCCATGTTTGAGGAAGATCCTGTTTTTTGACATGGAGGGAGTGAAGGAAGAGGAAAACAACCTTTGAAAGAGTAAACACCTGTAACTTGAGAGAGCAGACATGAAAACAAGCCGATGAATGGTGACGTGGTGATGATGAGCAGAAGAGGAGGGGAAAGGCGGGGAAAAGCCAAAAAAAAACTGAGCTGAGAAAGGATGAGAGAGGCTAAAGGGCGAGGCTTTAGGTACCCAGGGCTGTTGAGTGTAGTACTGGGGCATTTGGCTCTGCTGCATGAGCTGGTCTGTTGGAGCTCCTTCCAGCGCCTGAGAGGGAAGGGAGGTGGTGAAGGGGGATATTTAGAGAGTTAAATAGTTGATTAGGAGAGGAATAAAAACATTAGAAAATGTCTGCCGTCATTTGGATCCACTCATGGAGAAACAGCGTCAAGGGTCTGTGGTCCATGCCTGGAATTGCCGTCAACATCCATAGTTTCAAGGCAAATCATCTCAGCTTAGAAGGATTACACACTCGGATCCCGCAGATATTTACCAATCCGTCCCTGAGCTCATTACTGATAAAGTTACAAAACCACCTAATCACTACCTTCTACTGTACCAGAAGCATAGACTGTATAAAAGATGGACGGCAGAACTGCTCCTCAAAAGTTGAGCCAAAGCAAGTAGAGCTCCCCCTGGTGGCTGGTTGTAGTATAGGTCATAAGCTCCGCCTCCTCTATGTTAGTGGATGGGGTTTAGCCCCAAATTAAGACATGAAAATATACGTCAAATAATCTGAATTTGCAAGATGGCGCCACCTGTATCCCTGGGAACAATAGCAGCAGTTTGGCCAAAGCAAGGAAGTGGGGGAAGCCTGTTTATAAAATCTATAATCAGGACTGTGAACAGCTATAAGTTGTGTACGTGACTTAGGGATACGTTACATATTCTCAAACTAAGCTCAGATTGGAACTCGAAACCCTGGAAGATTTCCTACGCACTTTAATTTCACTGTGTGCAATCGGATTCTTCAGGACAGACGTTAACGTAAGGTCTGGATAAAGTATAATCACCTAAAAATTTAATCAGTTTGTCCGTTTCATTTTCTCTGTCCGTACAAATGTGAGCCGCGCCAACACCTCCCAAGCAAACCTTCAAACGAACCCCACTCACCGTGACTTGGAACGGACTGTTGGGGATGTGCTCCCCTCCGAAGCGGACGCAGATCACATACTCGCCGGGCTGCGGCGCCGTGTAGAAGATGTCGAAGGTGCCGTCCTCGTTTTCGACCACGTCCACGTCCAGCTCGGCGCCCTCGGGCGTGCACACGCTGCACGTCACCTTGCCTTTCCCGGCGGCCTTGGCGTCCACCTGGATGACCGTCTGCTCGCCGATCTGGATGGTCGGGCCGACACCTGCGCCTTTAGGGGAACAAAACGAATGGGCAAGTAAATAAACGGTGCAAAGCGGCTTGTTGGAACCGTTTCACCACCTCTCACACGAGCCACATACAGCATGCACATTCCACAACCATGAGACGAGATGAAAGTTTCATGAGATCTAGTCATGTTATTTCCATGTACTCTATGCATACATTATTATTATTATTATTATTATTATACATTTCCCATGTATAACTTAAAGCTAGATTAGCCAAAGTACCATTCCACCATGCCATCGTACCGACTCAGTTAGTCCATTAGTCCTTCCACTAAATAAATGTAAGAGAGAGAAAATGAGTTTAGGGGCAAAGAAGAAGGAGAGAGGACGATAGAAGAAGAGGAAGAAGGATGGGATGTCCTGTTGAAAGATGGTGCCACTATTCTCCATGCTGACAGACAAGAGGGGGGAAAAATTAAAAAGTTAAAGAGGTTCCTCTACATCACAAAGTCGTTCAGTAGGCTTACCTAAACCGTGACCGCCGATTGAGACTGATAATAGGAACGGTGAGAAGCGGGGGGGAGGGGAGGGGAGAAGGAATCAGGGATTGGGGGGGAGGAGGGGAGGGGAGCGAGGAGGAGGAGGAGGAGGAGAAAAAAAAAGTGACAAATAAAAGACAGTCAGGTGGGGGTGGGGGTGGTGGGCGGCAATAAATGTGCTCAAAACACTCGGAATGAAAACAAACTGTGATGGTGGAGTGTAAAGCAAAGGGAGGGGAGGGGGGGCGTACGGGGAGGGAGGGGATGGTGTGTATGTGTTTGTGTTCGTGTGTGTGCGGCGAGGGGCTTGAGTGAGGGTGGGTGGGGAGGGGGGTGTAACCGAGGAGCACAGCGTGAGGAACACAACATACCAATGCGTGGAAAAAAAATAATGAGATTTAAAGATTTAAAGCAGCGTTTCAACCTTCAACAGTCGTTAAAGAACTATTTTAAGGGAAATATGAACTTTCTGGTTGAGTGCAAGGTAAAAAAAAAGATTGATATTACTCTGTTTGGTTGTTCTGAAAGTAAGAAAAATAAAATAAGCACTTTATAATAACATGTCATTTGCTTAATCCATAAACTAAACCAAACAAATTAGACAAAATGATCATTTCCACTCAATATCAGTCTTCGATTAAGTCAACTATCTCCAAAAATATGCAATATCGCTAATGCAAGCTATTCCTTTTAGCATAAAGAATGGCTGGACATTAGATGCAGTCTAAAAAAACTAAACGCATGACAAGGACTTTACCGATTTTTCTTAAAAACAACGTACCTGTGACGGTGCACTTGCTGGCATCTCCGGTGGGAAGAGCCCTGATGCGGTACGGCGAGTAAGGGATCTCGTCCCCGCCGTACTTGATGAGGATGGTGTATCTACCAGTCATGTCTGGCACGTAAGACACCAGGTAGGTCCCGTCGTGGTTGTCGCGAATGTTGGCCTTCTTGGGCTTCCCTTCTGGGTCCTGCAGAGAAAAAATAAATAAAGGAAGACGTGGGTAAGGTTTGAGCGCAGGTACGGAAATAAATGTTCTCATTTTTATGCATTTGAGCGCTCACAGTGATCTGCACTGCCAGGAGACCCTCGCCGGCATCTTTGGCGTCGATGGTGAACTCGACGGGCAGGGAGGCGGGGACCCCGGTGGTGTTGAGGCCGGGTCCGCTGGCGCGCACCTTGCTGGCGTCGTGGGTGGGGAGCACCTTCACCTTGTAGGGGCTGGTAAGAGAGAAAGGAAAAAAATGGTTGGACACGAAGATAAAAAACAAATACTGCCCCACAGAGGAAGAGAGCTGCAACTGCAAGAAACAGGGACTTTTTTTTTCCCCGGTACAGACTTTAAAACTGACCTTAATAATAAAATAATGAAAAAAAAGTAGTCAATAAATTAGGCGGTAGCTCGTGCATAGCAGGCGTTTCTCTGTCATTACCTCATTTAATGACTGTATGTGGAATAACAAACGAATGAATGGGAATGGTTTTATTAAAACTGATAAACATCTCTAAAACATGAAAACCTGTCGTAAACCTGTCAGTAACCAGACTTGGTTTTATCTAAGGCTAACACTGCTATCTCGACACCCAGCTTTCCCTTTTTCTTTCCCTAGATTCTCTGCAACTTCATCCGTAAGAAGAGCCACTATGATTGCGTTTACATGGTCTTTAGTATCCCGATTTTGAGGCTTATCCTGGTTTTGAGGATATCCGGGATATCCGCGTGTTACGTCTTTTACGTCTTTTTTTTATAACACATTGCTCGGTGGAAAACCAGCGTCACGTAACTTTTCCTTTGTTTTCTGCATCTAAACACGTCGTTATGTTTAGTTCTTTCATTAGTTTAAGGGAAAATTCAGTCTCTTCATCGCTCCAAAAGTGAGAAGTTCTCGTTGCCGCCATGTTGTTTGTTGTCACTCGCGCCTGAGCAGACAGTGGGCAGCCGTCAGAAATTGGGATAAGGTTTATACATGCTCTAGTATCTTCTATTGGAGTACTCCAGGTAGCCAAACCGGGTTTCTTGAAATCGGGAAATGGGCATATCCAGATTTCTGAAAACGGGATACTTCAAAAACCCGATCAAAATCAGGATACTAAAGACCAGGTAAGCACAGTCAAAGACAGATCCTGCAGAAATACAACATAAGACGCATTTTTTTACCCAGAAATTTGACAATCTTCACCGTAGTTGGCAAATATTTAGCTAAATAAATAGTCGAGATGTTGATAAAATCCGAGCTGGTGTGCGTTACCTGCGTGGGATCTCCTCATCAGCGTACAGCACGTTAATGGAGTAGGGTCCCTCTCTGGTGGGAACATAGTTCACGGTGTGAGTCTGGTCACCGTTATCCACCACTTCCACCGGCTCCACCACACCTGTAAATAAAAAAAAAAATCTATTCAAACTGTTCTTGAAGCTTTATTTAAACATAACTCGAGATATGCAGAAACATTCAAACAAAGCATCACCTTTGGGCCCTTGCACGCGGACCTGCAGCGGGGCGACTCCGGCTTTGGAGGCGTCCACTGTGAATGCCTGAGGGATGTTGGCTCTGACGTTGTTGCTCAGGCCCGGGCCCTGGCACTTCACCTTGGTGCTGTCCACGGTGTCGCTGACGGGCACCGAGAATGGACTGCCTGCTCAGAGAAAACACCGGAAAAGTCAGAAGAAGCTCCAGTTTCTTTGAAATAAAATACTAAACGAAACTTCATCAAATAGAAACAGCTCGTTACCCTTGATGGGCTGTCCTCCGTAGGTGATGTTGAGGTTGTATGGCCCAGCCTCATATGGGATGTACTCCACACTGCAGCTACCGTCCTTGTTATCCGTGCAGGACATTTTGGCCTCTGATGGACCTTCCATCGCCAGGCCAAGACCACCTGTACCTGCTCCTCTGCAAAGGAAAGACAGATGTTAAACAACACAAATCTATTAAGGCAACGCTCGAACACTGGTTTAAGTCTTGCACACCTGGTCTCCACTGTGAACTTGTTGGGCTTGTTGGTGATGCCGCCTTTCAGGCCAGGGCCGTGCACACGAACGCGAGCCGGGTCGCAGCCTTCGGTGACTGCGACGCGGAACGGACTCTTTGGCACTGGAGAGCCATCGTAGCAAACCTCCACGCTGTGTGGCCCTATTAAGAAACACACAGTGGATGTCACAAATGGGGAATCCAACAGCAAACACACAATCAGCGCACACACATGGTCGTATCTGAACTCACCCTCCTCGTAGGGGGTGTACTCCACGTTGTAGATTCCATCTCCGCGGTCGGTGATCAGGGCGTCCGTTCGGCTACCGGACGGGTTGCTGATGAGGGTTTTGATGTGGTCGCCTCCCGTCTGGGTGAGAGCGCGAGCGTCCACGGTGAAGTCTGTGGTCGCCTCGCGGAAAACCCCTGAAAAAAAACAAAAAACACCACCGGTGATTTCTTTCCTTCGTCTGGCTCAACGGGTTTCATGCGTTTTACCGAAAATAAGGGAAATATCCCACACATGTTTAGGTTTAAAAATGAAACTGAATGTGAATCAGTCAAAACAGGAGCTCGGTATCGTCCGTGATCTGGCAGCTAATCCAGTGACATCATACAAAGCTATAATGACTTTAATTGCTGCAGTACGCTAAACAGGAAGAACAGGAAAGAATGATCACATCGCAGTAAACATGCGACAAACAATCTAAATCCAGAACAGAACACAGAACATATTGAGGCTATGCAGAACATAAATGCTGCATTTTACTCAGAAGACAAAAAAAAAAAAAAGACTAAATACAACAAATATGTGAACAGAAGCACATTAAATCTTTTACCTTTGCCTTCCACTCCGGGCCCGAACACGACGACTCCGCTGGCGTCGACCGCAGGCTCCACGTTGAGCCGAGCGGGGAAGTTCGGCACATCCTGGCCACCGTAGCGGATGGTGAGCGTGTACGAGCCGGGGTAGAGAGGGATGTAGGTGATGGTGTAGGTCCCGTCTCCGTTGTCCTGGATGCGGACCTCGGCCTCGGTGCCGCTGTCCGAGATGATCTCGATGGTCAGCTCAGCCGGGCCGGCGTTGGTGCAGTCCACGATGAACTCCCCCGTCTCGCCGACCTTGGCGCGCTCCAGGCCTGGGCCGGAGCAACGAACCTGAGAGGAGGAGGGAGGAGGAGAGCGTTGGAGGCAGGAAGCGACGAAATATACTTAAGGTGAAGTCAGCTGACGTGGCTAACCTTGGAGGGGTCAGATGTAGGGTAGGCGGTGGGCTTGAAGGGTGATCCGGGAATGGGGATTCCATCGTAGGTCAGTTCAACCTGGTACGGTCCCGCTCTCTGGGGATGAACTTCACTTGACTGGTCTCTGGGCTCAGCCCTGGCTCAACCTGGAACAAAACACAAGAACAGCATCTCACACATTAATCATAAACCCTTCAGCTATGTTTATTAGTACTGAATTAACATTAATAATATATAAATTCCGTGTCATACCTTGCTGGCCACTGGCTTTCCGGATGGTCCCGTCACCTTGGCTCCAACCTTGCCCTGACCGCCAGCGCCCTTAGATTTGACGGTCACTTCCTGGTCTTTGCCCACGGTCATCTCTGCAGAGACAGACACAAAAGACGTCGCTGAAGATCTAAAAATATATAAATACGCTCCCGATATCCCGAAATATAATGTAAAATTAGAAAACAGTAAGCTAAAATTGGACTTATAATAAATTATAAGACTGCATTTAAGAATATTAATGGAATATCGCATAACTTTCAGTGTCCCAGAACTATTATAATCCACAATGACATTGTAGAAATGGGCTCAATAAAAGCCAACATAAAACATTTCTTCTTGTAGCTTTAGGGTGGAAATAAAAAGGCTGGGGGGAGTACGTACTGTCTCCCAGGCCTGTGACGTTGACTTTGCTGAGGTCCACCGCCGGTGCCACGCCGACATTGAAGGGGCTCTTTGGAATGTGATCTCCACCGTAGGTCACAGCAACCCCCAGAGGACCCTGATGCAGAAAGATAACTCCATGTTAATGCACATTATTGCAGCTTATTTATCCCTCCACTGTTTATAACATATATTTACTTCCGTCTCTGTTTCTTGTACATTTGTTCATTCACAAATTTTGCACATTTTTTGCTTATGGCTAGCTTTTTATGCATATTTTACGTCTTCGCCTATCTTTCTTTTTATTTGTGGTTCTTAAAAGTGTTTTTCATGTGCAACTACTTCTACTGTGACCAAGCAATGTTCCTTGTGGATGATTAAAGTATGTCTATGTCCAAGTCTAGTCAGTACCCTTGTTGAATTTTAAAGATTTTCAGAGGATATGACTTTATGCAATAAGGAAGGGCGTGGTCTAAAAGGCAAGTTAAAACAAAGGGTAAATAATTATTGGAAAGCTGACAATGGCATTCAGCTACAATGAACTAAAACCAGAGACCTGGTAACGGCTGATTATTGCATGAACGTACCTGCTGTACGGGCGTGTATTTCACAGTGTGCGTGTTGTCGTGGTTGTTGATGATTTCAAAGTCCTTGACGGCTTCAGCTTTGATCGGGCCGCTGAAGGTGCAGTCGAGGTTCGCCTTTCCTGCTCCTTTGGTGTTGACGGTGAAATGGGTAGGCTTGTTCAGTTCAACTCCTGGAAGAGAAGAGAGACCACGTTACTTCTCATCAGCGTCCATTTTTAAATCTTAGGATTTATTGCAATCGATAAAAAACTTCATCATGACCGTGTTTTAACAAGAAAAAGGAAAAGTAATGAAGAATTTAAATATAAAACAGGATTTAAAAGAACATTTTAGAAGATTAAAGTCATAGTCTAATGAGAGGGCGATGCAAAACGCTTCAACTTTTGTTTCTAGTGAACATTAGATGTAGTTTAAATGAGCTGAAACTAGATCATATCGTCCCCAAGTCCCCTAGAATTGAAGAAGCTACTCAGATGAGTGGTGAAACGTCTTCTTAAAAAAAGTCCAGTTGTCTTATTTAAACCTTCTTTGGATAGATCATATCGTCTTGATGTTTGGGTGGCGCCTTCTTACCACTGCGACTGACTCCTGGTCCCTCTGCCTTGACTTTGCTGGCATCATGAGAAGGATCCACTTTGACTCTGATGGGTGTCATTGGTATAGCCTAAAGAAAAACAAGTATTAAGAGTTATTACACACAGAAAATGCTCCTGACACAGACGACATCCTGTGAACCATCCTCAACCTTTACCTGGTCAGCAAACAGCACCATGATGGTGTAGCTGCCTGCGCCAGGAGGAGTGTATTTGACCGTGAATGTGTCGTTGTCGTTTCTTATGATGTCGAAGTCGATGTCGGCCTCGGCGGGTCCCACCACCCCGGGGGCGCACTTGATTCCAATGCTGATGTCACCTGAGGGTAGAAGGTTGAATGTCATTATCGTTTTAAACTTCCTATATCCTTCCACCAGGAGGTAGGACGCTGACCCACCCTAGTCTGGGAATCTAAAATGTTGCACACTGAAAAGACATTCATAGAGCCAAAGCTACCAATATGTTCTGGAAAACATTGGTAAAAAAGCCTCACCTTGACCAGCCTCTGCGCAGTCGACGGTGAAGTACGTTGGTTCAAAGGCCTTGAGGCCGGTCTTGGCCACTCCAGGTCCGGACACCTTCACCTTGTTTGGATGACAGCCTGCTCCGATATTCATCTGTAGTCAAAAAACGCAGAATGAAGAGACTTTTCTGGGACCAAAAAAACAAAAACCATACCTACATAAATGCGTGTCTCGTTTTGTACTCACCCTGAACGGGCTTTCGGGGATGTTGACTCCTCCCCAGGACACCATGATGGTGTGTTTCACTGGCTTACGTGGGGTGTAAGTGCAGGTGTATGTGCCGTTGCCATTATCCTTAACCTGGACATCCACAGGGTTGCCTTCTCCATCCTGAGCAGAAAGGACAACACGTCAGAGTGGAGTAAAACCAGGACAAGGTTATGCTACATATGCAGAAACCCTGTGGTGATACGGTGAAGCCGTAAAGTACCTGAGCTGAAATCTTCAGTGGAGCTTTTCCTCCTTGCTTGGCATCAACTGTGAACTCCGTTGGCTTTCCAACAGCCAGGCCGCTGCTCTGCAGGCCTGGACCATATGCCTTAACCTGGTGGAAACACATCCACGGACGCGTTTAATAAACTGCGCTTCCGTTTCGCATCTGCTTAGCATGTGTGTGTGTGTGTGTGTTCGTACTTTGTCGGGGTAGAAGTCCTTCCCTGGTGGGTTGACAATCTCAGCCATGAAGGGAGAGTGCTGGATGTCTTCGCTGTTGCACAGCACATGCACAGCATACTCCCCGGGCTCCGTGGGCCAGTAGCGCACGTCGCAGGATCCGTCGCCCTTGTCGTCGCATTCGATTTTGGCCTGAGATGGACCTTCCACGGAGAAACCTGACGAAGGGAAGCGAACACCAAGAGTAAAGTCACGGCAACAGAGACTCACACGGTCACTTTGCTATGCAGAAATCACTCTGTCTTACCCAGAGTACCGACGTTGTCTCCAACAGCCTCAACCACGAAGTCAGCCGATTTGCCGACGACGCCTCCTTCCAGCCCGGGACCCCAGGCCCTCACCCTCTGCGGGCCAGCCTCGGCCCCAATCTTTACCTCAATGGGACTAAACGGAGTTAAAAAAAATAAATAAATCAGTAACAAAGACTAATCCAAGTTCGGCTGCAGCACTTCTTTGCACGTCAAGTGAGTGAGTACCTGCGGGGGATGTGCTGTCCTCCCCAAGTGATGGTGATGGTGTACGTTCCAGGTGTGGTGGGGTAGTACTCAAATCCAAACACGCCATCTCCAAGGTCTTTTCTTTTACATGGCTCCTCAAGACCCTCTGTGAACACAGGGATGCACTTTAGCAGCAGCTCTTAACTTCTGATATGAACTTTCGAAGCCAAGAATAAAATTGGTCGTTTCTGATTTATATTTGAAGACTTTGGCCCATTAGGACGAGTCAAGCTGCTAAATATGTCACATTTACAGACTGTAAAACCCAATTAGCTCTCATCTATTAATGCTTATCCATAAGAAGTGGCTGAAACCAGAAGATATGAGCTAAGAGGACTGATGAATCAGGTGATAATCCTTTAAATGGACTGCCAACATGGGAACAAACTTGATCAATTGTTGCCTAATGGTCAATTTCCTGATTCCCTACTGTATTATTTCATTTGTCTGACCTTCTAATGGGTTCAGTCTCATTTCCTAAAGCCATGGAGCCATAATGGCCAAAGTACAAGCAACACTGTTTGTGGTGCGACTCACTGGGGCCCTTGATGGAGACTTTGAGCTCTCCCGTGCCGGCTCCTTTGGTGTAAACCTTAAAGTCTGCCGTCTCCTTCACCCTCAGGCCTTTTGGCTGCAGGCCGCGACCCTTCGCTCTGCAGAGGCTGGGATTACACGCTGTGGACAGAGGTCAAGACGTTATAAGAATAACAGACACAGTTCCCACTCCAGCATCATGACAGCATGCACGTTCAGTGGTGAATGAACTTCCATCAAAGGCTTGATATCCATCAGGCTCGAGGATAGCTGGAAAGCGTTCTCTGCTTTTTAGTGATGCTTTTCCTCCTCCTACCTCCCACCCCTGCTCACCCCTGCTCACTGCCTCTTATCCGTTTATCTTACAGTGCAGTCAACTCATAGACGCGCAGTAAAGGAAGTGAGCCATTATCCTAAGTCGGGAAGTAGCGTAGCCCTCATATCTCCTCGTTAAGAGGGTTTAAAAAAAGAGGAGCTGAGTCACAGTTAGATGCCCTGCAGGAAGCAAAGGAAACCCCACAGGAACAGAAGACTGTTGAAAGAGCCACAAGATATTTTATGGCTACTGGGACACGTATACAGTTTAGTCTTTCTTTATTATTATTATATAAAAAAACATTTGGAAGATTGGTTTAGTATACTGGGAAGAACAACTGTGATAAATAAAACCTAAAATATATTTTTTGAAGAGGCACTAAGACTTAAAAGCAGACCTCATGAATTTTAGATAATGAAGTCCATGCTGCTTGAAAGATTCCTTTGACTAATTAAGACGGTTTGAACTTTTATGCTGACAAAAAACTTGCAGGCCACTTCTTAAACAACTTATTAAGAGATCTGGAGAAGAAACCCTAACGCCCCCCTTCAGACCTTGCATTAACATCCGACCTGGGCAATCCAAACACAGGTGTCCAGCTTTAGCCCCAGCTTTAACATCTGTTTGCAAATAAACACTGACATCATTTGCAGTGCAGTCAGATTAGATTACACGTAACAAAAGTAATGCAATTACTGTAATGTATTGCCTTTTGCTGTAACGCTGTAATGTCAAAATTGGGTCATATTTCACTCGGTACAAAGGTCAGTAACGCGCATTTTAACCTGAAATTAAGTGGTGTTTGGTTTTTATACTATCGGCAATGACGCCGCAAGATCAGGAGAGGAGAAAAATTCAGCACAAATTGTAAAACGTTTCTTCCCGTAGGGCTGAAGCAGGCTCGATGTCAGACAGTAGCCCGTTCATAGGGATGCTCAGGCCCTAAACCTTGTCCCAGCATCCTTAAAAATAAGAGCTGAAAATAGCACAATTGAAGAAAGTATGTTATATAATAATATGAATATATAACGCTGTGTGATGGATCACTACCACTATATCAGAACCGCAAACTGCACTGTGTCATGGTATTGGGGGGATGGTTTATATTTTGGAACAAGCTGTAAAGTCTCGTTCTTTCTCTCTCAGTGAGCTTTAAGTTCACATCTATTTACTGTTCTCTTAAGTTATTTAAGAGACCTGCAAAAGAATAAAACTGAACCTTGAAAGCTTCCACAGACGCCGTAATTTCACAATTTTTTATGCCATAATGGAAAATTTTTAAATTTAAAGTAAATAAAGATACTGGTTATTGTTGAGGAAAAAACATGGCTTGACTCCATATTGTTATCATTGATTATATGGATTTTTAGTGACACAATTGCACACATATTAAATTATTTAGTTAATTAATTAAAAATTCACTTACAGCGTTTTTGTTCCCTTCACAGGCGAACGTTCATAATAGAGGCTGTGTTTTTTATTTCCTTGGATAAATTAGGCAAAACCCCGTCTACCAAAGGAATGTGCTCAAACGCCAACTCCAAATGCAACCAAATGGGACCTATGGGACCTGGGACCACCTCTACTTTAATCTGATTATAATCTGATTGCTCAGGATGGATCTTAAACGCAAGATCTGAACTGATCTAAGTGAATTCTTAGCATTTATAAAAGAAGATTTAACAGTTAAACCTCTTGAGGCACATCACATTCACTCTTATACAAACATTGTTTTTACATTTAAAAGCGGTAGCTCGTGGTATAGCTTTGCATCACACACACACACATAAAGTGGGTACCCAAGAAAGATCCCAGGAGAAGCAGGAAATGACAGCAGAAGGAAGGAGTCATTCCAGAGACAGACAGATGCCACCGGGCCTCTATCGAACAGAAGAAGAGGAGGAGATAAAAATAACAGAAGACACCAGATCCAGTACGGCAGCAGGAAGACAGCACAACACAAGTCGACACAAGTGAAAAAAACAGAGCAGAAAATAATCAGGATAGAGGAATCAGGAATCAAGCTTGCATCTCCTACCCTCTCCCACGTTGACCGTGAAGGGACTCTTGCTGATCTGACCACCGGCGAAGGTCACGTAGATGATGTGCTGGCCTTCCTGGGTGGGTTTGTAGGTGCAACGGTAGCTGCTGTTGCCCTTATCCTCGATGGTGCAGGGCACCGTGTTCTTCTTGCCGGCGGGGTCCATGATCACCACCTCCACTTCGCCGACACCAGCGCCTGAAAGGAGAAACGGGAAGGCAAGAAAGAGTCAGTCAAACTGCAGACTACCTGCTCCATTTCTGATCTGATTTCAAAGCGAAGCAGAGGAAACGTCTGCTCACGTCGTCCGCGTTATTACCTGCTGTGTAGACGTCAAAGTAAGTGGCCTTGTTGGCGATGTTTCCTGCAGGTTCCAGGCCTGGTCCCTGGGCCGTGGCCTTGCTGGAGTCTCCTTGAGCCATGCCGACCTCCACCTCAAAAGGACTCTTAGAGATGTGCTGCCCTGCAAACAGGACTGTCACCTACGAAACAGACAGAAGAGTGAAAACTAGAACCATCAGTTTCCCCCTTACACAGTGTCTGCACTGCAAATTATTTGTTTCTTACCAAGATAAAAAAACAACAACTTAGATTTAGAGGTGTCAGATAAGCAGTATGGAAAAAAAATACTTATTTTCTACATCAATCTTTGTTTGTTTTTGACAAACTAAAGTTGTAATTAATGAATGTGATGGAAATGTGCCTTTCTAAATAAAAAGAGAATAAAAAATAAGTAAATAAATCTGTACTCATTTATCGTATAGTGGTGTTTTTACATTCCCAGTTCAGTTTCAGCTCCTGTCTCCATACGACTCTCTTCTGTAAAAGCCCAATTTCTTCTGATAGAAGCAGATCAGGCGCCATTTTTGAGTTTAAATTTAAATAAACCGTTGCCAGCATCATGGTGAGCATGATATAGAAAAAAAATGTGCACCTGTGGCAAAGTATCAGAGGGAAGAGGTTTACAAATTAAGGAAGAGAAGAGTAAACCGTTTTTAGATTGTAGTTTTTTTGGTTTCTACCATACCTAGCAATCAGCATTGCTCCTTAACCATTTAACCAAATGCAAGAAAAACGTTATTTCACAATCATTTGGTTTGTAAATTAAGCGATTAGTGAGTTTAATCTGCATCAGATGACTCAGGACATGCAAGAAATTATTATCAGTGTCATGAGTCTGATGTTCGTTAAGGTATGGAGGGAGTGAAGTGTTCAGATCCTTTACTTAACCCTTAAATGCAAAGATGCTTTTTGTAATTTTTCCAAAGTTTGCAGCACAGTGAGAATATTTCCACCTGCTATTAAACTAGACAACTGGAATTGCACCAACACACAAGTAGGAAGCAAGAAAATATGCAAAATAACTTCAGCTTCTGCATTCATCACGTCTCTTTATCTCACCTTGTGCATGCCTGTGACTTTGGGAACATAGTAGACGGAGTAGGTGCGGTTCTTATCGTTGTTGGCCGTCACTTTGGCCTGGAGGAAATTTAGCAAAAAACAAAATGTTATCAAAAGTTATAGTCAGAACTTAAATGATAAAATCTCACCGGGGCCAAAACAAGCAAAAATCATCATCAAACCTCTTCTCTGTGTCCTGCAGGGTCCTCCACGTAAACCAGCACCTCGCCCATTCCTGCACTGATGGTCTCAACAGTGAACACAGCCTTCTTCATCACCACATTGCCAACGGGCTCAACGCCTATAAAAGAGGAGCGCTGATTAAAGGACGTGTGTATGGTACGTGGCTCGCTGTTTTCAGGTGTTCACGGATGTAAACATGTAAAATGATTAGTCTAAGCTAATTACGATGAAGTCTAGCTGCAGATGTGTTCATGTGTACCTGGTCCATAGGCACGGGCCTTCTTGGGGTTGAGTTTGGGTCTGAGAGGTGCACCAGGCTTCAGTTTTGCCTTGGGGAACTGGGACAGGTAGGTCATGACTGAGTGCTCGTCAACGTTGGGGTCAACAATCTCCTCGGGGGTTATAACCTAGGTGACAGAGAGAAGAAGGAAAAAGTTTTCCACGTTAACAGGAGCTGGTTTTTGTTGGCGTCGAAAGAGAAGGGAAGCTGCAGCTGTGCAGCCTGGAGCGGGGCTTGATCGGTTTCCTTGGAGACCGTTACCCACAAAACAAGTCATGTTGTGATTTACTGATCGAAAACCACACACCAACCACTACCGTAGCTCAGGCGGCACCTGAGACGGGCTCGCATGCAAGGCATGCTCAGTGTCTGACTCTGCAAGCCGCAGAGGCAGCAGGGGAAGGGACGGAGCCAGTTTCTTAGCAGAAGCAGACCTGAAGGCGGAAACAGCAGCGACCACAAAGCCAACTGCCAACACGCTACACTGTGCCAGTCATGCCAACACAACACTGACAGACACGCTCTCGAGAGAGCCGCCAGACACAACAGACACTTCCGCCGATCTACAGCCGATATGTTTTAAAGCTGAACCAACACTAAAGGAGATATAATGTTGGATTTAACATCTCATAACTTGACATCCAAGTGGAAGTCCCAAAAAACTAAAAGCTAAGGATGCCCCAAACCCCTTTCCATGGTAGGCGTCAGTTCGAGCTTTATTGGCATATTTGGGATCCACTTACATCCATTGCCTTAGCTTAGCTCCATTAGCTTAGAGATGCTAGCAAAAACTAAAGCGCTGTGTCTCCAAAACAATCTGAAAACAGTGTAGGGTTTTATGAAGAGGTTTCAATCTTCCGTTCTAAATGACTGGTGGGGAGGATTTGGTTTCAACAAGAACATCTGCAGGTGTTGCCTTCGTGGAAATCGCGTGACTAGGGTCTGCTAACGACCAGCTAGTGGAGCACATGGTCCACCACGCAACTAGTCAGACTGAAGCCTCTTTGCCCAACGTTCGTGCTCATTTCGAAAAAGAGTGTGTCATTTCTGTTCACCTGTGGGATACCCAGCCAGTCGTCAGCTTGCTGCATGGCCTCGCGGGCGTTGTCCACCGGTTTCTTTTTATCCCACTGGTCCCAGTCAGGGCACAGACCTGCAGAAAAAGAAACAAGGTCAGTTGGATTTACAACAATGGGGAAATGAAGAAATTGTGATTATGATAATAGCATGACCCCGCGACTGAATTGTGCAAGGCCTTCCAGCTCCGTAAACACTTTTCTTGTCAGTTGAGGCAAATAAGGAACCCTGCCAACACTAATAATCACAGCGTGATAATATTCTGGACTGATGCCGCATCAGGGAGCTATGTTTCTGTTGGAAAACTTCATCAGTTTAGTTATGGCCAAGATGTTCCAGTCTTGATGACATCCAGCAGATAATGGAAGAATGCAAAACATGCCTAATCTTTATTTCAAGGCGAGACCGACGATAGGGTGTCGGGTCATACATCTGTGTCTCTGCGGTTCCTCAAGATGTCTGCCCTTGGCAACATTTGCCGGATGCACCATGGCACGTCGTGGTGACACAAGGCATGCCGGCATATTATTTCTGGATACCGCCAGAAATATCTTTCAGCCTGAGGCTGGCTGGTGATCCGCAGGTATGCCAGGCATCTTCAGCATGTAAACAGAAACTTCCTCCATGACCTCACCTACGTCCCTCCTCCCTGCTCCTTCTTGTTGCCTTCTTTCCCAAACTTTACAGGCCCATAAAGATAAGGCTCAGTACTCCACCCTACCATCACCCCTTGCCCTCAGTTTCCCCTCACTCAGGTGAGAATTACGTACTCATGCTTTACCCCTACCCGGCCTCAGATGCACGGCGGTCAACAAGCTAACAGTGTGGAATGGCACATCCATTGGTTTGTTGCGCTATTGATAAGTCCACTGCTAAATACAGATGCACAAAGCAGCTATCATGTCTGCAAACCTTTAATGAATCTCATTTCTAGCTTTAATTGAGTCTTTTCCTATCGTTAATTCCAACGACACAACGGCGTCCTTACCCGGAGCGCAGCTGTCGACCAGGGCACCCAGGGCGCGACCGGTCTGCCAGTCCCTGTTGAAGTTGGTGATGGGGAGCTCGGGCAGTTTGTTCTGGATCCATCCCAGCAGCCTCTGCTTGGGCGTCTTCTGCTTGCCGTCGTCCCCTTCTTCCTCCTCGTCCCACATGGGCATGGAGATGGAGTAGTGCAGGATCAAGGTCCATATCAGGCCCAGGATCAGCTTGAGGTTCCCGTCCACTATGGCTTTAGAGTCTGGAGAGAAGAAGTTGAGGTCAGTTACCGTGCTCAAACACTGGTACAATCTTAATAAGGTCAAATATTCTTTGATCTTTGACCTGAGGAGGGACTGAGGATGTCCAATGATCTGTGCTTCAAACTGCAGATCCCCCTCAGAAGTGTCTCTGCTATCTGCTCTTTAATGTATGGCTAGGCCCCCAAAGGAGGAGGAGGATGATGCATACCAAGAACTCACTGACCCTTTTTGTACAGATTTAAATCTCACTTTAGACCAAGTTACAGCGGTAAGGGCACACCAATAAAGCTTTTATTGGTACTTTAATCTGAATAATAGTTCTGGAAATAAGATAAGATAATCTGGTCTATTCCAGATCAAAACTAAACTGCACAAGGTACGTAGTCGCTACTATGATCATCCACAGCTATGCAGACGACATCCTGGTTTATATGCAGCAACTTTCTAAACAAATGACGACGACTCGGTGTGCAAATGCAACTCAGTTTACTTGGACAGGGTTCAGAGATCACTGTCCTCTCTTCAGACACTACTCAGCTCATAGAGTCTGCGCTGGTATTTTCCTTGAAGGCAGTTTATTACATGACATCACCTGCAAACACTGCAAAAACTAGAAAATTCAGTTTACTTCTTGTCTATTTTTACTTTTAAATCTCAGTTTACTAAAAGCACTAACAATAGCCCGTCTTTAAAAGTAAATATTACACAAACATGAAACTTTATGATTGAGTAAAACTTTCTCCAAGATGTAATCTTGGTAATCCGTAAAACAAAGGCGGGTACTATGACGGTAAAGGGAATTCGGAGATGAATCATATTGCCATTAGGGTTGAGCAAGAACATGACTATTTCAGTATAGTCTCATTTACTGACACACGGAGACACGTTGTGATCAATTACACAACAGCGTGCGCACCTCGACCCATATTTGGTTCCCCCCAAACAATATCTGGAGCATTTATTTCTTTCTGCTTTCGAGTCTGAACCACACCGCACCCCGCTGCAAGCCGAGGAGAAAGTGAAGCAAGAAGCTAGTCCGGGCATGAGGACACACATCGCCGCCCATAAACAGTACAACGTGCGCAGAAGGAGAAGTAGATCAGGAGGGGTGATCGCTCAAGCCCAGCCTTCAGGAAAGGGTGGAGCAGTGTGTTTGTGTGTCTTCTTGTTGCTGGTGATTAGGACAAAGTTAAGAGACGAGGAGGAGGGGGATAGGGTTAATGTGCGGCTTCTTTTGAGGAACTGAGACAGAGGTGGTGATTGTTATCTATGGTGTACCCGCAGGGTCTCTGCAGGGAGGGGCATTTTGAGGCTTGTCAATACAAAAATTACAGATTCTGTCAGTGATTTACGACTGTTCCACACCGAGGCGTCAACCACTTCAATATTAGTTGAATTTGTTCTGTTGTTGTTGACGAGGCTGGAATAATTATTGGTGGCAAGCGGCTTCACCTCAACAATAACGAGACCTCAAATTAGACCACGCAGTCGGGGGGCCGGAGCCGCTGATTAGAAGATTTGCAGTGGCCTGTTGGGTAAGGAGCCGCAGAGGAAGGGTTGGGACGGATAAAGGGTTGGGGTATCCCAGAGCTGTGAAAGCTGCGCTCGCAAACATGCTAGCCCTGCGACACGCATGACATGTCAGCTGCTCCCGACGGAAATTAAATACCCGCCACGTGGAGATAAGTCGGAGTGAGGTCAGACGTAAAGACCTGTTTGGATAACGTGTCCCGGGAGAGAGAGGCAACGGTTGGAAAGAAGAAGCGACGTCACCGGACCAAGAAGCTTTGAGATGCAAGAGAGCCGAAAAGAGACTAAGTGCACCTGAAAAATTATGACAAAGTGTCGCCTGGGGCTGGAGATAAAAGCTATAAATTGTCATCTCCACTGATTGGAAAGGTTCAGCGGTATGTGCAAGTGTGCCACAGGTTCATACTCGCAGCAAAGAATTCAGATTATCCAAAACAAGGGTGCGTCCCGTAGCGCACCGTCGTCCACTGTGTCGCAAACACACTCAGCATAACAGGACCACACAGTCAGAACCAGAGCAGCAGGACATTTAAAAAACAAAACAAAAAAAAACTTTATTGTATTTATTTTTGTTCCTTTTTTAAATGTTGAAGCAAGAACCAGAATCGGCCCGTCCCCTGCAGCGCCAGACAGGTCAGCGGTTCCTTCTCTCTGGACACTGTTAGGACGTATATTTGCACCGGCCCTTCTGATAACTTGTGTATCTGCGAGCGTACGTTATCTGATTCATGCCTCTCGCGCACAAAACCCACTAAACACGCGAGGAATCCACCAGCATTCCCAGCAGACCACAGCGCACCAGGCCTGGTGGAGTCCATATACGGACACAGACTGCCGTGGACTCACCCTCTGCTGACGCATAACCCACCCCCACCCCACCCCGGCTCCCCCCAGCCCCCATCCAGTTGCGAGTGTGTGCGCTTTGGTGCGGATTCCGCTGTTTGTGCGCGTCTGCGGCTGATGTTCTTTTTTGCCCCCAAAACTCTCATGACTCATCCGTTTGGCTCGCTGCAGACCAACCCCCTCCAGGCCCTCCAGCCCCTCCGGCCTCCCCTTCCAGTGCACTCCCGTGACATTGCAATGACATCATCGCAACCCCTGAACCACACAGCCTGATCTGGCCTGAGGAGAGAGAGAGAGGGAGAGAGTGCAGAGAAGGGCGACAGCAGGAGGAAAAGGCTCCTCGCTATATTCATAGTTGCGCTGCAACATCTGGAGCAGATTAGTCCTGAAATCTTGTTGTAAGGCGAAGGGCAAGCAGCGCCGCCAATGTCTGTCCTGCCCGGTCCATAGTATCTTTATATTTAGTCACAGAACACACTGTAATAAAATATAGAAGACCATAGAGGAGTCAGATATGTGACCATTTAGCATTTCTAGGCCGCGTCTTGCATCTTTATTTTCTCCGTTATGAGACGTTAACTGGAATTTAAATCCAGCAGAAGGTGGATGTTTGTCATGTCTACGCTGCTAACTCTCCTTTTCTGAGAAGGAGCATATCGTGCTATTGATAAGTGGCAGGAATTTCATGTTTGATAAAGTTTGCACGGAGATTTTTTTACCATCATTCCTCTCCGTTTCTTGTACATTTGCTAATTCTGCACATTTATTATACTTCATTTAATCTTTCTTCTACTTGTGGAGTGTTTTTTTAAAGTGCAACTGAGCTACTGTGACCAAGTAGTTTCAATAAACTTCATCAAAGTGTAAGATTTATTTCTAAACCACTGATCGCTCCCATCCATTCCACTGACATTAATTTCACCGGCTACGTCTACAGACAGAAAAACGCACGCGCGCACGCATGCAGGCGTATCTCAAAGGAGAAAGGAGACACTGATCGAGAACTGACCACTAACGCACAAATTGCACGTTGAAGCAGAGGAGAGAGCGGGGTTACGGGAGGCCACGAGCCGAGAGTCAGACATCAGAGAGCAGCTGGAGCCGCCGAAACAGCGCACGCTTCCAGCAGCTTTAAAACTGAACTGTAAAGCGCAGTTTTTCCTAGATTGATCAAATTGGTTTGATGCTACTTGTGGGCAGTGTTTTCCAGCAGCTGGAGTGAGGTTGAAAAGCAGCGTGGGACGGCTAAAAGTAGTAACGTGAGCTGGGCTGAGACTGGACCAAGCCGGGTATAGGCAGAATCGATTTGGGATTACATAATGGGATATACCTCTGCACGCAGCTGGATAGTTATAGGAGCAAACAAGGGACATTAAGTTAATGCTCCATCCTTTAAAAGTCATATATAGCAGCGACTCCAAATGATTTGACTGGGCAGGAGCGTAATCAGTTCCCAACGGAGCAACTCCAGTCCAGACCAACAGAAAGGCGTGGTCTGGCTTCCAGGTTACAGCTGCTACAGCACATTTGATAAAAGACAACTCAAGTATGTTAGAGTTGCTGTTTTTATTTTTATCCGTTCTGCAAATTCATCCCGTTCTGCGATTATTTCTGACTTTGCAGACGTCCGTTACATCCGTGTCCCCTTTCAATAAACTCTACTATCTCACGCGCATAAAGTGCAGCGCTTAAACGATCGCGTTTTCCCCAATTTTTTTCCCCCCCGGATCCTTGTTTCTGGGTCTTCGAATTACAGAAGTTGCCCACAGGCGCGCACTCATGCACGAGGATGGAAAAACCCCAGTGAGACAGAACAGACTGAGGAAATGTCACACATTCCAGGCTGGCCTTATCGCTCGCTCTCTCTCACACACGCACGCACACAAGAAAGAAATAAAAAGTCCAACTATAGAACATGACATTAATTCCGCTCGCAGCCTGAATCATCCAAGACGCTAGGAATCTTTGACTTGCAGCTCCCTCTCCTTCCCCTCCCACCTCCCCTCCTCTAACTCCATGCAACAAGCCACACTGGAGCTACTACACTTCCTCCACTTCCTTACTCCTTCCAGTCATCTTCCCTCCCTCCCCCCTCCCTCTCTCCCCCCCTGCTGAAAAAAAAAAAAAAAAAGTTCCTCCTGGTTTTTTAGCCTTAAAAGGGCAGAAGCAAACTGAATCCTGGCAGCCCTCCCATTCCCTGAGCTCTGGTTACAGACGGGAAGGGAGGAGGGAGGGAGGGAGGACAAGACATGGAGAGGGAAGGAAGGCAGGGAGGGGAGGGAGGGAGGCTTGGGGGGTGACGATGGGCCAAGAAAGGGAAAAAAAAAGGGAGGGGGAAAGTGCTGCGTCTGACATTTTTAAAGCCCACACGTACAATAGTGCCCGCTGATAATGGGCCGAGATATTTAAGTCATTTAAGTGAGGAGAGGAAGAAAAGGAAGGGGACAAGAGGGGGGGGGAGGGGGCAGAGGGGAGGGCTAAGACAGAGGCCGGCGAGACGAGGTGAGAGGAGGACACCGGCTCCTGCATAAGGTGATGAAGGAGGAGGAGGAGGAGGAGGAGGAGGAGGAGGAGGAGGAGGGTTGATACGTGCCATGCTGCTTTAATCAGCTGCTTTGCTTCCTGGAAAACTCCGAGAACTATAATCAAAGCATAAGACGCTACTCCGGGTTTCACAAGATATTGACAGTTCCTGGCTCGGCTGAGACAATTCAAGTCTGGAAAAGCAGAACCCCTCCAGACATGTTTCCGACGGGCCGCATGAGTCTGCAGGGTAAATGTTGTAACATGAAATTGAGCGAGGAGAGCGGCAAAAGCTGAGAACTGCCAGTGCAGCTTGAACATTTTACACACTGAAAAGAAAAAAAAGACGATTTATTAAAAGTACGTGAAAATAAAACGCTGCTTTGTGTCGGCTTTTCTTTTTTCTTTTTTTCTCGGCCCGAACACGAGGCATGGGGCGTCTGGGCCCGCTTCCAGTTCTGATGTAATGCAATAGCGGGAATGCCGCTACGCTGAATGGGAACGTGCACTCGGCTAATCCTCAGCATCCACTCCGCCGGTCCACCTTCGTCTGTGCACAACGGAAGTTTGCGCTAACGATACCGATCTGGCCGGAACTGATCCATTTTGGACTCCGGTGATTAAACCCTCGGTTATCTGGCTTCTCTGACTCACACTTTTTACTTTTTAGTTTTCTTTTTTATCTCGTCTGCAGAAGTTAAAGACACAATTTAACGCAATGTGATAACCCCTGACACAAGAACGCTCTCAGTTAATAGGCTAGTTGCATTTCCCACTGGGTCTATGGATTTGCTCTATCATCATGTCACAACCAACACAATGGCTCAGTCGGGGATGTAATGAGCTTAAATCTACATCAGAATGAGTTTTAAAGAGGTAATACTTTGACCATGGTCCACACCTGGACATCTGGAATTTCAATAATAATGCTAAAGACACGCTAAAAGAAGCTAAATCTTCAAGGGCTTTATCGGCGTGTGCACTCATTTGGTCCACAGGTGCGGAAGTTTGGACCCTAACCTATGGACAAACCACGGGCTGAGTTGTTGGCTTGAAAGTTGAGAATTTACAAATAAATTGAACTGTATTGTATTGCGAGTAGAGGCAAGAGAAACAGCTTTGGGTTCAGCTGTCTTACTAAAAGGTTTCCCAGGTTTCCATCCCCGCCCAAATCCATGGTTGAGGTGCCTTGAGCAAGCACCTTATCCAAACTGCTTCCTGGGTGATGCACAAATGACGGCGTTACTAATTGGTGGATGCCTGACATTCACCTCCAAAGAAATGTAACTACATGTCGCAGCAACACAGGCCGCAATAGCTGTGATTGGTCCGCTTGGTAGTAGTGGATTTCCACTTTACCATTTCCGGATGCTTCTCCAGCTCCGCAATTTCCAAACTGATTGTTTGAAATTGGCTCAATAAAGATGGAACACATGCAGGAAAGGTTAACGTAGGAGGTTCAAAGGTACAAGCATTTGTACGACTTGTACGTTTCAGTCGTCCTCAAGCAGGAAGTAGAAACAAAAATGAGAGTTTTCACAAAGCAAGCTGGACTGACGAGTGCACGCCGTAGGCTACGTACGTAGGTTACATAGAGGCGTAATGGATGGGTCAAATGCATAAAATAATTTCCCCGTGTGGAATCAGAACAGTAAAAGGACTAGAAACTAGTACTGAAATGAGATCATGGTGAGCTAAAACAAAAAGAGAGGCGACTTTCCCAGGCCGCTCTAGGCATGCCTTATGTCAACACCTTCTTAAGTGGGGACAGCTAGGACGATGAATCTTGCACGGACACTGCAAGACCAGTGGAGGTTAACTTTCAACTACTGGAACTTGCTTGTTTGTGTTAACAACCAGAAACCGGTGCAGCTAATTTCCATTAATGGAAATAAAACCTCAAACTTCCCACCAGTCCCTTAGAAATGAAGAAGCTACTCGGATGAGTGGTGAAACGTTTTCTCAACAATCCAATATGTGGTTAAACTAAAAAAGACCTTCATTAGCTTACCTTTGTAAGCTAACACAGTCATAGTGAATCAGAATCGCTCCCACCAGCAATAATTAAATCACATTTATTTATTTGTCACTTTTTGTGGGGCACACTCATATCTCATTGTGAGACTAAATAGGCCGGACCTCTATTGAATTAGCTCAATTAAATCACTTCAAAAGGAGTAAATAATGGTTAATGGACTTACCCTGGAGACATCTGTAAACTCAAATTAGTTTTTCTAAGAACAATAAAAGGGTAAAACCATCCAACGGGTCCAATACGTTTCAGAGTCCAAACACACTTTCCAAAGCTGAAAGGTGTAAATTTTTAATGAAGGAACATATTATTCCTTTAACAAATGAAAAGCTGAATTAGCAATCCATAAAAACACGCCATTGTTCACTTCACTACACTCGTGGGGTTTTGCTGCAAGATCGTTATTTGGTCTGGCATTACGTACACGCAGCTAATACTGGCTAAAGTAAAGTGGTGGTAGCACATTCTCCTTTGTGAATCTTATCCTGGAAAGTTGAAGACTTTCTTCTTTTCTTCGCCTGTGCTACATTACGCTACGTGTTAGCATAGAAACGGACGCACATCTCAAGAAACACGTGGTTTGGTTACGACTCTAAACCAGTCCAAACGTTGCAAGTACACCAGAATACGGTCATATCAATGATTTGAAAGTGGAGGTACAGTTAGCCTTTGCTAAAGCTAATTTTCTTCAATTTTTTTGTAATTTTCTTCCAATGTAACAGAAAATCTAGTTGTTGTACTCATAACGCAGAAAGACTAGAGTAAAATATCAGACTTTCTCAATCGATTATAGTTTTTTTTAAATCATCCTAAAAAGTGGCTAAATTACAGTTATACGGATTTGAATGGCACCTACTACAAGACGCTCATACACACCCACTTGCCAGTTACGCTATTGACAACAAATGCACACAAATAAAAACAGTCCCTGCAATAAATCTCATCCTCATGAAGGTTCTGGTATTCAGCATTTGTTTTTAATAACTCGGGGAGCTGTTGATTTAACTGTGTTTTCATTGTGGAGACTGTGGTTTGTAGTAGCATTGAATTGTGTTGTGTTGCACCAACACATATTTTGACATCCCTATTTTAGTCAGAGGGCCGGGGTAAATAACGGAAACACTCCAGACTTTAATTTAATCCGGTTTAACGGCGCCACAAACTACATCCTCCAAAAATGATCATCCAGTTGAATTGCCACCTTTCGGACGCCGTTTCCACATCTCAACCGTCACGTAGGAGGATTTAGTGCAGGACGGTTTATGTTAGAATGGATTTATTTTTCGCTGGTGTGCCTAATGATGTGGCCGCCACGAAAGGGCGTAACAAGCGGAGACAGCTGGGTTTTGACACACGAGCATCTGTCTCAACCTGCACGCCTGTACTTCCAGGGAGCCGCCAGGTACAAAAGTTACACCATCGTTCGCTCTGTTTCGCAACCCGCCCGCGAGGATGACAAGAAGAGTTGGGTGCAACAGCTGTCGACAAACTCAGTCACTCACAGGCTCAGTCAAGTACAGGTGAAGGGTTTTTAAAAAACCGGGGCTGGGCCAGTGAAGACCTGACACGGTGCAAAGACAGTCTGTGCTGACAGCAGGCAGAAGAAGAATCTGCACAAGCAGCACATTGTTTAATTAACACAACAAGTCTTTATCTGCTGAACTGCTCATCGCCGTTAAAGCTTCACTGCGCACACGTTAATGGGATGGTGCAAGGAGAAATGATCCATCTCGTACAAACATGGGCATGACACAACAGTGCCGCTCTAAACCTAACGCAGATAAGATGCCTCCGAATGTGGGTTTGGGTTAGAGCGAAGGTGCTAAGACGAGAAATGACGTCCTGACACTGCTAAGGAGAGTAAGCTAAATAAACAGGCTGGTATATGTGTGTGTGTGGGACGACCGGTGCTACGTTCAGTGTCGCTCCTCCGCCCCGGTAGATGGCAGCCTCGCAGCTCTTGAGCCGCGTTCCAGACTGAACACGAGTTCTCCTCTGGATTTAATCAGTGGTCATGTGTCTGCTGCCGCCGCCGCTGCCGCTCCAGATCATGTGGGGTTTTTGGTCAAAATTACAGAAGGAGAGATTACCTGTTGGGCTGCAACCTCATTACAGTGCAGTCTTGAAGGAGAGAGAGCGTCGCTGTGGCTGCACACGGCCTGATGGAATATCCAGCAAACAACAGCGTTGACCATTAGCATGTCAGCGCTGAGATGCTAATGGAAACGTTTAAAGGCACTGTGATTAAAGCTGGTGGAGGAGACAAGAAGTCTGGCAGGTCGTAGTCCTGTTACCTCAGCTGTGTTAGTCCAGCTCAGGGCTGAAACTATTAGATTAGATATTCAGTTAAAATAACAGTGTGGAAAACGTCCTCTGGCTGTAGCTGCACGTAGCCAGACTCAATAATTATCAAAATATGAGTTTGGTAACATGTCATTTAGACCTTTGCGTGCAATGGGATGGCCCCACAGCCAATCAGAGCCACTTTGTCGTAAACAAACTGAACTTGACGGACAGTATTGACAGTATTTGACTTTGTTGCATGTAGCCCCGCCCCCAAAACGATATGATTAGCCTGGCAGATCTTCACAGACTTCACAGTAACTTTGTATCCGCAAATATTTTGTGTTGTAGCTGGCTTCCAGGCCACTCTTACTGAGAGTTAGATGAAAAAGAAAAACAAACAAAAAAAGACACATAAAGAGACAAATATGAGGTTGCAGCATTAGCTTAGCTTAGCAGGAAGCCTGACGCTCGACAAAGTTAGCAATGCTACCTATGACACTTGATTAAACTACTGTGTATTAGCAAACTGTACAGCTTCTGTTAGGTAGCCGTTAGTTTGTTTTACCATTAAATGGAGCTAGCATCTTTAGCTAATTTAAGCTAACTAGCCGATAAGTCGTGAAGTTTCGTGAGCGATTAACCGTTGCAGAAGTAATTGGGATTAATGTCACAATAGAAGTTAAGAGATGGAAGATAATTAGCGCCACCACTAACCAACAGAAACAGGAAGTGGACACAACAAGATGACACCATTAAAAAAATCTTCAAAACGATATGTAAATGGTGAGGGATATAAGGTGTTTCTGTCGATTCCTCCATCTGTTTAAATGGAAATTATTCTATCAATAACGTCTCACAGTCAGCTATTATAACGGCCATCAGATGATTTTGTGTTAACTAGCCACTGAATTACTAAATTAAGAGTATCTGCACAAAACTATTCAGCTAAAGTGTGGAGATTTTCCAGACACCTATGTCACCATGGGCTGGGGAACATTTTATGGCATGAATGACTCATCCATTATCAAATTAATAATTATTTGTTATTTACGGCTCTTAACCAGCTCCCTGCCGTGGCATTAGCTGATTTATGGGTGGGGGAAATTACCCTTCTGGCCTCGAGTAACTCTTAATGACAGACTGTGTTGCACTGGACACTGCTAGGCATCGATGCTTAAATAAAACGAGAAACGAAAGAGGTGTGGTCGCGAAGACTGAACAGAAAAAGAGATGATAAGTCATCACATAGGAAACAGACTTAAAGGGAAGACTGAAAATAAAGTTTTAAGCAAAAGAGAACAAAGAGACGGCGTGCATCACGCTGAGCGGGGATGGCAGTTTGGCAATTTGTGGCCAGGGCTGTTGCCTGGGTGTGTCCCGCTAACTGCAACGAAAGGAGGAAGTAAAAGAGGACAGCAAGAGTCCTCCCTCATCTTCACATTAAATGACTCAGCGGGGGCAGCTGGGGATGAGGGTGAGTCAGCTGGAGGAGCAGACGCGCAGACGGTGGCGAAGCGGGATGGCTCGCCCCGGAGCCTGGTGCCGTGTCCCGAATACCAGCAGTGACCCGTTTAATTAAAACACACAATCGGCCGGGCATCGGGGGTTAGAGTTATGAAGGGGGCAGGCATGTGGAAATGTTGCGCTCTTGTTTTTGCACAGATGATAAAACACAATCTCAGCAGCTTTAATCTGAGTCAAGGCTCCATCACCTGCCGTGTGTGTGGAAACCAAAAAGTGAGACAAACATTCCCCAGAGGATGACAAGGTCTCATTCATGTCTGATTCACACAGACTCCGTCACAATCTCTTTCTTTACTTCCGACCACAGACCAGACTCTTGAGACAGGTAATAACCGCCTTGCCTCCAGGTGTGCGTGAGCCATTCACAGGCTCTTACAGCTGCATATGAATGGGATTATAACAGTGAGAATAAATCTGGGACCGAGTCCATGAAGGACTGTTGACTCTTTGTTCAGGTTCGAAAACAACACAGCTGCACAGGGCTCGGCTCTGCTGGTGCTGCTCTCAGAGCTCGGCGGTTAAACGCCTGATTCACTCAGGATCCGAAACAACTGCAACACCCCGAGTGTTATGAGCAAGCAGCTGCATGTAGGCGAACCCATTAAACCCGCCGGTTTTATGTCACAAAGAGAGAGCCGGGTCCCGAGCCCCAGCCCGACTGCACGACATGAGCACAGACAATAGCCGCCCTGTGAGTGTGTGAGCGTCCCTCTCTCTGTTTCTGAGTGCTCTCCTGTAGGCCGGAGTTGCATCCAGGCTGACAAAGTTTGGCTTGAACCGGCCCAACCCAGTTCAGCTCAGGGAGACTGCGCTATGGGGAACAGTCTGGCTCCCCTTAATCCCAAAACATCTCACCTCAAATCTGGACAGCTAAAGACTTAAAGCGTCTACTTTTAAGATGCGACGCACATGGTTACATTCAGCGGTGTTACAAACAGTACCAACTTTACTCATCATTCACACTAATCCACAGGAGAAAGTGGGGTTTTAACACTTTTTCCCCAAACGAGGTGGCGGTGTTTTCCTATGAGGCTGCACAAATGTAATCCGTCCCTGCACCCTTGCAGGAGCGCAGCCATGCACGCCTCTTTAAATGACCACAATTTAAATCGTGCATTGTAGTCTTGCAGCTCAGCTAACTGCAGCCCCCTTCTTAGCAACATGTGTGCACCAACTGCAGTGCAGAGGAGAGCAGAGGCCACCTCAGTGAAGGTGGAGAAAGCCTTCATTACTGGCACTCATTCATCACACATCCACACGTCCACCTCACCCACCTATGGACACCAGCTTGATGTTCTCCTTGTCCAGGAACTCCAGCGCCACGGACACGTTCTCCAGCTGCATCTGGCGGAAGGTGGGCCTCTGGTTGTACTTTCTGAACATTTTCTTCTGGGACAGGACCTCCAGGAGCCCGATGAGCCGCAGCCCGTCGCTGAGGTCCGTCTGCAAGTTGCCGATCCGCTTGTTGACGCATTTCAGGTGCTCGTTACACCAGCGGGTGAAGGTGTTCTGCTGGATCTTCTTCCATGGCGCATCCTCGGCCAGGTCTTTCTCCGTAGCGGGCATTTCTGCGTCCTTGTCCGTGGAGAGAGTGTTGGGAGCGGGCGCGGCGCTCTGGTGGAGACGGGGGTGGGAACCACTCATTTTTATGGTTTCTGCTGTCTCTCGGTTCGCTGGATTTTTTTCTTTCTGGGTGGAGTCTGCTCAACTTTTTCTTAGCCGCTCCCCCTCTTTCTTTCTCGCTCTCTCTCTCTGTCTCACTCACTTTCTGACTCGCCTGTTTGAGAGAAAAGAAAAGAAAAGAAAAGAAAAGGAGTGAACATGTGAAAGTTACTTGTAGCCTGGAGATAGGAAGAAAGAATGTAGGTGGAGGGAGGTAGAAAAGTAAAGTCATTTATTTATTATTTTTGAACGAATCTGCACAAGAATTGAGATAAAAAACGATAAACAGCAAGTTACAAAAGCAAAATTAATGAAATATGCTTTAGATAGAGATGAATGTAATGTTAAATCACAGGAAAAAGAAAGAAAACTGTAAAATAAGCTGTAAAACCTCAATTATAAGTTGTTTTCACTCACAATTCAGACCTAAAACCGTGTAAAAACTAAGATTTGTTGAGTTTAAACTGCAAAAGCTGTGTTTGCTTTTTCAATAGCTCCCAAAAGTAAAGTTTCTGAGATGCAACCACTGTCAAAGGGTTGTAGTTTGTGCCAGAAGATAAGATTTTATCCAAAAAAGCATTTTTCTAGTTAAAAAAAGGCAACTGGACTTAGTAGAGTTTTTCAAGAAGACGTTTCACCACTACTCGGATGAAAACGTCCAGTTGCTTTTTAAAAAAATGCTTTTTTAGACTTTGATAAACTTTATTGATCCACAAGGGAAAATGTTTTTGGACATACCATGACCTGGATGACTAAACACAGATTGATCCATTTCAGTAAACACATTTTATCATCTAGTCCTATCTAGCCCAGGCGGCTGCAAAAAAACAACAACAACAACACAATACAGGATGTAAAAACAAAAAGCATAAAACCAGAGATTAAACATTTTTTATGGTCTCAATAGATGCCTGACTGATGTGCAGGTGTGCTGTTGCGCTTCTGCAAGCATCCATTGTTGATTTATCCCGGTCTGGGGGCTCGTTCGTTCGTCCTTGCAGCGATGCTGTGGCTGCAGGAGGAAACTGTTTGTCTTCAGAGTCGGAAAAAGCAGCGAAGTTGCGCGATGTTGTCAACCCAGGATCAAGAGCAAGAAAGGCCGAGATGCTCTGAGCTGTATTGAACAAGTCCCAAAAACTAGGGCTATATGAGATTATCAAACGCTCCACACGTGTCCTCTGTGGCAACAACAAACAGAAGGAATCCATTAACCTCGTGAAGAGAGATAACAGTAAATGGTTTGCCTCGTGCATGAACTCACTCGCTGCTCTTTTCTGTCCTTTTTTTTTTGCCTTCGTGGACGTTACTGAAGATGCCTTTGTATTTTTTGCATGTGGATGATTTGTATCTGTGCTCAGTTTATTGAATCACCTGCAAGGATTTGACCTTTTAGAGCATTTTGTATAAGAACTGAGCTGAACTGCATTTCGGATGCCGCAAATTATCAATCTCTGCAACTCATTTAAAATCCGAGTTACTAGAAAGCATCTTTAATATGACCCACATATGTTGACAATCTATCTATCTATCTATCTATCTATCTATCTATCTATCTATCTATCTATCTATCTATCTATCTATCTATCTATCTGATTGCTTTTCTTCCAGAGAGCAACACAACAGCAATGGCTGCAAACGATGGACGCTGCAACATGACTCTCTCCTCTTTTGACTAAATAAGGAGCTCAGTGCCAGGAGCCACAGTGTGGCCAGCAGCCATCAGAAATGCTCGGCCTTTGTTTGTGTGTGTGTGTGTGCCTGCGGGTGTCTGGTCAAGGGAAAATCTGAGGAATGCCCCCATAACAACCCCCCGGAGCCCCCCAGCCTTAATAACACCCCAATAAAATACCCTATTAATTAACACAAACAATGGGGAAATTATCATGCCTTAACCTTCACTGGGCCGTTTAAAAAATATTTGAGTTGTTGTTTTTTTTTAATTTGCAGTTCAGCTCTCCTCCCTGCAGTAATTTACTACACGTCACAGCTTTCATTACAAATAGACTAAAAACATATTAAAATCACAAAAAGGTGCAGAAACAGGACGGAGGCCAAACCAACACGATCAGATTTTACTCACGTCCTGGGCTCAACTTGCGCTGAACTGCACAGGGCGCAATTATTATGTGGCCTGGAGGTAAGAGCCGAAGGACTGGCGCAACCCTGAATATTTACTGCCTATTGTTTGAAAGGAATTTGCCAAATAAACAAGGGACAAAACGCGGGGCGGGGACAGAAGGAGCAAGGCAAGACAAAGTTGGAATATTTCAGGGAGAGAGAGAGAGAAGACTCGTTGCTTTGTCCGGACTGTCATTTGGCTCCATCTAGCGATAAAACACGGTACTACACCCAATTCTTATTAATTCCTCCCTCTGTACATTGCAAATAAATATACGTTTTCTTTAATAATAATAATACATTTTATTTGTGGGCACCTTTCAAAGCAGCAGTGGATAAAACATCTAATCTTCTTCTCACCTTAGATTCACTTCTGCTTACATTTAGCTAAACAAAGCTGACGTCTTTATCTGATACTGTCTGATCGGAGGGCTGCTGTGGTCTAGTGGTGCAGATGCATACCTTAAAACTTTATTTTTTCCAGACTAAGTAACCTTTGTGCACCTACAAGCAAGCTGCATTTGCTCCAGTGACGTATTTAATCACACGTTTGTTGCACAATTACAGTTTCTTGACACTTATGTAAGAGACTACACAAGTAACTACTCATTTCCACCCTTTGCCATTAAACTCCTACTAAGTGTCTGCACAGAGACATTGTTTGACACTAGTTTAAGACACTTTTCATTCTCTAAGCACATTTGGCTGTGCTATAATTAATGCAACCAGTATTTATGTGTTTCAAATCAGACTAGAAAGTCTGGCCCTGATCTTACAGGCTGCAACCGTGCACATATCAGAAGATAACAGGGATCAAGAAGCCAAATCTTACCCAAGTCTGCGCTAAAACAGGATGTGAGTGAGGCAAACTTCAAAGCTGAGCTGAGTTAACACACTGCCAGTTCACATTTTGCTTACACGTCAGGCCCTTTAATCAAAGCCTTCAGCACACACTTTATTTCCAGCATCGAGTGAATCACAAGAGCGACGAGCAAAGTAATGGGCGCAAGTGGCGGGTGCAAATAAAGTAAGGAGCCCGTGAGACAAAGGGCTCGTTTTACCGAGCAAACAGAGCCCGGTGAGAGCCTTTTGTGGTACGTGACAGCCACGCCTGATAAACTGCTGAACACTGATCAAACCGTGCACGCGGCACGATCAATATTAAGTTAGACCAGAGTCACATTAGTTTGCTGGATGGTGTGAGCGCATGCCGCCGGGCCTTCCTCCCCCTCCCTCCGCCTCTTTGTGTCGCCTCTATTAGCAGCCTGTCGTCCTCACTCACCACACCCATTCAGCCGCAAGTGGAGCTCAGCAGAGCCCGAGCTCAGCGTAAGCCCTGCACAGGAAGCTGAGCGAAGCAGCCGGCATCGTGTGCCAACCACACGACACAGAGCAGTGTGGAGAGAGAGAGAGAAAGAGAGAGTCAAATGCACAGATTACAGCAAACTTATGGTTTTCCCCTTTTACCTTCCTGCAGACACAGTGTGCTTGACTGAGGTGGCACTTGTTGGTTAAATGTAAATGTGCTCAAGGCGGGTGAAACGAGGACAGGTTTGATGTGCATGTTTTCAGACTTTCAAAACCAACCATCCTCTTCTATTACTTTCAAGGCTTTTCTCACTTTTATTTTTTTTACCAAGTTGCTGCAAGTTTGCACCAATCTAACACTTAAATATAACCACGTGTTTGTTTTACCACGTAAATTGTAAATTAGAAAGAAACAAAACAAAGGCAGTAGCTCTAAACCTAAAAGGCCTTATCAACGACATTCAGACTCAACGTCAAAATTAAACACTTTACTTTTTACAACTTACACAGAAGCCCTCTGACTTTGTGGCAGAGCAAACATCCCAAGCCTACAATCTGAGAACACATGACTGTGTTTAAGATGAAGGCTGAACAAGAATGTTATGACCTCAGTACGTGTTCACCTGCCAGAAAAAAAAAAAAAAAAAAAAGGTTGGAAGCAACTGACCACATCCAGCCCGAGAACAAAAGAGGCACATTCCAGCCTTTCAACCTCATCAGAATCATCATTTACTGCAGTTTCGATCCGGGGACAGACGCGCCGCCAGCTGAGACTCTTCTGATTAGATTTTGTCGAATCAAACGCACAGTTGCATATTAAGCACGAGCCCTCAGTGGTATGTGTACGTCTGTCAAAAAACATCTCACGCAAATACCACTCATGCAACAGCGTACCATGTGGATATGAAACATTAAATGTAGATCTTTTGTCTCTGGTGGAGGTGCTGAGATGCATCCTGCAGACTCAAGCTCTTAAGAAGACAGTTTTGTGCAGCAAACAGGTCAACAACAGGTAAAAAGTAGGTCATAAGTGCATTTAAAAGGGAAACAATACGTAAAATTGACAATTAAATGGCAAAATAAACGTGGGAAACATTATTTTAGATGTATTTTAGTTCTGTGCATGAGCCTCTATGGCGTTCTGGGCTGTTTTGCAATCATAATAGTCCTCAACTATGTTAATATGATAAATAAATCAGTGAGTAGATTAATTCATTAGGCCTTGAACTGTTAAATACCAAAACCAGTCAACTAGCCAACTCCTAAAATGGCATGAGCTGCAGACTAAAGCTTAATCTGCCAGTGACAGGTGCAGAGTTACAGTTATAGTCCAAGTATCCTCGTTACTTTTTCCCTAATCCTCTGCCATTAAACATTTTAGTGCATGACTTCCACTACTGCATCGCCTTTTGAATTATTCTCACAGTAGCACTTTACTTTAAAGGCTTGTGGCTGCAGTGTATTTCGTTCACCGCCAGTTGACCCGCCTGCTCCTGCGGTGTGAGACCCGGTCCTGGCGGCGGAGGGCGCAAGCGGACACTTACTCGACCCCCCGGTATACACACCGAGCAGCCAGCGTCCGCGTATTACCTTATTTGGTGCACAGACCTTAATTCTAACACCGGGGAGATGCTTCAACTCTGCTGCTGCCGCCGCAAGGCGAGGAGAGCCCCCGTGGAGGCGACAGGCGCCGTAATAACAAACTATAGCAGAACGCAGTGATGGAGGGAGGACAAAGGCATCACCGCCGAGTTGCCTCAAAGTTTCACACACACCTAACAAAGTTAGATGTTGCGTCCCGGAGCGCATCAGTTAGCGGGTTACCTCTCCAAACATCATCCTGACAGCTTCCCCCCGTCACCCTGCTCTCACCGGTCCGAAACAACCAACACACACACGCACACACATCTGGCATTAGACTTCATCACAACTTTACAGAGCGCAGTGACATGAATACTCTGGTGGAAGAGACCCCTCAGCATCACTCTCACCCCCACGCGTCCACAGCGGATCGACACTCACCTGTGTGTTTTGTGATCTCGCAGCGCGTACGGCTCTCTGGTCCTCTCTCTTGTCAGTGCGCGCTCCAACGCCACTGTGATCACAGAGGGTGTGTTTTTTGTGTAGCCTATGTGTGAGTGTGTGTGCCGCACCGAGGTCCCGGACCTCCCTCCCCACGCTTAGTCCCGCTGGGGGGGAAATGGGTGTGTTGGTTGCACTGGTGGTGTCAAGGAAAGGAAAGAGATAGTCCCCCGGCTCTTTTGCTCTTTTCTACCTCTGTCTCTTCTTGATCCCTCTCTCTGGCCTCCACCGTGAGAGCCTTAATTGGTAAACGGTTGGCGGGGGTGTTTCTCTCTCTTTTTCTCTCCTCCCTCGTTTCTTCTCTCTCTGCCCTTTTTCTTTTTTCTTTTACACGGGTGATGTCATGGCCGCGCCTTCGGGATTTTAAAGATATGATGTCAGCGGCCCCTGCAGGGCTCCCATTTCTCCCATCTCTGTTGCGCTGGGTCTTCTCAAAATATTTTAGGGTATGGAGAGGTGCTGCAGGAGGAGGAGGAGGAGGAGGAGGAGGAGGAGGAGGGGGGAGTGACAAGAAAGGAGAACACGATGTGAAGGACTGAAATACAGATAGCAGGAACAAGAGGAAGAGGTATCCGAGCAGTGGAACAAGAGAAGAAATGTGTGTCATCGTTATTCAATCATGGGTAACAAAGTTATGGGTTCTCTACCTCTCTTTTTTCTCTTCTATTCATCCACTTGGACGCTTCCCTTTGTTGCTTTTATAAATGGTATCACAGTCAATATAATCTGACTCTCCTTGACAACAATTTACAAAAAACTCCACTGATCCCTCGAGTCAATATTTACTTCACTTTTGGCTGCAAGCACGACGCTGAGCTTGTGTGTGTCCGCCTCAGACACGCTTGAGCATCCAGATACGCAACTGTACTTCGCTCTTCTTTGCAAAACTGCTCAAGCTCTGTCAGGTTGCCCAGGGATCGGCACAGCAGCCCACTACAAGTTTTGACACGGTCACTCACAGAACAATCACGTGTTTCGTTCTCGCTTTATTCTTCGTGTCGTTGACAAGGAAATCTTCTCCCAAGTCGTAGTTGTTTTGCAGCCTGAACCGAAGAATTGTCCTTGTGGATTTCCCTGTGTTTTGCTGCATTTATCATTACAAGCCATCATTGGTCTGTTGCCAAAATAAAAAGCATACCCACAGCATGATGCTGCCACCACCATGCCTCACAGTGTGCGGGTGTCGATAAGCAATGTTCAGAGTCTGTCAAATGTAGCGTCTTATCTGATGCCCCAAAAAGATTCATTTTAGATTTAACATACAAAGGTGTCAAACTTATAAACTTGACTCTGCGATTGTTTTTCTGCACTTAAACTGACCACTGAATGCTGGTGAAACCTTTCAGGTGAAGGCCATTGTTGCAATGATGGCTAACGTGACCCACTCGATGGGTAAATCAAAAACTGTCTAACTGGTCATGTGACAATAACAACATGGACGCCTCTGAGAAGACAGGTGAGGAGTCCAGTGGGTCGTTGCAGCAAACTAGCAGCGGTTCATCAAGTGTGAAGAAATACTGAGCCCATACTACCATGACATGTCAGTCCTGAAATACAACAAAATTACTACTGCAATGCTTTTGAAAAGACATCCGCTAACGCTAGCAGAGGAACGGTGCAAATCCAAACGTACTGTGGTAACAGAGAGCAGGAGGCTAAACATCAACAATGTCATAAAGTTATTAGACATTTAGATGCAGTGCACGGAGAAATACCAGCGACACCGTCTAATTTAACAACACGCTGTGTAGCGCTATTAAATGCTATTGGTAGCGCTGAGGTGCTGCCTGTTTTTATACAGACTATACATATCTACAGCTCACAGTGTGTACCACATGAGCTGTCTGGTCTCAGTATATGCATTCAGGTCAAGAATATAGATTTTATTGTTGCAAAGCGTTACTTTCTACTGTGTTTTTATTAGTCATCAGAGACTAGTCAATGTCGACTTAACTTTCACAACATAACAGTTGACTTATCTAAACTCATGCAACCCCTAGTGCCTCCTGGGAGAATCTTTGAAAGGTGTTCACAGATCAGCACAGATACAACTTCAGCAAGTCCATGCACTTCAATGTGCTCTATAGCAGTGGTGTGATATTCGTTATTATGCAGATGACATGCAGAACTACATGCTGAGAAGAGTGGTGAGGAGACAGTTAACCTTGTCCTACTAATGAAAGAATGGGCAGAATGATAGAACCGTGATTTGTTGTTAATAAACTATTTCTCCACAAGAAAACTAATGCAGAACTTATCAGCAATCATGGTCAAAATTATAGCGTTTTAATGAGCATTTTGCTGGGAGTTGCTGCTTGTAGCTGAAGTTGTGATGCTAATGCTAGATGAGCTGCAATACAGTGTGACATAGTTGTAATAATTTCTGACCAAAGACAGAGACAGAGGCCTGACCATAGGTAAAACCAGCTGATGTGATAACAAGATAACCTAAAGTATGTAAGATCTAAATAAAAAAGACAGAATTCACAATGCTAAAAACAAGATTCAATTAAATTTAATCTAATTTTCAGTCATTCGCAACAAATCATCACATATGTCATCTCAGGACACTTTATATTAACAGGCTTGTTACTGACAGATACAAGTAATTAAAAACAAATCCATCTACACTCACTGACAACCAGACCACCACTAGCTGATGATAGATGTATTTATGATGGAGTCGGTTCAAGGCTGAGACAGAGTGAACGAAAACCCGACTAATGGCGAAACAGTCGCAAATAACGGAGGAGGACTTTGAGAGAACATAATTAAATGTCAGGGAGTCAGCTGCCCCGGCTGACAGCCTCATAACAAAGCCTCCCTGTGTTATCCAGTTAAGGAGCTAAAGTGGTAAATTGTTTGACTGAAAATGATGAAGGAGACCGTCTAAGATGGACCTTGTTGATTTACTGCCCATCTCATGTGTTCATGCACACACACACACACACACGCATGACATGAGCTAACTTTAAACACGCCATGCCAGCTCTGACAAACTGTACACATGGAGTCACGGCTGCACGTGGACAAGAGACCTGAGCACTTATATTAGACCCATAAACAGGGCATTAAAAACCCACTTGCAGGTAATTAAACCAGTATGTCTCTTAACTTGCATTCCTTGCTCCCCCGTCCTCCCCCATCTGACTTGCCCTCACAAAAGGAGCTTGCATGCACACAAAGGCGGCTCCGATTAGAGTAAATATGGAAAACACTGCTTATTAAATGGAGTGCATAGGTAGAAATGGCTTTTATGGCCAATCAGATCGTTTTTGATTAGCATGAACCTGCTAAATTCATGCAACCTTTACATATAGCATATACCATAAATTAGGAAGTTATGTATTTTTTTTTTCTTGAAATTCAGGAACTGGATGAGGGTCAAGCAAATATTAGGAAGTTTAGCTTTGTGGTACATTAAAACACGACAAAATAAGGAATCGTGAAATACCCGGTATTCTGCCACACACACGTTTGGCCTCGCCCACATTTGAAAAGTGGATATACAGAAAGTGTACACTGTAAATTCTGACATGGTACTTGCAAAATTGGACCTTGTTTTTAAGGTCAATCCCTAAAAAAAGTAAGTTTTTGGATAGAAACATTAACGAAACATGCAAAGAAGTGATTATTCTTCATATGTGTGATCTATTTAAACAATCAGGGCCTCTATGTTTTTGTTTCTTTCAACACACACAGTGAGAATCTCAGCGACAGACATTTGACGGCAGAGATGATGTTAAGATGCTAAGATGCAGGATATCAGATTTCACTTCCCGACTTAGAAAGAGTTAGCGACGGATGTAATGGAGAAACGTTTATTGCTGATTAGCCTAAATGGATTTAGAAATGGGAAGACAACACTGGATTCAGTTCTCGTTTCAAAGCCAAAATCAATAAAAAGGCTTTCCGCTGCTAAAAAAAAATAGGATGCAATAGGATATATATTGCAAGTTGTGGAGTGCCTCAAAGTAGTTGTTCTGGCCCACTTTTGTTTTCAATTTTTTATGTCTAAATTGAAATTATGCCACTATTGTGATGTATACATATACCTGTGGCAGTATTTTAGAAGAATAACAATTAGTAGAAGAATGAATTATGTTAAATATAAATTGGCTCCGAATATATATTAAAAAAAGACCAGATATTTAGTTTGTTGGGGTTTGTTTGAATACATGAACATGAACAGGCTGCAGCCAAGCTCCGGCAGTCTGACTAAGTCTGAAAGTAAACTAAATAAGCCTGGTCGTCAGATCTTTCAAATGAATTATTTTAACGTATTTAAGGGAAAAGCAAGAGGCCGACAGTTAATTCTAAACGGCTGATTGATTGTGGTTGAGAAGTGCAGACTTGGATCTCGGTTACAGTATATTGTGTCTCAGCTGAAGAAAGCATTGGGCCATCCCAGGGTTTTTCATCCACAACGTAATTCAGTTACCTACACTATAATAAAAGCCTCCTCATTACTCTCCTGATTTACTGTAGGAACACAGGTCACACAGGCGGGAGGGTATTTTAGTCGTTTACGAGCATTGTGAAAAAAAAAAAAAAAAGCTGCAAAACAGAGACCGAACGTACTGTCATTGTGGACTCTGCTGATATTTTCCATTCAGCTGGTACTGATGAAGACCTGCCCTGAAGAGGAAACACACACTGGTTTGGCAGGTTTGATTATCATGAAACATTTTCCCCTTCCCCATCTATGTCATGCTTATGATTGGCAACAGATTTGGGATGTTTTGAGTGAGAATGATATCTTGAGGCTCAGGGTTGTGGGTGGCCAGCAAATGACTGAGCGTAAACCAATCAGCCACAAGAATAAAACCACTGACAGGAGAAGTAAATAACATTGACCATCTGGTGATCATCAGTTCATTGTTCCGCTGAGAAACTTCTGGACCTTGCATTCATTCATGTGGATGTTACTTTCACATGTAGCACCCACCTAGATCAGACCAGGCACCCCCACCCCATAGCAATGACACTCCTTGATGTTCAGCAGCCATCCCCAACAGGATGCAGTCTGACATGGGTACATAAACAAAAACAGTTTAGGAACAACTCAAAAAAACATGAAGAACATCACAAGGTGTTGACCTGGCCTTCACATTCCCTAGATCCCAAACTGATGAAGTATCTGTGGGATGTTCCACAGAGGCCCCTCCCCTCAAAGACCCCCCACGAACAACATCTTGTTGCCAGAAACCACAGGACACCCTCAGAAGTTCCCAGGTCCATTCTCTGTTGAGTCACAACTGTTTTGGAGGAAGCTAGACATCACAATATTAGGAAGGTGGTCATAATCTTATGCCTGATCAGTACATGTCATATATGACATACAGGCATGTACCATCCACATATTGATCGACAGTGCAGAGTAGAAACCTACCACTGAAGCTTTTGTACTTGCTGTAGTTCTCGTGGCAGCTAGAAACACGTCAAACATTTTATGTAAACTCGGGAAAGGAGTTCCAGGTTTGCCAGTGGCCTCAAGCACCAGCAGCTGTTGGTGTGTACAGTCTGCTATGATCTAATATGAATCACCCGGCTTCAGTTTTCGACTGGCAACACAAAGTAAATCTGTTAATTTCTACTGTTTGTGATAAGCCATTGCCCTCATTATCACCTGCAGACTGCTTGATCAGTGCTGGATGCTTTTATTTCAGACAGTCACCAATATATTACACATTGCATTTGGCATGTCACCGTAGCTACAATGACTTATTAAATGCCACGCTGGGGTTGGGCAGGAAAGACCATCCCGATGTGATATCTCTGTAAAAATGTAAGATATATTGCATTTATAAAGAGGCTCTAAAATCCCAACATAAGTGGTTAGGGTTAGGGTTAGAGACTGATCAGTGTTTAGAGGTTGGCAAACCACTCAAGAGCGTCCTTAAACACAGAGTCAGAAAACAATGAGAGCGGTGAGATTTCCGGCGGCTAAGGACGAGGTCAAATCATTTTTCAGTGCAGTGCAGATATGATGCATAGCACCGACTTAAACTGATTGATATTTGCCAAAAAAGCAAAACAAACATGAGCTTCCCATAGCAACCATTTTGTGTTTTTTCTTTGGAAAGCCATGCCAAGGGGTATGAATCACGGGTGACAAAGTTTCCAGATTCAAGTGGGGCTTCTGACCAGTGGATATGCAGTGTGTGTCGAGCTAGCTGTAGCCTACCCACTGTTGGTGGCTGGTTACACTGAGATGAAGCAGCCCATTGGGGCAGAATTACAGTGACAGAACATCCTTAAAGGTAGGCCTTCAGGGCTCTCTAGGAATCCTCACCCAACATGGTTCATTGTGAAAATTTTGGTTTAGAGGAATTAAATTCAATTAAATGGAGCACAGAATAGTAGAAATTGCTATAACATGAAAAGAAAATGCAGAAGTAACGAGGCAGCACCACAGTCCGAGCATTTTTTGTCACGTCAGCACAACAGCCTACACTTCAAACCTGGACATGTACACCCCTTTGGCACATTTCATGTGGTACATGTGGGTTTTTGCCACAGAGACAGTAAACGCTGCTGAAGTCATGAAACAGAATCAGAGGAATCACGGTGAGTCACTGAGCAGCAGACTCTGGTGTCTGCCACAGACTGAGTCACACACACTCAGGACGTCAGAGCTGCAGAAGTAATATGTTTGCATGTCACCTAGACAATGGTTGTTAAAGCTGTGATGCCACACTTACTATCAAGCTCATTATGTTGTAAGCATGTACGATTCACAATGTATAACTGTACACCAATCAGGCATAACATTATGACCACCTTCCTAATATTGTGTAGGTCACCCTTGTGAATCCAAAACAGTTGTGACTCATTGAGGAATGGACATGGGTCTTCTGAGGGTGTCCTGTGGTGTCTGGCAACAGGATGTTGTTAGCGGGGGGGCATTGAGGGGAGGGGCCTCTGTGGATCATCCCACAGATTCTTGACCAGTTTGGGATCTAGTGAATTTAGAGACCAGGTCAACACCTTCTGCTGTTCTTCATGTTTTTTGAGTGGTTCCTAAAGCGTGCCATCAAGGAGTGTCATTGCTATGGGGTGGGGGTGCCTGGTCTGGTCTGGTGGGTGCTACATGTATAAGAAACATCCAGATGAATGACTGCCAGGTCCAAAATTTTCCCAGCAGAACATTGAATTGACACAAGATGGTCAATGTTATGATCAGTATACATATCATTGTACAGTCTTGGTTTTGCGTGCTCGCTCCAGAATTTGCACAATTATCAACCTGTATCAGTCTTCCTGAGGTCGTCCCCTGGAACCTTTGCCAACAGTCTGGAAGTTGCACATGTTGGTGTGTTGCCTTCACCATGTAAACCACGTTGTTGGTCAAACAGCACTTACAGAGCCTGGAGATGTTTTTCTGTTTGGGGTCACTGGGTCCCAGCTGAAGCACAAACCAGATGGGATGGTGTTCTTCTGCTCAGTGTTTAATTTCCCAAATCCAAGATGTTCTCCTCTTCCTACAGGCTTCTCCAAACGAAAAATTTTAAGCGGTTTTGTGACAGCGCTTGAAGAAATCGTTCTAATTGTCAATCACACAGTAGAGAAATACCAACACTGCCAATATGACTGAATGTTTAAATGGGTAAAAACACACGCTGGTTAAGATATCACCGACTGTGTCATCATCAAAAGATAGCAAAATGAAATATATTTGGGTTTGGTTTTGTGTCTTTTCACTTTCTAAATATTAAAAACCCAAACGACGTATTGTTTGCTAAAGAGAAACAAGCCATTCATCTTTACAAGAAGACATGAAGGTCAGTTTAAAACATTTTCTAGGAAGTTTATTCAAGTGCAGCCACATAAACAGAAATGCTGTGATGAACCGCCGACCTGCACTCAGGAGGCTTAGAACTTGTCTGAATAAATATAAATAGCTAGACGTAAAACCGTCCGACTTTTGATTGTTGCTGTCTTACGTCGATCCTTGCGTCCGAGGCCAAAGTGGCAACCCCATTCATCATAAGACACATTTGAACTACATCCAGTTCGGGCCAGGGAGAGGAGGAGTGGAGGCAGATGGACTGCAGGACATTTTAGCTACTTTCCAGCGTCCGGCACTCTCGGCCTCTTTTCACTCCCTCTGTGGCCATATTAAGAAAATCACTCAGACTAGGGAGGAGAAGAAGGCGAAGGGAGAGGGAGACAGAGCGAGAGAGAGAGGGAGAGAGACCTGGAACTATTCCCAGATCTTCAGTTCCTGTTGGGTAATGAGTGCATGGGGCTGAGGCAGGATGAGTGTGTGTCCGCGGGTTCATGTTCACATTTTTGTGATTGAGTTTCGGTAAAAGCAGGATGGCTGCTGGTAAGGAGCCGGTCTATCAGTAACCACTTTGAAACGATGTCTATGTTCCGCTCTATAAAGCCTCCTAATCCCCCTTCCACCCGTCTGTTAATATAGGTTGGGGACATTTAACAACCTGGGAGGGCACATACACAAGTTCATTTAAACACACTGACGCCCTTTTCCCTCCTCAAACGCAGCCTTTTAAGGTAAGCTCTCTTGTCCTTTCCGTCTTCGCCTTTTCTCCCTAACTATCTCCTTTAGCCTGGTCACCCCCACCCTCTAAACCTCTACTACCCCCACCACAACCACCATGCACCCCTCCCCATCGAGTTTCTACTCCCTTTTTTTTTTTTTTCTACATCTCTGGCTCTTTCCCCAAGCAAGCAAGCAAGCAAAAGGAGCACTGCTGAATTCCCTCGTGACCAGCTCGCCTCTCTTGGGTGTTCTACTCTCTTGAACTCATCTAAACAGAGAAGATTCTTGAGAACGGCAGCAACCAGGCTCCGAGCGGACCCACCGAGGAAAGGGCAACGCAAACAGAAAGAGAAAGATGGAGCCACAGTTTATTGTGTCTCCAGTCAGAGTGCAAAACAGAATTGTGGGCTGGGTCACGAAAAAAAAAAAAGAAAAAGTAAAGAACCCCCTGACTGTTTGTAGTTTGGTGGCTTGTGTGTAAGTGCATGTGGATATGTGCCGAACAGAGATGGGCTCCAGTAGTTTTGTCCATATAAGGGGGGGGAGGAATGTGGAGCGAGAGCAGTTATGAATGACTGATCTCCCTCTCACCCTACTCCCTCCCTTTATCAGTCTTTTTTTTCTTCCCTCTCGAGCGTTAAATCTGTCATTGCTTTCACACGCGCACGCCAAACATGCCTTTCCGGCGTGCATATACCCCCGACGGGGTCAGACTCAGATGTGACTCAGAGGCCGTTTGATCACTATGACATCACCGTGACCCTACACTGACTCACTGACTTGTCAGTTACACAAGAACGACTCTGTGTGTGTTTAAGACCCCCTAATGCTTCACACGGCTGACAATGTGTAAAGTATGTGCATTACATCACAGAATAACCCAGGTACGCCTCAAGCCTGAGCTCCTCCTCCTCTGCCCGAGTGTAATTGTGGAAAAAAGCGTCTTTGAGTGATCCTTTCATTCTTGCTGCATGTGATGAAATATAAGGTGGCGGCCATCCTGCTCACCTGCATCTGGACAGGATACAGTGGAAACAGATGTTAGGGGGAAACAACTAATGATGTCACCCCATGTGAATGAATTCCTCGTGTGTGCGACTGTCTACTTGGGTTACAGATTTTTTTTTTAAAAAGTGCGTTTCAGGGGTTTGTTTTTTTAGTTGATCCTTAGGCTATGCTCTACACCTCACCGGTTTTCAAGCCTCTGTTATTAGCCAGCATGACTCTGTTGGACGTTTATGATCCTCTGGGTCAGTTTAAGATAAATTCATGACAAAGAGAATATTAGATACCGTCATATAGAAACTGAAAACTGTGGCTGCAGCCTCAACCTCCTGAAGACTTTGCTCACTGGATGTTGACCAAAAGGAGACGGTAATCTATACTGTGCACCACGATCAAGTTTTCATCAGACAGGCTCCACTATGCTTTATTAATCTGCTCACTTTATCAGTCGACTCATACAGATTTTTGGCTTTGACAAAACATTAAAACTGGGCGAGCCAGCAGAATTTAATCTGTGTTGCACAATATTTGGGGAATTTAAAGTATGATGTGCATTTGTAAAATCCAATAAAACACTTTTTTTTTATTTCCGTGGTTATGTGGTATTTTAATCAAAACACTAGACAGATATGTCAGCAGTGTGGTGAGGCCGTATATTAGCATGCTAACATTAGCCCTGTCTGTTAATTCTTTCAACAAGTAAAACAGTACGAAAGGTGCAACATCCATACCCGCCACGTCTTTTTGTAATCTTTCCATGTGAACTAGTTTGATTGCGTATTTGTGAACACAATATTAACTTTTGTTAGTTTAGTTTAAACTTAAGCATATTTGCTATCTTAAGTTTAAACTTAACTAGCTTATGTTTAAACTTAAGCTAGCGATCCCACAACTTTTCATTTACTGCAACCTTGAGGTTCGCACAATGTCAATCTGTCAGCAGCAACACCAGTAAAGTAAGAACATAGATCACGTCAGATTATGTGCAGTTCATAATTTTTATCTACATGAGCTAATTCCAGTAAATCTGGTGCTTTACCGGGCCATGCTAAAACCTTATTCATCATTTTCCTCAGTTTATTAGGATGTTTAGTGCTGCATATGCTGCCATGTCTTTATGTTTATGTTATGTTTGATTCTCAGTGTTTGAGGACAACATTATTCATGCATCTGCTTTCGTTTGACCAAGGCTTTCATTTCAAATCAATTCAATTTTATTTACAAAGCGTCAATAACAATACACATTGTCTCAAGATGTTTTACAAAACCTGGACTGAGATGCCCAGAGCAAGTTAACGGTGGGAAGAAAGAAAAACTCCTTTTAACAGGAAGAAACCTTAAGCAGAATCCAGCTCCTTTTGGGGGGGGGCAAATATGCTTAAGGCTCAGCCAGGATGAGACAGAAAAAAAGAGAGAGGAAAGAAGAAGAAGAGAGCAGCAGGAGGAACAAGATAAACATCTTATCATGATACAAAGTACAAGATATAGCCAATGCCCATTACATGAGTGATTGACAATGAATATAAACAAGAGCATAGGAGCATATAACTGTCACAGTGTCAATAGCGGTTCTGTCACAGATGAGTTAGCTGCTATAATGACTGGATATAAGACGTATCATGGGCAGGTTGGAGAATGATGCATTCAGGTAGGAGGGGTGAGGCCATCAAGACTGGGCAGGTTGACTCATTTTGAAATATTTATGACTTTACCGTTTGTACAGGTGATGAGTTGGATGATTCTATAAGATCATTAAACATTAATGTGAACTCTGGCCTGTGGGGAGTGGAGGTGCTGTGGGAGAGTATGGACTATCAAGGAAGATGATGAAACATGAAGATTGATAATAACTCCATAACTTTGGTGACGTCTTAGGGTTAGGGTTAGAGTTAGGACATGCTCATTAGATTCATTGGTGAATCTAAACTGGCCATAAGTGTGAGCGTGATTGGTTGTCTGTCTCTCTGTGTTAGCCCTGCAATAGACTGGAGACCTGTCCAGGGTGTACCCCGCCTCTCGCCTGAAGACAGTCCAGAGTGTACCCCGCCTCTTGCCCAAAGTCAGCTGGCATAGCCTCCAGCCCTTCACCGCGGTTACAGAAGACGAATGAATGAGTGGGATGTTGGGCAGCTTTAGACTGGGGGATGTGGTAGGGTAGGTAATGACTCTGTAATGGAGTAATTCTTCTGGCTACAAGACGTGGTCAGAAATAGCCTAGGTGAAAAGTTAACAAATAATGACATTGTTATTGTGAAAGTTTAGTTTACAGCATGAACAATCGTTCTTCTCACTCTGTTTCTCAAGCACACACACTTGAGCCAGACTGATGGGAAGACTGCTGCTGCGTGAACTGCATGACATCATATGATCTCATTACTGAAGCAGCTGAGCCTGACACACATACCTGCAGAGACACGACATGAGAGAGGAGAGAGAGACAGAGAGAGAGAGAAGTTTTATACCATATTGATTGTTTTACAACACATCATTATGTATAATTTTACAGACTTAGTTTTGCCTGCTCCCTCTGGATTCTGTTTTATGTCTTGTTATGTTCTGGTTCTAGTCCTGCTTTGGCTTTGGCAGCAAATGAATGTACTTGTCGTGGCAGTAAAACAAAGCGAACACGTCTCAACAGAAGCGTAGAAGACATTTTTTTTTTTCGGGGAACTGATACAAGCTTAAAATCCATGGTTGTACATGGAAACACAGCGTAATTGCGTGAGAAAAAAAAGTGGTGATTTTACATGTACCATGGCCTGATGTTATCCTGCTCTATGGCTGTGGAGACCAGGAATCTCAGAGGACAGAAGGAGAAAAAAAACAAACAGAAGAAATGATAAGGAGGATGGTGAGGAGGAATGAGTCAAATTCACTTGTTTATGTTTTACTCGATCTCGGTCTCTGTGGCAACACTTCATTTTCACTTCCCAGTCAACAATATGGGCACTGATATACACACACTCAGCAAAATTTCCCTTGCGTTGCACAATATACCATAGACTCAATAGAAAGTGATGTGTGGCCATCCCCCAGGTCCTGCCTTCTTAACTGATGATCATATAGTTCTGTTCTTCCTGGTGTAAGTCGTTATTTAAGTGGCGTTTAGCTTAATTCCAGTAATTTTTGACATTAGGACTTTTGTTACTGATATGTCAGAATGACGTGTCCATTACCTGCTTCTGAGTCAGGATGCCACTGTTCACTCTGGTTCATTGTCAGAGTCATGCCTGCAACATGCAAATCACACCATCAGAAAACAGAATCCCGAATGTTAAAGTCCTCTCTCTTAAATATGACCTTAAACTATCAGAAATATCTCCAAATCCATGTTGTGTTGGTCTGTTTTCTGTGTTTCTAGACAGCTTACAAATATGTAGTTGCATTTTTTTTAGGGGGTGAGGGAAGGGGCAGCTCAGTAACTTCTTAAAACAGTTGCCAACGTCATCTCTAAAAAAAATAAAAAACAAATGCTCAGACTAGAGGAGTCAGTTGATTTATTGCGGACTATTTTCAGTAGTGGACTAACAGTATGGCTTCGGGGGGAGGTGCATCTGTTTATAGTTAACTGCAATGAACATTCATACGCTAGATCAAATGTTGTCTGGAATAATGTTTTTACTTACTGCATACACCGTACGTGATAGTCATTTTGCATCGTTCATGATATTTCCGAGCGAAAAATATCTTGTTAATATCAATGACATACTACAGCAGACAAAACTCTGATCCTCCATCATAGGCAGAGCAACAACAGTTGTGGTCTGTGGTAATATTATTCTTAATGCTTCGGGTTTTTGTGTTTTGGCTTGGCGCAATACCACAAGTGACCACCGGGAATGGTATCAAGGCTGTGCGCATGGATAACAGCAATATCCATTAATCGGATGTGGGCTTCTCTAAATCTCAAGTTCATCTCAGTCTCTAATTAAATTAACCTTACACTAATCCCTCTTGCTGAAAAACACCAACATATGGAGACTTGTTTTTATTTTGTCCCAGAGTTTATGTGGGTCCCCACAATGTGACTGTGTAAGACGCGCACACACACACACACACACACACGTTGCCGTGGTCCTGTGTGAGGTGTGTTGTGTGTATGTAACTAAGAAGCTTGACTGTTCAGAGAGGGACTATGACTGAAATGTAAACAAGGACTAAACCTGGCAAGAGCCTGTTGCACAATTCCATGCAGAAGACTTCACTGCTGCTTTTTGTTTTTTCCTCTCTGAGCAGAGACCCCTCCTCCCCTTTATTGTTTTATTTTCCTCCGCTTATATGACGCATATATTATATTATTAATTGCTATCTGTGAATTAGCCATCGCACCCAGTGTGTAGATATAAATATTAATAACAATGCTCTGTATGTGACGTCTTTTCTCTCTGATTAATCAACCTCTATGACCTCACTGAAACCTTCAAAACCATTCATCGGGGCAGTCGGGTGAACGAATGCGAAGATTGCTGGATGAATACGTTTTTAAAAACTTGACACATGCGTGAAATGTGTGAGTGTAATGCAGCTTCTCTGTGCACGTTCCTGCAGCCCTGCAGCAGCGAAAATCATCAACATTCTTTGCAACAAGCGTAATGGATAAATGATGATACAGCCACTATCATATTGAGATGACCTTGCCCTTCTCGCCACAAGCTCACACCAGACTGCATGCACCTCCCAGCCACACTTCCGCTCGTCGAGTAGCCTGCAAACATGGTGTTATCCACCACACCCTCCTGCATCAGTGACACATCTCACTGTGTAGTTTCAGCCTTGATGTCATTACATTTTTACTATGAAGACTTGGTTTAAGGTTAGAGCAGGCAGTCATTATTGTAATTAGTGTGGTCGTTGCTTGTTTTCATTGAACACAAACATCACGGAGCCATTTTGTTGTTGCACGCCCCGCAACTTTTTGAGGGTTGAAATCTGTTTAGATTTGACTTTAGGGAAAAAAGGTTAGAATCTGTCGATGGAAAGTCTTTTCAGCGACAGAAACAGGAGTTTGTGTGTGTGCGTTAGTATCCATGGGTGTGTGTTTGTCATTGGTCACCAGAACAGGCACGTTCTCTAGGACCATTTTTGGTCCTTGCTCATTTTCCACCGTCGCACCGTCATCGCTGGCCTTCAACACAGACGGAAGAAAAAAAAAAAAAGCCCTGAAGAGGGTTTCAGACAAAACAGGAGGACCCGGCAAGATAGGGGGCTGACAGCTGACCTTCACATGAGGTTATGCAGTGATTCCTGTCAGGTTTCAGAGCCTTTCCTGAATGATATCCACTCTGTGTTTGAGTAACTCGCCGAGGAGTGGCAGTGTACTGCTCTTTATCAGGCTGTGTTTGCAAAAAGGATATGATTTGTCAATTTGTTACCCACGGTTGAAAAGCGATCAAACTTTTCACCCAAGCCAAATTCAAAGCTTTGTGAGGACACCAAACATGACGGGACAGGCTCAGCTAAGCCGACACAACGAGGCTGAGTAATGTCAGAATAACTCTCTGGCTGAGCGAAGTCAGAACAATGTTAGGATGCCTCAAATTCCCCCGGTTACAGAAAAAAAAACATTTGTTCTGCATTAACACGACTGTAGATGTGAGCTCATTGTTCCTTTTTAAGAATTAGCAAAGTAGGGCGCAGAGCAACCGGGACTTGTGTTTTTGTGGTGCAACAGTGCCTCTTCATGGCCACTTTGTAGAACGCAACAGGAGCCTGCTGCACTGATCTATTGGTGTTTGTGCACAGGGGAGGTTCACAGCTGGCATTCAAGTGCAAACAATAACACGAACAGCTGGGTCTCTGTGCTGGAAGGACTCAGTGGGAACATTGCAGAAGTTAGACGATAAATGTGCAAATATGTGCAAATGGTGAGTATAATATACGGAGATATAGACATAAGTGAATATACTAGTATAGTACTGCATAGTTGTACATTAGGATTACTACATACAGCATTTGATCATAATTGAAGTATAAAGCCTGGATCAGACTTCATCTTTCCATACACATATTATGATGAATAGAATTTGTAGAATTGTGATTGCAAGTGGGCGGCACAGTGGTGTGGTGGGTAGCGCTGATGCCTCACAGCAAGAAGGTTCTGGGTTTGAATCCATCATCCAACTGGGGCCTCTCTGAGTGGTTTGCATGTTCTCCATGTGTCTGCGTGGGTTCTCTCCAGGTATTCCAGCTTCCTCCCAGTGTCCACAGCATGTGAGTGTGAACGGTTGTCTGTCTCTCACATGCATGTTGTTGCACAGAAAAGTAAATCATGAGCCATATTCTAGTACAGCATAGCACAGAATAAATATAGTGTAAATATATATGTATATACAAGAAACACACAACTCCAGGCCAGAGATACTCACTTCCTCCCCACAAGTGAGTGGTGGTTAAAGAGTTTGATAACCACAATGGACAAAAAAGTTCCTCAGTCTATTGATCCTGCACTTTGGGAGGAGCAACCTTTCTCTGAAGTTGCTTTTCTGTCCAGAGGGTGGTTGGCATTATTCAGGATAGCCATCAGGATAGTCATTGACCTTCTCTCTGCTGCGGTCGCCAGAGAGTCCCAGAAAGGGTCTGCTTTTGAGGTTCTCCCACCCCAGCACACTACAGCGTAGGACAGAACGCTTCTTGCAGATGTGAAAGGATTTTAACCTCTAACCTCAGGAAGTACATCCTGCTCTGGGCCTTCTTGCACAGCTGCGCCGTATTGCTTTTCCAGTCCAGCTTGTTGTCTAGCCACAGCCAAAGATATTTGTAGATAGATAGATAGATAGATAGATAGATAGATAGATAGATAGATAGATAGATAGATAGATAGATAGATAGATAGATAGATAGATAGATAGATAGATAGATAGATAGATAGATAGACAAGTTATATAATCATACTGTCTAAAAATAAATAGTCCAATTTAACAAAAAATTGTTTAACTTTTAATTTATTTATTTTCAAATCTGTACTTAGTTCTCTGTTGTCCCTTAATCTGTCCATACATGGAGAGACATATACTAATATTTAAAATCTTTACGGTGGAAAAGTTTAAGTTAAAGTGGTTGAAACGTGATTTGGAATGTCACGTAGACTACAACTCCCAGCATGCCCTTGAAACGTGTCGGCAGTAATTAAATTCGTTTTTACACGACGTATTTAAATACATCCTATATATTTATAAATTATGTTAGAAGAATGTATATATGAAAGCAGGCACGCTGAAGCAAAAATAAAACGTTAAATAATTTAAAATATATTCTCCCTAGACAACCGTTGTCCTTATGACGAAGCGGAAGTCCTTACAGCTTCCTTTCCTCCATTAGGTGAGTGCGTGGAGCGAGTGCGTTTTCCGATGCTCTCCCACAAATAGCCACATTTAAAGTTGTTTTTCGCGAGCCTTGGTCCCGATTTGAGAAAATAACATATTTTTATGTGTTAATTCACAGATTGCAACCATGGGCCGCCGACCAGCCCGCTGGTAAGTCCTCTTCTTGACGTGGTTTTTAGAGCAGGGCCGAGTTGGTCACGGGCGGAGGAAAATGGCAGCGGCTCCATGTCGGCGCCATGTGGACATGCCGGCAGGCCTCTCCGCAGATTGTGATTTAAATGTTGAATTATACGGCTTAATCCTCCCATTAATCACTAATACTGGCTGAAATAAACGCTCGACTTCACCGAAAATGTCATAATGTCGTTTCCCTCACGGTGAGCGCTAGTTTATTGAGCTAACGGTAGCTAGCATTAAGCTAGCACATAGCTGCAAACCTGACCACTCGTAAAGCTCTTTAACGCCACTATCTTAATTTGCTGATTCATGCTACCTTGTAAATATGAATTGACCTTAAAGGCTGTTATCAATTTGAATTAGCTGTGTTGTTATGGGGCTCTTAGAAGTCAATTAGTCTGAGACCAACCAATGTGACAGCTTCTCTCCTATTGACACAGGATGGGTAAAGCTAGCTGCTGAGTTTTAACCTAAGTTTAACTAATGTAGTTGAAGTATTTCAGTGTAAGACAGGCAGTGTGTATATATTTTCCACATCTTTATTTAAACCGTTTCTAGGTTAGGTTAGGTTAATAAGGCATGAATGTGTCACATTCACTGAGTGACATGTTCATTTATCTATCAGCTCTCACTGTAGTTTCTTCTCAAATCCATTAAACTGTAAGAAATGTATTTTTTAAATAAACTTTAATCCCTGAGGGGAAATTGGGTTGCTCACAGCTACTCTACTTAACACAATTATATATAAAATGAAGGATAAGACCTACATATAATGTAAACAATCAAATATAAGCAAAAGCTACGATACCAATCACTACAGCATATGCACTGTATTTATTTCACATTAAGGGAGGTTGATGTTCAGATCTGGTGTGTTTCTGAATGATCTAATTGCAGCCGTGCAGTTTTAAGTAACCGTCTTGACACTTACTGTTAAATTGCATCTCCACATGCATTTCAATCCATCACCTGAGATCTGGAGTTTTTTTTCCCTCTGTATGCTAATAAACACACCACAATCTGGGGTGAAGTATAATATTGTAACAGCTGAGGCTTTCTTTGGGTCTTTAAATTTAAATACGATAAACTTCAGTAGTTTTGATTTTTAACAGTTACAGGGACAGAATATTAGACGCTGGTGATGAGCAGGCATCACTTTTGAACCAATAGTCTTTGCTCAGCTCTACATATAGTCTGAATGATTGGATCTCTAATGTGTCCTGTTAACACCTGTCACTTATGATGACAGTCAATACCAGGTCTAAACAGATCCTACATTTGTTACCTGTGTGGGATAAGTGGGTTGCATTTTAGTCTGCACCAATTCATAGATTTATTATAAAAGAGTGACCTCATCGGCTTGTATGATTAATTTTTTTCATGTTTGTCTTCCACAGCTACCGGTACTGCAAGAACAAGCCATACCCCAAGTCCCGCTTCTGCAGGGGTGTGCCTGGTAAGTTTCCTTTTAACTCTTCCATCAGCATTGCTCTCAAAATACACAAAAAAAAATTAAGCAACAGAAGCAGTGAACTAAACTGCGACATAGTTTTTGAGGCTTTAAATTAAAGTACTTTAGGTGTTTGTTGTCCTGCAGCTTATTAAGCCGACCAGTCTCGCTGCAGTGCGGTTCTGGTGTGCAATGGTTGCAGACAGTGACTCTTTGGTTGTGTATGTCCTCAGCTGGGAGGTGCTGAGTGCTTTAAGGGACCACTGAGACAAATTAGTACAATTGTCCTTTGATGTGACCAACTGGGTTTCTGAGCTTTTACTCACATAATAGTTGTGAGTCAGTTTTTCTTCAATGTTCTCATCTGTCTCCACTTCCCCCTTTTTTTCCTCTAATCTGTTTAGATCCCAAGATCAGGATTTTCGACTTGGGCAGGAAGAAGGCCAAGGTAGATGAGTTCCCTCTGTGCGGCCACATGGTCTCTGATGAGTACGAGCAGCTGTCCTCAGAAGGTGAGCGGCCGTGCTGGAAAAACTTGGATGTGCGCAGGAACAAACACCTGTTGCTACTACTCCGCTGGGCTTGAACTTTAGGAAATGTCTTAAAAAACTTCTTTTGTATTTACATATGTAGTGTTTCTCAAATGCTTTTATTTGTCTAAAAACATGCATGAAGTTGTGAGATACGGATCTGTGTATTTAAGTGTTTAGATTGGATTGAGTGCATTTTAAGAAATTCAGTTATTTTAAAATCTGCTAGTGGAAGTGTTCTCCATTAATACCTCCCTGAAATGATTTTAGTGACAAATGTGCCTCAAACTCTGCTTCCCTCCACCTCCTCTTCAGCTCTGGAGGCTGCTCGTATCTGTGCTAACAAGTACATGGTGAAGACCTGCGGTAAGGACGGTTTCCACATCCGCATGCGTCTGCACCCCTTCCATGTCATCCGCATCAACAAAATGTTATCCTGCGCTGGAGCTGATAGGTGAGAATCTGTTGCTTGTGTAGATGTCGAGGGTTGGAGCTCATCCTCGCTGATATATAGTCGAGAGGAATATTTATCCTTTTATAATCTTCTGCTCTCGTCTCCATCTCGCTCTCAGGCTCCAGACTGGTATGCGCGGTGCTTTTGGTAAACCCCAGGGCACCGTGGCCCGCGTGCACATCGGTCAGGTGATCATGTCCGTGCGTACCAAGGCCCAGAACAAGGAGCACGTGGTCGAGGCTCTGCGCAGAGCCAAGTTCAAGTTCCCTGGTCGTCAGAAGGTAAACGAACCCGACACTCAGACTTTTAATTCATGATTTCTGATTTGTGAAAAGCGGGAGAATATCAGCTGCGTTGACATGGATCTCTGTGATGACACGGCTCTGCAGCTTATTAAGCCGACCAGTCTCGCTGCAGTGCGGTTCTGGTGTGCAATGGTTGCAGACAGTGACTCTTTGGTTGTGTATGTCCTCAGCTGGGAGGTGCTGAGTGCTTTAAGGGACCACTGAGACAAACCTTATCACGGGGCTTTTACTGTAGTTGTGCTTAATGTGAACCTGTATTAACGTCCGCCATTGCTTCGACCTTCAGATCCATATTTCCAAGAAGTACGGCTTCACAAAGTTCAACGCCTGCGACTTCGACGACATGATGGCCGAGAAGCGTCTGATTTCTGACGGCTGCGGAGTCAAGTACATCCCCAGCAGAGGCCCTCTGACCCGCTGGAAGGCCCTGCATGCCAACTAGAGCTACTGCAGACTTTATGAGACCACAGAAAACCAATAAAAGTGGGTTTGATTACAAAAACAAACGTGGTGATGGCTTTGATTTTCACAATATATCATTTAGGCAGCTTGGCTCTGATTGTACAGTAGAGGGAGCTCTAGTCCAAATTAAAAATGTTTCTGAATCTTGAACTAGGACAATAAGACCTTGTTTAGAATGGTGTAAAATGCTGATTGTTCTGTGGAAGAATGTTAAAATATCATGCAAAATTCGTTACTACAGAAAACATTGCTGGTATAGCTTTAAACTGTATGAATGTAATATGTAAAATGCAATTATAAATCTTTTTAATATGGAGCTTTACATTTCACATCTTCACATCACATGTATTTAGCGATGTAAAGTGAAATGTTAAAATGTTCCAAGTGCCAGACATTTATTTTACCATGTTTGTCCCATTGAGGTAAAAAATATTTAACAAGGTAACCATGGCAGCAGCACAGTTTCAACAGGAAGTTTCATGAAAACATAAAAGTTGCAAAACGAAGAAAAGCTTAAAATATTTGCACACGGATACATTCTGAAGTTTGAGGTTAGATTGTACGTAGCAACATGCAGCAGGAGCAGAAGATGTAAAAGGCTGGCTTGGCAGATTTGAGTTTGTATCAGGGACCACACGTTGCAGTGTGTTCTTAACTTGTGTTTGAATAAAACATAGTTGATAGACTAACAATTGAAACACCAATAGGTAGCTCTTGTCTAATGTGATCACCTGCCACCAGTATCAACTTGGATTCAGTGTCTTATCAGCTGTGTGTGTGTCAGCTATGTTGCACTGAAAAGAAGGCACATATTTTTTTTTATTCTCCTGCTACCTAGCATGCTTTCACAATCTCAGATGTTCAGTGTGACTGGTTACAGCAAAGATGTGGTTATGACCATAGACTGTAAATAAAGATGGACCTCAGGACAGCTCCTCAAAGGTGAAGCCAAAGCAAGTAGAGCTCCCCCTGGTGGCTGATTGCAGTATAGGTCATAAGCTCTGCCTACCAGTTGCCATGCCAACTGCTCTGTAAAGCATCCCATGGCATAGACATTTGTACATAGACGCCTCATTGAGCGCTGTCGTCTACTGCAGCAGCGTGCCTACAGGGCGGCCATCTTGGAACATGGCCACTGGCTCCTACAGTGCATCACATCTATGGAGGAATGGTGTTTCTACACAATAAAAGTCATCATAAAACTCTCAGTTGAAGTCCGGCATCTTTTCTTTACAATCGTCTGTCAGAAGCTAGTCTGCTGATAGCCACATGTGTGATGTTTTTAACAGATCAATACGTTTGGAAATTGGTTGGTTCAAAATTCAGCGAATAATTCTACTTTGAGATTGAGGAGTACCTCTTTCCTTCGTATGTTCATGCACCGCTGCCTCTGCTAGCCCTGTACCAAGATGGTGGCGCTTTAGGCACGTCCCTCCACAATCAATGCGGCGTCTATGTTTATATGTCTATGTCCTGTGGGGTCATGAGAGTTAAAAATAAATAACTACAGTGTAATCCAACATGTCCTTGTAAGGTGGAGGTAGAGCAGAGCGTAGTATTAGTTAAACAAAAATGAGGGTGAGTCTGGAGGAAGTGTGGACCAGTCATCGATATCATGCCTCCACCCTCAGATCAGGCTGTGCAGACTCCAGAGTCCCAAGATGGCGCCGCCTGTGCCAACACATTGTCCTGGTGTAGTCAGACTCAGTTCAAGGTGCTGGTTTCCATGCTAGGGTTTTAACAATGTAGCTGAAATCTTGCTAAATGAAAAAACATGAACATTTTTGTGCGTAGATCTTTTTTCTTTCACACTAAAGTGAGACTTTTGGATAGAAGAACTGAAACAATCCAGTGAAGACGGTCAGAATTTAGAGGTGCACTGAATTGGTTGTTTATTAAGTTTATTCTGTGTGGTTCATTTCATTCGTGAGCAGCTTCTACCATTCTAAGGTAGTAAGTTTTTCTTTGATAACACAGGACCCATCTGCCTTTAGGAACAATTTAAAAACAAACATGAAGAACAGCACAAGGTGTTGACCTGGCCTCCAAATTCACTAGATCCCAAACTGATCAAGTATCTGTGGGATAATCCAATCCCCTCAAACCATAGGACCCTTTATCTTCAAGAAATATTTCTTTTCTTTCATATATAACCAGCGAAGCAAGATGACAACCTAATACTCTTCTGTAGTAAAAACTGAATAGGTTACATTAATGGATATACACAATCATGTTTTATTATTTTCCTTTCATGTGATCTGCAATAACACTCATTTCTTATTATGTGTGGATGGTTGTTATGTCATGTTAGTGTTTATAGTTTTGTACATTTTTTTTCTTCTAGTTTTTTACATTTCCTTTACTTTTTTATTTATCTTTTATTCAGTAACTACAGGGGACCTCGGATCACCTTAATTGTGTTGCGTCTGTACAATAAAGACTATTCTATTCTGCGTCATTTTCCCTGTATTTTGGCTGTGTAATCTACAAATCTACAAATCCTACAAAAGAAATGAGTGAATGAATGAATGAATCAGATAAAATAAGCGCATGTACGCATGGCAAGGGTTAAACAATGAGTTAAACATTTACACGAGTGATTTACTGACTAATGAACTGTTATCTAATTGATTATTCTTCAGTCTACTCATTCCATGTCAGGGCGACTTTACGGTTTACTTTGTTTAACTGACAGGAGTTTAACAGAAAAATAGAAGACGTATAGTTTAATCTAATTTAGTTGTTCGAACAAAAGATATATTCCTGAAGCTTATATCCTCATATATTCATATTTTCCATAGTCCCGCCCACAGGAAACACACAGACCCCGCCAGGGTTGAGTTTCAGTCGCGAGGAGGAGGCGGCGGCAAGAAACAAACGCACCCTGCGAGTCAGAGAAGTAACTGAAGGTAAGTCGTTGTCGCGTTTATTTGATTTACCTTAGTTCTTCTCTGTTTCAGTTATTTTATATATATGGTTTGTTTATTTGAGTTCAGAAAGACAGACAGCAGAACCACAACTCACTGTTTCTAGTTATGTTAACGCTCTGCTGGGAAAGTGTCTAAAAAAAAAAGCAAAAGCAGTCGCGTTTCCTCATTTCGCAGGAACAAAACGAAAAAATATAAGTTGACATTTTTCCTCTCAACAGCGAGGAATTTAGACATGTTAAATTAATAAATCAATTAATTAAACAACTTGATAACAACTGGTGGAAAAAAAACCCGTCAAATTATAATCACGTGACTCTGACGTCTATTTTTAGAGACGGGACCACTACTGTATCACGTTGCTAGGCTAAAAACAAAAAATGACTATATGTTTATTTATTTGGTTTAATAATATATAGTGATGTGACATTTCAGGGAGGAAACCCATTGACTTTAATGCTGATGAAAAAAAATCACAACATTTACACTGTCTGTACAATGAGCCACAACATTAAAACCACTGACAGGTGAAGTGAATAACACTGACCATCTTGTGACAATTCAGTGTTCTTCTGGGAAATTTGTGGACTTGGCATTCATTTGTGTGGATGTTGTCATGTAGCACCCACCTAGACCAGACCAGGCACCCCTACCCCGTAGCAATGACACTGGCTGCTGCCATCACCCAGCAGATACAGCCTGACGCAGGCACACACACGAAAACACTTCAGGAACAACATAAAAAAAGAAAAACATGAAGAACAGGACAAATATCTGTGGGATGATCCCCAGAGGTCCCTCCCGTCAACCCATAGGACCCAACATTTTGTTGCCAGACACCACAGGACACCCTCAGAAGGTCCATGTCCATTATTCTCTGATGACTAACAACTGTTTTGGAAGCATAAGGGAGACCTACACAATATTAGGAAGGTTAAGGCTGATCGCAGTATATCCTAATACTGTAATATTATCTGGGTGATCATTAGCTTGGACTTGCAGAAAAGCTAATGAACTGTCATTCTGGTGTGGATGCTGTACTGGCATAGACAGACTTTATGTAGGTAAACAAACACACTGCATTGGTTCAGCACAGCGTTAAAATATACAGCTGTAACAAAGCACTGTGCAGAATACAGGAAGGCAAACAGCATACTATAAGATAAGATAATCCCTTATTTATCCCACAGTAGAAACATTTGCAGTGATGCAGCAGGATACAGTTTAAAGGTCAGTGCACACAAGAGATAAACAAAAAAAAAGTAAAACGCCAAGCAAATGCAAAAAAAAAAAAAACACACAACAGAAATGATACGTATGTGGTCTACTGGGAGCAGGCGTGGCTGTACCGCCTCGCAGCAGCAGGAAAGAAGCGAGAACCGCCACGGAAATGCTCCTTCACACAGGATGGGTGGGGGGGGGGGGGGGGGGGGGGGGGGTGGGGGGGTAACAGGGTCAGCGTGGCATCTAGCTTTACATTTTTGAGTGTCCCAATTAACAAAATTACTTTTCTGTTACGCTTTACAAAAACCAACCAGTATTAGTTCTGTGCTCTGACAACTGACTTAGCTACGACATTCCCGAGAACTAGAAGAATTAACACATCGTCTCAATCATTATGAAAAAAAGAGGAAGTGCCACGGTGGGTGGTATGTCAGTAAAAAAAACAAAAAAAAAAAAAACAGGAACATGCAGAAACCAGATTGAACATACAGTGGCTAGGTTTATTGGTAGTTCACACGCAACAAACTCACCTTCTTTTGAATTGTTAACTCTGGGTTGTACCACCTAGAATATATGAGGCCATATATGAGGGTTTTAATGGTTCAAAGCTAAGATAAACTCAAAGCAGAGTTAACTGTACTATTCGCTTCTTTGGGAAGGGGGGGTGCAGATCTGGAGGAAAATTGCAACCGTATTAATTCACCATCACAGGACTCCCTTTGAAGGTTTACCAGGAACAACTGGAAGAAGATCCAGCTAAGACTGAGGAATTTGCTGATTGCCTGGGAACGCCTTGGGATTCCTCACAATGAAAGTACCTAGAAACGTTAAAGAAAGACAACTGAAGTTGCAGAGTTTCTTGAAGAAGTTTCCCCACTCATCCAGTTGCTTCTTCAGCCCTAAAGGAATCTGTGGGTGTAACCCATCAGAAACTTGCTTGACTAGTGTCCGTTAACGACCAGATACTTACTCATGATGAAGGGAAATGCACAACGGGTGGAAACAATGAGAACCAACGATCAAAACACCATACTGTCCATTTTAGCTGCAATATAAACAACTTAACTTGTAATGTAATCATGTCACCCTTTTACCTTACCCTTAGTATAACCATTTCAGGCCAGTCACAGCACATCTGTCTAAAGCCCACTGCGTTGCTTCTTCCAGCTCTGGGCCATGAGGCCCCTTTACCTCCTGCTGCTCTCCATCTTCGTGGGTGTCAGTGATGTTCAAGGAGGTTCAGACTTCAGAGTCTGTGCCTTCAACCTCCATCACTATGGAGAGTCCAAGTCCAAGAAGAGCGATGTGATGCAGACTCTTGTCAAGGTAAGACAGAGACAGATATTTTGAATGTAGCCCACAAATTACTTTGTAATGATTTAATTTGGTGCTTAAAAATCGTATCAAAACTGAATATGTGTATCAGTACAAAGTTAAGATAGATACTGTAAGAGAACAGTATGGTTAGGAATAAGGGACAAACACTTTTTGTTGAAGACTGTACACATAATTTAATTACTGAGCACCTGTCCTATAATTACAGGCCCATGCCCTGCCCATTGGTTTGTGCCATTTATCAAGCTGCTTTGCTCTCAAGCTAGCATGTAGCTAGCGCAAAATGGACAGGTTTTTGACAAGAAAGAGACTGAAGGAACAGACCAACAGCCCTGCTGTGAAGGACAAAAAAATACGAAACCTAAGGCCAACTAATGCTTATGCTAAACAAATATTAAATAGTAAATAAAAGTAAGAAAAAACATTCTAAAAGTCGACGTTTCTTTGCATATTTTGTAGCATTGTCTGTAGGTTTGCAAAGGGCGTCCTGTTTGGGGGGCCTTGGCATGGAAAAGTTTGGGAACCCCCTGATCTAGGAGAATACGAGGAAGATAAGAAAAGTTTTCCTCCCCAGGACATGAATTTTGTTTCAGATCGAGTCGGGACTTGGATTGTACGATACTGAACACTAGAAGATTGATGTCGTTGTTGCACAAGTAGAGGGCAGAGCCCAGTGACATTCCTCAGCAGTGTATCAGCTGGGATTCAGGCACTCCTTTAAATTTGTGCTTTGGAAGCGTGCAGGTGTGAGATGCGACATCAGGTGTCTTTGGTTCTGTTGTGTTTGAACTCACCTCACTTAAATATACCTCTTAAGTACTTAAGTACAGTTGCTGTGAGAATTAGTGAGGTATCAAAAACATGAATGAAATTTGGCTTGAAGGATTTTAGATATTGGTACAACTTGGGTTAAAAATTTTTTTTATTGTATTGAAATGTGCGTGACTACTTATTTGTCAGTATGCTTTGCATTATTAAAACACATGATTAGGATAAAACATGACTTATAGTAAATTGATTAGTACCAAGGCCCAGTTATCAAAGGGTCAGTATATGTCAGTGTGGTTCAATGGAATATAGTTATAAAATACATTTAATAAGGAAATTTAAATCTCAGCCATGGTTGCATGTGTGAGAAAAAGATAAGCGTAACTTCATGTGTCTTCTCTGTGTTACGTAGGTCATTACTAGCCCATATCTAGACCGTATAATTTTGCCAAAACCTTCTCCGGTTTGTTAGGGCTACTTCTGGGGCTAGGCTTTCTAGGAGAGAAGAATCCCAAAGTCCACTTTTACCTTCTTAATGTAACTAAACAAATCAAATAATCACAGTGTCGTCCTTATCTCAGCGTTCCTCTACAAGTGGAATCACTTTTTCATGAATTTCTTGCATATCTCTTCCAGATCATTACTCGCTGTGACGTGTGTTTGCTTCAGGAAGTGAGAGACAGTAAAGGAAAGGCTTTGCCAAGGCTGCTTGACCTCATCAGAAGGTGATTAATTACTCACTTTCATACACACACATACTCATATTTGTACGGCTATCCTTGTGAGGACTTTCATTGACATAATGCATTCCCTAGCCTCTTACCCTAACCATCTCAACTAAGTGCCTGACCCTACCCCTTATCCTAACCACAACCTACCTGGACCCTTTACCCTAAAACCAAGTCTTCACCCTCAAACAACCTTGTAATGAAGTGAGGAATGGCCAAAATTACCTCTATTTTCAGAAATGTCCTCACTTCGATGGTTATAAATCCAGTCCTCAGAAAGTTAGCTGTACAAGAACACATGCGCACACACACACACTCGGCCATGTTACCATCATACCTTACACATAGTCTTACCATAAGATTTCATCTTTAATGTTAAAGGACGATGGGTCCTTAATATTACACTTATATATAGTACACTTATACACATGGGAAAAAGCTGCATCAGGTCTGTCATTTATTACCACTCCTTACTCACAGAGATATAGCAACATTAACTATTGCATATACCCCCCACAATATTCAGGCATGACCCTGTACATCAGTATAAATCTGTGGCCAGCGAGAGACTGGGAAGGTCGGACTACCAGGAGCAGTATGTGTTTGTGTACAGGTGAGTTAATCTACTCTACACACCTGTAGGGCTTTTTTTATGATTCCACTTTGCATCTGAATGCAGACTAGGCACAGGCAATGATGCGTTCTTTTTAACTTGGATGTGTGCAGGGCTGATACCACAATACTCACTGGGCAGTATCAGTACCCAGATGATCTACCGGGGGACATAGATGCTTTCGCCAGAGAGCCTTTCGTTGTCCGCTTCAGAGCTCCCAAGACAGGTCAGTTGTCTGAAGCTCAAGATTCACATGTAAGCTAATAAAAGTAGTGATATTTAGAGGTATAAACACTTGTCTCTGCATCTTCATCCTTTCAACCCTCTCAGCTATTAAGGATTTCGTCCTCATTCCTCAACACACCACTCCAAGCAACACCACTAAGGAGCTTGATGCACTGTACGATGTTTTGCAACGTGTGAAAAAGATGTGGAAAACTGAGGTATGGCCTATATTTTCTTAAAAGTACATACGGTTTGAAGTTAATTTAATTAACATGTTGTAGTCTAACCGTGAGCGTTGTCATTGTGTGCAGGACGTGATGCTTCTTGGCGACTTCAACGCCGACTGTGGTTACCTTGCTAAGAAGAACAGGAAGCTTGTTCGCCTGATTACAGACCAGAACCTTCATTGGCTCATACCAGAGGACACTGATACCACCGTGCGAGTGAGCACGTCCTGCTCCTACGACAGGTGAACTCACATTCCTCAAAGTTTGGTCCCACTCCAAAGACACCAGAACTGGAAACTTTGGAAAATTTCTAAGGAATTAAATGGTTCCTTGAGCGAACAAATTTCCCGGTTCTTGTGAAGTATGTAACAAGCTTTAGTCTTTAACGTCAGCTTAAGTTACCGTGTTAGTTTTCACCATATTAGTTGATTGTGAGCGAGACTCCCAAACCTGGACTGACTTTCCATCAAAAATCTTGTCATCTTGACATGTCTTAATATTTGAAATGAAACAAAAGAAAGAGGAACATTCATAAACCGTTGTGGTTTTTTTTATGTCCCAACAGGATCGTTGTGAATGGGGAGAAGTTTAACCGAGCAATTGTGCCGTCTTCAGCCAGACCATTTAACTTCCAAATGGAATACCGTCTGTCAGAGGATCAGGTAACAGTCCAACGTTGTGTTTGTGTTCACAACCCACTCTCCTAGGAATTGTGATCCTGTACAATTAACCTGCCAAAGCAAACATGTGTTATAGGAAATGCAGTTCAGACCAGATTGCTTTGAAATGCAGATAGAGTTTATGTATTCTGCAAATCAGTAAACATGCAGATGTGAAATAATGTGAAAAAATGAACTTAAACATATGCAAAAGTAAAATAAAAACTCAAGTAATATATGGAAGTGTTGGTGCTGAACTGCTCTTTTTGTGGTTTTTGTGCAGGCTCTGGATGTCAGTGACCATTACCCAGTGGAGGTCCTACTGAGGACCGTCCAGTCACACGCCTTCAATCGCGGCATGCCCGTCACGTTAAGAAATCAGAAAACGTTTCACTCAGTGTGCTTTACTTTGTTTTTCTCCTGCCATCTTGTCTTCCAAGTGTTAGTGTGGTAGCTGAGTTAAGCACCGTGGATGGATTTTAACCTCTCAGTCTGAGGACGACCTCAGGACCTCATGATTTCTCAAATGCAACAGAAAATATTTGTCAAAACAACACTCCATGTTTGGGTTCAAAGTTAGAGAAGAGATATATTTACAGAACCTTTATGTAATTCAACTTATTGTGCAATAATCAGGGTGGCAGGGTGCAAATGATGGTTTGTTGCTGTTCCTTAGTTTAGGAATGGTGGACCCTTTTGGTCATTTTATTAAAGTCGAGTACAAAGACAGTATCTAGAATACTGAAGCAGTATTGGACATGTATTGTATGTGTTTGTAATACGTCTGACAGATTATATGTGTCTTTATGACAAATTCATATCATGTAAAATATGTTGTAAGTGTGCACACCACTAGTCCAAGAATCTTATCTGTTGTAAATACTTGATCGATTATGAATTTGGAATACAGCTAATAAAACATTAAACTTATTATTTCAAACTGGAAACTTTCGCCTGAGCTTTGATTTGGGTATTACTTGTTTTGCTTTTTAGAGCATGTGATAATGTGTTGGGCTTGCAGCAGCATGAAAATGTAATCGGGGCATGCATCAGTATTTCGGGCTACTTTCAAGTTTCTGCCGGCTAACATTCTTTGCAGCAGCTCATTCTTGTAGATATTTTTAGTCTGTTTTACAAATGCAGATCTCCCCATTCACGTTCATAGCCTGTGAAGGGTGCCTCTTCTTCTGTCACCTTCGCGACTGCCCAAATAACAGAATTGGCTGATATTTTTTCATACATCATAAGCAGCTTCACATGGAGGGGTTCTCAGTTAACAAGGAAGCCTGGTTAAAAGTTAACCAGTGGAATTTCCTGTCTAGTTAATGAATTAGTTGCACGTGTCAACTAAGGATGGATTAATGGTTACTGATTAATGTATGACAACTTCAGGAACCTTGGAAATGTCGTCAAGTGCCGTCACAAAAACTATGAAACAATGACTATTAGTGACGGGTGGAATGTTTTGTCTCCTTCTCACATCTATATCTCATTATAATCACTTCAGTCCTTTAAATCTTTGCAAAAAAAAGATTTTTGTCTCAACAAATTAAACTCAATTCATTCAGTGTTAATGAGCTAGTTCTCAAGATAATTCTTGTGTCTACTTTGGAGACAGTCATGCACCGATCAGCATTATGAAAACAACTGTGACTCATCAGTGAATGTAGGAGAATGAGTGGGGGCATATGGGTCCAATGGGTTGAGGGGATCATCCCACTTAATCAGTTGGGGATGTAGTCATTTTGGAGGCCAGGTCAATACCTTGTGCTGTTCTTCGTGTTTTTTTTGTTTTTTTTTAGTTGTTGCTAAAGCATTTGGGGGTTTTTGGTAAAATGGAAGTGAATTTAGGAAGTGAACCTTCTGTGGACTCTTAACCCTGACTTAAATGTTTTACAAACACAAGGAAGCTCAGATCTGTTGGAGTGTAGCTCATGTCTTACGGATGGTGCTAATCCCTGCCCAGCACACAGGAAACTCTCTATCTGCCGGATGTTCGCAGTGTCATCTTTGCACCAATACAAAGTTTAAAGTTTAGTATGTTGGCTTTGAACCTTCACTTGACGTAATTTAGTTCTTTATAAACAATTCTGTAATAGCTCAGAAATTGAAAGTGGGCGTGGTTAATGCAGAAAACCAGAAAAGTAGCCTCAAGGTTGTCCAAAGAGAAAGTATAAGAGAAAGCATGAACATCTGACAAGTTGGATAAATAACTTGCATAAGAAGGATGTTTCTCGAATATTATACCTTGTTGGAAAAACACAAGATTAAACTGTTCTGAAAAAGATATTCACTTTCATCTTGCTTTAAATAATAAGGGAAAGGTCCCACAGATGATGCTCAGATGCACCCAGTCTGCAGCTCCTTTGTTATGACTAACGGATTTCTGACAAGGCTGTCTCTCTGTAACTGTGTCCAGGGAAGGAACTACTGTATAAAAGTGAATGTAACCTTATTACTCAGTCGATTCTGTACAGTGACTCTTGTCATTCTTGATGAAATAATTTCCCTAACAGACCTAATTAACTGCCTAACTTCAATCTGATGCCAGCTCAACAGGGTCAACAGCATCTGGCCACATGTTCAGAAACATCTCCAGCCAAACCGGAGCCAGCTGCACTGACCAGGTTTGCTTTTCTGTGATGACACACTGTCCTGTAGCCAAATGCATAAATACCATGTGTGTCTGAGCCACCCACCGTCAGTCTCACGGGGTCCTCGACAACCATGCTTCACTTCAGCACCACACTTTGTGAGTATTCCGCTAGACGGGAAGAAACAGGTTGCCATTGTTGCATCACATTGTAGTTTGAGGGAGTAAGGTTCATTTATTTATGTTTGTCTTCGACATAACATGAAAGAATTGCTGCTTTTTCAGTGCTGGCAGCAACCTGTCTGCTTATAAGAACAGGTAAACATACTCTAAATGCACTTTTATACTCCATTTTCCACATGCATGTCTTGAATATAGTACAGAGACTAATATTTCCATGTGTTTTATAGGTGCAGAGAGAACTACCTCCTGTGGAGACCATGTCCACCGTCTGAGCTGTGGTATGACTCCTAAAGTTACAACTTTCTTTTTTGTTTTTTTGTATTGGTATTGTCCTGACTCTACGGCCCTGTTCAGATCTTTAGCATTAAGATCTGGGGGATCCGATCACGTAAAAGACAGGTGTGAACACCCCCAGGATGCATTTGGATATGCATTCAGTGCTTTCAATAAGAGCAAAACACTGAATGCAAAGGACATATTCTGTCTTTGTTGGGTTAATTCCCTCTGGGGGCCCCAGCCCCTTCCCACCGCCCAGTTTATGTTCATTTCATTGATTCCCCCTTGTTCCCAGAAACCAACCAGTACATTGGGGGTTTAAATGACTGTCTTAGTGAAGGTGAATGTTTGCTGGAGCTCCAGTTTTCTACACCAGTTAGTCACAACATTATGACAGGAGAAGCAAATAACAATCCAAGGTTCTGTTAGGAAACATTTGGACCTGGTATTCATTTGTGTGGATGTTACTTAGACATGCAGCACCCACCTAGACCAGACCAGGCACCCTCACCGCATAGCAATGACACTCCGTGATGGCAGCAGCCATCCCCAGCAGGATGCAGCATGACACACTTACTTATCAGCTGTGGAGGTTGCGGACTAACACAACCTTGACTGACATAACAAATGTAATCAAGTTGGAAAAACAGAACTTTGACCATCAACTCTACAACAGACGTGTTCAGCAGAAACAGACACACTTCAGGTCTCAGTTGTTAGTTTACATCCAAAGCTTTCTTCTCTGCTCCTTACATTTTCCCCCGGTGGTGTGTAACAGACAGCGGAGTGATCAGCGTGACCTCAGTATTGTACGGACGTGCAGACAGGCAAACCTGTGGCGGAGGAAAATCTGATGAGGAGTTGGCCAACACTGCGTGCTCTCTGGAGAGTGCAGAAGACATCGTCAAGACAAGGTACGCATCTTGAACTGGCATTTTCTTTGTACGAATGACTTCTCCATTCATTCTTTCAGCATATGAATGTGTTTTTGTCTCACAAGGATTTTAAATGTGCAGTATATTGCGTATATGATTCAAACAGATCTACACAATACACAGAAACTTCACCCAGGGCTAAGAACCTTCTGAAGAACTCGGTACCTCCACCTGTAGTATAAAATGTATTTCATTATCACAAACGTGATGTGAATACATGGCTATTGTTTTTTCAATAGTCAGTGGGGACTAAAACATGGCTAGTGCTTTAGCTATTGTCTTGGTGTTCCAGTAACATTACCTGACACAGTATGAGGCTAATGGGTGAACACATGAGAGGATTTAAAATTGAAACAGGTAGATGTTTCTTTAGAAAGTAAAAGTTGGATGAAGCTAGACACTGGCTGAGACCAAAAGCAGATCTAAAACAAATTCACCTTTGTGCCTTGGTGTTAAACTCATGCTTGTTGTGTTCTTCTGGCAGGTGTGATGGCAAGAGGGAGTGTGAAGCATGCCCAAGCATCTTTTCAGCAGATCCCTGCACTGACACTTTTAAATACATGGAGACCAACTACACCTGCGTCCCAGCAAGTTGGTAACATGTCTTCTTGAAACAGCACAACAGTGTAGCTTTGGTCAGGTTATAATCTGATCTGTGTTACTTTCACAGCTCGCCTTGTAACATGCGAGCACTCTATGGCCCACCTGCAATGCGGTAAGTTCACCCGGCATCAACCTGATAACTACTGACCTGTTGGTTCCTACTGCCTTTGACAATATTATTATCATGGCATGCATCATTTTCATTGCCAGATGATGGGAAAGTTATATCTGTACGCGGTGCTGACTTTGGGCGTCGTGACCGGACCACGTGCTCTTTCCAGCGGCAGGCCTCTATGATCCAGAATGTCCAATGTTATCAACACACCAGCAAAGTTGCAGAAAAGTACAGTCGTCTTCTCTTTGTTCATTTTTAACTTTATTGTCTAACTTTGAAACATTCACCTTAATGGCCAGTTATCATATGTCATTGGCAGTTCTTCAGCTGATCTTTGGATAATTCCATTATTTCTTTGGAGAATAATCACATTGGTCTACACACTGGTTCTCAAAGTGCTTTGTCGTCACAATGTCACATTTACCCACTCAATAGCAAAAGCGCACACACACATTCACACACCAGGAACAACGTGGGGTTCAGTGTCTTGTTCGAGGACACTTGAGTCCATGTGCTGGGGATTGAACCACTAACCCAGACACAGAGTAGATTTATTTATTATTCTTGTTCCCACAGTTTAAAGGTCTGATGTGGAAGATTTAGTGACATCTAGTGGTGATATCTCAAATTGCAACCAACTGATTATCCCGTGATTTACCTTCCACTCATGTAGTAGTACACAGATTAGGCATAACATTATGACCACCTTCCTAATATTTTGAAGGTCCCTTGTCTTGTCCCTCCAAAACAGTTGTGATGCTTCAGAGAATGGACATGGGAACTTCTGAGGGTGTCCTGTGGTGTCAATACAGCACAATATTGTTAGTGTGGGGCCTTTGAAACCTATGGATTGAATGGAGGGGCCTCTGGGGATCATCCAATTTGACCAGTTTGGGATCTAGTGAATTGAATTTTTAGTTGTTCCTAAAGCAAATATTACTGATGTAATAATTTATTTATTGTATATTAATATATTTTCTGTGGTTTGTGGTCAGTAAACATACAACTTCATGTGATATCCCAGCTCCAAAATGTGCACTTACAAAACGACCTAGGAAAAAAACATTTAAGATTACAGCCAATACTAGCCTCTATTGATATTGGTGATTGGTTTCTTCACATTCTTTCGTGTCACTCTGCATCCACAGATGTGACGGGAAAAGCAGCTGTGCAGTAAGAGCCAGCAGCTCGGTGTTGGGCGAGTCCTGTGCTGACACTTACAAGTACCTGGAGGTGGCCTACAACTGTGTGGATGGACGTGGAGGATAACACGTAATGTCACTAAAAAGAGCAGTTTGGGCTGTTAATCACTTAAATGTTCCTTGTTGACTACAGTCTTATATTTTCTTTTGCAGATCCTCCGGCTGCTTAAAAGGAGCTAATGCACGGAAGTAACAGTGAACAAACCTTGAATACAACACATTTAACTTTAAAGAAAGTCTTTCATTGTGATGAAGAATTTACAAGACAAGAAAGCTGTGAGGAACAACCAGCAAGCAAGTAATTATGATCTAATTATGATGTGAAGATAGCATTTAAAATAAAAAGATATCTCTCCACATGGCATCAATAAGATGTGTCCAACTGCAAGTTTATTTCTTTGTGTGTTTTTATTGGCCCAACTGAGATCGCCTGCATGCAATCTAACAAGTCAAAGTATGTCTGAATCCATACATAAAAAGATGATTGATATGAAGAATAAAAAGGAACAATCAGTTCATACTGGTGAATATGTGATACTCACAAAAGTGTTTTGTTGAAATATTATTATTGTTTCATTTCATCTGAAGTCACTTTTTTGGTTTATTGTCACTGTTACCATTTTATTTTATTATCTTATCCTGCTAAGTAGAGTAAGAAAGAGAAACACACAATGACTTGAGGTTGCGGTAAATGGACACAGGGTGGCAGCACTTACCGGCGGCGCCACTGGGACTGTTTGCGGTGCATCGCGAAAGTGAAGCTCATAATCCGATGGACTTGGAGAATGAGCAGTAGCTGTCCTGTTTCTCTTATTGCTGTCCTGTGTTTCCAGGTTGGTTATTAACTTTTTCTCGGACTTCAGATGTCCATAAGATCATATGAATCCCCGGTGATATGTGGTAAAGAAGCTAGAAGCTCGTTAAGTGTGCAAACAACGAAAGTGCCACGGTACGAGGCTGTTGTAGTGGCTAAAATGGCGTTCGTCGCCGTAGTCAAATGTTTACTCTTGTTTACTTTCTTTTGGCTCCTCGGCATTTGTGAGGTAATATTGTACGTGTGGAAATAAGTGTGTGTGTGTGGTACATCATTCTGAAACGGACATTTATGGGCTGTTATGTGTGAAAAGTATTATTATTGTGTATAGTGTTGAAGCTAATGCTAATGGGCAGGTTAAGACCAGCTACGGCTGCAGCCCTGCTTAAAGGTGCGCACTTGAAATGTAAACAATGATATGGTTTGAGAGTTTATGGGTTAAAACAGTAAGTTATGGGCCAGCCATGTTTATTATTTAGGTGTAAATCCATAGTGTAAATGTGAAATAGTTTAACTGCAAGGGAGATTATTCTGTTATATTAAGTGAACACTTACTTTTATGTACTTAATGTACAATTATTACTCTGGTGGTGAGAGAATAGAAAATGTGTGTTTGAATGAGAAGTGATTACATGATTGGTAATAGAAGACATGATTAATGATAAATAGACAACATGATTAAGGGAAAATGTAATGTTTATCTTTGGTTTAAATACAAGTTTATTTCATAAGGAATATGTGGAATATAGACATTTATGTGAATGTTATCCAAATATGGTTTATATACCAGTGCTTTAATGCAAACAAAATAACAGAAATGATTCATGGTTGCAGTTAAAAGTTTAATATGAATGTGAGAATAAATATAATCCGATGGACTTGGAGAATGAGCAGTAGCTGTCCTGTTTCTCTTATTGCTGTCCTGTGTTTCCAGTTTCCAGCACTCCAGTCAGGATTATCAATATATCTGTCGGCGGCCTGGCTGGGACCCGCTACAGATTCTTGGGGGCTCGTCCGGGATCTCTGCGGTGCCATCTACTGGACCGGAAGCCGAGTGGTGTCGATGACAACGCTGATCAGCAACTAGGAGAGAGGCCGCATCATCCAGCCGCCGACCAACAGCCCTATCCAGCCGTGGGGACTGCGACCGTGAACGAGCGGAGGTCTGTGATCCAGAGCCGACAGTGCCATCATCAGACGGTGTTGCCAGCCGTGAGGGGAACGAGGAGCCATCATGTCGGATGGTGGGAGGAGGAGCCTGGTGTGGGGCATCAGGCAGAGCTTACTCACCTTGTCAGCTGAAGAGCTTCTTCGGGTCGCCGGAGCGGTGGATCCATCGTTGGATGTGCACCAGACAGAGCTTAAGGAGGGAGATCAGGAGGTGTATTACGACCACATTCACTCGTTCATGTATAGCAAGCAGTTACTTGAAACAGAAGACCAGGGAATGGTCCAGTTGCTGATGTTAAAAGACATTATTGATGATATAGTGAAAAGTCGTGACAATGATATGCCACTGCTAGAGGTAAATGTTATTCCAAGTGGTGAAAAGTCTGCTGACCTTGTTGGTTTGTCTGATGGTTCTGTCATTATCCAAACACCTCCCAAAATCGCCACTGACACTCACATTCAGAGTCACCACACACCCATTTCAGTCAGTACTGCATCACCTAGTGATATTACTGCACCAGATTTAAACTCAGTTAAAGCTACACTGTTAAATGCACCTGACACAGCGAACGCTGATTTGCTTAAAGTGCTCGCTAGCTATGAAGAGCTGAGCAAGAAACTCATACAGTGCATACCGGCACATGCTACACCGCCGCAGACACATTTGCCCTTGCCCTCTGTCCTGTCCAGGCAGCCCAACAGCAATCCACCGGTTGAACCTGCCTCCCAGTCAGCTCGCGAGGGGATGGTGTCCTCGAGGGAACTCAGTTACCTACCCAGGAGAGAGTTCAAGGTTCAAGGCGGTCAGGTTGGTGATCAATCCTCTGACATCACCTACAATAATGTCTGCAAGCAGATTGATGATGGAATCAGGGAGGGATTTTCTGATTCAGAGATTGTTCGTGGTGTGCTCAAAATCATAAAACCAGGCATATTCAAGGAGATGTTGATAAATAAAGATGACATAACGGTGGCTGAACTCAGGGCGTTTCTCCAAACTCACCTAAGAGAAAAGAACAGCACAGAGTTATTCCAAGAGTTGATGTGCACGAAACAAGAGGAGAACGAGACACCACAACAATTCCTCTACCGGGTGATGGGTTTAAAACAGCGCATCCTATTCACATCAAAACTGGCTGACACTGACATTAAATACTCTGCTGCTACAGTACAAGATGTTTTCCTGCATACAGTATACCAAGGCTTTGGACACAAACACACTGACATACGCAGGGAACTCAAACCTTTGTTGTCAAGCAGCGGCGTCACTGATGAGATGATCCTTCGTCATGTGATGAAAATCACCAGTGAAGAAAATGAGAGGATGAAAAGACTTGGCTCTTCACGCAGACAGACGGTAACAAACACACACAGCGCGCAACTTGAACCTGATGGAGTAAAGAGACCTAACCCAAAGTCAGAGAGTGTAGAGACCAAACCAACCCAAGCAAAACCAGATCCCCTGAGAGACCTCACGACCAAAGTAGAGGAGCTCACCAGACTTGTTGTGACCATGCAAAAACAAAATGAACAACAGCTAACAAACAATGGGCGTCAGTACAACCAGAATAGGACACAATCTAAACGTGGAAAATCCTATGGCTGTCCAAGCTGTGTGGAACAAGACAGACAAGATTGTAAACATTGTTTCATATGTGGGGATGATGGACACCGTGCAGCCGGCTGTCTGAAACGGCCAAAGAGGCAGGGAAACTTCAACCGGCCACTGGAGGGGGACATCTAGTGACCGAGGCTGGAAGTAAGTCCCAACAGGCGAACGAGGCCAAAAGTGACAAGACACGCCTCTCTTCACCCCCGACCCCAGTAATGATAAGCACACAAAGTCATTGCACACAAGTAGCACAGCCCCCTCCTCAACTACCACGTGTAGCTAAAGCCAGAGCTGTTGCTAGCTTCATTGGTAAAAAGGCCCTAGTTCAGAGCTATCTAAATGGCTTGCCTGTCACCTCACTGCTCGACTCCGGGTCACAAGTCAGTATAGTCAGTCGTGCTTGGAAAGAAAAACACTTACCTGACCTCAGCACTCACTCAGTTTCCGAGATCTTAGGGGAGGAGGAACTGAGAGTCACTGCAGCAAATGGTGGTCTCGTCCCATATGATGGGTGGGTTAACATTACGGTGAACTTACCAGGGAATTTGGACCCCAATCTGTCCATTAGTGTCCCATTTCTCATCAGCAGCTACCCCATGGACAGACCATTGATAGGCTTTAATGTTTTGGAAGTGTTAATTTGTGGCCAACCAGAGAAGCTAATGCCAGTACTTGTCAGCCTTCTTAGTAATGCCATATCTGTCCCCAGCGAAACAGCTGAAGCTCTCGTCAACTTTGTTCAGACATCAAAGTTAGTGATGCAGCAGGGGCGTGTGAGAACAGGGGCCAAAGACATCGTACTCCCAGCTGGTCAAGTGTCATGGGTGAAGTGTCGGGTCCCTTCAAACATGGACGCCTCTACCCGATTAGTGTTGTTTGAAACAGATGAAGATTGTCTGTCGTCTGGACAGTGGGATGTAGGGCCAGGTTTGTTACAGATCCAGAACCCAAACAAACCCTATGTCACCATTCCAATTGGCAACAACACCAATCATGACATCACAATACCACGTAAAACAGCGCTAGGGATCCTGCAGCATGTTGAAAATGTTGTGGAGGCAGATATCCCGGACAAATCACCGCCTGCAGCGATTGTCAGTGAGGTCACCACCACTCATGTCAGCAGCTCAGATTCACCCCTGTGGCACCCACCTGTAAACCTCGACCACCTGGAGGAAGAACAGCAGGAGGCTGCTAGGAGGATGCTGTATGAGGAATCAAACGCTTTTGCAAGAGATGGAGATGACATCGGCTGTATCCCAAATCTGCAGATGGTGATCAACCTGAAAGACGACGTTCCTGTACAGAGAGCGTACACATCCATTCCCAAACCACTGTTTAAAGAGGTAAAAGAGTACATTCAAGATCTTATTGTAAAGGGATGGATAGTGAAATCTAAGTCTTCCTACTCTGCTCCAGTGGTGTGTGTGAGGAAGAAGGACGGCACTCTACGTCTCTGTATAGATTATCGCCTCCTAAACCAAAAAACAGTACCTGACAGGCATCCACTGCCGCGAATACAGGATTTGACAGACACGCTGGGTGGATTTTCAGTGTTCAGCATACTTGACCAAGGTAAAGCTTACCACCAGGGGTTTGTAGCAGAAGGGTCACGCCATCTCACCGCCTTCATCACGCCCTGGGGGCTTTACGAATGGACACGAATCCCATTCGGACTTTCTAATGCACCTGCGGCTTTCCAGAGGAGCATGGAGGAGATGTTGGGCTCCCTGCGAGACGAGTGTTGCATCCCGTACTTGGACGACCTACTCTGCTACTCCAGATCCTTCGGTGACCACGTGGAGGTGATTCGCAGGGTGCTTGTAGCACTGCAGCACCATGGGGTGAAGTTACGAGCAGAGAAGTGCGAGATGTTCCAGACGGAGGTCCGCTATGTTGGACGCTTGGTGTCGGCCGAAGGAGTTCGAGTTAACCCCAAAGACATTGACGCGGTGCTGGCTTTAAAAAACAAACCGCCCCAAACAGTTGGTGAACTCCGACAGGTCCTCGGTTTCCTGAGCTATTATCGCTCTTATGTACAGGATTTTGCAAAAATAGCGAAACCGCTGTATGAGTTGCTCCAAGTTAAGTTCTCAATGCCCCAACTCCTTTCACGTCACTCCAAGTCCAAGGGTCCCCAACTCCCATCCAAAACACCCATTGGGTGGAAGGCTGAACACCAAAGCACTCTGGAAAGGCTAATCAGTATGCTGACCAACCCCCCAGTCCTTGCGTACCCCAACTTCGAGGAACCGTTCGTCCTGCACACCGATGCCTCGGAGAAAGGGCTCGGCGCAATCCTCTATCAGCAGCAAAGTGGGAAAATGCGAGTGATCGGATATGGATCAAGAACTCTGACACCGGCGGAAAGGAACTACAGGCTCCACAGCGGAAAACTCGAGTTCCTGGCTCTGAAGTGGGCAGTGTGCGAGAAATTCAGAGATTATCTCTTCTACGCTCCACATTTTACCATCTACACTGATAATAACCCACTTACCTACGTCATGAGCACCGCAAAACTCAATGCTGTTGGACATCGCTGGGTTGGAGAATTGTCAGAGTTCCGCTTCAACATAAAATACAGACCTGGAAAAAACAATATCGACGCCGATACACTCTCACGCATCCCACTCGATATTGACAACTATGTCGCCACATGCACTGAGGAGCTGTCTCAGGACGTGCTGCATGCAACCTGGGAGGGAGGCAGAGCAGCTCAGAAGAAGGATGTAGCATGGATAGCTGCACTGTACACCTCCTCTGCTGATGTAATGCCACAGCCTCATCCACTTTTGCCTGAAATAAGCCTCGAAGAGCTAGCAAAAGCGCAACGGGATGACCCTGAGATAGGGGAAATAATGAAACTGAAAGAGACCAATAACATTCCCACTAATGAGGTCAGAAGGTCAGTGGGCGGGCTCACTCGTAAGCTCCTTCATGAATGGAGTCAACTACATGTGGAGAATGGAGTCCTGTACCGCCGGACAGCAGAAAGAAAACAGTTGGTCCTACCTGTCAAGTACCGGTCAGTTGCCCTGAAACATCTCCATGACAACATGGGACACGTTGGGACAGAACGTGTGCTCCACCTCGCCAGAGAACGTTTCTATTGGCCGTACATGAAGAAATGTATAGAGGATTATGTCACAAGAAAATGCAGCTGCATAAAACAAAAAAAACCCACCACACATGTTCGTGCCCCAATGGGTGGCCTGACCTCTTCTTCCCCTCTTGATCTGGTTTGCATAGACTATTTACACCTGGAGAAGAGCAAAGGAGGCTTTGAGTACATTTTGGTAGTAATTGATCATTTTACCAGATTCGCTCAGGCTTACCCAACCAAAAACAAATCAGGACAAACTGCAGCTGAACGAATATACAACGACTACATACCTCGTTTTGGCTATCCAAATCGTCTCCACCATGATCAAGGACGTGAGTTCGAAAACGACCTTTTCCGCACCCTTGGACGGCTGTCAGGTGTCGGCCACTCACGGACATCTCCGTACCATCCCCAGTGCAACCCCGCTGAGCGGTTCAACCGCACATTGCTTCAAATGTTACGGACACTGACAGACAGAGAAAAGGAGAGATGGAAGGAACATTTACCACAAATGATACATGCATACAACTGCACTCGTCACGAGTCCACTGGGTACTCACCCCATTACCTGCTCTATGGACAACACCCCCGTCTCCCTGTGGATCTTTTGTTCGGATTATTGGAAAGCACCGGATCAGTGACACACAAAGGATATGTGGAGAAGTGGTCAAAAAGGATGACAGAAGCGTACAAGATAGCAAATAAAACCAGCTTGTCATCAAGTGCAAAGAACAAGTCCTACTATGACCAAAAAGCGAGGGGAGTGGTCCTCAAATCAGGAGATCGAGTGCTGGTTCGGAACATGGGTGAGCGAGGTGGACCCGGTAAACTTCGTTCCTACTGGGAAAAGAAGATTTATGTGGTGAAGGAGCAAATCTCTGATAATCCTGTATATGTCATTCATCCTGAGGGAGACCCAAGTGCGAGAAACAGAACCATACACAGAAACTTGCTACTTTTAGTCAATGACTTACCTGTCGAAGGCCCAGCGCAGTCAGCTTTGACACCCTCTCAGAGACAAAAACAACCTCAGAAGAGGACAAGTCCTACCAACAACGATGTGATGTCAGACACTGATGATGAGGATGAGGGGACGGGAGGTTATTGGTTGAGAACACCTGTTGTCAGGATGGAAAGTGATCAATCTGGACCTGGCAGATCAACAGCCTCAGGAGGAGGGCAAATGTCGGTATCACAGCCATTTCCTCCTGCAGCAGTTCCTGTCCAGACCCTGAGGAAACCATCCATGTCCCACAAAGAACATTCAAATGCAGTACCAAGGAGAGAAACTGAACCTGTGGATGCATTCTTACCGGATGAGACAAACTTACCTGAAAGAGACGATAAACACATGGATGAGACAAACTTACCTGAAAGAGACGATAAACACATGGATGAGACAAACTCACCTGGAAGAGAGCACAAACAAACCCCTGTAAAGGAAAGAGAAGCAGAATTAGTGGCTGATGAATCACAGACAAATGAACAACATGATGTCATGCACCTACCTCAGCCTGAAGAGGAGGAGCAAAATGACCATGCTGAACAAATACAAGTGGAAAGAGCGGATTCTCCCTTTATAAGGACTTTGCCTGTAGAAGATGAACACAGAGAGGTGAGGAGGTCAACCAGGGAGAGAAGACCAAGACCAACTTTCACTTATGAGTCACTGGGCCAACCTTCAATACAAACCCATGTAGATTCTATCTCCTCACAGATAACCTCCCTACCTTTCATGCCACACATAACCAGGCAGTTCATCTCACCTGTTCCTTACACGCCACAAATGTACATGCCTTATACATACTACATACCATACAACACACAAGTTTATTAAAAAAAAAAAAAGAAGAGAGAATTTTTTTTTTGGGTTGTAGCAAATGTCGGGAGCCATTTTTGTTTGTCGGGGTGGATGTGATACTCACAAAAGTGTTTTGTTGAAATATTATTATTGTTTCATTTCATCTGAAGTCACTTTTTTGGTTTATTGTCACTGTTACCATTTTATTTTATTATCTTATCCTGCTAAGTAGAGTAAGAAAGAGAAACACACAATGACTTGAGGTTGCGGTAAATGGACACAGGGTGGCAGCACTTACCGGCGGCGCCACTGGGACTGTTTGCGGTGCATCGCGAAAGTGAAGCTCATAATCCGATGGACTTGGAGAATGAGCAGTAGCTGTCCTGTTTCTCTTATTGCTGTCCTGTGTTTCCAGGTTGGTTATTAACTTTTTCTCGGACTTCAGATGTCCATAAGATCATATGAATCCCCGGTGATATGTGGTAAAGAAGCTAGAAGCTCGTTAAGTGTGCAAACAACGAAAGTGCCACGGTACGAGGCTGTTGTAGTGGCTAAAATGGCGTTCGTCGCCGTAGTCAAATGTTTACTCTTGTTTACTTTCTTTTGGCTCCTCGGCATTTGTGAGGTAATATTGTACGTGTGGAAATAAGTGTGTGTGTGTGGTACATCATTCTGAAACGGACATTTATGGGCTGTTATGTGTGAAAAGTATTATTATTGTGTATAGTGTTGAAGCTAATGCTAATGGGCAGGTTAAGACCAGCTACGGCTGCAGCCCTGCTTAAAGGTGCGCACTTGAAATGTAAACAATGATATGGTTTGAGAGTTTATGGGTTAAAACAGTAAGTTATGGGCCAGCCATGTTTATTATTTAGGTGTAAATCCATAGTGTAAATGTGAAATAGTTTAACTGCAAGGGAGATTATTCTGTTATATTAAGTGAACACTTACTTTTATGTACTTAATGTACAATTATTACTCTGGTGGTGAGAGAATAGAAAATGTGTGTTTGAATGAGAAGTGATTACATGATTGGTAATAGAAGACATGATTAATGATAAATAGACAACATGATTAAGGGAAAATGTAATGTTTATCTTTGGTTTAAATACAAGTTTATTTCATAAGGAATATGTGGAAAATAGACATTTATGTGAATGTTATCCAAATATGGTTTATATACCAGTGCTTTAATGCAAACAAAATAACAGAAATGATTCATGGTTGCAGTTAAAAGTTTAATATGAATGTGAGAATAAATATAATCCGATGGACTTGGAGAATGAGCAGTAGCTGTCCTGTTTCTCTTATTGCTGTCCTGTGTTTCCAGTTTCCAGCACTCCAGTCAGGATTATCAATATATCTGTCGGCGGCCTGGCTGGGACCCGCTACAAATACACTGTTTATAGAAACTAGAACCAGGTTTCTGTTCTGTTAAATGGTCACTAATGTGCCTTTATATGGAACTTGTGGGGTTGTGGTTCTGACACGGTAAACCAAGGCTGCAAAATGCAAATAAAGTCATCAGCTTGAGTTTGCCTTACAAGACAATGTTTAAGGAATGTATTTCAAAAAGAAATGCAATTAATTAATAAAAGTATTAAAATGAGAAATGCACAAGCAATGAAATGCGCTTTTCCTGAAACCTGACTTGTTTCTGCTTTCAACAGTTTCACTTGTTTTTCTGAGAGAAAGCAATCACATGGTTATATGATGGATCCTTATATTTGTTTCACATGATGATGAAGTGAAACCTATGATCTGGGAGTTAATAGACCAACACCTGTTAGTTCACTTCCCACACCACACCAAACTATCCAGCTCATTTCCATACTGACATAGCAGTGCTCTGATCTGAGTTTTACTGGTTGGACACAGTGGTCTGAGAGATGTCCCTGGTCCTTCTGAACCTGCTGCTGTTGACAATAGGACCTTGAATTTTCCAGACTGTTTGCTTGATGTCTCTACCTCAAGGACCCACAGCAAGGTATCACGTTTAATCTAGCAGAAATCTGACTGTTGCCCAGAGTGTACACACTAACCAACTTTCCCACTGTGCAGTTTTTTTAACATTTCTTTTCTTTTTTTTTCTTTCTTTTTTACAGATGTTTCTGTTTTGGATTTTCAAATGCATCTCATCCTGATATCTTCGGTTTAAGAAAAAACGGTTCACCTGCCAAAAACCATGACTCCAAGAGGAACATCTTTGAGAACGTCAGCTTTGCTGGTAAAGTTCTTTACTGCAGCAAATCACAGGAAGCTTGTATTTGACATAACTCACAAAGGGTATGACTTTAGCCCTCATAACCTTCCTCTACTAAGAGAACATCTTTAGAGTCCATGCAGCTGTTATGAGGGTTGTTTTTCAAAATAGTGCTAATTTAACTTTTCAAAATGTATTTAAGAATTCCTTTCACTAGTTGCATAGAAGCAGTGGGGTTGTTCTTGAAGTCCTGTTTACATCTCGCATGCATCCAACAACTCAAAGTCAACTGTATGTTCTCTAGTTACCCTCTGATGAGATATGCTGTAGAGCAGAGTTCAACCAGTCTGTACATTCACTAACACTGTGTGTTAGATAGAAACTCATCCACCATAACAGCACAGAATGAATCCTCTCTGCATTTACAGACCAATCTATTCTATAGTTTAACTTGTATTAGTGTTAAATAACAAATATCAACAACTCTTATGTGACAGTGTTTGATAAATGACCTGTAACAATAACTTTCATTATTAGAGTAGAACAAGTTGTCAGCTGAGTGACAGGATATTTATCCCAGTCTTTAATTTCAGTTCCCACATTAAGAAGCCTATATCAGTTTCTTTATGCACAAGCAACTTCCTTGTGAAAGTCATAACGAGCCAGACAGGTTTCATTGTAAAGAAATGTCAGGAGGGAAGAGATGGATGGATCAAAGAAACATGAGAGATGACTGTTTTTATTACATTTTTTTAACTTCTCTTCACAGATAATTGTGATGAAGGTCTTGTGCTGTCAAACCCTCACATGTCATCCAGAAGAGTATCAGATAGAGAATGAATGCTGCCCAATGTGTCCACCTGGTAAGATCCAACTGAATACTAAAAACTTCCTTAATCTTTCCTGCTGTTTGAAATATGTTTACTGTGAAACTGTTGGTAAACAGTAAAATAGATTAATATTTATTGCTGTTTTTTATTTGCCTTCATCTGATGGTAGTAATAATAAAGACAGTATAAGAAATAAGAGTGTATGACACTTAACATGCAACATGCTCCTTATCCTGAGGTTTGTATTTTAACTGAATTAAAACTGAACTGAACTGAGTTCTTGAAATATAATCAGTTGTCTTCTCAACAGGACACAGAGTTAAAATAGATTGCTCAGAGTTCAGAAGTACATCATGTCTGCCCTGCAAAAATGGAACTTATATGGATAAAGCTAATGGTAGTAAGCAGTGCTTCACATGCACCATCTGTGATGCAGGTACATTTCTGTTAATAATATTTATTTATCAGTAGAAATGTTTTTCCTTTTTTCAACTGGTGAATTTTAAATCAAATCTATTGTGACTATTGTGTCACATTTTCTAAAGTTGTTCTAACCACTGAAGGTATCTTTGAATCAGAAACAGATTAAACACAATAGGAGTTTTGTTTCTGCATGTTTTGTAACTTCCATATGTGTTGATAGGTTCTGGTCTGAAGGTAAAGAGGTCATGTACACCAACATCAGATACAGTTTGTGAACCACTTGAGGGATTCTTCTGTATTAACTTAATAAAGGACCAATGTGAAGCAGCACAGAAACACACGGTCTGTCATCCAGGACAATACATCAAGGAGAAAGGTTGGTTTACTAGTTTATATGAGAACAAAGTTTAAGGAAACTGATCTTTGTGACAGTTTGCTCATTAAAGCTGCAACTGATGATTTCTGACCACTAGATGGGAGTAAAGAGCTAAAAGTCTAATAAAGGTATTTCTAGATTAAGACCACGGTTATAACTAGCCACCAGCTAGACTTTGCTCAGTTGTTCTTTAATACTGATTATCTTTAAATTGTGGTTTGATACTTTGAGAAAAACCACTAAAACATTTTAATCAATCTTCTTTCAAAATTCTAATTTCTCTCTGTCTTTCCAGTGTTTGCACTCATTTTTACAAACCACCAATATTTGCAGGAGGAGGTTATTTTTAGGAAAGCACTGAAAATATAATATACAGTTTCTCATTTTAATGTAGGTTAAACATGAAACATACTCTCATCTAAAGCATGTTTTTATGTCTGATTCTGCATAGATTTTTATAAACCACGTTACATTTTCGTTCCCTTCTAGCACACTACTTACTCAGAAAATATGTTGCTGTCATCCAACTGTCATATTGTGAAAAAGGCTGTGTCTCTATAACACTTTAACCGTTGACCTGTGGACTGAACTAGTTTCTACTTCCATATCATTTGTGTGTGTGCAGGCTCAGCCTCCTCAGACACTGTGTGCTCTGACTGCAGTGATGGAACATTTTCAGATGGAACATTAACATCTTGTCTCCAACACACACAGTAAATAAATCTTCACATCACACATGGAGACACATTGGATGTCTTGTAACAGCCATGAATTTATAGTATCTGTACATTTCTCTATAAAATGTCTCTTCATTGTTCCAGATGTGAATCAAAAAACCTTCAGCTGATAACACCAGGAACTGCGTCAACTGATTCTGTATGTGGAGGACAAACTTTAAATGTTGGAGGGACCATCACTGGTGTGGTGCTTTTTTTAGCCATTCTAATAGTAGCAGTAGTGGTACTGTTGTGCTACGTCAACAGAAAGAAAATATGTCCAACAGGTAGGTTTCATTTATATCAGGAAAATGTTCTTCTTTTCTATGTTTTGTCACATCTTTGATGGATGATAATGTTTTCTGCTGAGTCATGACAGTGCTGCTAATTATGTTTTTCACTGGTCAATTATAGTGAAAAAAACATATGCAGTCAACTCCAGAGAGGTATGTTTATTTCTCACTACAGATCACATAGGCTTGGGGTAATCTAAGGAATTAAATTATGTATTTTTTCTTTAATTCTTCTAAAAAGAAACCCCAAAGTACACAAGAGACAGTCCAAAAATCAGTGTCACTACAGGAGGTAAGACAGTCGTGTGTTCTTCAGTGAAATGTTTATTAACTGAGGATCGTCTGGCTGTGTGATGTCTCTACAAATGTTTCTGCTTTAAGTGAATGTGTTTCTCTCCTCAGGGTGAAGCTGAGCAAACAGTCTAAACTCTCAGATGAAACCATTCTCTGTGGAGTACGTTTGCTCCAGAATCCAGTTATTATACATTTGGATGCTGTCAATTTGTCTTTTCAGAGAACAGAAAAGACAGATCAGTAGATCAACTACTGCTGCTGCTGACACTCACAGAGAGATGCTTTATTTTATTTGGAAACTGTGTTATGTATGAATGGTGACTGATTGTTGTATTACATAAATGAAATCTATTGATGCCTTTGCACATGGAAATACCACATATGCCTGTTTTAATTGTTGCTGTTTCTTTATGAGTTATATCAGTTAAAAATAAGTGTCTCTCTTAATATATTGGTAAACATTTCCTATTTCATAACTGAAAGTATTTTATTTTGTATTTTGCCAGTCTGAGACTGTTCTGGTTGGACCAGTATGACTTGACAAAAAAGGTTGAGCATTAACTTGTGTTTTATATAAGTTGTTGCTAACTTCAGTTTTAACTTTTGAAGTTTACTTGACGAAAAAATAATAAATTACATAATGTACATATGTATATTATTTATTTATTATTTATTTTTCAAGTTAGTTCTGATGCCTCACATCAAGATGGCTCTCGGTCTGAATCCTTTCTGTGTGGAGTTTGCATATTTTCCCTGTGTCACCCCCTCCCATCCACAACCGGTTACAGAAAATGAATGAATGAATGAATGTTCTCATGTTTGTATGATTGTGGATACTGGTGACTGTATGAATGGGTATCTCTATGTTTGTTTGTGTTTTTATCTTTGTACTGTTTAGATGTAACATACTATTTTATTGTACTGATGTATAATGACAATAAAGCATTAATTCAGTTCAGTACACAATACTGCCTCTGTGATTTTACACCAGTGTAGAGACTTAAACCTTAGTTGTAAATATTTTTAATAATATTTGAAGATACTTCACAGTATCAAAATACATCAAGGTCAGTGCCAGTCACAACTGTATAGTCAGGAAACCACTTGTGTTACCATGACTATTAAATATTCAAAGTACATGCGAAGAATATAAAAATAAAATCCATTGCTCATTCCTGCCTACAGGTGTTCGTGATTGGCTTCACTTGATTCACTTGAACCAGTGTTTTCGTACGGTGCTCCCTCCACCACCCCATACGAAATATGTCAAAAGTAGAAGAACAATTTAGAGAAGTTAAATAAGTTAAACATATAAAAGCAACAAGAATTGCCAAAAAAAATAACAATCTGTGAATAAAATATATCCGCCACATGAACACCAGTGAGTTAAACCACTTGTTTACTGCAATATTTAACTTATTTAGATTCTGTTGGATATTAAAGGGTGAGGTCAAAAACAGGAAGAAGAGCTCTTCTTCTATCATATCATAAATGGGGTTATTTAACGCTTTGCTGCAGCCTAGCTCACTTAGATAGGATGCACCACACTTTAACGTTTCACAGTGTAGAAACCAGTTAGAGCCAGGGTGGAAAACTACTGATACACGAAAGCGCGCGCTCCTCACATTGACTTTGGGCGGAGCCTAGCTAGCATAAAACGCACGCACTCTTTCCGGTCTAAACTAAACCTATCGACAGGGTCAAGTTGTCGAGTGATTTGTGCATAGTTAAACTAGCCTTTCCAATAACCTGGGCTGAAGGAGAGGGAAAAAAATCCTCCTTCGACAATTCACTGACTGGAGCGACGTCCAGTCTGAGCGTTTGAGGTTAGTATTCTACTGACGAAGCATAATTCAGGAAGAAGAAGAGAATATTTAAACTAACTGTTCTTCTTTTCCTGCTTTCTCTTCCTTTTTTTTCATGTTGTTGTTCTTAACGTTAATTCGTTGGTTGCTACTTTTTTTTGTTGGATTTTGGTTTCTGCGTCTGTCGTCGCCGGTAAGTTCCTCATGGGTCGATATCTGCATAAGTACGACCAATCTAATAGGATTCAACTTCTATATATGACCTGTTTATACTCTAAACACTGTCTCTCTGTTTTCCAGTCCAGTTCCCTCTTCATAAAACCAGGGTGGAGTTGTTGAACAATGAAGTACGACACGAGTGAAGGACTGAGTTGTCGGAAGTAAATCAAAGGTACTGAAATAAATGAAACTACGTCCTCCATTTTGTTTTCAGAGCACGTGTTCAGTGCTCAGACAAAAGTAATTTGAATCTGTCCGTAACAAAACCACCATAAATCTCTAAAGGAACATTATCAAAAAGATATACGATAAAAAATGCAAGCCCCCCCTTCCCTTCACAGGACAAGCGGTTACAGAAGAGGATGGTGACTAAGTTTCAGTCAGCTTATGGCTTTAGAGAAGTGGTAAAATACAAACAAAAGAGAAGCTGATTGAGAGACTAACATGAGTTGGCAAAACTGTCATCAAAGCCGAAGTCAGTGATATAAAACACATCTGGTTTTCTTAAGTCTTATTTGTTTACTACACAATTCCTCATGTCTTCCTTCATAGTTTTGATGTTTTCTGTATTAATCAACAATCTAGAAAATAATAAAAATACAGAAAAAACATTGAATGAGAAGGTGTGTCCAAACTTTTAGTGAAATCTATAAACTGAAACTCATCTGTATAGTGAATGTACACTGTTATTGATATATGTAACTGTAACTACAATGTAGAACCAGGATTCCTGCTGGAAAATACAGTTTTTATAAACCTTTAATTTTTCTTACAGATTCTGTTCTGATGTCTTGGATGTTCAAACTCACCTCATCAAATCTCACTAAGATGTCTTCAGGTCAAGAAAAAATGTACCTGCTATATAACAAGACTTCAAGAAGAACATCTTGGAGAACTTCAGCTTTTCTGGTAAAATTCTTTACTGCATAAAATCACAGGATAATAAATGATAATGCTCCTCCTCTAATCCTCCTAATCCTGGGAGATTCTTTCTATTAGTGGGATAGAAGCAGTGGGGTTGTTCTTGAAGTCCTGTTTACATCTCACATGCATCCAACAACTCAAAGTCAACTGTATGTTCTCTAGTTACCCTCTGATGAGAGTTGGTACCCTTATGTAAGAAAGAAAAACCCACGGTGGTCACTGAAATAACCTCAAGCTTTTAACTTTTGACTCATGGTTCAATAGAATCATTTTGCCTATTTAAAAGGTGAAAGGTTATCACTGTGCTGCTTGGTGTCACAGTGTGTACCACACTGAACATGGAGCATAGAAAGTGAAGGAGCGAGCTGTATTAGGAGATGAGAATCCGTGCTAAAGGTAAAGGCTACAAGGCCATCTCCAAGCAGGTTGATGGTCCTGTGACTACAGCTTCACATATTATTCAGATGTTTAAGGTCCATGGAACTGTAATCAACCTCCATGGATGTGACTGCAAGAGGAAAACTGATGACAGATAATATGAATGATAACCAAAATTATGTTCCTGGGCTGCTTTGCTGCATCTGGCACAGGTTTTGGTTCTGTGTTGTGTCCAGTGTAATCTCGAGACTACGCATTGTACTACATTGTACAAGCCTCCTACTATGATCCAGACAGGTTTAGAAAAGTCAGAGGAGAGAGATGGACGGATCAAAGAAACATGGGAGATCATTGTTTTTATTGTTTTAATTATGTTGTTTTTTAACTTCTCTTCATAGATAATTGTGATGAAAGTCTTGTGCTGTCAAACCCTCACATGTAATCCAGAAGAGTATAAGATAGAGAATAAATGCTGCCCAATGTGTCCATCTGGTAAGATCCAACTGAATACTAACACCTTTCCTGCTTTTTAATGTATGATCCCAAGTGAAAACTGCTATTGAACAATAGCAATAGATTAATATTTAATTATACACTTAGTTTTATCTACCTTCATCTGAAGGTAGTAATAATGACAGTAAAAGAGGTAACAGTATATGACACGATACTTTGCATGCAACAAATTGTATTTTAGTTGAATTAAAATAATATTCAAATATAATCAGTGGTTGTCTTCTCAGCAGGAAACGAAGTTAAAAAAGATTGTACAGAGTTCAGAAGTACATCATGTCTGCCCTGCTTGAATGGAACTTATATGGATAAAGCTAATGGACTTAAGCAGTGCTTCCCATGCACCAACTGTGATGCAGGTACATTTCTGTTAATATTATTTATTCATTAGTAGAAATGTTTTTCATTTTTTTCTGCATCAGTAACATCAACTGGTGAATTTTAAAATGTGTCACATTTTCTAAAGTTGTTCTAACCACTGAAGGTATCTTTAAATCAGAAACAGATTAAACACAATAGGAGTTTTGTTTCTGCATGTTTTGTAACTTCCATATGTGTTGATAGGTTCTGGTCTGAAGGTAAAGAGGTCATGTACACCAACATCAGATACAGTTTGTGAACCACTTGAGGGATTCTTCTGTACTGACTTAACAAAGGACCAATGTGAAGCAGCACAGAAACACAAAGTCTGTCATCCAGGACAATACATCAAGGAGAAAGGTTGGTTTTCTAGTTTAAACGAGAACAAAGTTTAAGGAAACTGATCTTTGTGACAGTTTGTTCATTTAAGCTGAACATGGTGATTTCTGACCACTAGATGGGAGTAAAGAGCTAAAAGTGTAATAAAGGTCTTTATCATTGACCTGCTCCTCGATAATGACTGACTCCAGTAAAGGTCATAAGCTCTGGTTATGGTTTTAGTCATTTCATGTAGTTCATATAATGTTGATGAATGTTCAAATGTCAGGTTTTGGGATACGTCTAGTATGAGTAAGTTATCTGACACTCTAGAACAGGGGTGCCCAAATATTTCTCAGTGGAGGGCCAAAAATAATAATAATAATAAATTATAATAATAATAAATTTTATTTGTAACGCACTTTATATTTACTAAAAAATCTCAAAGTGCTACAACAGTAACCAAGAAAGAAAATAGGTTAAAAACAGGAGTTAAAAACAGTTATTTCGAGGGAGCAGTTACAGATTAAAAAATGAACAGTTACAGCAGTTACAGATTAAAAAATGAATCACGGTGAAGGGTCACGGGCTAAAACTAAACATTCATGTTGCAGTGCATTTAATTAAATATGACTATGATATAACTGTGCAAAATAAACAAACAACTGTAATCATACAGAGTAATTTTGAAAATGAATAACACTTCTGTTTATTGAAAGCAGAAAAATAATAATAAGGCTACCAGGCCTATGTCTTCAACATGGGACAACATGCCCACAAGACTGAAATATTACACTCTGCTATCTTGAACAATCATTTTAAAATAGTCATATAAGTGAACAACAGCTTCAGCTTTTTAGCTTTTTTGATGATTTCATATTGCAATCATAAAATCATCATGATTGCAATATGAAATCATCATTAGCCTAATAATCAGCCTGCAAGGCACTACTCTCTGCGATTAGCCTTGCAGGCTAGTGCCTTTTGTATCAACAAACAAACAAGCTAAGCTGACGCTCGCAGAAACTTGCAATTAAAATTTTCTAACATATATAAACTAACCAGTTTATTTACAAAAATACTCTGTGTATAGTCTTGGTTAGGTATAATTTGCAAAAAATATATTTGTAATTTCGTGAAATCTAGCTCTTGTTTGCATTAGTCGAATCAATTCATTAGCTTAATATCTAACTTACTTCAAAACACAGTTTGCATCTAACTTAAAGCAGTTCGCTCGGTGGCTCACTCCGCTTATCGCTTTGTGTTCAAATGAGTCGCGCTCACTCACTTTGAATGGATACCGCATGAGCTCTGATTGGTTATGCTGGTTGTTGTTGAGGGTGGCGCTTGTGCAGCTTCCAAGGCTGAGCAGCCTGGAAGTCGACGGCTGAAGGCAGATTCACCCTGGAGCCTATGCATTCAGCCGTCTATGGAGCCCATGCCAAAGAGTACAGAAACCCAAGAGGCGAAACTCTGTTGTGTTATGAGTCTGTAGATGGCGCTGCAATGAGACGCATCCGCGAAGATGAGCAAGTGGTCAAAACGCAAGCAGTGCTCTGCAATAAATTGCAAGAATTATCAGTCCACATTTGGCATTCCATCAATTTCCAAAAGGATGCACAAAGGTAATAACTCATTTAAGTGTAAATATTTTAATGATGTTGTGATTTAACTTGAATGTTGAATGTGAATGACAGCATTGTTAGCGTTTGCTAGATAGATTGTTAGATAGATAGCATAGACATGCTTTTTTAAAATAAAATTGGTGTTTTGTTTGTTCAAATCTCTACCAGTGTAGAGGTTTCGCTGTTCATATTTAGAAATCTATACAAACCTTGAACTGGCTAGTAGACCTCGGATTAATTACTGAGATTTTATGGCACCACTTCCATTGTAGTACTGTTTATAGTTCATGTGTGCACTTGCTCGATTGCACATCTTTTTTGTACCTTTCCGCCTGTACATTCACAGATTGTTTTTGTTCTTGCCATTGAAACATTCACTGTGTGCACTTTCACTGAAGGAGATGTTGAAAAGTTGTTAATATTTTTGTGATATTCTATGTAAAAGATTAACTGTCTTTAGAAATGTTCATTTATAATACCTCTATAATGTCCTAGAGAACTTAGAACTTCTCTAGAGGTATACTACTACTTCTATAGTATGTCCCATATTACTATAGTATTCATATAAGATTACTATAATATTTTGTCCCAAAATACTATAAGATTCCTATAGTAGCCTATTTTTCCCTAAGTGTAATTAGGCAATGCATAACCAACACATAGACATAACATTTTCTGTCATTTAACGTCGGTCATCCTCATTAATGTATTTTAAATTGTTTTCATATTTAGATATGACAGCCAGAAAAAGTAAGGCATGAGACGTGGTTCAGATATTTGTAGAAAACTATACAACTTTATTGTTAAATGATTTGTTTAAAAAATATTTCAATTCCATTCGTACCAAAGAAAATCAAAACAAGGAAATCAAACAAGAAGGGAGCTGGAGCTGAGTGTATTGACAGGAGCTTGGTGCAAGGGGGGAATCAACAAAAGGAAAAATCAACTCAAAACCACACGACATTTGTGACACACACTCAGTGAAGTGAAGCCTGCTTCCCCAGACACAGCAGACAGGAAGGGATACCACCACCCGGGCACCAGCACTGCCACCACCAGTCTCCAAAAACTATAAAGGGAAATAAACAGATTAATAAACCAATCACAAAACAAAAGGGCAAATAATCCTAACCAATATTAACAAATGCCCACTGTAAGAACTGAAAAAATAAACTAAAGAAAACAAAACTTTAAATAAGTAATCAAGTCAAAACAACAAAATTACTTAAATAACCCAGCACTTAAACAAGCACACACACATGAAGGCCAGGGCCCGAACAGGGCGGAGCAGCCACTGAGCGTGGAGACCGTCCCACACAAGCAGCATCAAGACCAAGCAAAGTAATAGCCCAAACAGAACAGAACAAAGCAGCAGCGTCCCAATCAGCTGATCGCACGTTACGCCTAATAACAGAAAACATACCATTAGCGTCCCATTTAACGGTAACTACTGCGGTTGGTTGCTATACTAACACACATACCTGTTTAGTGATACACCCATTCGCACAGGATGAGGGAGGTAGAGAGAAGACCAGCCACTACTGCCGTTTACCTGTGACCACACTAGCGTTAGCCCTCAGACAGCATCAACACTGACGAGGAAGGGAGGACACTTACCACGCACAAACCACACCGCACATATGGGACACACGGAGCAGCACATGAGCAGCTTCCCTACAAATGAACACAACTGCCGTGAGCATGCGGAAAAGACTGAGCAACCAGTGGTGGTGCAGCAGTGGGCAACCATACCTATGGGCGGAAATGACGCACCAGTGGCGACAGAGGCGCAAGAGGAATTGCCAGTGAAGGGTGGTGGCTTTTATACTGGCCCACCAGTGGCGCTAAATACACAACGCAACATTGAATGACAGCTAGCACATGTCTGCTGCTACATTCTACCCCGCCTACTTGGATCGTCGTCGTCCCGACGAACCAGCAGAGAAAGGCTAGCACAACAAAGACAGAGACCGAGTTGGACACAGAAGGGTGAGGGTTAGCAGCATGTGCATCCCCAGCGGACTGTGGGAGACGACGCACATTTGAATGCTGCCCAGCCGTTGTGTGTGTTATGTGTGGTCCTGTCTGGGCCCATGTCACTGGAATCAGGACCAATGACAGAAGGACAAGCTAGAGAGGTTAATGCTCCTGAAGCTGCCGAAGGCACTTGGGATGCAACTAACCTGGTGGAGGGCATGGCAGAAGTGGCCACAGTGGCTGATCTCTGACATGCTAAGCGTGAACTCGCTTCCGCCGATCAGCAGCATGTTTCAAACGCTCTCTTGCTCCTTCAAATGCAACATGCAAACGAGCTTGGTGCTCTTGAACCCACTCATGGATAGAGCCGCCCACTGGACTTTCAACTCTACCCAGCAATAAGTCAATCGTCAGTCTAGGTTCCTGACCAAATATCAAGAAAAAGGGCAACTCTCCGGTCGACTGTGGTGAGTTGTGTTATAACAATACAACACATGAAGCAGACACACATGTCAAGCCCTTTTCCGGGACATTGGCAGTGTACGCAACAAGTTGTGGAGTGTCCGGTTGAAGCGCTCGCACTGACCATTTCCTTCCGGATGGTATGGGGTAGTGCGTGATTTTACAGGTCACACAACTGCTGGATGAGGGAGCTTTCAAGTTACAGCCCTGATCAGAATGCAAATGAGCAGGGACACCAAACTTATAAAACCACTCTGACACCAAAACCCTGGCCACAGTAGCAGCACGCTGACCCCGAGTAGGGATAGCCAAAGTATAGGGGAGAGTGGGGTAAGGTGAGCCCCTTTTTACTTATGTTGTCCTGGAGGCAAGGGAAAGTGACACAGAAATACACTGAACACATATACCTTAATTTCAGGATGTCTCCTAGCTAATGGTATGATTGGAATGCATATTTGACAAAGCTGCCAAAACAATGACTTCTCAAAAAAAAGTGCCCCTCTGGCTCAACTTGCCCCAGGTTAGGGGTAAGTTGAACCAAGTCAGTGGGTAAACTGACCATCTGAGTTTTAAAATGTAAACCTGAGCATAAAGTGCTAACAAACAGTTTTAACAGTTTTGAACCTGTGGGAACAAACCACCAGTTAGTTTCAAAACCATTTAATCGAAACAACTATTCAATATTCCAACTGTCAAGGTTTCCTTGAATGCAGGTTTCTTATGTCAGTGATCCCTAGGATTCTTCTGAGAAATCTGAAGAATTCATTGCCCGCATGACTGTCAACCAAGCCAATATAATTGTGGCCCCTGCAGTTAAATGCAATTTTCACTTCTTTCAATGCTGGTCCTCTCATGCTCAGAAGTGTCATCAAATTGTCTATGCCAGCCTACTGAGTCACGTCATTTCTTGCACATCCTACCAGCTAAACCTTTCTCTTCCAGTTGCTGGATTGCTTCGTTCTGCCAATTACAGCGCCACTTCACAGCATTTCTTTGGAGTAAGGCCATGGAACTGCTCAGCAAACTTCTTGATATGGTCTCTTAGTTACTTCTCCGCCTCCTCTGAGAAGACTCTCTTTGCTTCTGCTGATCCACTGTACCCTACTGTTTTTACTTCCTTTGCCTCCCTCTTTTTCATGCACCTTCTCAATGTTGACCTGTCAATATTTTGCTCTCTTTCCACTGATCTGATGGACTTTCCACTCTTGACATCACTGGCTGCTGAGCCAGGGTGTTGAGCCCCAGTTTGTTTCCCTCTTGTAGGTGCTCGGCATACCTTACAATGGTTAACATATGACAAATACACCAAACTAGTTGAGTTTACTCAACTGAAATAAAATGTTATACGTCCGAGACTTAACTGAATTTCAACCATTGGCTCACTTTACCCCATATCCACCATTTTGGAAAAAAAAGGCTAGCTTAGAAATTCAGGCTAATCTTTAATGGAGTGATTCACATGATTTTATATGTTGTGGCAACAACAGCTGTGTAAGATGGACCACAATTACGGCTGGATGATACAGCAAAAATATGACCAACAGGCAGGCTTGGCGTGTGCAACAGATGAAGATTTTTATTCATCCATATTCAGAGCATGTGAGAACTCCCAGCATCAGACCAGCAACACTCAAGCTGTTAAAATGGCGCCTTTTTATACCGTGTTTCGGCCAATGACCTCGGGAGACTTCAATGACAGGGATCCACTGCCTGCTCACATATTAACACACTTTTCTTTTCTTCAGTTATGTAACTACACATACATAAATGAATAATAAATGAATCGGCAATTGTCCCAGTTTCTACATTTCATCCTAATAATATAATTCTATTTTTTTTTTTTTTTTTATCTCCGAGTTTGAAATTTCATTTCAGAAATCTGGTCACCTTATCATACCCCCCCCCCTCATCAATTTACACTTGGTTAACCCCGGAACTTTAAAACACATGGTCCGGTGACTGGGGAAGCCTTTTCCCCGAACACCCTGAAGACAAAGAGACCGGTGAGTACAAAATACACCTCATTGCACATTCCACCTACCTACACCTAAAGAGCAAACATATTTTACGTTCACCATCACATTTTTTAGCTTAGCCCTTGCTCATTGTTTTATCAATTAAAACATGGCTGTATATTTTACCCCCTCATGTCCCTCTCTTCCAGGTGGAGCTGCATGGCCCACCCAGCACCCGCCGGCGAATCCAAGGCTACAGAAGGACCACATGGAGACACTAATACTCCAACACACAATTGTGCTTAGCTACAGCCATAACAATGTGCAAAAACACAATGTGATAAAATGCCTGTGCCAATTTTCAATAAAGTGCTGTTGCTCCTATTTAAGTGCTTGTGCAATTATTAAAGTGCATGTGTTCCCATATTTACAAAGTCAAGGGATGAAGCGCTCTTCGTCACAAGCTGAAACGTGGCTTCAGCACCATCAGGACAGCACACATTTCTATCGCCATCCCTCTCAAGTGTAGCCCATAACGTTTTTTGTTTGTTTGTTTGTTTTGGTTTTTTTTTTTTGGGGGGGGGGGGGGGGGGGGGGGTAAGCTCAGAGCAACTACCCCTCAAAATTCCTGTCCACGTCCCTGGTGTGACGTTACGAGGACGCTGCTAATAAAGTTGCACATGATTTACATACAGTCCGTGAAACTACTGTCTGACATTGAACCAGTCCGTGGCGCAGAAAAGGTTGGGGGCCACTGTTAAGTTACACACACACGGATTGAAATACACATTTGCAGTTACTACAATAATGGCCCCATAGACAACTTACATAACTTACACTCGCAACTGCAGATAACTTTGCCCGGTCCAACTAGCAGGTTACATGTAGCTTTTTCCATAGACATATATGCATAGATGCTGCACTGACTGTGGAGGGACGAGCCCAAACCGCTGCCATCTTGGTACAGGGCTAGCAGAGGCAGCGGTGTATGAACATACGAAGGAAAGAGGTACTCCTCAGTCTCAAAGTAGAATTATTCGCTGAATATTGGACCGATTTCCAAACGTATTGATCTGTTACAAACGTCACACATGTAGCTATCATAAAAAAAATGGTTTTACTACCCAAATACAAATTTTATTGTTGTTTGTTGTTATCAGATTTTTTTCAAGTGAGACCTCAGGGTGCCGGATTATATTTTCGGACTTAAAAGGCCAAAAACTGACTCAACACATGGATAGGTAGGCTATTTGAAATTGTCCTACACATCAAAAATAAATTACACTGGCACCAAAATAGCCTCACAATGAGGCCTACAATTACATAGCCTAAAACAGGAGACAGTTACCCTCTGAAAAATTAACATTTTCCTATCCATGCAAGCAGGGGCGCCGCCAGAAATCTTGGGCCCCATGAAAGATTAGAATTTTGGGCCCCCCCTCCCCCCTTTTTTTTTTTTTTTTGCAAAAAGGTGTGCTGCATGTGGTCATCTTTTTAGGTGATAACATTATTAGATTACATTATTTTAAATGTTCCATTATTACACTTTCAGATTTTGCAACTACATATTGTTTGGTTACTTTGTATGGAGTCGTTCTAAATTTTCATGTGTTGAAATGCATCACTGTATCAGTATGGATTTATGAGACACTCAGAGCCATAACTCTCAGGCAAACATTATCAGTAACCATGATTTCGAAATTCATTCCTCTGTTTCCATCATTTCTGGACTTATTGTAGCCTAAATGTTGAAATGTATGCCTTAATGAATAATTAGGGGCTTTGAGCAGCACTCATTTATTAACTGAGCACAGCAAATGTTCAGATATTCAAGATAGATACTTACAAACAATATCAACAAATCCAAAATGGACAATGGTAAAAAATTTACACTACTGACATAGTAAAGGTACCTATGAATGAAAAAGGTGTTTTCTTTCACCTGAAGTACACTCATTTGCAAAAAAGAAAACAAAGCAAATATTCAAATATTCAAGATAGATACTTACAAACAGTATCAACAAATCCAAATATGAACAATGGTAAAAATTTAGGCTACACTACTGATACAGTAAAGGTACCTATGAAAAAAAGTGTTTTCACATAAAGTATTATCAAGAGATATTTTCATCTGCAATATCAGTAAAGTTACAGACTAGTGATCATATTGCTATTTTTTTTCTCAACTCAACACTTTTGTCTCTTGATTTAGATGCCCATGTCTAGACGCCGAGACTTCTTGGTAGCAAAGTCATGAATTAAATCTTTGAAATCTAAAGAGAGAGCCAGTTCACTTTCAATTGAGAGGATTGCCAGACTGTTCAACCTCTCCTGTACCATTGTTGACCTGAGGTAGCTCTTGATAAGTTTCAGTTTACTAAATGCCCTTTCTCCACCAGCAACAGTAGCTGGGAGAGTGCAAAAAATCCTGATGGCAATACACACTTCTCCAAAAATGCTCTGGAGTTGCATTTTGTAAATTGAATTCAGAAGCTCAAGACTGGTGCAATCAGAGGGGAAAGTGGCAGAAAATACTGTGTTGAGATGCCTAATTTCACTCTCAAACTGAGGAGTGAGATCCTTTGTGTACTTGCTCATGAGTGGGTGACACAAAGCAGCAACATCACTGTCCCTTAACTGACCAACCTTAATAATGGCAGCAAACTCCTCAACAATGTTTGCTATTGTTTGGAACCGAGTGTCCAAGTCACTAATGATATGGTCCATGGCAGTGAAAAACACAGTGTTTCTAAATCTCTCTGCACAGTCACTCTGACCTGTTTCTTCTGGGGGGGCCTCATCAAAGAACCTTTTTCTCTTCCTCTCGCGGCTGAGTTCCTTTTTGAATCGAGGTGGAATACCCATCTCATTTGCAACTAATGTTGCCTCAGAAAGGAGGGAATCCCATTCATTCCTTAGAGCCTGCATTTCATCTTTGAGTGCATTTATATTGGCTGCCTCCACCTCAAGAGAAATTTTACCTGACTGGAGTATCACATTCCTGCAATCAATACACTGCAATACTTTCACCCAGATGGTAAGAAGCACAATGGCATCAAATGACATGAAGTATTTCCTGAGACCAACACCTTCAGCTCTAGCATCATTTGTAAGACTGCATGTAGTTAGTATGGAACTAAGGGCCTCAATGACACTAGGTAAGTGTTTTGCAACCGGTTTAACAGCATCAATTCTTGCACTCCAGCGAGTATCAGACAAGCTGTGGACAGTGCAGCCAGTACTTTCCTTGTATATGTCCCATCGCTCTGGACTGGCACTTACAAATCTGTAAAGGCAATTGATGAAGCCAAAAATGTTGACACTTCATCACTTGATGCTGCAGCATGTACCCCAGCAAGATTTAATGTGTGCGAAGCACAAGGTGAAAAAGTGGCCAGATTGTTGGTCTTAAGTATTTGTGCTTGTACCCCCTTCACTTTCCCAGACATGTTAGCACCATTATCATAGCCTTGTCCCCTACAATCAGCAATATCTATCCCTAGTTTCTGAAGCACATCCTCGATCATCCCTGCTATTTCACTCCCTGTTTTTTTGTGAAACTGTTTGAATTCAACAAACCTTTCTGTTATCTCCCATTCATTTGCATGCTCATTATAATGGACATATCTAATGAGCAAAACATTTTGCTCTGTGTGGGAAATGTCTGGTGTGGCATCACAAATAATGCTGTAATAAATGGCATCCTCTCTTTCTCTCAAAATAGATTTAAGCACTCTTTTTCCACACACTTCAATGAACTCATTTTGAATGTCAGAGGACAAATAATGAGTAAGTCTAGTTTGTTTGGTCGAGTTCCTCACTTTGTCTAGGTGTTCTTTTAAAAGTGCGTCATAGTGGGAAACTAATTCTAGTGTTCCCAAATAGTTTCCATTGTGGACATCACCTAACTTTTTTGTTTTACCTCTGAAAGGCAAGTTTCTCGATGCCAAGTGCAGCGTGACATCAAGTAGTCTCTCCAATAGGGCTATATTTCTTTCTATTTCAGACTGCATCTGTCTTTGCAGACGATGGTCTATCCCTTTTGCAGTCATAATAGAGCACTGCAAGTTTTTCCATTTCCAATAACAATCCCTGTGTGCTCGATTGTTTTCATGGCTTGGGAATTTGTCATACATGCGGCGCCATTTCACATCACACAACTTGTAACCATGCTCGCTACTCAGAGCACTTTGAGAAGGTCTTTTCACATCCCGTGAAAAAAGAATGCAAGGAATGCAGAAAAGTGCATTTACACTCTCACTGTAAATTAACCAGTCCCTTTTCATCTTTTCTCTGCCATTTGCTGCCTTTGTATATTTTAAGTATTCTGGAAATGGCTTTCCCTCAGAGTCTTTGGGCATTTGTTTTTCCTCTGTGGTAGCCAATTTTCTAATAATGCATGCTCTATCACTGTCACTTAATTTTTCTGGCCACAACCCTGGATCAGTAGACAGCAGATCTTCAGGTTCTGCATGTTGCTCAGTCTCACCAGTGTCCCTCAACTCAGCCTCTCTCTGCACCTTACTCATTGCTGCTTCTTCCTCATCATCATCTGCGCTGCTTGAACTCGCCCTGTTCTCTTCCTGTACTTGAGCACTCCTGGTCTCCTCTCTGGCTGCTGCATCATGGCCTGAAGAGGGACCTGGCTCTGAAGTATCCATAATGTGCACAGTATAGTCTGTTATAAATCCACACTGATACAGTGATATAATTCTCTCATCACATTAACATTGCATTTATATCTTAAATTTGAAGGTGACCATGGATTTTTCATTTTCTAGTAACAGTCTTTTCAGCTTAGTTCTGACTGTTAGTCTACTATGACCAACTCTTTAAAATGCTAACTAGCTTGGTAACTGCTCCCTCTAAATAGTCCAATAATATAACAATAAATCCTAAATCCTTTATCTATGGATTACATTGCTCACCTTCTTCTCCTTCAACTGGGTTTGATGCTGAGGGCAGGTGTCCCTCTGAGGCTGAATCTGTGCATGTTGAGGGCACTTCATTAGTTATGAAACTGCGTAGCACCAGCATAATGTAGCCTAGGCTAATGTTTCTATCTTGTATATTAGCCTAGTTTATCACACATGTTCATCCAGTTGTGTACATTCATCTCCCGTGACAATAATAAAGGTAGATCATTTAAATAAAATGGCACTGCATTGCTAACTGTAGGGTCCTGCTGTAAACTGTTGTCTTGATAGGCTAATCCAACCACTTTAATATGAAATCTGTAGGTCTACCTATAATTCTCTAGCATATTGTAAACACCATGGTCAGTGAGTAATGGCTGCTAATAGCCTACAGCTAACAGCCTACAAACCTTTCTTTTGGAAAAACTGAGTCACCAGTTGTCTGCCCTTTTTCTGCCTCTCAGCTTTCTGTTGCCTCTCTTTACGTTTTTGGTAACCAGACTTCATAGTTTCACCTCATCACCAGTCCTGCTAATCCACTATTTAAATGTAGCCTACATCTGCATACACCGGTGACACTCACGTTACTGAACAGCTGATCATTCTCTGAGCATACGCATTTCACAAGTCCCGCTTGCCTGCGAGAATCGGACTGTACCATTCCTCAATAACACAGAGGGGTGACAATGGCAATATGATAAAGAATTCAAGAAAAATGTTATAGAAAATGACAACCATGTTAAATTTACTTATTGTAACAGATGACATTTACATTTTATTTCAAAAGCCTAAATAGGGCAACATTATTATGATAATATTATTAATCCCTCAGGGCCCTGGGTCAGTCTCAGGCCCCCTGAATGATCCTAACCTTTCCCCGCCTCTCGGCGCCCCTGACAGTCAATGATAGGGACGTGTCCCATAGCGTCCCTACACAAATCATTTGTGCATAAAGTAACCTTTCAAATAGGTATAAAGTACATGGGTTGAAGGAGAGGGTAAATTATTCCACTGAGTGAAGTCCAGTCTGAGTGTTTAAATAAAAAACGAATTAGCCTGCTCATCTGGGTGAATTTTTTTTATCTCCATAATCCCTGATAATGAGAAACACGTTCAAATAATTTGCTGTCTGTTGAACACACTGTTATCCAGACAATCCGTCAGACACGAGTGTTTAGTTGTACATTGTTTTACATGTGAAATCCGCCGTGGTTGCACTGTAAACGAGATAAACACTATAAATGTTACGACCTGACGTAAACAGAACGCAAAAAAAAAAAACCCGCTGTAACTTGTTTTCCGGGATATGACGGATATGACGTCCCTCCCGAGTTTCAAGTCGAAAGTTGCAACGGTGTTTTATCAGATTTTGGTTTCTACGTTGGTCATCGTTGGTAAGTTCCCCATGGGTCGATATCTGTATGACCCATCTAATATAATTCAACTTTTATATATGACCTGTTTAAACTCTAAACCCTGTCTCTCTGTTTTCCAGTACTATGGCTCGTCTCCCTCTTCATAATACCAGGGTGGTTTTAGTACGACACGAGTGAAGGACAGAGTAGTCTGATGAACAGGTACTGAAATATAAACGTCACGCAGGGGCGCCGCCAGAAATCTTGGGCCCCATGAAAGATTAGAATTTTGGGCCCCCCCTCCCCCTTTTTTTTTTTTTTTTTGCAAAAAGGTGTGCTGCATGTGGTCATCTTTTTAGGTGATAACATTATTAGATTACATTATTTTAAATGTTCCATTATTACACTTTCAGATTTTGCAACTACATATTGTTTGGTTACTTTGTATGGAGTCGTTCTAAATTTTCATGTGTTGAAATGCATCACTGTATCAGTATGGATTTATGAGACACTCAGAGCCATAACTCTCAGGCAAACATTATCAGTAACCATGATTTCGAAATTCATTCCTCTGTTTCCATCATTTCTGGACTTATTGTAGCCTAAATGTTGAAATGTATGCCTTAATGAATAATTAGGGGCTTTGAGCAGCACTCATTTATTAACTGAGCACAGCAAATGTTCAGATATTCAAGATAGATACTTACAAACAATATCAACAAATCCAAAATGGACAATGGTAAAAAATTTACACTACTGACATTGTAAAGGTACCTATGAATGAAAAAGGTGTTTTCTTTCACCTGAAGTACACTCATTTGCAAAAAAGAAAACAAAGCAAATATTCAAATATTCAAGATAGATACTTACAAACAGTATCAACAAATCCAAATATGAACAATGGTAAAAATTTAGGCTACACTACTGATACAGTAAAGGTACCTATGAAAAAAAGTGTTTTCACATAAAGTATTATCAAGAGATATTTTCATCTGCAATATCAGTAAAGTTACAGACTAGTGATCATATTGCTATTTTTTTTCTCAACTCAACACTTTTGTCTCTTGATTTAGATGCCCATGTCTAGACGCCGAGACTTCTTGGTAGCAAAGTCATGAATTAAATCTTTGAAATCTAAAGAGAGAGCCAGTTCACTTTCAATTGAGAGGATTGCCAGACTGTTCAACCTCTCCTGTACCATTGTTGACCTGAGGTAGCTCTTGATAAGTTTCAGTTTACTAAATGCCCTTTCTCCACCAGCAACAGTAGCTGGGAGAGTGCAAAAAATCCTGATGGCAATACACACTTCTCCAAAAATGCTCTGGAGTTGCATTTTGTAAATTGAATTCAGAAGCTCAAGACTGGTGCAATCAGAGGGGAAAGTGGCAGAAAATACTGTGTTGAGATGCCTAATTTCACTCTCAAACTGAGGAGTGAGATCCTTTGTGTACTTGCTCATGAGTGGGTGACACAAAGCAGCAACATCACTGTCCCTTAACTGACCAACCTTAATAATGGCAGCAAACTCCTCAACAATGTTTGCTATTGTTTGGAACCGAGTGTCCAAGTCACTAATGATATGGTCCATGGCAGTGAAAAACACAGTGTTTCTAAATCTCTCTGCACAGTCACTCTGACCTGTTTCTTCTGGGGGGGCCTCATCAAAGAACCTTTTTCTCTTCCTCTCGCGGCTGAGTTCCTTTTTGAATCGAGGTGGAATACCCATCTCATTTGCAACTAATGTTGCCTCAGAAAGGAGGGAATCCCATTCATTCCTTAGAGCCTGCATTTCATCTTTGAGTGCATTTATATTGGCTGCCTCCACCTCAAGAGAAATTTTACCTGACTGGAGTATCACATTCCTGCAATCAATACACTGCAATACTTTCACCCAGATGGTAAGAAGCACAATGGCATCAAATGACATGAAGTATTTCCTGAGACCAACACCTTCAGCTCTAGCATCATTTGTAAGACTGCATGTAGTTAGTATGGAACTAAGGGCCTCAATGACACTAGGTAAGTGTTTTGCAACCGGTTTAACAGCATCAATTCTTGCACTCCAGCGAGTATCAGACAAGCTGTGGACAGTGCAGCCAGTACTTTCCTTGTATATGTCCCATCGCTCTGGACTGGCACTTACAAATCTGTAAAGGCAATTGATGAAGCCAAAAAATGTTGACACTTCATCACTTGATGCTGCAGCATGTACCCCAGCAAGATTTAATGTGTGCGAAGCACAAGGTGAAAAAGTGGCCAGATTGTTGGTCTTAAGTATTTGTGCTTGTACCCCCTTCACTTTCCCAGACATGTTAGCACCATTATCATAGCCTTGTCCCCTACAATCAGCAATATCTATCCCTAGTTTCTGAAGCACATCCTCGATCATCCCTGCTATTTCACTCCCTGTTTTTTTGTGAAACTGTTTGAATTCAACAAACCTTTCTGTTATCTCCCATTCATTTGCATGCTCATTATAATGGACATATCTAATGAGCAAAACATTTTGCTCTGTGTGGGAAATGTCTGGTGTGGCATCACAAATAATGCTGTAATAAATGGCATCCTCTCTTTCTCTCAAAATAGATTTAAGCACTCTTTTTCCACACACTTCAATGAACTCATTTTGAATGTCAGAGGACAAATAATGAGTAAGTCTAGTTTGTTTGGTCGAGTTCCTCACTTTGTCTAGGTGTTCTTTTAAAAGTGCGTCATAGTGGGAAACTAATTCTAGTGTTCCCAAATAGTTTCCATTGTGGACATCACCTAACTTTTTTGTTTTACCTCTGAAAGGCAAGTTTCTCGATGCCAAGTGCAGCGTGACATCAAGTAGTCTCTCCAATAGGGCTATATTTCTTTCTATTTCAGACTGCATCTGTCTTTGCAGACGATGGTCTATCCCTTTTGCAGTCATAATAGAGCACTGCAAGTTTTTCCATTTCCAATAACAATCCCTGTGTACTCGATTGTTTTCATGGCTTGGGAATTTGTCATACATGCGGCGCCATTTCACATCACACAACTTGTAACCATGCTCGCTACTCAGAGCACTTTGAGAAGGTCTTTTCACATCCCGTGAAAAAAGAATGCAAGGAATGCAGAAAAGTGCATTTACACTCTCACTGTAAATTAACCAGTCCCTTTTCATCTTTTCTCTGCCATTTGCTGCCTTTGTATATTTTAAGTATTCTGGAAATGGCTTTCCCTCAGAGTCTTTGGGCATTTGTTTTTCCTCTGTGGTAGCCAATTTTCTAATAATACATGCTCTATCACTGTCACTTAATTTTTCTGGCCACAACCCTGGATCAGTAGACAGCAGATCTTCAGGTTCTGCATGTTGCTCAGTCTCACCAGTGTCCCTCAACTCAGCCTCTCTCTGCACCTTACTCATTGCTGCTTCTTCCTCATCATCATCTGCGCTGCTTGAACTCGCCCTGTTCTCTTCCTGTACTTGAGCACTCCTGGTCTCCTCTCTGGCTGCTGCATCATGGCCTGAAGAGGGACCTGGCTCTGAAGTATCCATAATGTGCACAATATAGTCTGTTATAAATCCACACTGACACAGTGATATAATTCTCTCATCACATTAACATTGCATTTATATCTTAAATTTGAAGGTGACCATGGATTTTTCATTTTCTAGTAACAGTCTTTTCAGCTTAGTTCTGACTGTTAGTCTACTATGACCAACTCTTTAAAATGCTAACTAGCTTGGTAACTGCTCCCTCTAAATAGTCCAATAATATAACAATAAATCCTAAATCCTTTATCTATGGATTACATTGCTCACCTTCTTCTCCTTCAACTGGGTTTGATGCTGAGGGCAGGTGTCCCTCTGAGGCTGAATCTGTGCATGTTGAGGGCACTTCATTAGTTATGAAACTGCGTAGCACCAGCATAATGTAGCCTAGGCTAATGTTTCTATCTTGTATATTAGCCTAGTTTATCACACATGTTCATCCAGTTGTGTACATTCATCTCCCGTGACAATAATAAAGGTAGATCATTTAAATAAAATGGCACTGCATTGCTAACTGTAGGGTCCTGCTGTAAACTGTTGTCTTGATAGGCTAATCCAACCACTTTAATATGAAATCTGTAGGTCTACCTATAATTCTCTAGCATATTGTAAACACCATGGTCAGTGAGTAATGGCTGCTAATAGCCTACAGCTAACAGCCTACAAACCTTTCTTTTGGAAAAACTGAGTCACCAGTTGTCTGCCCTTTTTCTGCCTCTCAGCTTTCTGTTGCCTCTCTTTACGTTTTTGGTAACCAGACTTCATAGTTTCACCTCATCACCAGTCCTGCTAATCCACTATTTAAATGTAGCCTACATCTGCATACACCGGTGACACTCACGTTACTGAACAGCTGATCATTCTCTGAGCATACGCATTTCACAAGTCCCGCTTGCCTGCGAGAATCGGACTGTACCATTCCTCAATAACACAGAGGGGTGACAATGGCAATATGATAAAGAATTCAAGAAAAATGTTATAGAAAATGACAACCATGTTAAATTTACTTATTGTAACAGATGACATTTACATTTTATTTCAAAAGCCTAAATAGGGCAACATTATTATGATAATATTATTAATCCCTCAGGGCCCTGGGTCAGTCTCAGGCCCCCTGAATGATCCTAACCTTTCCCCGCCTCTCGGCGCCCCTGACGTCACGTGTCAGAAAACGAAACTACATCCTCCGTTTTTTTCGTGTTCAGCACTCAAAAGTAATTTTTAATCTATCCGTAACAAACCCACCGTAAATCTCTAAAGGAATAATCAAAAAGACACACGATAAAATGCCATATATCCATAATGCCCTTTTTATTTAGTTAGGTGACCTCCCCACCGTTTCCCTCCACAGGAAAAGCAGTTACATACATCTGTAACTTATCATTCCAAACCGAAAAATTTCCTAACAACATGAAAATAGCTAAAGTTAAAGTGTCGCTGTGTAAAACTGGGGATAAACACCACTTCTCAAATTACAGGCCAGTTTCTTTACTTCCACAATTCTCCAAAATTCTAGAAAAACTATTCAATAACAGATTAGACAAATTCATAAACAAACATACATTGCTTTCTGACAGTCAGTACAGATTTAGAGCAAACAGCTCAACATCATTGGCATTAACAGAATCAGTTGAGGAAATCACAAACGCTAGATCAAAAACTGCATTCAGTTGGAGTATTCATAGATATCAAAAAAGCTTTCAATACAATTAATCACAATATATTAATAAACTTGAACGGTACGGGATCAGGGGGTTAGTATTGCACTGGGTGAGAAGTTATTTAAGCAACAGAAAACAATTCGTGAAGTTGGGTGAACATTCATCATCATGCCTGGACATTGCTTGTGGCGTCCCACAGGGCTCAGTATTAGGTCCTAAACTATTTATCCTTTACATAAATGACATGTTCAAAGTTTCAAGTACTTTAAAATTAGTATTATTTGCAGACGACACTAGTATTTTTTGTTCTGGGAGAGATTTAGGTGAACTATTAAATAAAAATCGCACATACACTACCGTTCAAAAGTTTGGGGTCACCCAAACAATTTTGTGTTTTCCATGAAAAGTCACACTTATTCACCACCATACGTTGTGAAATGAATAGAAAATAGAGTCAAGACATTGACAAGGTTAGAAATAATGATGATTTGTATTTGAAATAAGATTTTACATCAAACTTCGCTTTCGTCAAAGAATCCTCCATTTGCAGCAATTACAGCATTGCAGATCTTTGGCATTCTAGCTGTTAATTTGTTGAGGTAATCTGGAGAAATTGCACCCCACGCTTCCAGAAGCAGCTCCCACAAGTTGGATTGGTTGGATGGGCACTTCTTGCGTACCATACGGTCAAGCTGCTCCCACAACAGCTCAATGGGGTTCAGATCTGGTGACTGCGCTGGCCACTCCATCACCGATAGAATATGAGCTTCCTGCTTCTGCTCTAAATAGTTATTGCACAATTTGGAGGTGTGTTTAGGGTCATTGTCCTGTTGTAGGATGAAATTGGCTCCAATCAAGCGCTGTCCACTGGGTATGGCATGGCGTTGCAAAATGGAGTGATAGCCTTCCTTATTCAGAATCCCTTTTACCCTGTACAAATCTCCCACCTTACCAGCACCAAAGCAACCCCAGACCATCACATTACCTCCACCATGCTTAACAGATGGCGTCAGGCATTCTTCCAGCATCTTTTCATTTGTTCTGCGTCTCACAAACATTCTTCTTTGTGATCCAAACACCTCAAACTTAGATTCGTCCGTCCACAACACTTTTTTCCAGTCTTCCTCTGTCCAATGTCTGTGTTCTTTTGCCCATCTTAATCTTTTTCTTTTATTGGCCAGTCTCAGATATGGCTTTTTCTTTGCCACTCTGCCCTGAAGCCCAGAATCCCGCAGCCGCCTCTTCACTGTAGATGTTGACACTGGTGTTTTGCGGGTACTATTTAATGAAGATGCCAGTTGGGGACCTGCGAGGCGTCTGTTTCTCAAACTAGAGACTCTAATGAACTTATCTTCTTGCACAGTTGTGCTACGCAGCCTCCCACTTCTTTTTCTACTCTGGTTAGAGCCTGTTTGTGCTGTCCTCTGAAGGGAGTAGTACACACCGTTGTAGGAAATCTTCAATTTCTTAGCAATTTCTCGCATGGAATAGCCTTCATTTCGAAGAACAAGAATAGACTGTCGAGTTTCAGATGAAAGTTCTCTTTTTCTGGCCATTTTGAGCGTTTAATTGACCCCACAAATGTAATGCTCCAGAAACTCAATCTGCTCAAAGGAAGATCAGTTTTGTAGCTTCTGTAAAGAGCTAAACTGTTTTCAGATGTGTGAACATGATTGCACAAGGGTTTTCTAATCATCAATTAGCCTTCTGAGCCAATGAGCAAACACATTTCACCATTAGAACACTGGAGTGATAGTGGCTGGAACTAGGCCTCTATACACCTATGTAGATATTGCACCAAAAACCAGACATTTGCAGCTAGAATAGTCATTTACCACATTAGCAATGTATAGAGTGTATTTCTTTAAAGTTAAGACTAGTTTAAAGTTATCTTCATTGAAAAGTACAGTGCTTTTCCTTCAAAAATAAGGACATTTCAATGTGACCCCAAACTTTTGAACGGTAGTGTACGGTTCAAAAGTTATAAGCAGAAATGTACGAACTTTGACCAGTTGGTGGTGCTAGACCGTGCTTAGTGCTTACATGTAACTCAGTCAAAGTAATATTGAGACTGCCCCTAAGCTATGTGCAAAATTTCACAACTTTTTACTATACGGTTCTATGGGCTGCCATAGACTCCCATGCCGGAATAATAATAATAATAATAGGGAAGAAAACGTACAAACACAATAGGTGTAATTTGTTTTTTTTTGTTTTGTTTTTTCACAGAGGTGGGGGTTACAGTCTGAGGGGTGAGCACAATTTAAAACATCAGGGGGCACGCACAACATTGAAAAGTTTTTGTCCTACAGTTTGTGGAGTGAGGCTTTACTAATCTTAAAAAAAAAATATATATATATATATATGAAAAAACTAACAAAAAAAAACGTCCCTCTCACCCTCCTCGGGTGGTATCTGTATCATCCTCAAGCTCGGGTCCTCTACCAGAGGCCTGGGAGTTTGAGGGTTCTGCGCAGTATCTTAGCTGTTCCTAGGACTGCACTCTTCTGGACTGAGGCTTCTGATGTTGTTCCTGGGATCTGTTGGAGCCACTCCCCCAGTTTGGGCGTCACTGCCCCGAGTGCTCCTACTACCACGGGGATCACGCTGGCCTTGACCTTCCACATCTGCTCCAGCTGTTCTTTCAGCCTTTGGTACTTTTCAACCTTTTCGTGTTCCTCCTTTCTGATGTTGGCATCTGCTGGTATTGCCACATCTATCACCACCGCCTTCTTCTGCTCCTTGTCTACCACCACTATGTGCGGTTGATTGGCCAGGACCTGTTTGTCAGTCTGGAAGCTGAAGTCCCACAGCACCTTAGCCCTGTTGTTGTCAGCCGCCTTCTGTGGTGCGGCCCATTGGGACTTGGGTACTTCTATTCCATACTGGGTACAGATGTTCCTGTACACTATTTGGTTGTGTCTCTCCGTGTACGCTGACCCGGCTAGCATCTTGCACCCTGCTATTATGTGCTGGACTGTCTCAGGGGCATCTTTGCATAGTCTGCACCTTGGATCTGATCTACTCTTGTAGGTCTTGGCCTCTATGGCTCTTGTAGCTAGGGCCTGTTCTTGTGCTGCCATGATCAGTGCCTCTGTGCTGTCTCTCTCTCTCTCTTGTTAATACTCAATTAAATTGTTAATTGAGTAGCGGAAAAGGGGCGGGTTCAATAAGCATATGCTTCATCCTCTTCCTTTTCGGACATGTTGGGTTCACATTATTATTTTTGTTTTGACTATCGTTATTGTTGCTTTGACTATTCTTATTGGATTTGCTTGTTTTCAGTTTACTTTGTTATGAAATTTAGTTTATTGAAATAAACTAAACTAAAAACTAGAGAATAACACGAGTTGGCAAAACTGTCATCAAGCCAAAGACGTGATAAAACACATTCTGGTTTTCTTAATTCTTCTTTGTTTACTACACAGTTCCTCATGTGTTCCTTCATAGTTTTGATGTCTTCTGTATTAATCTACAATCTAGAAAATAATAAAAATACAGAAAAAAACATGAGGAGGATGAGGAGGTGTGTCCAAACTTTTAGTGAAATCTATAAACTGAAACTCAACTGTATAGTGAATGTTCACTGTTATTGATATATGTAACTGTAACTACAATGTAGAACCAGGATTCCTGATGGAAAATACAGTTTTTATAAACCTTTAATTTTTCTTACAGATGCTGTTCTGATGTCTTGGATGTTCAAACTCACCTCATCCCAAATCTCACTGAGATGTCTTCAGATTAAGAAAAAATGTACCTGCTATATAACAAGACTTCAAGAAGAACATCTTGGAGAACTTCAGCTTTTCTGGTAAAATTCTTTACTGCATAAAATCACAGGATAATAAATGATAATGCTCCTCCTCTAATCCTCCTAATCCTGGGAGATTCTTTCTATTAGTGGGATAGAAGCAGTGGGGTTGTTCTTGAAGTCCTGTTTACATCTCACATGCATCCAACAACTCAAAGTCAACTGTATGTTCTCTAGTTACCCTCTGATTGACACGTTCCGTCACGCCTGTAAAAAAACTTTGCTTGTGTAAGCCTCCTTTTATGATCCAGACTGGTTTTATTGTCAAGAAGATGTTACTCTGGATGTTGAAGGGGAGAGATGGATGGATCAGGCTTTTAATGAGCAATGATCTCCCCACAAGATAGAGCATGTGCATATTGGTCCTGGAATACTGCGCACGAGCAGAGAACCAAGAGAGAGCAAGTAAACAAAGTAGCATGGAACACACCGACGTAAGAACAACAAAATAGTTTTTATAATACCCTTCGTTATTGCTCAATAATTTGACCTAAAGTACAACGATAGTCATTATACTTTAGGTCAAAATATTTAGCAATAGTCAGCTTTAGGACAAAACCAAGGTTAGGATGTTTCTGAAAGTAGCCTACATCGGTGATGTTTGCTATCAGTAACAGTTAGAAGCATTCATTGTTGCGTTTTATTCCACAGTTTAGATTAATCACTTTGCTATGTGGTAGATATATGACCGTGCATGACGTACGCGGGGAAGTTGCAGCAGAGGGCGCTATGAAATGCGTGTCCATGAGCAGTGATTGACACTCTGTTAGATACACCCCTGGGTTTGATTGGTGCATCTGAGTGTGGAGCGTTGGATGTCTTGCAAATCACGTTACAGGCTCTAGGAGGGGACAGAGCTTCATGCAATTATACTTGAACATAGGGTCATTTTCAGCAAATATGACACAAAGTTAGTTTATAAGACTTGCCTACTGGACCTTTAAGAAAAGTCAGAGGGCAGAGATGGACGGATCAAAGAAATATGAGAGATGACCGTTTTTATATGTTTTTATATACGTTTTAACTTCTCTTCACAGATAATTATGATCAAAGTCTTGTGCTGTCAGACCCTCGCATGTCATCTAGAAGAGTATGAGATAGAGAATAAATGCTGCCTGATGTGTCTACCCGGTAAGATCCAACTGAATACTAAAGGTTCCTCATCCTTTCCTGCTGTTAAATGTATGATCACAAATGAAAACTGTTGGTGAACAATAAAAATAGATTCATATTTATATGAATATAAGGGAGTATATTTATATACTCGCTGTTTATTTGCCTTCATCTGATGATAGTAATACTAATGACAGTATAACAGATACAGATACAGACCTTTATGAATCTTTCCTTAGCATGCAGCATCCACCTTTGATTATATTTTAAGTGAATTAAAACAAAAAGATTGTTTCAAATGAAATTGCTGGTTGTCTTTTCAACAGGAACCAGAGTTGGAATAGATTGCTCTAGTTTAGAGTCCACAAGTACATCATGTCTGCCCTGCACGAATGGAACTTATATGGATAAATATACTGGTCGAAAGCAGTGCTTCACATGCACCAACTGTGATGCAGGTACATTTCTGTTAATATTATTTATTTATCAGTAGAAATGTTTTTCCTCTTTTCAACTGGTGAATTTTAAATCAAATCCACATCAGACAAGTTAATTTCTGCAGATGTTTCCTATGAATTCATAAACTGAAGAGACTATTGTGTCACATTTTCTAAAGTTGTTCTAACCACTGAAGGTATCTTTAAATCAGAAACAGATTAAACACAATAGGAGTTTTGTTTCTGCATGTTTTGTAACTTCCATATGTGTTGATAGGTTCTGGTCTGAAGGTAAAGAGGTCATGTACACTAACATCAGATACAGTTTGTGAACCACTTGAGGGATTCTTCTGTATTAACTTAACAAAGGACCAATGTGAAGCAGCACAGAAACACACGGTCTGTCATCCAGGACAATACATCAAGGAGAAAGGTTGGTTTTCTAGTTTAAATTAGAACAAAGTTTAAGGAAACTGATCTTTGTGACAGTTTGATCATTAAAGCTGCACATGGTGATTTATGACCACTAGATGGAGTAAAGAGCTAAACGTGTAATAAAGGCGTTTATCATAAAACAGTTCCTCAAAAGTGAAGCTTTCTAGCTGCAGAACAGGTCATAAGCTCCACCCTTTCCATGTTACTGGACGACACTTGGGCCGAACTAAAACACTAAAATTCATTTATTCATTCATCTTCTGGAACCACTTGCTCCTGTGAAGGGTCGCGGGAGCCTATGCCAGCAGTCATCGGGTGAGAGGTGGGCTACACTCTGGACAGGTCTCCAGTCTATCACAGGGCTAACACAGAGACACAGACAACCATTCACACTGACATGCATACCAATTTAGAATCACCAATGAGCCTAACCAGCATGTCTTTGGACAGTAGGAGGAAGCTGGAGAACCTGGAGAGAACCCACACAGACACAGGGAGAACAATGTTGATGCAAGTGTCAGTTTTGGGATATGTTTAGTATGAGTTAGTTATTTGCTATAGAAACATAGCGTTAAATAACTAACTATAACTAACTAACTAACTCAGTGTAAGCCTACACTGTAATGTTATTTGATACCTGAAGATTTCGTGTCTTTAATTGTCTATTTAGGCAAGATTTTCAGGAGAAGCTTATTTTTAGAAAAACGTTCTTCTTAAATGGCAAACATTATAAAATGATTTATAATTTTAATGAAGGTTAAACATGAATACTCTCATCTAGACCATGTAGACTGAACTAGTTTCTACTTCCATATCATTTGTGTGTGTGCAGGCTCAGCCTCCTCAGACACTGTGTGCTCTGACTGCAGTGATGGAACATTTTCAGATGGAACATTAACATCTTGTCTCCAACACACACAGTAAGTAAATCTACACATCACACATGGAGGCACATTTATTTTTTATAATAACCATGAATTTGTTGTATCTGTACTTTTATCTATAAAATGTCTCTTTATTGTTCCAGATGTGAATCAAAAAACCGTCAGCTGAAAACACCAGGAACTACATCAACTGATTCTGTTTGTGGAGAACAAACTTCAAATGTTGTAGGGATCATCACTGGTGTGGTGGTTCCTTTAGTCATTCTAATAGCAGCAGCAGTAGTGTGCTACGTCTACAGAGAGAAAATCTATTCAGCAGGTAGGTTTCATTTATATCAGGAAAATGTTCTTTTCTATGTTTTGTCACATCTTTGATGGATGATAATGTTTTCTGCTGAGTCATGACAGTGCTGCTAATTATGTTTTTCACTGGTTTTGTTCAATTATAGTCAGAAACGGAAATGCAGACGACTCCAGAGAGGTATGTTTATTTCTCACTGTTGGTTATGTGCACTGTTACAGATCACAGCACTGGGTTTATCTAAAGAATTAAATTATTCTCATAAGAATGTCCAATGTACACAAGACCCAGTCCAAGAATCATTGTCACTACAGGAGGTAAGACAGCCGTGTGTTCTTCAGTGAAATGTTTATTAACTGAGGATCGTCTGGCTGTGTGATGTCTCTACAAATGTTTCTGCTTTAAGTGAATGTGTTTCTCTCCTCAGGGTGAAGCTGAGCAAACAGTCTAAACTCTCAGATGAAACCATTCACTGTGGAGTACATCTGCTCCAGAATCCAGTTATTATACATTTGGATGCTGTTAAATTGTCTTTTCAGAGAACAGAAAAGACAGATCAGTAGATCAACATCCACATGAGACGCTTTATTTTATTTGGAAACTGTGTTATATATGAATGGTGACTGATTGTTGTATTACATAAATGAAAACTGTTGCTGCCTTTGCATGTGGAAATACCACATATGTCCGTTATAAAAATAAGATAGTCAGTCTTAAAGTATTAGCAAACGTTTACTAAAATATCAGATATTTCATTTTTTTTTCATTTTATTTTATATTTTGCCAAAATATAGTTGCTGGTCCTGTATGCCTTGACAAAAAAGTTGAGCATGGAGAAATGTAAGTTGTTGCAGTGTTTGTAACTTCAGTTTTAACATTTGAAGTTCATTTTACTTGAAAATAAAATAGTCGTTATCACTGATGCCTCACAGCAAGAAGGATCTGCTCCTTATTGTGTGGAGTTTACATGTTTTCCCTGTGCCACCCACGTTCCCACAAGCCGTTACAGAAAACGAATGGATGTTCTCATGTTTATATGATCGTAGGTACTGGTGGCTGTGTGAATGGTTATCTTTATGTTTCTTTTTTTGTATTATTTTTAATTTTTTTTTATCTTTGTACTCTTTAGATGTGGCATACTATTTTGTTGTACTGATGTAATGACAATAAAGCATTTTTCAATAAAGGACACTGCCTCTGTGATTTTACACCAGTGTAGAGACTTAAACCTTAGTTATAAATACATTTAATAATATTTGAAGATACTTCACAGTAACAAAATACCTTGAGGTCAGTGCCAGTCACAACTGTACAGTCAGGAAACCACTTGTGTTACCATGACTATTAAATATTCAATGTATGTATGGAGAATATAAAAATAAAATCCATTGTTCATACCTGCAGGTTAGTGTGTTTGATCTGGTTCACTGGAGTCACTTGAACCAGTAAAAGAACAAGTTAGAGAAGTTGAATATACAAGATTAAAAAACAAAAACAACCAAACCTGAATAAAAATGCAAAGTGTCATTATATCAACAAAATATATCGGTCACCAGTCATTTTAACCACTTGTTTACTGCAATACTTAACCAGGAGTGGACTTACCATTAGGCAATAAGGCAATTGCCTGTGGCCCCCACACGTCTCATAAAAACTGATTAATAATATTTTTTTACGATTTAAAGCAATTATTATTGTTTTAGTCTAGTCTTGACTTCTCCCCCCTCCCTTCTCGTGCAATGGACTATTCCATGGTACTGCGCATGTGCAGTTTTTGGCGGTTGAGTTGAGGAAATTGAAACGAAGAAGAGAAGGCGAGAGGAAAATAAACAGTTTATATTAAACTATAAAATGTATATATAAAATAAATCTAGGTAGTCGACAGTAGTAGCAGCTGAGGAGGAGATGAAGTGAAGAGTGACACAAGTGGCAGTTTTCGTCATGAAGATGTGAGTATTAAAGCGGTCGAAATGGTAAAATATATTAAATGCTGATTTATTGTTCTTATCAATTACAGTTAAAGCGTTGAGATGATTCACTTGTTAGATAATAATTAGTGATGGGCCTCGACACGTGTTTCTAAAAAAGGTTCATTCCTCGAAGCTTCAGTGACACAGTGCTCTATTAGGACATCTAGTGGACAATTACATGTAGTGCAATGGAGACGTGTCTTACTGGTTCCTGTTTGTATGGGACTTAATTTGCCATTGTTCGACTACATTACATGGGCATGCGATTTAAGAATGATAATAAATCAATTATATGCATATAACAATAAAATGCATACAAAGGATTGAATGGGAATCGAACCCTTGTCCCTTGATGAAGCCTCATGAGGCATCGAACCACTTGAGCCGGTTCAAGAAAGGGTTCATCTCTCTCACTATACAACTCAGCTGAATAGTGAATGTACACCGTTATTTAAATATGCAGCTGTAACTACAATGTTCAACCAGGATTCCTACGGGATAATACACATTTTGCAAACCTTTATTTTTTCTTACAGGAGATGTCTTTAGGTCAAGAAAAACTGGTACCTGCTATATAACAAGACTTCAAGGAGAACATCTTGGAGAACTTCAGTTTTTCTGGTAAAATTCTTTACTGCAGAAAATCACAGGATAATAAATGATAATGCTCCTCCTCTAATCAATCTACTCTAATTAGGGCTGGGTGATTAATTGAATCGATCATTGAGCCACATGCCGTGTCTTGTCAATGTCCCTTTATTGTTCCAGATGTGAATATTTTGCCAAAGTTTGAGACTGTCCTGTTCGACCTGAGGTTAAGCACTAACGTGTTTTATCAGGGCAAATGTTGCACGGTTCACTGATCAGTCTGAAGTCCAGTCTTTTTAGGAGCTGACTTTATTATTGCTATTATTATTATTATTTATAATTCATGTTTCATCTCATGTTTGTATGATTGTAGATACTGGTGTCTGTGTGAATGGATATCTTTATGTTTCAGATGTAGCATACTATTTTGTTGTACTCATGTATAATGACAATAAAGCATTAATTCAATATAGAACAATGTCTCTGTGATTTTACACCAGTGCAGGGACTTAAACCTTAGTTATAAATACTATTAACATTTGAAGATAACACAATACCTCGAGGTCAGTGCCAGTGTTACGGGCCTAGTGCCGCTGTGCTTATCGTGGTGTGTTTGTGTCTCTCTCTCTCCCACTCTCCTCCTCCAGGTGATCCCTCCCTCTTCCAGCAGCCCTTTCCACTCAGGTAATCAGCTGATTTCGGTTAAAGGGAGGAGGAGAGGTGCGGCCCGGAGAGAGAGAGATGGTGTACCACAGTAGTGGTAGTGTGAGGTTGGCTCATTTGCTCAAAGTTTATTATATCGGTGAGGTACTAACCTTTCTTGGTTTTTTCCCCCAGGTGTGGTGGCGCCTTTAGTTTGTTTGTGGCTGTTGGTTCTGGTCTGTTGTGTTTGGTTTTGTGACCATCTTTCTTAGTTATCATTAGTATTTTGTTGTTGAATAAAAAAACATTCTTTTTACACACAGTTATTGGTCTCTGTGTCGCTTTCCTTTTACCCAAAAACAATTTTCTTTTGTTTTCCTCCCTTCATCCCATGGTTAGATACTCGGGAGGTAACAGCCAGTCATAACTCTACAGTCAGGAAACCACCTGTGCTACTAAATATACAGAGTTCGTAAATAGAATATAAAAACAAAATTAAAAATCTATTGTGGATGACTGCCTACATGTTAGTGTGTTTGAAGAAAAAGTTAGAGAAGTTAAATAAGTTAAATATATAAAAATAACAAGAATGCAAAAAAGGATAAAATGCTTTATACAACCGGATTCCAAAAAAGTTGGGACAAGGCCATTTTCACCACTGTCCTCTTTGGTCCTGATGACATGGCGCCCCAGATTTCCAAAAAGAACCTCAAAACGTGATTCGTCTGACCACAGAACAGTCTTCCATTTTGCCACACTCCATTTTAAATGACTCCTGGCCCAGTGTAAACGTCTTCGCTTGTGGATCTTTGTTAGAAATGGCTTCTTCTTTGCAGAATAGAGTTTCAGCTGGCAACGGCGGATGGCACGGTGGATTGTGTTCACTGACAATGGTTTCTGGAAGTACTCCTGAGCCCATGCTGTGATTTCCTTCACAGTAGCATTCCTGTTTTTGATGCAGTGTCGTTTAAGGGCCCGGAGATCACGGGCATTCAGTATGGTTCTCCGGCCTTGATTTTTCCAGATTCTCTGAATCTTCTGATGATATTATTCACAGTTGATGATGTCAACTGCAAACTCTTTGCAATTTTTCGCTGGGTAACACCTCTCTGATACTGTTCCACTATCTTTTTACGCAACATTGTGGGAGTTGGTGATCCTCTACCCATCTTGGCTTCTGAGAGACACTGCCAATCTGAGAAGCACTCTTTATACCCAATCATATTGCCAATTGACCTGATTAGTGGTGATTGGTCTTCCAGGTGTTTGTTGTATGCTCAAATGACTTTTTCCAGCCTCTAATAGGTTCTTGTCCCAACTTTTTTGGGATTTGTTGACACCATGAAATTTTGAATGAGCATATTTTTCCTTAATATCATACAATTTCTCAGTTTAAACTATTGACCTGTGATTTATGTTGTATTCTGAATAAAATATTAGAAGTTGGCACCTCCACATCATTGCATTCAGTTTTTATTCACAATTTCTAAAGTGTCCCAACTTTTTTGGAATCCGGTTTGTAAAAACATCCAAACTGAATAAAAATTCAAAGTGTCATCATATCATGTGAATAAAGTATATCAACATAGCAAAATATATCAGATTCACTGACTGGAGTGAAGTCCATTCTGTCTCTGAGTCTTGTCTAGTTAGTCCTCTGTCTCGTGATTACTACAGGAAGAAAAAGACGACCATCTTTAGCCTGACTGATTCATGACTTCTCTTGCATGAGTAAACAGCTCGTGTGGCCTCAGAGAAACACGACAGCATCTTCTTTCACTTCTTTTTTTACTTTTGCTTTTTCTTATTGGTAATTGATTGGCTCCTGTGTCGGTAAGTCCCTCATGTATATGTACACTATATTACCAAAAGTATTCGCTCACCCATTCAAATGATCAGAATCAGGTGTTCTAATCACTTGGCCTGGCCCCAGGTGTATAAATTCAAGCACTCAGGCATGCAGACTGTGAAACAAGACATTTGTGAAAGAATGGGCCGCTCTCAGGAGCTCAGTGAATTCCAGCGTGGAACTGTCATAGGATGCCACTTGTGCAACAAATCCAGTCGTGAAATTTCCTCGCTCCTAAATATTCCACAGTCAACTGTCAGCTCTATTATAACAAAATGGAAGCGTTTGGGAACAACAGCAACTCAGCCACGAAGTGGTAGGCCACGTAAAGTGACGGAGAGGGGTCAGAGGATGCTGAAGCGCATAGTGCAAAGAGGTCGCCGACTTTCTGCACAGTCAATTGCTACAGAGCTACCAACTTCATGTGACCTTCAGATTAGCCCAAGTACAGTACGCAGAGAGCTTCATGGAATGGGTTTCCATGGCCGAGCAGCTGCAGCCAAGCCACACATCACCAAGTGCAATGCAAGGCGTCGGATGCAATGGTGTAAAGCACGCCGCCACTGGCCTCTAGAGCAATGGAGACGCGTTCTCTGGAGTGATGAATCACGCTTTTCCATCTGGCAATCTGATGGACGGGTCTGGGTTTGGAGGTTGCCAGGAGAACGGTACATTTCAGATTGCATTGTGCCAACTGTGAAATTTGGTGGAGGAGGAATTATGGTATGGGGTTGTTATTCAGGAGCTGGGCTTGGCCCCTTAGTTCCAGTGAAAGGAACATTGAATGCTTCAGGATACCAAAACATTTTGGACAATTCCATGCTCCCAACCTTGTGGGAACAGTTTGGAGCGGGCCCCTTCCTCTTCCAACATGACTGTGCACCAGTGCACAAAGCAAGGTCCATAAAGACGTGGATGACAGAGTCTGGTGTGGATGAACTTGACTGGCCTGCACAGAGTCCTGACCTGAACCCGATAGAACACCTTTGGGATGAATTAGAGCGGAGACTGAGAGCCAGGCCTTCTCGACCAACATCAGTGTGTGACCTCACCAATGCGCTTTTGGAAGAATGGTCAAAAATTCCTATAAACACTCTCCTCAACCTTGTGGACAGTCTTCCCAGAAGAGTTGAAGCTGTAATAGCTGCAAAAGGTGGACCGACATCATATTGAATTCTATGAGTTAGGAATGGGATGGCACTTCAGTTCATAGAATGAGTAAAGGCAGGTGAGCGAATACTTTTGGTAATATAGTGTATCTGTATATGACTTGTTTAAACTCTATCTTGTTGACTTGTTTAAACTGTATCAGGATGAAGCTGAGCAAACAGTCTAAACTCTCAGATGAAACCATTCTCTGTGGAGTACATTTCCTCTAGAATCCAGTTATTATACATTTGGATGCTGTTAAATTATCTTTTCAGAGAACAGAAAAGACAGATCAGTAGATCAACTTCTGCCTCAGTCCACATGAACACCCTGCTGACACTGACATAGAGACGCTTTATTTTATTTGGAAACTGTGTTATGTATGAATGGTGACTGATTTTTGTACATAAATTAAATCTATTGATGCCTTTGAATATGGAAATACCACATACGCCTGTTATAACAGTTTAAAAATAAGCTAGTCAGCCTTAAAGTATTAATAAACATTTCTTAAAATATTGATATTTAATTTTTTCCATGTTATTTTATTTAAGTTTAAGTTTGAGAACGTCAAGTCTGATGATTTTGGTTCAAGGCTGCTACTGGCTGAGTCTGTGGATATGTCCTCAAGAAATATGACACCGTCTTCCCGTACCGTTTTCTTCTTCTTTTCAGGGTGTCGTTCTTAACGGTGATTATTTTTCTACTTGTTTTTTTTTTTGGCAGTTTAGTTACGTCTGTCCGTCGTCGGTAAGTTCCTCATACTTGTACTGATAGGATTCAACTTTTATGTACATCCTGTGTAAACTAAACACTCTCTCTCTGTTCTCCATGTACTATGGCTCGTCTTAAATACCAGGGTGGAGTTGTTGGACTAAGAAGTACAGCACAAATGAAGGACATCGTTGTCTGATGTCACACGAAGGTACTGCAATATAAACAGATGACAGCTGATAGAAAACCGCTAGAAAACTAAACTACATCTTCCACTTACGTTCAGACCTCTTTATTAGCTCTCAGACAAAAGTATTTTTTAATCTACGTAACAAAGCTACCATAACTTTCAGAAGGAACATCGTCAGAAAGATACACGACAAAAATGCGCAAGTGATATATCCATAATGTACTTTCTATTGTTTATTTATTTATTAACCCACGTTCTTTTTTTCTAGTTAATTACAAATTAATTTTATTATTTTATTGTGCATTTATCAGAGAGCAGCTATGACCATGAACTAGAAGGTACTGAGGAGTATTGTAGGGACTGGATGTGTACAAGGAGTTTTAGAGTAGCAGGAAAATACAAAGAAAAGAAAAGAAAAGAAAGAATAGTGAAACGAGCAAAGTAAATAAAGCCTGACTGAGGAGCCGATTGAGAGAATAACACTGTCATCAAAGCCAAAGGTGGGATATAAGATATAAAACACATTCTGGTTTTCTTAATTCTTCTTTGTTTACTACACAATTCCTCATGTGTTCCTTCATAGTTTTGATGTCTTCTGTATTAATCTACAATCTAGAAAATAATAAAAATACAGAAAAACCATTGAATGAGAAGGTGTGTCCAAACTTTTAGTGAAATCTATAAACTGAAACTCATCTGTATAGTGAATGTTCACTGTTATTGATATATGTAACTGTAACTACAATGTAGAACCAGGATTCCTGCTGGAAAATACAGTTTTTATAAACCTTTAATTTTTCTTACAGATGCTGTTCTGATGTCTTGGATGTTCAAACTCACCTCATCCCAAATCTCACTAAGATGTCTTCAGGTCAAGAAAAACTGGACCTGCTATATAACAAGACTTCAAGAAGAACATCTTGGAGAACTTCAGTTTTTCTGGTAAAATTCTTTACTGCATAAAATCACAGGATAATAAATGATAATGCTCCTCCTCTAATCCTCCTAATCCTGGGAGATTCTTTCTATTATGCACGCACAAATGATGCATACAAAGAAAACAACACTGTACCTACTGTAAAACATGTAGGAGGTTCAGTTCAAGGTTCAAGGTTCTTAATTTGGCCATTTGTGCATAAACCAACAGTCCAGGCAGACTGGAAATCTTGTGCAGGGCTCTCAGAGTCAACAGTTTAGTTAAAAAGTATAAAATATAGAAATCACTATACAACAGAAGAGAGAGAGGGTATTGGGAATATTGCACTTGATGGACTATCACACGTTTATCAGAGAAACTACAGAACAAATTGCAGATTGTACAGAGATAATATTGCACGTGTAATTAGAGTATAGTTTTTGGTTATTTTTTGCACAAGTTCAGTAGTTACTGTTAGACTTGTAGTCAAGACCGCCTACACCGAGACCAAGACACTACCAAGACCAGAGAGTATCAAGACCAAGACTGCTGATCATTGTCAGAAAGCTTGGTCTCAGTCATAGGTCATGGCTCCTGAAAGAGAAAAATGCCCCAAAACAAACACATAAAACCACTTGAGAATGGCTGAGAACAAATACTTCTAAAGTGGCTTTTTAATGAGCAATGATCTAAATCCTGTTGAACATCTATGAACAGAGCTGAAACATGCAGTCTGGAGAGGGCACCCTTCAAACCTAAGACAGTTGGAGCAGTTTGCTCAAGATGAGTGGCCCAAAATACCTGGCAACGTTTTAATTGAACTTAATTAAACAAAAGGAAACACAAAGCGCTGCTGAGATGGCAAGTGAACCAAAAACAAAAATCAAAACCCTCAAACAGACAAGAATGTAACATAACAAGACCAGAGGTAGGAAACACAGGGAAGCCGTAGAAAACAGTATGACACACACACACACACACACACACACACACACACACACACACACACACACACACACACACACACACACACACACACACACACACACACACACACACACACACACACACACACACACACACACACACTCGGGCAGAGGAGACACAGGTGAAAACTATCAGGGTAGGGCAGACAGTTATACAGGTGGGAGGATACACAAGGTGACACATGACAGGAAAACAAGAACTTAATAAAATAAAACATGAAACATGAATGAAACTCAAAACATGAACACAGGACTCAAAACACAGAACCATGACTCCTACTATGATCCAGAAAGGTTTTATTGTTAACGAAAGTCGTAGGGGAGAGATGGACAGATCAAAGAAACATGAGAGATGACCGTTTTTATGATGTTGTTTTTTAACTTCTCTTCACAGATAATTGTGATGAAAGTCTTGTGCTGTCAAACTTTCACATGTTTTCCAGAACAGTATCAGATAGACAATAAATGCTGCCTGATGTGTCCACCTGGTAAGATCCAACTGAATACTAAAGTTTCCTCGTCCTTTCCTGGTTTTTAATGTATAATCACAAATGAAAACTGCTACTGAACAACAGGAATACATTAACATTTATTTATACTTTAAAAAAATAAATAAATTGCCTTCGTCTGATTGTAGTAATAATACACTTGACATGCAACACATTATATTTTAATTGAATTTAAGCGTGGATTAATAGCAGCATGCTCCTTAGTCTTAGATTATATTTAATTGAATTAAAACAAAAAGATTGTTTGAAATGAAATTTCTGGTTGTCTTCTCAACAGGAACCAGAGTTAAAAGAGATTGCACTAGTTCAGAGTCCACAAATACGTCATGTGTGCCCTGCACGAATGGAACTTATATGGATAAAGCTACTGGACGTAGAGAGTGCCACACGTGCACCAACTGTGATTCAGGTACATTTCTGTTAATATTATTTTTTTATCAGTAGAAATGTTTTTCCTTTTTTCAACTGGTGAATTTTAAATCAAATCCACATCAGACAAGTTAATTTCTGCAGATGTTTCCTATGAATTCATAAACTGAAGAGACTATTGTGTCACATTTTCTAAAGTTGTTCTAACCACTGAAGGTATCTTTAAATCAGAAACAGATTAAACACAATAGGAGTTTTGTTTCTGCATGTTTTGTAACTTCCATATGTGTTGATAGGTTCTGGTCTGAAGGTAAAGAGGTCATGTACACTAACATCAGATACAGTTTGTGAACCACTTGAGGGATTCTTCTGTATTGACTTAATAAAGGACCATTGTAAAGAAGCACAGAAACACACGGTCTGTCATCCAGGACAATACATCAAGGAGAAAGGTTGGTTTACTAGTTTTAAATGAGAACAAAGTTTATTTTAGGTAGTTCATATAATGTTAGTGCATGTTCACGTGTCAAGTTTTTGGATAAGTCTAGTATGAGTTAGTTATTTGACGCTATAGAAACAGGATGTGACATAATATCCACTACCAGTTTCCATGCCAACCACTCTGTAAAACGCCCCGTTGCAACATGAGAGTTGTAAAAAAATAAATAAATATAAAGTGTATAATTCAACATTTCTTTGTAACTAGTGGAGGAAAAGCAGAGCGAAATTGTGAGTGAATCTGGAGGAAGTGTGGTCGGGTCATCAGGATCACGACTCTGCTCGTCTCCACTCTCGGACCGTACTGATCAGACTCTGGCTCCAAAGTCACAAGATGGCGCTGGCCGTATCCCTGGGAAATAGTGTCCGTTTAGCCAGTGTGAGGAAGAGGAGACAAATTATCCATATTTATATACAGTCTGGTCTTTATAGGTTAGGACAAGGTGGATTTTGATCACTTGTTCTTTAATTTTAATTATTTATCAATTGCAGTTTGATTCCTTGAGGAAACAGAAACTGATCAGAGTAGGCCACTTGTAGACTAGATGTTAACGTCCTCCGTCACTGGATGACACTTTGTATTTCCTAGCTGGTGTGAATGCTGTCCCTTAGAACTGAGCTGGACTCATGCACTTATGTTGTGATGACGAAGCTTCTGTTCTCCTCGTATACGGGCCTAAATAAACTCCTTCAGTATAAGACATACAGGACTGGTGCTTCTTCTTCTTCATTGGCCTCACCACAAATTCCTCCCTAACAACTGCCACGAACAGAATTTCAATAGAACACGACTCGATAAGTGCAAATGTATAATGTCTTGTTATATATTGTGCCTTGCCTTGTCAGTGTTTGACGAGATCACGAACTAAAAATGTAAAATGGGAGAAAAACTTGATACAGAAATCGTAATAATAGTGATAAAGTGAGAGCAGATAACTGACGCCAGCAGTAATCTAACATTAACTACACAAACTATCCATAGGCAAGAAAAATTATTTTGTAACAAACACTATTTAAAGGTTTTAATAAGTCTTATCTAAAGTAAAGCCTACACTCTAATGTCATCTTGATACCACACTATTTCCCGTGATTGATTGTCTATGCAGGATGTATTTTGTGTTACAGTAAACCAAGGTTTATTGGAGAAGCTTATTATTAGTAAAATGGTGTTCTTCAGGTTCAAAAATTAAACAGTTTTTAATTTCAGTTTAGATTAAACATGATATGAAAACACTCATCTAGACCATGTTTTTACATTAGTCTGATTCTTCATAGATTAATAAACCACATTCCAACACATTACTTACTCATTAATTCATCTCTTCATACTTTAGACTGAACTAGTTTCTACTTCCATATCATTTGTGTGTGTGCAGGCTCAGCCTCCTCAGACACTGTGTGCTCTGACTGCAGTGATGGAACATTTTCAAATGGAACATTAACATCTTGTCTCAATCACACACAGTAAGTAAATCTACACATCACACATGGAGACACATTGGATGTCTTTTTATTTCTGTACATCTTCATGTAAAACACGTCTCTGTTATTCCAGATGTGAATCAATAAACCTTCATCTGATAACACCAGGAACTAACTCAACCGATTCTGTATGTGGAGGACAAATTTCACATGTTGTAGGGATCAGCATTGCTGTGGTGTCTTTTTTAGTCATTCTAATAGCAGCAGCAGCACTGTGCCAAATCTACAAAAAGAGAATCTCTTCAGCAGGTAGGTTTCATTTATAGCAGGAAAATGTTCTTCTTTTCTATGTTTTGTCACATCTTTGATGGATGATAATGTTTTCTGCTGAGTCATGACAGTTCTGCTAATTATGTTTTTCACTGGTTTTGTTCAATTATAGTCAGAAACAGAAATGCAGACAACTCCACAGAGGTATGTTTATTTCTCACAACAGATCACAGCACTGGGTTTATCTAAGGAATTAAATTATGTCTTTTTTCTTTTATTTCTTCTAAAAAGAAACACCAACCTACACTAGACCCAGTCCAAGAATCAGTGTCATAGCAGGAGGTAAGACAGTCGTGTGTTCTTCAATGAAATGTTTATTAACTGAGGATCGTCTGGCTGTGTGATGTCTCTACAAATGTTTCTGCTTTAAGTGAATGTGTTTCTCTCCTCAGGGTGAAGCTGAGCAAACAGTCTAAACTCTCAGATGAAACCATTCTCTGTGGAGTACGTTTGCTCCAGAATCCAGTTATTATACATTTGGATTCTGTCAAATTGTCTTTGCAGAGAACAGAAAAGACAGATCAGTAGATCAACTTCTGCCTGAGTTCACATGAACACCCTGCTGACACTGACATAGAGACGCTTTATTTTATTTGCAAACTGTGTTATATATGAATGGAGACTGATTGTTGTATTACATGAAATCGAAATTCTGCATATGCCTATAGTAAAGTTTTCCTAAAATATCATAGATATTTCACTTTTTCATTTATATATTGACAAAGTATGAGACTATGGTGGTTGGACCTGTATGCCTTAGCAAAAAAGGTTGATCATTAACTTGTGTTTTATCAGGTGAAACTGAAGTTGTTGCACTGTTCCTAACTTCCGTTTTAACATTTGAAATTCATTTTACTTGAAGAAAAAGAACATGGTGGCACAAAAACAGCAGGGGTCCTCAACATTTTCCAGGCCAAGAGACCTCTGCCTACCAGCCCCACCCTCCAAGCCGTTACAGAAAATGAATGTTCTCATGTTTGTATGAGTGGATACTGGTGGCTGTGTGAATAGGTATCCACATTTTTGTTTGTTTGTATTTTTGTCTTTGTGCTGTTCAGATGTGCTGTTCCCTTTGTACTGTTGCCATTTATTCAGTTCACTGGTGATTTTACACCAGCGTAGAGACTTAAACCTTAGTTATAAATACAGTGGCTTGCAAAAGTATTCATACCGCTTGAACTTTTCCACATTTTGTCACATTACGACCACAAACATGAATATATTTTACTGGAATTTTATGAGAAAGACTGACCGTGACACACAATTGTGAAGTACAAATAAAATTATACATGATGTTAACCTTTTTTTACAAATAAAAAACTGAAAAGTGTGATGTGCGGTATTCAGCCCTTTTCTCTGAGTGCAACCAATTGCCTTCAGAAGTCACTTGATTGCTGAATGATCGAATGTTGACCTAATGACTAAATGGAGTCCACCTGTGTGTAATCTAATCTCAGTATAAACACAGTTGTTCTGTGACAGCCTCAGAGGTTTTGTTAAGAGAATATTGGGGAGAAAACAGCATCATGAAGTCCAAGGAACACACCAGACAGGTCATGGATAAAGTTGTGGAGACATTTAAAGCAGGGATAGGCTATAAAAAAAAGGTTTCCCAAGCTTTGTTCACATCATATCATGTGAACAAAACATATCAGTCACACAATGAACACCAGTGAGCTTAACCTCTTGTAATATTTAACTTATTTAGATTCACTGACTGGGGTGAAGTCCAGTCTGCCTCTGAGTGTTGTTTTGGTGAGTCCACTGTCTGATGATCTGGTTCAGCGCTGGTACCGGCTCAGTCAATGGCAGGGGCAGACTTACCATTAGGCAAACACAGGCAATTGGCAAATGTCTCATAAAAGCTGATTAATAAAGGTTTCTTTGATTTAACACAATATTGTTTTAGTCTTAATTTGCGTCCTTAACAATACATAAAAATGCTTAATCTATCATGATTGTTTTGACTCCCCCCCCCCCCCTTCCTTCTCATGAAATGGACTATTCCATTAGTTTTTAGTTTAGATTAGTAAAGTGAAAATCCAGTAAGAATAGTTATTAATGTGCATGTGCACACTTGATTCAGGAAGATAGTACCAAAACAAACTTGTTGAGTTGAGAACTTTATCTATCTCAGGAAATGGGAGAATTTTCTCAAATTCACACTTTTTAGTTGATTCGAAATCTTTGGTGATAAATATTATTCATTGGATAGGGGGCATATAAAATAGTTATGTAACTAGTAACTTAAGCTGTCAGATAAGTGCAACAGATTTAAATAGCAGGACAAAGTGGCCTACATTATTTACTCACCCTTTGTCAACATTTAACTAAAATACAGCACTTGTAGAAATACATTTAGGTATGTCCAGGCTGAACCTCGTTGCTGCCGCCCACATTGTGCTGACCACAAGTGTTGAGATGAGAATAAAACTTTGACAATGACTGGGTTTGCTTTGGGCCCCTAAATGATTAAATACGCCCCTGGTCGATGGATACGCCCTCGGGGAAATGTGACACCGCCTTCCCCTGTATGGTATCAATGCGCCTTCCCCTAGCGTTTCATGTCTTTTCAGGGTGCTCCTTTTAACGGTGATTATTTCTACGTTGTTGTTTTTTTTTTAAGTTTACTTACGTCCGTCCGTCGTCGGTAAGTTCCTCATGTACTGATAGGATTCATTTTTTAAACTCTAAGTATAAACTCTAAGCGATGTTTCTCTGTGTTTTCCAGTAGCTTACAATGGCTCGTCTCAGTTTTTATAATACGAGGTCTGAGTTGTTAAACTAAGACACAAGTGAAGGACAGAGTTATCTGATGTGACATGAAGGTCTGAAATATAAACAGGAGACAGCTGCTAGAAAACGAAACTACATCCTCCACTTGTGTTCAGTCCTCGTTATAGTGCTCAGACTAAAGTCATTTTTAATCTATTCGTAACAAAACCACCATAAATCTCTAAAGGTACATCATCAAAAACATACAGATAAAAATGTGTGATAGCCTTTATATCCATAATGCATTTTTATTTATTTATTTTTAAGATAGCTCCACCCACATGCTGTGATGCGTGCCTTTGGAATGATGTACTAAGCAGGAAACCCAAATTATTATTTTTTTCTAGTTAATTACTAATTAATTTTATTATTTTATTGTCATTTGTTGTGGGCAAACCAACTACTTCGTCCTACTTTAGGATTCAACTTTTATTTATTGTGCATTTATCAGAGAGCAGCTATGACCATGAACTAGAAGGAACTGAGGAGTACTGTAGGGACTGGATGTGAAAAGTTTTAGAGTAGCAGTAAACTACAACGAAAAGAAAAACACAAAGAATAGTGAAACGAGCAAAATAAATGAATCCTGACATTGAGGAACTGATTGAGAGAATAACATGAGTCTGTAAAACTGTCATCAAAGCCAAATCCAGTGATATAAGATGTCAAACACATTCTGGTTTTCTTAATTCGTCTTTGTTTACTATACAATTCCTCATGTGTTCCTTCATAGTTTTGATGTTTTCTGTATTAATCTACAATATAGAAAATAATAAAAATACAGAAAAACCATTGAATGAGAAGGTGTGTCCAAACTTTTAGTGAAATCTATAAATGAAACTCAGCTGTATAGTGAATGTTCACTGTTATTGATATATGTAACTGTAACTACAATGTAGAACCAGGATTCCTGCTGGAAAATACAGTTTTTATAAACCTTTAATTTTTCTTACAGATGCTGTTCTGATGTCTTGGATGTTCAAACTCACATCATCCCAAATCTCACTGAGATGTCTTCAGGTTGAGAAACAATGTACCTGCTATATAACAAGACTTCAAGAAGAACATCTTGGAGAACTTCAACTTTTCTGGTAAAATTCTTTACTGCATAAAATCACAGGATAATAAATGATAATGCTCCTCCTCTAATCCTCCTAATCCTGGGAGATTCTTTCTATTAGTGGGATAGAAGCAGTGGGGTTGTTCTTGAAGTCCTGTTTACATCTCACATGCATCCAACAACTCAAAGTCAACTGAGCAATTGTGTTTTTATTTTTCAAGTTATTCAAGTGCATTTGATGTAACAAGTAACTCTAAAACAACAAAGTTTAATTATATTAATGCAAAACAAAAAAAGTGTTAGAGGTGCGATAACTCACTCCCACCTGAGCTCAGTCCAAAATTTGCCGTGTGCCTTGATGTCATGTAGCCCTGCCTGAAGAGGAGCGTGGTGGCTAGCAGTGTCCGTGTCCCGCCTTCACCCACAATGCAATGCTCAAACCCAAAAAAACACCTGTGATAAGCAAATACAGAAAGTTTCTTTCTATTATGTCTGTGAAGGTTCTCAGTCATCCAGGTCATGGTACAACAAAGGTACAAAAAAGGCAACTGGACTTGTAGAGTCAAGCATGGTTTTTCAGGAGGTTTCAGGAGGAGTTCCTATTTAAACCTCAGACTTCCCCCCAGTCCCCTATAACTGAAGAAGCTCCTCGGATGAGTGGTGAAACGCCTCAAAAAACTCTACAAGTCCAGTTGCCTTTTTTGAACCTTTGTTTGGATATACCTTACTGGACCATATTTTTACGGACATTTCTTACAGTATACGTTCTCTAGTTACCCCCTGATGAGATATGCTGTACATTCAGTAACGCCTATAAAAAATGCTTTATCGATTGCTTGTGTAAGCCTCCTATTACGATCCAGACAGGTTTTAGTGTCAAGAAAAGACGTTGCTGTTGATGTTGAAGGGGAGAGATGGACGGATCAAAGAAACATGAGAGACGAACATTCTTATGACCTTTTTTAAACTTCTCTTCACAGATAATTGTGATGAAAGTCTTGTACAGTCAAACCCTCCTATGTTTTCCAGAAGAGTATCAGATAAATGGTGTATGCTGCCTGAAGTGTCAACCTGGTAAGATCCAACTGAATACTAAAGGTTCCTTGTCCTTTCCTGCTGGTGTGAATGTAAGATCACAAGTGAAAACCGTTGGAAGACAATAAAAGTAGATGAATATTTATTGATACTCCCTTTTTTTTATTTGGCTTTATCTGATCATAGTAATACTAACGACAGTATAACAGATAACAGTGTATGAATCTTTACTTAGCGTGCAGCATGCTCCTTAGCCTTAGATTATATTTTAATTGAATTAAAACAAAAAGATTGTTTGAAATGAAATCACTGGTTGTCTTCTCAACAGGAAACAGAGTTGAAATAGATTGCACAGAGTTCAGAGCTACATCATGTCTGCCCTGCATGAATGGAACTTATATGGATAAAGCTACTGAACGTATGCAGTGCTTCCCATGCACCAACTGTGATGCAGGTACATTTCTGTTAATATTATTTATTTATCAGTAGAAATGTTTTTCCTTTTTTCAACTGGTGAATGTTAAATCAAATCCACATCAGACAATTTAATTTCTGCAGATGTTTCCTATGAATTCATAAACTGAAGAGACTATTGTGTCACATTTTCTAAAGTTGTTCTAACCACTGAAGGTATCTTTAAATCAGAAACAGATTAAACACAATAGGAGTTTTGTTTCTGCATGTTTTGTAACTTCCATATGTGTTGATAGGTTCTGGTCTGAAGGTAAAGAGGTCATGTACACCAACATCAGATACAGTTTGTGAACCACTTGAGGGATTCTTCTGTATTAACGTAACAAAGGACCAATGTGAAGCAGCACAGAAACACACGGTCTGTCATCCAGGACAATACATCAAGGAGAAAGGTTGGTTTACTAGTTTAAATGAGAACAAAGTTTAAGGAAACTGATCTTTGTGATAGTTTGCTGCATGTGTTGATTTCTGACCATTCGATAGATAGATGAATTAGAGATGAATAAGCACCAAAAGTATAATAAAGACGTTTGCATCCACATTTCCTAATGTAGTACAGTAAGTGAGTAGTGTAAGAGTCACATATTCTTTATGAGGATTGTTTCCCTCCGTGCCACCGGGGGGCAGTGAAGAGTCATGTGTGGCTGAGTGTCATGTGGCCAAAGGTGGCTACAGGTGTTTTAAGTTGACTTTAATTATGTGTTTTGTTTGCTGTAGTGGAGGAGACCAACAGTTTTTTGACTGTGCTTGAGTTTACTATTTCAACCATTTATGTTTTTCACTACAATCAAAGACAACGTCATAGAAAATAAGCAGGGGTGGACAGTAACGGAGTAAATTTACTTAAGTACTGTACTTAAGTACAGATTCTGAGGATTTGTACTTTACTCAAATACTAGAATTCTTTGATACTTATTACTCTTACTCGAATACATTTCCAAGGCAAAGATTTTTACTTTTACTCGAGTTAATTTCTGAGAAGGCTCATGAATACTCGTTACTTTTAGGTTTGCCTGTTTTTTTGTTGTTGTTCTCTAAAATGCGATTGGCCACACGCAGTGTCGATCAAAGAAGGAAACCTATCACAGTACACCTTCTCAACTGGGATTTACGTCAAAGCGTAAATACGTCATCCCCTACCCAAGCAGCTCAAAACAAGACCGCGGTGGCAATGGCGACTGCCGAAGAAATCTCTGATGAATCCAAGTCTGAACATGATGAGCCGGAGTTTTATGAGGCGGAGGAAGAAAACCCATGGCCTTATCTTAAAGCTATGTTCGACTTTGTCGGAATGAAAAAGACATGTCAGCAATCGCTGATGTTTTTTGCTTCGCGGCCGCAATGCCGCCCCAATGCCGCCAATATTATTGGACCCGAAAAGTGAGTGGGTCTGGACCATTGACTGTATATACTAGGTCTGGACCCACCCTCTTATAATGGTGGCGACACCAATGCCCATAACATTATATGATTGAAATGTTAGCCACTCACCAAAGTTACCCTCTCGACCCCCTTGCCTTGTTATGACACTGACACGGGTCCTTAATTAATTGATTGATTGACTGATCACAGAATGGTTCTACAGGCAAGCACATCAGTGCAGGTGTTTCAAAGAGTTTTCTCTGAAACAAAAGATACAAGGTAGTATATAAAATTGTAAAATGACGAATTCAGTCAGGTCCAATCCAGTCAGGTCCAAAGATAAAAAAAAAAAATAGGAATTTACTCTTACTCTTACTTTTACTCTAAGTACATTTAAAAGCATTTACTCTTGAATACTTAAGTACATTTAAAAGCAAGTACTTTCTTACTCTTACTCAAGTAATGTATTGACTGGGCTACTCTTACTTGTAGCGGAGTAAATTTTGACCAAGAGTATTTGTACTCTTACTCAAGTACTGGGATCCAGTACTCTGTCCATCTCTGAAAATAAAAAGGACGTTTAAGTCAACAACAGAAACCAGACTACTGATTATTATTTTATTTTAAACCGAGTACACATCCTAACACATCCTCAGTCCACTATTAGCCAGTACCGGCTAAATAAGGATTAGCCACTACAAGTAGCTCTCTTGTGTTTTTTAGGTTCCAAAACTACTTTGTCATATTAGTCCTATGACGCTTTAAGACAGATTTAACAAGCCACCAGGTGGACGTTGCTCAGCTGTCCTGTCATATTGGATTTTAAATACGAACAAATGTGGGTGTTTATCCACCTGGAACTCACACCTGAAACTGGAGGAATATCCAATGATGTAAAGCCTGCACTCTAATGGTGTCTTGATATCTTAAGATTTCCTGTCTTTGATTGTAAAACATTGTTCTTAAGTTGTAAACATTAGAAGACAATTTGTCATGTTAAATATGACATCAATACTCTCATCTAGACCATGTTTCTACATTAGTCTGATTCTTCATAGATGAATAAACCACATTCCAACACATTACTTACTCGTTAATTCATCTCTTCATACTTTAGACTGAACTAGTTTCTACTTCCATATCATTTGTGTGTGTGCAGGCTCAGCCTCCTCAGACACTGTGTGCTCTGACTGCAGTGATGGAACATTTTCAGATGGAACATCTTGTCTCCAACACACAAATGTCGGCGGGATCATCATTGGTGTGGTGGTTCCTTTAGTCATTCTAATAGCAGCAGTACTGTGCTACGTCTACAGAAAGAAAATCTATTCAGCAGGTAGGTTTCATTTATAGCAGGAAAATGTTTTGTCACATCTTTGATGGATGATAATGTTTTCTGCTGAGTCATGACAGTGCTGCTAATTATGTTTTTCACTGGTTTTGTTCAATTATAGTCAGAAACAGAAATGAAGACAACTCCAGAGAGGTATGTTTATTTCTCACTACAGATCACATGCAGGCTTGGGGTAATCTAAGGAATTAAATTATGTTATTTTGTTATATATATTTTTTTAATTCTTCTAAAAAGAATCCCCAAGATGTGCAAGAACCAGTCCAAGAATCAGAGCCACTACAGGAGGTAAGACAGTCGTGTGTTCTTCAATGAAATGTTTATTAACTGAGGATCGTCTGGCTGTGTGATGTCTCTACAAATGTTTCTGCTTTAAGTGAATGTGTTTCTCTCCTCAGGGTGAAGCTGAGCAAACAGTCTAAACTCTCAGATGAAACCATTCTCTGTGGATTACGTTTCCTCCAGAATCCAGTTATTATACATTTGGATGCTGTCAAATTGTCTCCAGTCTCTGCTTCAGCTGGTCCCAGACTTGCTCTATGGGGTTCAGGTCAGGGGACATTGCTGGCCATAGCATATGAGGTACTCTGACTTCCTGAAGTCGAGCTGTGACAATTCTGGCACGATGTGGTGGAGCATTATCATCCATGAACAGAAAGTTGGGGATGATGATGGGTTCTATGATGCCTCTGAGGTAAGAATGTGCAGTGACTGAGGCATCTACAATAACCAAATCTGTTTTGTGCTGACTGGTGATGCCTGCCCAGACTGTTGCACCTCCTCCACCAAAGCGAACCCTGGAAACCATGTTGACCTCGGCGTATCGCTGACCTCGCCTCCTTCAACGTCTGACTGCCTGCCACCGACCCGAAGGCTATGGCCAGGTTTGAATGGTATTGGCCCCAACATGTAAGGCACAGTGTACACAGTGAGACCATTACATGGAAAACACAAAATGAGGTGTGTCTGTCACCCCAATACAATTGCCTCCCTAGCCCAAAAATCTCTGAAGTGAAACAAACACCATATGTTTGACATCCACTGGGTCTCTCACAATATCCCTAACTCATTGTGAGCAGTGTTATGTATGAATGGTGACTGATTGTTGTATTACATAAATGAAATCTGTTGATGCCTTTGCACATAGAAATACCACATATGCCTGTTATAACAGTTTAAAATAAGCTAGTCAGCCTTAAAGTATTCATAAACATTTCCTAAAATACCATAGATATTTAATTTTTTTATTTTATTTTATATTTTGCCAAAGTTTGAGACTGTCCTGGTTGAACCTGTATGACTTAACAAAAAAGATGAGCATTAACATTAACGTGTTTTATCAAAGGAAATGTAAGTTGTTGTACTGTTACCTCGTCCCCCACAAGCTGATACAGAAAATGAATGAATGAATGAATGTTCTTGTGTTTGTATGATTGTAGGTACTGGTGGCTGTGTGAATGAGTATATCTGTTTGTGTTTTTATCTTTGTACTGTTCAGATGTAGCGTACTATTTTGTTGTACTGACATACAATGACAACAATGCATTTAATTCAATACTGGACACTGTCTCTGGTTTTACACCAGTTTAGAGACTTAAACCTTAGTTAGTAATGCTTTAATATTTGAAGATACTTCACAATAACAAAATACCTCAAGGTCAGTGCCAGTCATGATTGTACAGGAAACCACTTGTGTGACTGTTAAATATTCAAAGTACATATGGGGAGAATATAAAAATAACGTTAGAGAGTTTGATCTGGTTCACTTGAGTCACTTGAATCAGTAGAAGAAGAAAGTTACAGACAATGAATATATAAGATTATAACATAAATATAAAAATAGTGAAGTCCAGTCTGAGTCTGAGAGGAGAATCTTTAACCTTCTATTGGCTGAACCAACAGCTCATCACATGACCTCAGAAATACAAGACAGTCTTTCACTGTCTTGTATTTTCTACTTATCAGGATGTTGTTCTTAATTAGTTGGTTCCTACGTTGATCGTCGTCAGTAATTCCATCATGAGGAGACACCTGTTCTGATTCTGACTCATCTTCTAGGATTTAGCTTTTATATTTGACCTGTTTAAACTCTAAACCAGAGATGTCAAACTCAATCAGAGAGGGGGCTAAAATGAAGAACTGACAGAATTGAAAGAAGTTAGAATAAAACTTGTGGTTGTGTTTCAGAAACTTTTCCTGGACAATCAGTCTGACTAAACTATTATCTTACAGGCTGCATACAAGTAGAATACAATAGAATAGAAAGAATGGCATAGAATGTCTTTATTGTCATTGTACAAGTACTTTGAAATTAAAGTGACCTACTTCTCCTTGGTGCTGTAGAAGTAGTGGAATAAATAAATAATAAAAAAAAAGTAAATGTAAAAACACTACCATGACATAACAATCTCATTCACACATAATAATAAGTCACTGTCACATGAAATGATTGCGCTTGTTTGTGTTGCACATTATTGTTATTATTCATTCACATCATTATTTCTTTCTTGTTTGAGTTGTCCAGTGTGATTATGACTCTTTCATAGAAGCCATTTCTCTGTCAGTACAACACTTTTATTTATTTATTGCAAATGCTGAGTTTATCGAAATGTGAACCATAACCTTTCACAGCACACTTTGAGATTATTATGTTATTATGTTATATATATATATATATATTATGGCATGCCGTTCAGGAAATTAATCTTTGAATATATTGAGTGAAACTCTGATTATATGGAATGAAAGTTTGAATATATTGAATGAACCTTGAATATATGGAGTGAACTTTGAACTTTGAGATGCTAGCGGCCTGACTCGTTGTCACTTTTTGCTGCAGCATCCACACGCTAAACAAGATGGCCGCAGTCACTGCCGTGAAGTCTGACGTCAGTCAACTTTCATTCAATATATTCAAACTTTCATTCAATATATTTAAACTTTCATTCAATATATTCCAAGATTCACTCCATATATTCAAAGTTCATTCAATATATTCAAACTTTCATTCAATATATTCAAATTTTCATTCCATATATTCCAAGGTTCACTCTATATATTCAAAGTTCATTCAATATATTCCAAGATTCACTCCATATATTCAAAGTTCACTCAATATATTCAAACTTTCATTCAATATATTCAAACTTTCATTCAATATATTCAGACTTTCATTCAATATATTCAAATTTTCATTCCATATATTCCAAGGTTCACTCTATATATTCAAAGTTCATTCAATATATTCAAACTTTCATTCAATATATTCAAACTTTCATTCAATATATTCAAACTTTCATTCAATATATTCAGACTTTCATTCAATATATTCAAATTTTCATTCCATATATTCCAAGGTTCACTCCATATATTCAAAGTTCATTCAATATATTCAAACTTTTATTCAATATATTCAAACTTTCATTCAATATATTCAAAGATTAATTTCCTGAACGGCATGCCATAATATATATATATATATATATATATATATATACATATAAAGATATTAAACATCAAAGGGCTGTATTTGCATGTTTCAAACTATAAAATGTAAAAATAAACGTGGTCTCTTGGATACTGGTGGCTGTGTGAATAGGTATCCTCAGTTTTGTTTGTTTGTATTTTTGTCTTTGTACTGTTCCCATTTATTCAGTTCAATATAGGACACTGGCACTGGCGTAGAGACTTAAACCTTAGTTATAAATACAGTGGCTTGCAAAAGTATTCATACCGCTTGAACTTTTCCACATTTTGTCACATTACGACCACAAACATGAATATATTTTACTGGAATTTTATGAGAAAGACTGACAGTGACACACAATTGTGAAGTACAAATAAAATTATACATGATGTTAACTTTTTTTTTCAAATAAAAACTGAAAAGTGTGATGTGCGGTATTCAGCCCTTTTCTCTGAGTGCAACCAATTGCCTTCAGAAGTCACTTGATTGCTGAATGATCGAATGTTGACCTAATGACTAAATGGAGTCCACCTGTGTGTAATCTAATCTCAGTATAAACACAGTTGTTCTGTGACAGCCTCAGAGGTTTTGTTAAGAGAATATTGGGGAGAAAACGGCATCATGAAATCCAAGGAACACACCAGACAGGTCATGGATAAAGTTGTGGAGACGTTTAAAGCAGGGTTAGGCTATAAAAAAAAGGTTTCCCAAGCTTTGTTCACATCATATCATGTCAAATCAAATCAAATCAATCTTTATTTATATAGCACCTTTCATACATGCGAGATGCAACACAAAGTGCTTTACACACATAAAAATAAAAACAATTACAAGTAAAAAACCCCTCCCTCCCACACTCCATACTACACACACACACACACACGCACACACACACACACACACACACACACACACTCTCTCTCACTACTGACGCTAGGGAGACATGGCATGACACTGAGGATTGAGGAAGCGCTATCTTTGGGGCCGTCCACACTGGGAGGAGTCGCAGGCCGTGCCACAGGGGGCACCAGCGCCCAGGCCTCCCGACCCCGACAGGCCACGGCCAGCGGAGCCGAAGGGACCCAGGGACAGCGCCCCCAGCAGCAGCCCAGACACAGCTCCCAGCGTGGAAGACCCCCCTGAGGAAACACTGGAGTTAAAAAGTAAAAACATAAGATAGGATAAAAACCCTGAAAAGTAAGATAACAGGGTAAACAGTTTAAAAAGATAAAAATTAAGTAAACAAATAAATAAATAAAAATGTGTAAGATAATAGATAAAATAAATAAAACAAGTAAAATTATTTAAGGTTAGTAACAACTTAAAAGCCGGATAGAAGCAGAAACATAAAATAAGATAGAACCATGAGAAGAATTTAAAATCTAGTTAAAAGCCTGACTAAAAAGGTGTGTTTTTAACCTTCCCTTAAAAATATCAACTGTCTCTGCGGCCCTGAGGCTCTCCGGCAGGCTGTTCCACCGGTGGGGGCCATAATAGCTAAATGCCGCCTCACCATGGGTTTTGGTTCTGGGTTTTGGTATGGATAAAAGGCCTGTGCCGGAGGACCTCAGGGTCCGCGAGGGTTGATATGGTAAAAGCAGGTCAGATAAATAAGAGGGCACAAGGCCGTTAAGACATTTAAAAACTAGTAAAAGAACCTTAAAGTCGATCCTGAAACGTACGGGGAGCCAATGCAGCGACTCTAAAACAGGTGTAATATGCTCCCGCCCTCTGGTCCTCGTCAGTACTCGTGCGGCTGAGTTTTGTAATAATTGGAGATTAAAAATACTCTTTTTAGGAAGACCAGAGAGCAGGGCATTGCAATAATCTAATCGACAGGTGATAAAAGCATGCATCAGCACCTCCGTACTGGCCTGAGAGAGAAACGGGCGGACTCTGGCTATATTTTTAAGATGATAAAAACCTATTTTTGTCATATTTTTGATGTGTGGAAGAAAATTCAGCTCAGAGTCAAAAATCACGCCCAGATTTTTTACTGACTGTGTTGGTTTAAGATCCTGTAGTTTTGGTAAAAGTTTCTCTCTCTGACCTTCAGGACCAATGACTAAAACCTCAGTCTTGTCCTGGTTGAGCTGTAGGAAATTCACTGCCATCCATGACTTGATGTCTAAAATGCAGTTAAAAAGGGCATCTATTGGCCCTGTGTCATCAGGAGACACGGCGATGTACAGTTGCGTATCGTCAGCATAACTATGGAAGCTGATGCCGTGCCTCCTGATGACGTCCCCAAGAGGCAGCATGTACAGATTAAAAAGAAGTGGACCTAAAATTGACCCTTGGGGAACCCCACATCCAATTTCATGGATTTCCGAGGAACATGTATCCATACTTATATAAAAGCATCGGTCTGTGAGATAAGAACAAAACCAATTAAAAACAGTACCAGAGAGGCCCACCAGGTGTCTAAGCCTATTTAATAAAATGTGATGGTCCACTGTATCAAAAGCAGCGCTTAGATCCAGTAGAACCAACACTGTGAGCTTTTTATTATCTAAATTCCACCTGATGTCGTTTAAAATCTTTAAAAGTGCTGTCTCGGTACTGTGGTATTTCCTAAAACCAGACTGATGCTTTTCTGAAATGTTCTTTCTGTTTAAAAAGTCATTAACTTGGTTAAAAACCAGTTTTTCTAAAACTTTACTTAAAAATGGTAAGTTGGATACAGGTCGGTAGTTATTAAAAATACTTGGATCTAAATTGCTCTTCTTCAGAAGGGGCTTCACCACCGCCGTTTTAAAGGCGGTGGGGAAGACACCCGTCTGAAGAGAGCAATTCATGATGTTTAAAAACTGTTCCTCGAAGAATCCATAAAATGATTTTAAGAGTGATGTGGGAATGGGATCTAAAAGGCAGGTTGTTGGGTTTACTTGGGAGAAAACTCGACCAAGCGTCCTTGCATCAACCAGGGCAAAACTCTCCAGTGTTTCCTCAGGCAAGGACAGCAGTTCAGTGTCAACAGATAAAACCTGATGGGATAAAAGGCAAGATCTGATGTCCTTGATTTTGGTTCTGAAGTGGTCTGCAAAATTCTCACAAAGATCATCTGTTGGTGCCTTAAAAACGTTATTAGAATTAGCACCTGTTATAACATTAAAAGTGGAGAAGAGGAACCGGGGGTTGTTTTTATTGATGGTGATGAGTTGTGAAAAATGGGAAATTCGTGCCTTTTTGACTACCTTATTGTAAGTTTTGAGTTGTTGACATAAAATCTCGTAATGAATTATCAGTTTACTTTTCCTCCATCTTCTCTCGGCACTCCTGCATTTTCTTTTCAGTTCCTTGATTTCATTGTTTTTTCTCCACGGGGGTGTTGGTTTTCTTTTTACTGTTTTAGTTAAAAGTGGAGCTACTGAGTCCAGAGTTGACTTCAGTCTATTGTTAAAATTATCAACGATAAAATCACAAGGTGCAGGTAAAATTTCAGCAGGAGTGCTCTGTAAAATCTCCATAAAATTTGCAGCCACTTCAGAAGTAAGATAGCGCCTCCTCACTGTTCTCACTGGGGCCTCCTCTCGGTTAAAACTGGTGATGCTAAAAAACACACAGTAATGGTCAGACACAGCCAGGTCGACAACAGAGGACACACCGATGGACAGGCCATGGGTTATGACCAGATCCAGGGTGTGTCCTCTGTTGTGAGTTGGCTGTGTGACGTGCTGCTTAAAATCAAGGCAACTTAAAAGATTTAAAAACTCTCTGGATATAGGATCCGAGGTGTCGTCAACGTGTAAATTAAAATCACCAGTTATTAAAATCCTGCTAAAAGAGGTGTGAATAATAGATAAAAGCTCTGAAAATTCACTGATAAAAGAGCTCGAGTAATGGGGTGGTCTGTATACCGTAAGACAAATAATTGGAGGACTGCTAAAAGTAAAGGCATGGTACTCAAATGATGCATAACTGTTAAAAAACACTCCATTTGAGTTAAGTGAATCGTCTATGATGGATGCCGTGCCTCCTCCTCTTCTACCCTCTCTAGTAGAGAATAAAAATTTATAATTTGGTGGGGAAGCCTCAGTGAGAACAGCAGGTGCGTCAGTGCCGAGCCATGTCTCTGTTAAAAGAAGACAGTCTAACTTGTTATCTAAAATCACATCATTCATTAAAAAGGTTCTGTTTAAAAGAGAGCGAACATTGAAAAGTGCTATGTTGATGGTGACAGGTGGCTTGTTGATGGGAGAGGCGGATTGTTGTGTGAGTGATCTGAGATTGTGAAAGTTCACAGAGTGGGTGTGGTAGTGTCTGATGTGGTGATGGTGTGTAATGATAACGGGAATGGATGAAGTGTTGATGTGCAGAGGTCCAAGTCCGGTATTGAGTGTATGGTGGAAGGTGGAACTGAATGCGTAGGAGCATGGACCAGGGGGACATCAATCGGAGGGGGACAGAGCAGCTGGTGCGGGTTTGGGGTGATTGGCATGCTGTGTGCCGTATGCCAGGTTGGCAGCCAGCATGCGGGCACCTGCCCTGTTCAGGTGGAGCCCGTCCGACCCAAAAAGATGTCGCCTCTCCCAGAAAATGTCAAAGTTGTTGATGAAGCCTACCTGGTGTGAGCTGCAGACAGAGGAGAGCCAGGTGTTGAGACTGAGCAGCCTACTGAAGCTGCCGATCCCTCTGCCGCAGGTGGGGGTGGGGCCGGAGATAAAAACAGTCACCTGGGACCGCGAGACAGAGTTAAAAAGGTGGACAAAATCCTGTTTTAAAAGTTCGGACTGTTGCCTGGCGATGTCATTTGCCCCTGCGTGAATGATAATCCTTCTTGCCTGCGGATGGGAGCTCAGGATGTCCGGAATTTTCCCGGTGATGTCCGCAACGGTGGCTCCGGGAAACGCCATGGTGAACAAAACATATCAGTCACACAGTGAACACCAGTGAGTTTAACTTCTTGTAATATTTAACTTATTTAGATTCACTGACTGGGGTGAAGTCCAGTCTGCCTCTGAGTGTTTTTTTGGTGAGTCCACTGTCTGATGATCTGGTTCAGCGCTGGTACTGGCTGAGTCAAAGGCAGGGGCAGACTTATCATTAGGCAAACACAGGCAATTGGCAAATGTCTCATAAAAACTGATTAATAAAGGTTTCTTTGATTTAACACAATATTGTTTTAGTCTTAATTCACGTCCTTAAAAATGCATAAAAATGCTTAATCTATCATGATTGTTTTGACTCCCCCCCCCCCCCCCCTTCCTTCTCATGAAATGAACTATTCCATTAGTTTTTAGTTTAGATTAGTAAAGTGAAAATCCCATAAGAATAGTTATTAATGTGCATGTGCACGCTTGATTCAGGAAGATAGTACCAAAACAAACTTGTTGACGCAGTTTTGAGTTGAGAACTTTATCTATCTCAGGAAATAGGAGAATTTTCTCAAATTCACACTTTTTAGTTGATACAAAATCTTTGGTGATAAATATTATTCATTGGACAGGGGGGCATATAAAATAGTTATGTAACTAGTAACTTAAGCTGTCAGATAATTGCACCAGATTTAAATAGCAGAACAAAGTGGCCTACATTATTTACTCACCCTTTGTCAACATTTAACTAAAATACAGCACTTGTAGAAATGCATTTAGGTATGTCCAGGCTGAACCTCACTGCTGCCGCCCACATTGTGCTGACCACAAGTGTTGAGATGAGAATAAAACTTTTGTCAGTGAAGCACGAGAATGTGGAGGACCCCAATGACTGGGTTTGCTTTGGGCCTCCAAAGGATTAAATACGCCCCTGGTCGATGGATACGCCCTCGGGGAAATGTGACACCGCCGTCCCCTGTATGGTATGGTATCAATGCGCCTTCCCCTACCGTTTCATGTCTTTTTAGGGTGTTCCTTTTAACGGTGATTATTTCTACGTTGTTGTTTTTTGTTGTTGTTTTTTTTTTAAGTTTACTTACGTCCGTCCGTCGTCGGTAAGTTCCTCATGTACTGATAGGATTCATTTTTTAAACTCTAAGTATAAACTCTAAGCGATGTCTCTCTGTGTTTTCCAGTAGCTTACAATGGCTCGTCTCAATTTTTATAATACGAGGTCTGAGTTGTTAAACTAAGACACAAGTGAAGGACAGAGTTATCTGATGTGACATGAAGGTCTGAAATATAAACAGGAGACAGCCGCTAGAAAACGAAACTACATCCTCCACTTGTGTTCAGTCCTCGTTATAGTGCTCAGACTAAAGTCATTTTTAATCTATTCGTAACAAAACCACCATAAATCTCTAAAGGTACATCATCAAAAACATACACGATAAAAATGTGTGATAGCCTGTATATGCATAATGCATATTTATTTATTTATTTATTTTTAAGATAGCTCCACCCACATGCTGTGATGCGTGCCTTTGGAATGATGTACTAAGAGGGAAACCCAAATTCTTTTTTTTTCTAGTTAATTACTAATTCATTTTATTATTTTATTGTCATTTGTTGTGGGCAAACCAGCTACTTCGTCCTACTTTAGGATTCAACTTTTATTTATTATGCATTTATCAGAGAGCAGCTATGACCATGAACTAGAAGGTACTGAGGAGTACTGTAGGGACTGGATGTGAAGAGTTTTAGAGTAGTAGTAAACTACAACGAAAAGAAAAACACAAAGAATAGTGAAACGAGCAAAATAAATGAATCCTGACATTGAGGAGCTGATTGAGGGAATAACATGAGTCTGTAAAACTGTCATCAAAGCCAAAGCCAGTGATATAAGATGTCAAACACATTCTGGTTTTCTTAATTCTTCTCTGTTTACTACACAATTCCTCATGTGTTCCTTCATAGTTTTGATGTTTTCTGTATTAATCTACAATCTAGAAAATAATACAAATACAGGTTGATGGATGAGAATGTGTGTCCAAACTTTTAGTGAAATCTATAAACTGAAACTCAACTGTATAGTGAATGTTCACTGTTATTGATATATGTAACTGTAACTACAATGTAGAACCAGGATTCCTGCTGGAAAATACAGGTTTTATAAACCTTTAATTTTTCTTACAGATGCTGTTCTGATGTCTTGGATGTTCAAACTCACCTCATCCCAGATCTCACTGAGATGTCTTCAGGTTGAAAAAAAATGTACCTGCTATATAAGAAGACTTCAAGAAGAACATCTTGGAGAACTTCAGCTTTTCTGGTAAAATTCTTTACTGCAGAAAATCACAGGATAATAAATGATAATGCTCCTCCTCTAATCCTCCTAATCCTGGGAGATTCTTTCTATTAGTGGGATAGAAGCAGTGGGGTTGTTCTTGAAGTCCTGTTTACATCTCACATGCATCCAACAACTCAAAGTCAACTGAGCAATTGTGTTTTTATTTTTCAAGTGCATTTGATGTAACAAGTAACTCTAAAACAACAAAGTTCAATTATATTAATGCAAAAAAAAAAAGTGTTAGAGGTGCGATAGCTCACTCCCACCTGAGCTCAGTCCAAAATTTGCCGTGTGCCTTGATGTCATGTAGCCCTGCCTGAAGAGGAGCGTGGTGGCTAGCAGTGTCCGTGTCCCGCCTTCACCCACAATGCAATGCTCAAACCCCCAAAAACACCTGTGATAAGCAAATACGGAAAGTTTCTTTCTATTATGTCTGGGAAGGTTCTCAGTCATCCAGGTCATGGTATATCCAAACAAAGGTTAAAAAAAGGCAACTGGACTTGTAGAGTCAAGCATGGTTTTTCAGGAGGTTTCAGGAGGAGTTCCTATTTAAACCTCAGACTTCCCCCCAGTCCCCTATAACTGAAGAAGCTACTCGGATGATGAGTGGTGAAACGCCTCAAAAAACCTCTACAAGTCCAGTTGCCTTTTTTGAACCTTTGATTGGAAGTTCCTTACTGGACCATATTTTTACGGACATTTCTTACAGTATACGTTCTCTAGTTACCCCCTGATGAGATATGCTGTACATTCAGTAACGCCTATAAAAAATGCTTTTATCAGTTGCTTGTGTAAGCCTCCTATTACAATCCAGACAAGTTTTATTGTTAAGAAAAGACGTTGCTGTTGATGTTGAAGGGGAGAGATGGACGGATCAAAGAAACATGAGAGACGAACATTTTTATGACCTTTTTTAAACTTCTCTTCACAGATAATTGTGATGAAAGTCTTGTACAGTCAAACCCTATGTTTTCCAGAAGAGTATCAGATAAATGGTGTATGCTGCCTGAAGTGTCCACCTGGTAAGATCCAAGTGAATACTAAAGGTTCCTTGTCCTTTCCTGCTGGTGTGAATTTATGATCAAAAGTGAAAACCGTTGGTAGACAATAAAAGTAGATGAATATTTATTGATACTCCCTTTTTTTTTTATTTGGCTTTTTCTGATCATAGTAATACTAACGACAGTATAACAGATATTAGTGTATGAATCTTTACTTAGCGTGCAGCATGCTCCTTAGCCTTAGATTATATTTTAATTGAATTAAAACAAAAAGATTGTTTGAAATGAAATCACTGGTTGTCTTCTCAACAGGAAACAGAGTTGATATAGATTGTACAGAGTTCAGAGCTACGTCATGTCTGCCCTGCATGAATGGAACTTATATGGATAATGCTACTGAACGTATGCTGTGCTACACATGCACCAACTGTGATTCAGGTACATTTCTGTTAATATTATTTATTTATCAGTAGAAATGTTTTTCCTTTTTTCAACTGGTGAATTTGAAATCAAATCCACATCAGACAAGTTAATTTCTGCAGATGTTTCCTATGAATTCATAAACTGAAGAGACTATTGTGTCACATTTTCTAAAGTTGTTCTAACCACTGAAGGTATCTTTAAATCAGAAACAGATTAAACACAATAGGGGTTTGTTTCTGCATGTTTTGTAACTTCCATATGTGTTGATAGGTTCTGGTCTGAAGGTAAACAGGTCATGTACACCAACATCAGATACAGTTTGTGAACCACTTGAGGGATTCTTCTGTATTAACGTAACAAAGGACCAATGTGAAGCAGCACAGAAACACACGGTCTGTCATCCAGGACAATACATCAAGGAGAAAGGTTGGTTTACTAGTTTAAATGAGAACAAAGTTTGAGGAAACTGATCTTTGTGATAGTTTGCTGCATGTGTTGATTTCTGACCACTCGATAGATAATAGATTAATTAGATAATAGATAAATAAGCACCAAAAGTCTAATAAAGACGTTTGCATCCACATTTCCTAATGTAGTACAGTAAGTGAGTAGTGTAAGAGTCACATATTCTTTATGAGGGTTGTTTTCCTCCGTGCCACCGGGGGGCAGTGAAGAGTCATGTGTGGCTGAGTGTCATGTGGCCAAAGGTGGCTACAGGTGTTTTAAGTTTACTTTAATTATGTGTTTTGTTTGCTGTAGTGGAGGAGACCAACAGTTTGTTGACTGTGCTTGAGTTTACTATTTCAACCATTTATGTTTTTCACTACAATCAAAGACAACGTCATAGAAAATAAAGAGGACGTTTAAGTCAACAACAGAAACCAGACTACTGATTATTATTTTATTTTAAACCGAGTACACGTCCTAACACAGCCTCAGTCCACTATCAGCCGTTGCTCAGCTGTCCTGTCATATTGGATTTTAAATACGAACATCTGTGGGTGTTTATCCACCTGAAACTGGAGGAATATCCAAGATGTAAAGCCTGCACTCTAATGGTGTCTTGATATCTGGGGATGACATGAATACTCTCATCTAGACCATGTTTCTACATTAGTCTGATTCTTCATAGATTAATAAACCACATTCCAACACATTACTTACTCATTAATTCATCTCTTCATACTTTAGACTGAACTAGTTTCTACTTCCATATCATTTGTGTGTGTGCAGGCTCAGCCTCCTCAGACACTGTGTGCTCTGACTGCAGTGATGGAACATTTTCAGATGGAACATTAACATCTTGTCTCAATCACACACAGTAAGTAAATCTACACATCACACATGGAGACACATTTAATGTTTTTTTTTTGGACATTTTCATGTAAAACACGTCTCTGTTCTTCCAGATGTGAATCGATAAACCTTCATCTGATAACACCAGGAACTACATCAACTGATTCTGTATGTGGAGAACAAACTTCAAATGTCGGCGGGATCATCACTGGTGTGGTGGTTCCTTTAGTCATTCTAATAGCAGCAGTACTGTGCTACGTCTACAGAGAGAAAATCTATTCAGCAGGTAGGTTTCATTTATATCAGGAAAATGTTCTTCTTTTCTATGTTTTGTCACATCTTTGATGGATGATAATGTTTTCTGCTGAGTCATGACAGTGCTGCTAATTATGTTTTTCACTGGTTTTATTCATTTATAGTCAGAAACGGAAATGAAGACAACTCCAGAGAGGTATGTTTATTTCTCACTACAGATCACATGCAGGCTTGGGGTAATCTAAGGAATTAAGATTATGTTATTTTATTATATATATATTTTTTAATTCTTCTAAAAAGAATCCCCAAGATGTGCAAGAACCAGTCCAAGAATCAGAGCCACTACAGGAGGTAAGACAGTCGTGTGTTCTTCAATGAAATGTTTCTTAACTGAGGATCGTCTGGCTGTGTGATGTCTCTACAAATGTTTCTGCTTTAAGTGAATGTGTTTCTCTCCTCAGGGTGAAGCTGAGCAAACAGTCTAAACTCTCAGATGAAGCCATTCACTGTGGAGTACTATGGCCAGGTTTGAATGGTATTGGCCCCAACATGTAAGGCACAGTGTACACAGTGAGATCATTACATGGAAAACACAAAATGACGTGTGTCTGTCACCCCAATACAATTGCCTCCCTATCCCGAAAATATCTGAAGAGAAACAAACACCATATGTTTGACATTCACTGGGTCTTTCACAATATCCCTAACTCATTGTGAGCAGTGTTATGTATGAATGGTGACTGATTGTTGTATTACATAAATGAAATCTGTTGATGCCTTTGCACATAGAAATACCACATATGACTGTTATAACAGTTTAAAATAAGCTAGTCAGCCTTAAAGTATTCATAAACATTTCCTAAAATACCATAGATATTTAATTTTTTCATTTTATTTTATATTTTGCCAAAGTTTGAGACTGTCCTGGTTGAACCTGTATGACTTAGCAAAAAAGATGAGCATTAACATTAACATGTTTTATCAAAGGAAATGTAAGTTGTTGTACTGTCACCTCGTCCCCCCATAAGCTGATACAGAAAATGAATGAATGAATGAATGTTCTTGTGTTTGTATGATTGTAGATACCGGTGGCTGTGTGAATGAGTATCTCTGTTTGTGTTTTTATCTTCGTACTGTTCAGATGTAGCATACTATTTTGTTGTACTGACATACAATGACAACAATGCATTTAATTCAATACTGGACACTGTCTCTGATTTTACACCAGTGTAGAGACTTAAACCTTACTTAGAAATGCTTTAACATTTGAAGATACTAAAGAGTAACAAAATACCTCAAGGTCAGTGCCAGTCATGATTGTACAGGAAACCACTTGTGTTACCATAACTGTTAAATATCCAAAGTACATACGGGGAGAATATAAAAATAATGTTAGTGAGTTTGATCTGGTTCACTTGAGTCACTTGAATCAGTAGAAGAACAAGTTACAGACAATGAATATATAAGATTATAACATAAATATAAAAATAGTGAAGTCCAGTCTGAGTCTGAGAGGAGAATCTTTAACCTTCTATTGGCTGAACCAATGGATCACATGACCTCAGAAATACAAGACAGTCTTTCACTTATTTTTTTTTCTACTTTTCAGGATGTTGTTCTTAATTAGTTGGTTCCTACGTTGGTTGTCGTCAGTAATTCCATCATGAGGAGACACCTGTTCTGATTCTGACTCATCTTCTAGGATTCAGCTTTTATATATGACCTGTTTAAACTCTAAACCAGGGATGTCAAACTCAATCAGAGAGGGGGCCAAAAATAAGAACTGACTCCAAATCAGAGTGGAAAGAAGTTAGAATAAAACTTGTGGTTGTGTTTCAGAAACTTTTCCTGGACAATCAGTCTGACTAAAATATTATCTTACAGGCTGCATACAAGTAGAATACAATAGAATAGAAAGAATGGCATAGAATGTCTTTATTGTCATTGTACAAGTACTTTGAAATTAAAGTGACCAACTTCTCCTTGGTGCTGTAGAAGTAGTGGAATAAATAAATAAATAAAAAAAAGTAAATGTAAAAACACTACCATGACATAACAATCTCATTCACACATAATAATAAGTCACTGCCACATGAAATGATTGCGCTTGTTTGTGTTGCACATTATTGTTATTATTCATTCACATCATTATTTCGTTATTGTTTGAGTTGTCCAGTGTGATCATGACTCTTTCATAGAAGCCATTTCTCTCTTAGTACAACACTTTTATTTATTTATTGCAAATGCTGAGTTTATCGAAATGTGAACCATAACCTTTCACAGCACACTTTGAGATTATTATGTTATTATGTTTTATGTATATATATATATATATATATATATATATATATATATATATATATATATATATATATATATATATATATATATAAAGATATTAAACATCAAAGGACTGTATTTGCATGTTTCAAACTATAAAATGTAAAAATAAACGTGGTCTCTTGCTAACATCTTCTATTTGTCTAGAGAGCTGGGAGTACATGGGATGAAAAGTGATAAACGATGGGTTTATAGGAATAAGGAAGAGTAGAAGAAACAAATGTAGCTAGCCTTAATGAATATTTTTTAAAAGGAAAGGAAATCTGTAGAAGCTGAGCAAAGTGAATTTAAAAGCACTGACTCTAAAACTCCAACTCTAAAAACCCTTCACTGTAGATATTTATATCTGTTCAGGACTGAAAACATAAATATTGTGCCACAGTGAAAGAATATAACAAATGACTGAATGAATCACACATTACAATACATCATGATATTTTTATAATGTACTCAAATTATTTTTTTTCTTCTATTTAATCGCCACACTCCAGTCCAGATGGTGGGTGTAATTTTTTTCTAACTACTAATAAATAAAAAAGAAAAGAAAAGGAGCAGCAACAGATGCAGTGATTGTTTTCTTCCTATTTTTCTCTAACGGAGTTCAAGTGAAATTACCGAACATTCTATCGAACGTATTTCCTATTGATATCGACCACGTGTCTATCGCGATGTATATCGTTATCGTTTTATCGCCCAGCCCTATGATCATGTAATTGATCTTATACATGAATCAAATATTGTCATGGGCAGCAATTAAATCAGAGGATGCAAAGGCTTTACAAGCATTCAGCTCTCCTTACTCAGGCCCTGAGTAGTCCAGTCGCCTTTTCCCCCCACTACCACGCCCATGGTCATGAAACATTGTGTTGACTCCTCCCTCCAAACACCTGCCAGGTAGATTCCTGGTTTCAGTTTAGTTTCTCTTTCTCCAGGATCGTGTTGCAGATATTTTTCTCTCCGTGTCAAACTCCGTCTGAAGGTAATGAAGCCTTTTTTAATGTTTTCTTGGTTAACATCAGATGTCAGCAGAAATCTGCAGCTCCATAAATTCACATTAATCTGAGTCAGAGCTGAAAGTCCAGAGTCTGGAGGAGGACTAGTATGAAACTGATCCTCCATTTCTAGTCTCTGTGTGACCAGCGCCAGACCTGCTTCCTAAATATGATTATTTTATTATTTCCATCCATGAGTCTTTGATTTGAAATCTGTCTCTAGAAGTTTGATCTGCTTTTCTGACGGGAAGCGCTGAAAGTAACTAAGTACTTTTACTCAGTATCAGGTCATGTATTTTGTACCTTGACCTTTATACTGTGGTCATGTGAGCCGTCGTTGTCAGTTCAGCCTCGCTCTGATTTTTCTTTCCTTCTACTTGTTTATTTGGTGGATTCTGGTTTAGATTTAATAATCTGGTTTCCTTCATAGATTACCACCATTCCTGACTTGATTCTTTTTCACAACATCCCTCTCTATTACTGTCCAACATTTCAAGTCATTGTACTTCATAATGTGGAAGAAAAATACCTCAAGGCGTCCTGACAGTTTAGTTCTTCATCTTCAGTCATAAAACCCTTTCCTTCATAGATTTGCTCAGATATTTTCTTGATTCTTGTTCATGGTGACCCTGATTACTACTGTACAATAGTTCAAGTCATTTTATTTTATAATTTGGAAGAAAATCAGTGACAAAAAAGTAAGAGAAAGGAGGAAATATTGAAGCAGACTGTCCAGCCTCAACCCAGGACTGAGATGAGCAAGCTTTTAGAAAAAGGCACCGGGAGCCACAGACACATTCAGATTCAGTAGCATGGTGCAACAGATGTGGATGGAGCCAAAGCAGGAGCAGAGTCTGGCCTTTACTGTAGACAACTGAGATGCTGAGCACTTGTTGGTCCTTTTGCCTTCACTCTGCAGTCCATCTCATCCCAGACCATGTGATTGGGTTTAGGTCATTAAGGCCTGGTTGGTGCAGTCTCCTCTAAACTTGTGATTTTCTGAGGCTGGTGACTGGACGAACTTATCCTCAGCAGCAGAGGTGACTCTTGGTCTTCCTTTCCTGGGGCGGTCCTCATGTGCGCCAGGTTCGTCATAGTGCTTGATGGTTTTTGCAACTGCACATGGGGACACCTTCAGGGTTTTTGTAATTTTCCGGCCTGACTGACCTTCAGTTCTTAAACAACAGTCCATCATTACTGTCTCTTTACTCAGCTAATTGGTTCTTGTCATAATATGAATTCTAACAATTGTCAAATGGGGCTGTCAGCTGTGGACCAATCTGACTGATGGTCCCAACCCCATTAAGAAGACAAGAAACTCCACAAAGTAACCCTGAGCCACACCTGTGAAGTGAAAACCATTTCAGGTGACTACATCATGAAGCTCATTGAGAGAAGTCCAAGGGTTACATTAGATTAGACTAGATTCAACTTTATTGTTGTTACATATTTACAGGTACTGAGCAATGAAATGCAGTTTAGCCTCTGAGCAGAAGTGCAATAGGCAGTAAGTGACATAAATAGTGTGGTGTATAGTTGAATGTTACAGGTCTCACTCAGTTACACACACTCAGTGTTTTGTTCACTCTCCTGGATGTGACCCTCGCTCACGCTGCCATCTTGAAAAACCCCAGGAAGCAAGACAGTATTTGACCAAACCTATGAAGGAAAGGGTTTTATGACTAATTGAATATGAAGAACTGAACAGTCAGGACGCCTTGAGGTATTTTTCTTCCAAATTACAAATGACAGTAATAGAGAGGGATGTTGTGAAAAAGAAGCAAGTCAGTAATCATGGTAATCTATTACGGAAACCAGATTATTAAATCTGAACCAGAATCCACCAAACAAAGTTTTTATGAAGAAAGGTACTTAGAACAATTCATAAAGTCTCCTCTCACTCTCTGTAGCCACCAGCGCCACATACGTCAAATCCATCAGAAGCATCAATGTCGACCCAATAAAATGACAAGAATATACCTAACAGATGTAAATATAATTCAATTAATCACCAGAACTTTAGAAACTATTTATTTATTATATTATATTTTAACTGCTGACAAGACACCACAACATGTTACAAGACAGAATACAAAAGGAATAAATGAACAGAAGGTTTACTAGTATATGAAGAATGTGTCTAAAAATATATACAAGATATTTAATATCTGTGTAAAATATAGAAAGTCTATTAACTGGAAGATAGTATAAAATATATACGTTGATCATGATGGAGCTGAGTTTGTTGAAAGTCTCAGTGTCAGTGAACGCATCATATGTGTCCTCCATGGCTCCATCTAGTGGATGAATAAGAGCCAATCAATGGAGGATCAGCTGATCTGTTTACAACATGAATGATGTTTCAGCACCATGGACCAGAGAGAGGCCAGACTGGAGGGACCTGGACCTGGATCCAGCTGTGTGTCCTTGACGAGCAACCAGTCAAAGGGAATTATTACTGAGTTTAAACAGAGTCAAAGGTAAGTTGTTAATTTCGTCAGAATTAAAGGATTTTAATCAAAGAGAATTTTCCTGAATAATTGATCTAATTTAATCAGTGATGTTTTTCTATCAGCACCCGTCAGAGACCAGAGTCTGATCACCATGAACCCAGCTTTGTGTCCTTGAAGAGCTTCTGGTCCAAGCAGATTACTGCAGAGTTTAAAGGAGGACGTGGTTGTGCTCCAGAGAGGTAAACAGTCCATGAATGTTACCGTCACTTCATTCTACATGTTGCTTGTCTTACAGACTGATGAGTAGATTTCTCTTGAGGCCACCTCGACACAAATAGTAGCTGGTTGTTTGGTTGTTCAGGTCTATGTGACTCAGATCAGTCACCATAGCGTGTGTCTTATATGATATTGATGAGGTGGATCATCCTCGGGGGACACAGCGTTCACCTCTTTAGTCACATCCTTTCTTTGTTTCCCTGTAAGACGTTTTTTGTTCACAAGAGACCAGGATGATAATTCATACAGGACAGAAATGTGTCAGACTGGTGTCACATTCAATATCTAAAAGAGTCCACAATGTCCATGAGTCTTCTCCAGAGCTTAGCACTCACAGCACTGCATCACTGTTCACAGGAATAAACTTGGACCTGGACCTGGATCTGGACCTGGTTCTGGAGCCAGCCATGTGTCTTTGAAGAGCAACCAGTCAAAGGGAGTTATTACTGAGTTTAAACAGAGTCAAAGGTAAGTTGTTAATTTCATCAGAATTAACGGATTTTAATCAAAGATAATTTTCCTGAATAATTGATTTAATTTATTTAGTGATGTTTTTCTATCAGGACCCATCAGAGACCAGAGTCTGACCACCATGAACCCAGCTATGTGTCCTTAAGGTCAAAGGGAATTATTACTGAGTTTAAACAGAGTCAAAGGTAAGTTGTTAATATTTCATAAGAATTAACGGATTTTAATCAAAGATAATTTTCCTGAATAATTGATCTAATTTAATTAGTGATGTTTTTCTATCAGGACCCATCAGAGACCAGAGTCTGACCACCATGAACCCAGCTATGTGTCCTTAAGGTCAAAGGGAATTATTACTGAGTTTAAACAGAGTCAAAGGTAAGTTGTTAATATTTCATCAGAATTAAGACCTGAGGATAAATAAACGCTGACTTGCTCATGTCTGTTTCATCTCTGCTGCTTAGATGTTGTAGATGTTTCCTCAGAAGATAAACACATGTTGATCTAAAACAACACAGACACACTGGAAGAAGAAGATAAACCACATATAGATATACAGTAAAACAATCAGTAACTTTCTACAAGTCACATGGTTTGAGTAACTTGCTGAATTCTTGCTTCTTTTACAAAGATCTTCTAAAATGGCCGACACAGTAAGTGTCAGGCCTTAGAGGAGGAGACAGATAAGAGACTGATCTTTGAAGCAGAGTAGTGTCTTCAGTCTTTAATCAGCTGTTCAGTCTGTTTCCATGGAGACAAGTCTTCATTGTGTTTGACTGTGGACCAGAGAGAGAGCAGATGAGATCTGTCTGAGGAGAGGAGGAGCTAAACTAATGCTAAGCTAACCAGAGTTCATATAGACACAGTCTGCACATTAGTATGAAACACTGAGGAAGAGAGTCAGCAGCTCCACGTCTGAGGCCTCGGCCTGCAGGTCTTCTTCATGGTAGACTCAGATGAAACTCATCAGCTGTAACGCTGCAGAGGAAGTGGAGGTGGAGAATAAAAACTCCTGGTTCATCTATGTTCTAGTCTTCATGGACACTCGTGACCTTTGGTTTATTCCTGGAAGAGTGAACATTGTTATGTCCAGAAACTAAACTGAGACAAAGACGTCTGGACTAGAAGACGTTTCCTCCAAGTGTTCAGCTCTAAATGACTGGTGGTGAGTTTAGGTTTTTATCACCTGAAGGTCACATGACTAGAGTCTGTTAATGACCTGATACTCACCTGGACCTGGACCTGGACCTGGACCTGGTGGAACTTGTTCTGATAATGTCCAAAGACTCCTCAGATGTTCAGAACATGTGGACATTGTTGTCCCTTGTCCTTCAGGTGTAGGTGGAGTCCTGACCTGAAGACCTTGTTTGAGTCGTAGAGAAGATAAACTCAGGATGAGTTGGGGGGAAGGACATCCAGGCTATTTTGTGTAGACACTTTGTTTGTAAGTGTCCAAAGTTAAAATAGTGAAATATGTTTGAGGAGACAAAGAAACAGCTGAGGGCTCTGAGGTGAAGAACATGTGCCTCGCTAGGATTATCATCTCTAACATGATCAGTCAGAGAGTCTGAGGTTTCTTAATGTTTCTGTCTGCTTTGTTTTCTGTGTGGCTGATAATGGCCTGTCAGTCACTCACTGTGGACTGGTGGACGTTTTACAGTCTTCAGTCTCTGGCTCTGGGTTCCTTCTCCTGCTGATTCATCAGGGAGGCAAAGCTTTATGAAACAGCTGCAGACTGAGCTGTTGATGGTCAGTGGGATCAGCAGGACTAGTAAACATGTACCACTACAGAGACTCATCTGATTCACTCCTCACATCCACAAATCACTCCAGGGACATTTACCATGTGTTTGTCTCTGTGTGGACAGACATGATGAGAGCTAATTGTTGATGATTGGTCCACAGAGTCCACCAGCAGAGCTCAGAGGTTCTCAGTGGTCAGTCTGCCCAGCAGCATCAGACACAGCTGGACTCCATCTTTCAGGTCTGTACATGTACAACAACTACTTTCCATCATCTCCATGCTGCACTTTGTAGACCAGTGGATTGTCAGTGTGTCCAACATGGATCTGATGTTTGTCTCCATGATTTCAGTCTGCTTGTGTCATTCATATGATATTCTGTTCCAGCTGCTGGAGGACAACATCATCACTTTTGTGAAGAACCAGCTGAAGAAGATCCAGAAGGATCTGAGTCCAGATTACCCAGCATGCTCAGAGAGTCAGAGGGAGGATAAAGAGGTGTTGGAGGGTGAGGATGAAGAGCAGAGGAGGAGCAGCAGAGATTTATTTCTGGAGATCACAGTGAACTTCCTGAGGGGAATAAAGCAGAAGGAGCTGGCTGATCGTCTGCAGAGCAGTAAGAGGATTTCTCTAAACACTGAAGCTGCTGGAGAAATGGGACATTTACTAATGTCTCCAGAGATGAACCAAGATATATTCACACACTCATTCTTTAGAGCAATGACGTGTTGGAATATTTACTGGAGAGTTTATTCATTCATCTTATTTTTTGTTTCTTCATTCAGGACTTTGTGGACGTAAAGTTAAATCTGCTCTGAAGGAGAAGTTCCAGTGTGTGTTTGAGGGGATTGCTAAAGCAGGAAACCCAAGCCTTCTGAATAAGATCTACACAGAGCTCTACATCACAGAGGGAGGGACTGCAGAGGTCAATGATGAACATGAGGTCAGACAGATTGAAACAGCATCCAGGAAACCACACAGACCAGAAACAAGCATCAGACAAGAAGACCTCTTTAAAGCCTCACCTGGAAGACATGGACCAATCAGAAGGGTGATGACAAAGGGAGTGGCTGGCATTGGGAAAACAGTCTTAACACAGAAGTTCACTCTGGACTGGGCTGAAGACAAAGCCAACCAGGACATCCTATTCATATTTCCATTGACTTTCAGAGAGCTGAATATGTTGAAAGAGAGAAAGTTCAGCTTGGTGGAACTTGTTCATCACTTCTTTCCTGAAACCAAAGAAGCAGGAATCTGCAGCTTTAAAGAGTTCCAGGTTGTGTTCATCTTTGACGGTCTGGATGAGTGTCGACTTCCTCTGGACTTCCACAACACTAAGATCCTGACTGATGTTACAGAGTCCACCTCAGTGGATGTGCTGCTGACAAACCTCATCAGGGGGCACCTTCTTCCCTCTGCTCGCCTCTGGATAACCACACGACCTGCAGCAGCCAATCAGATCCCTCCTGAGTGTGTTGACATGGTGACAGAGGTCAGAGGGTTCACTGACCCCCAGAAGGACGAGTTCTTCAGGAAGAGATTCAGAGATAAGGAGCAGGCCAACAGGATCATCTCCCACATCAAGACATCACGAAGCCTCCACATCATGTGTCACATCCCAGTCTTCTGCTGGATCACTGCTACAGTTCTGGAGGATGTGTTGGAAACCAGAGAGGGAGGAGAGCTGCCCAAGACCCTGACTGAGATGTACATCCACTTCCTGGTGGTTCAGACCAAAGTGAAGGAGGTCAAGTACGATGGAGGAGCTGAGACAGATCCACACTGGAGTCCAGAGAGCAGGAAGATAATTGAGTCTCTGGGAAAACTGGCTTTTGATCAGCTGCTGAAAGGAAACCTGATCTTCTATGACTCAGACCTGACAGAGTGTGACATCGATATCAGAGCAGCCTCAGTGTACTCAGGAGTGTTCACACAGATCTTTAAAGAGGAGAAAGGACTGTACCAGGGTAAGGTGTTCTGCTTTGTCCATCTGAGCGTTCAGGAGTTTCTGGCTGCAGTCTACATGATCCACTGTTACACCAACAGGAAGACAGAGGTGCTGGAGGACTTCCTGGGAAGAAACTACAATAACTCACCTCTGGATGAATTTCTGAACAGAGTCATGATTGAATCTCTGGAGAGTAAAAATGGTCACCTGGACCTGTTAGTTCGCTTCCTTCATGGCCTCTCTCTGGAGTCCAACCAGAGACTCTTAGGGGGTCTGCTGGGTCAGGCAAAGAACAATCCAGAAATCATCCAGACAGCCATCAACAACTTGAAGAAGATGAACGCTGATAAAATCTCTCCTGACAGAAGCATCAACATCTTCCACTGTCTGATGGAGATGAACGACCTCTCAGTTCATCAGGAGATCCAACAGTTCCTCAAGTCAGAGAACAGATCAGAGAAGGAACTCTCTGAGATCCACTGCTCAGCTCTGGCCTACATGCTGCAGATGTCAGAGGAGGTTCTGGAGGAGTTGAACCTGAATCAGTACAACACATCAAAGGAGGGACGACAGAGACTTATCCCAGCTGTGAGGAACTGCAGAAAGGCTGAGTGAGTCCTGATGTGATCATTAACAGAATCAGTGTTAGTAGTTTAGTTCTTCAGACATTCTCATTCTTCTTTAAACAGTGTTCTACTTGTTCACATCACAGTCAGTTGTATTTAGTCCCCATTGTTCTCCAGCTGTTTAAAGCTGTCTTATTATTCTCTCCATCACTAAGTTAGTTACTTAGTTAGCTAAAGCAGCCTCTGAGGCCTCACGTTACAATGAGAGGATATTGAAGGCTGTTTCTAGAGTTTTTTAAGATCAACAGGAGCCACCGTAAACTACTGATCATCCCACACAGAGACTGACCCATCAACGGAGCACTTTATTGACTGAGTTCAACGTTTCATTTTAAGAAGAGAAGTCACATGGTCTTGTGTTTACATCTTTGTTTTTCTTTGTTTCCTGTCTTGTTGCTGAAGAGAAGAGTTGAAGCAGGAAATGCTCAGAGGTCTGAATATATAAGAGCAAAACGGTAGAAGTCTGACTTGTTAAAGAGATCTGACACATAACATACACCTAAACACATAAAGATACAGATAAAGACAGATAAAACTCTGAGAACATCTTTGTGATGACTTGATGCTGAAAAGAATTCAACCTGAATTCATTGTGTTTGTGCTGAACAACTAAAGTTGAGCCAGTCCTGTGTCCTCCACATGGAAATATTTCACCATGTTCATACTGAATGATGTCCAGGTCTAAGGTTGTTAAGTGATGGGTTTCATTTGTGTTGGACTAAAGACTAAATGTTCCACTTGTGGACTGAAGCTGACGGCAGCAGGTCCATAGCAGAGATCATCTTTCCAACTGGAACTGTTCACTGAGCTGAACTCAGTCAAAAGATCCAGAGTCCATTAAACAGTGAAGACAGTCCAGATGTTTGTCTCATTCAGATGTCCTCATGATGGGATCAGATTAGGGTTGGCAAACGTCCCTTGAAAGACAGAATCGTCCCGTACTTAGAAACAAAAGTAGGTGTCCCGTATTGAGCTGAAACAGGATGCACTTTGTCCCGTATTACTGTGAGAATCCAAAATAGTGTGTGAAATGTCAATGGAATGAATGAATAACAGGACGCTTTATATGAACATTTACGGTAAACTTATTCCCAGGCCGTCTCCTTCTCTGTGACCAATGAGCTGACAGCAGGAATCCCTCTCATCTCATTGGTTGAGGTACTGTTGCTTGTGAAGAAGATACCAGAAGACAACAAAGCAACAACTTTTCCTCTCACTTTCTGTTTGCACTTTTCTTATTGCACTATTACAAGAGGAATGTTCTGCTTTCTATTGTTTTATATTAATTTATACAGTTTTAAGTTCAGCAGGACAGGTTTCTGTTGTATTCTGTTCATCTGCACATTCAACTAAACAAAGGTCTGAGAGAGATGATGTGAATGATTGTTACTTGTGAAACACAGTCAGAGAAGATGAGCTGAACCACTGATGTGGAGACAAAATGTCCAACAGGATGTGTCCACCTGTCCACTCATCAAACCCATCATGTTCATAGAAATGTCTTCTTCCATTATAACAGATTTTATTTATTTGTCTCATGACAGACTTGTTAACTGTGGACTCTCAGAGAGTCACTATGAAGTCGTGGCCTCAGCTCTGAAGTCCAACCCCTCCCATCTGAAACATTTGGACCTGAGTGGAAACTACAACCTGAAGGACTTAGCAGTGAAGCATCTGTCTGCTGGACTGGAGAGTCCAAACTGTAAACTGGAGACTCTGAGGTAGGTTTTCATTTATTTTCTTCTCAGGCTTCTGAAGAATGGAGATCCAGTTTAGATGAGTTCTCTTGTCAGGACTGTCAGATAGAAAAGGAGATGGAGGACAACATCCACAGTGTTGTTGTGTGGATGAATGATTGTAAAGTTTATCTTTAACTCATCTTGTTCTTCAGTACATCCAGTCAGTATCTTTGTGTTTCCACAGTGTTTCCTGTTGAGCTGCAGTGGAGGGACAGGAACTCATAGAGGAAGTTTGATTAGTGTCAGTCAGACTGCTGAAGCTTCATATTAGTGTCAGCTGAACGATGGAGTTGTATTAGGAAGAGACCACTTCACAGTCAGTGTGGACAATAGGAATCTGAAGAACTCTGTAATGTCCATATGACATGTGACTGTTGTGTGTATTGTGACACACTTGAACATGTCAACTTGGCCCTTAACATTTGAATGACACAAACCTCCTGAGACACCAAATCCAGGAAGAAGAAGGTCCTGGAATCAAATAACTAATCATCAGTTTGTAATCCAACATGTGTGAGGAGGAGATATTGATCCTGTAATGGGGTCAGCAGCATCTTATTGATCTGTGTTGACAAAAATAGTTTTCTGAATGTTGTACTGACGTTTGAAAGATGTCTGTAGAAGGCTAACATGATCAAGATCCACAATAACACAAGGACAAAGTCACTCCACTCATTTTAGAGAACAGCTCATTGATCAGGACACATTTCAGACCTCAACACATCTGATTGTTCATCAATCATTTCATCTTTTATTCTTTATTCAGATTGTGGAACTGCAGTTTGTCAGAGACCAGCTGTGATTCTCTGGTCTCAGCTCTGAAGTCCAACCCCTCCCATCTGAAACATCTGAAACATCTGGACCTGAGCTTCAACAACCTGAAGGATTCAGGAGCGAAGCAGCTGTCTGGTTTTCTGGAGAGTCCAGACTGTAGACTGGAGACTCTGGGGTGAGTTCAGTGTCTGTTACTGTTGTAGATCTGATATGTTTAATCACCAACTGAATCTAATTTATTTTAAATAAAACTTTATTGTTCCTCTAAGTGAAGACGAATACAAACTAATTTAAAGAAATAATGTTGAGCTTCATTTATGGAGTGAAATTAGTCTCAAAATGGTCACAAATGCATGTTCCATGATCGACACGTGAAACATGACATTCATAAATACGTACCTAGCTATCTGAACGTGTGGGATTATATTACAAATCACAAATCAGATGGTTCAACTTCACAAAGCTCATCCTTTTAGTTTTCAAAAGACTTGTCTAAGCTAAGACTATTTTTAGACTTTTGAAAACTAAAAGGATGAGCTTTGTGAAGTTGAACGATCTGATTTGTGAATTTGCAATACAACTACACACATTCAGATATGCATTTGTGAATCTCACGTTTCACATGTGGATCATGGAACATGCATTTGTGACCATTTTGAGACTAATTTCACTCTATATTCATTCCTGATCAACACACACATTGATGAGGACACGTTTAAAACCTCAACACATCTGATTGATCATCAATCATTTCATCTTTTATTCTTTATTCAGATTGAGGAGCTGCAGTTTGTCAGAGATCAGCTGTGATCCTCTGGTCTCAGCTCTGAAGTCCAACCCCTCCCATCTGAAACATCTGGACCTGAGTAACAACAACCTGAAGGATTCAGGAGTGAAGCAGCTGTGTGGTTTTCTGGAGAGTCCATACTGTAGACTAGACAAACTGGAGTGAGTTTAATGTCTGTTACCACTGTAGATCTGATATTAGGGCTGGGCGATATGGACCAAAAGTCATATCCCAATATATTTACGCTGAATATCGATATACGGTATATATCCCGATATGGAGCTTTTGGTTGTGGATGGCAGCATTCAGTTTCACACACTCTTTGGGTGATTCAGAGGTGCGCTGGATACAGCATACCCAACTTCACTCCCCGCCGGTAGAGAAGCCCTTTGACCGGCTTGAATGCTACTAGCCTTCTTGCCACCACTGAGCTAAAATCCTCGAAGATTTTGATTCTGTGGCTGTTGTAAGAAGAGTCCTTGTGTGACTTTGCCCACCTTAGACCTTTTGGCTGCAGGCTGCGCTGTGTCAGCGGTCCAGCTCAGGCGGTCCAGAGAGCAGGTCCCCCAGCAGGTCAGCGAACAGCCCGGCCATATAGACTCTAGCATCCTTTCCCTCCACGTTCTCCGGGAGTCCCAGCACACGGATATTTTGATGTTTTGAGCGGGACTCCAAGTCCTCCACCTTCGCTTTGAGCTCTGTATTCTCTTCACCACGATCCCAGGTCAGACTGGAGCCCGCTCACGTCTAGTTCTAGTTGCGTTATCCTGTCGCTGTGGTCAGATAAGCTAGTCTCCATCTCTTTGATAGTAGAGGTTTGTGCCGCCAAGCTCAGCTGTAACGATTTGACCGATGACCGGATAGGTTCCAGGGAGCTATTTAGTAAAGCTGTGAGTTTGCTGGTCATATTCCTCTTCAGCTTTTGAAGTTCTAGGACAAGCGTCTCTGTCATTAACGGTGCTACAGGGTCTTCCGTCATACTGCTACAGACTTTAGCACTCTGCTGCTTTTCGGCTTTACCGCCTGATTTTCCTGCTTTACTCGTTTTGCTACACGAGTTTCGTTTAAAGCAAAGGAACTGTTTCAGGATGAAGTACTATGGATCATCAGGATACAGCTCAGCTCACGATGCAAGTCTTAGTGATAAGGCGCATTTTGAAGGGTTCAGGCAGGAAGCGGTGCAAAGTATTTAAAACACAGAACTGTCAGGGCTACCAGGGAAGTTAAAATTATGGTACTTGCAATTTGGTTTACTGCCCTGGCTAAGGTGGCCGCTAACAGTGTATGAGGTTGCCCTGTCAAAGGTAGAAAAGTTAGAAAGGATGATTAATTTATCTATCAGAAAATAGCTCAGTGTCCCACGCTGCTAAAGCGGCACAGCTTGTATGGCTTGTATGGAAAAGGCATATTGGAACTCCCAGTTACCAGCCTAACAGAGGTGTTAAAGTGTGCTAAAGTTAAACTGGAAATGACTCTTAGTCAAAGGATCCAGTGGTTAGGAGTTCAGCGCCTACTGTTGAGACAGGGAGGAAGTGGAACCCAAAAGAGGCAGTACAGCAAGCACAGGCAGCTTTTAGGCATAGGGATATCATAGGCAATGTACAGCAGGGTGTGGAGGCCTAGAATTGTGTGCAGGGAAACCTCTGTGGAGCAAGGCATCAGCAGTAGAAAGGAGAAATATAGTAGTAAGATGGAAGAGGTACAGAAACAAGAGGAAGCAGATAGATGCACTAAGGCAGTGTTGCAGGCTAAGCAGGGTCAATGGTTAACAGAGGGAATAGACGCATTAAGTTTGTACGGGAGGGAGAAAAGGATAGAGTAGCAGTCACCAGGCAACCAGGACAGCTAAGAGTAGGAGGAGCCTGGTGAGCCTGATGAGGGCTGATTTAAATGGACAGCTGGTTATTCCAAACGAGATAGCTAGTACCCTACTATGGCCAGATCTGCTGTTGTGGTCTGAGACAGAGAAAGTAGTATATTTCATAGAACTTACTGTCGCGTGGGAAGGTAGAGTTGAGGAAGCTAACGTGTGTAAGAGAGCTAAGTATGCAGAGTTAGCAGCAGAAGCAGAGCACAATGGCTGGAGGGCTTTTCTCCACCCGGTGGATTTGTAGCAAAATGGGGGTAGGGGTGACTTCATTAACTGGAATTCACTGTTAAGCCTTCTCGAGGTGTCGTTGGCCTAACTTAGCGAAACATCAGTGAAGGGAGGTGCCCCCTTGAAAACGCCAAAGACATGCTGCATACAGAAACTTCTGTCTTATAGTAATTTCAAATCAAATTTAATACTTGACTACTTCCACTGAACAATGGACATTTGATTCAGTTTCTCTCCACCTGTGATGCCAGTTTGACCTGCCCACCACTGGGTGATATATTTTTAATGTATTTTATGTAAAACTACAAACTCATTCCTGGCCAACACACACATTGATGAGGACACATTTAAAACCTCAACACATCTGATTAATCATCAATCATTTCATCTTTTATTCTTTATTCAGATTGTGGAGCTGCAGTTTGTCAGAGATCAGCTGTGATTCTCTGGGACCGGCTCTGAAGTCCAACCCCTCCCATCTGAAACATCTGGACCTGAGTGACAACAGTCTGATGGATTCAGGAGTGAAGCAGCTGTGTGGTTTTCTGGAGAGTCCAGACTGTAGACTGGAGACTCTGGGGTGAGTTCACTGTTTGTTACTGTTGTAGATCTGATATTAGGGCTGGGCGATATGGACCAAAAGTCATATCCTGATATATTTAGGTTTAATATCAACATACGATATATAAGAAGAATAAGAATAAGAAAACCTTTAGTCCTGCAATAGGGATATTGCAGTTTACAACAGCTTACAGAAAATGCAGAATAAAAAATAACAAGATTAAAAAAAGTAGCTTATAAAAGATAAATAATGAAATAGAATAGGATAAAAATATTGCACTGGATTGAATTGTAAAATATTACATAGACTGGTGTCAAACTGCTGTTTTGTAGTTTTTACACCTTATGGTGTAATACTATTACACATATATCAGGTGTGTTGGTTGTGGAGCCGAACAGCAGCAGTAAGCAAAGACCTTCTGTATCTTCACACATGAAGGGTGAAGCAGTCTGTCACTGAAGCTGCTCCTCAGTCCTGTTTGGTCTCCATGCAGGGGGTGGGACTCATTGTCTAGCATGGAGGACACTATAGCCAGGATTCTCCTGTCACCCACCTCCCTCACTGAGTCCAAGGGGCATTATTAACGTTTAAAAAAAATTACAGAGATGTGTAAAAATGGATTATGACAGGATTTTTATGACCCTGTCAGCCAAAATGAGAGACAACGAAAAAGTCTAGCTCAAGCTCTGCATATAACATAAAGGTCATCTGATACTTTGAATCTGAACCGTCTCCAAATTACTGAGCCACTGCTTTTTCTTTTACTAACAAATTTGTCGTCTGCACACTCTGCAGATGTTGTTGCTCCTCCTCTGTGCATGAAAGAGGAGGAGGGTGAGGGGACGAGTGCAAACTGTATAATAATGAGCTTCATTCCTGGTCAACACACACATAGATGAGGACACATTTAAAACCTCAACTCATCTGACTGATCATCAATCATTTCCTCTTTTGTTCTTTATTCAGGTTGAGGAAATGCAGGTTGTCAAAGATCAGCTGTGATTCTTTGGTCTCAGCTCTGAAGTCTAACCCCTCCCATCAGAAACATCTGGACCTGAGAATCAACAACCTGAAGGATTCAGATGTGAAGCAGCTTCTTGATCTTGTGAAGAGTCCAGACTATAAGCTGGAGACTCTGGAGTGAGTAGAGGATTCCAGTCAGTCCATGCTGCTTTCATCAGTATTGTCCTAAACACAGTTAATATCAACGATCCAGTGTTTCCTGTAAACCTGCAGCTTCGCAGTGAAGCTGTGAGAGGAGAATGGAGACAGGCTTCAGGATTGGACAGAAAGACAGAGAGAGAGACAACAGTCAGCCAATCAGATGAACCAGAAGCTTGTTGTGATCATGTGTTTGAGTTAATGTGAAGATGACTGTTGCTGTTGTGTTGATGTGTCCAGGAAACAAAGCTGGATTCCAGCTGACAGCCTTCCAAGATGTATAGATACAGTGGTGGTCATTCATCAAATCTGATGAACAACTGATCACAGCTCTGAGATCAGTCTGACTGAAGCCTGCACATCACAGAAGCAGCATTACATTTAGTAACCACGAGCAGAGTCATCCCATGTGTCATTAGTTTGATCAGATCTCTTCAATGACAGCCTCCATGTTTATTAGTCAGCTGATCTTTGTTTAAATGGAGCAGCAGTAAATCCATCACTAAAGTGTTGGTGTAGTAATGAAGCGTTCAGGACTCTCAGCAGTTTATTAGTGAAATCTGCAGAGGAAACAGACTTGATGCTAAAAGTCTCTGCAGGTCTGTGTGTGTTCACTCCAACACATTAACATGAAGCTGAAAGGAAGCTGGCTGAGCTCCACAGCTGCTCCACTGCTGCTCTGAACAGGACTGAAGTCCCTGCTGCTCTTTCTACTGGATGTGATGATAAAGGGATACTCTGGAAACACTCCTTTATCTCCTCTCTTCTTTCTCCTGCTCTATACAGGTGGGAGACACCGTGGTAAACAGGACAGTGTGTGTTGTGAGAGGATGAGCTGTGTCCTGATGATCCAGAGGTTGAAGCAGACTCTGACTGGACCATGTTACTGGGAGGTGGAGAGGAGAGCTTCATCCACATGGTCTCCATTTAAGACCATCAACAGAGCTGCACTTCAACTCTTCACAGAGCTCCAACCAATCAAGTCCAGTCAAATGATTCAGACACATGTCAACCTGCCAGCATCAACAGTCCTTCCTGTTGTTGTGTAGATGTTTGTTCCGTGTCTTCTCTTGTCTCTGGAGAAACAGTAGATTCCAGATGTTTTTACTCCTGTTTCATCCACATATTTATTGTGTTGGAGTGAGCAGCATCTGCTTTGTCTGTCATTGGTTATTGGTTGGTGAGTGTGTCCTGTTTGTAAAACTGGTGGTGAACTGTAGGAACAGGTGAGTTTAGAGACTAAAAGATGATTTAAAAGCAGCCGAAGATAAAACATGAATCCGTCTACTGTAAAGCTCACAGTCAGACCAGAGTCTCCAAAGTACGTAGAAGACTACTGGTATTTGGGAAGGTTCATTAAGTATCTGGAATGTCCTATGTTCAACATGGTTCTGAATGCACCATTTTCTTGTGGCATTAATGGTATGGACAGGTGTCAATCTGTTTGTTTAGCCAATCAGTGATGTTCAGGTTAACCTACCTGGTAACCAGGTGGGTGGGACTGAGAGGAAAGAGACGAAGAGAGACAGAAAGTCACCTCTAAAACTTCAATAATCTATATTTATTTAAGTTAGTGTGATTTAGTTCTGTGTCTGCCTGAACCACTTACTGTATTTGTTTGTTGGAGAGACTGGACGCTCAGTGGAGCTTTTTCTGTCTGGAATTCTACTTAATTGATGCTAAACTGTGACCACACTGAGGACTGATGCTAGTTAGCTCCTCATGCTAACAGTATGAGAGACTCGTTGTTGGGAAACACTTCCTGCACCAAGCTGCTGAGAACCTACTGGATGCGTCTGAACGTGGAGCCTGAGGACGTGTTTCTACACCACAGTGACAGGACACTCCATTTAGTCATTTTTAGGAGTGTATCTCCTAGTAATCACTTGTTTTACAGCATATCTCCTGGTGTTATTTTTTTTACAGTGTATCTCCTTGTCGTAGTTTAAGCATAGCTGCTGTCGGTTCAGATGTTTAAGAAAACAAAGTGATTTAAAGTCTCCATCTATGTTTTATGAAATAGAAGAAAAGATGGTTGACAGGTGATGACAGGTGATCACTTCTCATTTTACAACTTCCTGGACAAAACATTTCTACAGTTTCTTCTCACTCTTGACTGAGAAAATGAAACTTGCAGACGTTTTGTCTCTGAATAAACAACCAGTAATTTTTAACATTTTCATTTTGATCTTTAATAATTAAGCATCAAACACACTTCACTCAAAGCTGGAGACAACACCACAAACTGTTAAATGTTCTTCCTATTCCTCCTCTTCATCATCCAGTGATTGAACTAAACTACAGCAGATTGCAGCGTTAAAAACAAACTCGATCTAACATCTCCTTAAATATGTCACAATTAAACCTTCAAACAAGCTCTTCAAATCTACACGTCTCTTTCTAGATCAACATGATCTTAAAACCACTAAAGCTGATCATGTTTACATCCTTATAAACACTTTATCACACTCACTAGAGAAATGTTGTTTGAACTCGTCCTTCAGCGCCCTCAGCATTTTAGTTTTCACTCTCTTTAAGAAACTTTATTTTTATCAACCACTTTCATTCCTGTTAAATTCAGTTTCTACTTTGTGATTTTACTCCATTTTCATTGGGAACAGCTGGTAAAGGTCAAAAGTCTTGGTTGGTTTTGGTTCCAAATCTAAAAAGGGCTGCAGAACAGGTAAGTGCTGAGCAAGGTTGATGCTTTAGAGCCAAAGAAAGTCTAAACCTCTATCTGCAGCGCCCCCTGCTGTGTGGACGCCAGCGTATTAACATGCTGCTCATTAACTGGAACTAAGAATTCATCATTTTAGCAGCAACTCAGAAGCATTTAGTGATTAATTCAACTCTTTTCTAATCATCAATATTTCTATTCATGTATTTTATTAAGAATAATCAAAACATTCTCCTGGTTTGATGCTGATCAACCAGAGAATTGAACTAATCTCTGTGTCTGAATGTTTTAATTGTAAAATCAGGACGAAATTGACCCAGATCAGAAAGAAGTTGATGAACTGATGGACTAATATCCTGGGATAAAAGATTCAGAACTAAACATAAACACATGAACTTATCAATACTGTGCTCTATAGATATGTATAGCCTGTATAAAAACAGGCAGCACCTCAGCACAATCAGTAGCATTTAATAGTACTCCACAGCGTGTTGTTAGATGGGATAGTGTAGCAACTAAAGGTCTAATACCTTTATCGGATAGTTGATGTGCAGCCTCCTTCTCTCTGTTACCACAGGACGTTTGGTGAAGTTGTTAACTGACTGCTGTCCAGAGGATTTGGACCGTTCCTCTGCTAGCGTTAGCCTTAGCATGTCTCTGTCGCAGTAGTACTTTAGTTGTATTTCAGGACTGACATGTCACAGTAGTATGGGAGTCTAGGAGGCATCCGTGTTGTTATTGTCACGTGATCAGTGACTACTCCACACGATGCTTAAAGAGTCATGGTACAGCAATAAAGTCCACTAGTCGGTACAACCTCTAATGTGGACTAGAAGACGTTTCCTTCAAGTTTTCAACTCTAAATGACTGGTGGGAGTTTAGGGTTTCTCTTCTGGTGGGAGGGTCCCAGGTTAAAATCCAGGACCAGCCCGTCTTTTGGAGCAGTAGTGACTGGAAAAGCAGCTTTGCCAAGGTCTTCGCCATCCAGGGTTGTCCTGAAAATGATACGACGCATAAACACACACACAAAAGAGGAAACAGGAAACATTTGTGTTGACTCCTCCTTTTATTCTGTTTCCTGCTTTCAGTTTAGTTTTTCTCTCTCCAGGATCGTGTCGCAGATATTTTTCTCTCTGTGTCAAACTCCGTCTGAAGGTAATGAAGCAGTTTTGAATGTTCTTGATTAACATCAGATGTCAGCAGCTCAGCTCCAACAGAAGCAGCAGAAATCTGCAGCTCCATAAATTCACGTTAATCTGAGTCAGAGCTGAAAGTCCAAAGTCTGGAGGAGGACTAGTATGAAACTGATCCTCCATTTCTAGTCTCTGCGTGATCAGCACCAGATCTGCTTCCTAAATATGATTTCAACTTATTTATTTCCATCCATGACACAGTCTTTGATTTGAAATCTGTCTCTAGAAGTTTGATCTGCTTTTCTAACGGGAAGCGCTGAAAGTAACTAAGTACTTTTACTCCACTTCAACATAGAGACACTTTCTACATAATATACACATTTCTATCTAGAATATAGAAGAGTTTAAAACATGGAATGGACATGAGATATGTTGTGTTCATATGTAAATCTATGTCTGATATCTAGAGTTTTCTATCTAGAAGGTAAATCTATTAAAGACTCAAGTGGTGTTTCTTGTCACCTCCTCAGTATATGAATGAAAACATATTAGTGTGAGATTGTGTTTCTCCTGGTCCCACTGTGCTACATATCTGCTGACAAGACACCACAACATGTTACAAGACAGAATAGAAAAGGAATAAATGAACAGAAGGTTTACTAGTATATGAAGAATGTGTCTAAAATATATACAAGATATTTAATGTCTATATAAAATATAGAAAGTCTATGAACTGGAAGATAGTATAAAATATATACGCTGATCATGATGGAGCTGAGTTTGTTGAAAGTCTCAGTGTCAGTGAACGCATCATGTGTGTCCTCCATGGCTCCATCTAGTGGACGGATAGTAGAAGTACAGCAGCTGATGAATAAGAGCCAATAAGTGGAGGATCAGCTGATCTGATTACAACATGAATGATTAGTGTTTCAGCAGCATGGACCAGAAAGAGTACAGACTGGAGGGACATGGACCTGGACCTGGACTCAGCTGTGTGTCCTTGAAGAGCGACTGGTCCAAGGACACTGCTTTAGATTTTAAAGGAGGATGTGGTTCTGGTCCAGAGAGGTAAAGTGTCAGTAAATCTGTCTGAGGAGCTGAAGATAAATAAACGTTGACTTGCTCATGTCTGTTTCATCTCTGCTGCTTAGATGTTGTAGATGTTTCCTAGAAGATAAACAGATGTTGATCTAAAACAACACAGACACACTGGAAGAAGAAGATAGACAACATATAGATATACAGTAGAACAATCACTAACTTTATACAAGTCACATGGTTTGAGTAACTTGTTGAATTCTTGCTTCTTTTACAAAGATCTAAAATGGCCGACACAGTAAGTGTCAGGCCTTAGAGGAGGAGACAGATAAGAGACTGATCTTTGAAGCAGAGTAGTGTCTTCAGTCTTTAATCAGCTGTTCAGTCTGTTTCCATGGAGACAAGTCTTCATTGTGTTTGACTGTGGACCAGAGAAAGAGAAGATGAGATGTGTCTGAGGAGAGGAGGAGCTAAACTAATGCTAAGCTAACCAGAGTTGATATAGACAGAGTATGCACATTATTATGAAACATTGAGGAAGAGAGTCAGCAGCTCCACGTCTGAGGCCTCGGCCTGCAGGTCTTCTTCATGGTAGAGATTCAGGCCCCGTCCACTCGTATAAAAAACATCTTTTCCTCCTCCGTTTTCCCTGGCATCGTTTCAAGAATATCTGCGTCCACATGGATCCATCTCAGCGCGACTCAAAATGCTACTTCATATTCCAGGCCTATAGGTGGCGCTGTTTCAGTTTCAGAAATTCACCAAAAACGGAGAGGAACATGCGCATAAAGCTTGAGCGCTGTTTACAAATCGGCATTGGAAGAAACCAAACTCAAGGACAAATGATATTTTGCTAGTAACCATAATAGGCTCAATATCTTCTCCAGCAGGAACACAAGCATGTAGTCCACCATTGTTGTTGATGTTGTTAGGAGACGTCTCGCGTATTATAAAAGGTGGAAGGCTGCTTGAGGGGTGTGGCGATGGTGCCGATGACATCATCGTTTGCCAAAATCTCCAGTTTCCTCTGTCCACACGGAAACGCAAGAAGTGCGTTTTCGAATTTCAGAAGGTGAAGAACATGTGGCTCGCTAGGATTATCATCTCTACCATGATCAGTCAGAGTCTGAGGTTTCTTAATGTTTCTGTCTGCTTTGTTTTCTGTGTGGCTGATAATGGCCTGTCAGTCACTCACTGTGGACTGGTGGACGTTTTACAGTCTTCAGTCTCTGGCTCTGGGTTCCTTCTCCTGTTGATTGATCAGGGAGGCAAAGCTTTATGAAACAGCTGCAGACTGAGCTGTTGATGGTCAGTGGGATCAGCAGGACTAGTAAACCTTTACCACTACAGAGACTCATCTGATTCACTCTTCACATCCACATATCACTCCAGGGACATTTACCTTGTGTTTGTCTCTGTGTGGACAGACATGATGAGAGCTAATTGTTGATGATTGGTCCACAGAGTCCACCAGCAGAGCTCAGAGGTTCTCAGTGGTCAGTCTGCCCAGCAGCATCAGACACAGCTGGACTCCGTCTTTCAGGTCTGTACATGTACAACAACTACTTTCCATCATCTCCATGTTGCACTTTGTAGACCAGTGGATTGTCAGTGTGTCCAACATGGATCTGATGTTTGTCTCCATGATTTCAGTCTGCTTGTGTCATTCATATGATATTCTGTTCCAGCTGCTGGAGGACAACATCATCACTTTTGTGAAGAACCAGCTGAAGAAGATCCAGAAGGATCTGAGTCCAGATTACCCAGAATGCTCAGAGAATCAGAGGGAGGATGAAGAGGTGTTGGAGGGTGAGGATGAAGAGCAGAGGAGGAGCAGCAGAGATTTATTTCTGGAGATCACAATGAACTTCCTGAGGAGAATGAAGCAGGAGGAGCTGGCTGACTGCCTGCAGAGCAGTAAGAGGATTTCTCTGAACATTGAAGCTGCTGGAGAAATGGGACATTTACTAATGTCTCCAGAGATGAACCAAGATATATTCACACACTCATTCTTTAGAGCAATGACATGTTGGAATATTTACTGGAGAGTTTATTCATTCATCTTATTTCTTGTTTCTTCATTCAGGACATGAAGCTGCAGTTTGTGGATGTAAAGTTAAATCTTCTCTGAAGGAGAAGTTCAAGTGTGTGTTTGAGGGGATTGCTAAAGCAGGAAACTCAAGCCTTCTGAATGAGATCTACACAGAGCTCTACATCACAGAGGGAGGGACTGCAGAGGTCAATGATGAACATGAGGTCAGACAGATTGAAACAGCATCCAGGAAACCACACAGACCAGAAACAAGCATCAGACAAGAAGACCTCTTTAAAGCATCACCTGGAAGACATGGACCAATCAGAAGAGTGATGACAAAGGGAGTGGCTGGCATTGGGAAAACAGTCTTAACACAGAAGTTCACTCTGGACTGGGCTGAAGACAAAGCCAACCAGGACATCCTCTTCATATTTCCATTTACTTTCAGAGAGCTGAATGTGTTGAAAGAGAGAAAGTTCAGCTTGGTGGAACTTGTTCATCACTTCTTTCCTGAAACCAAAGAAGCAGGAATCTGCAGCTTTGAAGAGTTCCAGGTTGTGTTCATCTTTGACGGTCTGGATGAGTGTCGACTTCCTCTGGACTTCCACAAGACTGAGATCCTGACTGATGTTACAGAGTCCACCTCAGTGGATGTGCTGCTGACAAACCTCATCAGGGGGAGACTGCTTCCCTCTGCTCGCCTCTGGATAACTACACGACCTGCAGCAGCCAATCAGATCCCTCCTGAGTGTGTTGACATGGTGACAGAGGTCAGAGGGTTTACTGACCCCCAGAAAGAGGAGTACTTGTGAAAGAGATTCAGAGATGAGGAGCAGGCCAACAGGATCATCTCCCACATCAAGACATCACGAAGCCTCCACATCATGTGTCACATCCCAGTCTTCTGCTGGATCACTGCTACAGTTCTGGAGGATGTGCTGGAAACCAGAGAGGGAGGAGAGCTGCCCAAGACCCTGACTGAGATGTACATCCACTTCCTGGTGGTTCAGACCAAAGTGAAGAAGGTCAAGTATGATGGAGGAGCTGAGACAGATCCACACTGGAGTCCAGAGAGCAGGAAGATGATTGAGTCTCTGGGAAAACTGGCTTTTGATCAGCTGCTGAAAGGAAACCTGATCTTTTATGAATCAGACCTGAGAGAGTGTGGCATTGATATCAGAGCAGCCTCAGTATACTCAGGAGTGTTCACACAGATCTTTAAAGAGGAGAGAGGACTGTACCAGGACAAGGTGTTCTGCTTCGTCCATCTGAGCGTTCAGGAGTTTCTGGCTGCAGTCTACATGATCCACTGTTACACCAACAGGAAGACAGAGGTGCTGGAGGACTTCCTGGGAAGAAACTACAATAACTCACCTCTGGATGAATTTCTGAAGAGAGTCATGATTAAGTCCCTGGAGAGTAAAAATGGTCACCTGGACCTGTTAGTTCGCTTCCTTCATGGCCTCTCTCTGGAGTCCAACCAGAGACTCTTAGGAGGTCTGCTGGGTCAGACAGAGAACAGTCCGGAAATCATCCAGAGAACCATCAACAACCTGAAGAAGATGAACACTGATGAAATCCCTCCTGACAGAAGCATCAACATCTTCCACTGTCTGATGGAGATGAACGACCTCTCAGTTCATCAGGAGATCCAAGAGTTCCTGAAGTCAGAGAACAGATCAGAGAAGGAACTCTCTGTGATCCACTGCTCAGCTCTGGCCTACATGCTGCAGATGTCAGAGCAGGTTCTGGATGAGTTTGACTTGAAGAAGTACAACACATCAAGAGAGGGACGGCGGAGACTGATCCCAGCTGTGAGGAACTGCAGAAAGGCTCGGTGAGTTCTGATGTGATCATTAGGATTACAGAATAATCCTGAAGTCAGTGAACTGCCTCCACATCAACATCTATCTCAACATCGACATGAGCCACCGTAAACTACTGATCATCTATCGACTGAGTTCAGTGTTTCATTTTCAATCAATCAATCAATCAGTAAATCAAAATTATTTGTCAATGCATACAATAAGACAGACAAAACAGGATGAGTGTTTGGTAATAGTGTGATTAGGAAAAGGGAAGAGACAAGAGAAGAGGGGAGGAGAAAAAAAGCAGCTCCCAGACTACACTCCAGCCGATGCCCCAAGGACACCGCCCTCAGAACCCGCCTGATGCACTGGGTGGTGAAAAGCAGCGAAGGCGTGGGTTTGGGTTAGGGAGGTGTATTGCATATGTGCATGTGTGTGATTGTCATTGGGCGCGTGTGTGTACATAAGCGTGGAGAGTTGCTTCGACTAGCCTCCCAAACAGTGCCTCAGTTCGCAGGATGTCAGTGCGATAACAAAGCATGGTTGCCCTGGAGACGTCCCTGATTGGGTCCCAGATGGAGTCGGCCATCAGCAGGTGTCCATGAATGAAGGAGGCAGGGATGGTACAGAATGCGGAATGCAGATTAGAATATGATTGTTTGGGTTAGGGCGAGTAGTTGCGTTTCAATAGACACGACTTACTCTGTTTGTCCATTCTGGTCTTACAATGTGTTCGTCCGCCTTGCAGGCTGAAAGCTTCTCCAAGATGTTTTCCATAGTGCGGGTACTAACTGCATTCAGTCCAAGGTGTTATACATGTTGCAGTTTGTAATCACAGTCAGTCTCTCTAACGTGTTATCCATGTTGCAATTTAAAAGTCAGTGCGCTGATAGTCTGAGCGCTAACAGCTCTGCTCACTCCATCAATCAAGTCGAGCAGCTTCATGGGGTTTTGGACTGCTGACACCGTCTTCAGAATTATCCGATACACCAGGGCAATGCCTAATCCAATCAGCAGAAAGCCTGTTATCATGGTTTGGAATATGTAAAAATCGTCGATGTCCTCTATGGAAAGAATCGCCAGGCACATGACCCTCCACTTCTTCCAAGAGACCATCATGTATCCAGGGGAAAATGTTCCGTCAGGGCAGACTGGTTCCCCCGGACCTGAGCTTCTCATCGAGAAGATTCGTCAATTGCATTGAAAGACCAGTTGACCATTCCATGATTTAAATTTAGAGAGCAGTGCTTAAAGTTTGAGACAAAACAGGACAAGACATGAGAAGCAAAGCAGGAAAGATAAGGGATAGGGGAGAGAGGCAAAGACAGAGAAGTCGAGTCACATCATTTTGTTTTTACGTCTTTCTTTTTATTTGCTTCCTGTCTTGTTGCTGTAGAGAAGAGTTGAAGCAGGAAATGCTCAGAGGTCTGAATATACAGTAAAAGAGCAGAACAGTAGAAGTCTGACTTGTTAAAGAGATCTGGTCAGAGTTTCGTTTGACAGATAAATCCCTGAGAACATGTTTGTGATCACTTTATTGTGCAAAGAAGATAACCTGATTCTTTGTTCATTGTGTTTGTTCTAAACAACTAAAGATGAGCCAGTCCTGTGTCCTCCACATGGAAATATTTCACCATGTTCATAATGAATGATGTTCAGGTCTGAGGTTGTCAAGTGATGGCTTTCATTTGTGTTGGACTAAAGACTAAATGTTCCACTTGTGGACTGAAGCTGACGGCAGCAGGTCGACAGCAGAGATCATCTTTCCAACTGGAACTGTCCACTGAGCTGAACTCAGTCAAAAGATCCAGAGTCCATTAAACAGTGAAGACAGTCCAGATGTTTGTCTCATCCAGATGTCCTCATGAGAGAATCAGATTCACTGACAGCCTGTAAACAGTCTGGAAACCTCAACGTAACTCAGTGTTATCTCCATTCATCTGCACATTCAACTAAACTAAACAAAAGTTTGAGAGAGATGATGAAACACATGCCAAACACAGTCAGAGAAGATGAACTGAACCACTGATGTGAAGACAGCAGTGTGTCCAACTGTCCAAATCCATTATCCATTATGTTCATAGAAATGTCTTCTTCCATAATAACAGATTTATTTGTCTCATGACAGACTTGTTAACTGTAGACTCTCAGAGAGTCACTATGAAGTCGTGGCCTCAGCTCTGAAGTCCAACCCCTCTCATCTGAAACATCTGGACCTGAATGGAAACTACCACCTGAAGGATTCAGGAGTGAAGCATCTGTCTGCTGGACTGGAGAGTCCAAACTGTAAACTGGAGACTCTGAGGTCAGTTTGTAGTCCAACATGTGTGAGGAGGAGATATTGATCCTGTAATGAGGTCAGCAGTATCTTATTGATCTGTGTTGACATAAATAGTTGTCTGAATGTTGTGCTGACGTTTGGATGATGTCTGTTGAAGGCTGACATGATCAAGATCCACAATAACACAAGGACAAAGTCACTCTACTCATTTTAGAGAAAAGCTCATTGATCAGGACACATTTCAGACCTCAACACATCTGATTGATCATCAATCATTTCATCTTTTATTCTTTATTCAGATTGATGAGCTGCAGATTGTCAGAGATCAGCTGTGATTTTCTGGCCTCAGCTCTGAAGTCCAACCCCTCCCACCTGAAACATCTGGATCTGAGTGACAACAGTCTCAAGGATTCAGGAGTGAAACAGCTGTGTGGTTTTCTGGAGAGTCCACACTGTAGACTGGAGACTCTGAGGTCAGACTCCATGTTGTTTTGTGTGCCAAGATGAACATGATGGTAAAGTTGTGGTGACTGTAAACTGCAGACATCAGGCTGATATTCTACTGATCCACACTGAGGATCTTCAGGTCTTGTTTCTTTTTCTGTGGTTTATTGTACTGCTGATGAAACGTGGAGCTGATCAGTCAGCTGATTGGTTGTTGTCATGCTTCTAGTTTCTGATACTTTTCTCCCTTTCTGTGGTTTCTCTCATTTTAAAACGAATCTCTTTGGATTGTCACCTCTGAAACTCTGATGGACACGTCTCAGTTTATTTGATTTGGATGTGGTTTGACAACAAATCAGAGGAATATAAAGATCAGTGATGAATAATACATTTTTAATCCTTAGTGTTCAGTTTGAACCTTCTACAGCTCTGAATAGATGACAAAGCAATGATTGCAGGAACTTTGTCTTCTAACCTCATGTCTTTTATTCTTCAATCAGTTTCAGGAGCTGCAGATTGTCAGAGATCAGCTGTGATTCTCTGGTCTCAGCTCTGAAGTCCAACCCCTCCCACCTGAAACATCTCGATTTGAGTGACAACAACCTGAAACATTCAGGATTGAAGCAACTATGTGGATTCCTGGAGAGTCGAGACTGTAGACTGGAGACTCTGCAGTGAGTTCACTGCCTGTTATGGTTGTCATTTATTTTAAACTGTATTGTTCTTCTAAGTGAAGACAAATACAAACTCATTTAAATAACTGTATAATGTTGAGCTTCATTCCTGGTCAAAAAACACACTGATGAGGACACATTTAAAATCCCAACACATGGAATTTATCATCGGTCATTTCATCTTTTATTTTTCATTCAGGTTGAGTTGCTGCTGGTTGTCAGAGATCAGCTGTGATTCTCTGGTCTCAGCTCTGATGTCCAATCCCTCCCATCTGAAACATCTGGACCTGAGAATCAACAACCTGAAGGATTCAGATGTAAAGCAGCTTCTTGATCTTGTGAAGAGTCCAGACTATAAACTGGAGACTCTGAGGTTAGTAGAGGGTTCCAGTCAGTCCATGTTGCTTTCATCAGTATTGTCCTAAACACAGTTAATATCAAAGGTCCAGTGTTTCCTGTAAACCTGCAGCTTCTCAGTGAAGCTGTGAGAATGGAGACAGGTTTCAGGATTGGACAGAAAGACAGAGAGAGAGACAACAGTCAGCCAATCAGATGAGCCAGAAGCTTGTTGTGATCATATGTTTGAATTGATGTGAAGACGACTATTGTTGTTGTGTTGATGTGTCCAGGAAATAAAGCTGGATTCCAGCTGCGAGCCTTCCAGGATGTATAGAGACAGTGGTGGTCATTCATCAAATCTGATGAACAACTGATCACAGCTCTGAGATCAGTCTGACTGAAGCCTGCACATCACAGAACCAGATTAGATCTCTTCAATGACAGCCTCCATGTTTATTAGTCAGCTTTCTTTAAATGGAGCCACAGTAAATCCATCACTAAAGTGTTGGTGCAGTAATGAAGTGTTCAGGACTCTCAGCAGTTTATTAGTGAAATCTGCAGAGGAAACAGACTTGATGCTAAAAGTCTCTGCAGGTCTGTGTGTGTTCACTCCAACACGTTAACATGAAGCTGAAAGGAAGCTGGCTGAGCTCCACAGCTGCTCCACTGCTACTCTGAACAGAGAGAGACTCTGGAAACACTCCTTTACCTTCGCTCTTCTTTCTCCTCCTCTCTACAGATGGAAGTCACAGTAAACAGGATGGTGGGAGAAGATGAGCTGTGTCCTGAATGATTCAGACACATGTCAAACTGCCAGCATCAACAGTCCGTCCTGTTGTTGTGTAGATGATGTCTTCTCTTGTCTCTGTAGAAACAGTAGATTCCAGATGTTTTTACTCCTGTTTCATCCACATATTTATTGTGTTGGAGCGAGCAGCAGCTGCTTTATCTGTCATTGGTTGGAGAGTATTTCCTGTTTGTAGATCTGGTGGTGAACTGTAGGAACAGGTGAGTTTAGAGACTAACAGATGATTTAAAAGCAGCTGAAGATAAAACATGAAGCTGTCTACTGTAAAGTTCACAGTCAGACTAGAGTCTCCATCAGATCCATGCTGGAGCCGAAATTAGTCTTCTTTAAAACCAAAGGACAGCTCTTTTCTGTCTCTACCCGGCTGGCCTTAGGCAGATAGGTTCCTCCATATGAGCTGAGTTCTGTTCAAGGTTTCTTCCTGTTAAAGGGAGTTTTTCCTGCCAACGTCTCCTTCAGGCTGCTCTGGAGGTTTCAGGCCGGGTTTTGTAAAGCGTCTTGAGACAATTTGTATTGTTATTGACACTATATAAATAAAACTGAATTGAATAATCTGGCCCGCAGCATGAATCTGTAAAGTACATAGAAGACTACTGGCATTTGAGAAGGTTCATTAAGTATCTGGAATCTCCTACATTCAACATGGTTCCTGAATGCACCATTTTCTTGTGGCGTTAGTGGTATGGACAGGTGTCAATCTGTTTGGTTAGCCAATCAGTGATGTTCAGGTTAACCTACCTGGTAACCAGGTGGGTGGGACTGAGAGGACAGAGACGGAGCCAGACAGAAAGTCACCTTAGTTCAATAATCTATTTAAGTTGGTGTGATTTCGTTCCGTGTCTGCCTGAACCACTTAGTGCATTTGTTTGTTGGAGAGACTGGACGCTCAGTGGAGCTTTTTCTGTCTGGAATTCTACTTAATTGATGCTAAACCATGATCACACTGAGGACTGATGCTAGTTAGCTCCTCATGCTAACAGTATGAGAGACTTGTTGTTGGGAAACACTTCCTGCACCAAGCTGCTGAGAACCTACTGGATGCTTCTGAATGTGGACAGAGCCTGAGGACATGTTTCTACACCACAGCAACGGGACACTGCTGAAGGAGGGTTTACCAAACTATATCTAACAGAACTCTGCATCCCAGGAACTGTGAGTACTGTTAGACACTGAGATCTGGATCCAAATGGGCTCCAACATGCTCCAGTGGTTTGGTACCATACACTAATGAACTAAGAATCTATTCAAAATACATTTTCTTCTTTTGATATTAAATTCAACACCTGGTCACAAATCAATGTTCTGTGTGCTTCTATTAGTACCTTAGTGACTGTTGTTGCAACACATCTGCTCGTAGTCATATTTTATAGTGTATATCCTGATGAACATTTTGTACAGTGTTCCTCCTTGTGGTCATTTTTTATAGTGTATCTGCAGGTTGTTTTCTTCTACTGTCTGTCTCCATTTAGTCATTTTATGAGTGTATCTCCTAGTAATCACTTGTTTTCCAGCATATCTCCTGGTGTTATTTTTTACAGTGTATCACCTGCTTGTAGTTTAAGCATATCTGTTGTTACTCATGTGCTGTTTAGCTGCAGTTCCTCTGCGTGGCCACCAGAGGGCAGTGAACACACATCAGTCAGTCTATCAGTGTAATAATATGTGTTCATTATCAGCCTGGTGAACATTCGAGCTAAAATACTGCAGTCAATGAATATCAGTATTATGGGATGTGGACAGTTGTAGTTAGTGACAGTGACCACTGGAGGGCAGTGATCATCATAGTTTCTCTGTGTTTGGATCATTAAACTGACTTCATCGTTCATCTTGATGCTACGTCGTCTGAAATCGCTCATGTGATATGAACACACCATCGACTCCAGAGGGTTAATGTGCAATCTGTGTCTATGTCTTCAAAAACAACATTCTATATTAACTATTAATTTGAAATGTGAAGGAGGAAATAGAAAAGCATTCTGGTATAGTATGATATAAAAACCATATATTATAGTAGGTCATCTTCTAGAAGCTCATGGCTTTGACTTCTCTCAGTGTCAGTTCAGATGTTAACGGAAACAAAGTGATTTAAAGTGTATATCTATGTTTTATTAAATAGAACAAAAGATGGTTGACCGGTGATGACAGGTGATCACTTCTCATTTTACAGCTTCCTGGACAAAACATTTCTACAGTTTCTACTCCCTCTAACTGAGAAAATGAAACTTGCAGACGTTTTGTCTTTGAATAAACAACCCGTCATCTTTAAAATTTTCATTTTTACCTTTAATAATTAATCTATACATCAAACACACTTCACTCAAAGCTGGAGACGACACCACAAACTGGTAGAAAATGTTCATTTCTTCTTTAACATCAATGATTTGAAGGTGTGTGCTCTTCATCAGGACTCTTCATTCTCCTCTTTTTCTTCCTCATCCTCCTCTTCCTCTTCCTTCTCCTCCTCCTCTTTCTCCTCCTCTTCCTCCTCCTCCTTCTCCTCCTCCTCCTCCTCCTCCATAAATGAAGCTAAATGTTCTTTCTCCTCCTCCTCTTCATCATCCAGTATCTGAACTAAACTACAGCAGATTGCAGCGTTAAAAACAAACTCGATCTAACATCTCCTTAAATATGTCACAATTAAACCTTCATAGAAACAAGCTCTTCAAATCTACACGTCTCTTTCTAGATCAACATGATCTTAAAACCACTAAATCTGATCATGTTTACATCCTTATAAACACTTTTTTATCACACTCACTAGAGAAATGTTGTTATTATCGGAGGGCCGATATTATCGGCCGATATTGAGTTGAAAATGTAATATCGGAAAATATCGGTATCTGGTTTTCATAACCGATATTTGTTCTGTAGGCATCAGCATATTAGTGTGTATAACAACAACACACTAATCTCTAGGTCGCTAACCGTGGCTAACAAGCTCGCTCGGTGTATGAGATGTCCGTGGTTTGGAAGTATTTCCAAGTGTCACCTACTAACAGTAAATTCGCGATTTGTAATGGTAAATGGTAAATGGCCTTGCTTTTATATAGCGCTTTTCTACCTATTGGTACTCAAAGCGCTTTTACAGTCAGAGACACATCTACCCATTCACTCACATTCACGCCAATATCGAGAATCCCTAATGTTGTTTGAACTCGTCCTTGAGCGCCCTCAGCGTTTTAGTTTTCACTCTCTTTAAGAAGCTTTATCTTTATCAACCATTTTCATTCCTGTTAAATTCAGTTTCTACTTTGTGATTTTACTCCATTTTCATTGGGCACAGCTGGTAAAGGTCAAAAGTCATGGTTGATTTTGGTTCTAAATCTAAAAAGGGCTGCAAAACAGGTAAGTGCTGGTAACCCTGCTGTGTGGACGCCAGCGTCTAAACAAGCCGCTCATTAACTGGAACTAAGAATTCATAATTTTAGCAGCAACTCAGAAGCATTTAGTGATTAATTCAAGTCTTTTCTAATCATCAATCATCAATTCAGGAGGAAATTGACCCAGATCAAAAAGAAGTTGATGAACTGATGGACTAATATCCTGGGATTTAGAATTGAACATAAACACATGAACTTATCAATACTGTGCTCTACAGATATGTATAGCCTGTATAAAAACAGGCAGCACCTCAGCATGATCAGTAGCATTTAATAGTACTCCACAGCGTGTTGTTAGATGGGATAGTGTAGCAGCTAAAGGTCTAATACCTTTATCAGATAGTTGATGTGCAGCCTCCTTCTCTCTGTTACCACAGGACGTTTGGTCAAGTTGTTAACTGACTGCTGTCCAGAGGATTTGGACCGTTCCTGTGCTAGCGTTAGCCTTAGCATGTTTCTGTCGCAGTAGTACTTTAGTTGTATTTCAGGACAGACATGTCACGGTAATATGGGAGTCTAGGAGGCATCCATGTTGTTATTGTCACGTGATCAGTGACTAGTCCACATGATGTTTAAAGAGCCATGGTACAGCAGTAAAGTCCACTAGTCGGTACAAGACCTAATATGGACTAGAAGACGTTTCCTTCAAGTCTTAAATGACTGGTGGGAGTTTAGGGTTTCTCTTCTGGTGGGAGAGGTCCCAGGTTCAAATCCAGGACCAGCCCGTCTTTTGGAGCAGTAGTGACTGGAAAAGCAGCTTTGACAAGTTTTTCACCATCCAGGGTTGTCCTGAAAATGATACGACGCATAAACACACACACGAAAGAAGAAACAGGAAACAGGAAACATTTGTGTTGACTCTTCCTTTTATTCTGTTTCCTGGTTTCAGTTTAGTTTTTCTTTCTCCAGGATCGTGTCGCAGATATTTTTCTCTCCGTGTCAAACTCCATCTGAAGGTAATGAAGCAGTTTTGAATGTTCTTGGTTAACATCAGATGTCAGCAGCTCAGCTCCAACAGAAGCAGCAGAAATCTGCAGCTCCATAAATTCACATTAATCTGAGTCAGAGATGAAAGTCCAGAGTCTGGAGGAGGACTAGTATGAAACTGATCCTCCATCTCCAGTCTCTGCGTAATCAGCGCCAGACCTGCTTCCTAAATATGATTTCAACTTATTTGATTATTTCCATCCATGACACAGTCTTTGATTTGAAATCTGTCTCTAGAAGTTTGATCTGCTTTTCTAACGGGAAGCGCTGAAAGTAACTAAGTACTTTTACTCCACTTCAACATAGAGACGCTTTCTACATGATATACACATTTCTATCTAGAATATAGAAGAGTTTAAAACATGTAATGGACATGAGATATGTTGTGTTCATATGTAAATCTATGTCTGATATCTAGAGTTTTCTATCTAGAAGGTGAATCTATTAAAGACTCAAGTGGTGTTGCTTGTCATCACCTCAGTATATGAATTAAAACATATTAGTGTGAGATTGTGTTTCTCCTGGTCCCACTGTGCTACATATCTGCTGACAAGACACCACAACATGTTACAAGACAGAATACAAAATGAATAAATGAACAGAAGGTTTACTAGTATATGAAGAATGTGTCTAAAAATATATACAATATATTTAATGTCTGTATAAAATATAGAAAGTCTATGAACTGGAAGATAGTATGAAATATATATGTTGATCATGATGGAGCTGAGTTTGTTGAAAGTCTCAGTGTCAGTGAACGCATCATGTGTGTCCTCCATGGCTCCATCTAGTGCAGTGGTTCTCAACCTTTTTGCATATTTTTGATCGACGATGAGGACACCCCCAGGTCTGGTGGATGGTGGTGCAATTTGATAGCAACTGCAGAAACTGCATTTTTAATGGCATTATGGCATATTCTCTCTTTGGGGCAAATATGAGCTTTCAGTTGTAACTTCCAGAACAAAAACATCATACACATGCAGTATCTTCTTGGCATAATGTAACACAACAGGTTAGTTATGCAGTTTCCAGAAATGATTTTGCACGCCCCTAAACTCAGACAATTTTTGCATGAATAAGTTAGCAAAGTTAGCACAAATGGAAATATGGATTTGAATTTAAAACCAAATCGTCACCTTAATCAAATATATAATATATATATATTAATATTGCGTTGATAAATCTTTTGGCGATCAGATTAATTTTTAATTCAGACTGTTTAAAAAAATATCTTCCATTATTTACCAGAAGTACTGGCTGCCTCATCTCGTTGTTTTTCAGTGCGATTTAATGTCAGATAAACAAGGCTAAATATGTTACACCCATACATGACATACAGGATGTGGGAGAATATGACATATGATAAAAATATACACAACCAATATATTGATGCCATACATGGAGTTAGCCACAGGCACATGCCAAGGACACGAGGTACGCAGTTTGTGAGAGACTGCGCAACCCGAGGCTAGGCTCAAGTCGCTGACTGTATAACATACATATATAACACTTGTGAAACAAATGGAGACGACACCACAAACTGGTAGAAAATGTTCATTTCTTCTGTAACATCAATGATTTGAAGGTGTGTGCTCTCCATCAGGACTCTTCATCCTCCTCTTTTTCTTCCTCATCCTCCTCTTCCTCTTCCTTCTCCTCCTCCTCTTTCTCCTCCTCTTCCTCTTCCTCCTCATTGTCTTACTCCTTCTCCTCCTCTTCCTCCTCTTCATCTTCATCATCCTCCTGTTCTTCCTCCCCCTCTTCCTCATCTCTATCTCTTCCTCCTCCTCCATAAATGAAGCTAAATGTTCTTTCTCCTCCTCCTCTTCATCATCCAGTATCTGAACTACACCAGTCTCTTTCTAGATCAACATGATCTTAAAACCACTGAAGCTGATCATGTTTACATCCTTATAAACACTTTTTTATCACACTCACTAGAGAAATGTTGTTTGAACTCGTCCTTCAGCGCCCTCAGCGTTTTAGTTTTCACTCTCTTTAAGAAGCTTTATCTTTATCAGCCATTTTCATTCCTGTCAAATTCAGTTTCTACTTTGTGATTTTACTCCATTTTCATTGGACACAGCTGGTAAAGGTCAAAAGTCTTGGTTGGTTTTGGTTCCAAATCTAAAAAGGGCTGCAAAACAGGTAAGTGCTGAGCCAGGTTGATGCTTTAGAGCCAAAGAAAGTCTAAACCTTTATCTGCAGCGCCCCCTGCTGTGTGGACGCCAGTGTATTAACATGCTGCTCATTCAGTGGAATTAAGAATTCATCATTTTAGCAGCAACTCAGAAGCATTTAGTGATTAATTCAAATCTTTTCTACTCATCAATGTTTCTATTCATGTATTTTATTAAGAATAATCAAAACGTTCTCCTGGTTTGATGCTGATCAACCAGAGAATTGAACTCATTTCTGTGTCTAAATGTTTTAATTGTAAAATCAGGAGGAAATTGACCCAGATCAAAAAGAAGTTGATGAACTGATGGACTAATATCCTGGGATTTAGAAGTGAACATAAACACATGAACTTATCAATACTGTGCTCTACAGATATGTATAGCCTGTATAAAAACAGGTAGCACCTCAGCATGATCAGTAGCATTTAATAGTACTCCACAGCGTGTTGTTAGATGGGATAGTGTAGCAGCTAAAGGTCTAATACCTTTATCGGATAGTTCATGTTCAGCCTCCTTCTCTCTGTTACCACAGGACGTTTGGTGAAGTTGTTAACTGACTGCTGTCCAGAGGATTTGGACCGTTCCTCTGCTAGCGTTAGCCTTAGCATGTCTCTGTCGCAGTAGTACTTTAGTTGTATTTCAGGACAGACATGTCACGGTAATATGGGAGTCTAGGAGGCATCCGTGTTGTTATTGTCACGTGATCAGTGACTAGTCCACATGATGCTTAAAGAGTCATGGTACAGCAGTAAAGTCCACTAGTCGGTACAAGACCTAATGTGGACTAGAAGACATTTCCTTCAAGTCTTAAATGACTGGTGGGAGTTTAGGGTTTCTCTTATGGTGGGAGAGGTCTCAGGTTAAAATCCAGGACCAGCCCGTCTTTTGGAGCAGTAGTGACTGGAAAAGCAGCTTTGACAAGTTTTTCACCATCCAGGGTTATCCTGAAAATGATACGACGCATAAACACACACACGAAAGAGGAAATAGGAAACAGGAAACATTTGTGTTGACTCTGATATCTAGAGTTTTCTATCTAGAATGTAAATCTATTAAAGACTCAAGTGGTGTTTCTTCTCACCTCCTCAGTATATGAATGAAAACATATTAGTGTGAGATTGTGTTTCTCCTGGTCCCACTGTGCTACATATCTGCTGACAAGACACCACAACATGTTACAAGACACAATACAAAAGGAATAAATGCGTAGTTATGCAGTTTCCAGAAATGATTTTGCACGCCCCTAAACTCGGACAATTTTTGCATGAATAAGTTAGCAAAGTTAGCACAAATGGAAATATGGATTTGAATTTAAAACCAAATTGTCACCTTAATCAAATATATAATATATATATTAATATTGCGTTGATAAATCTTTTGGCGATCAGATTCATTTTTAATTCAGACTGTTTAAAAAAATATCTTCCATTATTTACCAGAAGTACTGGCTGCCGCATCTCGTTGTTTTTCAGTGCGATTTAATGTCAGATAAACAAGGCTAAATATGTTACACCCATACATGACATACAGGATGTGGGAGAATATGACATATGATAAAAATATACACAACCAATATATTGATGCCATACATAGAGTTAGCCACAGGCACATGCCAAGGACACGAGATACGCAGTTTGTGAGAGACTGCGCAACCCGAGGCTAGGCTCAAGTCGCTGACTGTATAACATACATATATAACACTTGTGAAACAAATGGAATTACAGGAAAAAAGCCACGTTACCCACTGTAGTTTGGGTAGATAAAGGTCTCAGTCACATTTGAATACAATAATACATTTATTTAGTTTCACGGACCCCTTGCAATTACACCGCGGACCACTAGGGGTCCGCGGACCCCCTGTTGAGAATCACTGATCTTGTGACGCCGTTTTAGCCGGCAACTGGCTTCTAGACGCCGTTCTTTGTTCAGGGGTTCGCTGTGGTCGTGACGCGCTCCAAGTAAAAACAATCACTGCCTCCTTTAAGTTCTATACGGCATTTGTATTTGCGTCTTGTCCTCAGTGTCCACAATCATCAATACTAAGGAAAACAAAAACAAAAAGAAGAGTGGTCAAAAAACATTATAGCTCTCCCCTGTCTCATCTGAGACACCTGTGCCACTCTCCCCTTTTGTCCTCATTTCCTGGGAGGCAGCATCCCAGCCATGATTAATCAAAACAGTCAAATAAAATTGTAAACTATCTAAACATCTAAACAAGTTATGCTCCAGTTCAAAGGATAATAATAATCAAACCAAATATACGAAAATGGCTCTAATAGATCTAGTGGACGGATAGTAGAAGTACAGCAGCTGATGAACAAGAGCCAATCAGTGGAGGATCAGCTGATCTGTTTACAACATGAATGATTAGTGTTTCAGCAGCATGGACCAGAGAGAGGACAGACTGGAGGGACCTAGACCTGGACCTGGACCTGGAACAGGAGCTGGAACAGGAGCTGGAGCCATCTGTGTGTCTCCTGGTCAGTTTAAAGGAGGACGTGGTTCTGGTCCAGAAAGGTAAAGTGTCAGTAAATCTGTCTGACTTGAGGAGCTGAGGATAAATAAACGTTGACTTGCTCATGTCTGTTTCATCTCTGCTGCTTAGATGTTGTAGATGTTTCCTCAGAAGATAAACAGATGTTGATCTAAAACAACACAGACACACTGGAAGAAGAAGATAAACCACATATAGATATACAGTAGAACAATCAGTAACTTTCTACAAGTCACATGGTTTGAGTAACTTGTTGAATTCTTGCTTCTTTTACAAAGATCTTCTAAAATGGCCGACACAGTAAGTGTCAGGCCAGAGGAGGAGACAAATAAGAGACTGATCTTTGAAGCAGAGTAGTGTCTTCAGTCTTTAATCAACTGTTCAGTCTGTTTCCATGGAGAAAAGTCTTCATTGTGTTTGTGGACCAGAGAGAGAGAAGATGAGATCTGTCTGAGGAGAGGAGGAGCTAAACTAATGCTAAGCTAACCAGAGTTGATATAGATACAGTCTGCACATTAGTATGAAACACTGAGGAAAAGAGTCAGCAGTTCCACGTCTGAGGCCTCGGCCTGCAGGTCTTCTTCATGGTAGAGACTCAGATGAAACTCATCAGCTGTAACGCTGCAGAACTGGTTCATCTACGTTCTAGTCTTCATGGACACTTGATGGTGATCTTTGGTTTATTCCTGGAAGAGTGAACATTGTTATGTCCAGATCAACTAAACTGAGACAAAGACGTCTGGACTAGAAGACGTTTCCAGAAGTGTTAAGCTCTAAATGACTGGTGGGGAGTTTAGGATTTTATCACCTGAAGGTCACATGACTAGAGTCTGTTAATGACCTGATACTCACCTGGACCTGGACCTGGAGGAACCTGTTCTGATGAACCTGGTGGTTCTCTGATGTTCCATTAACGTCCATGTGGACATTGTTGTCCCTTGTCCTTCAGGTGTAGGTGGACAGCTGAGTCCTGACCTGAAGACCTTGAGTCATAGAGAAGATAAACTCAGGATGAGTTGGGGGAAAGGACATCCAGGCTATTTCAGAATCAAGATTCAAGATTCAAGATTTTTATTGTCATTGTATTTCTACAACAAAAGTTTGGTGGCACTTAAAAAACAGAAGGCAAAACCGAAGAAGATGGGACGAAAAAGCTTGGACACAGTATAATACAGTACAATAATAAGTAATTAATTAAGTTAAACTAAGTTAAAATAAAGTATAAGTATACAATAGAATATAAAATGTAATTAAAAGTGTTGTAAAATTATAAAAAGTGTCACAGTGGAAGGTGCATAGGTAGTAGAGGTCGACCGATTGATCGGTTTGGCCGATTAATCGGCGCCGATAGGACGTTTTAAAAACTATCGGCATCGGCCGAATTTGGCGCCGATAGTTGCCGATAGCTGCCATTTTTCCCCACAGTGCCATAAACTGCTTCTTCCCTGCGCTGCTCTCTGTCTCTCTCTGAAAAAAACAAAAACACTCCGCTCTGTCGCTCTGATCACTGAGGGGCGGGGCTGAGAGAGAGAGAGAGAGAGAGAGAGAGAGAGAGAGAGAGAGAGAGAGAGAGCTGCTGCTGAAGCGTGTGCAGCGGCAGCAGAGAGGAGTTAAGTGATCTGTGGAGAAGACAAGTCGACTGGACGACAACACGTGTCATTGTAAGTGAAATAAAAAATTCACAAGTTGAAAGTCAACAAACATAACCTCCTTTGCAGAGGCAGTAAGTACCACTAGTTCAACGAGCATAAACGTGCATCATATTTCAGCATAAACCGCCACATCTCCACCGGCATGATTTAGCCTACATGAGCTTGTTAAGCTAACAACAGTTAGCTTGTTAACAGGCTAAAATGAAAGCTGTCTGTATGTAGTCTCTTCATCTTAGTTCGCCATGAATCTTAAAATTTGGGTATTTCTTGTAAATTCTTTAGTTTTAATAAAGAACAGGACTGTTAAGAGTATGGATAAGATAAAGAAAAAATCCTAGCATACCATCCCTATAGCTGGTTAGTGGTTGCAGCCTGACTATGAGAGGATGAGAAAATCACAGTTCAATCACAGCTACTAGCTATATGTTATTATTTAAAAAAAATCTATTAATACATCATTTTTATCCATTAGCTATATTTAATTAATTTACATTAATTTGCATCTTGTTTTTTACATTACTATGGCAGCTGGAGGATCAAAAGTTCCTGTATGGGAACATTTTGTTGAAATTGCCCCAGTGTTATTGTCACTTTGAGATTTTATATATTTGGATATTTATTCAATCAGTTGGTAATAAAGTCAGATTGTTCACTTCCAACAGTGTTGAATTTTTTTTTATTTTTATTTATTTATTTTTTGGGGGGGGGTTATCGGCCGATTAATCGGTTATCGTTTTTTCCTTATAATATGCCGTATAATATCGGCATTCAAAAATCCACTATCGGTCGACTTCTAATAGGTAGTAATTAAATAATAACCAGAATTAGATAATCAAATCAGGTAGCAGTTGTATCCTGTGTAAACAGTCCGCAACGAGCAAATACGGCTCACCTATTTCCGGTTTGGCGAAATAGCGGCGGCGTAAACAGCAAACTGCGGAAAATGAGCCTTAAAAACAGATACTTTTTTTTTCCAGAGGCAACAGAGAAAATATCATGAACATCGTTGTGTTCCCACATGCACGTCATCATCTAAATTCAACTACGTTTTAAGTTACCACGGATTTCCCAGCGATGTTGAACTCAGAATGACCGTGTTAAGCACAACACACAACTTGAACTCGAACCTTCTGGAACTGCTAAACTTGGAACTCTGACACAAATTACAAGTGCAGCCCTACATTTACACAATGAGGTTTTTCGTGTTTCTTCATGCATCTGAAGCAGAAAGCCTGCACAGCGACTTCACTTGTGGCACTGTCTTTGTTTGACACCAATGTCAATCACATATTAACACAATAAGAAGTTAGGAACATGCATGTAGGCGTACAGGACACAACATAGATATTTTTTGCCTAACATTAGAAAACAGTACAACACGCATATTCTGTCAGACCGGGATTGTTTATTAGCCTAGCAAGCCTAGCCTAACGTAAGCTAGCAAGCTAACGTAAGAAGAACGTTGTAGAATAGCGTACGTTTAGACTGGAAAAGACCAAGCCGCATTTCCGGTAAGGAAGTAGTTACGTGCAAGGAGCCCATTCCGTCCCACACGGCTTGCATGGCTCTGCTCAGGGTCGACAGTTCAGTCCCGATCGGTCGGAGTAATAGTTTTCACATTGATGACAGTTTCCAGGCATTACCTCTAAGTGTCACCAAAAGATCAACATCTGTAGGAAACTACGTACGCCAGCCATGTCGTTTCCGTTGTCATGTACAAAATTCCCGGACATTTCACTCTTGCTACATCTGAACTTTTACGTGAGTGAGTACGTACGTAACCTTTTTGTACGCATGCAATGTTCGTACATGAGGCCCCTGGACTGAGCACACACCCCTGCGGTGTGCCTGTGCTCAGGATTATGCTATTGGATGTCAGGTTCCCCATCCTGACATTTTGAGGCCTGTTGGTCAAGAAGTCCATAATCCATGAACAGAGTATAGACACTTTGTTTCTGAGTGTCCAACAAAATAGTGAAATATGTGTGAGGAGACAAAGAAACAGCTGATGGCTCTGAGGTGAAGAACATGTGCCTCGCTAGGATTATCATCTCTACCATGATCAGTCAGAGAGTCTGAGGTTTCTTAATGTTTCTGTCTGCTTTGTTTTCTGTGTGGCTGATAATGGCCTGTCAGTCACTCACTGTGGACTGGTGGACGTTTTACAGTCTTCAGTCTCTGGCTCTGGGTTCCTTCTCCAGCTGATTGATCAGGGAGGCAAAGCTTTATGAAACAGCTGCAGACTGAGCTGTTGATGGTCAGTGGGATCAGCAGGACTAGTAAAGCTTTACCACTACAGAGACTCATCTGACTCACTCTTCACATCCACATATCACTCCAGGGACATGTACCTTGTGTTTGTCTCTGTGTGGACAGACATGATGAGAGCTAATTGTTGATGATTGGTCCACAGAGTCCACCAGCAGAGCTCAGAGGTTCTCATTGGTCAGTCTGCCCAGCAGCATCAGGCACAGCTGGACTCCATCTTTCAGGTCTGTACATGTACAACAGCTACTTTCCATCATCTCCATGCTGCACTTTGTAGACCAGTGGATTGTCAGTGTGTCCAACATGGATCTGATGTTTGTCTCCATGATTTCAGTCTGCTTGTGTCATTCATATGGTATTCTGTTCCAGCTGCTGGAGGACAACATCATCACTTTTGTGAAGAATGAGCTCAAGAAGATCCAGAAGGATCTGAGACCAGATTACCCAGAATGCTCAGAGAGTCAGAGGGAGGATGAGGAGGTGTTGGAGGGTGAGGATGAAGAGCAGAGGAGGAGCAGCAGAGATTTATTTCTGGAGATCACAGTGAACTTCCTGAGGAGAATGAAGCAGGAGGAGCTGGCTGACTGTCTGCAGAGCAGTAAGAGGATTTCTCTAAACATTGAAGCTGCTGGAGAAATGGGACATTTACTAATGTCTCCAGAGATGAACCAAGATATATTCACACACTCATTCTTTAGAGAAATGACGTGTTGGAATATTTACTGGAGAGTTTATTCATTCATCTTGTTTCTTGTTTCTTCATTCAGGACTTGAAGCTGCAGTTTGTGGATGTAAAGTTAAATCTACTCTGAAGGAGAAGTTCCAGTGTGTGTTTGAGGGGATTGCTAAAGCAGGAAACGCAAGCCTTCTGAATGAGATCTACACAGACCTCTACATCACAGAGGGAGGAACTGCAGAGGTCAATGATGAACATGAGGTCAGACAGATTGAAACAGCATCCAGGAAATCACACAGACCAGAAACAAGCATCAGACAAGAAGACATATTTAAAGCCTCATCTGGAAGACATGGACCAATCAGAAGAGTAATGACAAAGGGAGTGGCTGGCATTGGGAAAACAGTCCTAACACAGAAGTTCACTCTGGACTGGGCTGAAGACAAAGCCAACCAGGACATCCTCTTCATATTTCCATTGACTTTCAGAGAGCTGAATATGTTGAAAGAGAGAAAGTTCAGCTTGGTGGAACTTGTTCATCACTTCTTTCCTGAAACCAAAGAAGCAGCAATCTGCAGGTTTGAAGAGTTCCAGGTTGTGTTCATCTTTGACGGTCTGGATGAGTGTCGACTTCCTCTGGACTTCCACAACACTGAGATCCTGACTGATGTTACAGAGTCCACCTCAGTGGATGTGCTGCTGACAAACCTCATCAGGGGGCACCTTCTTCCCTCTGCTCGCCTCTGGATAACCACACGACCTGCAGCAGCCAATCAGATCCCTCCTTACTGTGTTGACATGGTGACAGAGGTCAGAGGGTTCACTGACCCCCAGAAGGATGAGTACTTCAGGAAGAGATTCAGAGATAAGAAGCAGGCCAACAGGATCATCTCCCACATCAAGACATCACGAAGCCTCCACATCATGTGTCACATCCCAGTCTTCTGCTGGATCACTGCTACAGTTCTGGAGGATGTGTTGGAAACCAGAGAGAGAGGAGAGCTACCCAAGACCCTGACTGAGATGTACATCCACTTCCTGGTGGTTCAGACCAAAGTGAAGGAGGTCAAGTATGATGGAGGAGCTGAGACAGATCCACACTGGAGTCCAGAGAGCAGGAAGATGATTGAGTCTCTGGGAAAACTGGCTTTTGATCAGCTGCTGAAAGGAAATATGATCTTCTATGAATCAGACCTGACAGAGTGTGACATCGATATCACAGCAGCCTCAGTGTACTCAGGAGTGTTCACACAGATCTTTAAAGAGGAGAGAGGACTGTACCAGGACAAGGTGTTCTGCTTCGTCCATCTGAGCGTTCAGGAGTTTCTGGCTGCAGTCTACATGATCCACTGTTACACCAACAGGAAGACAGAGGAGCTGGAGGACTTCCTGGGAGGAAACTACAATAAATCACCTCTGGATGAATTTCTGAGCAGTGTCATGATTAAATCCCTGGAGAGTAAAAATGGTCACCTGGACCTGTTAGTCCGCTTCCTTCATGGCCTCTCTCTGGAGTCCAACCAGAGGCTCTTAGCATGTCTGCTGGGTCAGACAGAGAACAGTCCAGAAATCACCCAGAGAACCATCAACAACCTAAAGAAGATGAACGCTGATAAAATCTCTCCTGACAGAAGCATCAACATCTTCCACTGTCTGATGGAGATGGACGACCTCTCAGTTCATGAGGAGATCCAAGAGTTCCTGAGGATAGATAACAGATCTGAGAAGAAACTCTCTGTGATCCACTGCTCAGCTCTGGCCTACATGCTGCAGATGTCAGAGGAGGTTCTGGATGAGTTGACCCTGGATCAGTACTACACATCAATGGAGGGACGACGGAGACTGATCCCAGCTGTGAGGAACTGCAGAAAGGCTAAGTGAGTCCTGATGTGATCATCAACAGAATCACAGTCAGTTGTATTTAGTCCCAGATGTTTTCCAGCTGTTTAAAGCTGTTCTTCTAGTTATTGACTCTTTTCTTTCTTCTCTTCTCTCTATCAGTAAGTTAGTTCAGCTGAAGCAGCCTCTGAGGCCTCACGTTACAATGATGAGAGGATATTGAAGGCTGTTTCTAGAGTACAGAATAATCCTGAAGTCAGTGAAGTGGCTCCACATCAACATCTATCTAAAGCTTGTTATAATCAACATGATCAACCTTAAACTACTGATCATCCCACACAGAGACTGACCCATCAATGTAGCATTTTATTGACTGAGTTCAATGTTTCATTTTAAGGAGAGAAGTCGAGTCACATGGTCTTGTTTTTACATCTTTGTTTTTCTTTGTTTCCTGTCTTGTTGCTGTAGAGAAGAGTTGAGGCAGGAAATGCTTTGGTCTGACTTGTTAAAGAGATGTGAAACGCACAAAGGTCAGAGTTTAGTTTGACAGATAAAACCCTGAGAACATCTTTGTGATGACTTGATGGTGAAAAGAATTCAACCTGATTGTTTGTTCATTGTGTTTGTGCTGGATAACTAAAGTTGAGCCAGTCCTGTGTCCTGTGTGTATTTCACCATGTTCATACTGAATGATGTCCAGGTCTGAGGTTGTTAAGTGATGGGCTTTATTTCTGTTGGACTAAAGACTAAATGTTCCACTTGTGGACTGAAGCTGACGGCAGCAGGTCGACAGCAGAGATCATCTTTCCAACTGGAACTGTTCACTGAGCTGAACTCAGTCATAAGATCCAGAGTCCATTAAACAGTGAAGACAGTCCAGATGTTTGTCTCATCCAGATGTCCTCATGATTGGATCAGATTAGAGTTGCCAATCGTCCCATATTTAGGAACAAAAGTACGCGTCCCATATTGAGCTGAAACAGGACGTGCTTTGTCCCGTATTACAGTGAGAATCCAAAATAGTGTAAAATGTCAATGGAATGAATGAATAACAGGACGCTTTATATGAACATTTACGGTAAACTTATTCCCAGGCCGTCTCCTGCTCTGTGACCTCTGTGATTGAGGTACTGTTGCTTGTGAAGAAGATACCAGAAGACAACTGTGAGGGGAAGTTCTTAAATGTCCCTTATTATGTTATATATTTGAGTTAACATTTGTGGATGCAATTAGATTGTATGTAAGGCAGAAGCTTGTGGTGTGGTCAGAAGCTCTGCCTTATGATAATCATGTGGTTGCAAATAATGAATGGATATGTGGTTGTATGCGCCATTAACATAAAGGAACTCACATTAAGGAGTTCATTTGAGTACCTCCTCTGTGTCCCGATGTTCTGGAAATTTGTCACTGTATGTCACACAAAGATTGTTACAGGAAGGTGAAGTGTTATGCGTGTCATGAGATGTATGTTGTGATGTTTGTACAATGAGTTTTGTCAAGTCATACGTAATCTCATCATGTGACTGCAGATAGGACCATTGTGTAGGTTAGTATAAAAGCAGCGAAGAGATCGCCTCTCTTCAGTCATCATCTGTCGCTTATGAGTAGCTCTTGCTTGCAACCAAAAAGGTTTCTAGAAACGAAATATTGTGTCACAACTTGGTATTTGACCAACTCTCAACTGCACTAGACAAGCAACTGACTTACAGTTGCCACGACACAACAAAGCAAAAACTTTTCCTCACACTTTCTGGTTTCTGTTGTATTCTGTTCATCTGCACATTCAACTAAACAAAAGGTCTGAGAGAGATGATGAGAATGATTGTTTCCTGTCAAACACAGTCAGAGAAGATGAGCTGAACCACTGATGTGGAGACAAAATGTCTAACAGCATGTGTCCAACTGTCCACTCATCAAACCCATCATGTTCATAGAAATGTCTTCTTCCATTATAACAGATTTTATTTATTTGTCTCATGACAGACTTTATAACTGTGGACTCTCAGAGAGTCACTGTGAAGTCGTGGCCTCAGCTCTGAAGTCCAACCCCTCCCATCTGAAACATCTAGACCTGAGTGGAAACAACCTGGAGAATTCAGGAGTGAAGCATCTGTCTGCTGGACTGGAGAGTCCAAACTGTAAACTGGAGACTCTGGTGTGAGTTTTCATTTATCTTCTTCTCAGGCTTCAGAAGAATGGAAATCCAGTTTAGATGAGTTCTCTTGTCAGGACTGTCAGATAGAAATGGAGCTCAAAGAGTTTAAATGAAGGAGCATCATGTTCCTGAACATCAGCAGGTATCTCCTCAGTCATCAGACGTGCACAGGTACGGGCTATTGTTGCTCAGGAAACAGCCCGTTTGCCCTTAGTAGCTGAGCTGCCCCTCTGGAGAGAGTGTCTTTTTATTTGTTGTTGTGTCTACATCAATACAATGAGCCCATAACTGGTAAAGCAGAAGTGTTTATTCATTCATTCATCATCTGTAACAGCTTGTTCCTGTGGTTGAACAGGAAGTGATAACGTGATCACCAGAGGTGGGAAGTAACGAAGTACAAATACTTTGTTACTATACTTAAGTAGATTTTTCAGGTATCAGTACTTTACTTGAGTATTTCTTTTTCTGACAACTTTTTACTTTTACTGCATTTGTACACAGATATCTGTACTTTCTACTCCTTACATTGTAAAAACAGGCTTGTTACTTTTTTTAACCTCCACGGATGACAAGACGTAAAAGACGTGACATGATGGGACATGACTAGAGCATTGGACTAGAGAAGGAAAGTCAATGATGTGCTCATAAAATCAGCGGCCTGTTGGTGATACCCGTTGCCCTGATGCTGATGCTGAAAGTCCCAGTCCCCTGTGAATCCATGGAAATTCACAGGGGACTGACAAACTGAGCCTAGAAGTAGACGAGTCGCTTACTAAAAAGGTGATCTATGCACATGAACACAGTTCTAAAGATAAATACCCTCTGATACCCTCCATCACACCTGTATTCCTGTGTTCTTCTTCTACTGGGTTGAACAGGCAGCCTGTTGACAGCGTTGCCAAGTCAGCATATTATAAGTGACTTTGGGCTTGTTTATCTGTAAAATCTGACTATTGGTCATCACGGGTCACGTTTTTTTGGGGCTCGTTTCTAAAGTGTAGTGTAGTGTTTCTTTGGGCTTGTTCCCTGATCCATAATCAGTTGTCAAGCAGATATTTTCCTTATGTTATTTAAACGTAGGAGTTCGTCTTGCCTGTCTCCACCTCCATTCTGCTTCTAATTGGCTCTGACCCAGATGGTAACGACTACGGGCCAATCAGTGGCAGAGCAGGGCAATCTGTTTGTTTCTAGTTAGGATGTTTAATTGAAAATACGCATGGATGATGCTGGGCTTTAGGAGAGTTTTTGAGGAACAAATGCCCGGGACAAAGTGGCTGAAATACGTGAAGAAATATATCAAAGACTGGGAGAAATATGAAGTTCCTGAAGCTCAGGGGAGAGAAAACATAAATAAACTGTGTACCGTGGTTTCTAACATGTTTTAATGTAGGCTAAAGCTGTGTACGTATGTTTAGGTATATAATTGTAATTTGATTTTAACCCAATGACACATACTGTATCAGGCATAGACCCGTATAGAACAGTCTATGGTACCAGGTTTTTGTGTTGGGGGCTGCAAAGTGACAAACCAGTTCTGGGTTGGCTAGGGTAGTTAATGTGTGATTGCAAGGTGTAAATGTCTTGGTTAGATTAAAACAGTGTGAATGCAAGGTGTATGAGATTCAGACGAGGCTGGAGACAGCTCTTTTACTTTGTTTTACTTTATACTTTTCTGTTCCGCCGGAAACGCCTAAAAATTAAAGAGCTCTGGAAACTTTCGTCGTGCCTCCGTTAAATTCTAAAGACGTTGCCCCTGGCAACCGATAGCGTCTCCTACCATCATGGCCGACCGGCTGACCTGGACACAAACCTCCTGAGACACCAAATCCAGGAAGAAGGAGGTCCTGGAATCAAAGAACTAATCAACAGTGTGTAGTCCAACATGTGTGAGGAGGAGATATTGATCCTGTAATGTGGTCAGCAGCATCTTATTGATCTGACAACATGAATAGTTGTCTGAATGTTGTACTGACGTTTGGATGATGTCTGTAGAAGGCTGACATGGTGAAGATCAACAATAACGTGAGGACAAAGTCACTCTACTCATTTTAGAGAACAGCTCATTGATCAGGACACATTTCAGACCTCAACACATCTGACTGATCATCAATCATTTCATCTTTTATTCTTTATTCAGACTGTGGAACTGCAGATTGTCAGAGATCAGCTGTGATTCTCTGGTCTCGGCTCTGAAGTCCAACCCCTCCCATCTGAAACATCTGGACCTGAGTAGAAACAACCTGAAGGATTCAGGAGTGAAGCATCTGTGTGGTTTTCTGAAGAGTCCAGACTGTAGACTGGAGACTCTGAGGTGAGTTCACTGTGTGTTACTGTTGTAGATCTGATATTAGGGCTGGGTGATATGGACCAAAAGTAATATCCTGATATATTTAGGCTGAATATCGATGTACGATATATAAGAATAACAAAAAACCTTCATTAGTCCCACAATAAGGAAATTGCAGTTTGCAATCCACAATGACAAAAGGGCCCAGTATCTTATGTTAGGAAAGGGGAAGTTGGCCATTTCTAGTGGCCAAGACAAAGAAATTAAAATTTCTATTACACTATAAAAGATAAACTAGAAAATTCCTGCGGAAAGTTTGACTGTGCCGATGATGTCACACCCCCAGGGAGGGATTCTAATGTTTTGGCAGATCACGTTTTGCACTGAGAACCTTTTCCCTCCACTTTCTGTGCACACCTGTGCTGTGTCTGCCCGTCAGGGCCCGTTGCCATGACTACGCGAGGCACACATGATATTCTATATGTTATACTCCCCTCTCTCCTGCACCCTAGGATTTGCCCTCCGAACAAATGCTTATATCTCAAAAACTACAAGTCCTATCAAGAAAACCAACACATTATCAGCGTCAGCCATCTTTCCTCTACAACTGAGTGCTGTTCCCACGCGTGTACTGCCAAAATTGTGGCCTCCATCGATTTAGAAAGAAAAGCATGCGACACGAAAAATCGACGAAAAATCGGCCTCGCTTTTCACATACACACACGGAGGAAAATTCTAAAACTGGTCGGCGCACTCCTCGCTCGGAGGAAGCTACAGTCCAAACCATACGTCCCACAATCAAACCAACACCATCTGAAAGCCAACAAAAATCCCTTTTTTGTATTTTTCATCTTTGTACCTCAAAAACTGTGGCCACCCCCGAAGAACTGTCAAATATTCAACCAACTGTTTTGGAGTTTTTACACCTTATGGTGTAATACTATTGCACATCTATCAGGTGTGTTGCCTAACAGCAGCAGGAAGGAAAGACCTTCTGTATCTTCACACATGGAGAGTAAAGCAGTCTGTCACTGAAGTTGCTCTTAAGTCCTGTCAGGTCTCCATGCAGGGGGTGGGACTCATTGTCCAGCATGGAGGACAGTTTAGCCAGGACTCTCCTGTCACCCACCTCCCTCACTGAGTCCAAGGGACAGCCTAGAACAGAGCTGGACTTCCTGATGATCTTATCCAGCTTCTTCCTGTCCTTCTCTGTGATGCCACTGTTCCAGCAGACCACTCTATACAGGATGGCTGATGCCACTACAGAGTCCTAGAAGGTCTTCAGGAGTGTCCCTTTCACTCCAAAAGACCTCAGTCTCCTCAGAAGGTAGAGTCTGCTCTGTCCCTTCTTGTAGAGTGGCTCAGTGTGGTGAGTCCAGTCCAGTTTGGTGTTGAGGTGAAGACTCAGGTACTTATAAGAGTCCACTTGCTAAATGTCCATTCGATGGATGTTCACTGGTGAGGGGAGGGCAGAACAGCGTCTACGGAAATCCACCACCATCTCCTTGGTCTTCCCCGCATTGATCCGGAGGTGGTTTCACACCAGTCCACAAAGTTCCCCGTCAGTCCTCTGTACTCTGCATCAACATCATCTCTGATGAGGCCAACAATCACAGAGTCGTCAGAGAACTTCAGCAGTACACAGCTGTCTGTGTTTTGTCTGAACTCTGCTGTGTAGAGGGTGTAAAGAAAGGGGACCAGGACAGTCCCCTGGGGGATACCTATGCTGCTGGTGAGCAGGTCAGACACACAGTTCCTGTTTCTCACAAACTGTGGTTGGTCTGTGAGGTAGTCCAGGATCCATGTAGACAGCTGGTGGTCCACACCCATCCTCTCCAGTTTGTCCCTCAGAATCACCGGCTGGATGGTGTTGAACGCACTGGAGAAAATCAATAAAGGTGATTCTCACAGTGCTGCCGGGCTCTTCCAGGTGAGAGAGAGCTCGGTGTAGCAGGAAGATAATGCCGTCCTCCACTCCAACATTAGGACAGTAACTGTCGTGGGTCCATGGAGGGGCCCACCTCAGAGTGGAGATGTCCCAGTATCAGTCTCTCCAGTGTCTTCATCAGGTGGGATGTTAGAGCCACCGGTCTGTAGCTGCTGACGTCTTTAGGGTGCTATGTTTTAGGCACCAGTACCATGCACGAGGTGTTCTAAATCTGTGGTACCACTCTCAGCTCAAGGCTCAGGTTGAAGACATGCTCTGTAAGTCCACACAGTTCATCTGCACAGGACTTAAGGAGCCTGGAGCTGATACCATCCGGTCGAGCTGCTTTCCTCTCTTTTATCTTCCTGAGCTCTTTTCTCACCTGGTCTGCTGTGAAGGACAGGGGTGGGAAATGAGTGGCTCCATCCTGGTGTGAAGATGTGACTACATGGTCTGGTGAGCCAAAGGTGAGTGAGGAGGGCATAAGCCAGGTGTCAGCAAGTGAGGGAGCAGCTGCATGAGGGGAGGAGTGGGTGCTTGATCAAACCTATTGAAATGTAGATCGTTTACCCACTGCTGATCCCCCTCAAACTGTTACCGTGCACTCACACTGAAAGCGACAGAGGCGATCTGAGCGACGAGCGACCATTCATTTTCAATGTACACAGGCGACGAGGGGCGTTTGGGGCTGACGAGGAACGCCTGGCCATATTTCCTGTCCGGCTCTATATAATCCCGCCTTCCTAGCTTTCTCGCTCTCTCTCGACATGCTCTGCACTCGCCGGTGGCACTAAACTAGCGTGCCTGTGTGTTGTTTGGTTTATCTCATTTCACACTAACGACATGCACCACACATTAACCAACACATCCATACCTTCACCTACACCGCTGACACTGATTTCCACATACCATCTATTTTGTGCTTTATTCGAGTGTACAACTCCTATTTTGTTGCGGCCAACGAGCCGGTCCTAACACATATACTAACCAATTTCTCCTCCACACACTCTGCAGACGTTGTTGCTCCTCCTCTGTGCATGACAGAGGAGGGACGGGGGGAGCAGTGCAGAGAGCTCCGGGTCAGCAGCTTGATGGAGCAAGGATCACAGCGCTAATTTAAACTATATCTATATACGAGATATAGTTTAAATACTGTATCACATTAAAACATATATCCATATATTTATTAATGTGATATATCGCCCAGCCCTATCTGATATGTTTAATCACCAACTGAATTTAATGTATTTTATGTAAAACTTTATTGTTCCTCAAAATGAAGATAAATACAAACTCATTTAAAAAATGTTGAGCTTCATTCCTGGTCAACACACACATTGATGAGGACACATTTAAAACCTCAACACATCTGACTGATCATCAATCATTTCCTCTTTTATTCTTTATTCAGATTGATGCTCTGCAGTTTGTCAAAGTTCAGCTGTGATTCTCTGGTCTCAGCTCTGATGTCCAACCTCTCCCATCTGAAAGATCTACACCTGAAAGGAAACGACCTCAAGGAATCAGATGTGAAGCAGCTTCTTGAGCTTGTGAAGAGTCCAGACTATAAACTGGAGAATCTGGAGTGAGTAGAGGGTTCCAGTCAGTCCATGCTGCTTTCATCAGTATTGTCCCAAACACAGTTAATATCAAAGATCCAGTGTTTCCTGTAAACCTGCAGCTTCTCAGTGAAGCTGTGAGAGGAGAATGGAGACAGGCTTCAGGATTGGACAGAAAGACAGAGAGAGAGACAACAGTCAGCCAATCAGATGAGCCAGAAGCTTGTTGTGATCATGTGTTTGAGTTGATGTGAAGATGACTGTTGTTGTTGTGTTGATGTGTCCAGGAAATAAAGCTGGATTCCAGCTGACAGCCTTCCAAGATGTATAGAGACAGTGGTGGTCATTCATCAAATGTGATGAACAACTGATCACAGCTCTGAGATCAGTCTGACTGAAGCCTGCCCAGAACCAGCATTACATTTAGTAACCATGAGCAGAGTCATCACATGTGTCATTAGTTTGATCAGATCTCTTCAATGACAGCCTCCATGTTTATTAGTTAGCTGATCTTTGTTTACATGGAGCAGCAGTAAATCCATCACTAAAGTGTTGGTGCAGTAATGAAGCGTTCAGGACTCTCAGCAGTTTATTAGTGAAATGTGCAGAGGAAACAGAGTTGATGCTAAAAGTCTCTGCAGGTCTGTGTGTGTTCACTCCAACACGTTAACATGAAGCTGAAAGGAAGCTGGCTGAGCTCCACAGCTGCTTCACTGCTGCTCTGAACAGGACTGAAGTCCCTGCTGCTCTTTCTACGGGATGTGATGATGAAGGGAGACTCTGGGAACACTCCTTTACCTCCTCTCTTCTTTCTCCTCCTCTATACAGGTGGTGGTAACAGTAAACAGGACGGTGTGTGTTGAGAGAGGATGAGGTGTGTCCTGATGATCCAGAGGTTGAAGCAGACTCTGACTGGACCATGTTACTGGGAGGTGGAGACAAGAGCTTCATCCACATGGTCTCCATTTAAGACCATCAACAGAGCTGCACTTCAACTCTTCACAGAGCTCCAACAAATCAAGTCCAGTCCCTCATGAATGATTCAGACACATGTCAACCTGCGAGCATCAACAGTCCTTCCTGTTGTTGTGTAGATGTTTGTTCCATGTCTTCTCTTGTCTCTGTAGAAACAGTAGATTCCAGATGTTTTTACTCCTGTTTCATCCACATATTTATTGTGTTGGAGCGAGCAGCAGCTGCTTTATCTGTCATTGGTTATTGGTTGGTGAGTGTTTCCTGTTTGTAGAACTGGTGGTGAACTGTAGGAACAGGTGAGTTTAGAGACTAAAAGATGATTTAAAAGCAGCTGAAGATAAAACATGAAGCTGTGGACTGTAAAGCTCACAGTCAGACCAGAGTCTCCATCAGATCCATGCTGGAGCTGGAATGAGTCTTCTTCAAAACCAAAGGACATCTCTTTTCTGTCTCTACCCGGCTGGCCTTAGGCAGATGGGTTCCTCCATATGAGCTGAGTTCTGTTCAAGGTTTCTTCCTGTTAAAGAGAGTTTTTCCTGCCACCATCTCCTTCAGGCTTCTCTGTAGGTTTCAGGCCGGGTTTTGTAAAGCGTCTTGAGACAATTTGTATTGTTATTGACGCTAGAGGTCGACCGATTAATCGGTTTGGCCGGGTTAGGGTTAGGGATTAATCTGCATCGGCCGAATTTGGCGCCGATAGTTGCCGATAGATCACTGAGGGGCGGGGCTGCTCTTCACACACAGCGAGAGAGAGAGAGAGGGCAGCAGAGAGGAGTTAAGTGATCTGTGGAGAAGACAAGTCGACTGGACGACAACACGTGTCATTGTAAGTAGGGATGCTCCGATCAGGGTTTTTTGCCCCCGATCCGAGTCCGAGTCCTTTGACTTTTGAGTATCTGCCGATACCGAGTCCCGATCCGATACTCTGTGTTTGTTTTTTAAGTGCCGAATTAAGTTTGTGGTATTAAACGACGCTTTGTCCTTACCACCCCTCGATATTCCAACTTTGCAAATTTGACAGTTTGCAACTGCATCGTTCTCCTCACATACTTTAAAATACTTCCACACAGCAGACATGGTGCGCCACAACTCGCCACTCCGCTTCAAAACAAACTAGCATGCTGGTCTTCTGCACATGCGCATGCCGTAAACGGTGGTAGTAAATACTCATTTTATTTTTTATTTTTTTGAATCACCAATAGCCCATATATCAACAATCTAATACAAATAATGACTAAATAAATATATATAAAACCGATCTCTGATCGGGTCGTAACGTCCGAGTCCCGATCGAGTCTTCAGTTGCGTGATCGGCCCCGATTTCCGAGTCACGTGATCGGATCGGTACAACCCTAATTGTAAGTGAAATAAAACCTTCACAAGTTGAAAGTCAACAAACATAACCTCCTTCGCAGAGGCAATAAGTACCACTAGTTCAACGAGCATAAACGTGCATCATATTTCAGCATAAACAGCCACATCTCAACCGGCATGATTTAGCCTACATGAGCTTGTTAAGCTAACAACAGTTAGCTTGTTAACAGGCTAAAATGAAAGCTGTCTGTGTGTTGTCTCTTCATCTTAGTTTGCCATGAATCTTAAAATTTGGGTATTTCTTGTAAATTCTTTAGTTTTAAGAAAGAACAGGACTGTTAAGAGTATGGATAAGATAAAGAAAAAATCCTAGCATACCATCCCTATAGCTGGTTAATGGTTGCAGCCTGACTATGGGAGGATGAGAATAGTCAATCACAGCTATTAGCTATATGTTATTATTTAAAAAAATCTATTAATACATTTTTATCCATTAGCTATAGCCTATTGAGTTCATTTTTGAATAATCTGGCCCACAGCATGAATCTGCAAAGTACGTAGAAGACTACTGGTATTTGGGAAAGTTCTTTAAGTATCTGGAATGTCCTATGTTCAACATGGTTCCTGAATGCACCATTTTCTTGTATGGACAGGTGTCAGTCTGTTTGATTAGCTAATCAGTGATGTTCAAGTTAACCTACCTGGTAACCAAGTGGATGGGACTGAGAGGAAAGAGATGGAGCGAGACAGAAAGTCACCTCTAAAACTTCAATAATCTATATTTATTTAAGTTGGTGTGATTTCATTCCGTGTCTGCCTGCACACTGTGCGAATTACCCCACCATATTTGGGGGGTACTGCTCCTTCACTTCTATGACCATCATGGTCTTCTACTGTATCAACCCCCACCATGATCGCAAAAACACATCCAAGGTCTAAACATGCGACAAATTGATCATCAGTATCTCATTATTGCTATTATAGATCCAAAGAGATCTGTTTGATCAACTTCCAAAAGTTAGAATAGTTGAATACACTGAAATACTATTCTAAGGAGTATAATACTGCCTATTTCATGAAATCTTGATTTGGTTCATCATTAGACCTGGAGGTAAGGCAGAACTTTCTCATATGCTGGGATAAACTGAAACCAATTTTCTATTATATCTATTACATTTCTATTATATTTTCTATGGTGGTAGTTAGTGTCAGTAAATCAACACGTAAATCAACATGACTCTGAGATTTGTGAAACCTGATCAATCCTTTTAATGTGATCCATTGGCATACTATGAAAAAACATACTACCAGAACAACAGAGCGGTAGCCCACAAAAATCAGATACCCAGGGTATCATCAACACCACAGTATGTAGCCTACTGTACAAAATGAGTCACATATACACAAATATTATATACACACAGAAGTTATGCACTATGCTTGAAGTGCATCACTGAAAACTGAAATACTGCAAGTGACTATTTATTGCAACACTCACTCACTTAAAACATTGACCACAGAGGTCTGGGTTTTCCCTCTTTTGCCTTCCTGCCTGGCACCCATGATTTAGAAAGGCGATGTCCTGCCTTTACCCAGGACATCACATATGGAGCAGGGTTAAAGACCTCCAAAGGAGGACCATTAAGGTCCACAAAAAGCAGAGAGGACATACTCTTTGCACGAAGTTTGTTTCGTGTTTTTCTGTCTGTATCATTGACTGCAGAAAATCCCCGCTCACATTCAGCAGAGGTAGCCAAATAAGTGTGGCTTGCAATGAGAAGTTGTTTCAGGGTTGCTCCCTGCTGTGTCCCTTGTAATTTATAAGCTCTGAACTCCTCCACTGTTTCCCTCCCTGGCTCACCAAGGAGCTTTGCCAATGTATGGACCTCAGTCTCTCCATACAGTACTAATTCCTCACGGTTTTCTGGCCAGCTAGACTTGTCAAGTGGCTGGAGGATGCAAATGAGGTCATCAGCTGGCATTCGGGCTGTCAGATTGTCCACTACCGCTTGATAAAATTGTTGGCTATTTATCTTTCCTGCTCTGTCACCAACAATGTTCACCCCCTTAAAAACACCAACTGACAAGCCTTGTTGTGCCTTTGCTGCTGACTTTCCTCCTTGTGATTTCATGGCATTTAGAATCTCAGTTGTCTGTTTGACGTGGTGGTAACTCTGGACAATGGTTGTCTCCCGTTTTTGTAGTTTTAGTGACAGGGACTGCAGTTCACGTAGGACATCCTTCATGCAGGCTAAGTCATGCACAAAGCTGGCATTGCTAAGGTACTTCAATAGTCCCAGGAACTTTTTCCTCACCTTGTCAGAGTTGGCAGAATTTTCACTTTCAATCTGGAAAAGTCTAGCCAGAGCAGGGTAGTTCTTCCAGACAGCTCGTACAGTGTTAAAGCTGCTGGCAACCCACCTGATTGTAAAGATCTCCCCTATCTTGAGAATTTGAACATTGAGCTCATCTGCTACCTCTTGTAGCAATCTGGCAAGTTTGTGAGATTGATTAAATAAACTGTACAACTTGGAGATGAATATTTCAAAATGATTGCAGGCAGCCAGGGATTTTAAGGAGTCATGGACAGCCAATTCCAACCTGTGAGCCATGCAGTGGATGGATTTTAGCTTTGGGAATTCAGTTTTAAATCTAGCAATGACACCAGACTTGCATCCTGTCAAAACTGAGGCCCCATCAGTTGCAATGCTTATGAGATTTTTTTGTAAGAAGGCATCATCTAATCCTGCTGTCTTTAGGCTTTGCCTCAAAGCATCATATATGGCACTGGTGTCTGTACCCTCCTTCAATTCAACAAGATCTAAGAAGATGTTTTCAACATCTCCATGCCCTGTGACATCACACCTGATAAATATGATCAAATATGCCAGGCCAAAAATTGTGCTCTCATCAACTGTTAATGAAATGCGTGATTTTTTTTCTTTTATGTTCTTGACCAGCACTTGCTTCATTTCTTTGGCAATGTGGTGAACATTCAAGCTAAAATACTGCAGTCAGAGAATATCAGTATTATGGGATGTGGACAGTTGTAGTTAGTGACAGTTACCACTGGAGGGCAGTGATCATCATAGTTTCTCTGTGTTTGGATCATTAAACTGAGATCATGCAGTTCATCGTTTCATGCAGTTCATCAAATCTATCAACGCAATTTTAAAACCTGGTCTATAGTTTGAAGTCGGCACTTTCTACAAAAGTTGAAACGGAGACTGAACAACGCTGCATCTTGATGCTACGTCGTCTGAAATCGCTCATGTGATTTGAACGCACCATCGACTCCAGAGGGTTAATGTGTGTCTATGTCTTCAAAAACAACATTCTATATTAATTATTAGTTTGAAATGTGAAGGAGGAAATAGAAAAGCATTCTGGTATAGTATGATATAAAAACCATATATTATAGTAGGTCATCTTCTAGAAGCTCATGGCTTTGACTTCTCTCAGTGTCAGTTCAGATGTTAACGGAAACAAAGTGATTTAAAGTCTATATCTATGTTTTATTAAATAGAACAAAAGATGGTTGACCGGTGATGACAGGTGATCACTTCTCATTTTACAGCTTCCTGGACAAAACATTTCTACAGTTTCTACTCGCTCTGACTGAGAAAATGAAACTTGCAGACGTTTTGTCTTTGAATAAACAACCCGTCATCTTTAACATTTTCATTTTTACCTTTAATAATTAATCTATACATCAAACACACTTCACTCAAAGCTGGAGACGACACCACAAACTGGTAGAAAATGTTCATTTCTTCTTTAACATCAATGATTTGAAGGTGTGTACTCTTCATCAGAACTCTTCATCCTCCTCTTTTTCTTCCTCATCCTCCTCTTCCTCTTCCTTCTCCTCCTCTTCCTCCTCTTCCTCCTCATCGTCTTCCTCCTTCTCCTTCTCCTCTTCCTCCTCTTCATCTTCTTCCTCCTCCTTTTCCTCCTCTTCCTCCTACTCTATCTCTTCTTCCTCCTCCATAAATTAAGCTAAATGTTCTTCCTCTTCCTCCTCCTCCTCCTCCTCCTCCTCCTCCATAAATGAAGCTAAATGTTCTTTCCCCTCCTCCTCTTCATCATCCAGTATCTGAACTACACCAATCTCTTTCTAGATCAACATGATCTTAAAACCACTAAAGCTGATCATGTTTACATCCTTATAAACACTTTTTTATCACACTCACTAGAGAAATGTTGTTTGAACTCGTCCTTCAGCGCCCTCAGCGTTTTAGTTTTCACTTTCTTAAGCTTTATCAGCCATTTTCATTCCTGTTAAATTCAGTTTCTACTTTGTGATTTTACTCCATTTTCATTGGACACAGCTGGTAAAGGTCAAAAGTCTTGATTGGTTTTGGTTCCAAATCTAAAAAGAGCTGCAGAACAGGTAAGTGCTGAGCCAGGTTGATGCTTTAGAGCCAAAGAAAGTCTAAACCGCTATCTGCAGCGCCCCCTGCTGTGTGGACGCCAGCGTATCAACATGCTGCTCATTAACTGGAACTAAGAATTCATCATTTTAGCAGCAACTCAGAAGCATTTAGTGATTAATTCACGCCTTTTCTACTCATCAATGTTTCTATTCATGTATATTATTAAGAATAATCAAAACGTTCTCCTGGTTTGATGCTGATCAACCAGAGAATTGAACTCATTTCTGTGTCTAAATGTTTTAATTGTAAAATCAGGAGGAAACTGACCCAGATCAAAAAAGTTGATGAACTGATGGACTAATATCCTGGGATTTAGAAGTGAACATAAACACATGAATTTATCAATACTGTGCTCTACAAATATAGCCTGTATAAAAACAGGCAGCACCTCAGCACCATCAGTAGCATTTAATAGTACTCCACAGCGTGTTGTTAGATGGGATAGTGTAGCAGCTAAAGGTCTAATACCTTTATCAGATAGTTGATGTGCAGCCTCCTTCTCTCTGTTACCACAGGATGTTTAGTGAAGTTGTTAACTGACTGCTGTCCAGAGGATTTGGACCGTTCCTCTGCTAGCGTTAGCCTTAGCATGTCTCTGTCGCAGTAGTACTTTAGTTGTATTTCAGGACAGACATGTCACGGTAGTATGGGAGTCTAGGAGGCATCTGTGTTGTTATTGTCACGTGATTAGTGACTACTCCACATGATGCTTAAAGAGTCATGGTACAGCAGTAAAGTCCACTAGTCGGTACAAGACCTAATGTGGACTTCAAGTCTTCAACTCTAAATGACTGGTGGGAGTTTAGGGTTTCTCTTCTGGTGGGAGAGGTCCCAGGTTCAAATCCAGGACCAGCCCATCTCGTGGGGCAGTAGTGACTGGAAAAGCAGCTTTGGCAGGTTCTTCATCATACAGGTTTATCCTAAAAATAATAAGACGCATAAACGCACACAAAACAGGAAACAGGAAGCGTTCGTGTTACGCATCCTCTCCAGTTTCCTGGTTTCAGTTTAGTTCCTCTTTCTCCAGGGTCGTATTGCAGATATTTTTCTCTCCGTATCAAACTCCGTCTGAAGGTAATGAAGCAGTTTTGAATGTTTTCTTGGTTAACATCAGATGTCAGCAGAAATCTGCAGCTCCATAAATTCACGTTAATCTGAGTCAGAGCTGAAAGTCCAGAGTCTGGAGGAGGACTGGTATGAAACCGATCCTCCATTTCTAGTCTCTGCGTGATCAGCGCCAGACCTGCTTCCTAAATCTGATTTCAACTTATTTGATTATTTCCATCCATGACACAGTCTTTGATTTGAAATCTGTCTCTAGAAGTTTGACCTGCTTTTCTAACGGGAAGCGCTGAAAGTAACTAAGTACTTTTACTCCAGTTCAACATAGAGACGCTTTCTACATGATATACACATTCAAAGAGTTTAAAACATGGAATGGACATGAGATATGTTGTGTTCATATGTAAATCTATGTCTGATATCTAGAGTTTTCTATCTAGAAGGTGAATCTATTAAAGACTCAGTGGTGTTTCTTGTCACCTCCTCAGTATATGAATGAAAACATATTAGTGTGAGATTGTGTTTCTCCTGGTCCCACTGTGCTACATATCTGCTGACAAGACACCACAACATGTTACAAGACAGAATACAAAAGGAATAAATGAACAGAAGGTTTACTAGTATATGAAGAATGTGTCTAAAAATATATACAAGATATTTAATGTCTGGATAAAATATAGAAAGTCTATGAACTGGAAGATGGTATAAAATATATACGTTGATCATGATGGAGCTGAGTTTGTTGATAGTCTCAGTGTCAGTGAATGCATCATGTGTGTCCTCCATGGCTCCATCCACTGGACGGATAGTAGAAGTACAGCAGCTGATGAATAAGAGCCAATCAGTGGAGGATCAGCTGATCTGATTACAGCATGAATGATTAATGTTTCAGCAGCATGGACCAGAGAGAGGACAGACTGGAGGGACCTGGACCTGGACCTGGACCTGGACCTGGACCTGGACCTGGACATGGACCTGGACCTAGAGCTCGAGCCAGCTTTGTGTCCTTGAAGAGCAACCGGTCAGAGGGAATTTTTAGTAAATTGCAACAGAGTCAAAGGTAAGTTGTTAATATTTTATCAGAATTAAAGGTTTTTAATCAAAGAGAATTTTCATGAATAGTTTATCTAATTTAATCAGTGATGTTTTCTATCAGGACCCGTCAGAGACAAGAGTCTGATCACCATGAACCCAGCTATGTGTCCTTGAAGAGCGACTGGTCCAAGGACATTCCGATTGGTTCTAAAGGAGGACGTGGTTCTGGTCCAGAGAGGTAAAGTGTCAGTCTCTTCTGATGGTCTTTCATCTCTCTTCCTCTTTGGGTTAAAGCTGGTTCATCACTCTTGCGTCACTGAGTTTATACAACACGTTTGTTTCATCCTTTTACTTCTGACGTCTTTGCTATGAATTTATTCTCATCCGTTTTTATCCAACATGCACATTTATCTGTGGTGGTTTAGTTTCAGGATCCAGCAGCAGAGACCAGACTCTCCTAGACCTGGACCTGGATCTGGACCTCGATCACGATCTGGATTTGGACCTGGACCTGGACCTGGACCTGGACCTAGTTCTAGACCTGCACCTAGACATAGACCTAGACCTAGACCTGAATCTGAATGTGGATCTGGAGCCAGCTGTGTGTCCTTGATGAGTAACCGGTCCAAAGGAATGATTTTTGATTTTAAAGGGGGATGTGGTTCTGGTCCAGAGAGGTAAAATGTCAGTAAATCTGTCTGTCTTGAGGAGCTGATGGTTCTACTTTCATTCATTCAGATTCAGATTCAGATTCAGAAAACTTTATTCCTCGGGGGTGACAAGTGAGCAGTATGATGTGGAAGAACAAGACACTTTTAAGGAGCAAAAAACAAAAACTAGAACAACAGAAATTATCTCCAGATAACTGCATTAAATCAGCTGGTGCCCACTTACTGCTTCAAACTTTTCAGTGACACTATTGCAGACTTTTTACCTTCCTCTTGTGATTTTATTGTGGATAGTTTTTACAGTAAACTAAGATCAGCCCTGGACACAGTGGCCCCATTAAAACTGACAAAGATCACTACCAACCCAACACCTCCCTGGAGAAATGAAGAAATCAAACTGTTAAAGAGAAACTTTTAAATCGCAGCAAGAAAATGGAGAAAGAATAAACTAGTGGTCCGTTTTCAAATGGTCTGTGAAAAACAAACCATCTACAATAAGACAATTAAACAAGCAAGACAGGCATACTTCTCAAAATGAATAACAGACAACAAGAACAATCCAGAAACACTACTTTCAGCAACTGATGGTTTAATTAACCCTGTTTTTAATAAGTCTAGCAGTATGTCAGCCAGCCCCACATGTGAAGAATTTACAGTCCACTTCAGGAGTAAAACACAGAGGATCAGATAAGATCTGTGTCAGTACCAGCGTATGAATTTTATCACCCCAGAACCTTTGTTTCTATGAGAGGAAACGCTAGAGGAGTTTGTCCTGGTTGATGCTGAGATGCTTAGAAAAGTTATTTCCCAACTAAAACCATCCCCACATCCCTTTTTTAAAGTTAGTTAGTTGCTGCAGTCATCAGCTGAATAGTAATTAGAAAAGCTTTCCTGCCAGTATGGTGGTGTTGTGATTGCTGGTACAGGGTGACGGTGTACTTTCACCCTGCACCGACCAGGATGCCAGAAGAGCAACTCATTAGCACTCAAATGCTGAGTGGAGGACGTGTGAAGGTTCTTTATGTTTCTTGCTAAGATGAGTGTCTGTTGGTCGTGTATGTGTGATAGAGTTCTGACAGACAGGCCAATGATCTTAGAGCAAACCCAGACAGTGCTCTGCAGCCAGTTTCTGTTCTGGAGGTTGATGGAGTGGAACCAGCAGGTTATGGAGAAAGTGACCATGCTCTCAGTGAAACTGGAATAAAAAGTCTGTAGAATGTTTCTGAGTTTCTTAACGAGGTATTGCCATTGCTGACACCCAGAAACAACTGGTCTTTCGTCTCTCTTCCTCTTTGGGTTAAAGCTGGTTCATCACTCTTGCGTCACTGAGTTTATACATCACGTTTGTTTCATCCTTTTACTTCTGACGTCTCTGCTTTGTATTTCTTCTCATCAGTTTTTATCCAACATGCACATTTATCTGTGGTGATTTAGTTTCAGGATCCAGCAGCAGAGACCAGACTCTCCTAGATCTGGACCTGGATCACGATCTGGATTTGGACCTGGATCTAGTTCTAGACCTGGACCAAGACATAGACCTAGACCAAGAACTGAATCTGAATCTGGATCTGGAGCCAGCTGTGTGTCCTTGAAGAGTGACCAGTCCAAAGGAATGATTTTTGACTTTAAAAGAGGACGTGGTTCTGGTCCAGAAAGGTAAAGTGTCAGTAAATCTGTCTGACTTGAGGAGCTGAGGATAAATAAACGTTGACTTGCTCATGTCTGTTTCATCTCTGCTGCTTAGATGTTGTAGATGTTTCCTCGGAAGATAAACAGATGTTGATCTCAAACAACACAGACACACTCAGCCTTACAGGAGGAGACAGATAAGAGAATGATCTTTGAAGCAGAGAAGTGTCTTCAATCTTTAATCAGCTGTTCAGTCTGTTTCCATGGAGACAAGTCTTCATTGTGTTTGACTGTGGACCAGAGAGAGAGAAGATGAGGTCTGTCTGAGGAGAGGAGGAGCTAAACTAATGCTAAGCTAACCAGAGTTCATATAGACACAGTCTGCACATTAGTATGAAACACTGAGGAAGAGAGTCAGCAGCTCCACGTCTGAGGCCTCGGCCTGCAGGTCTTCTTCATGGTAGAGACTCAGATGAAACTCATCAGCTGTAACGCTGCAGAGGAAGTGGAGCTGGAGAATAAAAACTCCTGGTTCATCTACGTTCTAGTCTTCATGGACACTTGATGGTGATCTTTGGTTTATTCCTGGAAGAGTGAACATTGTTATGTCTGTGTAGGTTCTCAGGCATCCAGGTCATGGTAATCCAAAAAAGGTTTCAAAAAAGGCAACTGGACTTGTAGATTTTGGAGAAGACGTTTAGCTTCTTTGAAGAAGCTACTCGGATGAGTGGTGAAACGTCTTCTCCAAAATCTACAAGTCCAGTTGCCTTTTTTGAAACCTTTTTTGGATGAACATTTTTATGTCCAGAAACTAAACTGAGACAAAGACGTCGGGACTAGAAGACGTTTCCTCCAAGTGTTCAACTCTAAATGACTGGTGGGGAGTTTAGGTTGTTATCACCTGAAGGTCACATGACTAGAGTCTGTTAATGACCTGATACTCACCTGGACCTGGACTTGGAGGACCCTGTTCTGATGAACCTGCTGGCTCTCTGATGATCCATTAATGTCCAGAGACTCCTCAGATGTTCAGAACATGTGGACATTGTTGTCCCTTGTCCTTCAGGTGTAGGTGGACAGCTGAGTCCTGACCTGAAAACCTTGTTTGAGTCGTAGAGAAGATAAACTCAGGATTAGTTGGGGGGAAGGACATCCAGGCTATTTTGTGTAGACACTTTGTTTGTAAGTGTCCAAAGTTAAAATAGTGAAATATGTTTGAGGAGACAAAGAAACAGCTGATGGCTCTGAGGTGAAGAACATGTGCCTCACTAGGATTATCATATGATCAGTCAGAAAGTCTGAGGTTTCTTAATGTTTCTGTCTGCTGTTTTCTGTGTGGCTGATAATGGCCTGTCAGTCACTCACTGTGGACTGGTGAACGTTTTACAGTCTTCAGTTTCTGGCTCTGGGTTCCTTCTCCTGCTGATTCATCAGGGAGGCAAAGCTTTATGAAACAGCTGCAGACTGAGCTGTTGATGGTCAGTGGGATCAGCAGGACTAGTAAACCTTTACCACTACAGAGACTCATCTGATTCACTCTTCACATCCACATACCACTCCAGGGACATTTACCTTGTGTTTGTCTCTATGTGGACAGACATGATGAGAGCTAATTGTTGATGATTGGTCCACAGAGTCCACCAGCAGAGCTCAGAGGTTCTCAGTGGTCAGTCTGCCCAGCAGCATCAGACACAGCTGGACTCCATCTTTCTGGTCTGTACATGTACAACAACTACTTTCCATCATCTCCATGCTGCACTTTGTAAACCAGTGGATTGTCAGTGTGTCCAACATGGATCTGATGTTTGTCTCCATGATTTCAGTCTGCTTGTGTCATTCATATGGTATTCTGTTCCAGCTGCTGGAGGACAACATCATCACATTTGTGAAGAACCAACTGAAGAAGATCCAGAAGGTTCTGAGTCCAGATTACCCAGAATGCTCAGAGAGTCAGAGGGAGGATGAGGAGGTGTTGGAGGGTGAGGATGAAGAGCAGAGGAGGAGCAGCAGAGATTCATTTCTGGAGATCACAATGAACTTCCTGAGGGGAATAAAGCAGGAGGAGCTGGCTGATCGTCTGCAGAGCAGTAAGAGGATTTCTCTAAACGTTGAAGCTGCTGGAGAAATGGGACATTTACTAATGTCTCCAGAGATGAACCAAGATATATTCACACACTCATTCTTTAGAGCAATGACATGTTGGAATATTTACTGGAGAGATTATTCATTCATCTTATTTCTTGTTTCTTCATTCAGGACTTTGTGGACGTAAAGTTAAATCTGCTCTGAAGGAGAAGTTCCAGTGTGTGTTTGAGGGGATTGCTAAAGCAGGAAACTCAAGCCTTCTGAATGAGATCTACACAGAGCTCTACATCACAGAGGGAGGGACTGCAGAGGTCAATGATGAACATGAGGTCAGACAGATTGAAACAGCATCCAGGAAACCACACAGACCAGAAACAAGCATCAGACAAGAAGACCTCTTTAAAGCATCACCTGGAAGACATGGACCAATCAGAAGGGTGATGACAAAGGGAGTGGCTGGCATTGGGAAAACAGTCTTAACACAGAAGTTCACTCTGGACTGGGCTGAAGACAAAGCCAACCAGGACTTCCTCTTCATATTTCCATTTACTTTCAGAGAGCTGAATATGTTGAAAGAGAGAAAGTTCAGCTTGGTGGAACTTGTTCATCACTTCTTTCCTGAAACGAAAGAAGCAGGAATCTGCAGCTTTGAAGAGTTCCAGGTTGTGTTCATCTTTGACGGTCTGGATGAGTGTCGACTTCCTCTGGACTTCCACAAGACTGAGATCCTGACTGATGTTACAGAGTCCACCTCAGTGGATGTGCTGCTGACAAACCTCATCAGGAGGCACCTTCTTCCCTCTGCTCGCCTCTGGATAACCACACGACCTGCAGCAGCCAATCAGATCCCTCCTTACTGTGTTGACATGATGACAGAGGTCAGAGGGTTCACTGACCCCCAGAAAGAGGAGTACTTCAGGAAGAGATTCAGAGATGAGGAGCAGGCCAGCAGGATCATCTCCCACATCAAGACATCACGAAGCCTCCACATCATGTGTCACATCCCAGTCTTCTGCTGGATCACTGCTACAGTTCTGGAGGATGTGTTGGAAACCAGAGAGGGAGGAGAGCTGCCCAAGACCCTGACTGAGATGTACATCCACTTCCTGGTGGTTCAGACCAAAGTGAAGAAGGTCAAGTATGATGGAGGAGCTGAGACAGATCCACACTGGAGTCCAGAGAGCAGGAAGATGATTGAGTCTCTGGGAAAACTGGCTTTTGATCAGCTGCTGAAAGGAAACCTGATCTTTTATGAATCAGACCTGACAGAGTGTGACATCGATATCAGAGCAGCCTCAGTGTACTCAGGAGTGTTCACACAGATCTTTAAAGAGGAGAGAGGACTGTACCAGGACAAGGTGTTCTGCTTCGTCCATCTGAGCGTTCAGGAGTTTCTGGCTGCAGTCTACATGATCCACTGTTACATTAACATGAAGACAGAGGTGCTGAAGGACTTCCTGGGAGGAAACTACAATAACTCACCTCTGGATGAATTTCTAAACGAAGTCATGATTAAATCCCTGGAGAGTAAAAATGGTCACCTGGACCTGTTGGTTCGCTTCCTTCATGGCCTCTCTCTGGAGTCCAACCAGAGACTCTTAGGAGGTCTGCTGGGTCAGACAGAGAACAGTCCAGAAATTATCCAGAGAGCCATCTACAACCTGAAGAAGATGAACACTGATGAAATCTCTCCTGACAGAAGCATCAACATCTTCCACTGTCTGATGGAGATGAACGACCTCTCAGTTCATCAGGAGATCCAAGAGTTCCTGAAGTCAGAGACCAGATCAGAGAAGGAACTCTCTGAGATCCACTGCTCAGCTCTGGCCTACATGCTGCAGATGTCAGAGGAGGTTCTGGATGAGTTGAACCTGAAGAAGTACAGAACATCAATGGAGGGACAACGGAGACTGATCCCAGCTGTGAGGAACTGCAGAAAGGCTGAGTGAGTCCTGATGTGATCATTAACAGAATCAGTGTTAGTAGTTTAGTTCTTCAGACGTTCTCATTCTTCTTCAAACAGTGTTCCACTTGTTCACTGCAAACATCACAGTCAGTTGTATTTAGTCCCAGATGTTCTCCAGCTGTTTAAAGCTGTTCTTCTAGTTATTGACTCTTTTATTTCTATTTCTCTGTCTTATTATTCTCTCCATCAGTAAGTTAGTTCAGCTGAAGCAGCCTCTGAGACCTCACGTTACAATGACAAGAGGATATTGAAGGCTGTTTCTAGAGTACAGAATAATCCTGAAGTCAGTGAAGCCACCGTAAAAGATCATCCCACACAGAGACTGACCCATCAATGGAGCATTTTATAACTGAGTTCAACGTTTCATTTTAAGGAGAGAAGTTGAGTGACATGGTCATGTTTTATGTCTTTCTTTTTATTTGTTTCCTGACTTGTTGCTGTCGAGAAGAGTTGAAGCAGGAAATGCTCAGAGGTCTGAATACATAAGAGCAGAACGGTAGAAGTCTGACTTGTTAGAGATGTGAAACAAAAGTGTGCGTCCCGTATTTATATGAACATTTACGGTAAACTTATTCCCAGGCCGTCTCCTTCTCTGTGACCAATGAGGTGACAGCAGGAATCCCTCTCATCTCATTGGTCGAGGTACTGTTGCTTGTGAAGAAGATACCAGAAGACAACAAAGCAACAATTTTTCCTCACACGTTCTGTTTGCACTTTTCTTATTGCACTATTACAAGAGGAATGTTCTGCTTTCTATTGTTTTATATCAATTTATACAGTTCACCAGGACAGGTTTCTGTTTTATACTGTTCATCTGCACATTCAACTAAACAAAGGTCTGAGAAAGATGATGTGAATGATTGTTACTTGTCAAACACAGTCAGAGAAGATGAGCTGAACCACTGATGTGGAGACAAAATGTCCAATAGGATGTGTCCAACTGTCCACTCATCAAACCCATCATGTTCATAGAAATGTCTTCTTCCATTATAACAGATTTTATTTATTTGTCTCATGACAGACTTATTAGCTGTTTACTCTCAGAGAGTCACTGTGAAGTCGTGGCCTCAGCTCTGAAGTCCAACCCCTCCCATCTGAAACATCTGGACCTGAGTGGAAACAGCCTGGCGGATTCAGGAGTGAAGCATCTGTCTGCTGGACTGGAGAGTCCAAACTGTAAACTGGACACTCTGATGTGAGTTTTCATTTATTTTCTTCTCAGGCTTCTGAAGAATGGAGATCCAGTTTAGATGAGTTCTCTTGTCAGGACTGTCAGATAGAAAAGGAGCTCAAAGAGTTTAAATGAAGGAGCATCATGTACCTGAACATCAGCAGGTATCTCCTCAGTCATCAGATGTGCACAGGTACGGGCTATTGTTGCTCTGGAAACAGCCCGTTTGCCCTTAGTAGCTGAGCTGCCCCTCAGGAGAGAGTGTCTTTTCATTTGCTGTTGTGTCTGGTAGTGGAAATTCTCCTTTGTGAAAAAGAGAGTTGCTAAGTCTCCAAAGAACTTCAGAATCAGAATCAGAAATCAGAAAAGACTTTATTGCCAAGCATGATCGTACATACAAGGAATTTACTTTGGTGTTGTTACGCCTAAAATAAAATAAAAATAAAATAAAATATGGAAACTACAGTATATTATAGAATAAATATAGAAACTTCCTCTCAGATATATAAAATAAAATATATAAATACAACAAAATACATATATATATACACAGTGTATATATATATGTATATTCCACCAGAACATTTACTGTGGGATGGTAGTGAGTTTGATGTGTTCATGGGAGTCCCTCTCGTCGAGAGACTTCAGACTGCAGCCAATCACCTTCTCTGCACAGCGAATGACACGCTGCAGTCTGCTCTTGTCCTTAGCAGAGGCTGCAGCATACCAGATGGTGATGGAGCTGGTGAGGATGGACTCAGTGATGGCAGTGTAGAAGTGAACCATCATTGTCTTTGCCAGATTGAATTTCTTCAGCTGCCGCAGGAAGTACATCCTCTGCTGTGCTTTTTTGATCAGGGAGCTGATGTTCAGCTCCCATTTGAGGTCCTGGGAGATGATGGTGCCCAGGAAACGGAAGGACTCCACAGTGTTGACTGTAGAGTCAGACAGGATGATGGGGAGGAGTGGGGCTGTCCTCTTCCTGTAAGACTTTTCAGACTTCAGCATATGAATCAGATCTCTTTAATGACACGCAGCGTGGAGGGAAGGCAAAAGTGTTCTCACTCGAACTGGTAAAATGTTTACACTTAAATACAGAACAGGGAGGAAGTTGCCTTCATTTACAACAGTCATAAAATAGATTTCTTTACATAACAATGATGCTTTGGTGTTTGGGTGTATCCTGTATTTCCCAGGATAGTGTCCCAGCAAATGTTATCTCATCTACATTTCTGTATTGTCTCATGATGGTAATGAAAGTAGTGCTTACGTGTGTAACCTAACCTGTTAGCTGTCATATGTCAGTTATTTCATTCCTGTGTTGTCACTGGTTATCAAAAGACACATAAGTGCATTATTAAATCTTTCATTTTATGAGCTCATGGTGAGAGAGGAAGTACCAATGGAGAAAGAGGGCAAAACTGGTCCGTGGTCAAAGGTATGTGATTGGTGGGGTCAGACCAGAAGAGAGAGTGAGGGTGCATTCGAATAGTCGGTTAGAACGTTACTCAACCGTCAATTTAGTACGTTATTTATGTACGCGAGCGAGTAGTAGGCATACAATTCGGATGTACTGGGCAGCCATCTTGCCTATCCGTTGACCCCAGATGTTTACATGTGACGGCGACACATATGACGCACACCGATGGATGCCATGAAATTTTAAAGCCACCTCGGAGAAGTATTTTCGAAACAACCAACATTTTAAACTCAGCATTTACCCTAATATACTTACGTTTATAAACTTCAGTTGTCGTAGCTGTAGCAACGGTCTCAGCCATTTTGTCTGATTTGATTTTCCCGGCGGCTCGTCTTCTTCTACGCTTAGCGGGCTCCCCCTGAATTGTGGAATAGCGTAGTGAGCTACCGTTGTATACTGTGGAGGTAGTAGGCCATGCAGGTATTTTTCGTCTACTAGTCAATGTCTACTAAGAATTCAGACGTACTACTACTGTGGTGTACTGTGTCTCACCTACTGAACAGTACATTAATATGGGTATTCGGATGCACCCTGAGTGTAAAAATGAATTAGAGAATGAACAAGAACGAGAGACGATCGGAACGAGCGCCGACGAGTCACCTGGCATTTTCATAATTGAATTTCATAAAGATAAAGTAGTTTCAGTATCTAGAGGACCGTCTGCTCCACATTCTGGACCTGGATAGCTGAGTTATGCCTGATTGTGGACAACTAGAGACATTTCTGCTCCAAGTTTCTTTGTAGTTGTGCACGTTTCGCTAGCTTCTGAGCGTCATTAGCATTCGCTAACTAAGTGAATGGAGCATTAGCCGCTGGCTAGCTAAAGCAGCTAACTCTGTGGCTGAGCCTTGCTGTTTCTACACGGGACCGTGAGGATTTATCTGGAACACTGCTGGTGGGACAGGTTGTCAGTCGGACGTCATCGCGGGTTACCTGGGGAGACTCCACCTTTCTTTCACCTTCCATATTGGGCCATTACCTTCAGCTTCGCCCTTTCATCACAGACTCAGACTGGATAAACTTTATTTAAATCACCAGTGTGGGAACACTTTGGTTTCCTGGTGCAACACAACGGTGATGGCACACGTATTAAACAAAAAAAATAAATAAATTAAAGACGTGTCTTTGATCTGACGTCGCCGTCAATATAAAGAGTTAGGCAGCCGTTTCCGGCGCTCCTGCAGTGACGTGCGGGCAGAGCAATGTGATCGATTGTAAAGGAACTGGATTGAAACTGGATTTTGTGCTTTTGAGAGACTGCCTACAACTGAAAAAGTGGACATTGTTTTTTTTGGTTGTTGTGTTACATTTAAAAGAAAAAAGACAAAGTGGTGTTTTGGTTTGTGTTAATTTTATTTAAGGTTGTATGAGCTGATATTTAATCTATGCATCCTTTGTGTTGGTTTGACTGAAAAAAAACAACAACTTATATTTAAATTGTCAGGCTGAGACCTGGCTGGCACCCCCAAAAAGAAAAGAAAATGGAATAAGTTGCGCTAAAACCGTCACATAAAAAATTGGCACCCCAGATGGGACCATAATCAGCATGGAAAATCGCTTCAACAGGCGTATCATAAGGAAGAAATACAAGAATTCATGAAACACCAGCAGGAGGAATTAAAGAGCTGCTTTGAGGAAAGCACAGAGGAAATCATAACTACAACCAAAAAACAACAAGGAACTGGAGGACAAAATGAATAAGCAATTTCAATATATCCACAATCAGTTCACAAGAACAGTAAACTGGCGCATTCAACAATATCATGCAGAACTGTTAAAAGACCTCAAATCTTTCCTTACCCCCATGGCATCCACAATGAAACATTTGGAGGAGGAAGTGATACATTGTGCAGTAAAAATGGACGCACTGAAAGAAGAAGTATCAGGAATTAGGAACCTCTCAACATCACTGCATCCCTCATCCCTTGTTAATGTTTCTGTTCAAACTCTTTCTGTCAAGCCTCAAACATTTGAGTTTGACGCTCAGACTCACCGTCAAAGATTACAGTCCACCATGTACCCTGGTGACAAAGAAGAGGAACTTATTTCCCCAGCTCCCTCTGATATTCACCATGAGGCCAGGACTAAGTATTGTGGGAAATAAAAGCCCAATTAAAATGCAATTCCCCATGTTTGGAAGGTTGGAAGATGCACAGGATCCCTTACTGTTTCTGGAGAAATATAAGGATTTCCTGGTTTTACATCCTCTCTCAGACTCATTGCCACGCTTCGCAATGTGCTGCATGGAACAGCCCGTGACTGGTGGGATGTTGCATGCCTGGAGATTACTACCTGGACAGAATTTGAAAGAAGATTTCATTCTGACTTTCTTTCAGAGGTCTATCAGGATGAACTCGCTGAACGGGTCAGAACTCGCATACAAGGAGAGGATGAGAGCATCAGGGACTTTGCTAATATGTACCGTTCATTGTGCAAAAGATGGAACCCAAAAATTACCGAACAGGAAGTCGTTAAATTGACACTAAAAAACATCAGTCCCAAACTGGCTAGTCAACTCCGAAGGTTGGTCCGTCTTGGACAACAACTTGAAAAAGACAGAGAGAACCAACGTCAGTATGAACAACGGGCAAAAACCAAACAAACCTGATCACGGGCCCCAGCCTCCATCCAACCCACCTGCCCCACCTGGTGTCTCTCAGGTTTACTGCTGGCAGTGTAAAAACTCCCAGGCTCCATCTACCTGTCTGCAGTATCACTCAGGAAGAAACAAATTTCAAAGACCACCAACTTCTCAGACCAAACAGAGCACAAGAAATGTACAAAATCAGCCTACACTTAATATACTTAAACACTCTGGAAACAGACTCCCGTCATCAACACCTCCAGCCAAGTACCTGCCTCGACAGCTAGTAGTCCCCATTACAGTCGACTGTTGGAGAGGAACAGCCATTTTGGACACAGGTTCAACCTACACTCTCATTAATGACACCATCTGGAGAGAATTAGGAGGACGTGAGGAAACATTAAAACCTTGGCTGCAAGGTCCTTTGTACCTGGCTGATGGCACAGGAAGATATCCTTGTGGCATGTGGGGATTACAGGTTAACATTCACCAACAAACTGTACATGTTCCTGTGGTGGTCTTACCTACTCCATGCCTGGCGCTACCTGTTGTCCTTGGCCTTGATTTTGTTTTCCTCTCTGGGTTGCAGTTCAACGTATCAGAGAACACTTACTGGTTCAAGTCAGACCCCAGAAAGAAACATTATTTCATCCGGGAAGAAGCAGGACATGCAAGAGCTCCCGCATCACCGCAAGTTACCTTTTATTCGGCCGTTGGAGTGGACAAAGACTGTCTGCGGACGATGTTTGTTGAAGGTGCGGTACGTCACTGGGAATACATCAAACATGCTAATGCACATAAGACGGCATCACCATGAGATGTCTGTCACAGGAAAAAAAAAACGTGTGTGCAACAAGTTAGTTGACTTAGTTTCTTCTAATGAAGTTACCAGAGTTGCCAGTTGCCAGTTGCTACCTGACTACCTCGGTTTATCCCTGCAAGAAATTGTGCTTTTTCTTTTCCTCTGTATGAACAAAATTAATGAATAGTATGAGAACCCTCCTAATGCATTTGTTTGATGATTTATTCTAGTTTTTACTTTTAGAACAAGAGGTGGTTTTCAAAATCAATGAATAAAGCTAGTTTTCTACATGTGTGAGTTTTTGTTTCTTTTTTCCTGTTAGATCAAACTGACTCCAATGAGACAAGATGGAGGACAACATCCACAGTGTTGTTGTGTGGATGAATGATTGTAAAGTTGATCTTCAACTAATTTTGTTCTTCAGCACATCCAGTCAGTATCTTTGTGTTTCCACAGTGTTTCCTGCTGAGCTACAGTGGAGGGACAGGAACTCAAAGAGGAACTTTAAATTGGTGTCAGTCAGACTGCTAAAGCTTCATATTAGTGTCAGCTGAAGACCACTTCACAGTCAGTGTGGACAGCAGGAACTCTGTAATGTCCATATGATATGTGACTGTTGTTGGAAGACACACTTGAACATGTCAACTTGTCCTTAACATTTGAATCACACAAACCTCCCGAGACACCAAATCCAGGAAGAAGAAGGTCCTGGAATCAAAGAACTAAACAACAGTTTGTTGAAACATGTGTGAGGAGGAGATATTGATCCTGTAATGGGGTCAGCAGTATGTTATTGATCTGTGTTGACGTGAATATTTGTCTGAATGTTGTGCTGACGTTTGGATGATAAAGATGATTAAGATCCACAATAACACAAGGACAAAGTGATCATAAATCAGCTCATCTTTTATTCTTTATTCAGATTGTGGAGCTGCAGTTTGTCAGAGATCAGCTGTGATTCTCTGGTCTCAGCTCTGAAGTCCAACCCCTCCCATCTGAAACATCTGGACCTGAGTTACAACAACCTGAAGGATTCAGGAGTGAAGCATCTGTGTGGTTTTCTGGAGAGTCCAGACTGTAGACTGGAGACTCTGGAGTGAGTTCACTGTCTGTTACTGTTGTAGATCTGATATATTTAATCACCAACTGAATATAATTTATTTTAAATAAAACTGTATTGTTCCTCAAAATGAAGACAAGTACAAATTCATTTAAATAACTGTATAATGTTGAGCTTCATATATGCAGTGAAATTAGTCTCAAAATGGTCACAAATGCATGTTCCATGATCCACATGTGAAACATGACATTCACAAATGTGTACCTAGCTATCTGAACGTGTGTGATTGTTTTGCAAATTCACAAATCAGATGCTGTCCAGGGTGTACCCCTGCCTCTCGCCCGATGACAGCTGGGATAGGCTCCAGCAGACCCCCGTGACCCCTAACAGGACTAAACGGGTTAAGAAGACGAACAAACAAATCAGATGGTTCAACTTCACAAAGTTCATCCTTTTCGTTTTCAAAAGACTTCCTGGCTTACGAGTGTCTAAGCCTACGCATATGGATCAGCAGATACGGACAGATCATGCACACGCACTGAGTTTTGAGACTATTTTCACGCTGCTCAGATCCACAGATCCACAAATGCATGGTGCCTTTAAGTGTCACCGGGAAAAACCGGGAAATCTGGGCTTTGGGCCAAGTGAGCTATATCTTTCCTTGAATCCTTGAATGAAAATGAATCTTTACTGACATAACTCAGTTCTCATTTAGTTACAACACTGAACTCAACAGAGGACCATGTAGATATTAATGTGTATTGTTAATTTAAGCTTATTATAAACTCTGTGATAATGTTTTGGATAGATGCCGTTATCTACTGTGCTGCTGATTCCATTCATGGGTAAATGTAACAACAACTGGTGTCAATATGAATCCCTTTGTTCCAAAGAACGAAGTCTTTTGAAAACAAAAAGGATGAGCTTTGTGAAGTTGAACTATCTGATTTGTGAATTTGCAAAACAATCACACACGTTTAGATAGCTAGGTACACATTTCACGTGTGGATCATGGAACATGCATTTGTGACCATTTTGAGACCTATTTCACTGCATACTCATTGATGAGGACACATTTAAAACCTCAAGACATCTGAGTGATCATCAATCATTTCATCTTTTATTCTTCATTCAGATTGGAGAAATGCAGTTTGTCAGAGATCAGCTGTGATTCTCTGGTCTCAGCTCTGAAGTCCAACCCCTCCCATCTGAAACATCTGTACCTGAGTGACGACAACCTGAAGGATTCAGGAGTGAAGCAGCTGTGTGGTTTTCTGGAGAGTCCAGACTGTAGACTGGAGACTCTGATGTGAGTTCACTGTCTGTTACTGTTGTAGATGTTATGTTTAATCACCAACTGAATCTAATGTATTTTAAATAAAACTTTAATGTTCCTCAAAATGAAGACAAATACAAACTCATTTTGCGGCACAGTGACGAGGTGGTTAGCACTGATGCCTCACAGCAAGAAGGTCACCGGTTCAAATCCATGGGCCGGCTGGCCTTTCTGTGTGGAGTTTGCATGTTCTCCCTGTGTCTGTTCTCTCCGGGTACTCCGGCTTCCTCCCACCATCCAAACACATGCTCATTAGGTTAATTCAATTAAAATGGTGATTCTAAATTGCCCGTAGGTGTGCATGTGAGTGTGAATGGTTGTATGGCTCTGTGTTGGCCCTGCGATGGACTGGCGACCTGTCCAGGGTGTACCCCTGCCTCTCGCCCGATGACAGCTGGGATAGGCTCCAGCAGACCCCCTGTGACCCCTAACAGGACTAAACGAGTATAGAAAATGACTGACTGACAAACTCATTTCAAAAACTGTATAATGTTGAGCTTCATTTATGCAGTGGTGGACAGTAACAAAGTAAGTTTTTGAGTATCTGTACTTTACTTGAGTATTATTTTTGGGGGATACTTTTGCTTTCACTCCACTACATTTGAAGGACAAATATTGTACTTTTTACTCCACTACATTTTTGTTGATGCTCTCATTACTCGCTACGTCAGCCGAATATTTTTTTGTTTTATTTATTTATTTATTTATTTTTTCAAAATTCTCAGAAAATAAACAGTTTCTGCTGATTCACTACGTCATGCCATACAACCCATACAATGCAGAAAGAAACTGGAGAAATACCTGGAGAAACTCCCACCGAGCACCCGCGGCCTCATCTCAAACCCATGTTTGAGATTTTTTTTCCACAAAAACTGATTCGTTTCAGTTTAAATGTTTGTTGTGGTTACTGAAAACAAATGATATCACGGCCTACAAGAACTCGCCTTCCAACCTGAAAAAGCAGTATGTAAAGTGCGGTATGTAAAGTAGCTACTGACGTTAGCTAGCTTAATGTTTGTTAAATTGCTGATGAACATTTTAAACATAATTGTATAAAGAGAGAGAAGGAGAGAGGCTGTGGATTGTAGAGGGGATTGTATAATGACAGGAAATACAGGAAAGGAAAGTAGCTTTATTGAGATACTTTTTACTTTTACTTAAGTATTTCTTTAAGCAAATACTTTAGTAGTTTACTTAAGTAATATTTTGACTAAGCTACTTTTACTTGTATTGGAGGAATATTTGACAGGAGTATCTCTACTTTTACTCAAGTAGAGAACGTGTGTACTCTGTCCAGCATTTATGGAGTGAAATTAGTCTCAGAATGGTCACAAATGCATGTTCCATGATCCACACGTGAAACATGACATTCACAAATGTGTACCTAGCTATCTGAACGTGTGTGATTGTTTTGCAAATTCACAAATCAGATGGTTCAACTTAACAAAGTTCATCCTTTTCCTTTTCAAAAGACTTCCTGACTTACAAGTGTCTAACCCTACGCATATGGATCAGCAGATATGGACAGATGAGGCTGCGCACACACACAGAGTTTTGAGACTTTTTTCACGCTGCTCAGATCCACAAATCCACAAATACATGGTGCCTTTAAATGTCACAGGAAAAATGGGAAATCTGGGCTTTGGGCCAAGTGAGCTATATCTTTCCTTTAGGGAAAATGAATCTTTACTGATATAACTCACTTCACATTTAATTACAACACTGAACTCAACGGAGGACCACGTAGATATTAATCTATATTTTTAATTTAAGATTATTATTAACATTTAAACATCTTTGGTCCAATCACATCTTTGGTACAGGCTAAAAGCGGTTAGTGTGCAACCACAGACAGTACTGGGACCCCCGACTAGCTGGTCTAAAGTGAGTTTATAAATCAAATATAAATGTAAATAATTATATTATTAATAAATTAAATAATTATAAACTCTGTGATAATGTCTTGGATAGATGGCTGTATGTAATGCACTGCTGATTCCATTCATGGGTAAATGTAACAACTGATATCAATATGAATCCTTTTTTCCAAAGAACGATATATATTGTATAATCACCTTATCATTCCTCTGTATATAATATATATTCTTCCATCTCTAGTTTTTGTAAATTTTTTATTCATATATTAATTCTGTAAATATTTTGCTTATACTATTTTTATTTTATTTTACTCTGAAGACAGACAAAAATGGACACAACGGAAGAAAAAGTTTGGTCAGAGCCAAAATCCTAGACAAAGGGATGTACTTCACATGTTCTTACAGACCTACATAATAGCTCTATATTAACTGTGACATAACGTCATTATCGTCAGCATTGATAGCCGTTACATTTACAGTGGTAAGCAAAAGTTTGGGCACCCCTTAGGAAAATCATTCCATCTGTTAGTCACTTGCTGAGCTTTTGAAGCAGCAACTTTATTTTAACAAATGTTATACCTTATGGAAACAGAAACATCTCAGTAGTGAAATCATTTTCATTGGTCCAACAGAAACATTTTTATGTATATTTAAACAAAAATAGGCATGTGCATAAATGTGGGTACCCCAAAGAAATAATTCCATTAACATTTAATAGACCCTCCTTTTGCTGCAAGAACAGCCTATAGACGCCTCCTATAGCCACTGACAAGTCCCTGAAGTCTGGCAGGTGGTACTTTGGCCCATTCCTCCAAACAAAACGCCTCTATTTCAGTCAGGTTTCTTGGCTTCCGTGCGTAAACAGCCTGCTTCAAGAGTCATTCCATGGAAATGGCACAATTTGAGTCCCCATTACCTTTTTAGGTGTATTTCCACTATTGGGTCACCAAAATATATATTTAAACAGCTTTACATATACATTGAAATGTGTCCTTTAATACAGTGCAAAAAACATGAACTAAATTTTATCTTTTTAAGAGAAATAATAGTTTTTTTCCATTGACACCACCTATTTGGCCATGTCCCCCATGGCGTCAGTGAAAGCATACTTTGAAAATACCAAATAAAACTATTAAAAAAGTCAATAAATTTTGATATCAACCGTAACGCTCTTTTGCTGGTGATGTTGTTTTTTGAAATTAATTGTTAATTATTCATTAAAATCACATTATTTAGGTCTGTCCCTAGGTTACCCCTCAACCCCGTTACACAAATGATTCCATCCCCATAAATACAATAGTGTCATCCATAATGGCATGCACATCAGGAAGTGACATCACTAAAGTCTCCTGGACAACAGGACCACAGAGACAGTCAAGTTGCTCCCTTCTTTTCCTTTATTTTGGTCATTTATCTTGTCATATTGTGGTCGTAAAACTCAATGACTCAACACCGTTACATGAAAAAAAGACGGAAATCAATTACTTATGAAAAAGATTTTTGTCGTTTCAAGAATATATGCTAATTCTGAATCTCATGCATGGCATGTGCTCTCTCACTGGTATTCACTACTCTGAGCAGCGGCTATTTTGTGCAAAAATCTCAACCCCGTCACACACAACCCCGTTACGTTTTAGTGTAACAGGGTTGAGATTTTAATACTTTGGTTGTTAAGTTATCCAATTATTAATTGTTATTATATTCAATCAACATTCTTATACCACATGGATGCTGAATGTGATTTATTTTCCATGCCATGTTTAAGCTTTGAGTAAGATGGCACCAACAACAGCAGCAGAAATTCAATGGGTAGTTGACAGTGTTGTGTTGTGAAAAAGATTCACAATGTAATTTTAGAAACAGGGAGGGGAGGACGAAGAAGGCCAAACAGTTAAGTTAGGTCTAACCGGCCTAACAGCTAGTGAAAAGTGTTATATTGAAGTCTTGAGGTATGGAACCGACTCAAAAGATGAATTTAATGAAACAAGAGGCACACGCATGCATACACATACAGACATATAGACACAGGAACACATATGCACACTGAGACAGACACAGACACTGATACAGACAGACACATTGAAATCATTTGACTGTTTGATTATTATTGTTATTACTATCAGTTCATGGGCGGCACAGTGGAGAGATGGTTAGCACTGATGCCTCACAACAAGAAGGTCACCACACACCTTTCTGTGTGGAGTTTGCATGTTCTCTCTGTGTCTGTGTGGGTTCTCTCTGGGTTCTCTGGCTTCCTCCCACCATCCAAAGATATGCTCATTAGGTTAATTGGTGATTCTAAATTGCCCGTAGGTTTGCATGTGAGTGTGAATGTTGGCCCTGCGATGGACTGGCGACCTGTCCAGGGTGTACCCCTGCCTCTCGCCCGATGACAGCTGGGATAGGCTCCAGCAGATCCCCGTGACCCCTAACAGGACTAAACGGGTATAGAAGATGACTGACTGACTATCAGTTCATCAGTTTATAAGTTTAACTGTATGTGATAATAGGCACAAGGACTAAGTGCCCCTTAGTAGTACTCAGTACACCTCTCATGAGGCTTTTAAATTTATATTTGACTAGATGAGACTTGGCTCTAATGCCTGGACACACACAATTATTATTATCATTTTAAAAAACTTACATTTTATCATCTGAAACTATTGTACAGTAACATCTCAAAACACACACACACGCACATGCAATATATTGTTGTGGATGTTTTTATTTAAGGTTAATGAAACTCAACTTAACTGCAAATCATATCTGTGGTCCTTCTTATGGTTACATAATGAAATATAATGCTAACAGAAAGTCCTAGAGTGAATTTGAGAGTAAAAAAACAACTATTTATATGTAAATTTTATTTGTCCCTTCAACCCCGTTACCATTTTCAACCCTGTTATGCCAGTCTCAACCCCGTCACACCTACATTTTCATAAATTATTTTTTAAAAATGTTTTAAAAAGTAATTTAATGTTGGTTGAGTTCTGTCTAAAATATCGAGAGCTATCATAAGATCATTGATTTTGGTTACAATTCTTCAATTAAGCTAATTTTTTGATGAAAAATTGCGTGTTTCACGCATAGGTACATTTCAGGCTTTAAGATGGAAAAAATGAGAGATTTTATGTGATTTTTCTATGTAAAATGATTGAATTAGTGTGGGGGACATCTGATCAATATAAAAATATAGTTTTATTTAGAAATACATTTTATGATCATATTCAGAGAGCTTCCATAATGTCCATAACGGGGTTGAAGAATTACAGTGACCACATCCTGAAATAATGACCAATAATAAAAGAGAATTAATGCCTGAGATGGGAAAATGTGTTTTTCTGATAGTTAGATATGTCCTTAATGATGCGGGATATACATACAAGTAATACATTTTAGTAAAAAATGTGAAAATGTCGAAGCCCAATTTGAGCTATTCTCGTAGAATGACTCTCAAATCAATCCATACATTTTCAATGATGTTAAGGTCTGGGGACTGGGATGGCCATTCCAGAAGATTGTACTTGTGCTTCTGCATGAATTCCTTGGTGGATTTTGAACAGTGCTTGGGATCATTGTCCTGCTGAAAAATCCAACCCCGGTGTAGCTTCAACTTTGTGACAGATTCTTGAACATTCTTGTCATGAATCTGCTGATACTGAGAGGAATTCATGTGGCCCTCAACTTTAACAAGGTTTCCAGTCCCTGTGCTAGCCACACAGCCCCATAACATGATGGACCCTCCACCATATTTCACAGTAGGCAATAAGTTCTTCTCATAGAATTCAGTGTGTTTTTTTCGCCATGCATACCTCCTCTTGTTCTGACCAAATAACTCCATCTTAGTTTCATCTGACCACAGTATTATTTTCCAAAATGCTTCTGGCTTGTCCAGATGTGCTTTTGCATACCTCATGTGACTCTTCTTGTGACGAACACTCAGGAAAGGCTTTTTGAGCATCAGCCTTCCAAAGAGCTTTTCCTGGTGCAAAGTGCGCTTGATTGTGGAACGATGAACAACTCCACCATCAGTAGCCAGATGTTCTTGTAGTTCTCTGGAGGTGGTCTGTGGCTTGTCTGTGACCATTCTAACCATCCTTCGTCTGTGTCTTTCCAGTATTTTTTTGGCCTACCACATCTTTCCCTCACAATGACTGTTCTTCTGGCCTTCCATTTCTGCACCACATTTCTGACTGTGGAGATAGACATCCCAAACCTTCTTGATAATTTCTTGTACCCTTCTCCTAATTCATGATAATGAATTATCTTAGTTTCTTGGTCAGTGGAGAGTTGTGCCAGGAGCATAGGACAAGCACAGCCAGCAGTTGCCTCTGTTAAATCGCCTTTTCCATGATTGGTTTTACCTGTCTTTGTAATTGAAGGTCTCACAAGCTAATCAAAGCAGTTTTGGGCTGCAACATGCCAGCTACAAATCCCTACAGGTCTTGAAATCAATGTTTCATTTCACTTCATCTATTTCAAACCAGGCAAAAACCACAACTCTCTTACTACAGAACAAGAACAGAAAGTTACAGGACACCATTTACCAGAACAAACAGACACTATAACAAAACAAAAACAAAACAAAAACAAACACTGTTTGAAAAGGGGATGGCAGAAGCAAAGCTTATAGTTTCCATCCCCAGCCAGCACACAGACAAGACAAACACAAAGTTACTCCCTTATACCCCTCAACCCCTCAATCATTTCATTTCATTACATCAATTTATCTCCTCTTCCCTTTTATACTTTTCAAAGACTGCTTTTCTGTACTTACTTTTAAATTGACTGACACTTTGACTAAGTTTAATTTCGTCTTCTAGGCTGTTCCACAAAATAACCCCTCCAACAGAAACACACATACTTTTAAGAGTTGACCTTACACTTTGTTGGTGCAGTTTAAGTTTTCCTCTTAAGTCATACCTTTTACAACCTTCCCTGTCATGAAATAATTTTTGAATTATACTTGGAAGAAGATGGTTTTTCGCTTTATACATGATAAGTGCAGTTTTCAGTTTTACTAAGTCAAAAAAATTTAATGCAGAGGCCTTAAGAAAAAGTAGATTAGTGTGATCATTGAACCTGACATTGAAAACTGTTCGTATGGCTCTTTTTTGTAATATAAATAGAGGCAACAGGTTGGTTTTATACGCATTACCCCAGACTTCCACACAGTAACTCAAATATGGCAAAACAAAAGAATAATATAAAATAAGTAGAGACTGTTGGTTAAGCATGAACCTAGATCGCCACATAACACCCACACTCTTTGCAATCTTGGAACATACATAGCCAATGTGAGTTTTCCAGCAAATTTTTTTATCAATTATCACGCCAAGAAATGTGATATGATCCACTCTTTCAATACTTACATTATCTATTATTATTTGCACTGGAATGTTAACTTTACGTCTGCCAAATAAAATGAGTTTTGTTTTTTCCAGATTAAGTGACAATTTGTTATAATCAAACCAGTTTTTCAATTTATTAATTTCCTGCGTAATTTCTTGTAAAAGCTGCTGCAAGTCCTCACCAGAACAAATCATGTTTGTATCATCGGCGAAAAGTACAAATTTCATAATTTTTGATACATTACAAATGTCGTTAATATACAAAATAAAGAGTAATGGCCCCAATATTGACCCTTGAGGCACACCACAAGTGGTATTCCTTTCTGTGGAAATATAATTGCCGATTTGGACAGACTGTTTCCTGTTACATAGATAGCTTCTCAGCCAGTTCAAAACAGTCCCCCTAGTGCCATATCTCTCCATCTTTTTTAACAAAATATTATGATCTATGGTGTCAAAAGCCTTTTTCAAATCGATAAAAACTCCAATGGCGAACCTCCCTTTATCTAAATGTGTGGTTATTTCTTCTATTAAGTCAATAAGTGCATGTGAAGTAGATTTGTTTTTCCTGAACCCATATTGACTATCCGATAACAAATTGTGCTTCTCTACAAAGCTATTTAATCTGGCAGCAAATAACTTCTCTAGTAATTTAGAGAATTGCGGCAATAGGGAGACTGGTCTATAGTTTGTATATAGATGGCTATCCCCAGATTTAAACAATGGTATTACTTTCGCAGTTTTCATTGAGTTTGGGAATTTTCCTGACTGGAAGGACAATTTACAGATGTGAGTGAAAGGTTTTAAAATTCCATCTATGACCTTTTTCAGTATTGCCATGTCGATCCCATGAATATCTGTTGATGTTTTATTACTACAGCTCCTAATGATTTCCATAATTTCATTTTCATCAACAGGATTAAGGAACATTGAACCTGGATTTCTATCTATTAGATAGTCCAGTTTTTCATTTTCCATTGGAACCCTTTCTGTAATTTTTTGTGCCAACTCGGGTCCAATCCCAACGAAGAATTTATTAAAACCATCCACCACATCGTCCATGTTCCTGATGATCTTGTCATTATCAACAAAATAATCCGGATAGTTCTCCTCTTTTGATCCGTTTCTAATAATTGTATTGAGCTTTTGATTAAAACTTTTACACATACCATTTTTTACATTTTAATTTATTATAATAAAACTTTGTAATGATACTCTAAGAATTTTGGTCTGGAAAACACTTAAATGTCTACATCTCTGTCGGAAATAAAATCTTGTTGCTGTGATCGTCTTTTATAAAGTTAGAGCAAATTATTAGGAAATCTTAGAGGGGTGCCCAAAATTTTTCATACCACTGTATATACCTGATCTGTCCGTATCTGCTGATCCATATGCGTAGGCTGAGGCTCAGACACTCGTAAGCCAGGAAGTCTTTTGAAAACGAAAAGGATGAGCTTTGTGAAGTTGAACCATCTGATCTGTGAACTTGCAAAACAATCACACACGTTGAGATAGCTAGGTACGCATTTGTGAATGTCATGTTTCACGTGTGGATCATGGAACATGCATTTGTGATCATTTTGAGACTAATTTCACTCCATATTCATTCCTGATCAACACACACATTGATGAGGACACATTTAAAACTTCAACACATCTGATTGATCATCAATCATTTCATATTTTATTCTTTATTCAGATTGATCAGCTGCACTTTGTCAAAGATCAGCTGTGATTCTCTGGTCTCAACTCTGAAGTCCAACCCCTCCCATCTGAAACATCTGGACCTGAGTGGAAACAACCTGAAGGATTCAGGAGTGAAGCAGCTGTGTGGTTTTCTGGAGAGTCCAGACTGTAGACTGGAGACTCTGAGGTGAGTTCACTGTCTGTTACTGTTGTAGATCTGATATTAGGGCTGGGTGACAGTGTCAGGTATAGTCAGGGCCGGATCAGTACCCCCAGGGGCCCCTGGGCACTGAAGTTCATGGGCCCCCCTCCCCTCCCAAACACCCACACTTCCAAAGTAGTAGAGGTGCTGCCCCACCAGACAGACTTACACCAGACAGACACAATATGCTACACACCCTGGTCATTAAAGCTTAATTATTAATTATTTGAACTCCCAGCCAATCTGACATGTCAATTCAAATCTATTGGTCAACAGATGAAACTAATCCAAATGAGCAAGGAGCAAGCATGCCTGACCAGTTCAATAAATCTCCAGTCCATGAATCAAATATAGTGTTCATTGAAAACAATCAGCATACATTATCAGGTCACACAGTCACATCAAATTATACTACTCATTTCACGGACAGCATAATAGCTCTTACCTCTTCATCTTCAGCCTCTTCTGACCCATGGTTGCCCTGAGTTCATTTTTTATCCGTTTCACTCATGAAAATGTCCTCTCTCCCTCACAGTTGGACACAGGCAGTGTGAGGAAAAGTCTGAGTGCGACAAAAACGTTGGGGAATGTTGTCTGCAGTCCATTCCTGAGAACAACCTGCAATAGATTTGCTGGTGTCTTTTCTTGTACAGTGCTGACAAAGGCCCTAACCTGAATCAGCTCATCAGCTAAAGCAGTATCCATGTCAGTGGGATATGAGGAGGAGAGAGCATTGGCCCGTTTGCGTAGGTCACTGTCATCGCAGTCCATGTCAAAAAGGACACCAAAGCGACTGTTAATGTCTCTGTATGCGTCCAGGCGTTTGTCCAGTCCTGAAAGCAAACTGTCAATGATAACACTGAATGTCTCAACTTGAAACTTTTTACTCCCATTGAGAACAACTTCATTGTCCACTGTCTCATCAACAAAGGCCTTTATTTTACTCCAGCGGTGGGTCTCGTCATGGTAGGTCTGTGTCACACCTGTGACAGCCCGAGCAGATGTCTTAAAGTCAGCAAATTGCCCTCTTAGTGATGCAACATAAGTGTGCAGTGATTCCAAAAGGTGCACAGCGGTCATTAGATCCATATCCTTCTTTTGCAAACCATTGCTCGTAAGCTTGAAACGGTGTAGCACAGTGTCCCAAAATACTGTCATGAGTGCAGTCTCCAGTTTCCCGAGCTTGTTACACAGCGCAGTAGCCTCGCGCCTTGTGTCCTGCTTCTCTTCATCATCAGATGCCAACATATGTAAGGCTCCTCTTATTTCAGCATAATTTTCACAAAGAGCTCTTGTGGAGTCTCCTCTGCAGCTCCATCTTGTAGAGGAGAGCGATTTTAGCGTCAGTGTGATGTTGGCAGTAAACACTTTATTCCATCAGTGGGTCGAAGCGGAGCTAAACGCATATAGTGCTTGAACGAAGTCAAAAAACTGGCCTGCTTCCCGGCAGCTACTTTCAACACAGTTCACACCAACCAAATTCAAAGAATGTGCTGCGCATGGAATGTAATGAATCAGTGGGTTGTGTTTCTTGAGATGAGCTTGCAACCCATTATATTTCCCCGACATGTTTGATGCATTGTCATAAGCTTGGCCACGGCAGTTGGAGAGATCCAGCCTCAAGTCGCTGACCATCTTGATCACACAGTCAGCCAGACTTGACTCAGAGTGACTGTGAATGGGTTCAAATCCGATAAATCGCTTTACTACTTTGCCTTTATCATTCACAAATCGGAACACAAAAGTTAGCTGGTCCACATGAGACATGTCAGGTGTAGAGTCCACTACAACGGAAAAATACTTTGCTCGCTCTAGTTCTGTAGCTATGGTTTGCTTTATCTTGTCACCCATCAGGCCAATGAATTCCTCGCATTCAACTATCCTCGATAGTTGATGACAAATATGAAACCTTGCCACGACCCATCTGACCATACTTCTGCAAATGTTCCATTAAAAATGGATCAAACTGTGCTAGCAGCTTGAGGATTCCCAAGTAATTACCATTGTGTGGGGATCCCAAAAGTTCATCATCTCCACGGAATGGAAGTCCCCTTTCACTCAGAAATTTTATGACGGCAACAACACGCCTCAATACATCCTTCCAGTACTGACTTTCAGCTTCAATCTGTCTCCCAAGAGAAGCATCCACAGTGCCCAGATATTTAGTGCGTTGTATAAGTGACAGCATGCATTTTTTGTGCTCACCGCTCATTTTGTGCGCCGTTATTCTTTGCGGATGTTTCCAGTCACTGAATCCGGTGACAAATGCAGTGCAGTGTGTGGATAAAACTTTGCATGCGAAGCAATACATTTCTCCAGTGGACAGTGAATAAGCAATCCATTCCCGTGATATGGTTTCACCATTTTGAAGATGTCGGGTCAACGCTTCGTTAGTGAGAGAGCGGGACTTGCTGCCATCCTCTGGGATGATAGAGTCCGCCACTGTGAAAGAACCTGAGGATATCGCGTTACCTTGTTCAGTGTCATCTCACTTTTTTTCGGCATCCCCGCCAACGTTAGCTGCTGCTAGCTGAGGCTGAGCATCACTGCTAGTGCAGGGCGAGCTAGCGTTGTCTAGTTCGCCATCCTCCTCCTCTTCATTTTTTGCTTTTTTGAAAAAGCTACTTATTAATGGGATGTATTTTAATGCCGCTGCTTCTTTCTCTTCTTTTTCACGTTTCTTTTTTCTTTTTGCAGCCCCGCTGGGCTTTTGGTCAATACCGCTATCCAGGTTCCACGTAACTTCAACTGATCTTGAACCAGCAAGACGTAACACCCGCTATGCCCACCCACCTTTACCACTCACCAATCAACACAGTGCATTGCAGCCTGCTGCCAATCATTACTGTCAAGTAGGCTAACTGACGCATAAAACAGGCAATCGGGAGACTGAATTTTTGTAAACAACTATTTTTATCTCCTGATTGGGTACTAGTCAAGCACAAAAAAGAACTTAGCGAAAAAAAAAAAAACTCAGATTGTGAAGGGCCCTTTTCTGCCCAAGGGCCCCTGGGCATGTGCCCAGATTGCCCTTGTGATAGATCCAGGCTTGGGTATAGTTACTTTGAAAAGTAATTAGTTATGTTACAACATTACCATCAATTAAAAGTTACGTGGAAAGGCTATGGAAGATTGGGACACATGATAAAAATGTGGACAACCAATATATTGATGCCATACAGAGAGTCAGCCACAGGCACGCGGATCACTTGCACAATCTGAGGTGAGGCTTGACTCTTCTGCCTCAGCTCGCGTTGCTCCCTGTACTGTGGTAAAAAAGAATGCTTCTTCCCACTCACTGGGACGTACCACAAAATGGTACGTTTTCTTTCGCTTTTCTTACATGTTTTTCTGTTGTTAAGACCCTCATCTAGCTCCTCAATGTAGCCACGGCCGCTTCCATAAGTTGGTCAAAACAAAGATGGCAGTTTGTCTTGCGCGTGATATTGAACTTTGACACATGTATGTACAGTATATATATAAAAAACCTTCCTCTCACCCTCCTCGGGTGGTATCTGTATCATCCTATATAATTTTATCTTAAATAATACCACCTTCAACTCAAGTGTTATTGATAAAAAGAACAACGACACAATTAAATACAATGTTTAGAGGCGCTCAATGACAAGTGCTATTTTTCGAACATCCTCTGCGGGCGACCAGGTGCCAGCGGGCACCATGTTGGCGATCCCTGGTCTAGCTCAACCTCGGCATATAACGTCATTTTGTTGCTCATATAATACTTTGAATCTGAACCGTCTCCAAATTACTGAGCCACTGCTTTTTCTTTTACTGGCATTTTTTCTCCTCCACACACTCTGCAGACGTTGTTGCTCCTCCTCTGTGCATGAAAGAGGAGGGACGGGGGGAGCAGCTTGATAGAGCAAGGATCACAGCGCTAATTTAAACTATATCAACATACGAGATATAGTTTAAATACTGTATCATATTAAAACATATATCCATATATTTATTAATGTGATGTATCACCCAGCCCTATCTGATATGTTTAATCAACAACTGAATTTAATCTATTTTTTGTAAAACCTTGCTTCATTCCTGGTCAACACACACATTGATGAGGACACATTTAAAACCTCAAAACATCTGATTGATCGTCAGTCATTTCATCTTTTATTCTTTATTCAGATTGATGAGATGCAGTTTGTCAGAGATCAGCTGTGATTATCTGGTCTTAGCTCTGAAGTTCAACCCCTCCCATCTGAAATATCTGGACCTGAGTGAAAACAACCTGAAGGATTCAGATTTGAAGCAGCTTCTAGATCTTGTGAAGAGTCCAGACTATAAACTGGAGACTCTGAGGTGAGTAGAGGGTTCCAGTCAGTCCATGCTGCTTTCATCAGTATTGTCATAAACACAGTTATTATCAAAGATCCAGTGTTTCCTGTAAACCTGCAGCTTCTCAGTGAAGCTGTGAGAGGAGAATGGAGACAGGCTTCAGGATTGGACAGAAAGACAGAGAGAGAGACAACAGTCAGCCAATCAGATGAGCCAGAAGCTTGTTGTGATCATGTGTTTGAGTTGATGTGAAGACGACTGTTGTTGTTGTGTTGATGTGTCCAGGAAATTAAGCTGGATTCCAGCTGACAGCCTTCCAAGATGTATAGAGACAGTGGTGGTCATTCATCAAATCTGATGAACAACTGATCACAGCTCTGAGATCAGTCTGACCGAAGCCTGCACATCACAGAACCAGCATTACATTTAGTAACCATGAGCAGAGTCATCACATGTGTCATTAGTTTGATCAGATCTCTTCAATGACAGCCTCCATGTTTATTAGTCAGCTGATCTTTCTTTAAATGGAGCAGCAGTAAATCCATCACTAAAGTGTTGGTGCAGTAATGAAGCGTTCAGGACTCTCAGCAGTTTATTAGTAATCTGCAGAGGAAACAGACTTGATGCTAAAAGTCTCTGCAGGTCTGTGTGTGTTCACTCCAACACGTTTACGTGAAGCTGACAGGAAGCTGGCTGAGCTCCACAGCTGCTCCACTGCTGCTCTGAACAGGACTGAAGTCCCTGCTGCTCTTTCTACTGGATGTGATGATGAAGGGAGACTCTGGAAACACTCCTTTACCTCCTCTCTTCTTTCTCCTCCTCTCTACAGATGGGAGGATTAATGATGATAAACAGGACAGTGTGTGTTGTGAGAAGATGAGCTATGTCCTGATGGTCCAGAGGTTGAAGCAGACTCTGACTGGACCATGTTACTGGGAGGTGGAGAGGAGAGCTTCATCCACATGGTCTCCATTTAAGACCATCAACAGAGCTGCACTTCAACTCTTCACAGAGCTCCAACAAATCAAGTCCAGTCCCTCATGAATGATTCAGACACATGTCAACCTGCCAGCATCAACAGTCTTTCCTGTTGATGCTGCCATCAAACAGGAAATGATGTTTGTTCCATGTCTTCTCTTGTCTCTGGAGAAACAGTAGATTCCAGTAGGAACAGTTAAGTTTAGAGCAGTGTTTTTCTACCTTGGGGTCGCGACCCCACATGGGGTCGTCTGGAATTCAAATGGGGTCGCCTGAAATGTCTAGTAATTGATAAAAGAAATATTATAATAACTAATTATTATTTTTAAAATTATGATTTAAAACACCACACACAATATTAAACAACTGTATTCTTTCAATTTTCATGAATATAAATCGAGTTCAAAACAAAATATTTGTATAACAAACATGATCAAAAACTAATTTTAGGAAAAAAAGAAAAAAAAAATGTCCCTGGGGTCGCCAGAAATTTGTGATGTTAAAATGGGGTCACAACCCAAAAAAGGTTGGAAACCACTGGTTTAGAGACTAAAGGATGATTTTAAATAGCCTGATGCATCAGCCGCTTATTTCATTACATTTCAAAAAGCGTCTGAACACCAGCCGTAGAGATTCGTTTGCTTCCGGGAGGCGGTTGCTTCCGTTTGCTTCGACTAATCGCTGCTGCTTGGCGGTGACGTATGCTATGCGCCGGAAGCCGGGTGGTTTAGCATTGTAGTCTTTTTGAGCATATTGAAAACATGTGTAGGCTATTGACATCCCACCGCCGTAAAACAAGAAGAAGAAGAAGAACATGTGTATTGACGAGTGTTGTCGTTTCTGTTCCTCAAATCTACGCATCAAAGGAACAATAACGCATTCAAAGATTATATTTGACAGTAAGACAGAAAGTCTGCTTTCAAAGTTCGGTTTGAATCTGATCAAAACACCGCTTCGCTCCAGTCGGATGTGCACGAAATGTTACCGAGTACTTGTCCGATTACAAAACGACACGGATATAATTAATACTTGGAAAGACAAGGACACATCGGACACTGGACAATTTAAGTTTGGGCGCTTCAGTTCAACGTCATCGCCCGTCATCGCCCGTCATCGCCACATCTGCTCGCTGATTGGTCCGTCCGCCAGAGCGGACGGAGCAAACCGAAACGCATTGCTAGTGTCCTGACTACATTGTTGAGGCAAATGAAATTTGCCGGAACCAGTAGGCGGCGCTAGCCTGGCTAGATTTTAAAGCAGCTGAAGATAAAACATGAAGCTGTCGACTGTAAACCTCACAGTCAGACCAGCGTCTCCATCAGATCCATGCTGGAGCTGGAATGAGTGTTCTTCAAAACCGTCCCTCCAGAGGACATCTCTTGTATGTCTTTACCCAGCTGGCCTTAGGCAGATGGGTTCCTCCATATGAGTTGAGTTCAAGGTTTCTTCCTGTTAAAGGGAGTTTTTCCTGCCACCGTCTCCTTCAGGCTGCTCTGGAGGTTTAACATCCAGAACTAAACAGCAGACATCAGTAAAGGTGCACTTTAGTTTGTTTTTTTAAAGAAATTCCAGGTTGTTCATAAAATATTCAGTAAAAGGATAGCTCATTAACTCTAAATATTTTCATCATGTACAGTACTTGTTCTTCTTTGCTCTAAAACAAAGGGAAACATTTGGAGTTGTCCTTATTTATAGGTTATTCTACTATTATGTTACAGGTCCAGCCCACTTGAGATCATGGGCTGAATGTGGCCCCTGAACCAAAATGAGTTTGACCCCCTGCTTTAGGGGGTAGTCAAGGCTATGTCTTACTTCACATTCTTTACATTGTACTCTCCTAGTTTTTTAAGTTATTCCCTTGATGGAATGAAGTGGATGTGGCATGTACGGTGGCCCTGAAGGTACTTAATACTCTATACATGTTCTCATTCTTGTAGTACTTCCTTGTACATCCACACTATGTTTTAGGGTTGGTGCTATCTTTGTATTTCTTTGTGTTCAGCTCCATTTCTAGATCAGAGAGTCAGGTTTTTGTTGTGTTTCCGTTGTAGCCTCAGTATAGGCCTAGTGTTGTTGTATGTTTTTATGATTATTTGGCACAACCACGCCGTCACACACACCATTGTGTATTTGTATTAGTAGTGTTGGTTAATAAAGCATTTTTCTTTTCTTCCCCACACAAACTCTGGCATCATTTCTTCTGATTGTTGTGTTTATGTCTCCTTGCCCTTAAAACATCTGAGGAGTCGTAACAAGACTGAGGCACATATCCTGTTAATAAAGATCAGTTTATCTGGTTCAGTATGGAGGTGTTCATTAGTTGGGATTGGATCTAGAAGACAGGTTGATGGTTTAGATGCTGTAATTATTGAAGAGCGCTCAGAGAGATCAACTGGAGAGAAGGATTCCAGATGTTGATTAGGTCTTCCAGAAGTTTCTAAAGTCACTATACTTCCATCTTTGACAGCTGGAGGAAGGATGCCTTGAATGTTTTCTCTAATGCCAACAATTCTCTTAGTAAAGCTGATGAAGTCATTACTACTGAGGGCTAAAGGAATAGATGGCTCAACAGAGCTATGGTTCTTTGTCAGCAAAACAAAAATCTGATATTACACAGAGCTTTTTGGAAGTTGTTAAACTATCTTTCCAGACTGTGGGCTTCTTCAGAATTAGTGAAATTACAGATTCTTTCCATCTTTCAGACTGCCTGCTTTGAACTGATCAGCTGTGAATGATACCAGGTATACCAGCTAGCCTCCTCCCATTCATCACCTTCTTTATCAGAGGAGCAACTAAGTTTAGAGTTGAACTAAGAGATGCTGCAGAGCCATCAACAAAATAATCTGTTAGTGCAGGAGTTAAATTGTGTTTGCTGTCGTCCACATCATTGACACATGACACTGAGGGAAATAAAGAAGGAATGAACTCCTTCTATCTAGTTACAGCATCATCAGATAAACATCTACTGGAATGAAATGTCTTTTCAGTTCCTGTGTAATCCATTACTGTAAAGTCAAATGTTCAGAGGAAATGATCAGACAAAAGAGGGTTATGAGGAAATAATGTTAAACCGTCAGTTTCTATGTCAGGACAAGATCTAAGGTGTGATTAAAACAGTGAGTTGATCTGTTTCCATTCTGAGAAAAGACCATTGAATCTAATAATGATGTAAATGAGGAGCTAAGGCTGTCACTGTCCTACACAAAGCAAAGAAAATCCTGAGTGGTCCAGGAGGTGGTCTGAACTGTTTGGGGCAGTTTATCACACAGACTGTATACAAGGGCAGAACATCCACGTTCAGGCTCTATGTTATTAGAGGTGAGAATGTGAACAAGCTGCTCAGCCGGCCAGCATCTTTAGCAACGGGGCTAATAAAGCCAGTGTATGAGATCAGGACCAGTGAACAGGAGATTGGCCAACTGAAAACACAGCCTGTGGAAATGACACTGCAAGATAACACTCAACCCTATGCAATGTCCCCACACCTCTGTTAAAGGCAGCCGCCCATGAGCAACTCCAAGTGGTGATCAGGTCCATGAAGAATGGGTGGCCAGAAGACATGAAACACACACACAGAGCTGAAATGAAGTGTCTGTGCATGATGGGTTGGTACTCAGAGGGAGCAGGATAGTGATACCAGGGTCAATGAGATCAGAGATGTTAGAGTCAATACATGATGGTCATCAAGGACTTAAAAAATGCAGAATGAGAGCAAACACTTGAGTGTGGTGGCCTGGCATAACTTCACAAATCACACACAAAGTGGAGAAGTGCATGTAGTGTGTGGAGCATAGGAGAGCACAGAACAGAGAAGCTCTCCTGTCAACAGCCCACCCAGACAGGCCGTGGAAGAACATCAGCATAGATCTCTGTCAACATGAAGAGGAGAAGTTTCTGCTATTCCAGATACCTGGAGATACTCTATATGCCAACCACTACAAGTGCTCAGGTGACTTTAAAGCTGAAAGCTGCTTCTGCCCGCTATGGAATACAGGACGAGGTTGTCAGTGACAACGCGCCACAGTTCAGCAGTGACGTTTTCAGAGACTTTGCCCGTGAGATGGACTTTAACATCCATCATGTGACCTCCAGCCCCCACAACCCACAGGGCCATGGCCATGCTGATCGTGCAGGGCAAACAGCCAAAAGAATAGTGAGACAAGAAGATTCACTACTGGCTCTTATGGTCTACAGATCCTCAGCGCACAGCAGCACTGGTGTAAGTCCGGCTGAACTATTAATGGGCAGGAACATCTGAACAACTTTACCCACTCTGTCTAAAACCCTGCAACCAAAATGACCAAAGCGGCAGCACGTCAGACATAAGGATGCTGTGGAGAAGAGTAAACAAGCTTTCCACTACACACAAGGTGTGAAAGCGCTCACATCACTGCAGCCAGGAGGCCCTGTTCTCACTAGGCTGGACAAGACTTGGTCCACACCTGCACAAGTGGCTGGGGAGAGCACCACTGAGATCATATGTCATTGTTCCAGAGCAAGGAGCCCTGTACAGGCCAAACCGCCTCCATCTCCAAGCACTGCCTGATGTGGAGCCCCCAGTCAAAACCACTACAAAACCAGATGCAGCAGATACTTAGGTCAGCCCAGGATGTAGCTCTCCTGGTCCAAAGGTGACCCCTAATGGACTGTCTCAAACCAGGTCTGCTAGAGTTGTTAAACCTGTCCAGAGACTGGATCTGTAAAGGACTTTATGTTGAAGTTGTTCAAAAAGGGAATCTGATATATTGTATTGATCCAATATAAAGTTGTTTGTTGATATGGCTATTAACGGCTGGATAATAATGGTTCCAGACCATAAGGGGATTTTACTGTGATGTGATTGAAGAGTTGATGTTTGTAGGCATTAACAAGGATGTTGCGACAGCAGAGGTGGACAGAGTACACACCTTCCCTACTTGAGTAAAAGTACAGATACTCCTTGTCAAATGTTACTCCAATACAAGTAAAAGTAGCTTAGTCAAAAATGTACTTAAGTAAAGTACTAAAGTATTTGCTTAAAAAAATACTTAAGTAAAAGTATTTAAAAAGTATTTCAGGAAATACAGGAAAGGAAAATAACTTTATTGTCACTATACAATCTACTCCACAGCCCCACTCTTTCTTTTGCAGACAGCCTCTCTCTCTCTACAAGCTCATACAGATACGTTTAAAATGTTCATCAGCAATTTATCAAACATTAACTAGCTAATGTCAGTAGCTACTTTGCATACCGCGACATGCTTTTTCATTCGACGAGTTCTTTTAGGCCGTGATATCATTTGTTCGCGGTAAGCACAACAAACATTTAAACTGAAACGAATCACTTTTTGTGGCAAAAATCTCAAACATGGTTTTGACGTAAGGCCACCGTTGCTTCTCCAGGTGTTTCTCCAGTTTCTTCCTGCATTGTATGGATTGTATGGCATGACATAGAGAATCAGCAAATCAGCAGAAACAGTTTATTTTCTCAGAATACTGAAAAATAAAATAAAATAAAATAAAAAAATAATCAGCTGATGTAAGCTCAAAAGTATTGAGTAACGAGAGCAAAACCAGAAATATAGTGGAGTAAAAAGTACAATATTTGTCCTTAAAATGTATTGGAGTAAAAGTAAAAGTATCCCCCAAAAATAATACTCAAGTAAAGTACAGATACTCAAAAACTGTACTTAAGTACAGTACTCAAGTAAATTTACTTCGTTACTGTCCACCACTGTGCGACAGTTACGGTCGTACGAGGAATGCACGTTTTCCGTTAGTTGAATTATGGTTGAGAAGTGTATTAAAAGAGAACTATGTCAATAAATTAGCAAAGGTTGAAACAACAAGAACTCTCATCACTTTAGAAAGTTTATTACACAGTCAGTTTGAGGCGGGAGGACAGAAGGTTCAGTGAACACGAAGACACGTTAAGAGGCTGAACTCACACTAAACAGCCACAAAATTTCAAGAGCGAGTTCGAGTCAGGCTGAGAGCACCGTCATCTTCATACAACCTGGAATATTATTTAGTTTTTAGTTCATGACACAAACCATTATTTATTGATGGGTTTGAAGAAATCTTCAGACTTTCAATCTGAGTCATGAAACGTTTGTGTTGACTCCTCCTCCAAACACCTGACAGGTAGTTTCCTGGTTTCAGTTTAGTTCCTCTTTCTCCAGGATCGTGTCGCAGATATTTTTCTCTCCGTGTCAAACTCCGACTGAAGGTAATGAAGCAGTTTTGAATGTTTTCTTGGTTAACATCAGATGTCAGCAGCTCAGCTCCAACAGAAGCAGCAGAAATTGCATAAATTCACGTTAATCTGAGTCAGAGCTGAAAGTCCAGAGTCTGGAGGAGGACTAGTATGAAACTGATCCTCCATTTCTAGTCTCTGCGTGATCAGCGCCAGACCTGCTTCCTAAATATGATTTCAGAAGGTTTACTAGTATATGAAGAATGTGTCTAAAAATACAAGATATTTAATGTCTGTATAAACTATAGAAAGCCTATGAACTGGAAGATAGTATAAAATATATACGCTGATCATGATGGAGCTGAGTTTGTTGAAAGTCTCAGTGTCAGTGAACGCATCATATGTGTCCTCCATGGCTCCATCTAGTGGACGGATAGTAGAAGTACAGCAGCTGATGAATAAGAACCAATCAGTGGAGGATCAGCTGATCTGATTACAACATGAATGATTAGTGTTTCAGCAGCATGGACCAGAGAGAGGACAGACTGGAGGGACCTGGACCTGGACCTGGAGCCAGCTGTGTATCCTTGAAGAGCAACCGCTCAAAAGGAATTTTTAGTAAATTTACGAAGAGACAAAGGTAAGTTGTTAATATTTCATCAGAATTAAAGGATTTTAATCAAAGAGAATTTTCCTGAATAATTGATCTAATCTAATCCGTGATGTTTTTCTATCAGGACGCGTCAGACCCCAGAGTCTGATCACCATGAACCCAGGAGCCTGTCCTTAAAAAGTGACCGGTCCAAGGGAAAGTTTTTTGATTTTAAAGGAGGACGTGGTTCTCGTCCAGAGAGGTAAACTGTCAGTAAAGTGTCTGACTTGAGGAGCTGAGGATAAATAAACGTTGACTTGCTCATATCTGTTTCATCTCTGCTGCTTAGATGTTGTAGATGTTTCCTCAGAAGATAAACACATGTTGATCTAAAACAACACAGACACACTGGAAGAAGAAGATAGACAACATATAGATCTACAGTAGAACAATCACTAACTTTATACAAGTCACATGGTTTGAGTAACTTGCTTCTTTTATAAAGATCTTCTAAAATGGCCGACACAGTAAGTGTCAGGCCTTAGAGGAGGAGACAGATAAGAGACTGATCTTTGAAGCAGAGTAGTGTCTTCAGTCTTTAATCAGCTGTTCAATCTGTTTCCATGGAGACAAGTCTTCATTGTGTTTGACTGTAGACCAGAGAGAGAGAAGATGAGATGTGTCTGAGGAGAGGAGGAGCTAAACTAATGCTAAGCTAACCAGAGTTCAGAGTGGATGGGGAGGACGTCCAGGCTATTTTGTGTAGACACTTTGTTTGTAAGTGTCCAAAGTTAAAATAGTGAAATATATTTGAGGAGACAAAGAAACAGCTGATGGCTCTGAGGTGAAGAACATGTGCCTCGCTAGGATTATCATCTCTAACATGATCAGTCAGAGAGTCTGAGGTTTCTTAATGTTTCTGTCTGCTTTGTTTTCTGAGTGTCTGATAATGGCCTGTCAGTCACTCACTGTGGACTGGTGGACGTTTTACAGTCTTCAGTCTCTGGCTCTGAGTTCGTTCTTCAGCTGATTGATCAGGGAGGCAAAGCTTTATGAAACAGCTGCAGACTGAGCTGTTGATGGTCAGTGGGATCAGCAGGACTAGTAAACCTTTACCACTACAGAGACTCATCTGATTCACTCTTCACATCCACAAATCACTCCAGGGACATTTACCTTGTGTTTGTGTCTGTGTGGACAGACATGATGAGAGCTAATTGTTGATGATTGGTCCACAGAGTCCACCAGCAGAGCTCAGAGGTTCTCAGTGGTCAGTCTGCCCAGCAGCATCAGACACAGCTGGACTCCATCTTTCAGGTCTGTACATGTACAACAACTACTTTCCATCATCTCCATGCTGCACTTTGTAGACCAGTGGATTGTCAGTGTGTCCAACATGGATCTGATGTTTGTCTCCATGATTTCAGTCTGCTTGTGTCATATGGTATTCTGTTCCAGCTGCTGGAGGACAACATCATCACTTTTGTGAAGAACCAGCTGAAGAAGATCCAGAAGGTTCTGAGTCCAGATTACCCAGAATCCTCAGAGAGTCAGAGGGAGGATGAGGAGGTGTTGGAGGGTGAGGATGAAGAGCAGAGGAGGAGGAGCAGAGATTTATTTGTGAAGATCACAATGAACTTCCTGAGGGAAATGAAGCAGGAGGAGCTGGCTGACTGTCTGCAGAGCAGTAAGAGGATTTCTCTAAACATTGAAGCTGCTGGAGAAATGGGACATTTACTAATGTCTCCAGAGATGAACCAAGATATATTCACACACTCATTCTTTAGAGAAATGACGTGTTGGAATATTTACTGGAGAGTTTATTCATTCATCTTATTTCTTGTTTCTTCATTCAGGACTTGTTGCTCGTGAAGTTTGTGGACGTAAAGTTAAATCTGCTCTGAAGGAGAAGTTCCAGTGTGTGTTTGAGGGGATTGCTAAAGCAGGAAACTCAAGCCTTCTGAATGAGATCTACACAGAGCTCTACATCACAGAGGGAGGGACTGCAGAGGTCAATGATGAACATGAGGTCAGACAGATTGAAACAGCATCCAGGAAACCACACAGACCAGAAACAAGCATCAGACAAGAAGACCTCTTTAAAGCTCCACCTGGAAGACATGGACCAATCAGAAGAGTGATGACAAAGGGAGTGGCTGGCATTGGGAAAACAGTCTTAACACAGAAGTTCACTCTGGACTGGGCTGAAGACAAAGCCAACCAGGACATCCTCTTCATATTTCCATTGACTTTCAGAGAGCTGAATGTGTTGAAAGAGAGAAAGTTCAGCTTGGTGGAACTTGTTCATCACTTCTTTCCTGAAACCAAAGAAGCAGGAATCTGCAGCTTTGAAGAGTTCCAGGTTGTGTTCATCTTTGACGGTCTGGATGAGTGTCGACTTCCTCTGGACTTCCACAAGACTGAGATCCTGACTGATGTTACAGAGTCCACCTCAGTGGATGTGCTGCTGACAAACCTCATCAGGGGGAAACTGCTTCCCTCTGCTCGCCTCTGGATAACCACACGACCTGCAGCAGCCAATCAGATCCCTCCTGAGTGTGTTGACATGGTGACAGAGGTCAGAGGGTTCACTGACCCCCAGAAGGACGAGTACTTCAGGAAGAGATTCAGAGATGAGGAGCAGGCCAGCAGGATCATCTCCCACATCAAGACATCACGAAGCCTCCACATCATGTGTCACATCCCAGTCTTCTGCTGGATCACTGCTACAGTTCTCGAGGATGTGTTGGAAACCAGAGAGGGAGGAGAGCTGCCCAAGACCCTGACTGAGATGTATATCCACTTCCTGGTGGTTCAGACCAAAGTGAAGAAGATCAAGTATGATGGAGGAGCTGAGACAGATCCACACTGGAGTCCAGAGAGCAGGAAGATGATTGAGTCTCTGGGAAAACTGGCTTTTGATCAGCTGCTGAAAGGAAACCTGATCTTCTATGAATCAGACCTGACAGAGTGTGACATTGATATCAGAGCAGCCTCAGTGTACTCAGGAGTGTTCACACAGATCTTTAAAGAGGAGAGAGGACTGTACCAGGACAAGGTGTTCTGCTTCGTCCATCTGAGCGTTCAGGAGTTTCTGGCTGCAGTCTACATGATCCACTGTTACACCAACAGAAAGACAGAGGTGCTGGAGGACTTCCTTGGAGGAAACTACAATAACTCACCTCTGGATGAATTTCTGAACAGAGTCATGATTAAATCCCTGGAGAATAAAAATGGTCACCTGGACCTGTTAGTTCGCTTCCTTCTTGGCCTCTCTCTGGAGTCCAACCAGAGACTCTTAGGAGGTCTGCTGGGTCAGACAGAGAACAGTACAGAAATAATCCAGACAGCCATCAACAACCTAAAGAAGATGAACACTGATGAAATCTCTCCTGACAGAAGCATCAACATCTTCCACTGTCTGATGGAGATGAACGACCTCTCAGTTCATCAGGAGATCCAAGAGTTCCTGAAGTCAAAGAACAAATCAGAGAAGGAACTCTCTGAGATCCACTGCTCAGCTCTGGCCTACATGCTGCAGATGTCAGAGGAGGTTCTGGAGGAGTTGGACCTGAAGACGTATAACACATCTGAGGAGGGACGACGGAGACTGATCCCAGCTGTGAGGAACTGCAGAAAGTTTCGGTGAGTCCTGATCATTAACAGAATCAATCAGTGGAGATTAGTAGTTTAGTTCTTCAGACGTTCTTCTTCAGTGTTCCACTTGTTCACTGCAAACATCACAGTCAGTTGTATTTAGTCCCAGATGTTCTCCAGCTGTTTATAGCTGTTCTTCTAGTTATTGACTCTTTTCTTTCTATTTCTCTGTCTTATTATTCTCTCCATCAGTGAGTTAGTTTAGCTGAAGCAGCCTCTGAGGCCTCACGTTACAATGATGAGAGGATATTGAAGGCTGTTTCTAGAGTACAGAATAATCCTGAAGTCAGTGAAGTGGCTCCACATCAACATCTATCTAAAGCTTGTTAAGATCAACATGAGCCACCGTAAACTACTGATCATCCCACACAGAGACTGACCCATCAATGGAGCATTTTATTGATTTCCTGTCTTGTTGCTGTAGAGAAGAGGTGAAGCAGGAAATGCTGAAACGTGTTGACTTGTTTAAGAGATCCAAAACACACAAAGTTCAGAGTTTAGTTTGACAGATAAAACCCTGAGAACATCTTTGTGATCACTTGATGGTGAAAAGAATTCAACCTTATTGTTTGCTCATTGTGTTTGTTCTAAAACAATTAAAGTTGACCCAGTCCTGTGTCCTCCACATGGAAATATTTTACCATGTTCATACTGAATGATGTTCAGGTCTGAAGTTGTCAAATGATGGCTTTCATTTGTGTTGGACTAAAGACTAAATGTTTCTCTTGTGGACTGAAGCTGACGGCAGCAGGTCAACAGCAGAGATCATCTTTCCAACTGGAACTGTTCACTGAGCTGAACTAGGTCAAAAGATCAAGAGTCCATTAAACAGTGAAGACAGTCCAGATGTTTGTCTCATCCAGATGTCCTCATGATGGGATCAGATTAGGGTTGCCGACGGTCCTTTGAAAAACGGAATTGTCCCGTATTTAGAAACAAAAGTATGCGTCTCGTATTGAAACAGGATGCACTTTGTCCCATATTACCGTGAGAATCCAAAATAGTCTGTAACATGTCAATGGAATGAATGAATAACAGGACACTTTTCCTCACACTTCTGTTTGCACTCTTCTTATTGCACTATTATGAGAGGAATGTTCTTCTTTCTATTGTTTTATATTCATTTATATTGTTAAGTTAAGCAGGACAGGTTTCTGTTTAAGAAAGTTATTTATTCCATTCTGTTAATTTTGTTATTTTGTATTAAAAACAAATAGCTGAATAATTATTAGTTTTCCATGTGTCTTCCATGTCTTCTGGCACTAGCCGTTTAATCATATAAGTTAAATCAAAAACACACGGGGAGGCGGCTTTTAGTTATTATGGTCCCTGATTGTGGAACAGCCTGCCGGAAAACCTCAGGGCCGCAGAGACTGTTGTTTTTAAAAAGAGGCTCAAGACCCACCTTTTCAACCAAGCTTTTAATTTATTGTCTTAATTATCTTTTCTCTTTTTTTTCTTTTTTTTAATCATTTTAGCTATACGCTTTAACTACATGTTTTCATGGGATATTAGAAAGCATTTTATCTATATTGTTCATTTCGATCCCATTTTACAGTTTTAATCCCTCGGTTGTTAGCAATTTTTAGTTTTTAGTAAAAAGACTTTTTATCTTTTTATACCTTTTCTATTTTTATTTATAATTATATATATATATATATATATATATATATATATATATATATATACATATATTATGGCATGCCGTTCAGGAAATTAATCTTTGAATATATTGAATGAACTTTGAATATATAGAGTGAACCTTGGAATATATTGAATGAAAATTTGAATATATTGAATGAAAGTTTGAATATATTGAATGAAAGTTTGAATATATTGAATGAACTTTGAATATATTGAATGAACTTTGAATATATGGAGTGAATCTTGGAATATATTGAATGAAAGTTGACTGACGTCAGACTTCACGGCAGTGCCTGCGGCCATCTTGTTCAGCGTGTGGATGCTGCAGCAAAAAGTGACAGAGTGACAACGAGTCAGGCCGCTAGCATCTCGTTGTGGCAATATTAAACGATGAGGGTATGATAAACACACTAGCGAATGCGTGCACGGGCCAAGATCCTCCCGATACCCTTAACCAATACCCTATCCGTTCTTCTAACGAAGAAGTTCGCTTCTTTTTAACCGAGGCAGAACTATTAGCGGAACACTCGGTTGTGTGTAGAGGTCTGTATGTAGGTCTGTATGGTTAGCTTCACATCTATACAGTTTTCAGGTGATTTAATGAAGGCAAAACACAGTGAATGGCCGCGCGTAACGGCACTGCGCCCTGACGCGGCTCTTCTCCGGGACTGGAGAAGCTGCTGCGGCTACAGGCATTTCGGGAACTGAAAGAGAAGCTCTTCATATATTGTTTTGTTGCAAAAAGAATCACCCACATTCATAGACCAATGCAGGCTGAATATTTAGTTTAGTAGGCGACGGCGACACATTGTCAGCTTTGGGCACGTTACTCACACACCCATAGTTTGAATTACGGGCGGTACTGGGGGGTACTGTATCCCCCATTGAAGACCCAGTACCCCCCAAAGAGACAGAAATATCACTTTTGGGGGGGACATCAGGCACTTTTTTGGTGCTAAAAGAGTAAGTAGGAAATGTTAGCACTAAGAGCTACAGACAATAACAGTAAAACTGTAGATGCTGTTAGGTTTTAAACACTGTTCATGTGTATGAAGGACAGGGGTGCCCAGCAGGCAGGAGAGGTTCTGGTAGTATGTTTTTTCATAGTATGCCAATGGATCACATTAAAAGGATTGATCAGGTTTCACAAATCTCAGAGTCATGTTGATTTACGTGTTGATTTACTGACACTAACTACCACCATAGAAAATATAGTAATAGAAATGTAATAGATATAATAGAAAATTGGTTTCAGTTTATCCCAGCATATGAGAAAGTTCTGCCTTACCTCCAGGTCTAATGATAGCCTATCTAAAAATGAACCAAATCAAGATTTCATGAAATAGGCAGTATTATACTCGTTAGAATAGTATTTCAGTGTATTCAACTATTCTAACTTTTGGAAGTTGATCAAACAGATCTCTTTGGATCTATAATAGCAATAATGAGATACTGATGATCAATTTGTCGCATGTTTAGACCTTGGATGTGTTTTTGCGATCATGGTGGACACACCGGAATGCAGAAATGAACGAACTTCTTAGAAGAACGGGCATGGTATTGGGCAGGGGTATCGGGATGATTTTTGGACCGTAGACGCATTCACCAGTGTGTTTATTATGCCCTAAATGTGTAACATTGCCGCAACGAGATGCGAGCGGCCTGACTCGTTGTCAGGTCACTTTTTGCTGCAGCATCCACACTAGTGATGTTACGAGACGTGCCGAGGCTTCGAAGCGTGTGTCGAGTAATGAGGCGGGGTTTCCGCAAAGCGCGTATCGAAGCTTGCTTCATTTAAGGGAGGAGCCAAAAATAATGACGTCCGAAGCTTCGCTGCTCGGCTGTACCACGTGACTGGTTCGAGAAGCGGTTCAGATTTTCCGCGAGGTTTGAAAGCAATATGAACACCTCGGGTTCCGTTCAAAATGTGTTAATATAACTGGATGGAGCCAGCTAAGTAAGAAAGGTTTATTGTGTTCCAAGGAGTTGGGGTACAGTAACCCCTAATCCATAAGGCATTACCGTGCCTTTCATGAGAATAAGGAGGCAACTGGAGCAAAAGAAAACATAAACATTAATGCAAGTTAGCGGCAGTCCATAGAGCGTAGTAGTGACGTAATCAAAATGGTCCAACGAGGACAAAGTAGCCTAACACAAATGCGTTTAGTGGTACACCGTAGAATCACCGGTCTTTCGTTAGTGAATTATTAGTTCGATTCCCCTTGGTTCTCATTTTATTTATTTTATTGTTATATGTATATAATTCTCTTATAATCAACTTTAAACCACATATCCAAGTAGCGTAGTTGAATAGGAATGCGCATGGCAAATCAAGTCCCCTACAAGCATGAACCAGTAAGACACGTTTCCATTGCACTACATTTTATTGTCCATTAGATGCAAGAAAAACAGAGGACTGTGTCACTGAAGCTTTGAGTAATTAACCTTTGTTTGAATCACGTCGACTGCCCATCACTTACTATATAGACACAAAAAATCAATGCATCACACATTATGTGGTTAAGAGCCTTCCCACACAGCAGGGGACTCCTATGCGGATCCGCGTTCAAGTCGCCAAACCCGCGTGACTGTCACATTCGTTTTGGCTCCGCACAGAGGTTCCGCTCCGCCTCCAGGCGGCGCGCAAAATTCCACTGTCGTACAGCTGTTCCTGAGCGGACCCGTATCTGATCCGCGGACGCGGACGCGCCATTACGTTTGAATTTAAACAGTACGCAACGCAAGGCAGGAGACAGATCAGATCTTTTCTGGACACGGTTGATGCCTGCGCTGAACCCTCTTGAGTAAGTATATTGATTTATTGACATATTGCTATATTCACAGTAAACATTGGCCTTTGTTTTTTACCATTATGTATTAATAATTTGTTTAAATGAATGAATGAATGAATGAATGACTGTCATTTTGTGCCGCTATTAACGTTATCTGAGAGAATGATAATAATCATGTGAGCCTATTTGATTTAAAATGGGATAGCAATTTCGGTAGAATATGTTATGGTAGTGTGATTAAAAAACACGTTGTTTGATCTGACCTGTTTTAATGTGTCGCTGATTTATGTAGCCTGCTAAAGGCGTAGCTGCTAACCTTAGCTAGCATGCTGCTAGGCTCATTTGCATCATTTTGCAAGTTGCTAATGCCTATATGAGTTCACGGTTACGATGCAAACTATAGATCAAGCTGATAAATTGGCACTAGTATTTCAGCCAGTGAAGTGGGGTCAACATTACAGTCTATCTGCTGTGATAGCTAATGTTAGCAACTAAGTCCATTCACTCGGCACATCAACGGTTAGCATAGCAGCTAGACCGATAATTATCGTCGTGAAAATCAAAATTCCACTGGAGCTTCAAGCGGTTTTGAGCACTCACTATAACATTACAATGTCATTTTCAGCACATAGCTAATTTAGATACACTTAATTTTGGTCGCTTCTTCTTCTTCTGAGTCTTGGCAGATGACTATTTTGTAGTAGCCTATACCTCCACAACAGGAGTATGTAATACCGTGTACTTCATGGAGTCTAGGCTTATATTAAATCAAAATAAATATATATATATATATAATCTTTTATTTAAACCAGGATTATGAAGGTAAATAAATAAAGCTTTCAGTCTCTCACATGTCCTTTTCTTCCAGAATTTCTTCATTCCCTGCCCTGTTTATAACGTAAGTCACTTTTCTTTTTTAATTGAATGTCTTACTTATATCATAATGATTACAATATCATATTGTATATAAGCATTTGGCTTTGGATGCTACATGCCACAGGCTAAACATCCCACTCAGCAAAAGGACTGCGCGGCGGATCTATCGGCGGCTTCCGGAACGGACCCGCGAAACGGACCCGTATCGGGGTCCAGATGCACTCAGGAACGGATCCGCTACGAAGGCGGACGCAGCGCGGACGCCGAGCGGATGCAGCGCGGACGCAGCGCGGACGCGGAGCGGACGCAGCGCGGACGCGGAGCGGCGGGTCCGTTTGGGACTCGTAAATTGATACAGGCGAGGAGAAGCGTAATTAGCCCTTTAGCCTGGCTACTACAGCAATAGGTGTAAACTTAAATCTGCATTGCCTTGTATTTTTAACCATTGTCAACAGAAAATATTATATAAGCATTTGGCTTTGGATGCTACATGCCACAGGCTAAACATACATATCTGTTTGTTTGATTACAGGTGCCCTGAGGGAAAACTCATTTACACGTTCAGCCACGGATGAGGAGGTCACAAAGCATGCCATCACGGTTCAACCTGGCGGCAGATCGGGCGACTAGGAGACGTCCCGCCTGCTTCCAAAAGAACGGAGTGTCCTAGGCTAAGAGGAATAATAATTAAAGCATATTTTTATTTAACTTCTTGTCGTTCACCAGTTATTCATTTTCTGATATTTTAGCTGTGTATAACGCAGCATTTCACTGAAGTTGTAGCCTAATAGATGGCATATTTTATGTCTGCACCGACCTGGCGCCTGTATAAAGCACTAAATTGGGGTTTGACCACATAATGAATGTAGTAACCTAACAAAAACATAGACTATAACCTATAACTTTCCATAAATGTTAATGTCAATTTTATATTTCCATTGAGCTATCACTTTTGTACAGTAAATGCATGACTTGAACATTTTCTGTTGACAATATAGGTTAAAAATACAAGGCAATGCAGATTTAAGTTTACACTTATTGCAGTAGTAGTCAGGCTCGTTTTTTTTTTATCCTATAGTTTAGTTTAACCTACGTGAACAGAAGGGATTTTGAAAATGAGATAAACAGGTCCAAAACGGACCCAGGCCGGATGAGCCTTTATGAGTCCGCTGCGGGTCCGCGGCGGATGTATGTATCAATTTGCGGGTCGCAAACGGACCCGCTGCGGAGGTGAGGCTTTAATCGCGGATGCGGAGCGCATGCAGCGCGGAGCCACGGCGGATCCGCGATCCGCCTTCGTAGCGGATCCGTTCCTGAGTGCATCTGGACCCCGTTACGGGTCCGTTTCGCGGGTCCGATCCGGAAGCCGCCATACATCCGCGGCAGATCCGCCGCGCTGTCCTTTTGCTGTGTGGGTTTGTAAGAGCTACAGCTGCCTGTGATTATACACCTGGCCAGTAGGTGGTTTCGCGTGCACATGAAGCTTCGAGAGATGAACCCTTTCTCGAACCAGTTGGCTGAAGTGGTTCGATGCCTCATGAGGCTTCATCTCACCATCACTAATCCACACACTAAACAAGATGGCCGCAGGCACTGCCGTGATGTCTGACGTCAGCCAAAGTTCATTCAATATATTCAAACTTTCAGTCAATATATTCAAAGTTCACTCCATATATTCAAAGTTCATTCAATATATTCAAACTTTCATTCAATATATTCAAAGTTCATTCAATATATTCAAACGTTCAGTCAATATATTCAAACTTTCATTCAATATATTCAAAGTTCATTCAATATATTCAAAATTCATTCAATATATTCAAACTTTCAGTCAATATATTCAAAGTTCACTCCATATATTCAAGGTTCATTCAATATATTCAAAATTCATTCAATATATTCAAACTTTCAGTCAATATATTCAAAGTTCACTCCATATATTCAAGGTTCATTCAATATATTCAAACGTTCAGTCAATATATTCAAACTTTCATTCAATATATTCAAAGTTCATTCAATATATTCAAAATTCATTCAATATATTCAAACTTTCAGTCAATATATTCAAAGTTCACTCCATATATTCAAGGTTCATTCAATATATTCAAACTTTCATTCAATATATTCAAACTTTCATTCAATATATTCAAACTTTCATTCAATATATTCAAAGATTAATTTCCTGAACGGCATGCCATAATATATACATATACAAACACAGTCAGAGGAGATGAGCTGAACCACTGATGTGGAGACAAAGTGTCCAACAGGATGTGTCCAACTGTCCACTCATCAAATCCATCATGTTCATAGCAATGTCTTCTTCCATTATAACAGATTTTATTTATTTGTCTCATGATAGACTTGTTCTCTGTGGACTCTCAGAGAGTCACTGTGAAGTCGTGGCCTCAGCTCTGAAGTCCACCCCCTCTCATCTGAAACATCTCAACCTGACTCTCAACACCCTGGAGGATTCAGGAGTGAAGCATCTGTCTGCTGGACTGAAGAGTCCAAACTGTAAACTGGAGACTCTGATGTGAGTTTTCATTTATTTTCTTCTCAGGCTTCTGAAGAATGGAGATCCAGTTTAGATGAGTTCTCTTGTCAGGACTGTCAGATAGAAAAGGAGCTCAAAGAGTTTAAATGAAGGAGCATCATGTTCCTGAACATCCACAGGTATCTCCTCAGTCATCAGACGTGCGCAGGTATGGGCTATTGTTGCTCGGGAAACAGCCCGTTTGCCCTTAGTAGCTGAGCTGCCCCTCTGGAGATAGTGCCTTTTTTGCTGTTGTGTCTACTTAAATACAATGAGCCCATAACTGGTAAATTATAAGTGTTATATTAAATCAGTATATAATTCAAACTTATTTTCTGTAATCTAAAAGTTATTTTATCTTGACAACGTCAGCAATGCCCTCTGCCCCTCGTCACGTGACTTTCTGACACACTGAACACTGTGGATGGGTGCACGAGAGGGAAAGTTTGTCAGTCAGGTGAGTTTTAGAAGTTATGGAGATCACAAATGCTCTGTGAATAATACATAAAAGTCTCCACCTGGCCTCCAATAATGTGCAGTTCTTAACATTTGCCTCGCGTCGCGCAACATTGCCTTTTATTAACGTTAGCCTGTAAGTTACATACTGTAATGTTAGCAATGTGAACCAAAGGAAGCTAATAACAGCCCAACTGTGGAGCCTGTGTGCCCCCAACTATGGTGGTCGGGAGATTATTAGAGTTACATTCTCCCTATAAAAGGGACATATAAAATAGTTGCACTCTAGCTTTATATTTAACTACATGGGACCTGGGTTACATATGTTGTAGTTAAAACTGTTATTAAAAGTGTGAAAATAACATTTCATGAAGGTTAAAATAGTTTGATGAATGGGTTAAAAATGTAATAGATTAGTCTGAGATGTGCAAAAGTGCATTATTAAATCTTTCATTTTATTTTGAAAGAGCTCATGGTGAAAGTACCAGTGGAGAAGGAGGGTAATACTGGTCCCTGATTGGTCAAAGGTGTGTGATTGCTGGGGTCAGACCGGAAGAGAGAGTGAGTGTAAAAATGAATTAGACAATGAACGAGAACGAGAGACGATCGGAACGAGCGCCAACAAGTCACCTGGCAGTAATGTAATTTAATGAGATTTATTTTTATTTTATTTGTTTATTTATTTGATAGGGACAATGCTCATTAATCAACAGAGAAGTTACTCGCTGTAAACAAGCCAGAGTTAGCTGCAAGTGCTAATTTCCATCTGCCAGATCTTAACAGGCACTAGTCCTAGTGATGGAGGAACAGGCTTTAGTATGTTCCTCTATACAGGTATGTAAATCAATGTATAGTGTGTGAATGCCTATGTGCCAATATGAGTATGCAAGTTAATCAGGATGGCCACACGTCCAGATTTAGGCTGGACAGTCCTGAATTTAAATGCCTTCAATCAATCAATCAATCAAGCAATCAAGCAATATTTATTTGTATAGCACCTTCCAGCAAGTGGCATGCCAAACATAGCGGCGCCATCTTGGCCAAAAATATTGTGGAGTTACAGGTGAGCACATTCCCCACCCAAATCCTCAAGCCGGACGGTTATTTGTCCTCCTTTTTGGAGTTGCACCTGAACGCAACGCTGCATGTCGTCCAATGGTGTTAGACTTTCGGTTAAAAAAATAGATTGGTTAAAAATCATTGGCTAAAAGCAGTGCCACTCAATTCTCTGATTTCTCATTGGTTGAAAATGTAAAGAAGCCACCCCCTGTTCCCATGTGCTAGCACTGTCACTCATCTCTTAACTGATGCCGAAAAGGACCTAATTTAATGAGCACAGGTTTGTGACAAATTAAAAAAAAGTTCTGTATGCTTATTAAGAACTGGAATGTGTATTATTTGCGTTTTTTTTATTTTCACATTTAAGGTCATAAATGTTCTGCTTTGTGGCACTGCACTGTAAGACAGATGTATTGAATAAATGCAAATACTGTGAACAAGTGCTTTTCGCTTTCTCAGGATTATGTTTTCCTCTTCTGTTACACATACATGATGATATAGATAAATTGTCCTGTGATGAACAGAGTATCCCAATCACCGATACCATCGTTATCATGTACAAATTTTATTGTTATGGGGAGTACAGAGTTGTATGTTTTTCTTACTAAATGCCGCAAAGTGTTTTTTTTTTTTGTGTGTTGTGGAAATGGCCACCCTAAAGTTAATGTAGTTATACTAATCTTACCTTAAACTTCATTCTCCTTCGTTTTAAATCAATGGAAAAAAACACCTCCTCTCAAAAACCCACAACCCTCTGAGGATAGCTGGATAGCTGAGCTATGCCTGATTGTGGACAACTAGAGACATTTCTGCTCCAAGTTTGTTTGTAGTTGTGCACGTTTTGCTAGCTTCTGAGCGTCATTCAGGCATGCAAACTGGTCAGGGGTGAAAAAGGTGACAAGGGTACGCGGACGTGCGCGCGCGCAGAAAAGTGAATTTCGTAGTTTGTGTTATAAGTGCAACCAGAGGCATTTTGAATTAATAAATACACTACAAAATAACTTACCATATACAAACATTTATTGGTAAACAATAGAAAAAAAACTTCATAAGGATCAACAGTAGGACTATTTACAGTTCAACATCATAAAAAAGTTCATTTTTTTTTCTTTTTGGCCTGCACAAGGACCTCACAGGCCCTCTTCCTGTGCTTCGCAGCGTGCCTCAGCCTGGCCTGCTTTTCCTTGTCTACAACCTGTGCTTTGAGTGTTGTCGCACTGTGTGACACTTCACGTTGAGCCAAACGTTGCTGCCTTTTCCGCTTGTCTGCTGTTCCGGCTGTCCGGATGTTCTTACAGAGAACGCGGTCCACCTCCCCATAACGCACGCTCTCCCTTTTAAACATTTCCACAGCCGATTTCCCTCTAGCCATGAGGTTATACTTGACCGTTTGAATGGCATTGCATGTCTCCACATTCATGTTACCACTCTTGCTGTCGATGACCTCATTCATCAGGCTGAAGGCCGACTCCACCCTGGGGCCATGGAAAATTGACAGCGCACTCTTCACCAGTGCTGTGAGGGCCTGGTATTTCTCCCTCTGAAACACATGATCCCACCACTCCAGGAAGCAATCTCCCTCCTTGAAGGCAGGTAACGCCAGGTCAACACTGTACTTCAGTATTTCTTGGTGGACATCACAGCCTGTGGGAAGGAGGTGGCTCAGCATTCCACTTAGCCTCTTCAGCTGGATGGGTCCTTGAGAATGGCCTCTCAAAAGTGGGTCGAGAGCAGACAGGGCCTTCAGGGTCGGGCTGTCCAAGGGAAGCTTCGTCTGCATATATGCAGCAGTGGTTGTGTACGCGGTCTTTAGCTTCTCCATAAATGGCTTCAGCAACTGTAATGCAGGTGAAGTTCCAAGAACATCTGATACCTGCATCCAGCTCTTTAATACACATAGCATCCTCCACTCCTAAATCTCTCATCCTGAAATAAAGACATGAGACACATAGAGTTGCAAATTATACAAAATATAAATCATAACATAAAATAAAATTCACTCAAGCGGTAATTTTTATCGATCGATCAGCTGTGTTTACACAGAGCGTGTCGCACTCTAACCGCTGCTGTTTAGGTGGAGTGGGTGCTTGCGTGTAGCGTGTGCTCGCTGTGACTCTGGAGCTGTGTCCCAGCTGCAGCCTGAACTGACACACAGCTTCGGACTCGGATGCTGCGTTAGCTAATGTTACCTTAGCTCGCCGTCATGCCGTGCTCTGACCTGTCTCGTCCTCTTCATGGAGCGTGTTTGATTACATGTAGGACGCTAGAGGGCACCGAGTGCTTTGTTGTGCTCTGTCTTTCAATTCAATGAAACTTTATTGATCGCTAAAATGTTATGGGAACTGTGTGCCGTTGTAAAACCTCACCAGAGGGAACGGAAAAGAACGGAGTAACGCAGCGTTTGGTAACGGAAACGGAGTTACTGATTTTAAAAAAGCAACGCGTTACGTTATTAGTTACTGAAAAAAGGTAACCCAACACTGATCATCAGTCAAATTTTAGCATTTTAGCTTCAGAAGAAACTGTTGATATTAATTCTTACCTTGCCGCAATTTCCACCGAGTGGGAGATAGAGGCGGGGGGAGGGAGGGAGAGGGAGGGAGAGGGAGAGAAGGGTTCGCCCTCCTCACTTCTGATTGGTGATGGGGCTTCTCTCACACGCCACTCTTGTCAGTCATTTGTCACGAGAAGAGAGTGGCGGCAAATAAATCTGTGGTCCGGGTCTTGTGTTGTTTTGAGGTTCACAGTCCCACTCGCTAGTTGACATGCTCGGCTCGGCCCGAGACCCCCCCCCCCCATAAAATTTTTTCTCCTCGGATCTACGCGATTTGAGAAGAATGACCCATTTCGATTTCGAAACGGCGAACATAACGGTGATGGCATGCGAGTGGTGGACCAGACAAAGACTGTCTGCCCACGATGTATGGCGGAGGTGTGGTGTTTCGCTGGAAACACATCAAACATGCTAACGCACATAAGACAGCATCACCCCGATGTGTCTGCCACTGTCTCGTCTCGTCTCGTCTTCTCCCGCTTATCCGGATCCGGGTCGCGGGGGCAGCAGCTTCAGCAGGGAAGCCCAGACAGCTTTCTCCCCAGCCACTTCGGCCAGCTCCTCCGGAGGAACCCCCAGGCGCTCACAGGCCATACGAGAGATATAATCCCTCCATCGTGTCCTAGGTTGGCTCTGAGGTCTCCTTCCGGTGGGAAATGCCCAAAACACCTCTCCATGGAGGTGTCCGGGAGGCATCCTTACCAGATACCCTAGCCACCTCAACTGGCTCCTCTCGACGTGGAGGAGCAGCGGCTCTACTCTGAGCTCCTCCCGTGTGTCCGAGCTCCTTACCCTATCTCTAAGGCTGAGCCCGGCCACCCTGCAAAGGAAACTCATTTCGGCCGCTTGTATTCGCGATCTTATTCTTTCGGTCATTACCCAAAGTTCATGACCATAGGTGAGGATTGGGACTAGGGTTGCTTTCGTCAACGAAAACTATGACTAAATATTGTCGTCAACGAACCTTTATCACGTGACTAAAACGAGACGAGACGTAACGTAAATGCTGGTCATGCGACCATGACTATAATTAAATGCATAATGCAATATTCTTGACGAATAAAAACGAGACTAAATGTGGTTTACAAAATAAAAACTATGCTAAAATGTCTCTCCATTTTCGTTGACCAAAACGAGACGAGACGAAATGTTACGACGTAATTTTGTCATGTTTAGTCACGTTATTATTATTTTGTAGTTTTTCTGTTTCCTGTGTCCAGAGGCCGTTTCTCTCGCAGGCGACGTCACTTCAAGCTCCACTCGTGGCATTATTTAGAAGATGCTCTGCTCCAGTGAGTCTGCGACTCTGCGTGAGAACTGAGTAGCGAGAGAACTTTGAGTACTGAGTAGCGTGACAAAGAAAGGGAACGATGGCCGGCCAGGCGGGGGTCTTCGGTAGAAGAAGAAGAGAAGACATTTGGAAAAACTTTAAATACATCGAAGTGGAAAATAAAACCGAATGTCTTCTACCATGTTTGGTTAGTAAAATAAATATGTTGTAAATTCAAAACAGCGTCGTCCATGTCTGGAATGGATGTATTCTTGAGTCTATAAGGTAACAATAATATAATAATAACCTTGTTTGAAATAAGTTTGGCTAAAAGAAAATTTTGGTTTTGTCTACACTACAAGGTACTTATACTATATTGACTAGGTTAAATAGAATTGTATTACTAAAAAGAGACAAAAATACAATTTTCATTGACTAAAACTAGACTAAATGTCATCAGTTTTCGTCGACTAAAACTAGACGAAAATAGTCAAGCATAATTCTGACTAAAATAAGACTAAAATGCTCAGACTTTTAGTCGACTGAAACTTGACTAGACTAAAAAGAGTATGAACATGACTAAAACTAATAAAAACCAAAATGACAGCTTGACACAAAGACTAGACCAAAACTAAAATTAAAACAGGCCGCCAAAAACAACACTAATTGGGACGTAGATCGACCGGTAAATTGAGAGCTTTGCCTTTCGGCTTAGCTCTCTCTCACCATGACCGACAGGTTAAGCATCTGCATCACTGCAGATGCCGCCCCGATCCGTCTGTCGATCTCCCTCTCCCTCCTACCCTCACTCGTGAACAAGACCTCGAGATACTTGAACTCCTCCACTTGAGGCAGGACCTCCCCCCCGACCTGGAGTAGGCAGTCCACTCTTTTCCGACTAAGGACCATGGCCTCAGACTTGGAGGTGCTGATCCTCATCCCAGCCGCTTCACATACTGTTGGCGGGATTGAGGAGCTCCTCAAAGTATTCCTTCCACTGCCTGACAATATCCCCAGTTGATGTCAGCAGCACACCACCCTACCACCACCTGTTGCCGCCTACCACCCCTGAGGCGCCGGACGGTTTGCCTGAACCTCTTCGGAGCCGATCGATAATCTTCTACCATAGCCTCACCAAACTCCTCCCACACCTGAGTTTTTGCCTCAGCGACTGCCCTTGCCGTGGACCGCCTGGCCATCCGGTACCGGTCAGCTGCTTCAGGAGACCCACAGACCAACCATGCCCTGTAGGCCTCCTTCTTCAACCTGACGGCTCCCTTCACCTCCGGTGTCCACCAGCAGGTTCGGGGGTTACCGCCGCGACCAGCACCAGCGACCCTGTGACACAGCCGCCTCCACAATGGCGGAGCGGAAAATGGCCCATTCAGACTCAATGTCCCCCACTACCCCAGGGACGCGGTTGAAGCTCTGCCGGAGGTGGGAGTTGAAGATCATCTTGACAGGTTCTTCCACCAGGCGTTCCCAGCAGACCCTCACTACTCGTTTGGGTCTACCAGGTCTACGTGGCGTCTTCCCCTGCCATCCGATCCAACTCACCACCAGGTGGTGATCAGTTGACAGCTCTGCTCCTCTGTTTACCCGCGTGTCCAAAACATACGGTCGCAGGTCAGATGATACGACTATAAAGTCAATCATCGACTTACGACCTAGCCCTTCGTGGTGCCAAGAGCACCGATGAACAACCTTATGTTCGCACATGGTGTTAGTTATGGATCCGCCTCTCACCCAGAGCAACTCCAGCAAAGAAGAGAGTCCAACCCCTCTCAAGGACTTGGGTTCCAGACCCGACACTGTGTCAAGGTGAGGCCGACTGTATGTAGTCGATAGCACTCCACCTCTTCCACAAGCTCTGGCTCCTTCCCCCGCCAGAGAGGTGACGTTCCATGTCCCAAAAGCCAGCTTCCGTAACCGAGGATCAGACCACCAAGACCCCCGCCTTGGTCTGCTGCCCAATCCACACAGCGCCGAACCCTTCATGAACCTCCTGTGGGTGGTGGGCCTACAGGGAGGTGAGTCCATGTCGCCCGTTCGGGTTGAGCCCGGCCACCAGGTGCTCGCCCACGAGCCCCAACCCCAGGCCTGGCTCCAGGGTGGGGCCCTGGTAACCCTCCGGGCCAGGTACACATTCTCTTTCTGTTCTTACTCATCAAGGGTCTTCTAAACCGTCCTTTGTCTGGCCCTTTGCCTAAGACCAATCTGCCTTGGGAGACCCTACCGGGGCAAATTGCCCCGGACAGCATTGCTCCTAGGGTCATTAGGACACTAAAACTCCTCCACCACGATAAGGTGACGGTTCAAGGAGGAGTGTCTGTCACAGGTGCGAGGAAAAAACAAAAAAAACAAAAAAAAAAGGTCACGGACTTCGAATGCTGAATCACTTTGTATTTAGCACCTGACATGAGCATCTGCGCACAGCGTTTCCTATTATAAAAACATGCATGCATAGCATTAATGATTTCTAATTATACTTACCCTTAAAACAGGGTGAAATACATTGCACACTCCAACTTCCCTACTAAGGCCTATACCTGTTATAAGCACGTCTATATATTGTCATCCCTCACTACCTTACCCCTACAAGAAATTGTGCTTTTTCTTTTCCTCTGTATGAACAAAATGAATGGGGCAGCCGTGGCCTACTGGTTAGTGCTTCTGGCTTGTGGCTGAAGGGTTGCCGGTTCGAACCCCCGACCAGTAGAAAGCGGCTGAAGTGCCCTTGAGCAAGGCACCTAACCCCTCACTGCTCCCCGAGCGCCGCTGTAGCATGGCAGCTCACTGCTCCGGGTTAGTGTGTGCTTCACGTCACTGTGTGTTCACTAATTTCACGGATGGGTTAAATGCAGAAATCACATTCCATGTATACACAAGTATACATGGCCAATACCACTAATTATTAATTATTATTATTATGAATGCTATGAGAACCCTCCCAATGCACTTTGAAGTCAGTGTTGTTGTGTGGATGAATGATTGTAAAGTTGATCTTCAACTCATCTTGTTCTTCAGCACATCCAGTCAGTATCTTTGTATTTCCACAATGTTTCCTGCTGAGCTGCAATGGAGGGACAGGAACTCAAAGAGTCAGTCAGACTGCTGAAGCTTCATATTAGTGTCAGCTGAACAGTTATGTTAGGAAAAGACCACAACATGTCAACTTATCCTTTAACATTTGAATGACACAAACCTCATGAGACACCAAATCCAGGAAGAAGGTGGTCCTGGAATCAGATAACTAATCAACAGTTTGTAGTCCAACATGTGTGATGAGGAGATATTGATCCTGTAATGGGGTCAGCAGCATGTTATTGATGTGTGTTGACATGAATAGTTGTCTGAATGTTGTGCTGACGTTTGGATGATGTCTGTAGAAGGCTAACATGATGAAGATCCACAATAACACAAGGACAAAGTCACTCTACTCATTTTAAAGAACAGCTCATTGATCAGGATGCATTCAGACCTCAACACATCTGATTGATCATCAATAATTTCATCTTTTAATCTTTATTCAGATTGTGGAGCTGCAGTTTGTCAGAGATCAGCTGTGATTCTCTGGGAGCAGCTCTGAAGTCCAACCCCTCCCATCTGAAACATCTGGAACTGAGTGACAACAACCTGAAGGATTCAGGAGTGAAGCAGCTGTGTGGTTTTCTGGAGAGTCCAGGCTGTGGGCTGGAGAATCTGAGGTTAGTTCATTGTCTTACTGTTGTAGATCTGATATGTTTAATCACCAACTGAGTCTAATTTATTTTAAATAAAACTTTATTGTTCCTCAAAATGAAGACAAATACAAACTCATTTAAATAACTGTATAATGTTGAGCTTCATTTATGGAGTGAAGTTAGTCTAAAAATTGTCACAAATGCATGTTCCATGACCCACATGTGAAACATGACATTCACAAATGCATACCTAGCTATCTGAACATGTGTGATTGTTCTGCAAATTCACAAATCAGATGGTTCAGCTTCACAAATCCTTTTCGTTTTCAAAAGACTTCCCAGCTTACGAGTGTCTAAGTCTACGCAAACGGATCAGCAGATACGGACAGATCAGGCTGTGCACGCACACAGAGTTTTGAGACTATTTTCATGCTGCTCAGATCCACAGATCCACAAATGCATGGTGCCTTTAAGTGTCACCAGGAAAACGGGAAATCTGGGCTTTGGGCAGAAGTGAGCTATATCTTTCCTTTAGGGAAAATTAATCTTTACTGATATAACTCACTTCTCGTTTAGTTGCAACACTAAACTCAACAAAGGACCACGTAGATATTAATATATATTTTTAATTTAAGATTATTTTTAACATTTAAACATCTTTGGTCCAATAAGTCTTTGGTACAGGCGAAAAGCGGTTAATGTGCAACCGCAGACAGTACCGGGACCCCTGGCTAGTTCATCTGAAGTGAGTTTATAAATCAAATATAAATGTAAATAATGCAAACTAGTACTTATATATAAACTCAGTGATAATGTTTTAGATAGATGGCGGTATCTAATGCTGATTCCATTCATGGGTAAATGTAACAACAACTGATATCAGTATGAATCATTTTGTTCCAAAGAACGATAAATATTGTATAATCACCTTATTATCATTCCTATGTATATAATAAATATTCTTCCATCTCTATGTTTTGTACTTTTGTTCATATATTAATTCTATAAATGTTTTACTTACTTACTCTGAAGAGGGCCAAAAATGGACACAACGGAAGAGAAAGTTTGGTCAGAGCCAAAACCCTAGACAAAGGGATGTACTTAACATGTTCTTACAGACCTACATAGTAGCTCTATATTAACTGTGACATAACATAATTAGCGTTAGCATTGATAGTTGTTACCTGTATATACATGATCTGTCCATATCTGCTGATCCATATGCATAGAGTTAGACACTCGTAAGCCAGGAAATCTTTTGGAAACGAAAAGGATGAGCTTTGTGAAGTTGAACCATCAGATTTGTGAATTTGCAATACAATCACACACGTTCAGATAGCTAGGTACGCATTTGTGAATGTCATGTTTCATGTGGATCATTGAACATGCATTTGTGACCATTTTGAGACTAATCTCACTCCATATTCATTCCTGATCAACACACACATCGATGAGGACACATTTAAAACCTCAATACATCTGACTGATCATCAATCATTTCATCTTTTATTCTTTATTCAGATTGGCGAGATGCAGTTTGTCAAAGATCAGCTGTGATTCTCTGGTCTCAGCTCTGAAGTCCAACCCCTCCCATCTGAAACATCTGGACCTGAGTAACAACAACCTGAAGGATTCAGGAGTGAAGCAGCTGTGTGGTTTTCTAGAGAGTCCAGACTGTAGACTGGAGACTCTGAGGTGAGTTCACGGTCTGTTACTGTTGTAGATCTGATATTAGGGCTGGGCGATATGGACCAAAAGTCATATCCTGTTATATTTAGACTGAATATCGATGTACGATATTGTAACTGTCTCTTGGAATTAATGAAATGCGGAGAGTCCGGTACTGGTGCTTAAATGTCTTTATTTCTGTACGCCATGAAAACTGTAAGTACTTAATACAATAAAAAGAAAATTAGTCAACCAAACAACAAACAAACAAATATGAGCAAACTGCCATCAAGTGTCAATAAAACATTTTCTGTCCAATACCCATGCTTAAACCAATCGATTTAAAATACATTAATTCATTTACATACATTTAAATTTAAAGGGGGTGATTGTTAAAATTCAGTTAAACATAAGGATTAAGTGCTCCATACCTCTTTCCACACCAAGGGAGCTAACTTATTAGGGTACCAGCAATACTGCCATCATGGATACATCGGCTTCCTAGCCGTCCCAAAAAAAAAAAAAAGAAATATTAACTTAACATGGCTAAACAATTTATCAGAGCATTGTAAATGAAATGAAAACATTGGACATGGCTGAGAAGTTGTCATTCACTCAATGAGAGGAGCTATGGCTAGCAGGCCGAGCAGCTGTTTGATGGCACCTAGTCAGAAGAGGAGTGTGTGTGTGTGCGCGTGTGTGCAAATCCTATCAGGAAAACCAATGTCAGCTGCTCGTCCTCTATGATTTTGTGTATTTCCACACATGTACTGTGAAAATTGTGGCCTCAATCGATAGAGAAACGTGAAGTGGGAAATCACCATCTGAAAGCCAACAAAAATCCCTACGTTTTTATATAGTCACGTCAGCTAGAAGGATTGTAATATCAGAGCTTTCATTTACATTAACCTTCTGCGTCCATGTGTGGATGTGTGTTTGGTAATTAGGCACAGCCATGATATATAAAAAAAGAAAAGTGGACATAAGAGACTTCTTTACAAGTCAAAGTGGAAGTTACTCAAAGAAATTCCAGCCATCCTGCAACACCTTCACTGGCTCCAATAAAGCAGCATATCCACTTCAAGATCCTCATCATCATTTACAAAGCTCTCAATAATCTTGTAAAGTCTACTAGTTTGATTAAAAGTGTTGAGAAATCAAAGTTCTCTCTGACACTAATTTCAAATCAAATCCAGCCGGCACACGACCGACCTTCAACGTTGAAATATAGGAGAAATAACATTGGTTGTTGCGTCAATGTTGAAACAATGTTTAATGCTAAATGGTTGTAAAAAGGTCAAGAAAGTCAATGTTGAATTATAGGTGAAATAATGTCAGTTGTTGTTGCTGAAACAGTTTTATTTATTTATTTATTTGTGATCGTACAGTAGACAGTAACGGTAGCCCACACAACAGCACAAACTCTTCAGTCTTTACGGACCTTTGCGGGGTTTAACCCATTGACTGTATACTATGGACAATCCCTTCGTGACGTCACCCATTGGTTTCTGAATTCAAAAATGAAGCCTCTAGTGGGCGGAGACTTCAGTCGCCATGTTGGATTTGCTTTACTCCGCCCACACTCGGATATGGACATGGGCGTCGTGTTGGGGCGGAACTAAGGCAGCCTGGACACTGTTTTTTTTTTTTTTTTTTTTTTTTTTTTCAATGAGCTTTATTGAAAACAGTTGTACATATAAACAGATGTATAAAGAACAGGGTTGAACTTACAACTATACAGTAGAACATCAGACAGGTGCTCCAATATCTATCCATAATCATAAATAATAAGTAAAGCACAATAAAATAAGGTAATTATTAGCAACGTTAGTAAACATTCAATCAAAGGAAGGATAATAAATAAATGAACAAATAATATGACGGACGAAAAAAAAAAAAAAAAAGAAAAAAAAATAGAAAAAGGAAAGAAAAGGGGACAGAATGTAAAGCTTTATTCTTCTTTGAAAAATCTCTCGTAAATATCTATGGATGTGATGCTTTGTTTAGTGTCAATTAGTGTAAGGGATTTCATGTATTCTTTGAGCTCATGCAAGAAACCTCTAAAGTTGGGTGAAGTTTTGGAGTATTTGCATTTATGTATGTGAAATTTGCCATACAAAATGAATAGGTTTGTAATAAAGGTGATGTCTTTTTCTTCATGGGCAAAAAACATAATCACACTTTTACAGTCAATTATAATGTTTATCTTGATTTTACACACTATATATTGTTCAAGTTGAGTCCAGAAATTGATGGATTGAGCACAGTGGAAGAATAAATGAGTTAAGGATTCTGGTTCTGTATTGCAAAAACTGCATTTGTTTTCAATATCTAAAAATTTCGAGAAATATAAATTTGTTGGATATATAGTGTGTAAAATTTTGATGTGAACCTCTTTTATTTTATTGGAAATACAAAACTTATAAGGCAAAGTCCAGGCCTTCTTCCAGTCAGTGTCCATAAAGATGTTATCCCAAAATGATTTTCCTCGTGGAGTAATTTTCCTCTTTTCATAAAAAATATTATATGTTTGTTGTTGCATTTTGAATGCATTACATCAAGTCCATTTAACATCAGAAGGGGTTTTATTCTTATTGTTTCTTGATATTGACAATGGTTTCTCATAAGGAGAGAAAGACCATTAGGGATTGCTTTAGTTACGTAATTAAAATCTTTACTTGTAACAGGAAAGGATTTAAGACGAAGAAAACGTTCATAACTAAGCATTACACCATGACAATCAAAAAGGTCACATATAAAAATAATGTTCTTATCAATCCACTTCTGTTTAAATATGGATTTTTTTCTGACAGTAATATCTTCATTATTCCATATTACGGCTTTATGAGGGGAAAAGTTGTGGGAATAGCACAATTTCCACGCTAAGAGTGCCTGTTGGTAGAACTTTGATAATTTTAAAGGCAATTTTGAGACACTGAAGTTACAGGTCAGTAAAAAATGTAGACCACCTAATTTCTTAAAAATATTATTTGGAATAAAAAACCAAATTGAGTTTGGGGTTTTGAGACATTCCTTAATCCATTTTATTTTGAAAGTGTTATTTAAATCATAGAAATTTAGTAATTCAAAGCCTCCTTGTTTCCTGGATGCCGAGAGAATTTCGTTTTTTAGATAGTGTTTCTTATTTTTCCAGGTAAAATTACTAAGTATTTTATTAATTTCTTTGGATGATGAATCCTCGACAAATAAAGACAGAGCAGGATATATCAATCTTGAAATACCTTCCGCCTTGGATAAGAGAATTCTGCCAAATATGGATAGGTCACGTTGAAGCCACATATTCAATATATTTTGTGTTTTTTTAATTCTGGGGAGGAAATTAAGTTGTTGTCTAGAGGACATATCTTTAGTGATATCTATGCCTAAGTATTTCACTGTTTTTTTAACTTCAATGTTGCATATGTTTGCACAGTCTGTATCAAAGAGACATAAGATTTCACATTTGCTAATATTGAGATGTAAACCCGAAGCTTTAGAGAAATCATTAATTAATTGTAAAGCCGGCTCAACTTGATGTTTGTCCTTTAAAAGTAGAGCTGTATCATCAGCTAGTTGCGTAATTTTAAGTTCCTTTTGAAATATAGTTAAGCCTTTTATACTGTCGTTATTTAAAATTTTAAGGGAGAGGAGCTCTACTGCAATTAGAAATAAAAAAAGGGGAAATTGGACATCCTTGACGGACAGAACGGTTGATCGGAAATCTTTTGGAGGTATTAGGGTAGATCATTAAATTACTGTTGATATCTTTGTATAACATTTTAACTACTGAGACAAAGTTTTCTCCAAATCCCATTAATTTCAATATATTAAAAATAAAGGGGTGTTCCAAAGTGTCGAAAGCTTTGTAGAAGTCAAGAAATACAATAACTGCTTGTGATTCCACATGTTCTGAGTAGTCAAGTAAATCTAGAATTAATCTAATGTTATTACTAATGTGTCGCTTAGACATAAAACCCGTTTGGCATTCATTTATTATGTCTCCAATATTAGATTTTAAGCGTCTGGAAAAGACAAGTGCAAATAATTTATAATCCACATTCAGAAGTGTGATGGGTCGCAATTATCTATACATAAAGGGTCTTTATTTGGTTTTGGGATTAGGCTAATTAAACCTTGTTTCATAGTTGATGTCATTTCATTGTTTGTGATACAATCTTTATACATATTCAAAAGCGGAGTTTCAATAATGTCCCAAAAAAAGTTATAAAATTCAGCAGATAAACCGTCAATTCCCGGAGATTTCCCGGTTTTCAAGTGTTTCAAAGCTTCAATGAGTTCCAGATTTGAGATAGGATTTTCACAATGTTGTTTAAATTCTTCTGAGATCAATGGGATAGAATCCTTAATACTTTCTAAGAATTTTTCGCAATGTTCAGGATCATATTTAGACTTATACAGTTTTTCATAAAAAGCACAGATATGTTCTGCAATTTCTTTGGGATTAGTATTTAGATTATTGTTTATTCTCAGCGCCGAAATGTTAGATCTTTTTTGATTACGTTTTTCAAGAGCGAAAAAATAACTTGAGTTCCTTTCACCATGTTCTAACCATTTTGCCCTAGAGCGAATGAATGCGCCTTTAGCAGCTTCAGTATATAAATTATCGATTTCATTTTGGAGTTGCAATAACCTAATGTGTTCCTCTTCTGATAGATTTTCCTTATTTAGAAAAGTTTTTAATTCATCCATAATTTCCATTTCTTTTTTGTCTTTATCTTTTTTGATATTTTTGCTGCAAAGGATGGCCATTTCTCTAATTTTAAATTTAAAGTATTCCCATTTCTGGATGTTGTTCATATCATTTTTAGGAAAGATATCTAAAGCTATTAGTTTAACAGAGTTTTGAAAAGTTTTATTTTTAAGTAGGTTATTGTTTAGTTTCCAATATCCCCTCAGTTTTTTGTTACTTTCTTTAGAACCCGTAAAATGTACTGAGATAAGTTTATGGTCAGATAACGGGGCGTATGAGTGATTAATTTCTGAAATATATTGTAAACTTGAAGAGGAGGTTAACCATAAATCAATCCTGGATTGTAATGTTCCTCTTGTATTAGACCAAGTAAACTCTTTACAATCTGGACTATAAAAACGCCATGCATCTATTACTGATAATTCTTGGCTCATAAATTGTGTGGCTTTGAAATGTGAACTTTGAGAAACTCTCCCTGGAATTCTGTCTATTATATCATTAGGAGCATCATTATAGTCTCCCCCTATAATCAGAAGTGCCTCTTTATTTTTACTTTGCAATTCCCTTATTTTGGACAAGACTTCTGTAAACATAGTTCGGGCTTGTGTTGTTCCATTGTGGCCATATACATTACATATTATGAAAAAAAAATTGTCCAGTTTGCATAACATAATACACCATCTACCACTATCAAAGTTGTGGGTTTCTAAGATATCACCTGTAAATTTATTAAATAGTAATGCAACACCTGCAGAATTATGTGTAGCATGACAAAAGTAGGCTTGATCTCCCCATTGACTTTTCCAAAACTTATTGTCTGAGTCGCAGGAGTGTGTTTCTTGTAAGAGGATAATATTTGCATTTGTTTTTCGAAGAAAGAGGAACATTGCTTTTCTTTTTATGTTATTTCTTAATCCCCTAACATTAAGCGAGACCATCTTCAATGAGTTAAACTTGAAATCATTCATTTTCACTGAAAAAAACAAAATATAAAAATATAAGAGCACAATGTCTGGAGAACAGAAACAAATGAGAAAATGAAAGCCTTAAAAAATAGGCTTGTTTGTGCAAATGCCTCGAAAGTGCGAACGTTTCTTTTTTTTTCTTTTTTCTTTTTTTTTCCCCTAAGTTTAGGCACCGTAATAATCAATATAGGTAACCATAACTGGAATGTATTAAGTAACAAAGTAGTCTAGCAGTCTAACAAGTGGTTTATAACAATCTTTTCTATTAACTTTTTTTTTTTTTCCCCCTTCATGGAAGAGCAGCTAGCTCTCTGAAGCTGGAGAGATAGGGACGAACCTATGTGTGTCTTAAAGGGTATCTTTCACTGAAGCAGCGGTGATTCTCTTTCCTTCGATGATCACATCTGGACCACGCCATGCAGTCTTCTTTCCATCTTTGCGGGCTTTTTCCACCAGTGGCCAAAGTTTCTTTCGGCATTGTCTTTCCCCGTATGTCAGATCCTCTGCAAGTCGAAGCCTTTTCTCCCTCATCACGGCGGCGGTCATCGAAGTTTTCCATATTTTCTGCCTGAAGGTGCGCATGGTGAATTGGATTATCACCGGACGAGGGCTCCTGTCATCTCTGGGGCGTCCAACTCGGTGAATCGTGTCGACGAGAAAGCCAAGCTTGTTTTTTTCTTCTGGAGCTATTTGTCCAAAAATCTGAAAGATCTGTTTTCTTAGATCTTCCGTGGACTCATTGGTGGATTCCGGCAGGTTGAAAAGCTTCAGATTCCAGGGTCGGCTGTAACGCTCTGCTTCTTCAATTTTTTCATCCTGTTCATTGAGCTGGCGACTCATCACTAGCATCTTGTCATTGTTTGTCTTCGCCATGTGTTCGATACCGTCGATGTTTTCTTTGATAGCCGCAATTTCTTCTGTGTTTCTGCTTATCTTTTGTTCGAGAGATGTGAACCTGCTCGTTAAGTGTTGGACAGCTTTTAGTATGTCTGCATTGGATACCTCTTCGTCATCTCTTGAGCAAGTTTTCTTGGAGATAGGGCTTGAGAGAGGAGTATCAGGTAAAGGAGAGCATAAGCTGAGCAGAGAATCATCATTCAAGTCCATCAAAATATTCCCGTTTTTTCCTTTCACTCGTTTTGTCATGTTGTTGTCTCAGCGTTTGGCTAATTAGCCCGAAAAAGTCCGTGTATCTTCCCAAAATCGTTAACAAGTTAGACTTTAGCTCTTAAATTGTCTTTTTCATCACATACCAGTTCTTGAAAGTGATGTTCCGTTAAGTTCACCTTAGTTTATGGAGCAAATGGTGCCCAAATTTGGAGGAGTTCACAGCGAAGCATATGCGCTGGCTGCCATCTCCAGCCTGGACACTGGAACAAAGAGCATAGAATACCTATTAGGTAGGTAGGTATTCTATGCTCTTTCACTGAAACCCGCCCACTGAACTCTCCGCTACCGTGTTAGCCCCGGCCACCGAGATAGGCTAATCGCTATCCGCGGTGCTAGCAGCCGGCTAACACGACAATGCAGCCAACTCCCACTTTTTCCTCACCCGTCTTCCCAGCACCCCAGCTCACCTTGTTCGAGGTAAGTTCACCAGAAGATATACAACACTCGAAATAATCAGTTATGTCTTAATTTGAACTATACACAACAAAATAAATAAAGGTAAAATTACAGCTGTTCTGATTCTCTTTCAGTGACTATGTACTAGTAGTTTAGTTAACTTATACTTTTCCCCCTTACACAGATAAAGTGTGTATAATTGGTGACAGGTGGAGCTTAGAGAGCTGTGACCACCATGGGAAGTCTGCTGGATGTCCTCATCTGTTGGTTTGGCTGGGTGGACTACAGTGGGAAGGCCTTCATCCCTTTCTCTTTTATTCTATAACAAATATTTTTAAATATTACATTAAAATCCTGTTTGTATTTGCACTCCCTTTGTCTTTCGTGCTTACTGTAGATCTTTCACAATTGTCAAATGACCACAATTTAACACTGAAAACTGCTGAATGTCATGAAGTCCAACATTTGCTGTTAATTTAAATTGTATTTAGTCTTTTCTATATTAATAACACAATATTACTGTGGTTTAACAAGTTATGATCAAGCCATGCACTCAGGGAAACATCAACATTATAAACAACACATTTCCAAGTTGTTTAGTATGCTTTAATGTGAACAGATGTAACAGTAATTACAAATACTTCTGTTTTGTGGAATAAGTAACGTTTTCAACCTCTTTATTATTGTTATTAGTGTTGATTGTTGCCCAGATTTGTCTCTCCCAAAGTGTCCTACAGAAGAAAAAGGGAACTGGTTAATAGCAGTGGCAGAAAGAAATGCTATGGTATGTCTAGTGCAGGCCAGGAACACTGGATAAACATATTATAAGAAAAAAGTACGAGGACATAAGGATAAAAAAATAAAATAAATAAAAATATGACAGAACCAACACTGGAGAACCTGTGTATGGCATCTGTAGCAACAAAGGCCAGATCAGGTTTGTCATTAATCATTTTAAGCTACACAAATAATATTGTAATTGCGCATAGGTCGCCACTTTTTAATGATTTTAAACTATTCTGACATTAACGTCCCCTTACCTGTTAACGTTATATTGCCAAAAGCAAGTTCAAGAATAACACTACATGCATGTTAGCTAATTTATGAGGTGAACTATTTTTTTAGTCTGGTTTAACGAGTTCCACCTTGTGGGATTGTTCAGGATTGTGGGTAATGAAGTACATCCAAGACATGGCGAATAAAAGTAATTTATCTCAAAACAAGTTTAATGCCCCATGAACTTTTGGTGTCCACATGAGCATATACAATCGCTTAGTACAGCTGAAGCTGGTTTTAAGTCAACCATGTGCAGTTAAGTTTTTATGGCTTATATGCGAACTGTCAATGGAGAAATTGCATTGGATTCTTACTTCCGGCATCGGCTGTGGGCGGGACTGCACAGCAGCGGGAAAACTAGTTTTAGGCAACTGGACACTATGCTGCAGCACGGCCGGCTGAAGTAAGTAAGTGATTTCATTAATGGTTTGATTTTGAGTTAATTTTCTTTTATTTTAAACAAGAAGTATTAACATAAACGTAACTAGCTATTAACAATATGTCTGCGTTTTTCTATAAAGTCTTATTAGCTAGCTAACGATAACTAGCTATGAACTTGCTAATTAGGCGCCGCTTACTTAACACAGTGTGACATATATATATATATATATATATATATATATATTTTTTTAAACAGAAAAATAAGCAGACCGAAGTGTCGGGAGTCTTCTTCTTTTTCTTTTTCTTTTTGCTGAAACAGAAAAATTCTACTTCCTGTTTAGATAAAAACTGACTCCGACACCTCTATCTGTATAATTTTCTGAGAAAAAACGTCTATTGGGGTAAGATGCACAACACATTTCATATTATGCTAGAGCCCAAATTGGCACATATGATAACTTACTTAAACAACTGGTTGTACCAGTAAGCAGTGGTATTTTGTCTAACTTGGAACATTGTTTTACTAGCTTGCATATTTTAAAAGACTTGGAGGTGCAGATGAAGCAGACATGGTCAAGAAAGCAATGGCTGTGTAAGTACCATATTTTATTTTCAGCCTTCATCCCTAGCCTGGATTCCGAGGGGTAAAGGAGTAGATGGATAGATAGATAGATAGAAAGATAATTTATTGATCCCCAAGGGGAAATTCAAAGACATACAGACATCGACGCACAACATGACAGTAGAAGATAAAATGTACTAGAGTACAAATATACTAAATAAATTCTTAATCAGGTCCAAGTCAAGTATCCACATAGTATCCACATAATGTACTTACTGGGATATTTGACTTGACCTGATTAAGACTAGTGTAGTGAGTAGTCAGTTGAAATCTTTTCAGATGAAACGGAACAACCCTGAATTCTTGATACTGTATCAATAAGATTGGGAACCAAAGAGGCAGCACAGACATAATCAGTCTTGGGGACTAGGGCTGTCAATCTTCCTCTATTACCCCATTCGAATTTCATTCATTATTTTTTTTTTTTAATATTCGAATTATATTCGAAAAATGAAGAGAAAGTCCAAAAAAAAAGTCAAAGGTGCAAGACTGTACATATTTTCCATTTCCGAGAGAAGGAACTACTCATCCCATAAACCACCGCGCCTCACTGAAGTCGACTCGAAGCCACAACCTCGAAAGAGCCTTTTCAGCGATCCAAATCTGACGACGGCCACGCAAACTTTTTCCTCCAGTGATTTTTTTTATAGTGAATGTGCAGTTAATATCAGTTCTTTCAGTAGTAATCGTATCAATAATAGCGTTTTATATAGGTATTGTGTATTGAATTTTATTTATTTATTTGTGATCGTACAGTAGACAGTTTTTACCCGACGCAAGTTTTTATGGCTTGTATCCAAACTGTCAATGGAGAAATTGCATTGGATTCTTACTTCCGGCATCGGCTGTGGTTTGGGCGGGACTGTAAATGGACTACAGTTATACATATAGCTTTTATCCAAAGCACTTTACAATGAAAGACTCCTTCACCGATTGCCATGCAAGGCGATACCAAAAAGAATGGCTACTACGTCACATCAACAGAGTGACGTAGTAGCCATTCTATTTGTGTACAGATCTTGGAGCCTAGGTTGTCTACAGAGACGCGTTTCTTGACGGGCTGCTTATGGGGCAGGCAGCTAGCAGATGGTTAGGAAAGATTAGATGAATGTGATAATTTATGTTTGGGCCTTTTTCGGGCCAGAAATCGCTGATCATATCCGCAAGCATGTTAGACTACCCAACAGGTTAAGTGATCACAACCACGTACAGTGTTGGGAAAGTTCTTTTTCTACACGAACTAGTTCAGTTCATAGTTCACAATCTTTAAAATGAACTCGTTCATTCATGATTTCAAATATGAACTAAATAGTTCATTTTTAGTTCTTCTTCTTTTTTTTACCCCCAATACATTGCTGCGAACCATTTGTCAAAGTTACCAGCTGGGTGCTTCAGTTCAATGTGCGTTTTAAGTTTGCTGTTGACGTCGTCTATGTGCGGACTTTCTTTTTCAAACCGGGCGGGCAAAGTTTACAGACAAAAGTCACGTTTCTACCGTCTGCGTCAGTACTGCCTTTGTCGAAAAACTCTTTTAAATGTTCATATGCTGTGCAGTCTGAGAGCTCCGGACTGTTGCCTTCCTCCTCCATAGCCCATGCTTTGTTGTGATGACGTTTTGTTTGTGCGACAGGGCGACGAGCGGTGTCGCGGTGCAAATCTGTTGCCACATCGGATGGCTTTCCGCAGCGCCGTTAACACAGTTCACGTTGTATTTTATTTGGGGGGGGGGGATCACTGGAAATCTGGCATCGTTTTGACCGTGTATGAACGCCGTTCACAGACGTCAGAATGAACGCGTTCACAATAAAGTTCCTCAATCGGAAATACGAAGGGTTCAGTTCTTAGTTCACCAAAATATGAACGAGTTCATGAACTTTCGTTCATTGAACGCGTTCGGGCACAACACTGACCACGTAAAACGCAAAAACATGAGGTACCTAATAATTCTGCACGCACTGTACTTACACTGACTGCGAGCGGACAAAACGCTTTACAATGACCTCTCATTTACCCATTCACACACACATTCATACACCAATGGTGGCAACTGCCATGCAAGGCACACACAGACCCACATACTATGCAAATGGATATTTGTGCTTGTTCACAGAGGTCTTTGCGGCTGGTTAGTTGAGCAAAGCATACCAACGGGTCGTTCAGTGATCGGAATATCCCTGATTAGTGATGTGTCGGTCGCGAACGATCCGGTTCTAAGAGCCGGCTCTTTGAAGTGAACGACAGGAGCCGGCTCCTCGTTGGGAGCCGATTTAGGGAGCCGTTTTTTTTTTTTTTTCACTTCGTTGCCTCACTGTCTCATCTCCCCCATGTGTTGTGCGTGTGCTCTGCAGATGCTGCAGAGCCAATGTGTTTTTTTTTCCTTCGGTGCCTCACTGTCTCCTCTCCCTGACACTCTCCCTCGTGCCATGCCTGCTCTCACACATCTTGACCAATCACGTTCGGCTTTCAATTAAAAAAGTGGAGGAAAAAAACAACAACTTTTTTTTCTCCACTTTTTTGTGTGAAAACCGCACGTAATTGGTCAAGATGTATAGCAGCATCCACGGCAGGGGTGACAAATAGTTAAAAGTTTGCCTAATTATGTCTTTATTTTTATGTTGTATAATTTATTTTGTGGCATTTTTTCAAGGTTGAGTGTGTTTGTAAAATAAAGCCATAAAGGATAAATATTTGATGTCATGTATGTATTTTACATTAGTAATTCATTTTTTCAGGCAGTTTTGCATTATTTTGGGTGATAAATTAATTAGTTAGTAAGTTTTATTTATATAGCACATTTTTACACAGCATGCACTGACCAAAGTGCTTTACAATGTCAAACATAAAATAAAATATAATAACATTTAAAAATATAAAATAATAATAATAATAATAATAATAATAATAATAATTAATAAAACCAATTAATAAAAAGCGAGGAGCCGTCTGGGAGCCGAAAGAGCCGGCTTCTTATAGTAAGCAGAGCCAAAAGAGCCGAAATTCCCATCACTATCCCTGATTCAAATCCCAGAGAATGTCCACAGGCTTTTTCACTAGTTTTTGACAATAATGGTCTGTTGTTTCCTCTTTAGATGCGGTCTTCAGCGACCATAAAACCACCGTGACCCAAATAATGGACATCATGGCGTTGGAAGATCTTTGCTTTTAACCATGTTGGATTTTACTGTGTTGTTTCAATGTTGCAATATATCCTATTCAATATATCATATTCACCTATGTTGAAATAGCAGATGTTGAAACAATGTTCCAATATCAACGTTGATTCAATTTGCAAATCCAACATATAATTCCACGTTGATTCACCCTTTCTATACAACCAACGTTGAATCAATGTTGAAATGCCAGCATACTTGACTACCTCCACTGAATAATGGACATTTGATTCAGTTTCTTATGTTTTCCTCATGTGTGACTGGACTTATCTATTTATTTATATATTACTTTATTATTATTTTTTTATGTGTATATTTTAGTATGGGTGTAGGTGTGTGTATGTATATTATGTGAATAAGTGTATATACATATGTGTAAGGGCTAAATGTTGTCATGCCTCCTCTAGTACCGGTAATACTTTTAGTTTTTTCTTGTTTACATGTATTTGTTCTCAATAATGAGCATGTGTGGTGGGCGGGGCGGCTGAGGTGACACAAGGGAGAGTTTGAGCGAGTGTGAATGTACATGTGTTGTATTGTCTCTGTTCTATGTCTCGAGGACCCCCTTGAAAACGAGATGGTCCATCTCATGAGGTTATCCTCCCAACACTAATAAAAATTTCAAATTTCTCTCCACCTGTGATGCCAGTTTGACCAGCCCACCACTGGGTGGTGCTTTGTAAATGACCTCTATTTACCATATATTCCATAAATAAGTGTAAAATTGGTGGTACTGAGTTGGAGTGAAGTTGACTAACAAGATGAAACACAGAATTGGGTGATAATGTTTTGCTACGTGCATTACAACCAGTCAAACCAAAAAAGGGAACATTAAAGTTAAAAGTAGCAATAGAAAACTAGAAGAACTACTAGAAAACAGTCAACTGTGTTGACCCCCACCTCTGAAATCAAAATGTGGTCCTTGACGGAAGCACTTCAACCCTACGGTACCGTCTAAGAGCTGTTAGCGCTAGCAGTCCCGGTCCCAGTACGGAGAAGACGTGTCGGCAGCACAAACTTTGTTTTTTCTACCATTTAAAGTCAATACTGTCAATACTGAAAAAGTACTTAGAGTTAATGACATTTGAATGAAAATTAAATGCTATTGAATTACATTATTATCATTTTTTTTTTTTTTTAATTTAAGTGACGGGTAAAAATGGGATTTTTATGACACCGTCAGTCAAAACTAAAAAGTCTAGCTCAACCTCTGCATATAACGTCATTTTGTTGCTCATCTAATACTTTGAATCTGAACCATCTCAAAATTACTGAGCCACTGCTTTTTCTTTTACTAACCAGTTTCTCCTCCACACACTCTGGTCAGCAGCTTGATGGAGTAAGGATCACAGCGATAATTTGAACTATATCCATATACGAGATATAGTTTATATACCGTATCACATTAAAACATATATCCATATATTTACTGATGTGATATATTGCCCAGCCCTATCTGATATGTTTAATCATCAACTGAATTTAATGTATTTTATGTAAAACTTTATTGTTTCTCAAAATTAAGACAAATACAAACTCATTTAAATAACTGTATAATGTTGGGCTTCAATCCTGGTCAACACACATTGATGAGGACATATTTAAAACCTCAACACATCTGACTGATCAACAATCATTTCATCTTTTATTCTTTATTCAGATTGAGTGGCTGCAGTTTGTCAAAGATCAGCTGTGATTGTCTGGTCTCAGCTCTGAAGTCCAACCCCTCCCATCTGACAGAACTGGATCTGAGATTCAACAACCTGAAGGATTCAGATGTGAAGCAGCTTCTTGATCTTGTGAAGAGTCCAGACTATAAACTGGAGACTCTGCAGTGAGTAGAGGGTTCCAGTCAGTCCATGCTGCTTTCATCAGTATTGTCTTAAACACAGTTAGTATCAAAGTCAGTTAGTAATAAAAGGAATGAAGTAATAGTTGTAGTGGTAATAGCAGGGGTTGCATTAACCGAAGATTTTCCATTACTGACCATTTTCTTAAAACCATGACAGAAAAATCTGAAGGCCATCAGTCATTTTGACAGATTGCAGTTCAGACACCTGCACTTGGTGGCGGCTGACCTTAATAATTGGCTCTTGTCTCTAATCGCGGTTCTCATTCCAAACATCACGGAATTTTTGTCAGTGCACAATTTCCTGGTACACCGATTATAGTGACGCACACATCAGAGCTCGCCTAACTATACCTATACATATGTATAGGCTATCATTGACTGTATATATGTGCGGCTAACGGCTACCAAAATGAAGGAATTGGATGAAAACCATTGACTGTATATAGTAAAACACATTGCTAGGACCAATGGAAGGCAAGTTCTATTTTAAATACTACCTGACGGAAGCCTTCACAGACAACGAAAAAGTCTAGCGCAATCTCTGAGTAAACCACCTGGAACTGATCGCGACCAGCTGCCGTAATAACCGTTGTTCTAGTATGCGCACACCATGCTTGTCCGTGCTTGCTACCTGGCTACCGTAATACCTGTTGTAGTCTACATGCAATTTTATTTCTCATTTATAAAAAGCTAAATCGGGGACATTTTCGGGGACAGCTTTAACCAGGGACAGGTCACCCTAAACGGGGACTCTCCCCGGAAATCAGGGACAGTCACTTTTGCTTACAGGTCGCATTTGACATAGACATATACAGTGGTATGCAAAAGTTTGGGCACCCCTCTAAGATTTCATAATTATTTGCTCTAACTTTATAAAAGACGATCACAGCAACAAGATTTTATTTCCTACAGAGATGTAGACATTTGAGTGTTTTCCAGACCAAAATTCTTAGAGTATCATTACAAAGTTTTATTATAATAAATTAAAATGTAAAAAATGGTATGTGCAAAAGTTTGGGCACCCTTTTAATCACAGTGATTTCAAGACCTGTAGGGATTTGTAGCTGACATGTTGCAGCCCAAAACTGCTTTGATTAGCTTGTGAGACCTTCAATTACAAAGACAGGTAAAACCAATCATGAAAAGGGCTATTTAACAGAGGCAATTGCTGGCTGTGCTTGTCCTATGCTCCTGGCAACATGGGGCATCGAAACAACTCTCCACTGACCAAAACACTAAGATAATTCATTATCATGAATTAGGAGAAGGGTACAAGAAATTATCAAGAAGGTTTGGGATGTCTATTTCCACAGTCAGAAATGTGGTGCAGAAATGGAAGGCCAGAAGAACAGTCATTGTGAAGGAAAGATGTGGTAGGCCAAAAAAAATACTGGAAAGACACAGACGAAGGATGGTTAGAATGGTCACAGACAAGCCACAGACCACCTCCAGAGAACTACAAGAACATCTGGCTACTGATGGTGTAGTTGTTCATCGTTCCACAATCCAGCGCACTTTGCACCAGGAAAAGCTCTTTGGAAGGCTGATGCGCAAAAAGCCTTTCCTGAGTGTTCGTCACAAGAAGAGTCACATGAGGTATGCAAGAGCACATCTGGACAAGCCAGAAGCATTTTGGAAAAAAATACTGTGGTCAGATGAGACTAAGATGGAGTTATTTGGTCAGAACAAGAGGAGGTATGCATGGTAAAAAAAAAAAAACACACTGAATTCCATGAGAAGAACTTATTGCCTACTGTGAAATATGGTTGAGGGTCCATCATGTTATGGGGCTGTGTGGCTAGCACAGGGACTGGAAACCTTGTTAAAGTTGAGGGCCACATGAATTCCTCTCTGTATCAGCAGATTCTTGACAAGAATGTTCAAGAATCTGTCACAAAGTTGAAGCTACGCCGGGGTTGGATTTTTCAGCAGGACAATGATCCCAAGCACTGTTCAAAATCCACCAAGGAATTCATGCAGAAGCACAAGTACAATCTTCTGGAATGGCCACCCCAGTCCCCAGACCTTAACATAATTGAAAATGTATGGATTTATTTGAAGCAGGCTGTTTACGCACGGAAGCCAAGAAACCTGACTGAACTGGAGGCGTTTTGTTTGGAGGAATGGGCCAAAGTACCACCTGCCAGACTTCAGGGACTTGTCAGTGGCTATAGGAGGCGTCTACAGGCTGTTCTTGCAGCAAAAGGAGGGTCTATTAAATATTAATGGAATTATTTCTTTGGGGTACCCAAATTTATGCACATGCCTATTTTTGTTGAAATATAAAAATGTTTCTGTTGGACCAATGAAAATGATTTCACTACTGAGATGTTTCTGTTTCCATAAGGTATAACATTTGTTAAAATAAAGTTGCTGCTTCAAAAGCTCAGCAAGTGACAAACTGATGCAATGATTTTCCTAAGGGGTGCCCAAACTTTTGCATACCACTGTACATATACATAGACGCCTGATTGAGCGCTGTGCCGTACGTCAACTTCGCCGTCATATTGGGGGAGGCAAACTGCAGCTATCACCCGGCGAAAGATGCCTCATTCGTGTGCTGCTTGGAAATGTTTCAGTCGAATGACAAGTGAAACCCGATCCCACGGGATTACTTTTCACAAGTAAGACAGAACAATTACTTTTGATTGTATTTGATCATTACAACATCATTTTGACATCAGAATATGTATAGTCCCGCGCATAATACTATGAAGTCCCGCATTAAAACCAGCCTTCAAACAACCAAGAAGTCAATCGTATTAACCTAAATTGCCCCGAACTAACTACTCGGAGTGTTTAAAGTTGATTAGCGAACTTTTCTCATACGATGTAGGTTTACCAAAGATGAAGGGCTGAGAAAGTGGTGGGAAATTGCTTTGAGATGGAAAGGGTTTTCTGCTAGCCTGTCATCCAGGCTCTGCATTTTAGTCCGGAGGACTTTGACAGAACAGAACTTATATTTGCACTGTTGTACTTTTTACTCTATTTATGTTGTGCGTAATACTCGGATGTTGTGCTAGAATTTTGATGTACACTTGTTCAGTAATAATAAAAGGACTCTGATGTATTTTGTATTACACTCTCAGATCATTACAGTATTTTATCCTTTTATTTAGCATGTGGCTAACAGGAATAACCGGCTATAGAAAATAAATGAATAAAGCTGTATTGATATGTGTTTTTTAATCTGTTTCCTTGTACATACTGCTGTATAAATATAAGTATAGTATATATGTTCTTTAATCTGTTTCCTTCTACAAATAAATAAATAAATCCGAGTATGGTTTAGACCAGGCACAGTATTTTATGCCATTATTATTATTTCATTTTATTTTATTATGATTTGCAGACTTTGTTCATTTTGTTATTTTTTTGTCCCAGTATTAGTCGTTATAATATAAAAACGATTAATCAAAATCAGTAGCATGTAAATGCTGGTGCTGTTTATTAATACAGATGTCTCATTTCCATGTCAGGTGGTTATTAGAGATTTTGTATCATCACAGTAGCAGCTAAACACTCGTGAAAACGAGATCAAATTATAAAATACCTCGAGTGGTTTGATGCCGACCTGTACACTGAATATAAGAATAGTTCACGTTTATAATCATCAGAGACCATTACAGACGTTGTTTTAGGTTCCTAACAGTTTCCTGAATATATACGTCCGTGTGTGAATGCGTAAATGAGAGGAATTAATTTATAGCACTTAGTAGCAGACACTTAATAAAGTTCTCTCCATTGACTCGTATTGGTTCGCGGGGTAGAGTTGCCTCCCCCAATATGGCGGCGACGTTGACGTATCGCAGCAGCGGGCATGTGGGCGGAAATATACACCTAAGACCACCCGAACCGCAACAGCTCCGGCCACAAAGGTTCCGCTTGCATTAATTTTCCACTATCTCACAAGATATGTAAATAACAATGTGATTGACACATATTTAACAGAATTCACTGGACCCTTAAAAATAAAAAGAATGAAATATTTTTTTTCCATTCACTATTCACATAAATGTGGTGACACCATTTGGGTGCACAACATGTTGCTTTGTTAATAAAGCGTTTTTCTTTTCTTCCCCACACAAACTCTGGCATCATTTCTTCTGATTGTTGTGTTTATGTCTCCTTGCCCTTAAAGCATCTGAGGAGTCGTAACAAGACTGAGGCACATATTCTGTTAATAAAGATCAGTTTATCTGGTTCAGTTTGGAGGTGTTCATTAGTTGGGATTGGATCTAGAAGACAAACTGATGGTTTAGATGCTGTAATTGTTGAAGAGAGCTCAGAGAGATCAACTGGAGAGAAGGATTCCAGATGTTGATTAGGTCTTCCAGAAGTTTCTAATGTCATTATACTTCCATCTTTGACAGCTGGAGGAAGGATGCCTTGGATGTTTTCTCTAATGCCAACAATTTTCTTAGTGAAGAAGCTGATGAAGTCATTACTACTGAGGGCTAAAGGAACAGATGGCTCAACAGAGCTGTGGCTCTTTGTCAGCCTGGCTACAGAGCTGAAAACAAACAGCATCTTTAGCAACGGGGCTACTGAAGCCAGTGTATCAGATCAGGACCAGTGAACAGGAGTTTGGCCAACTGAAAACACAGCCTGTGAAAATGACACTGCAAGATAACACTCAACCCTATGCAATGGCCACAGTATGCTGAGTCCCCATACCTCTGTTAAAGGCAGCCGCCCATGAGCAACTCCAAGTGGTGATCAGGTCCATGAAGAATGGGTGGCCAGAAGGCATAAAACACACACAGAGCTGAAATGAAGTGTGTGTGCATGATGTGTTGGTACTCAGAGGGAGCAGGATAGTGATACCATGGTCAATGAGATCAGAGATGTTAGAGTCAATACATGATGGTCATCAAGGACTTAAAAAATGCAGAATGAGAGCAAACACTTGAGTGTGGTGGCCTGGCATAACTTCACAAATCACACACAAAGTGGAGAAGTGCATGTAGTGTGTGGAGCATAGGAGAGCACAGAACAGAGAAGCTCTCCTGTCAACAGCCCACCCAGACAGGCCGTGGAGGAACATCAGCATAGATCTCTGTCAACATGAAGAAGAGAACTTTCTACTATTCCAGATACCTGGAGATACTCCATATGCCAACCACTACAAGTGCACAGGTGACTTTAAAGCTGAAAGCTGCTTCTGCCCGCTATGGAATACAGGAAGAGATTGTCAGTGACAACGGGCCACAGTTCAGCAGTGGCGTTTTCAGAGACTTTGCCCGTGAGATGGACTTTAAGCATCATGTGACGTCTAGCCCCCACAACCCACAGGGCCATGGCCATGCTGAACGTGCAGTGCAAACAGCCAAAAGAATAGTGGGACAAAAAGATCCACTACTGGCTCTTATGGTCTACAGATCCTCAGCGCATAGCAGCACTGGTGTCAGTCCGGCTGAACTATTAATGGGCAGGAACATCTGAACAACTTTACCCACTCTGTCTAAAACCCTGCAACCAAAATGACCAAAGCGGCAGCACGTCAGACATAAGGATGCTGTGGAGAAGAGTAAAAAAGCTTTCCACTACACACAAGGTGTGAAAGCGCTCACATCACTGCAGCCAGGAGGCCCTGTTCTCACTAGGCTGGACAAGACTTGGTCCACACCTGCACAAGTGGCTGGGGAGAGCATAACTGAGAGATCATATGTCATTGTTCCAGAGCAAGGAGCCCTGTACAGGCCAAACCGCCTCCATCTCCAAGCACTGTCTGATGTGGAGCCCCCAGTCAAAACCACTACAAAACCAGATGCAGCAGATACTTAGGTCAGCCCAGGATGTAGCTCTCCTGGTCCAAAGGTGACCCCTAATGGACTGTCTCAAACCAGGTCTGCTAGAGTTGTTAAACCTGTCCAGAGACTGGATCTGTAAAGGACGTTATGTTGAAGTTGTTCAAAAAGGGAATCTGATATATTGTATTGATCCAATATAAAGTTGTTTGTTGATATGGCTATTAACGGCTGGATAATAATGGTTCTGGACCATAAGGGGAATTTACTGTGATGTGATTGAAGAGTTGATGTTTGTAGGCATTAACAAGGATGTTGCGACAGTTACGGTCGTACGAGGAATGCACGTTTTCCGTTAGTTGAATTATGGTTGAGAAGTGTATTAAAAGAGAACTATGTCAATAAATTAGCAAAGGTTGAAACAACAAGAACTCTCATCACTTTAGAAAGTTTATTACACAGTCAGTTTGAGGCGGGAGGACAGAAGGTTTAGTGAACACGAAGACACGTTAAGAAGCTGAACTCACACTAAACAGCCACAAAATTTCAAGAGCGAGTTCGAGTCCAGCTGAGAGCACCGTCATCTTCATACAACCTGGAATATTATTTAGTTTTTAGTTCATGACACAAACCATTATTTATTGATGGATTTCAAGAAATCTTCAGATTTTCAATCTGAGTCTTGAAACGTTTGTGTTGACTCCTCCTCCAAACACCTGCAGGTAGTTTCCTGGTTTCAGTTTAGTTTTTCTCTCTCCAGGATCGTGTCGCAGATATTTTTCCCTCCGTGTCAAACTCCGACTGAAGGTAATGAAGCAGTTTTGAATGTTTTCTTGGTTAACATCAGATGTCAGCAGCTCAGCTCCAACAGAAGCAGCAGAAATCTGCAGCTCCATAAATCCACGTTAATCTGAGTCAGAGCTGAAAGTCCAGAGTCTGGAGGAGGACTAGTATGACACTGATCCTCCATTTCTAGTCTCTGCGTGATCAGCGCCAGACCTGCTTCCTAAATATGATTTCAGAAGGTTTACTATATGAAGAATGTGTCGAAAAAATACAAGATATTTAATGTCTGTATAAAATATAGAAAGCCTATGAACTGGAAGATAGTATAAAATATATACGCTGATCATGATGGAGCTGAGTTTGTTGAAAGTCTCAGTGACAGTGAACGCATCATGTGTGTCCTCCATGGCTCTATCTAGTGGACGGATAGTAGAAGTACAGCAGCTGATGAATGAGAGACAATCAGTGGAGGATCAGCTGATCTGTTTACAACATAAATGATTAGTGTTTCAGCAGCATGGACCAGAGAGAGGACAGACTGGAGGGACATGGACCTGGACCTGGACCTGGACCTGGACCTGGACCTGGACCTGGACCTGGACCTGGACCTGGACCTGGATGTGGACATAGACCTGGACCTAGACCTAGACCTAGATCTAGACAAAGTCCTAGACCTGGATCTGAATCTGGATCAGGATCTGGAGCCAGCAGTGTGTCCTTGAAGAGCGACTGGTCCAAAGACATTATGCCACAGTTCAAAGGAGGACATGGTTCTCGTCCAGAGAGGTAAAGTATCAGTAAATCTGTCTGACTTGAGGAGCTGAGGATAAATAAACGTTGACTTGCTCATGTCTGTTTCATCTCTGCTGCTTTGATGTTGTAGATGTTTCCTCAGAAGATAAACAGATGTTGATCTAAAACAACACAGACACACTGGAAGAAGAAAATAAACCACATATAGATATACAGTAAAACAATCAGTAACTTTATACAAGTCACATGGTTTGAGTAACTTGCTGAATTCTTGCTTCTTTTATAAAGATCTTCTAAAATGGCCGACACAGTAAGTGTCAGGCCTTAGAGGATGAGACACTTAAGAGACTGATCTTTGAAGCAGAGTAGTGTCTTCAGTCTTTAATCAGCTGTTCAGTCTGTTTCCATGGAGACAAGTCTTCATTGTGTTTGACTGTGGACCAGAGAGAGAGAAGATGAGATCTGTCTGAGGAGAGGAGGAGCTAAACTAATGCTAAGCTAACCAGAGTTGATATAGACACAGTATGAAACATTGAGGAAGAGAGTCAGCAGCTCCACGTCTGAGGCCTCGGCCTGCAGGTCTTCTTCATGGTAGACTCAGATGAAACTCATCAGCTGTAACGCTGCAGAGGAAGTGGAGCTGGAGAATAAAAACTCCTGGTTCATCTACGTTCTAGTCTTCATGTACATTCGTGACCTTTGGTTTATTCCTGGAAGAGTGAACTTTGTTATGTCCAGAAACTAAACTGAGACAAAGACGTCTGGACTAGAAGATGTTTCCTCCAAGTGTTCAGATCTAAATGACTGGTGGTGAGTTTAGGTTTTCATCACCTTAAGGTCAGATGACTAGAGTCTGTTAATGACCTGATACTCACCTGGACCTGGACCTGGAGGAACCTGTTCTGATTAACCTGGTGGTTTTTGATGATCCATTAATGTCCAGAGACTCCTCAGATGTTCAAAACATGTGGACATTGTTGTCCCCTGTCCTTCAGGTGTAGGTGGACAGCTGAGTCCTGACCTGAAGACACTTTGTTTCTAAGTGTCCAAAGTTAAAATAGTGAAATATGTTTGAGGAGACAAAGAAACAGCTGATGGCTCTGAGGTGAAGAACATGCGCCTCGCTAGGATTATCATCTCTACCATGATCAGTCAGAGAGTCTGAGGTTTCTTAATGTTTCTGTCTGCTTTGTTTTCTGTGTGGCTGATAATGGCCTGTCAGTCACTCACTGTGGACTGGTGGACGTTTTACAGTCTTCAGTCTCTGGCTCTGGGTTCCTTCTCCTGTTGATTGATCAGGGAGGCAAAGCTTTATGAAACAGCTGCAGACTGAGCTGTTGATGGTCAGTGGGATCAGCAGGTCTAGTAAACCTTTACCACTACAGAGACTCATCTGATTCACTCCTCACATCCACATATCACTCCAGGGACATTTACCTTGTGTTTGTCTCTGTGTGGACAGACATGATGAGAGCTAATTGTTGATGATTGGTCCACAGAGTCCACCAGCAGAGCTCAGAGGTTCTCAGTGGTCAGTCTGCCCAGCAGCATCAGACACAGCTGGACTCCATCTTTCTGGTCTGTACATGTACAACAGCTACTTTCCATCATCTCCATGCTGCACTTTGTAGACCAGTGGATTGTCAGTGTGTCCAACATGGATCTGATGTTTGTCTCCATGATTTCAGTCTGCTTGTGTCATTCATATGGTATTCTGTTCCAGCTGCTGGAGGACAACATCATCACTTTTGTGAAGAACCAGCTGAAGAAGATCCAGAAAGTTCTGAGTCCAGATTACCCAGAATGCAGTCAGACTGAGGATGTGGAGGTGTTGGAGGGTGAGGATGAAGAGCAGAGGAGGAGCAGCAGAGATTTATTTGTGAAGATCACAATGAACTTCCTGAGGAGAATGAAGCAGGAGGAGCTGGCTGACTGTCTGCAGAGCAGTAAGAGGATTTCTCTAAACATTGAAGCTGCTGGAGAAATGGGACATTTACTAATGTCTCCAGAGATGAACCAAGATATATTCACACACTCATTCTTTAGAGCAATGACATGTTGGAATATTTACTGGAGAGTTTATTCATTCATCTTATTTCTTGTTTCTTCATTCAGGACTTGAAGCTGCAGTTTGTGGATGTAAAGTTAAATCTACTCTGAAGGAGAAGTTCCAGTGTGTGTTTGAGGGGATTGCTAAAGCAGGAAACTCAAGCCTTCTGAATGAGATCTACACAGAGCTCTACATCACAGAGGGAGGGACTGCAGAGGTTAATGATGAACATGAGGTCAGACAGATTGAAACAGCATCCAGGAAACTTCACAGACCAGAAACAAGCATCAGACAAGAAGACCTCTTTAAAGCCTCACCTGGAAGACATGGACCAAACAGAAGAGTGATGACAAAGGGAGTGGCTGGCATTGGGAAAACAGTCTTAACACAGAAGTTCACTCTGGACTGGGCTGAAGACAAAGCCAACCAGGACATCATCTTCATATTTCCATTGACTTTCAGAGAGCTGAATGTGTTGAAAGAGAGAAAGTTCAGCTTGGTGGAACTTGTTCATCACTTCTTTCCTGAAACCAAAGAAGCAGGAATCTGCAGCTTTGAAGAGTTCCAGGTTGTGTTCATCTTTGACGGTCTGGATGAGTGTCGACTTCCTCTGGACTTCCACAAGACTGAGATCCTGACTGATGTTACAGAGTCCACCTCAGTGGATGTGCTGCTGACAAACCTCATCAGGGGGAAACTGCTTCCCTCTGCTCGCCTCTGGATAACCACACGACCTGCAGCAGCCAATCAGATCCCTCCTGAGTGTGTTGACATGGTGACAGAGGTCAGAGGGTTTACTGACCCCCAGAAGGAGGAGTACTTCAGGAAGAGATTCAGAGATAAGGAGCAGGCCAGCAGGATCATCTCCCACATCAAGACATCACGAAGCCTCCACATCATGTGTCACATCCCAGTCTTCTGCTGGATCACTGCTACAGTTCTGGAGGATGTGTTGAAAACCAGAAAGAGAGGAGAGCTGCCCAAGACCCTGACTGAGATGTACATCCACTTCCTGGTAGTTCAGGCCAAAGTGAAGAAGGTCAAGTATGATGGAGGAGCTGAGACAGATCCACACTGGAGTCCAGAGAGCAGGAAGATGATTGAGTCTCTGGGAAAACTGGCTTTTGATCAGCTGCTGAAAGGAAACCTGATCTTCTATGAATCAGACCTGACAGAGTGTGGCATTGATATCACAGCAGCTTCAGTATACTCAGGAGTGTTGACACAAATCTTTAAAGAGGAGAAAGGACTGTACCAGGACAAGGTGTTCTGCTTCGTCCATCTGAGCGTTCAGGAGTTTCTGGCTGCAGTCTACATGATCCACTGTTACACCAACAGGAAGACAAAGTTGCTGAAGGACTTCCTGGGAGATATCTACAATAAGTCACCTCTGGATGAATTTCTGAACAGAGTCATGATTAAATCCCTGGAGAGTAAAAATGGTCACCTGGACCTGTTAGTTCGCTTCCTTCATGGCCTCTCTCTGGAGTCCAACCAGAGACTCTTAAGAGGTCTGCTGGGTCAGACAGAGAACAGTCCAGGAATAATCCAGACAGCCATCAACAACCTGAGGAAGATGAACACTGATGAAATCTCTCCTGACAGAAGCATCAACATCTTCCACTGTCTGATGGAGATGAACGACCTCTCAGTTCATCAGGAGATCCAAGAGTTCCTAAAGTCAGAGAACAGATCAAAGAAGAAACTCTCTGAGATCCACTGCTCAGCTCTGGCCTACATGCTGCAGATGTCAGAGGAGGTTCTGGAGGAGTTGGATCTGTATCAGTACAGAACATCTAAGGAGGGACGACGGAGACTGATCCCAGCTGTGAGGAACTGCATAAAGGCTGAGTGAGTCCTGATGTGATTATTAACAGAATCAATCAGTGGAGATTAGTAGTTTAGTTCTTCAGACGTTCTCATTCTTCTTCAAACAGTGTTCCACTTGTTCACTGCAAACATCACAGTCAGTTGTATTTAGTCCCAGATGTTCTCCAGCTGTTTAAAGCTGTTCTTCTAGTTATTTACTCTTTTCTTTCTATTTCTCTGTCTTATTATTCTCTCCATCAGTGACTTAGTTTAGCTGAAGCAGTTTCTGAGGCTTCACGTTACAATGATGAGAGGATATTGAAGGCTGTTTCTAGAATATAGAATAATCCTGAAGTCAGTGAAGTGGCTCCACATCAACATCTATCTAAAGCTTGTTAAGATGCCACCATAAACTACTGATCATCCCACACAGAGACTGACCCATCAATGGAGCATTTTATTGACTGAGTTCAACGTTTCATTTAAAGGAGAGAAGTGGAGTCACATGGTCTTTTATGTCTTTATTTCTATTTGATTCCTGTCTTGTTGCTGCAGAGAAGAGTTGAAGCAGGAAATGCTCAGAGGTCTGAATATACAATCCCTGGCAAAAATGATGGAACCACCAGCATATCGGTCGGAAAAATCAACGCGCATCCTGTCGTAGTGTCACCATACTTTTTCCTTTTATTTCCCCATAGCAACATAACAATAAGAAAATTTTATATGAAACAAAAACTCTGTCTATGCGGTTGAAAAATAGTTTGCCCTTCCGCTCCTTAGCCAAAAAAAAAATATACGTAGAGTCAACACCCCCTGGTGTCATCATGACATCATCACATCATCATCATCATCATCATCTCAGCAATATTACTTCGGCATGATTATGATATGGTGTATGTGAAACACACTCGGTGTAATGGCTTCAACACCAGTCTTGGGGGGAAAAAAGCTGATCACAGACATGACACAAAACTAAAGTCATTTCAAATGGCAACTTCCTGGCTTTAAGAAATACTCAATCAAGAAAAAAAATGTGGTACTCAGTTACAGTTTTTTTTTTCAAGCAGAGGGTTCCAACATGATCGATAGTCAATTAAATAAAGGAGAGGATTATCAGACTCCTTAAAGAGGGTTAATCATCACACAATGTTGCAAAAGATGTTGGTTATTCACAGTCAGCTGTGTCTAAAATCTGGACCAAGTACAAACAACATGGGAAGGTTGTTAAAGGCAAGCATACTGGTAGACCAAGGAAGACATTAAAGCATCAAGACAGAGAACTTGAGGCAATATGTCTTGAAAACAGAAAATGCACAGCAAAAGAAATGAGTAACAAATGGGAGGAAACTGGAGTCAACGTATGTGACTGAACTCTAAGAAATCGTAAAGGAAATGGGATTTACATACAGAAAAGCTAAACAAAAGCCATCATTAACACCTAAACAGAAAAAAACAAGATCAACCTGATTGTTTGTTCATTGTGTTTGTGCTGAACAACTAAAGTTGAGCCAGTCCATGGAAATATTTCACCATGTTCACACTGAATGATGTCCAGGTCTGAGGTTGTCAAATGATGGCTTTCATTTGTGTTGGACTAAAGACTAAATATTCCACTTGTGGACTGAAGCTGATGGCAGCAGGTCGACAGCAGAGATCATCTTTCCAACTGGAACTGTCCATTAAACAGTGAAGACAGTCCAGATGTTTGTCTCATCCAGATGGTGTCTCATCCTGATGGTGGGATCAGATTAGGGTTGCCAACCGTCCCTTAAAAATGTAATCATCCTGTATTTAGAAACAAAAGTACCCATATTGAGCTGAAACAGGATGCACTTTGTCTTGTATTACCGTGAGAATCGAAAATAGTGTGTAAAATGTCAGTGGAATGAATGAATAACAGGACGCTTTATATGAACATTCACTGTAAACTTATTCCCAGGCTGTCTCCTGCTCTGTGACCAATGAGCTGACAGCAGGAATCCCTTTCATCTCATTTGTACTACAGGTACTGTTGCTTGTGAGGAAGATACCAGAAGACAACAAAGCAACAACTTTTCCTCACACTTTCTGTTTGCACTTTTCTTATTGCGCTATTGCAAGAGGAATGTTCTGTTTCCTATTGTTTTATATTAATTTGTGCAGTCTTAAGTTAAGCACTACAGGTTTCTGTTTAAGAAAGATATTTATTTTATTCAGTAATTTTGTTATTTTGAATTAAAAATAAGTACTTGAATAATAACTTGTTTTCCATGTGTTCATATCACTCAGAAATATGCATCTAATTCAATTAAGGTTCGAGTCAAATAATTAAAAAAAATTGTTTCACATACACAAAAAATATTCACCATGCCGGGAAGGGTGGAGGCAACCAGGTCAGCTGGCCCTGCCAATGAGGTGTCCCTTATTTATTTTTCAGGGAGTTGGCAACCCTAGATCAGATGCACTGACAGACCGTGGACATTCTGAAAGCCTCAGTGTAACTCAGCTGCACATTCAGCTAAGCAAAGGTCTGAGAGAGATGATGAGAATGATTGTCAAACACAGTCAGAGAAGATGAGCTAAACCACTGATGTGGAGACAAAATGTCCAACAGGATGTGTACAAGTGTCCACTCATCAAACCTATCATTTTCATAGAAATGTCTTCTTCCATTATAACAAATTTTATTTGTCTCATGACAGACTTGTTAACTGTGAACTCTCAGAGAGTCACTGTGAAGTCGTGACCTCAGCTCTGAAGTCCAACCCCTCCCATCTGAAATATCTGAACCTGAGTAGAAACAACCTGGAGGATTCAGGAATGAAGCATCTGTCTGCTGGACTGGAGAGTCCAAACTGTAAACTGGAGACTCTGAGGTCAGTTTTCATTTATTTTCTTCTCAGGCTTCTGAAGAATGGAAATCCAGTTTAGATGAGTTCTCTGTCAGATAGAAAAGGAGCTCAAAGAGTTTAAATGAAGGAGCCTCATGTTCCTGAACAGTTTATGAGCTCATGGTGAGAGGGGAATTACCAATGGAGAAAGAGGGTAAAGCAGCGCTGTCTTGAAGTCTGCCTTTGGGACACAAAACACCATGGAGCTACCGGGAGACACGATAATGGATTTTCACTTGGTCCCATCCCCATCCCATGACAGAATAAAACAATGAATCTGCTCCATTGGATGTGATGTGATGTGATATAGTATATCCAGTGTTGGGGAGTCATCAACTACTCCCCCATCAACTACTTGTAGTCTAGTTCAACTACCACCATAAATACATTTTGTAGTTGTTTCTAAACTGACGAGGCAACAGGCCCCTTTTTATTTCTTTATTTAGACTTTCAATGTTATGTAATATTTAGATGTTTTTTATTATTATATTTATGTATGAACCGTGAAGAAAGAAATTACACTTATAGTTTAATTACAATGCATGGGCCATTTCGTTTGCTGTAATTTTATATCATTATGTTCATCGTCAGTTTCTGAACAGTGGAGTTGTTGTTGGAAGAGACCACTTGAACATATCAACTTGTCCTTTAACATTTGAATGACAAACCTCCTGAGACACCAAATCCAGGAAGAAGAAGATCCTGGAATCAAAGAACTAATCAACAGTTTGTAGTCCAACATGTGTGAGGAGGAGATATTGACCCTGTAATGAGGTCAGCAGCATGTTATTGATCTGTGTTGACATGAATAGTTTTCTGAATGTTGTGCTGACGTTTGGATGATGTCTGCAGAAGGCTGACATGATGAAGATCCACAATAACACAAGGACAAAGTCACTCTACTCATTTTAGAGGACAGCTCATTGATTGATTGATCATCAATCATTTCATCTTTTATTCTTTATTCAGATTGAGGGACTGCAGTTTGTCAAAGACCAGCTGTGATTCTCTGGTCTCAGCTCTGAAGTCCAACCCCTCCCATCTGAAACATCTGGACCTAGGTAACAACAACTTGAAGAATTCAGGAGTGAAGCAGCTGTGTGGTTTTCTGGAGAGTCCAGACTGTAGACTGGAGACTCTTAAGTGAGTTCACTGTCTGTTACTGCTGTAGATCTGATATGTTTAATCACCAACTGAATCTAATTTATTTTAAATAAAACTTAATTGTTCCTCTAAGTTAAACTGTAAATGGAAATGTACTTTACTTATATAGCACCTTACAATGACCCATAGGTGGACCAAAGTGCCTTACAAAAGATTAAACGATTAAAAAATACATTAGAAAACAAGTACATTCGTAAAAGAAAGCTAAAAAACAAAATAAAAACGATAAATGAGAGGATAAAAAGTAATATAAAATAGAGGAAAAATAAATAAAATAACCACACATACGAATGATCAACCTCAGACAAATAAGATGGGGTGAGGCCATTAAGAGCTTAATAGTTTAAAATCTATTCTAGGGAATAGAGGACAGGGGTGATGTGCTCTCTTCTCTTAGTGCTAGTTAAAAGATGGGCAGCTGCATTTTTCACAACTTCAAGGCAGCCAACAGAGGCCTGGGGAGACACCAGCATACAGGGTATTGCAGTAGTCCAGTCTGGAACTTATTAGAGCGTGAATAGCCTTTTGGAGCTTGTGATGGTTTAAATAAGATTTCACTTTAGCCAAAAGACACAGCTGAAAAAAAGCTTGACTTGACAACATTATTCAGTTTCTATTATTATCAATCACTTCTTACAGTTCGACTGGGAGTTGAATGCCAGGTGCCAAATCCATTTAACACAGACTCTTTGTTAAAGTGTAAAACATTTTGGGCAAACCACTACTTAATGTCCGCAATGCAGTCAACTAAAGTGCTGCGTGAATTACCAGGCTTCAGTGGCAGATAGCTTTGCAGATCATCTGTGTAACAGTGAAAAGATAAATTGTGTCTGCCTATAATTAAACCAAGTGGTAGCATGTATGATGAAAACAGAATAGGGCCAAGAATATTAATTAAATAACTGTATGTTGTTGAGCTTCATTCCTAGTCAACACACTGATGAGGACACATTTAAAACCTCAACACATCTGATTGATCATTAATCATTTCATCTTTTATTCTTTATTCAGATTGTGGAGCTGCAGTTTGTCAAAGATCAGCTGTTATTCTCTGGTCTTAGCTCTGAAGTCCAACCCCTCCTATCTGAAACAGCTGGACCTGAGGAACAACAACCTGAAGGATTCAGATGTGAAGCAGCTTCTTGAGCTTGTGAAGAGTCCAGACTATAAACTGGAAACTCTGTGGTGAGTAGAGGGTTCCAGTCAGTCCATGCTGCTTTCATCAGTATTGTCATAAACACAGTTAGTATCAAAGATCCAGTGTTTCCTGTAAACCTGCAGCTTCTCGGTGACGCTGTGAGAGGAGAATGGAGACAGGATTCAGGATTGGACAGAAAGACAGAGAGAGAGACAACAGTCAGCCAATCAGATGAGCCAGAAGCTTGTTGTGATCATGTGTTTGAGTTGATGTGAATACGACTGTTGTTGTTGTGTTGATATGTCCAGGAAATAAAGCTGGATTCCAGCTGACAGCCTTCCAAGATGTATAGATACAGTGGTGGTCATTCATCAGATCTGATGAACAACTGATCACAGCTCTGAGATCAGTCTGACTGAAGCCTGCACATCACAGAACCAGCATTACATTTAGTAACCATGAGCAGAGTCATCACATGTGTCATTAGTTTGATCTCTTCAATGACAGCCTCCATGTTTATTAGTCAGCTGATCTTTGTTTAAATGGAGCAGCAGTAAATCCATCTCTGAAGTGTTGGTGCAGTAATGAAGTGTTCAGGACTCTCAGCAGTTTATTAGTGAAATCTGCAGAGGAAACAGACTTGATGCTAAAAGTCTCTGCAGGTCTGTGTGTGTTCACTCCAACACGTTAACATGAAGCTGAAAGGAAGCTGGCTGAGCTCCACAGCTGCTCCACTGCTGCTCTGAACAGGACTGAAGTCCCTGCTGCTCTTTCTACGGAATGTGATGATGAAGGGAGACTCTGGAAACACTCCTTTACCTCCTCTCTTCTTTCTCCTCCTCTCTTCAGATGGAAGCCACAGGAGTAAACAGTATGGTGTGTGTTGTGAGAGGATGAGCTGTGTCCTGATGATCCAGAGGTTGAAGCAGACTCTGACTGGACCATGTTACTGGGAGGTGGAGAGGAGAGCTTCATCCACATGGTCTCCATTTAAGACCATCAACAGAGCTGCACTTCAACTCTTCACAGAGCTCCAACACATCAAGTCCAGTCCCTCATGAATGATTCAGACACATGTCAACCTGCCAGCATCAACAGTCCTTCCTGTTGTTGTGTAGATGTTTGTTCCATGTCTTCTCTTGTCTCTGGAGAAACAGTAGATTACAGATGTTTTTACTCCTGTTTCATCCACACATTTATTGTGTTGGAGCATGCTAACATACAGACACAATGAAAGTTACCGTTAGCCAAATAACAGCATGTTTAATTAGCATGCTATGTAAATTACTTTCAAAGTAATAATAATTTATAGGTATGCTGTTTTAATTTTGTTTACTGATATCCTTTTAAGCCAGGTTATTATTTAATTATTTTTACCAGACGCGAAAAAGTGGACGTTTATTTTGAAAGTGCCTCGCTTATCTTGCGCGCTGTGTATGTAAGGAATAATTGCACAGGACCATCATAGTCAATTTCATAGTTTTTATTTTACTGTACAGTTAGCTAATTTTATTCTCTATATTTATACTTTTTTATATTTATACGTGTCTTTTTTTTACTTATGGCTTGAAACGGGACCGGAGAAACCATTTTCGTTCCTTCATATGTACCAACATGTGTAGAAATGACAATAAAGAATCCTTGAATCCTTGAAAGTGTGCCTGTATGAGAAGCACATCCACTGAGTTAGAAGAAAGCGACATAATTGTTTAATGAGCTCCTGGCTGATATGGCACAATGTTTGTTACCATTTAATGTAACGGATTCAATAAAATAAAACACTGTGAACCATCAGTCAAGGCCTATGACCATCATTCAGCCGGGGATGCTACGTGCTAACTTAGGACAGCACGCAATAAAAACTTCTGTCTGGATGATCTGTCAAGAACAAATAACAAGCTTTACGTGGGCCGGTCAGAGTCAGCCAAAGGGCCGTGTCGTGCCCAGGTTTAGAGACTAAAACATGATTTAAAAGCAGCTGAAGATAAAACATGAAGGTGTCGACTGTAAAGCTCTCAGTCAGGCGAGAGTTTCCATCAGGTCCATGCTGGAGCTGGTATGAGTCTTCTTCAGTTACATCCACAAATACATCACTGCAGGTCATTCATGGATGAGGTCAGATGATCATTCATATAAACAACAGCAAATGAGTTCATGGAGTGTAATAGTTGTGGATGTGTATTTAGTTAGGGAGAAGGGGAGAGTCAGTAGTTATGTTGTGTACTCACCTAGGCCGGTCATAACACATGCATGCCACAAGGTGGCGCACTAGCCATTTTGGTCATGATCATCGAGTGCGGTCCTTCTCTGAGTACTGCAGCCAAGAGTACCCAACTGCAGCCGCCGCCACTACAAACCACGCCCAGCCACTACAAACCACGCCCAGCCACTACAAACCACGCACACTACAAAACACGCCCCTGTAAACGGGTTACGGTTAGGGTTAGGGTTGGTTTGTAGTGGGCGTGGCTGCAGCTAGACCCTTCTCACTGCAGCAGCAGCCAGGTGAGGAGTGGGAGTCAGCAACACGCCAGGTAGTGTAGACAATATTCAGTCTGTCCGTTTACCAAAACGGGGAGATGAGGCTGTTTCAAAGCCACTGCACCAACATAAACCAAAGTCAATTGGGTCGAAAGACCATAATTGTAATGTTCATATGCTCATTATGAATGAAGCTTCACTTGAACTTTATACTAGCTTCAGCTAGTTGTTTATTTTATCACACGGTAACTCATGTCAGAACTCTTCTTCCACTTCCTGTAAAACACATTCAGTCTCACACAGGTCCCTTGAGGTTATACTGCCACCTATGGGTGACCATCTGCTACTACATATCACTACATCCCCCTTCCAAACAGGCAAACACAACATGCACCATATACCATATCATCAACTCAGTTCAACACAAATGCAGTCTAGCCCATAGACTCTATATGTATGTCAAAATACCATAAATTTTCGGGATCAAATCCAAGTAATATTAAACACTGAATTGGTCTTAACATTTAAACAACTGTAAAAGTCAATAACACATTATAACATGTCAAATTCAGTATGAACTCTTTTTTTTTATTATTATTTATGTAACAGTGTCAAATATCAACAACTTTCTTTCACTTTATATTAGTTGAACAGTTCACTCTTGTTCTATGAGCCTCTCAGGAGGCTTCCTAGGTCTGGTAGACCTTCTGAGTGCCACAGTCATTGGGGAAGATGAAGGATGCTCACTGTGGTGCACGTCTGGTGCAGCACCCTCTGGCTGTTCAGATCCAGTCTCCTCGGCTTGATTCTCAATGTCCTGAGTCTTTAACAGACTCCTCCTGTTTCTCCTTAACACCTGTCCATTCTCTGTCTTGACCACAAAAGACCTGGGACCTACTTCACTGAGGACTGTGGCTTTTCTGTCCCAGCACTCAGGACCTTCAATCCTCACAACATCCCTTTCCTGAAGAGGTTCCAGTTGCCTAGCTGATTTGTCATAGTTCATTTTCTGTCTGTACTTGAGTCTCATCCGTTTGTCAGTCAGTTCATCAGTGTTTCTGTTATCCTTGTGTCTTGAAACGTGTGGAAGTGTGGTGCGCAGCTGACGATGCATGAGTAACTCAGCAGGAGATGCTCCACACTCCAGAGCCGCAGACCTGTAGCTTAGCAAAGCCAGGTAAGGATCAGCTTTACAGTCATTTGCCTTTTTCAACAGTCTCTTTACAATTTGGACCCCTTTTTCAGCTTGTCCATTAGCCTGTGGATACAAAGGGCTAGAGGTGACATGTTGAAATCCATACACCTGTGCAAACTCCCTAAACTCACCACAGTCATATTGCGGACCATTGTCACTGACAACACATTGTGGAATTCCGTGTCTGGCAAAAAATCCTTTCATGTGTGTGATGACAGACTGTGCTGATGTGCTGGACAGCTGTGCAACTTCCGGATAGTTTGAATAATAATCTATCACCAGAAGATAGTCCTTGCCTTGTAGATGAAATAAATCAGTGCCCACTTTCTGCCATGGTGCGGTGGGCGGGTCTGCGATCAGCATCGGCTCTCTTGTTTGTTTGTAATGATGTTTGAGACACGTTTCACATTGCTGTATCATTTCCTCTATGTCTTTGTTGATGCCCGGCCAGTAAACTGCTTCTCTTGCTCTCCTTTTACATTTCTCCACGCCCAGATGTCCCTCATGAATACGCTGAAGCATGTCCTGACGCATAGATTGTGGGACGACAATCCTGTTTTGTCGCAGTAGCAATCCATCAGCCACACACAAGTCTTCACGCACAGGGTAGAACCCTGGGCAGACTCCTCTTGTCCAACCCGTCTGGATATGGTGGGAGACTTTCTGCAGCTGAGGATCTTTTGCTGTCTCCTGTACAATTTGCTGTAACATGACATCTGATGTTGGGAGTGCAGCAGTCACCATGTTGATGTGTGTTTCAGCCTCATCAGACACCTGGCTGACCAGCATGTCACTGTTTGGAGCTGGTGCTCGTGATAAAGCATCTGCCAGTACAATGTATTTTCCTGGTGTGTAAATAAGGTCAAAGTCATAGCGCTGCAATGCCATCATCATGCGCTGGATTCTGGGTGACATGTCATTAAGGTTCTTTTTTCTGATTGTGATGAGCGGTTTGTGATCAGTCTCTGCTGTAAAGGTTGGCAGTCCATACACATAACTGTGAAACTTTCCACACCCAAACACTAAACCCAAAGTCTCTTTTTCAATTTGAGCATAGCGCTGCTCGGTCTCCGTCATCGATCTAGACGCATATGCTACAGGCTGCCATTTGTCTTCATTCATTTGTAGCAGTGCAGCTCCCAAGCCATCTTTCGAGGCATCAGTGGAGATCTTTGTTGGTTTTGTTGGGTCGAAGAATGTGAGGACCGGCTCTGTAGTTATAGTTTCCTTTAATTTTTTCCACTCATTCTCATGCAGAGAAGTCCATTCAAATACTGTGTTGTGCTGTAGTAACTCCCTGAGGCATGCTGTCTTGGAGGTAAGATTAGGAATGAACTTGCCTAGGAAGTTGATCATCCCCATGGCTCTCAGGACACCTTTTTTGTCAGTGGGGGCAGGCATATCCAATATGGCTTGCACTTTTGACTGGTCAGGTTCCACCCCTTCACTTGTGACCTTGTCTCCTAAAAATGTCATCTCGGTGACACCAAAGAGACACTTCTCTCTATTCAGTTTTAGTCCGTTCTTTTTGACTCTCTGGAAGAGTTTCAACAGTCTTTCATCATGTTGTTGACGTGTTTTTCCCCAGACCACCAAGTCATCTATGTAAACTCTGGTGCCATCCAGACCCTCTATCATGGACTCCATTGCTCTGTGGAAGATCTCTGGTGCTGATTTAATGCCAAATGGGAGCCTCAAGAAACAGTAACGTCCAAATGGTGTGTTAAAGGTTGTGTACTTGCTGCTTTCTGGGTCAAGCCTCAGTTGCCAGAACCCGTGAGAGGCATCTAGTTTGCTAAAAAACTTAGCACCAGTCATTTCACTCAGTATCTCTTCTCGTTTTGGGATCTGATAGTGCTCTCTCTTTATATTTTCATTTAAATCTTTGGGATCAAGGCAAACTCTTAAGGCACCTGTATTCTTTTTCTTGACACATGTGATGGAGTTGACCCAGTCCGTGGGTTTTTCCACTCGTTCAATGACCCCCATTTGAGTCATCCTTTCAAGCTCTTTTTTCAAGCCAGCTCTGAGTGGTGCTGGCACTCTCCTTGGGGCGTGCACTACAGGCTTGGCATCATCTTTGAGCTGTATTCTGTAAGTGTAAGGTAGAGTCCCATGTCCTTTGAAGACAGAAGGAAACTTCTCCACTATGTTTGTACTTCCCTCACACTGTTTGTGTTCCTGTCCTTCGCCTTGCTTGACTATTTTAATGTTGTCAGCATTTATCTGATAGATCCTCTTTACTAGACCTAGGTCCTCAGATGCTTTGTCTCCTAAGAGAGACTCATGTCCATTCGGCACAATGGTGAATACCAGGTTATGCTGTTTGCCTTTTGCCATTACTTTAAGTTTGCATCCACCTTTTGTTTGTATTGGCTGATTATTATAAGCCTTTAGGGGTGTGATTCTTTCTGTGAATTTTTTAGGCTTCTCCGTCAGTGCATTCAAATCTTTCTCACTGATTAAATTAGCTTTAGCCCCAGTGTCAATTTTAAATGTTATAATTGTCCCATTAACTAACAGTGGAGCCGTCCATTTGTCATCTGTTACTGTATTTACAGCCTGACCTGAATCATCTGCTCTGGAGGACAGTGTCTTAACATCTTCATCATGTGACACCATGTTTATGAAAAATGTGTCACTCAAATCATCACTGTCGTCTGTTTCTTCCTGCACTGTGTGTACACCCTGTCCCTTCTTCTTAGAGAGACACATTTTGGCAAAATGGTTTTGTCCTCTACATTTTGCGCATGTCTTTCCATAGGCAGGACATTGTCTTGGTCTGTGTTGTCCACCACATCTCTTGCAAGTGAACATCCCTTTGTCATTGCTTTTATTCCTGGTGTCACTGTTTTTAAATCTGCTCCGTGGCTTTCCTTTCTCGAACACGGCGTTCACTGCCTCGTTGTCTTGGTGCGCTGCTCCGTGAGCAGGCTCTCTGAAAATCAGTACCTGTAGTCGTGCAAGCTCACTGGCTTGACATATTTTTATAGCACCGCCAAGTGTGAGGTCTGTCTCCCTCAACATTTTCTCTCGGAGCTTCTTCTCATTTGTTCCAAAAACTATTTGATCTCTTATCATAGAGTCTCTGAGTTCGCCGAAATTACAGGACTGAGCTTTAATCTTGAGGTCGGTGAGAAAATTATCAAATGACTCACCCTGGCGCTGCAAGCGCGAGCGAAAGACGTATCTCTCGTACGTTTCATTTTTCTTTGACATGCAGTGCTCGTCAAATTTCTTTAAGACCTCTTCAAACTTCTCTCCGTCTTCGGGTTGAGCAAACACAAAGGTGTTGAAGACTGAGGGAAATTTACCCAGTACAAATTAATACATAGGTATTATTTCACCCCATCTAAACTCTACAGAATGGGGTTGTTGACTAATAATTTATGTTGGAAATGTCAAGAAGAGACCGGAACATACCTACATGCGGTTTGGGAGTGTAAGCACATTAAACCATTCTGGGAAAAAGTAACTGAATACATAGGGAAGTGGGTAGGGTCAACAATACCAGTATCACCAAGAGTGTGCCTACTGGGAGACCAAACAGAGTTGCCTAACGTACCAAAATGTCACCTTGTGGTGATAAAGTTAGGGGCTGTTACAGCTGCTCGAATAATTCTCAGAGTGTGGAAAAGCTCATCCTCTCCGGAGGTCAAAAAATGGATCGCACTAATGTTAGAGGTTGTATCATACGAACGCATGTTGGCCAGAATCAATGATGATGTTGATAATTTCAAGAGGTCATGGGACAGTTTTCTCACATGTAATGGTGTTACGATACGGTGATGACTGCACTGATATGAATGTAATTGAATGTTTAGGTTGGTTGTTTTAAATTTGAGCATTTGTTATGGACTGTTTTATGATTGAAGAGATACTGTCTGTTTATGTTTACATTTAAAAATAAAAATAAAAACTTGAATGATAAAAAAAAAAAAAGGTGTTGAAGACTTCAATTGCCTCTGGGCCGGCGATGGTGAGCAGCATGGCTATTTTTCTTTCATCCGCTCGTCGATCCACTCCGACCGCCGCGATGTACAGCAGGAACTGCTGCTTGAATGTTCTCCAACTTGCATCGACGTTTCCAGTCAGTTTCAACTGACCTGGCGGTTTTACTGCATCCATTGTGTTGCTTCTTTTTCTTTAACCCCACTCCTGGTACCATGTAATGTTCATATGCTCATTATGAATGAAGCTTCACTTGAACTTTATACTAGCTTCAGCTAGTTGTTTATTTTATCACACGGTAACTCATGTCAGAACTCTTCTTCCACTTCCTGTAAAACACATTCAGTCTCACACAGGTCCCTTGAGGTTATACTGCCACCTATGGGTGACCATCTGCTACTACATATCACTACAATAATGACGTTCATGACTTGTATTAAGTGTTAAATAACATATGTGACAGTGTTTGATCAATGACCTGTAACAGAAACTTTCACTGTTATAGTAGAACTGGTTGTCAGGTGAGTGACAGGATATTTGTTCTTCTCTTTAATTTTAGGAGTTGATTTTTAAAAGTCAGTGATTTAAACTGTTCATGAAGTAGAACCAACAGCAGAATGAAGATAATTATGTATATACTTTAATAAATGTGTGTTAATAAAAGAATGTCTTCCTTTAAATAATGACTACATCGATTGCTTGTGCAAGCTTCCTTTTATGATCCAGACAGGTTTTATTGTTAAGAAAAGTCAGGGGAGAGCTGGACGGATCAAAGAAACATGAGAGATGAACATTTTTATGACATTGCTTCTTTTAACTTCACAGATAATTGTGATGAAGGTCTTGTGCTGTCAAACCCTCACATGTCATCCAGAAGAGTATCAAGCAGGGTATGAATGCTGCAAAAAGTGTCAACCTGGTAAGATCCAACTGAATACTAAAGTTTCCTCATCCTTTCCTGCTTTTTAATGTATGATCACAAGTGAAAACTGCTATTGAACAACAGCAATAGATTCATATTCATTCATACTTTTTTATTTACCTTCATCTGATGGTAGGAATAATAATGACAGTATAAGAGATAACACTGTATGACACTTTGCTTCACAACATGCTCCTTACCATGAGGTTTGCATTTTAATCCAATCAAAAAAAACAAAAAAAACAACAAAAAAAAAGATTTCTTGAAATATAATAGGAAACAGAGTTGTAATGTGTGCCTTGCATGAATGGACATCATATGCTAATGGACATAGCGACTGCTTCCCATGCACCATCTGAAGGTATCTTTAAATCAGAAACAGATTAAACACAATAGGAGTTTTGTTTCTGCATGTTTTGTAACTTCCATATGTGTTGATAGGTTCTGGTCTGAAGGTAAAGAGGTCATGTACACCAACATCAGATACAGTTTGTGAACCACTTGAGGGATTCTTCTGTATTAACTTAATAAAGGACCAATGTGAAGCAGCACAGAAACACACGGTCTGTCATCCAGGACAATACATCAAGGAGAAAGGTTGGTTTTCTAGTTTAAATGAGAACAAAGTTTAAGGAAACTGGTCTTTGTGACAGTTTGTTCATTAAAGCTGCACATGGTGATTTCTGACCACTAGATGGGAGTAAAGAGCTGATCTTTCTAACATGTACCACATGTGTAAATGATAATATCAGCACCACTCCTGTATTTTTGGATTCTGAAACTGCTTTGTTATATTAGTCCTATAATGGTTTAAGCCAGTTTTGACCAGTGACCAACTGGACATTGCTCAGTTCTCTTATAATGTCTACTATGTATGTATGCATCATTATTATACTTTGAAGAAGCAGAAACTGCTCAGACTCGTCCAGCTAAACATTTTAATTAACCTTCTGCTAAAATAGTTAAGAAAGAAAAGTCAAAAAATAAATAAATAAATAGCAAGAACCTTGATACCTGAAGATTTCCTGTCTATGCAGGCTTTACTTCATTTTATAATACAATAAGATTTCAGGAGTAACTTACTATTAGTACAACATCGTTCTTTGCAACAAGTTGCAAACATTAAAAGAGTTTGTGCGTTAAACATAACATCAAAATATTCATCTAGACCATGTTTCTACATTAGTCTGATTCTTCATAGATTAATAAACCACATTCCAACACATTACTTACTCATTAATTCATCTCTTCATACTTTAGACTGAACTAAACAAAACATATTCAGCAGGTAGGTTTCATTTACAGCAGGAAAATGTTCTTCTTTTCTATGTTTTGTCACATCTTTGATGGATGATAATGTTTTCCGCTGAGTCATGACAGTGCTGATAATTATGTTTTTCACTGGTTTTGTTCAATTGTAGTCAGAAACAGAAATGCAGACAACTCCAGAGAGGTATGTTTATTTCTCACTATTTTGTATGTACACTGTAGTGGAAAAATACTGAGTGCTGTCTGCTATGCATGTAGGAGGAAAGCATCTGTAACTCTTGCTGGCTGTCGCTAATGAGAAAATTCACAGCAGTCTCTGTGAATTGCTCTCTCTGTCTTTGCTCGTGCGCAAGCCTCTGGAGATAACAGCTGATATACGAGCACTTTGTCAAGGTCAAACTGTTGCTGGGCAAAGAAAACTGAAATTGTAACATAATACGAGAGAACAAGGGCCAATGGGTGAAAAGTGTCTATACCATATGCAAAGTGACAACGCCTAGTTTGAAGTATAAACTATCTTGTAAGACCTAAACTGCCCAGAGAGGGTCCTCGGGGCATTCACTGCTTGTGTTGTACAGTATACAGTATACCTTTGTTTGATGCAATAAAACTCACAAACCTTTGACTTGAGATCTTTTTATTCAAAGTAAATAAGAAAATCCACGACAAACTTGGCGTCAGAAGTGGGATTCCAGGCTGATCGCCGGATCCACGGCAGACGGCGACCGCGCATCCAGGACTCAGACAAACTGACGATCCTGCCTCAACCCTTAAAGGTCGAGAGGGCCGACTGTGTGGACCGAGGCTGTCACCTCGGAATCCAACGAACCCACGAACCGCCAAAATAAACGGTAATGACATTCTGATCTCTTAAAAGTTTGTCAAGGGCTTCTGTGTGTTTTATTGCACATTCAGAGACACTTTTTTATTACAAAGGGGGGTTCTAATTAATTAAATTCAGTTTGAGAGTCTGGTTTGTTCTGTTCTTATGTTCCAAACTTACTTAAAAAGGAGTTCGGGGAACTCTCCAGGTCCGGAGAAAATTTAAATTTTTAAAAAAAAATTACATTTTTAATAAAATCCGGGGTACTAACCTGGAGCAACCCAAAAAGAAAAGAGAATAAGTAAGTTAGAAAAAGGAGTTCTGGGAACTCGCCAGGTCCGGTGAAGAGCTTAGGTATCTCTTACAATCCGGGATATCCACCTGGAAAAACCAGTGTAGAAGTTTACACAGATTGATTGGGGACGCCTGATAATCTTAAGGAAAAGAAACCATGGGGTCTAATGGGAGTAAGAGCCAACAAACCGAACTCCGGAGTCCAATTTTCGATGTCATGAGAAAGAAATATGGGGAAACAAGTTTAAATTGTGTTCAGTATTGGATAAAGGAATGCGGTTTCCCAGATCAAGGCAGTTTTAGCATGAAACGGCTGCAACAGTTGGAAACTTGTCTAAAAAAGAAGGAGGAAGATATTAAGTCAAAAAGAATGATCAAGAGGAAGTCGTTAGAATATATAGAGGAAAATGTGAGATGTCTTAAACAGTGGATGACTGAAGCAGAATGTAGAGATAGAAAACAGAAGAGGAAAATGTTACCAAAGGTAGATAAGGAAAAGGAAAGGAAGACAGAGATAAGTGAAAAAAATGCTTGTACTGATACACCACACTCTCCCATTTCTCTTTGTCCCCCTCTGTCCGGTGGGGTCCGAGGCAAAGAGGGCAACGACTACATGCCAATATGTCCCGCCCTGCCTAAACACCTGTCCGACGGACAACATCGCTTTGACGTAAGGTCATCTCAGGCTCTCATAGGCAAGAACCCGGCAGGAGCTGACTGCAAAGTGATCATCATCTTCGTCTCAGGCAATGATGACATGAAGGAGGCTGCTAAAGATCTGCCGTCCATAGAAAATGGGGGAACGGAATTAGCAGACACTCTCCATCTGTTTTGTCGCATGTGGCGACCAACGGGACCAGAACTGCAGATACTACTGCTGAGACATTTAGGACCCATGGAATATGCAAAGATTCAAACCACCGTGGAGACACCGGATTATGAGAGACTGAAAGCCGAGAAGGTCGCACGTGACACTCTCAGTGAATGGGAAGTATGGGTGCAGGCCATATGTCACAAAATACGTGATACGTTCCCTGTAAAGGTGGACTACTACAAACTTCGTGCGTGTGTTCAAAAGGAGGATGAAACGGTCGCAGACTATTTCCACCGTCTGCTTGATGTTTGTGTTCGCCATTCGGGCCAGAAGAGGCCCGCGGATTGGGACGGAGCGGAAACGGCCTTCGAAAACATCATGAAAACGGCCTTCGCAGACGGCCTCCGAAGGCCTATCTTCGCACAAGTGCACTCCACCCTGATCGGCGGGTGGGCTGTTAACAGGCTCTCAGAGCTCCTTAAACATGCCCAACATGGAGAGAAAATAGAACGCCTATTCAACAGGCCAAACAGAGGGCGAGGGCGAGGACATAGCCGCAGGTACAGCCAGTATTACCATGACAAATGCTTCGACAAATGCTTCGCATGCGGCAAAGACGGCCATTGGGCCAGAGACTGTCCGGAGGCGCCATGGGGAAATGACTGGGGGAATGGCAGAGGAAATCGCAGGTTCGGGCGGAACAATCAGCTCCAGCTGACCTCCTTTGCCTCGGACTGACTGCCACAGAGAGGAGTTGGTAAAGTAACCGCACACACAACAACACCCACACCCGCTACTTGCAATGAAGAGCTGCTTTGCACTGATACAACACTTGGCTTAGTACAGGATAAGATAAGGGATTTAGAGAAGCCCCCAGAGCAGGGAACAATGCCCATGATAACGTGCAGTATCCAAGGCCAGGGCTTAGAATTCTTAGTTAATTCCGGGGCAACACATTCTGTGTTAAGATCCTCTGAAATATCGCTGCCCTCTGGCGGTCACTATTCTTTCTCTATGAGTGCTTGTGGTTCCCGTACGAAAGAAAATCATAGCAAGCCAGTTGCTTGCTCCTGGGATTTTGACGGGGACACCTGTAAAACTAAACACTCCTTTTTGATATCCGCCGACATGTGTCCCGTGAATCTTCTGGGCCGAGACCTGATGTGTGCATTTGGTATTGTGTTGATTTGCACCCCCTTTGGAATGCAAGTGACTCGTCCCAAATTAGAAACAGATCTCTGAATCTCTGTCTTTCACTCGTGTGAAGCTCAGCCCAAACGCAGCGCTGTTTGCTTATCAGTAGTGGATAAATCATGACTCCTCAAAACGTTTAACTGCCAGAGTGGCCCCCCTGATCACCGCCTCTGCAGAGCACATAAAATCAGAGAACTTACATTGCACCTCTTTTGTAAGCAAAGGAGGCCCAGACCCTGAGTATGAAAAGCAATTCTTTGACGATCCGGATGATCAGCTGACAATCACTGATATCTACACTAATAGCGCACGCTGTGCTGCAGCAGTGACACTCACACCTGCTCAGAAGAAGCTCTATGATGTTTATAACTCTTACCCACACATTTCACTTTCTAAAGCTCCATCTGAACAGTGGCGTGATTTAGGTCCATTTGTGAGACTGTGCAAAGAAGCAAACGACTGGGTTCCCTCCCCCACACATCCAGGAGCCTTTTTCAAGCTCACATGCATCCTCTGGAGCTGGCTGTCTGCGCGCCGCCCACTTAGTCGACGATCTGCGCAGAAGAGTGTCCACTTCTGCATTCTTATCAGCAGAGGCCATTCTAGAGTCTGTGGGGGCCCCAAGCAAAAATTCCTAGGGGGCCCTACCAACCGGTGTTCATCACCCTTATATTAGGCACTGACTTCCATGCCACCATGCATCGTATGTGCTAGTAACCTCTCCATGGCGGCGGCCCTCTACTGTGCGCTCAGCACATGGGTTGAAGATCAACAGTCGCTGCTATCACTGTATTATTGTTGTTTTGTTTCCTATTTACCTCCACACATTCAGTCTGACACTGAACTGCCTATAATCACCTCACTGAATAGTCATGTAATCTGTATACGTTACTGTTGATGTTTTATGCGTTGTGCCAAACGATTGTACGCCCTTATGACATCATTTGAATGTAACTAGACTTCGGGTTTTTCTCCATGACATTGAGGTTTTTCCCGCAGGTCTGATCCTTTGGTTAGAATAGTTAGCGTAGGGGTCTTTTTGCCTCCTCTCGTCAAGAAATGGGAGGTTTTTGGCTTCCTGTCAGTAGGCTCATGTGGCTGTGATTTCCACCGTGAGCCCCTCTAACACTTCAGTGTTTCAGGGGTTCTTTATCCCTTTGAGGGTTTGCCTCCAGCGGTCCTTGTTGACGGGAAGGTGGAATTCATAAATCGCATGTTAGATGAGCTGACGAGCCGTACAAGAAGAACGCAGCTATGTCTTCATGATGTTTTTTTCACGAGAGTCGAATCGTGTAAAAGAGTGATTCTGTCTTTATTTTACGATGCCATCTTACTCACTGTTGGTGCATTTATTTGTTTACTCGTTTTACACTTGTTCTCATTAGAGTTCTCGTATTTTATCCTGATAGTTTGACATTTTGTTTTATACGTATATCCTGTGTTGATTACATGTAATCAAAAGGAGAGAATTGTAGTGGAAAAATACTGATCGCTGTCTGCTATGCTAGGAGGAAAGCATCTGTAACCCTTGCTGTCATGTTCTGTCTTGTCTTCTGTCTTTTCGTCTTTTTGTCTAGTCTTTTTTCACAGTCTTGTGTTTATGTTGTATCTTTAGTTCTTGTTTTTTTCTTAGTCATGGTTTAGTTTTCATGGTATGGGTTCTGTTTCCTGTTTTATTTTGTTAAGTTCTTTGACTTCCTGTTTGTCATGTCTGTGTGTTCCCTTTTGATTAGATCATTTGTGTCACCTGTGTCTCGTTTCTTGATTTGCTTCACCTGTGTCTTGTCACTCTGTTCCTCGTGTGTATTTATAGCCCTGCTCTTCCCTTTGTTCCTTGTCGCGTCACTGTCGTTTCTTGTTTCATGTTCCATGTTCCATGCCATAGTTCCAAGCCAAGTCTAGTTTTGTTCATGTTTTTTGTGATTTTGTTTTCTTTTTGTATTCACCTGCCATGTCAGCAGCGTTTTTGGTTATTTTGAGTTTTGCTTTTTATTAAAGAAAGTCTTTTGCCAACTCCTGCCTGCGCCTCCTTTCAAGTCCTGCATCTGGGTCTAAATATTCCCTTCCCCGCTTACCCCGTTGTGACACTTGCTGGCTATATCGCTAATGAGAAACGGTCTAGGGATGCGCTCAGAAGTCTCTGTGAACTGCTCTCTCTCTTTGCCAGATAACGGTTGATATACGAGCACTTTGTCAAGGTCGCACTGTTGCTGAGCAAAGAGAACTTAAACTGTAACATCATACGAGAGGCCTAAACTTCATTCACAGCTTGTGTTGTTCTGTATGATTCTCTCCCCCTTCGTGAAAGGTTTACCTTTGTTTGATGCAATAAAACTCACAAAGACAAAACCTTTGACTTGAGATCTTTTTATTCAAAGTAAATAAGAAAATCCACGACAACACTGTTAAAGATCACAGCACTGGGTTTATCTAAGGAATTAAATTATGCTTTTTTTTGTTTTGTTTTTTAATAACTTCTTCTAAAAAGAAACACCAACCTATAGTAAAACCAGTTCAAGAATCATTGTCACTACAGGAGCTAAGACAGTCGTGTGTTAACTGAGGATTGTCTGGCTGTGTGATGTCTCTACAAATGTTTCTGCTTTAAGTGAATGTGTTTTTCTCCTCAGGGTGAAGCTGAGCAAACACTGAGTGTGGGCCCCTCCCGTAGCGTGGCCTCCTGCAAATGTGGGAGGAGAGCACCTGTAACTCTTGCTGGCTGTCTGTTTAATTAGACGCAGCTTAAGATACAGTTAACGGTCTCTGTGAACTCATGCGTCTTTGTGATCGCACGTAGTCTCCGACAGATAACAACTGAAATGCGAGAGCCCTGTCAAGGCCAGACTGGCGCTGGGCAGAAAGGACATAACAAGATATGCCAAAACAGAGACCAATGAGTGATGAGGTGCTATACCATATGCAAAGTAACAACGCCTAAGGTATAAATGCTCTTTATAAATGTGAACAACTCAGAGAGGATTCTCGGAGCGCTCACACTCTGTGCAGCTTCGTACAATTCTCTCCCCATTCAAATGGTATATCTTTGATTGATGCAATAAAACTCACGTAGTCAAAACCTTTGATCTGAGATCTTTTATTTGAAGCAAACAGGAATATCCAGAACACCAGTCTAAACTCTCAGATGAAACCATTCACTGTGGAGTACGTTTGTTCCAGAATCCAGTTATTATACATTTGAATGCTGTTAAATTTCAGAGAACAGAAAAGATAGATCAGTAGATCGACTTCTGCCTCAGTCCACATGAACACCCTGCTGACACTGACAGAGAGACACTTTATTGTATTTGGAGACTGTGTTATGTCTGAATGGTGACTGTTATATAGATGAAAGCTTCTGCTGCCTTTGCACATGGAAATACCACATATACTTGTTTTAATTGTTACTGTGTCTTTATGAATTGTTTCAGTTAATATATCGTCCGTCTTAATAGAATTAATGGCATGTGGTTATAGCATTAAAACTGTGTTTTATGATGATAACAGAATTTATTGAAATGTGATTGTATTTAAACCTTTCATAGAACACTGGAAGTTTATTATATTTTAAAAAGACTGTAAAGGCCTGTATTTGTATACATTTATAACTATAAAATGTAAAAGTAAACATGTGGTCTTGTGTTAACATCTTCTATTTGTCTAGAGAGCAGAGAGTACATGGGATGAAAAGTGGATAAAAGATGGGTTTATAGGAATGAGCAAGAGCAGAAGAAGCAAATTGTTATGGTCCTGGGTTTCCAGTGTCAGTGTTTTGTTGTTTTCCTTCTTTCTCTCTCTCTCTCCCTCATTAGGCTCACCTGGGCAGGATCCTGGCAGGAGCTCACTCACAGCTGCAATCACTCTCCTAATAAACACTCCTTAAAAGGCTGGCTGTGGCTTCCCTCCAGTGCCAGATAATTCCATATGTTGTGTGCCTCCCAGGGAGAGCCGGAGTCCTGCCCAGGCAGCCGTTCCAGCGCCTTTTGTTTGTCTTTTTGCATTTTCTTTGTTTTTGCTTGGAATTTTGTGGTTGTAATAAACTTACCTGGGTGACTTCCACACGCAGTTTCGTCTCCTGCTTTGGGGTCCAACCACCGGTTGGACAAACGGTCACACAAATGTTGTAGCTGGCGACATTTTTAATCACCTTAATGAATATTTAAAGTAAAAAGAAATCTCTAGAAGCTGAGCAAAGTGAATTTAAAAGCACTGACTCTAAAACTCCAACTCTGAAAACACTTCACTGTAGATATTTATATCTGTTCAGGATTGAAATCATGAATATTGAACTGTGAGTTCAACAGATTCCTCAGTTTCAAGGCGCTCAGTGCGAACATGTGATTTATCTCTGATTAAAGGACGTGTGTGGTTTCCTGGTTAACCCTGGAATTCCAGCAGTAACCTCTCCACTCTCTCCTCTGCAGTCTTCTCAACTCAACTCGACACAACTTTATTTATAAAGCACTTAAAAAACAACCACAGCTGAAACAAAGTGCTGTACATTGGTGAGGCAAAAAAAAAAATACAACAGTAAAAACGCTAAAACACTAAAAGCACTAAACAAAAGCAGAAAAGGCCTCCTGCTGATGCCACACTTCATCTTGTTTAAATGTTGCTTTTGAGAAGCTCATTTCAGTCTGTCCTCAGTCATTTATTTACTGTGGCTTTTTCTTCCTTTTCTCTTTTTCAGACGTTATTTAAAACATATTTGCTGATCAGTTCCTTCTGTCCTGGTTTTATCAACACATCAGAAGTCACAGAAATGTCAGAAAGCTCACGTTAACTTGTGTCTTGTTGAAGGTTTTAGTCAGGACTGCCCTGCTGGACATTTGAATGAAGGTCATTAGTTCCAAACGTGATGACTGACTTTGAGGGTTTCACTTGAAGCAGGAGGAGGTCGCTGACATGAACTCTGCTTCACCAGCAGCTTTATCTACTTTCAGATCATCATCAGATCCTTCACTGATCAATAAATCAACAACCTGATCAATCTGACTCTTCATCCATCAGAAGATACATTATAGCCTGGACCAGGACTCTGTCTGCAGAGACACAAGACAGTTAGAGACAAAGACAGACAGAAAGAATGAAAGAAACAAACAAACAAACCTTTCACTCTGAGCTCCACTGTTTTCCTTTTCAGGATGTGTCCCTCCTTGTTGTATACGGTGCAGGTGTAGATGTTGGCGTCGTCATCATCATCTGTGGGGTATTTCAGGGTCAGACTGAGGTCTCCAGTTTTCAGCGGGTCTTCATTCATCATTGTTCTGTTTCTGTAAGTCTGGTCCTGGTCTTCAAGCTGGTCAGAGCCGTTCTGATACACATGGACCACATGACTGTAGCCGTGCCTCCACTCCAGTTTGGTGTCTTCAGGCAGGTCAGGTGTGGTTCTGAAGGGCAGCTGGACAGACTCCACCCCTGAATACACCTCCATCTGGTAGACTGAGAGGACAACAAATCCCATCATCAGCTGTAGAGACATCATCAGCAGCAGCAGCAGATTGTAGAGAAAGCTGAAGGACAGAAGCAGATGAGAGCAGAAGGAACAGGACAGAGATCTAGAAAGGTGTTGCAGATGATCAGAGTCTTGATGGTTGGTTGTTCGTGAGAGAGAAAGAAAAAGAGATTCGTTTTTTTTTTTTCAGATTTTACACAAATACTTCATTTCCATGAACACATGAGTAATCTTATAGATCATCACAAATAAGACACACACACATTCATCCACTAAAAGTTCATCTTCCACAGTGTAAGTAAATAACTTTCTTATAACACCACTGTTGTTCGAACGTGTCCAAGTCTGCACACATCCAGCCTCACATCCAGAGAGAGTGGATCACATTCTTCTGTCCTCGTTTCTTCTCCAGACCAAAGAAGAAGCTGGACGGTGCATCTGTCTCTGAGATGTTCCTTACTCTGGATTTCACCAGCGCACCATGTGCTTTTATCTCCAGCAGGTTGACTTAAGCCATTTTTTTTTTTTAGCTTTGAGGATTTCAGTATGTCTTTGATTTCCTGTGGACTCACTCATTGTTTCTAGCTCCACTATTTCAGTCTCCTGGTCTTTTACATATCTGGTGAGGTCTCTTGTGACATTGAGAGTGTGCCGCTGACACAAGAGCTTCATTTCTATCTTCCCATGGTCCCACCATTGTCTCAGACAATGTACATTCACAATTTCTCTGTCTGAAATCACTCCCGAAGTAACTAAGAACATGTTTAAACCTCTTATCAAAAGTTAAAACTGAGTTAAAAGCAAGTATGCACTCTTAGGTAAAATGTTTCTAATATAAACATGACATAAAAGCAGGGAATGATCTGTAAACCCAACTGGCATGAGTCTACACATTTAAAAAATATTAAAATGTTGCTTCAAACTATAAAAATGGTCAAGTCGGGCTAAGGAGACCCTGTCTTCTCTAAAATGGGACCATGTGTACTGCCTGGAGTCATCCACCAAGCCATGAGAGTGAACTAGAGCATGTTGGGGAGGCTCTGCATGGTTACCGTCTAAAAGCTAATTTTCAGTTAAAATCCCCTCCAAGAATAAAAAATCCTCCAAGCCACACTCAATTTATCACTAATTTGCTTCAGCTGCACTCTTGGTTGGAGCATAGATATTAATAAAATGGTCAAAAAGAGCCTTTATTTAAAAGATACCTCCCCTCTACGACATGCTCGACCTCCAGAGAAGCTGGAGTGAAGTTCCTGGAGAACAGGAGTAGAAAAAGAACATCCATGTGTTTGATTCTAGCTGATTCATATATAACAGCTCTCTTCTTTGCATCTCTGGCCCCATTTACATTCAGACTCCCCACTCTAGAAGAAGCCAAACAGACTTAAGAATAAAAAAACAGGCTAAAAACAAACAATATCTTAGGTAAAATGCAAGAAAGAGCCTTTTGCATCATCACTGCTAAAGTTTTGTCTCTTTAAACACAAGTTACCTCAGCCTGAAGACTTCCTGATCAGTTAAAGCTTATTCTTGCTAAGGTGTAAAAACCTGCCCCTCACCAACAAAAAAACAAAAACACACCAACAATCAGACCACTAACTTATCACCATAAACTTGGAACTACACAAGAAAACCAAACCAAACAGAGTAAGCCGTGTCTATTGCAATGCGACTACTCGCCCTAACCCAAACAATCATATACTAATCTGCATTCTTTGGCCAAGGCCACTGCTGGAACAACACCCCCATGAGATCGCTGCTGTGAGACACTCTGCCCCATCCCTGCCCCCTCCTTCACGGACACCTGCGATGGTTGACTTCGTCTGGGACCCAATCAGGGACGTCTCCATGCTGTGTTATCGCGATGACATCCTGCAAACTGAGGCACTGACTCGGAGGCTAGACCGAGCAACTCTCCAGGCTTATGTACACACACTACAAGGACACACACACACAAGCATATATGGACTACACCTCCCTAGCCCCAATCCCACGCCTTCGCAGCTTTTACCCATCCAGTCCAACAGGCGGGGTCCGATGACGCGGAGTGCTGACTGAGCTGGAATACCTTCGCCTCCCTTTTCCCCCTCCCCGGTGCAAGCTGTTTGGACTTATTGTGTTGTAAACCGTAAAACTTAAGTGTGTTCACATGTGCTTATGTTGCTGAGGTTTTTTTCCGGGTCCCACACTGTACCCCCCCAGAGGAGTGTAGTGTGGGAGCTGCTTTTTTTTCTCCTCCTCTCTCCTCTTGTTCCCTCCCCCTTTCTTGACCCCAATTTCCCATCGGTGGCCATGGTCTTTTCTGTAGGACCACAGCAAGATCCCTGTATGTACACACATGCTTGGCAATAAAGCTGATTCTGATTCTGATGCTGATTAATCAAAAAAGACAGAAAAAGTCAGAAACCACTCGCCCCTCGCCACACTCACTACCAGCATGGACTCAGAGAGAGAAAAACAAAGAAAGAAGAAACTAACTTTTCACTCTCAGCTCCACTCTTTTCCATCTCAGGATGTTTCCCTCCCTGTTGTAGACTTTGCATCTGTATCGTCCATTGTCTCTCTCTGAGGGGTATTTCAGGGTCAGACTGAGGTCTCCAGTTTTCAGCAGGTCTTCATTCATCTTTGTTCTGTTTCTGTAAATCTGGTCCTGGTCTTCAAGCTGGTCAGAGCCGTTCTGATACACATGGACCACATCACTGTTAGTGTTGCTCCACTCCACTGTAGCGTCTTCAGGCAGCTCTGTGGTTCTGAAGGGCAGCCGGACAGACTCCACATCTGAATCCACCTCCACCTGGGGGACTGAGAGGACAACAAATCCCATCATCAGCTTTAGAGACAGCAGCAGCAGCAGATTGTAGAGAAAGCTGAAGGAAAGAAGCAGATGAGAGCAGAAGGAACAGGACAGAGATCTAGAAAGGTGTTGCAGATGAGTCTTGATGGTTGGTTGTTTGTGAGAAAGAAAAACGTTTTTGAGGTTTTAAACCACTACTTTATTCAGGAGGAATTAGATGACAATCTCCAAAATAGATTACACCAAATAACAGTTTGGTTTAAATTAAATCAAACATGATTTTTTTTTCCATCTCATTCACAGTAATCCCAAAGTAATCCAAATCCTACACCTTCACTCCAAATCCTCCATTTTCATGTAGTAATTGAATTATACCTGCACACGTGCTTTAACTAAACTCTTAAAGAGCAATAAGCAATCATCTGCCCTCTGTCCATCTTCACTTTTTTACTTAAATAAATTGCCAACTTTTCTTGGCCTTGCAGGTGATGTTCATAACAATAAAATCCAACCAGCTAACGAGATAAAATGATCTCTAGCATGAGCCCATGAGTATTGTACATCATTTGCATGTTTAGAACGCCACACATCTGCCAATTCATGTGTTTCAAAAAGGATTAGGTTCTAAATGATTCCTGTCCAGATTATCACCAGTACAGTTAAAATCTCCTACAACTAGAATATCTGTCGAGGTACTGTGAAAGAGTGCTTGCTAGTTTTTCTAGAAAACTACACCTTTCACCAGGAAGTACTGGTGCATATACATTTAACAAGGTTACTGTAGCTTTTTCATATCTAGCAGTTACTTTAAGTAACCTCCCTTTGACAACCTCCTCAACATCAAATGTTCTGAGAAAAGCCCCGATACTGATGCGGACAAGGTGGTAGGCATTACGGTGGTCGAGCTTGGTAAAGATCATGGCCCCTTGAAGTAACTGGAAGGCTGAGGAGATGAGGGGAAGAGGGTACCGGTTCTTTATGGTGATCTCATTGAGTCCCAGGTATTCAATGCAGGGGCGCAGAGTCTTGTCTTTCTTCTGCACAAAGAAGAATCCTGCCCCAGCAGAAAACAATGAAGGACATATAATACCGGCAGCCAGAGAGTCATTTATGTAAGTTTCCATGGCCTCCCGTTCAGGACCAGACAAGGAGTACAGACGGCCCTTGGGAGGTGAAGTGCCAGACATCAGGTCTATGGAGCAGTCATATGGGTGATGAGGGGGTAATGAAGTTGCCTTAGCCTTACTGAAGACCTCCTGAAGTCATGGTACTTGGCAGGGACTCTGGACAAGTCAGGACAAGAACTGGGGTGCTTAGACTGCTTGGGTATAGAAGCTTCTTTAAGGTAGACCTGGTGGCAGGAGTTGCTCCAACCAAGGATGGCCCCTGTGGCCCAGTCAATGTGGGGGCTGTGTTGATGGAGCCAAGGGCGGCCCAGGATAAGAGGAATGTCGGAAGATGACAGGAGATGAAACCGGATGGTCTTGTGGTGGTTACCGGAAAGCAACATGTGGACAGGAGTAATCCGGTGAGTGACAGTCCCCAAAAGATGGCCATCAAGGGCTCTGGCAGGTATTGGGGAGTCAAGCGGAGTCCTCTCTATTCCCACACTGAACTGTGACATCCACTTGAAGAGATAAAAGAGGGAGAGTGGATCTACAGAAAAGTGTTCCACAGAACGTGGAATGAGCCAAGGTGGATCGGCCTGTTCAAGGTAGTATCGTCAAACACATACGGTGTGAAAGTCTGGCTGGTTGAGGAGCAGACTAAGGTGAGTAGATACTGGCACAAAATACACTGTAGAAGAGGAGAGCCATCCACAGAAAGAACCCTTAGAGAAATCAGAAAGCACCTAAGGGATATAGGCGAAGAAACAGAGGAAGAATAAAATGTTGACCTTTGGGTCATGGTCTACACTGGTCTGTCTGGCAGTGGGGGCTACACTAGAGACGGTTCGAGGCTGTGCATTGTCAACTATCTGCCACGTCACTGACAGCATGTCAGAATAGACTTGCACTAGATATGATACTAACTGACAGAGCAGGTGTATGTAGCATGTTTGGAGAAATGTGCTGTATGTTCTTCCCCAATAACCCCACCCCTGACAGGTCTCTGACTAAAACCCTTAGAGGCCAAAGGAGGAATTTGTCCCTCTCCTTCAGCCCAGGTTCTTTATACCTATTGGAAAGGTTAGTCCGACTATGAATAGATCACCCGACAACTTCTCTCCAACTTAAATAGTTTTCCATGTGTGGCTGAGGCCGGCTGGTTTCTCCAGGGTAAAATATTAGAGTGTGGTGCATGTTATCTAGTGAGCAAAACTGCAGCAAAGCGGTAAAAACCCCATATCTGGTATGATAGAAGAAGAACACTTCTTTCTGTTATGTTCCGTCACATAGCTCTTTAATATCCAACACCTTCTCCGCCTGATCCAAGAATAAACCACAGCTCCGTTCATCCTAATGGCTGATTTCACAGAACTGTGACTGACCACCTCTCCTACAGCCAAACCAACCTCCTCCGCACGGAAAGCCGGCACCAACTTTGATGCCCTGCTTCAGTCAGTCAGTGAAGAAAGAAAGAAAGAAAGAAAGAAAGAAAGAAAGAAAGAAAGAAAGAAAGAAAGAAAGAAAGAAAGAAAGAAAGAAAGAAACCTTTCACAATGAGTTTCACTTGTTTCTTCATCAGGATGTCTCCCTCATTGTTGTAGACGGTGCAGGTGTAGGTGTCTCCATCTGTGGGGTATTTCAGGGTCAGACTGAGGTCTCCAGTTTTCAGGTTCTTCTTCATCTTCGTTCTGTTTCTGTAAATCTGGTTCTGGTCTTGAAGCTGGTCAGAGCCGTTTCGATACACATGGACCTTCCAGTAGTCACTGTCCATCCACTCAACTTTAGCATCTTCAGGCAGGTGAGCTGTGGTTTTGCAGGGCAGCTGGACAGACTCCACCCCTGAATCCACCTCCACCTGGGGGACTGAGAGGACAACAAATGACATCATCGGCTGTAGAGACAGCAGCAGGAAGTCTGAGCACCTGACTGACTGACTGACTGACTGACTGACTGACTGACTGACAGACAGACAGACAGATCTTAGTGCTGCATTTGACACTATTGCTCATAAGATTTTACTACAGAGACTTGAAAGTGAGATCAAGATTAAAGGAACTGCATTACATTGGTTTGAATCTGTCTGACAGACTCCAGTTTGTTCATGTCAACAATCATTCTTCTACTTATACAAACGTAAGTTATGGAGTTCCTCAGGGTTCTGTGCTAGGACCAATACTCTTCACGTTATACATGTTGCCATCAGGCAAGATTATTAGAAAACATGACATAAACTTGCATTGCTATGCAGACGACACCCAGCTATATTTATCCATGAAACCATATTAAACTAATCAGCTGGTTAAACTCCAAGCATGCCTTAAAGACATAAAAGCTTGGAAGACCTGTCATTTCATACTCTTAAACTCAGACAAAACAGAAGTTATTGTATTTGGTCTTAAGCATTTGATAGATTTATTATCAAGTCATGTGGTTTCTGTGGATGGCATTACCTTGGCCTCCAGTACTACTGTGAAAAAGCTTGGTGCTATATTTGACCAGGATATGTCCTATAAATTGCATTTAAAGCAAGTAACCAAGCCTTCTTTCACCTGCGTAATATAGTCATAATTAGAATAGGAGGTAGAGCTTTCAGCTACTTTGTCTCCTCTCCTGTGGAACCAGCTCCGAGTCTGGGTTCAGGAGGCACACGCTTATAGTTAGGGCTGGACTGAACCATCCCTTAGTTATGCTACTATAGGCCTAGGCTGCTGGGGGACGATGCACCAAACACATGTCCTCCTTCTTTCTTCTCTGTATTTACAGTACTGACCTCTGACATTGAGCTTCACTTGCTTCATCATCAGGATCTTTCCCTCCTTGTTGTAGACGGTGCAGGTGTAGGTGTTGGTGTCATTTTCTGTGGGGTATTTCAGGGTCAGACTGAGGTCTCCAGCTTTCAGGTTCTTCTTCAGCTTCGTTCTGTTTCTGTAAATCTGGTTCTGGTCTTGAAGCTGGTCAGAGCCGTTCAGATACGCATGGACCAGCCAGTAGTAACTGTCCATCCACTCCACTTGAACATCTTCAGGCAGGCGAGCTGTGGTTTTGCAGGGCAGCTGGACAGACTCCACCCCTGAATCCACGTCCACCTGGAGGACTGAGATGACAACAAATGACATCATCAGCTGTAGAAACAGCAGCAGCAGCTCTGATGGTAACAGGACGTCTCTGTCCATTCTTGTCTATATGTCTCATGTTGGTGGAGGACTCTCAGTGTTTGTTTGAGGATGTGGATCAACCAGGTGAGCTGAGCTCACCTGATGTCTGTCACACCTCTGACACAAACCAGTGGAAACTAGCTTGTGACTGAACACCAGTTTTCTTCTTCGGGACATTTGGAGCAGTTACCAAAAAAGAAGGAAGGAACTAATGAGGAACCAATCAGATGACCTGGACTCATGAGGACCTGAGTTCAGGTCCTGGGTGAGGACGTCAGGAGCTTCTTATTAGAGCTGGATTATGTCTCTGTTTGTTCCTGATGTCTTCCTGACTTGTTCCTTGGTAACTAGTCAAAGCGTCCTGTAAAGTGCTGCAGACATGTTTGATGAAGAGTTTCTGACTTCTGGAACTAAACCTGGAAGTTTCTCTTCAGCTCTCTGTAGCCGCTGTTTGAACTCTGAACTCTTTCAGCAGCTGGAACAAGTCTCCACAGAACACATGTTACCATCAGCATTATGAGCAGTGTAGTAGGAGAGACTCACATGACATGAAGTAGTGTCGAAAATGAAACAAAAGACCCCCAACGACACCAAGAACAACAACCAGGAGAACCCGGAGAACCAGGAGAACCGTAGGCCAGACTGGAGGTGGTTCTGCGGAAAAACATAAAATAAAAAAAATACTGACCTCTGACCTCTAACCTGTTTTAACAGTACTAACCTCTGACCTCTGACATGTATCTACAGTACTGACTTCCTCTGACAGTAGAATAAAATAGTAAAGAACTCAGCCTCTTATTATACATGAGATGTGTGTGGACAGCGTGAGACTGAAGGAGTCTGACTCAGGCCAAAAGCCTTACAGATGGTAACCCTACAAATGTCAACTGGTAGTGTTTATCTGATATCTGATTGATCTTCAGCTCAGGGCAACGTTCTGATGGCCTTGAGTCTTTGTTTTCCTGTGAAACCACATGTTGAGGTTTGTTTCTGACCTTTGACCTGTAGATGTACATCTGTTACTCTCTGTTCTCGTGCTCCATTACTCATGGAGCAGGTGTAGTTGCCGCTGTCAGAGAGGTGGGGTTTTCTCAGAGTGAGGCTGAAGTCTCCAGTCTCTAGAGCACCAGGCGTCATTGATGTCCTGCCCCTGTAAACCTGGTTCTGACCTTTAACGTCATCTGTTTCTCCTTGTTTGTGGACAGTTTTGGGACTGAGATCGTTCCTGGTCCAAATCACTGTGGGGTCATCTTCAGGTAATATACTGAAGTAGTGGCAGGGTAGCAGGACAGACTCCGCCCCCTCGTTCACCTGCACCACACCTGCCCGGGCATGCTGGGAAACTGAGAGGACACACAAAGAGAAACACAAATCAGCTGCATGCTGTGGGCTTGACTTGACACATGACTGACTGTAGGTCACATTATCTGCAGGGACCAGAGAAACCAGCTGAACTATCAGTCAGTCAGTGAAAAACTACATTTTATTCACAGATTGAAGTCAAAGAACAGATCACTGAATGTGTTTTGACAGATTGTGTTGATCAGGTCTGTCCTCTACTCCAGTCCTGTAACACTTTAGAGTTCAGTCAAGCAGAAGATGATTTTTAGCTCTAACTGATGAATGAACTCATGGTGCACCATCTCTCAGGACTGATCTCTGCACTACACTCCCTCAGTAAAAGGCCTCCTCTGGTCCTGATACTAACACAGAGACACATCTCTTCTTTAACAGCACCAATCTAAACCAGAAACGGTCTCAACGTCCAAACTAGAACTCCAACCATGTTATTCATGTCAAGTATTCAGAGACTGGAACACTAGGAAGCTAACATGCAGCAAACACAGAGAGAAAATCTACTGATTGGAGCAAGATGTTACAGAAGCATCCTTCATGTTCATGGTCTGCTTGTCCATAAGGTCCAGGGAGGCTGGGTCCAAAGTCAATTCTCTGTTCTCTTGTCTTCTTTCTAGCATTTCCAGCACTCAGCTTAGGAAACATGGCCTCATTCTACAGATTTTTGTATTTCTGTCCACTCCAGGACACCGTAGCTCACTGTGTTTGTGTTTGATAGTTAACCTCTGCCCTGTTTTTTTAATTAACATTTATTAACCTTTAATACAGTGTTTTTCAACCTTGGGGTCGCGACCCCACATGGGGTCGTCTGGAATTCAAATGGGGTTGCCTGAAATGTCTAGTAATTGATAAAAAGTATTACTGATAAAAATATTTTTTCAACTAATTATTATTCTTTTTAAAATTATGATTTAAAACACCACACACAGTCTTAAACAATTGTATTCTTCAATTTTCATGAATATATAAATCGAGTTCAAAATAAAATATTGGCGCTGGTGCATCTTGATTGACGGCTGCGATCACATGACTGCCCAAGCAACAGCTATGACAAGGCCCATCAGATTACATTGGCCAGTGCCAGCAGAGGAATTCTGGTTTGGAGCAAGAGATGAGTACCCAGAGATCTCACTGTGTGCTCTAACGGTTGGTTCCTTATGCAAGCACATATCTGTGTGAAGCTGGATTTAGTTTTAGGGTTTCCACTAGAAAAAAATGGCACCGGACAACGTGACAGGCAGGTTTTCAGTTTACCGGACAAATGTTTGAAATTCCGGTGAAATATTATCTGAATTTATTGAGCTTAAAATGCTAAATGATATGCAGGGTATATAAGAATGATATTAAAGCATGTCAATTTATAATCGTTTCATTGAAAGTGCCGTTTTTTTTTACTTTTTACGCACTTTTGTGCAGCAGCTGAATTTTTGCTGAACGTATGATTCGGTTCTGCAGTAGTAGTGTAAAATCCGGATCTTTCGAGGGATTCAGATCATTCAGAGTCAATATGAGCTGGGCTGCAAGTCATGAGTCACTTGACCTAAAATGGCCTGATAGCAGTGGCGTCTCCTTGCGCATTTGATGGAATCCTAATTAACTTGGGGCTGTAGCAGGAGCCGTCTCGTCCTCACTTGAAATTTCTTTGCCAAAATGACCAATAAAATTGACTATTTTCACATAATCAAAAATTTGCTTTGTGGGAATAATTACATTTTGACCGGTGGGGTTAGAAATACAGGACATCGGCAGATTTTACCAGCCAAAGTCAGGTATTACCGGATAACAGAAACACAATTGTACAAGCTCGCCTAACTATGTAATCAGGTGAAAAAAAATGTCACTGTGCAGTATCTGGCTACTCTGCATTTGCAACACAGTATAACAAACATGATCAAAAAAAAAATACACCAGAAATATGTAATGTTAAAATGGGGTCACAACCCAAAAAAGGTTGGGAACCACTACTTTAATATGTCTCTGTTGCTTGTTCTCAGTAATGTGGTGAGAAAACTAGTCGTCAACATCCCCCCATGAAGAAGTCACTATCTGACAGTTTCACTTCCAAACACATTGACATCGTAAACGTTTCTGTCCAGCAGTGAAGTCCTGACCTGCAGCCAGATCATCAAGCAGCTGTTAGCTCTGAGCTCACGTTCAGTCTGTTTGATTCTTTGTTGGTGTGATTTTACATTTACAGCAGTGATTAGAAACAGTCCACGTGAACAGAACATCAGACTCTGCTTCTGCACGTGTCCCTCACAGACCAAGAACTAATTAAACCTGAAACAGGTCATCACTGACTTTCTTTAAAGAGACAAACGTGAGAGAAATCATGTCAGACTGAAGTGATAATCAGTTCCAGGAAGAACATATCTTACCGTGAACGAGGATCACAAACACCACCAGCGTCTTCATCTTACTGTCAAAACTCAAGTTGATGTGTTTGGACTCTTCTTCAGATCATGAGACACTTCTGACTTTCCTAGTATCGCCTTCGTCTCAAACTGTGTCCACTCAAGTGAAAGTGTTGACTGTAAAGAAACATGAAGGTTGAGTTACTCAGCAGCAGCCACAACTGTACCTGACTTAGAACTGTCAGCGGAAGTCTAGAGGGTGCAGGTTGGTTTTTTTCTTTTTTTTTTCTGTGGTCTACAGCTGACGGCAGCTCATGTTCAAGCTTCAATAAACTATCAGAAAAGCTTCCATAGCTTCTTTTGTGTCCTACTCTACAATATGTATTCAGGTCAAGAATCTAGATTTAATTTCTTTCTACTGTGACATCATCGACTAGTCAGTTTTATACGTCCAGAGTTGATCAGAAATCACCTTTACAGTTACTGATAGTCAGTCAGATTTAGGATGTAATCTGGATTTGAAACTAAAGGATGACTTTTTAACAGGAACACGAATTAACTGACTGAATGTGTTATGCTGAGTTATTTATATTTGTGCATTTGTTTGCCTTTCTCAGTGTTGTGCACAACCCTTAACAAGACTAAACGGGTATAGAAGATGAATGATGAAAGTATTGTGCACTCTTTTCATTATTTCAGCTCTCTCTCGTTATCCGTTTTTTCCTTTTTCCTTTGTCAGTTCCTTCATCTTTTGTTTTTTGTTTTTGGAGTCTTGTAGTTGTGCTTCAATTCCTACCAAGACAAAATGGCTGCGGGAACATCTGCTTCTGTCTGCGTGACTTCACTGAGCATCGTCCTGTCTGTCTCTGCTGGTGAGTTGTTGTACAAACATAATGAGGTCAAACCTATAAAGGTGAACGCATTTAGAAGCAAAATAACATTTACACTCTTGTTTCACCAAAGAAAGACCCGGAACTCTCTCTCTCTCAGTCTCTGTAATAAAATGCAGAGTTTTATTAGTCTTCTCAGTGTCTCACTTTGATGGAAATGAAACTGACACATTTGACCACAACATATGAAACTCACACATGTACACACTAAGAGCAGCCAAAGGAGACCACACTACGCTGAGAAGTGACTGAACCACACCATCTGATCAGGCTACAGTTCAGTGCAGTCAGCGGGAGAAAGTTGCTGCTGTGGTTTTGCATGCAGTTTTCAAAAGTTCAAGAGACAGTTTTGAGGGGCTGAAAACTCCCAGCCGAGGATTTCTGTTCTCATCAGTCTGTCTCTTTATTCTCTCATGGTTTCAGAAAGTCTAATTCCATCGTCACAACAAACCAGTGATGACTGGATCCTACTAACAACTACTGAGTGTGGACCAGAGCTCAGATTTAAACAGTGAATCACAGTGAAAGTCAGAATGAAGCCTTAGATAAGTCTGAAAGTTGTGTTGCTTCCCTGACAACTTTAGTTTCTATAGTTGTTGTCACGTTTGCCTCTAAAAGCCATAACCGCATTAAATTGTGCAATATTTATGAATATTTATGTGCAATACTGCAGAATGTGAATGTGTGAATGTGAATGCTAGTACACATGTGGTGTGTTTTCTTTCTTTTATGTTTTTTTATGCGGTACTTTTAATTTCGTTGTACTTGACAATGACAATAAAGACATTCTGATTCTGATTCTGATTCTTCTAATGAGTTTATAAAGTCTTATTAACTGACTTTAAAATGAATTGAGAGTCTCATTTGCAGCACTCTGTCCCCAGTAGATGAACTATTTTCTTTTTGATCCAAAAATTTTCAGAAAAGGCAACTGGACTTGTAGATTTTTGGACTGATGACACGTCTTCAGTTCAACAGAAGAAGCTACTCGGATGAGTGGCGAAACGTCTTCTCCAAAAATCTATAAGTCCAGTTGCCTTTTTTGAAACATTTTGGATTACCATGACCTGGATGACTGAGAACCTTCACAGACATATTTTCTTTCTGATAAGACCTCCACAGACACCGCCTGATGAAGCTACATGGAGTTTGATAAATGTAAAATGGAAATGATTTTAATAAGAGCTTTTCTACCTGCTGGTACTCAAAGCACTTTACAGTCACAGACACATCTACCTTTTCACTCTGACAAGCACACACACTGTGTTGCTCAAGGACACTTCAGCATGTGGCATGTTCTGGTGATGGAAACTTCGAACCTTCTCTACCTATCGAGTCACCAGTATCTGGACCCAACTCCTAGAGAGGGCTTGACTCTTTCCTTTTCTAGAGTTTTAGAGTAGCCCACAATAGTGGAGTAAACTTGTTTATGACGACTGAATTTCTTTGAAAAGTAGGTTAATACCGGGTGCTCAATCCCATCAGCACCATCCTGAAGAAGGACAGCACCCTCACCTGGATCACTGGCATCTATGGCAAGTTTGAAGGGACGGACAAATACTGGGCGCAGCTAACACAGCAGAGAAGTTTCTACAGAAACTCTCATAGTACCGCGCTGTAGATCATTCTGATGTTCTGTATCAACCTCATCAGACACCGTAACCACATTAGATGCACATGTGCAGTACACTATGGGTTTGTCCATATGGAGGATCACCTATTATGACTCAGACATGTTTTATTAAGAAAAGTCAGAGGAGAGAGATGGATGAATCAAAGAAACATGAGAGATCATTATTTTATTATGCTGTTTCTTTTAACTTCTCTTCACAGATAATTGTGATGAACGTCTTGTGCTGTCAAACCCTCACATGTCATCCAGGAGAGTATCAGATAGGGAATGAATGCTGCCCGATGTGTCCACCTGGTAAGATCCAACTGAATACTAAAGGGTCCTCAACTTTTCCTGCTTTTTAATGACTGACCACAAATGAAAACTGATACTGAATAATGGGAATAGATTATTTTTATTTATACTCTTTTTATCTATTGTCACCTGATGGTAGTAAGATAATAAGAATTATACTATAAGAGATAGCAGTGTATGAGATTTTGCTTAGCATGCAACATAAAATAAAGATATCTTGAAATGCAATCACTGGTTGTCTTTTCAACAGGAACCAGAGTTGAAGTGCATTGCACAGAGTTCAGAGCTACATCATGTCTGCCCTGCATGAATGGACATTATATGGATACAGCTAATGGACTTAAGCAGTGCTTCCCATGCACCAACTGTGATGCAGGTACATTTCTGTTAATATTATTTATCAGTAGAAATGTTTTTCCTTTTTTCAACTGGTGAATTTTAAATCAAATCCACATCAGACAAGTTCATTTCTGCAGATGTTTCCTATGAATTCATAAACTGAAGAGACTATTGTGTCACATTTTCTAAAGTTGTTCTAACCACTGAAGGTATCTTTAAATCAGAAACAGATTAAACACAATAGGAGTTTTGTTTCTGCATGTTTTGTAACTTCCATATGTGTTGATAGGTTCTGGTCTGAAGGTAAAGAGGTCATGTAGACCAACATCAGATACAGTTTGTGAACCACTTGAGGGATTCTTCTGTATTAACTTAACAAAGGACCAATGTGAAGCAGCACAGAAACACACGGTCTGTCATCCAGGACAATACATCAAGGAGAAAGGTTGGTTTACTAGTTTAAATGAGAACAAAGTTTAAGGAAACTGATCTTTGTGACAGTTTGCTCATTAAAGCTGAATGTGGTGATTTCTGACCACTAGATGGTAGCAAAGAGCATCAAAAGTCTAATAAAGATGTTTCCATCCACATTTACTGATGTAGTGCAGTAAATGAATCCTGTGTTTTTTGGGTTCCAAAATTCCTTTGTCATATTAATTCTATGACAGATTTAAGACAGATTCAACAAGCCACCACATGGGCATTGCTCACTTGTCCTTTCATATTGGGCTTTATATAATAACGTATGTGGGTGTTTATTCACCTGGAACTGGAGGAATACCTTCCATCATGTTTCCTTTCCCCAATGAACAGTGATCAAATGACTCAGTAATGGCCTAAGTCATGTTATGAATGAAACTCTACTTACCCAATAAATAAATAAATAAAACATTACTTCCCTGTTCCTAAGATTAATGGTGTGATTTCAGGTGCTTTCTCAGTGGTGTGTCTCATGCTTAGATGTAAAGCCTGCACTCTAGATTTCCTGTCTTTGATTGTAAAACATTGTTCTTATATTGCAAACATTAAAAGGGAGTTAATATAGGTTGAACATGACACAAAAACACTCATCTAGACCATGTTTCTACATTAGTCTGATTCTTCATAGATGAATAAACCACATTCCAACACATTACTTACTCATTAAATTATCTCTTCATACTGTAGACTGAACTAGTTTCTACTTCCATATCATTTGTGTGTGTGCAGGCTCAGCCTCCTCAGACACTGTGTGCTCTGACTGCAGTGATGGAACATTTTCAGATGGAACATTAACATCTTGTCTCCAACACACACAGTAAGTAAATCTACACATCACACATGGAGACACATTGGATGTCTTTTTTATTTCTGTACATCTTCATGTAAAACACGTCTCTGTTTTTCCAGATAGATAGATAGATAGATAGATAGATAGATAGATAGATAGATAGATAGATAGATAGATAGATACTTTATTAATCCCGGGGGAAATTCAAGCATCCAGTAGCAGTGACTTACATTGAAACATACAATACAAAAACTATATAAAAATAGAAAAAGTGACTAGAAATAAAATGTTTTGTACAGTTATGTTAAAAATATACAGTGACCCGTTAAAAATTATAAAGTTAAAGATATAAAGTGACCTGTTGAAACTTATAAAGTTAAAAAAATATATATATATATATATATAAAGTGACCCGTTAGGAATTATAAAGTGACCAGTCTATTGTGCCTCCTGCCAGAGGCGATTCTAGAGTCTGTGGGGGCCCCAAGCAAAAATTCCTAGGGGGCCCTACTAACCAGTGTTCATCACCATTATGTTAGGCTATAAATAATCTGACACCAACGAAAAATGTATGAAATAAAACCTTTTTTGATTCCAAATGTTCTAAACATGAAGAACCTTGTTATTTTGGAAAATATGAACTAATACAAGTAAAGAATAAATGAATAAAAATAATAATAAAATAATTGTATAATAAAATACAGTAAATTGCTTTGTCTGTTTTGTTATAAATTTAAGAAATTATCCTGAGGAGCAGATGGATAGCTCCTCTTCATTTTCCTGCAGCTAATTTTCCAATTTAGGTTACTGAATGATACGTCACCCATTCACTACGTTCATTTTCGAAACAGGGAAGTTATCCACCTGGGCTGGATTTTAACTGAGCAAAGCCAATGTCAATCAACATTCCATCCTGATATACACTCGTGTTAAGTAGGCCCTTTCTACGTTGGCACGATATGTATTCGCCTGTTGCTGTTTATCTACCGGGTGTAGCTGGCCATCCGCGAATCAACGTGTTCATTAAAAGTTATTTGCGACAATCATATTCATATCGATTACGTATGTATCATGATACTTAACTACAATGAGACAACATCTCTTATAATCAGAACTGTGTGTGTGCACTTCAGCCGTCTTGACCAGTGAACGTTAGCAATCTTCTAGCTTTGTTGCTAAATTAAGCAAAACATGGCAAGAATATCGCGCATGTCTGTCGTTTTGAAAAAAATATAGGCTATATGTGTGGATTCTTTGAACTCGTTTGAACACAGTCAGATAGCATACATGTACAGATGTATTGTTTGTACGACAGGACAGGAGCACGGAAAATCACGTAATCCATCATTTAGTCCCTGTGGACGAAATTCTCGTTTGTCCCGGCAATCAGGGGCCCCCTAGCGGCACGGGGCTCCAAGCAGTTGCCTGCCTTGCCTTTTGACTAGGTGCGCCTCTGCCTCCTGCCATCACTGAGAGCTGTTGTACAGTCTGATGGCCAGGGGGACGAAAGAGTAGAGCAGCCTGCCACTGAACACACTCCTCTGCCCGATGAAGGTGTTGTGCAGAGGGTGGTGGGCGTTGTCCAGTATGGACAGCAGTTTGTCCAGGGTCCTTCTCTCTGCCACTGTCACCAGAGAGTCCAGCTCTGTGCCCACCACTGAGCCAGCCCTCCTCACCAGTCTGTCCAGTCGAGCGACGTTCCTCTTCTTGCTGCTTCCTCCCCAGCAAACCACAGCATAGAAGAGGATGTGATTCAATAAACCTTCATCTGATAACACCAGGAACTAACTCAACTGATTCTGTATGTGGGGGACTAACTTTAAATGTTGTATGGATCATCACTGGTGTGGTGTTAATATATGCCTATCTAACAGGAGTAGTAGCATTTAACCACGTCAAAAGAAATTAAATCTATTCAGCAGGTAGGTTTCATTTATATCTGGAAAATGTTCTTCTTTTCTATGTTTTGTCACATCTTTGATGGATGATAATGTTTTCTGCTGAGTCATGACAGTGCTGCTAATTATGTTTTTCACTGGTTTTGTTCAATTATAGTCAGAAACAGAAATGAAGACAACTCCAGAGAGGTATGTTTATTTCTCACTACAGATTACATGCAGGATGTGTTTTAACACATGGTTGTTTAGGAAACGAGAAGCTACTCATTGCATCAGTTGGGGTTAAATATCTTGTTGCCAGCTGAAAGATAATCACCCATGCAGTAATTATCCAATAGGAAGCTCCTACCTGTTTGATTAGTTAAATCCAGGTGGAGACTTTTGTTTTGGCCAGGCGGTGTATACCAGCCACAAAATGAACACCAGTGAGTTTAACCACTTGTTTACTGTAATATTTAACTTCTTATTTAGATTCACTGACTGTAGTGACGTCCACTCTGATTGTGGTTAGACATCTGACTCGTGATTCTTTAACCAAAGACTGGTTCAGCAAATGCCATGGACTGAGCCAGTGGTTCATATGACCTCAGACCTCAGTCTTTTTCTTTCTCTTCCATTTTGTACTTTTCATGTTGCTGTTCATTAGTTAAGTGCTTGATTTTTGATGTTTTTGTTGGATTTTGGTTTCTACGTTGTTGTTTTTTGGCAGTTTAGCTACGCTGGTCGTTCTTGGTAAGTTCCTCATGGGTAGATACCTGTATTATTATTATCTTCTAGGATTCAGCTTTTATATATATGACCTGTTTATATTCTAGACACTATCTCTCTGTTTTCCATTACTGCGGCTCATCTCTGCATCCTCCATTCTGTGGTTAGACCTCGTCATCAGCGCTCTGGCAAGTTTTTTGATTGATTTTTTAATCAAACATAGCACGTCTTTTGTGGTGGGCAAACCAACTGCTTCCTCCTACTTTATTATTTACTTTTATTTACTGTGCATTTAGGGCGGCACAGTGGCGAGGTGGTTAGCGCTGATGCCTCACAGCAAGAAGGTCACTGGTTCTAATCCATTTCCTCTGAGTTTGCATGTTCTCCCTGTGTCTGTGTGGGTTCTCTCTGGGTTCTCCGGCTTCCTCCCACCATCCAAAGACATGCTCGTTAGGTTGATTGGTGATTCAAATTGCCCGTAGGTGTGCATGTGAGTGTGAATGTTGGCCCTGCGATGGACTGGCGACCTGTCCAGGATGTACCCCTGCCTCTCGCCCGATGACAGCTGGGATAGGCTCCAGCAGACCCCCGTGACCCCTAACAGGACTAAACGGGTTTAGAAAATGACTGACTGACTATTGTGCATTTATCAGAGAGCAGCTATGACCATGAACTAGAAGGTACTGAGGAGTACTGTAGGGACTGGATGTGTCTTTGCTGCAGAAAGGACAGCAGGCTTTTTAGTTTTCTGCAATGATAACTTGCACATGAGCTTTGATTGGAAGTAACTCATGACTCTGTCTAAGGCAGCGTACAAAGGGCTTTAGAGAAGTGAAAATACAAAGAAATAAGGAAAAAGGAAATGAGCCTAAAAAATCCTGACACTGAGAAGTGAGAGAGAATACCACAAGTCTGCAAAACTGTTGTCACGGCCAAAGGTGTGATATAAGATATAAAATTGTATTATATTGTATTAATCTACAATCTAGAAAATAATAAAATCACAGAACAACCACTGAATGAGAAGGTGTGTCCAAACTTTTAGTGAAATCTATAAACTGAAACTCATCTGTATAGTGAATGTTCACTGTTATTGATATATGTAACTGTAACTACAATGTAGAACCAGGATTCCTGCTGGAAAATACAGTTTTTATAAACCTTTAATTTTTCTTACAGATGCTGTTCTGATGTCTTGGATGTTCAAACTCACCTCATCCCAAATCTCACTGAGATGTCTTCAGGTCAAGAAACAATGTACCTGCTATATAACAAGACTTCAAGAAGAACATCTTGGAGAACTTCATCTTTTCTGGTAAAATTCTTTACTGCAGAAAATCACAGGATAATAAATGATAATGCTCCTCCTCTAATCCTCCTAATCCTGGGAGATTCTTTCTATTAGTGGGATAGAAGCAGTGGGGTTGTTCTTGAAGTCCTGTTTACATCTCACATGCATCCAACAACTCAAAGTCAACTGTATGTTCTCTAGTTACCCTCTGATGAGATATGCTGTAGAGCAGAGTTCAACCAGTCTGTACATTCACTAACACTGTGTGTTATATAGAAACTCATCCACCATAACAGCACAGAATGAATCCTCTCTGCATTTACAGACCAATCTATTCTATAGTTTAACTTGTATTAGTGTTAAATAAAACAAATATCAACAACTCTTATGTGACAGTGTTTGATCAATGACCTGTAACAGAAACTTTCATTATTATAGTAGAACTGGTTGTCAGGTGTGTGACAGGATATTTGTTCCTTTAGGAGTTGATTTTTAAAAAGTCAGTGTCTTAAGCTGTTTATGAAGTAGAACAAACAGCAGAATCAAAATAAATTTGCAGTGTTAACAAAAGGATGTCTTCCTTTCAATAATGACTTTGTCGATTTCTCGTGTAAGCTTCATATTATGATCCAGACAGGAGAGATGGACGAATCAAAGAAACATGAGAGATGACCATTTTTATTATGTCGTTTCTTCTCCTAACAGATAATTGTGATGAAAGTCTTGTGCTGTCAAACCCTCACATGTAATCCAGAAGAGTATCAGATAAGGAATGAATGCTGCCCAATGTGTCCACCTGGTAAGATCCAATTGAATACTGAACTTTCCTGCAGTTAAATGTATGATCACAAATGAAAACTGCTATTGAAAGACATTAGATTAATATTTATTTATACTCTTTGTTATTTGCCTTCATCTGATGGTGGTAGTAATAATAATGACAGTATAAGAGGTAACAGTGTATGACACTATACTTCGCATGCAACAGATTATATTTCAATTTAATATAATAAAAAATTCTTAAAACATAATAACTGGTTGTCTTTTTGACAGGAAACAGAGTTAAAATAGATTGTACAGAGTTCAGAACAACATCATGTCTGCCCTGCATGAATGGACGTTATATGGATAAAGCTACTGGTCATAAGCAGTGCTTCCGATGCACCAACTGTGATTCAGGTACATTTCTGTTAATATTATTTATTTATCAGTAGAAATGTTTTTCCTTTTTTCAACTGGTGAATTTTAAATCAAATCCACATCAGACAAGTTAATTTCTGCAGATGTTTCCTATGAATTCATAAACTGAAGAGACTATTGTGTCACATTTTCTAAAGTTGTTCTAACCACTGAAGGTATCTTTAAATCAGAAACAGATTAAACACAATAGGAGTTTTGTTTCTGCATGTTTTGTAACTTCCATATGTGTTGATAGGTTCTGGTCTGAAGGTAAAGAGGTCATGTACACCAACATCAGATACAGTTTGTGAACCACTTGAGGGATTCTTCTGTATTGACTTAATAAAGGACCATTGTGAAGCAGCACAGAAACACACGGTCTGTCATCCAGGACAATACATCAAGGAGAAAGGTTGGTTTACTAGTTTAAATGAGAACAAAGTTTAAGGAAACTGATCTTTGTGACAGTTTGTTCATTAAAGCTGCAACTGATGATTTCTGACCACTAGATGGGAGTAAAGTGGTGGATTGCTTTAGGAATACTTATGTGTTTTTTGAGTCCTGATAACATATGGCTTTATTTGTCTCTGTGAGGAAATTAATCCATATTAATTCTATGACACTTTGAGACAGTTTAGACCAGCGACCAAATGGATGTTTTTCATTGTCCTTTCATATCCATTGTGATACTTTGAGGAAGAAGAAACTGATCAGACTAGACCTGTTGTAGCCTGAACACTACTAAAACATACTAATCAATCTTATCTAAAGTAAAGCATACACTCTAATGGTATCTTGATACCTGAACATTTCCCATCTTTGACTGTATATGCAGGATGACTACCAGGAACATTTATTTTTTGAAGAAGAAGAAGGATAAAGTTTATATTATTAACATATCATATAACTGATGGACATTTTCTTTAATGAGAAAGAGAAAGGTACCAAAGCCCCACCCCTTTGGTATCACTGAGAAACTTTAAATGTCCTCTGTAGATAGCAAAAGGGTTAATACAGTAGTATGTGGTGGGTGGGAGATACTCAGGTTCACAATGTCCTCCACAGAGAACAAATTTGAACTACTGGTAGTCAGGAGGATTTTCAAGAGAAACTTATAATTAGAAAAACATTGTTCCTAAGTTGTAAACATTAAAAAAATAGTTTCTCATTTCAGTTTCAGTTAAACATGACATTAAATCACTCATCTAGACCATGTTTGTACATTAGTCTGATTCTTCATAGATTAATAAACCACATTCCAACACATTACTTACTCATTAATTCATCTCTTCATACTTTAGACTGAACTAGTTTCTACTTCCATATCATTTGTGTGTGTGCAGGCTCAGCCTCCTCAGACACTGTGTGCTCTGACTGCAGTGATGGAACATTTTCAAATGGAACATTAACATCTTGTCTCCAACACACACAGTAAGTAAATCTACACATCACACATGGAGACATTTATTTCTTTTATAATAGCCATGAATTTGTTGTATCTGTATATTTCTCTATAAAATGTCTCTTTATTGTTCCAGATGTGAATCAATAAACCTTCAGCTAATAACACCAGGAAACATGTCAACTGATTCTGTATGTGGAGAACAAACTTCAAATGTTGTAGGGAACATCACTAGGGTGGTGTTTTTATTAGTCATTCTAATAGTTGTAATAGTACTGTGCTACATCAACAGAAAGAAAATCTATCCAGCAGGTAGGTTTCATTTATATCAGGAAAATGTTCTTCTTTTCTATGTTTTGTCACATCTTTGATGGATGATAATGTTTTCTGCTGAGTCATGACAGTGCTGATAATTATGTTTTTCACTGGTTTTGTTCGTTTATAGACAGAAACAGAAATGCAGACAACTCCAGAGAGGTATGTTTATTTCTTACTACAGATCACATGCAGGTTATGGGTTTAATCTAAGGAATTAAATTATGTTATAATAATTTTATCTTTTTTTTTTTTCTTCTAAAAAGAATGTGCAAGAGCCAGGCCACAAATCAATGCCACTACAGGAGGTAAGACAGTCGTGTGTTCTTCAGTGAAATGTTTATTAACTGAGGATCGTCTGGCTGTGTGATGTCTCTACAAATGTTTCTGCTTTAAGTGAATGTGTTTCTCTCCTCAGGGTGAAGCTGAGCAAACAGTCTAAACTCTCAGATGAAACCATTCTCTGTGGAGTACGTTTACTCCAGAATCCAGTTATTATACATTTGGATGCTGTTAAATTATCTTTTCAGAGAACAGAAAAGACAGATCAGTAGATCAACGTCTGTCTTGGAACACCCTGTCTCAGTCCACATGAACACCATGCTGACAGTGACGCTTTATTTTATTTGGAGACTGTGTTATGTATGAATGGTGACTGATTGTTTATGACATAAATGAAAGCTTTTGCTGCCTTTGCACATGGTATTTCCATGTGCAGCTTGTTTTAATTGTTGCTGTGTCTTTGAGTTATTTCAGTTAATAAGCATCTGTCTTAATAGAATTAATGGCATGTTGTATTACATAAATGAAATCTAAAAATAAGCTGCTAAGTTTCAAATTATTAGCAAACTTTTCCTAAAATATCATAAAAATCTTAAAACTGAAAATATTTTATATTTTGCCAAAGGTTGAGACCATATTGTTTGGACCTGTATGGCTCAGCAAAAAGAAAAACAAGCCGTTAGTTAATGTGAACCACAATCCAGTTATTATACAGTTACAACAAATTCTGTTTGGAAAAAAATAATGTTCAGTGTTGAAATCTAAGTATATGTATTGTTCCTAATTTCAGTTTTAACATCTGAAGCAAAGTTTACTTCAAAATATATTCAAGAATGTAGCGCAGTTAATACATTTTAAAGCAATCTGAAGTTCAATATTTTTAGGAGTTGATTTTATTATTGCTATTTTTTGTTATGCTGCTATGGCTCTCATGTTTTATATTTTATTGTTATGCTGGTGGCCGGTGGCTGTGTGAATGGGTATCTGTGTTTTCATATGTAGCATACTATTTTGTTATACTGGTGTACAATGACAATAAAGCACTTAATTCAACATAGGACACTGTCTCTGTGATTTTACACCAATGTAGAGACTTAAACCTTAGTTATAAATACATTTAATAATATCTGAAGATACTTGACAGTCACAAAATACCTTGAGGTCAGTGTCAGTCATAACTGTACAGTCAGGAAACTAGTGCTACCATGACTGTTAAATATTCAAAGTATGTATGGAGAATAAAATAATAAAATCCGTTGTTCATACCAAAATATTAAATAGTGAAGTCCAGTCTGAGAGGAGAATCTTTAAACTTCTGGTTCAGGACTTTGATTGCTGAACCAATGGCTCACATGACCTCAGAAATACTTCAGGGTGATGGTCTTTATTATTTGACTCCTACGTTGTTGTTTTTGTGGCAGTTGGTTCCTACACTGGTCGTCGTCAGTGAGTTTCTCATGGGTAGACACCTGTACTGATTGTGACTCATTTAATAGGGTTCAATTTTCATATGTGACCTGTATAAACTCTAAACCAGGGGTGTCAGACTCAATCAGAGAGGGGGCCGAAATTAAGAACTGATTCCAAATCAGAGGCCAGCCAGAATGGAAAGAAGTTAGAATAAAACTTGTGCTTGTGTTGAAGGAGGAATTGGAAAGGCTAGTTCAACTATGAATAGACCACCAGAGAACTTCTCTCCAATTGTCAGTTCATTTAGCACACAGAGAATAGGTACAGAGTCAGCTCTGAACTAAACCACTTTATGGGTGGAAAAGGAGAAGTCCCCAACTATGTGTGCACAGAAGTTTTACTCTTCAATATTTTCAGCAATTATGGAAACAAAAACAACCGAGCTGAATAAAAACACAAAATGTCATCATATCATGTGAACAAATACACTGCCTGGCCAAAAAGAAGCTCACACTCTAATATTTAATTGGACAGTCTTTAGCTTTGATTACAGCACACGTTCTCTGTGGCATTGTTTCCTTGGCTTCTCCAATGTCTCCAGACTTATCTCCATCCAGTGTTGCATACGTTTTCCACCAAGATCTTGTATTGATGATGGAGAGTCTGACCATTGCACAAAGCCTTTTCCAGCACATCCCAAAGATTCTCAGTGGAGTTAAGGTCTGGACTCTGTGGTGGAACAATCCATCTGAGCCCCATGAATCCTGACATTGTCGTCTTGGAATATGATCCTATGATGGAATAAGCTGCTCATTCAGTATATTCAGGTAGTCAGCTAATGAACCTAGACCTGAGCAACTGCAGCAACCCCAGATCATAGCACTGCCCCATAGCACAGGCTTGTACAGTAGACACTAGGCATGATGGCTGCATCACTTCATCTGCCTCTCTTCTTACCCTGATGCTTCTCCACTGTCCTTCCAGTTTTTAATAATGCGTTGGACAGTTCTTAATCCAATTTTAGTAGTTTCTTCAATCTCCTTAGATGTTTTCTCTGCTTGATGCCAATGATTTGACTCTTCTCAAACATCTTTACCACGAACAACAGGATGTGTCTTTAGACATGGTTGTTGAAGAAACGAGAAGCTACTCATTACGTCAGTTGGGCTTAAATAACTTGTCACCAGCTGAAAGATAATCACCCATGCAGTAATTATCCAATAGGAGGCTCCGACCTGTTTGCTTAGTTAAATCCAGGTGGAGACTTTTGTTTTGGCCAGGCGGTGTATACCAGCCACAAAATGAACCCCAGTGAGTTTAACCACTTGTTTACTGTAATATTTAACTTTAGATTCACTGACTGTAGTGACGTCCAGTCTGTTTCTGGTTTGACATCTGACTCGTGATTCTTTAACCAAAGACTGGTTCAGCAAAACTATTCACTGAGCCAGTGGTTCATATGACCTCAGTCTTTTTCTTTCTCTTCCATTTTGTACTTTTCATGTTGCTGTTCATTAGTTAAGTGCTTGATTTTTGATGTTTTTGTTGGATTTTGGTTTCTACGTTGTTGTTTTTTGGCAGTTTAGCTACGCTGGTCGTTCTTGGTAAGTTCCTCATGGGTAGATACCTGTATTATTATTATCTTCTAGGATTCAACTTTTATATATATGACCTGTTTATATTCTAGACACTATCTCTCTGTTTTCCATTACTGTGGCTCATCTCTGCATCCTCCATTCTGTGTTCAGACCTCGTTATCAGTACTCAGGCAAAAGTAATTTTTAATCGATCTACAGCAAAACCACCGTAACTTTCTAAAGTAACATTGTTAAATCTATATGATGCACTCTTTATACATTTCTATCTAGAGTTTTTTGATTGATTTTTTTAATCAAACATGGCACATCTTCTGTGGTGGGCAAACCAACTACTTCCTCCTACTTTATTATTTACTTTTATTTATTGTGCATTTATCAGAGAGCAGCTATGACCATGAACTAGAAGGTACTGAGGAGTACTGTAGGGACTGGATGTATCTTTGCTGTAGAAAGAACAGCAGGCTTTTTAGTTTTCTGCAATGATAAACTGCACATGAGCTTTAATTAGAATTAACTCATGACTCTGTCTGAGGCAGCGTACAAAGGGCTTTAGAGAAGTGAAAATACAAAGACATAAGGAATAGGGAAATGAACAAAAAAAAAAGAGGAAGACGTGAGAGAGACTAACATGAGTCTGCAAAACTGCTGTCAAAGCCAAAGGTGTGTTATAAGATATAAAACATATTTTGATTCTGTATTAATCTACAATAATAAAAATACATAAAAAACACTGAATGAGAAGGTGTGTCCAAACTTTTAGTGAAATCTATAAACTGAAACTCAACTGTATAGTGAATGTTCACTGTTATTGATATATGTAACTGTAACTACAATGTAGAACCAGGATTCCTGCTGGAAAATACAGTTTTTATAAACCTTTAATTTTTCTTACAGATGCTGTTCTGATGTCTTGGATGTTCAAACTCACCTCATCCCAAATCTCACTGAGATGTCTTCAAGTTGAGAAACAATGGACCTGCTATATAACAAGACTTCAAGAAGAACATCTTGGAGAACTTCAGCTTTTCTGGTAAAATTCTTTACTGCATAAAATCACAGGATAATAAATGATAATGCTCCTCCTCTAATCCTCCTAATCCTGGGAGATTCTTTCTATTAGTGGAATAGAAGCAGTGGGGTTGTTCTTGAAGTCCTGTTTACATCTCACATGCATCCAACAACTCAAAGTCAACTGTATGTTCTCTAGTTACCCTCTGATGATAGCTGATACCCTTACGTTAAAGAAAGAAAAACCCCCAGTGGTGAACTCCAAGGTCAGGGTACACCTATGTCAAATTCAAGATGTTTGCTCATGAGGAGTGGGCCAAAGTACCTGTCAACAAGGGCAGAAGTCTCATTGAGAGTTACAGAAATTGCTCTTTCTTTAATTGAGTGATACCAACAATTGTGTCCTTGTCTGTCAATCTATTCTATAGTTTAACTTGTATTAGTGTTAAATAACACAAATATCAACAACTCTTATGTGACAGTGTTCGATCAATGACCTGTAACAGAAACTTTCATTATTATAGTAGAACTGGTTGTCAGGTGAGTGACAGGATATTTGTTCCTTCTCTTTAATTTTAGGAGTTACTGATTGTTTAAAAGTCAGTGTTTTAAACTATTCATGAAGCGGAACCAACAGCAGAATCAAGATATTTATGCATATAATGTTGAGACTGCACTCCCATAAGAATGACTTTATTGATTGCTTGTGCAAGCTTGTGTTTTATTGTTAAAAAACAGTCAGAGGGGAAAGATGGATGGATCAAAGAAATACGGAAGATAACGGTTTTATTAAGTTGTTTCATTTAATTTCTCTTCAGATAATTGTGATGAAAGTCTTGTGTTGTGAAACCCCCCCTTGTCAACCAAAATGGTACCCAGTAGAGAATGAATGCTGCCCGATGTGTCTGCCTGGTAAGATCCAACTGAATACTAAAGGTTCCTCATCCTTTCCTGCTTTTTAATGTATGATCACAAGTAAAACCGGGTCTGAACAAAAAAATAAAATAAATAAATCAATGAATACTGTACTCTTTTCTTATCAACCTTTATCTGATGGTAGTAATAATAACGGCAGTATAAGAGATAACAGTTAGCACTTTGCTTAGCATGCAACATTCTTCTTATCCTAAATCTTTTAATTGAATTAAAATATATATATATACATATATATATATATATATATATATATATATATATATATATATATATATATATATATATATATATATATATATATATATATATATATATATACATATATATCTTGAAATATAATCACTGGTTGTCTTCTCAACAGGAAACAGAGTTAAAATAGATTGCACAGAGTTCAGAAATACGTCATGTGTGCCCTGCATGAATGGACATTATATGGATAAAGCTACTAAACGTACACAGTGCTTCCCATGCACCAACTGTGATTCAGGTACATTTCTGTTAATATTATTTATTTATCAGTAGAAATGTTTTTCCTTTTTTCAACTGGTGAATTTTAAATCAAATCCACATCAGACAAGTTAATTTCTGCAGATGTTTCCTATAAATTCATAAACTGAAGAGACTATTGTGTCACATTTTCTAAAGTTGTTCTAACCACTGAAGGTATCTTTAAATCAGAAACAGATTAAACACAATAGGAGTTTTGTTTCTGCATGTTTTGTAACTTCCATATGTGTTGATAGGTTCTGGTCTGAAGGTAAAGAGGTCATGTACACCAACATCAGATACAGTTTGTGAACCACTTGAGGGATTCTTCTGTATTAACTTAATAAAGGACCATTGTGAAGCAGCACAGAAACACACGGTCTGTCATCCAGGACAATACATCAAGGAGAAAGGTTGGTTTACTAGTTTAAATGAGAACAAAGTTTAAGGAAAGTGATCTTTGTGACAGTTTGCTCATTAAAGCTGAATATGAGAGAATGATGATTTCTGACCACTAGATGGTAGTAAAAACTAAAAACTGTAATTATGTCTTTATTGTAGAACTGCTCCTCTAAAGTGAAGCTAAAGCAAGTATATCTCCCCCTGGTGACTGGCTGCAGTATAAGCTCCAGTTATGGTTTCAGTCATTTTAGGTACGCTGCCCGTATCCCTGGGAAATACTATCAGTTTGGCCAGTATGAGGGAGTGGAGACACATTGTCTACATTTATATGCAGTCTGGTCTTTCTAGGTTAAGACAAGGTGGACTTTGATCAATTTCAGTTTAATTCTTTGAGAAAGCAGAAACTACTGAGACTACTTTTATTGTCTGTCCAGGCTGTGAACATTTTCTGGAATAGCTTATTATTAGAAAAACATTGTTCTTAATTTGCAACATTAAAAATAATTCTTCATAGATTAATAAACCACATTTGAAACACATTACTTACTCATTAATTTCATCTCTTCATACTTTAGACTGAACTAGTTTCTACTTCCATATCATTTGTGTGTGTGCAGGCTCAGTCTCCTCAGACACTGTGTGCTCTGACTGCAGTGATGGAACATTTTCAAATGGAACATTAACATCTTGTCTCCAACACACACAGTAAGTAAATCTACACATCACCAGGGGTGGACAGTAACGGAGTAAATTTACTTAAGTACTGTACTTAAGTACAGATTCTGAGGATTTGTACTTTACTCAAATACCAGAATTCTTTGATACTTATTACTCTTACTCGAATACATTTCCAAGGCAAAGATTTTTACTTTTACTCGAGTTAATTTCTGAGAAGGCTCATGAATACTCGTTACTTTTAGGTTTGCCTGTTTTTGTTGTTGTTTTTTTTCCCTAAAATGCGATTGGCCACACGCAGTGTCGGTCAAAGAAGGAAACCTATCACGGCACACCTTCTCAACTGGGATTTACGTCAAAGCAGAAATACGTCATCCCCTGCCCAAGCAGTAGTGATGGGAATTTCGGCTCTTTTTGGAGAGCCGGTTCTTTTGGCTCTGCTTACTATAAGGAGCCGGCTCTTTCGGCTCCCAGACGGCTCCTCGCATTTTATTAATTGGTTTTATTAATTATTATTATTATTATTGCTGTTATTATTATTATTATTTTATATTTTTAAATGTTATTATATTTTATTTTATTTTTGACATTGTAAAGCACTTTGGTCAGTGCATGCTGTGTAAAAATGTGCTATATAAATAAAACTTACTAACTAATTAATTTATCACCCAAAATAATGCAAAACTGACTGAAAAAATGAGTTACTAATGTAAAATACATACATGACATCAAATATTTATCCTTTATGGCTTTATTTTACAAACACACTCAACCTTGAAAAAATGCCACAAAATAAATTATACAACATAAAAATAAAGACATAATTAGGCAAACTTTTAACTATTTGTCACCCCTGCCGTGGATGCTGCTATACATCTTGACCAATTACGTGCGGTTTTCACACAAAAAAAGCCGGAGTGATGAGCCGGAGTTTTATGAGGCGGAGGAAGAAAACCCATGACCTTATCTTAAAGCTATGTTCGACTTTGTCGGAATGAAAAAGACATGTCAGCAATCGCTGATGTTTTTTGCTTCGCGGCCGCAATGCCGCCCCAATGCCGCCAATATTATTGGACCCGAAAAGTGAGTGGGTCTGGACCATTGACTGTATATACTAGGTCTGGACCCACCCTCTTATAATGGTGGCGACGCCAATGCCCATAACATTATATGATTGAAATGTTAGCCACTCACCAAAGTTACCTTCTCGACCCCCTTGCCTTGTTATGACACTGACACGGGTCCTTAGTTAATTGATTGATTGACTGATCACAGAATGGTTCTACAGGCAAGCACATCAGTGCAGGTGTTTCAAAGAGTTTTCTCTGAAACAAGAGATAAAAGGTAGTATATAAAATTGTAAAATGACTAATTCAGTCAGGTCCAATCTCGTCAAAGATTAAAAAAAAATAGGAATTTACTCTTACTTTTACTCTAAGTACATTTAAAAGCATTTACTCTTGAAAACTTAAGTACATTTAAAAGCAAGTACTTTCTTACTCTTACTCAAGTAATGTATTGACTGGTCTACTCTTACTTGTAGCGGAGTAAATTTTGACCAAGAGTATTTGTACTCTTACTCAAGTACTGGGATCCAGTACTCTGTCCATCTCTGCACATCACACATGGAGACACATTGGATGTCTTTTCTTATTTCTGTATATTTTCATGTAAAACACGTCTCTTTATTGTTCCAGATGTGAATCAATAAACCTTCAGCTGATAACACCAGGAACTAACTCAACTGATTCTGTATGTGGAGGACTAACTTCAAATGTTGTAGGGATCATCACTGGTGTGGTGGTTCCTTTAGTCATTCTAATAGCAGCAGTACTGTGCTACGTCTACAGAAAGAAAATCTATTCAGCAGGTAGGTTTCATTTATATCAGGAAAATGTTCTTCTTTTCTATGTTTTGTCACATCTTTGATGGATGATAATGTTTTCTGCTGAGTCATGACAGTGCTGCTAATTATGTTTTTCACTGGTTTTATGCAGTTATAGAGATAAACAGAAATGCAGACGACTCCACAGAGGTATGTTTATTTCTCACTATTTGGTTATGTGCACTGTTACAGATCACAGCACTGTGTTTATCTAAGATATTGAATTGTATCATTTTTTTTTCTTCCTTTTTTTGGAATTCTTCTAAAAAGAATCCCCAAGATGTGCAAGACCCAGTCCAACAATCAGAGCCACTACAGGAGGTAAGACAGTCGTGTGTTCTTCAGTGAAATGTTTCTTAACTGAGGATCGTCTGGCTGTGTGATGTCTCTACAAATGTTTCTGCTTTAAGTGAATGTGTTTCTCTCCTCAGGGTGAAGCTGAGCAAACAGTCTAAACTCTCAGATGAAACCATTCTCTGTGGAGTACATTTGCTCCAGAATCCAGTTATTATACATTTGGATGCTGTCAAATTGTCTTTTCACAGAAAAGACAGATCAGTAGATCAACTTCTGCCTCATTCCACATGAACACCATGCTGACACTGACATAGAGACGCTTTATTTTATTTGGAAACTGTGTTATGTCTGAATGGAGACTGATTGTTGTGTTACATAAATTAAATCTATTGGTTCGTATCAGTTAATAATAAGCATCTCTGTCTTAATAGACTTAATGGCATGTGGTTATAGCATCAGTGTGTTTTATGATTACATGACTTTTTTTTTTTTTTTTACATTAAATCTAGGGTGGCACAGTGGAGAGGTGGTTAGCACTGTTGCCTCAGAAGGTCACCAGTTCGTATCCATGGGCCGGCTGGCCTTTCTGTGTGGAGTTTGCATGTTCTCCCTGTGTCTTCGTGGGTTCTCTCCGGGTACTCCAGCTTCCTCCCACCATCCAAAGACATGCTCATTAGGTTAATTGGTGATTCTAAATTGCCCGTAGGTGTGCATGTGAGTGTGAATGTTGGCCCTGAGATGGACTGGCGACCTGTCCAGGGTGTACCCCCGCCTCTTGCCCAATGACAGCTGGGATAGGCACCAGCAGACCCCCGTGACCCCTAACAGGACTAAACGGGTATAGAAAATGACTGACATTAAATCTAACATTGACAAAAGGTCAATGACAGAATTTATTGAAACCTTTCATGGAACACTGGAAGTTGATATTATATTAAAAACGACATTAAACATAATAGAACTATATATGTATATATTTAAAACTATAAAATGTAAAAGTAAACATGTGGTCTTGTGTTAGCATCTTCTATTTGTCTAGAGAGCTGAGAGTACATGGGATGAAAAGTTGATAAAAGATGGGTTTATAGGAATGAGCAAGAGCAGAACACGCAAATATTGTAACTAGTGACATTTTTAATCTTAATGAATATGTGCAGGTAGATCAGTTTATATTCCAGATGAATAAATATACATGAAGACAAGGGTTTCTTATCAGTGATGTGTTTATTCCACAGAACGTTTAGAAATAATATTAGGACTGCAGTGTTTTGAGGAGAGTAAGATAACAAACACTGTAAACAGATTGCGTGAATTAAATATTTTACATGTTATTTATCATGGGAGTAAAGAGACTGTCTACTAGCGTCCACTGGGTGAGAACTTCAAGTTCCAAAAAGTGAAAATGAAGCTAAGTTACAAATTAAATGATATTCACTTTCAGTCTGTCAGGATCACTGGGGAAACAATGAAAGAGGGAGACATCTACGATCTAGAAAAACTAGTTGGGATTGGGCAGAAAGAAGAAAACATCATCACAGGTCTTAGTTACACGTCATATAAAACAGACAACAGGGAGTGTTCACGCTGCAACCAGCCAGAAACTGTTGACCATGCTACACTGCACCAAGTCCAGTCCACAGAGAAAATATCTAATTCAGTCACTGAGGAAGATTAAGCTTTGTGATTTTTCATTATCTGACATCTGAGATGAGACGTAAGACAGAGTAAGACGTTAAATCATAATATATTTTATCATGTAGTCATTATTATTATTATTTTTATTTTTTTGTATTTAATCTCTTGCTCCACACTCCAGTCCAGATGGACCAATGTACCATGGTTTGGGCATTTTTTATTTTTATTTTTTTGCATCCTCACGAACACATCACCAGAAACGTCTGACGTCTGCGTCAAGAACGTGCTTGCGCATCTCCACTGGCACAGCTACAGGCTTAATAGAAACTGAAAGTGAACATGGATTTGGACTCGGAGGAAAAAGATTAGTAAACATTGGTAAGAAGACGTTTTACTTTTCGCCCATAAGATAAGATCTGACTTTCGGACTTCACGTATCCCCGTGGGAAAGTAAGGTTATTAGTGATTGTAAATTGCAGTCTCTCACGGGCGTATCCACGACCGATTACAGCTGGGATAGTCTCCCCCCCTCCTTAGCCAGCCTCCTCAATTTACAATATTTGTGGGTGTTTTTTTGTTTGTTTGTTTTTGTTTTTCAACTTTTGGTTAGCTACTTTAGATTTGATGCAGTAAGTTAAAATTGTTGACTGGAATGTGCTTTTGGATCTGTGCGTGCCTCGTGTATAGGCCTATACTTTACTTTATTTGCAAGCACTGCAGTGAAAATAATATAGTATTTTAATTAATTGGAAATCTGAAAATTCCCATCAGTGAAACACTGGATTAATGAGCATGTGTCCTTCTGCACATCCTGGCTTCTTTAGACTTGTCTTTAGACTTTTGATATTCAAAACTCATCCTTTTGTAGTGTACTGTATCTGTAAGTTCATGTTCCTTCTGTTAAAGTTGCCTTAATTCACTGTAACAAATTGTAGATGCTTGTTTAACACCATAAACATCATGTAAAAGCTTCCATTAAAAAATAAATAAATCTTAATATCATCCATGCGGTTATTATCTAATAGGAGGCTCGTACCTACTGGCTTAGTTAAAACCAGGTGGAGGCTTCTTTTTTTGGCCAGACAGTAGAACCAGGACTCCTGCTGGAAAATACAGTTTTTATAAACCTTTATTTTTTCTTACAGATGCTGTTCTGATGTCTTGGATGTTCAAACTCACCTCATCCCAAATCTCAGTGAGACGTCTTCAGGTTGAGAAAAAAAAATGGACCTACTAGATAACAAGACTTCAAGAAGAACATCTTGGAGAACTTCATCTTTTCTGGTAAAATTCTTTACTGCAGAAAATCACAGGATAATAAATGATAATGCTCCTCCTCTAATCCTCCTAATCCTGGGAGATTCTTTGTATCAGTGTGTGAGGGAGCTGCACTCACTCCCTCTCCTGTCAGGTTAGCTCTTCATTTATTTGAATGTTTACTTTTATTTAGAATATTTCTTTGTGTTACTTAACTGAATACGAATCCTGTTTAGCTGATGTTTACTTTTAAGTTAATATATGTTCTTCCAGGTGTTTGTTTGGTTTGATTTTTAATCCTTCTTTCTTTTGGAGGTTTTTCTGTCAGAGCTGGTGTTGAACGCCACATGTCCACCAGACGCTTCCGATCTAGACTGCACCATCTAGTATTCAGAGGGTGAGAGAGGGGGTTTGCTTTATTTATTTATTTTTAATTTCTTTTGTTAAGCTTAATTAATTTAAAATTCAAATATTTGTTACAAAATGAATGTATTTAAAAGGGTTTCATTTAAAAAATATTGTTTACATTTGTAGCTTCTTGGTTTGGTGGTTTTCATTTTAACCTCCACGTCTCAGAGATGGTTTAGTCCAAAAGTATTTAAGATCATTGTGTTAAGTCTGTGAAGGTTCTCAGTCATCCAGGTCATGGTATCATTGTGTTAAGGCGTTCTGTGTCTTCTTCTTTTTTGTGTGTGAGCTTGGGAACCTGAGATCCTTGACGACCTCTAGTAGAGCGGAGTTCAACCAGTCTGTACATTCACTTACACTGTGTTATATAGAAAGCAAACCAACAAATGAAATAACAATTTTACGCTGTGTTAAGAAGAGACTGTCCTCCTATGAATAATGTGTGGAGGATCACCTATTATGATCCAGACAGGTTTTTTTGTTAAAAGAGTTTGTTGTTGATGCTGAGGGGAGAAATGGACGGATCAAAGAAACATGGGAGATGACCATTTTTATGACGTTGTTTCTTTTAACTTCACAGATAATTGTGATGAAAGTCTTGTGCTGTCAAACCCTCACATGTCATCCAGGACAGTATCTGATAGGGATATGGAATAAATGCTGCCCACTGTGTCCACCAGGTAAGGTCCAACTGAATACTAAATGTTCTTCGTCCTTTCCTGCTGTTTAAAGTATGATCACATGTGAAAACTGTTGGTGAACAATAAAAATAGATTAATGTTTGTTGATACTCCCTTTTCTATTTACCTTCATCTGATGGTAGTAATACTAACGACAATATTACAGATAACTTTGTACGACACTGCTTAGCATGCAGCATGCACCTTAACCGGAAGATTGTACTTTATTTTAATTAAACAAAAAGATCACTTGAACTATAATCACTGGTTGTCTTTTCAACAGGACACAGAGTTAAAATACATTGCACAGAGTCCATAAGTAGGTCGTGTCTGCCCTGCACGAATGGACATTATATGGATAAAACTACTAAACGTACGCTGTGCTTCCCATGCACCTACTGTGATTCAGGTACATTTCTGTTAATATTATTTATTTATCAGTAGAAATGTTTTTCCTTTTTTCAACTGGTGAATTTTAAATCAAATCCACATCAGACAAGTTAATTTCTGCAGATGTTTCCTGTGAATTCATAAACTGAAGAGACTATTGTGTCACCTTTTCTAAAGTTGTTCTAACCACTGAAGGTATCTTTAAATCAGAAACAGATTAAACACAATAGGAGTTTTGTTTCTGCATGTTTTGTAACTTCCATATGTGTTGATAGGTTCTGGTCTGAAGGTAAAGAGGTCATGTACACCAACATCAGATACAGTTTGTGAACCACTTGAGGGATTCTTCTGCATTGACTTAATAAAGGACCAATGTGAAGCAGCACAGAAACACACGGTCTGTCATCCAGGACAATACATCAAGGAGAAAGGTTGGTTTACTAGTTTAAATGAGAACAAAGTTTAAAGAAACTGATCTCTGGGACTGTGTGTTGATTTCTGACCACTAGATGGTAGTAAATAAACACCAATATTGTAATAAAGGTCTTTCTTGGTTAAGACAAAGTGGACTTAATTTGTCCTTTAATATCGATTATTTATCAATTTGATTGAGCAGCTTGATACTTTGAGGAAGCAGAAACTACTGAGACTAGGACAGTTGTAGAACAAAACTAAAACATTTTAATCAATCTCATCTAAAGTAAAGCCTACACTCTAATAGTTTATTGATACCTCACTATTACCTGTATTTGATTGGCTATGCAGGCTGTAGATCGTCTTACAACACAAAAACATTGTTCTAATGTTGCAAACATCAACATCAAAATATAGTTTATCATTAGATTAAATATGATATCAAAACTCTCATCTAGACCATGTTTCTACATTACACTCAACTTCCATTTGAGGACAGAATTATTAGCCCCCTTATGAAATTTAAAGTCTTTTCAAAAATAGCATTTCTTAACATACGAGTTTTCTTTAGAAAGCATAGCATATGACTTTGTAAAGCTCAAAGCTTGTAAAATCAAGTTAAAATTAAGAGTTTTCTCCCATTAGACACACAGTATAAATCCTTCAGTAAGGTTTTTGGCTGCCGCTTGAGAAAGCATCATGAAAAAAACAAAAGAAATCTGTTTAGATTTGCAAAAGAAAATTATTGATGATCACAAAGCAGGAGAAGGATACACAAAGATATCAAGGTGTCTAGACGTGGAGTAAGAAGCATCTTCAAGAAATTTAAAGTGGCCACACTGTACAGAACAAGCATGGCAGAGGTAGGAAGGGAAAAATGTCAAAGACTGCGGAAAGGAAATTAGTGAGAGATGTGTCTAAAGACCCCAGAACCACTGCCAAGACATCAGGGAATGACTGAGCCATGTCGGGAATTGTAGTCTCAAAGAAAAGAATCACTAGAGCTTTGCACAGGAATGGACTGCAAGGTCGCAAACTAAGAAAAACTCCACTTCTGCAGAAGAGACCTTAAAGGCAGACTGAAGTCTGTTAAGGACAACCTGGAAAAAGATGATGCATACTGGAAGCATGTCCTGTGGTCAGATGAGACAAAACGAGAGTTCTTTGGCCAAAGAGACATTGCTTATGTTTGGAGAAAGAAGGGTGAGGCGTACCAACAGAACACCATCCCCACAGTGAAACACGGTGGTGGGAGTATTATGCTGTGGGGAGGCTTCAGTGCATCTGGAACTGCGAATCTGGTCAAGGTGGAAGGAATCATGAAGAAAGAACGATATGTGAAGATTTTGAAAGAAAATGTCAAGCAGTCAGCAGCAAAACTGGGTCTGGGTCATCGCTTTGTCTTCCAACACGACAACGACCCAAAACACACGTCACTCCTGGTGAAGAACTACCTCCAGAAGATCAAAGTGAATGTTACTGAATGGCCTGCACAAAGCCCTGACCTGAATCCTGTTGAAAATCTGTGGGGTGAACTAAAGACCAATGTCCATGTCAGAATGCCATCAAATCTGGAAGAGCTTCAGAGATTTGACAAAGAAGAATGGGCTGGTATTAATCAGGGGACGTGTCAGGGACTTATTGAAGACAACAAATGACTACAGGCTGTTTCTAGCAAAAAGGATACACAATTGACAATTAACATCAAGGGGGCTAATAATTTTGACCCGGGTAATTTTTGTTTTTTGTGAAATAATTTAATTTCTGTGCGGAAAGTAAAATAATGTAAGCATCCAAAATAAAAGGCGGATGTTTGAAAGATGTGTGTCAAAAAATCCTTGCTCTGTTTAACAGCACTTTGGAAATGCAAAAGAATCAAATTTTCTTAAGGGGGCTAAACATTTTGTCCTCATCTGTACATATCATTTGTGTGTGTGCAGGCTCAGCCTCCTCAGACACTGTGTGCTCTGACTGCAGTGATGGAACATTTTCAGATGGAACATTAACATCTTGTCTCCAACACACACAGTAAGTAAATCTACACATCACACATGGAGACACATTGAATGTCTTATAACAGCAGAGAATTTGTAGTATCTGTACATTTCTCTATAAAATGTCTCTTTATTGTTCCAGATGTGAATCAAAAAACCTTCAGCTGATAACATCTGGAACTACCTCAACTGATTCTGTATGTGGAGAAAAAACTTTAAATGTTGGAGGGACCAGCATTGGTGTGGTGGTTTTATTAGTCATTCTAATAGCAGCAGCAGCAGTACCGTGCTACGTCTACATAAAGAAAATCTATTCAGCAGGTAGGTTTCATTTATATCAGGAAAATGTTCTTCTTTTCTATGTTTTGTCACATCTTTGATGGATGATAATGTTTTCTGCTGAGTCATGACAGTGCTGCTAATTATGTTTTTCACTGGTTTTGTTCAATTATAGTCAGAAACAGAAATGCAGACAACTCCAGAGAGGTATGTTTATTTCTCACTATTTGGTTATGTGCACTGTTACAGATCACAGCACTGGGTTTATCTAAGGAATTAAATTATGTCTTTTTTTTTCTTTAATTCTTCTAAAAAGAAACCCCAAGGTACACTAGAACCAGTCCAAGAATCAGTGTCACAGCAGGAGGTAAGACAGTCGTGTGTTCTTCAATGAAATGTTTATTAACTGAGGATCGTCTGGCTGTGTGATGTCTCTACAAATGTTTCTGCTTTAAGTGAATGTGTTTCTCTCCTCAGGGTGAAGCTCAGCAAACAGTCTAAACTCTCAGATGAAACCATTCTCTGTGGAGTACGTTTGCTCCAGAATCCAGTTATTATACATTTGGATGCTGACAAATTATCTTTTCAGAGAACAGAAAAGACAGATCAGTAGATCAACTTCTGTCTCAGTCCACATGAACACCCTGCTGACAGTGACATAGAGACGCTTTATTTTATTTGGAGACTGTTATGTGTGAATGGTGACTGATTGTTGTATTACATAAATGAAATCTATTGATGCCTTTGCACGTGGAAATATCACATATACCTGTTATAACAGTTTAAAAATAAGCTAGTCAGCCTTAAAGTATTAGTAAACATTTCCTAAAATATTGATATTTAATTTTTTACTGTTATTTTATATTTTGCCAAAGTTTTAGATTGTCCTGGCTGAACCTGTGACTTAGCAAAAAAGAGATTAGCATTAACATTAACATGTTTTATCAGGGGAAATGTAAGTTGTTGCACATTTTTATATCTGTAATGCTCTTTTTACTGATGTTTGTTTGAGTTTTTGCAGTTTTTTGTTTTTTAAATAAATATGGCTCCACCTGCATACTTCTTGCCTCATCTTTTGAAGGGTGTCATGGTTGGTTTAGTTTCCTGGGTTTCTGTGTATTGTATTTTAACTTCTTGGTTTTTCATAGTTGTGGTTTAGTTTTTAGTTTTCTCTGTTTTCTGTTTCCTGTTGTATTTTGTTAAATTCTTGATTTCCTGTTGTGTTACTTCTGTGTTTTCCTTTTGATCACATCATTGGTTTCACCTTGTGTTATTTCTTGATTTGTGTCACCTGTGTCTCGTCACCCCTCTCTTCCTTGTGTGTACATATAGCCCTCCTGTCTCCTTTGTTTCTTGTCATGTCATACTGTTTGTCTGCCATGTTCATGTGTTCCAGGTCATAGTTTTTTCATGTCTTGTTCTTAAATGAAATTGTGTTTTGATTAGGGATGTCCGATAATATCAGCCGATATTGAGTTAAAAATGTCGGGAATTATCGGTATCGGGGTTTTAGAACCGATGTTTGTTCTGTAGGCTTCAGCGTTTCTGAGTCTGCATGAACGCAGCATGGGATGTTAACAGGCGCGCGCTTGATGACGTATAACAACAACAACACGCTAGTCTCAGCCTCCTAAATTCTATATTTGGGTTCAAACCTCCATTCCCCACTACCCTGACTTAACAAAAGGGTTTAGTAAGGATACCCCAGTTTTTTTTTTCTAATTTATTACTATTAATTATTTTTTTTGTCATTTATGGTGGGCAAACCAACTACTCCCTCCTCTTTTAGTCTGCATATTTTTAGAAATATTTTGACATGTTTTACTTCTCCATAATGTGTAGCAACACCTTCTGAAAGTGGCTGTAATAAAATCATATGAATATTATATCATTTTGGTCATTTTGATTTGGCATTCAGAGGAAAGCATTATTTCCATCACACCAAAAAATGTGATTTTTAAAATACAATTACTAAAATGCATTTACAAATTAACATTTTTAAAACTCCTAAATATTATTAGTCTGTGTTATTAATATGAATGTTATGCATAAAAAAAAAAAAAATGTGTTGTGATGGAGATGACATTGCATGGTAGAAAAGACATACGACACAGAGCATTGCAAAACAAAGTTCATTTTTATTATCCTTGACACAAAATAGCATCATCTTTGAAACATAACATTAAGCTTTAAAAATTAATTCAGATTTTAGTCAGATGGTAAAAAGAATAGCTCTTTCCCTGCTTCCCTCTATGTGCTGAAACCTAAAAGCAAGTTGCAAAAGTCAAACTGGCTGTTGGAAGCAAAACATGAACAGTTTTTGGTGATCAGACAAATGACATGTAATAAACATTGCAACTAACGTTAAAGTAGAATTATCATTTTTCACAACCTGGACCTTATTTCTGACATAAAATACGATTGTTTACTCATCCATATAACTTTGGTGTCATTTGGAGACATTCGGTTGATATTTAGATCGCGTATATCCATATAGTGGGAGTGAATGGGGCACCGAAACACAGCCTCTAAATAACAGATTATCTGCTGCGAATCTCATTTTTTTCATCAATATTTTGTTATGATACACTAGTGCTATTCCCCGTTGAGTCCGGAGGTTGTAAAAAACAGTAATTCCCCTTTAACACTGATTAATCCTTCTGAATTAGTGCTTTAAACTTATAAACATGTGGAAACACTCGCATATGGATGCTTTTCTTTATATTTCAGTATCTAGAGCAGAAAATATTTCTGCCCAAACTGGGATCCAGCCTCATGTGCCTCTTTGTAACTGGTTCTGGGACCAGTCCAAGAATTTCAGACGTTGGCAGTTCCTTGTCCTTGCAGTCACAGCTCTCTCTGTTCATGATGTTTTGGACCTCCGTTGGACTTGTGCATGACACAGACTCCATTAGGTCATTGAGATTGGCACTTTTTATCACTTTGTGCTAAAACAGTTGGTCTGCCATGAACGATTGCATGTATTTTGCAAAGGCACGAATCTCTGTCCTTGTTTGTTGATGTAACAATCAAGAAATGTCGCTTTTTGCAAAATGTGCTGTAAGAAACTACAATGTCAGAATGCTCTATCCTAAACTATGCTCATGGACTCAAGCATTTTTTTAATTTTTTCTTGCTCTTTGTGATTGTCTCCTTTGTTGTTATCCTACTGTTGTCATCACGCTCCAGAAATACTCACGTTTTTGCTGATTTTGTTACATTGCAATTTTCTGGTGTACTGGAGTTTGCTGGTCCTTGTCACAGGTGAGAACCCAAATTCCTTTTTGGCCCGACAGAGCAGGCGGTATTTCTTCAGAAGCTTACTATATCTTTAGAGATCACTTGCTGATCTTTAGCAGTGTGCATATCTGTGAAATCATTCTGAAACAGGAGAGCTTTGTTCTTTGCCTCATCCATTGTCGGTTTTGAGCTCAGGGGGATCGGCTAAATCCAGGGGTGGACTGGAACAAAAATTCAGGCTGGGAATTTGATACCATTCCAGGCCACCACAACCCGACTGACGCGTCTTCCGATGTGACTGTGTAGAATAATAAAACAAACACACAGCTTTTTCTGTTTCTTTCCCCTATAAAATTAATATGGAAATCTGTTGTGCTGATCCTGTACTCAAATAAACTGAAATTAAATAAATAAATGAAGATAATTTCTAGTCCATTTCATCTGTTACTACACTGTTAAATGTGTAGACTTTCTTCAGGGTAGAAGCTGTTTTCAGTCTGTTTGTTTTGGCTTTAAAAGTGTTATGAGTATGAGAAAAATGTTTTAAACCGAGCCTCATCCTCACCTGTTCAAATGGTTTAGACTGGAATGGTTTTCACACCAGTTTAGTTTATTTAAGTCTTTTCTAACTCACTCATCTGTTTGTCACACTAAGATTATCTATAATTTCTCCTGTTTCTGGGTTGTAGTTATTTAAAGTGGGGTCTTCAGCAGTCCCTACAATAATAAATAAAGAATTTGTGAATTCAGGATGATATTTATTTGTGTGCACATTTAATTATCAGATTTTACTGTGTATATAATGTACTTGGTACATCAGTCTGATTTCTAATGTTAAAGGGTGGTTTAACTCCCTCTTGTGGTCATTGTCCTGAAGCTCAGGGGGGAGAAAATCATTAAAAAAAATGTGTACCGTGGGTAAAGTTAAAAAAACAAACAATAGAAACAAAGACGAAGTAAGATTGCAAAACTGCACACAGTTAACCAGTCTGTCCACATGGATGTAAATTGAGAATCTGTACCCAGTTTAAAATCCATTCTCATGGATTGTAAAACCCTGAACATGATTTACTTCCTTATCTCTCCCCGGAAGCTAGGCAGCATTCCTCACCTGGCTGGCCACCTCACCTCACCTGGCTGAAGACAGAGAAACAAAAGGAGAGAGAAAGGAAATTACTGGACTAATAAGATAACTGTAAGGCATTTGCTTACTACGTTTCTACGTTGTTGTTTTTTGTCAGTATGTTTCTAGGTTTGTCGTGGTCGGTAAGTTGGACATGCGACACACCTGTACTGATGTGACGCACGTTTTATTTAAGAATAGAAGCAACTTTATCTATTCGCGTCCTGTGTGTGCTGTAAAAACTATTATTCCGTTTTCTACTATGTCGTGTCCTTTCATGCTACTACTAGGGTTGTGTTGTCGAACAAAGGAGTTAAATCTTAAAGGCACCAGAATATAAACGACGAATGCAAAAACGAAACTAATGCCTCCATTTTGTGTCAGTTCTCAATCAAACGTCGTTTTAACTTTATTTACAACAAAAATACAACCAGTATAAGAAAGAACATTATTTAGAGAAACAATAAGAAGTCACGCTGCTATAAACTCAAACCATAAATCTTACTTAGCCTATGTTTCTATTGTTTTTGTTTGTTTTTAATTAAGATGGCTGCCCCATAGGCTATCTATCTTTTTATCTTTAAAGGCCTGACTTTCTATGAGTTTTGTAAGCACAGAAAAACCCAGTTACTTTTTTGATAACTGGTGAATTTAGTTAATTTACTTTTTTCCCCATTTGTGGTGGGTAAACCAAATACTCCCTCCTACTTTAGGATTCAACTTTTATTTATTGTGCATTTAGCAGAGAGCAGCTATGACCATGAACTACTGAGGAGTACTGTAGGGACTGGATGTATCTTTGCTGTAGAAAGAACAGCAGGCTTTTTAGTTTTCTGCAATGATAAAATACACATGAGCTTTGATTGGAATTAATTCATGACTGTGTCTAAGGCAGCGTACAAAGGGCTTTAGGGAAGTGGTAAAATACGAAGACATAAGGACGTGAGCGAGACTAACATGAGTCTGCAAAACTGTTGTCAAAGCCAAAGATGTGTTATAAGATATAAAACACATTTTAGTTTTCTTAATTCTTCTTTGTTTACTACACAATTCCTCATGTGTTCCTTCATAGTTTTGATGTCTTCTGTATTAATCTACAATCTAGAAAATAATAAAAATACAGAAAAACCATTGAATGAGAAGGTATGTCCAAACTGAATGTTCACTGTTATTGATATATGTAACTGTAACTACAATGTAGAACCAGGATTCCTGCTGGAAAATACAGTTTTTATAAACCTTTAATTTTTCTTACAGATGCTGTTCTGATGTCTTGGATGTTCAAACTCACGTCATACCTAATATCAGCTTGTCTGGTAAAATTCTTTACTGCATAAAATCACAGGATAATAAATGATAATGCTCCTCCTCTAATCCTCCTAATCCTGGGAGATTCTTTCTATTAGTGGGATAGAAGCAGTGGGGTTGTTCTTGAAGTCCTGTTTACATCTCACATGCATCCAACAACTCAAAGTCAACTGTATGTTCTCTAGTTACCCTCTGGTGAGATATGCTGTAGAGCAGAGTTCAACCAGTCTGTACATTCAGGGACACTGTGTGTTATATAGAAACTCATCCACCATAACAGCACAGAATGAATCCTCTCTGCATTTACAGACCAATCTATTCTATAGTTTAACTTGTATTAGTGTTAAATAACAAATATCAACAACTCTTATGTGACTGTGTTTGATAAATGACCTGTAACAGAAACTTTCATTATTATAGTACAACTGGTTGTCAGGTGAGTGACAGGATATTTGTTCTACTGTTTAATTTTTAAGAGATGTTTTGTTTTTTGTTTTTTTAAAGGCAGTGATTTAAGCTGTTCTTGAAGTGGAACTGACTACGAAATCAAGATATTTTTGTATATACGTTAACAAATTTACTTTGTGTTAACTAGAGACTGTCAAAGGAGAGAGATGGACGGATCAAAGAAATATGTGAGATGATCGTTTTTATCATGTTGGGTTTTTTTTAACCTTCTCTTCGCAGATAATTGCGATGAACATCTTGTGCTGTCAAACCCTCACATGTGATCCAGGAGAGTATCAGATAGAGAATAAATGCTGCCCTATGTGTCCACCTGGTAAGATAAACTGAATACTAAAATTAACTCATTAACACTTTCCTGTTGTTAAATGTATGATCTTTACTTAGCATCTACTTGCATCATGCTCCTTACTGTGGAGATTGTGTTTTAACAAGATTGCTTGAACTATAATCACTTCTCAACAGGAAACAGAGTTAAACTACATTGCATGAAGTCCATAAGTAGGTCATGTCTGCCCTGCTTGAATGGAACTTATATGCATCAAGCTACTGGACGTAGACAGTGCTTTACATGCACCAACTGTGATTCAGGTACATTTCTGTTAATATTATTTATTTATCAGTAGAAATGTTTTTCCTTTTTCAACTGGTGAATTTTAAATCAAATCCACATCAGACAAGTTAATTTCTGCAGATGTTTCCTATGAATTCATAAACTGAAGAGACTATTGTGTCACATTTTCTAAAGTTGTTCTAACCACTGAAGGTATCTTTAAATCAGAAACAGATTAAACACAATAGGAGTTTTGTTTCTGCATGTTTTGTAACTTCCATATGTGTTGATAGGTTCTGGTCTGAAGGTAAAGAGGTCATGTACACCAACATCAGATACAGTTTGTGAACCACTTGAGGGATTCTTCTGCATTGACTTAATAAAGGACCAATGTGCAGCAGCACAGAAACACACGGTCTGTCATCCAGGACAATACATCAAGGAGAAAGGTTGGTTTACTAGTTTAAATGAGAACAAAGTTTAAGGAATCACCAACGGGCAGGTCATTGATATCACAGCTCTGCGTGTTATATTCCAAATGTATTTACTGTATAAAGATCATCCCTCTCTGCATCTTTCTTTCATTGTTTATAAATGTAAATTCCCACCCTGCTGAGGACATTGAATGCACCATAGCCATACCGCTCAGCTCAGAGCAAACAGCTGAATGATCTCAGCAGTGTGTGTGTCCGCAGAGCCAAACCACACACACTCACAAACGCCGATAGCTGCCACCTAAGATCCCTATATAGTCTATCATACATATACAGTCTATGGTTTAGACAAGGTGGACTTTGCTGAGTTGTCAAATCGATTATTTATGACGCAGAAACTGGTATCTGTCTTTGATTGTCTATGCAGGCTGTAGATTGTGTTACAGTACACCAACATTTTCAGGAGAAACTTAGTTTTAGAAGAAAATTGTTCTTAAGTTGGAAATGTTAAACAATTTGTCATTTTAATATAGATTAAACATGACATGAATATACTCATCTAGACCATGTTTGTACCTTCATCTGATTCTTCATAGATTAATAAACCACATTCCAACACATTACTTACTCATTAATTCATCTCTTCATACTTTAGACTGAACTAGTTTCTACTTCCATATCATTTGTGTGTGTGCAGGCTCAGCCTCCTCAGACACTGTGTGCTCTGACTGCAGTGATGGAACATTTTCAGATGGAACATTAACATCTTGTCTCCAACACACACAGTAAGTAAATCTACACATCACACACTTTTTTTTTTTATAATAGCTATGAATTTGTTGTATCTGTACATTTCTCTATAAAATGTCTCTTTATTGTTCCAGATGTGAATCAATAAACCTTCAGCTGATAACACCAGGAACTAACTCAACTGATTCTGTTTGTGAAGAACAAACTACAAATGTTGTAGGGATCATCATCGCTGTGGTGGTTTATTCAGTCATGCTACTACTACTAGTAGCAGTACTGTGCTACGTCTACAGAGAGAAAATATGTCCAACAGGTAGGTTTCATTTATATCAGGAAAATGTTCTTCTTTTCTATGTTTTGTCACATCTTTGATGGATGATAATGTTTTCTGCTGAGTCATGACAGTGCTGCTAATTATGTTTTTCACTGGTTTTGTTCAATCATAGTCAAAAACACATATGCAGACAACTCCAGAGAGGTATGTTTATTTCTCACTATTTGGTTATGTGCACTGTTACAGATCACAGCACTGGGTTTATCTAAGATATTATTTTTGGTTTATTTTTGTTTTTATTAATAATTTCTTAGAAAAAGAAACCCCAAGGTACAGTAGACCCAGTGCTAAAACCACTCCAAGAATCAGTGCCATTGTCACAGCAGGAGGTAAGACAGTCGTGTGTTCTTCAGTGAAATGTTTCTTAACTGAGGATCGTCTGGCTGTGTGATGTCTCTACTAATGTTTCTGCTTTAAGTGAATGTGTTTCTCTCCTCAGGGTGAAGCTCTGGAAACAGTCTAAACTCTCAGATGAAACCATTCTCTGTGTACGTTTGCTCCAGAATTTGGATGCAAATTGTCTTCTCAGAGAACAGAAAAGACCAGTTCAGTAGATGAACTTCAGTCTTGGAACCCACTGCCTCGGTCCACTGACATGGACAGTGTCATTTATTTTGAAACTGTATCATGTCTGAATGGTGACTGATTGTAAATGAAATCCGTGCGCATTTGCACGTGGAAAATAAGCTAGTCAGTTTTAAAGTGTTAGTAAACATTTACTGAACTATCATACTAGATATTTCAGATCTGACAGTATTTTATATTTTGCCAAAGTTTGAGACTGTCCTGATTGGACCTTAAGACTTGGCAAAAAAAAAAAATGTTGTAGCTGTTACTACAGTTTTAACATTTGAACTTCATTTTCTTGAAAAATGAAAAAGGTTGCGGGGTGGTCAGCACTGATGCCACACACAAAAAGGTTCAGCTCCTTTCTGTGTGGAGTTTACATGGCCACCCACAAGCCGTTACAGAAAGCGCCTGTGAATGAAAGGCATGCAAAAACAGTCAGAATTTTTTTTGAACTGTTAGCCACAACATTTCATAGAACGCTTGAAGATTTAGTTTTATGACACATTACATTTAACATGACTGTGTTATATAAGCTATAAAAGTAAACATGAAGCACTGCAGTAACTGTTACTGCAGTGTAAATGTGATTCAGAATCCACTTATTATATACAGTAGTTATTATATTAAGTAACAGATTCTGTTAAAAAAACCACATGTTCAGTGTTGAAATGTGAGTATATCGTTCTTCAGTTTTAATATCTGAAGTAAACGCTACCTCAAAATACATTCAAGAATGTTTCTGCAGGGTAACGGTGTTTACTGCTTCAGCTGAATGCCTCTACCTAACGTATGAACTGTTCACTGCATGTAAATGTGATTCAGAATGAAGTTATTATATTTAGTAACTAATTCTGTTTAAAAAAAAAAAAAAAACTAATGTTCATTGTTGAAATGTGAGTATATGTGTGGTTGCTAACTTCAGTTTTAATATCTGAAGTAAACGTTACCTCAAAATATATTCAAGAATGTTTCTGCAGATTTCCATTAGTTTCTGCTTCAGTTGAACGCGTCTAACAAACGTGTGACCTGTTCACTGCAAGTAAACGTCTCCTCCTGGTGACTCCTCCCCTGGCCTGCCGAGCACTTCAGGTTTGGGGAGGAGACTATTTAACGAGGCGACGGAGGGTGCTCCCGCTCTCTCTCACTCACACTCTCACCATCGCTGGGTGCTGGTATTGTTCGTCTTGTTCTTTTAGCAGGTGGATTATTTCTTTATTATTTTAGTTTGGATTGTAGGTGACCGGTAGTCCTGTTTTCGGGTTTTGTTCATGTGGTTTAGGTTTTACTTTTACTACTTTTCAAGCATTGTACACTGTAAAAAAATCATGACAGTAAAAAAATGTAAACTGTAAATCGGTATAAAACTGTTTCTTTTTGAATTAATCAGGGAAAATGATCATTTTTACAAGTTATTTCCAGAAAATATACATACAGTGTTTACTGCTTCAGTTAAAAGTCGTAATAAAAGTCTTGTATTGTTTTTAACAGAAATATACCGTAATTTTTCTAGAAGCAGATATTGTAATATTTGCATTTAAATCTCATAAAGAATACAGTTTTAAACTGTTAAATGCACATAGTGTTGTAGCAATAACGGAAATATGCCGTAAGTTTTTCTCTAGCCAACACTAATTTTTGCATTTTAGTCATGTAAAAAATACAGTTTGTATTGGCCGGCACCTACAGTCCTTTTTGATTCTTTGACTTTGTTTTCCCCTGCTCTTTATTTTGAATTATAATAAAGCACACTTTGTTGTCTGTTGAACCTTAGAGACCGTAACAGGCATACTGTTTTATGCACTGATGTACAATGACAATAAAGCATTTAATTCAATACAGGACACTGCCTCTGTGATTTTACAACCTTAGTTATAAACCATTTAATAACATTTGAAGATACTTCACAGTAACAAAATACCTTGAGGTCGGTGTCAGTCACAGCTGTACAGTCAGGAAACCACTTGTGTTACCATGACTATTAAATATTCAATGTACATATGGAGAATAAAAAATAAAATCCATTATTCATACCTGGCTACAGGTTAGTGAGTTTGATGTGGTTGAGTAGAACAGTAGAAGTTAGAGAAGTTGAATATATAAGATTAAAACACAAACATAGCGGAGTCCAGTCTGAGAGGAAAACCTTTAACCTTCTGGTTCAGGATTTTTAGTGGCTGATCCAACGGATCACATGACCTCAGAGAAATACGAGACAGACTTTCACTTCATCTTTTTAATTTTCACGGTGTTGTTCTTAATGTTAATTAATTGATTTCTACATTGTTGTTATTGTGGCAGTTGGTTCCTACGTTGATCGTCATCAGTAATTCCATCATGAGTAGACACCTGTACTGATTCTGACTCATCTTCTAGGATAAAAAATTATCAGCTCTCAGATGAACGTTGTTTTTAATTTATCTGTAACAAAATCAAAAGTGGATAAAAGATGGGTTTATAGGAATGAGGACCAGACACTGTGAATCTCTCTGATGCAATGTGTATGATCAGCAGTGATTTTTTTTGTAACAGAAAGCAGTCTTTAATGAACAATGATGATGGAAACTATTCAGTCATTTGTTCCTTCACTCTGAGTAGGAACGAGGAAGAAAAATGCAGCAGCTCTGATGCATGAGACAGATTTTGATTATCTTACCATGAGGGCAAAGGAAGATCTGAATGAGCCAAAAAAGCACAGACACAGCTGTAAACACATAGATACTGGAACAAAGGGTTTTCAGCAGTGTTGACAGATGCGAGACAGATAATCAACCAAATAATTAATCCACCTTTTAACATTATTTAACATTAGAAAACAGATGAGACATCAAACATATAGACTGATTTACCAAGTACATTATATACACAGTAAACCTCTGATAATTAGAGTTTGCACACACAAATAAATATCATCCTGAATTTACAAATTCTTTATTCATTATTGCAGGGACTGCAGAAGATCCCATTTTAAATAACTACAACCCAGAAACAGGAGAAATTACAGATAATCTCATAACACTTTAGCCTCATATATATGAAGAATAACACCACCCGTATCTTTCAAGTTGCTTCAGCTACCAAGGTGCAAATTAAACATATTTAACAACATAACAATTTGTCTGAAGTGAACCTATGAAATATCTGAAAATATCTTAAATATCCTGAAACATTCAACATGTTTTAGTTTTACAGAGGAGAGTGGTGACCCAAAGAGAGCCAATCAAAGTCAAATGTTAAAGTGGCATATGAGCTTAATTTTTCAGGTTTATCTTCATTCCTCCACTGCTGTTTCCTTCATGTGCAGAGGCTGCAGAGAAAGAAAACATACAATTTTCTAATGAGGGATAAAGTGAAATTATACTTCAGCCATAATACCTAAGATTCCTTAAATCACATTAAAATTACAGTAGTGTGAGGATTCTCATCATTTATCAAAAAACAACTTTCTTTCTTATCATCATATCCTGGCACTAAAAGATACAGTAACAGTGTTTACCTTGATTAAAATCCATCTTCACTGTCTCCCTGCTCTCTGATGCTCCACCCATAGAGTACACGCAACTATTGAAGCAATGGAACATCTCTTGGCTTGGCAAGGATGTGACAAGACTTGTTCCACATCAGTGTTGCTTAAAGGCATCGCAAGCAATGGCAGAGAAAAGAGGACAAGTGTTTTGAAAGTGTGGTCTTCTACTGCCATCTTTGTAACTGAGCAAGTTAGAGAAATGAAATAACTAGGATAATAATATAAAAAAGAGCAAGGACTGCAGAAAGAAAAAAGTAAAGTATGAAAATATATTTTGAATAGCTTTCTAATCAAAAACAACCAAACTGAATAAAAATGCAAAGTGTCATCTTAGCATGTGAATAACACATATCAGTCACATAATGAACTCCTGTGAGTTTAACCACATGTTTACTGCAATATTTAACTTCTTATTTAGATTCACTGACTGGAGAGAAGTGGTTTCTGATTCTAAAAGAGGAAAGAATCTTACGTGACTGGTTGAGGAATTCTGTTGGCTGAGGGATCACATAGCTTCTGAGAAATGGGGCACATACTTTCTCTTTCACTTCTGTTTTTACTCTTTATGGTGTTGTTCTTAACATTAATTAGTTGGCTTCTACTCTTTTATTTATTTTTTGTTGGATTGTGGTTTCTACATTGTTGTTCTGTGGCAGTTCATTCCTACGTCGGCCGTTGACGGTAGTTCCTCATGTTTAGTCACCTGTATTAGTTATGACTCATCAAATTGGATTAAACGTATTACCTGTTTAAACTCTAAACCCTGTCTCTCTCTCTCTACTACTGTGGTTTATCTTCTCCTTCATACTACCAGGGCTTTTTTGATCCTAATAATGTATTAGTTTATTAATCTAATAAAGAACAAATTCCTTTAAACCAAATAAACTAGAAAAAAAGACATTTGGCCAAAAGTGTCCCATTGAACATCACTGGTCATTGTCTGCATTCATTAGCTCCTGTGTTACAGAAACAGAAACTAAATGAATTTCGGCCTTTCTAAATAGCTCCATCTAACCATAACTGTCTACTGCTCTTTAATTAAGATAAAAATGATCCATAAAGCAAATATCCTGCATAGTTTCATGACTTCAATAAGCAGCTGTTGTAAACAACAAATACATAAATAATAAGTGATGAAGTGCATTTGAAAAGGTGTAGCTCTGCTATTTCACCTGGCAAAGAGAAATACTATTTTCTGATTCAATCAGAGCATCTATTCATAGATTACTAATTAACTAGACCGTCCTGATACTACCTGGGTTATGTTGTTGAACAAAGTAAAGGACAGAGCTGTCCATATCAACTACAGCCCTAAAGGTTTTTTTTTTTTTTCTCTCTCTCTTGTTGTTGTTGTATATTTGTATTATTCTTATGCTGTTTTATGAATATATGTACGGTGTCCTTGAGTGCCAAGAAAGGCGCCTCTAAATAAAATGTATTATTATTATTATTATTATAAAACACAGCGCCATTTTTTTTCAAAACACTGACATTTCAGATGACGTAAAGAGCAGGGACAACACTTCTTGTTCATGACTGAACCACATAGTTCTGCTGCCAAACATTTGTCCAGGTCTGTGCAGCTCTGATATTATGACTCTTCTAATTTAATTTGTTGAGGACATAGTTGGACCATCTCCTCAGTCCTGAGACCATGGTTGCAGGGTTCAGAGGAACATGTTAATGTCATGAGGTTGAGCGTATCATGAATGACATTATATGTATGTCCTCATTCAAAATACTCCTCTATTCCTGTCATCTCATCCTCCAATGACGTCCAATCAGAAAACATATAGACAACAATGAGACAATTGTTTTAATGACAGTGTCATGAAGAACAATATGAACATACAAAACATCAACAGAGTGCAGTAGAGAAAAGTTAAAGTAAATAACTACATGAACATGTTGGAACGCCTAAATTAATCTTAGGTTTAAAATACTTTCAGGTTAGATATTGAAGATGGAGCCATTTTCACTATCTACTTGAGTGTGGCTAAGGGGCACAGTGGAAGGACATTTAAGGTGCCCACTAAATGATTCAGGTCTGATGCACAGGAAGTCTTTTGTTTTTGACTGTAGGGTAGGAGATTTTGTGTTCTAACAGTGCCTATTATTGAGTGTGATTTAGTGGAAGATTTAGTGGACACAGAAACAAAGAACATCCTAACAGCTGCGAGTGCATAACGAAGCAAAGTTGCGTCACAGAAGACATGTATAGTTTGATATACGATGTTAGTTCTATTAGTTCTGTAAAAACAGCTAATTTTACATTAAAATTTAAAAACATAAAATTTGGTTAAAATAACAAGCAAATTGATCACATATAATTGTGTGGAGAAGCTTTATGAGTCTAATTAAAACATTTCTCCAACACAAACCCAGAATATATGCAGTCATAATGTAATGTGACAGTCTACTCCAGAGAAATGTTGTGCTCACATGAACAAAATAAGTGAGACCATGTTTTCCTGAGTTCTCCTCAAAATGTACAGTTTCCATCGATGTCTCTTTTCAGCCTTTGTGTATAAAGATTAGTAGTGGATCACTTTGAAGGAGATCTCTTTGATCTTATTGGTTTAACAAAACTAAATGCCAAACTTTATCTCAACAAATGTCCCACAAAGGTAGACCAGTACTATAAAGCAGAAGGTGTACTCATCACGTCTTGTTGAAATAGTTTCGTTTCTGTTTTTACTGGAACCTGAAACAAGCTCTTCCAGTTCTGTCTTAGATTCCTCTAACAGTGCGTGACAATCAGTGTTTCCTCTGTAGTCTGCTCTAATCAAAAACAACCTAACTGGATAAAAATGCATAGTGTCAACATATCATGTGGATAACATACATCATAATATGTTATCCATACATAATGAACACCAGTGAGGTTAACTATCTGTTTACTGACTGGAGTTAAGTCCAGTCTGGGTGTTCATGGTTAGTCCTGTGACTGTGGTTCAGGAATTTTATCTGACAGATTACATGACTTCAGAGTGATAGGACTCCTTAAAAGAGACATAAACACAACAATCAAAATCAATGATGACAGAGTTTGTGTGGTGAAGAAAAGAAAAATGCTTTATGAATCAAGCAACACTGATACAAAAACACAATTGTGGAGGGGCCTCTCTCACGATGACAGCTGGGATAGGCTCCAGCAGACCCCTGCGACCCTTAACAGGAACAAGCGGTTACAGAAGATGAATGAATGAATTGTGGAGGAGAGTGAGACGGTGCGTTTGTGCCAAATAATCATAAAAACATACAACAAAACAAGGCCTATACTGAGGCTACAACTGAAACACAATACAAACAAAAACCTGTCTCTCTTATCTAAAACAAAAAAAATGGAGCTTAACAAAAAATAAATACAAAAGTAACACTAACCCTAACACCTAGTGTGTATATTCAATGAAGTACTACTTAAATGAGAAAAACGTATGGAGTACTGCAAACTCACCGAATCTACTTACTCCACAAACCTATTGTTTATTACAAAGTTTATGACATGAAGTATTGCACATAAAACCAACAACTCATTCAGAGAATAGCAGTCCTCATCACTGCAGGCACGGCCCTTTCATACCTCAACCTGTGGTGATTGGCTAGATCTGATCCACAGGTGTATCCTTGAGTTGAGTTAACCTGAGGAATGAGAAGGAGGAGGGGAAGAGGATAAAGGGAGGGGATAACACATGAACATGATCCTGCCTGACACGTAACAAGAGGAATAGACACTTTCTCTTTCACTTCAGTTCTTACTTTTCATGGTGCTGTTCTTAACATTAGTTGGCTTCTACCTTTTTATGTTTGGATTTTGGTGGACTTTGTTTTCTACATTGTTTTGTGGCAGTTGGTTTCTACGTCAGTCGTCGACGGTAAGTTCCTCATGGTTACACCTGTATTAGTTATGACTCATCAAATAGGATTAAACATATTACCTGTTTTAACTCTAAACACCATCTCTCTGTTTTCTACTACTATTGTTTATCTTCTCCTTCATACCAGGGCTTTTTTTATACTTGTAGGTTGTAGGAGCCAGTATTTGATATACAGTACTTATTGATTATTCTGGGTTTGATTTGTTTGGTCTGGTTGCCAATGGTGATGTGTGGTTACATGGGTGCTGTGAGTGGAAGCTTTAGGCTGTATATGGATGACAGGTACTCGGGTGGAGAGAGGCGAGTTTAGGTAGCTGTAATTTTTGTTGACCGCTTTTTGTTTGATCGTTTTGTTACACATCCACAAACAGTGTATGTTTTCCATCTTATGTGTGTAACCGAGAAGCCGTTTGAGTAGACGTTCGTTTCATTTTTTTTTTTTGCTTATTAAATTGTTGGAAACTTACTTGGGACTCAGCATGCTTTGTTTGACAAGCAGCAGCGCGTCGCACATATACAGGATCTACCTCTGAAGCGACTTCAAAAGGACAGGAAAGTCGCCATAATAATAATAATGTATTAGTATATTAATCTAAAAAATTCCTTTAAACCAAATAAACTAGAAAAAAGACATTTGGCCAAAAGTGTCCCCTTGAACATCACTGGTCATTGTCTGCATTCATTAGCTCCTGTGTTTCTAGGACGTTCAACCTGAACATGTGTGTGTACACAGAAACTAAATTAATTTAAGCCTTCTTAAATAGCCCAATCTAACCAATGGTTAAATAGATGGGGCTTATATTCTGCATCGATCTTTGACTTTAATAAGCAGCTATTGTAAAAGTGCATTCACCTGCATTTCTGAGCAGTGTGATTGCTATTTCACCTGGCAACAAGAAATACTATCTTCTGATTGGCTGATTCAAGCAGAGCATCTATTTCACAGATTACTTTTAAGCACTCTATGCTACTAATATGCAGTGACTTTTATCACTTCTCAGCGTGAGAAATCTGATGTGTGGCATGTGAATTCATTGAAATCTGTGACTTGAGAGCTGATACTAGCAGGGTTATGTTGTCTAACAAAGGAGGAACAACATAGTTATACAGCCAAACATTTGTGCAGGTCTGTGCAGCTCTGATATTATGACTCTTCTAGTTTAATTTGTTAAGGACATAGCTCGTCTCTTCAGTCCTAACTCCTTCAACTGTGGTTTCAGGGTTCAGAGGGACATGTTAATATAATGATGGGTTGAGCATATCAAGAATGACATTATATGTATGTCCTCTTTCATCCTCCATTATTTCCAACACGGTTTAAAACTCATACACGGACACAGCAGAGTAGAAACGGGAAATGGCATCCAGTCAGAAAACATCTAGACAACAATGAGACAATTGTTTTTTCAACAGTGTCATGAAGAACAATGAGGAATAATATGAACATACAAAACAACAACAGAGAGTACAGTAGAGAAAAGTTAAAGTAAATATGAAAATGTTGGAAAGCTTAAATAAATCTTAGGTTTAAAATGCTTTCAGGTTAGTGTTGTCAGATATTAAATATTTGTATAGTTTGATATACGCTGTTAGCTCTAAGAAATGTGGTTTATTTTAAAAAAAAACTATTTACATCAATGAACATAAATTTGGTTACAATAACAAGCAAAGTGATCACATAGAATTGTGAGGAGAGGTTTTATGAGTACAATAATACATCTCCGGCAAAAACAAACACAAAATATATGTGATCAGTAGTGTAATGTGTCTACTCCAGAGATAGGTTGTGCTCACATGAACAAAATCAGTGAGACCATGTTTTCCTGAGTTCTCCATGAAATGTACAGTTTACATCGATGTCTCTTTCAACCTTTGTGTATAAAGATTAGTAGGGTACAATCTGTGGATCACTTTGAAGTAGATCTCTTTGACCTTATTAGTTAAACAAAACATATGTGGCAAATTCCAAACTTTATTCCAAAAAATGTTCCCAACAAAGGTAGACCAGTACTATAAAGCAGAAGGTGGACTCATCATGTCTTGTTGAAATAGTTTTGTTTCTGTTTTTACTGGAACCTGAAACAAGTTCTTCCAGTTACGTCTTGGATTCCTCCAATGGTGCGTGGCGATCAGTGTTTCACTTGCAGTCAATTCCTGTGGGGACAGCATCAAGGACAATAGAGAAATCTGTTGGTGTAACAGGAATTTTGTTCATGTTGAAGGAATTCAGCATAGTTAAACAATTGACCATGCTGGTTGAATAATTGTTAACTTAGTAACAGAGAAGTGTTGTCCCTACCCCTCCTGTAATCTGAAATGTCCTTATGTCCTTATGTTTGACCTTCAGGGCAACTGTAACTTTTAATACAGACTGTTCAACAAAATATCTTCCATGATTCACCCTTTCCTGTTTTGATTGAAGAATTTGATTTGATTTGAGAATAGTTTAAGTAAAGATTTACACTACATCTTCCATTTTTGATTTTCACACACAAAAAAAGATCCCAATAAATGGACCGCAGCAGACTAGCGGTGGAAAAAAGATTCGGGATCCGGCTCATTGAACCGGCCACCAAAGAAGACTCAAGAATCACTGATCGAGACGTCTATTGAACCGGCTCAGTTCAGTCCTACCACATTTGATTGATATATAATCAATAAACAGCACCATTCAAACATCTTACATCTTACTCGGCAGAGAAACAAAATGCAATACCCGGCCTGGCCACTATAGCAAACTACGGCACTCAGCCATTGGAGTGGAGTGGCGCTACTGAGTCCCTTCCTCACTCATGAATCCCTGCAGATCCGTCACTCATGAATCTCGATTCGCTACGCATTTGGCAGAGATCTGGATACACGTACATTCTAGACCATAAAATAAAATTTATATATTTTTTTTGTAATGATGACATTACTCATTCTTTTTTTTTTTGAACAGCGTAATTTTAAGCTTTAGGCTTATTTAAGCTACTTGATTTCCAGTGGCTGCATTGACATGATTGACAAATGGCAACATGAATGTAGCTCGAGTTATATAATATAATATAATATAATATAATATAATATAATATAATATCATATAATATAATTATGTAATAGTAATAACAATAATAATAAGTGATTCACAAAACCCGGATCATATCAGTCAGTGATTCAGACTAATCTAAATCCCTCAAAAGATCCAGGTTTTACACTACTGCAGACCAGTTGACTTAGTAGAAGAAGAGCAACAGCACGAACACATGGCTCACTAGCGCCCTCTTCCATGTCGCTTTGTTATCTTTCGAAGGATTTAATTCATTATTTACTTTTATTTATTGTGCATTTAGCAAAGAGCAGCTATGACCATGAACGTACTGAGGAGTACTGTGGGGACTGGATGTTGTGACGGCCCTGGGCCATTTTGTGTTTTGCTGGTTTCTGTGCTCCTCCCTTCCTCCCTCCCATGTTCTCTGCCTGCTACTTCCCACCTTGTTAGGGAGATTCACCTTACCTGTGGCCATCTATAAAGGCATAAAGGCCCTTCCAAGATGGCACTCTCTCATTCCTGGATGGCTAGTGCATCCAGACACATCAGCGTAGATTTGTTTATTTGGTTTAGTTGTGTACTGCTGACTCTTTTGTTTAATACATTTCTGATTGAATTAAGTGGTCGCTGTGAGTTTTCCCCGTTTGGTTGTGCTTTCCAATGAACTGGGCATAACAATGTATCTTTGCTGTAGAAAGATTGATGTCTTCTGTATTAATCTACAATCTAGAAAATAATAAAAATACAGAACAACCATTGGATGAGAAGGTGTGTCCAAACTTTTAGTGAAATCTATAAACTGAAACTCAACTGTATAGTGAATGTTCACTGTTATTGATATATGTAACTGTAACTACAATGTAGAACCAGGATTCCTGCTGGAAAATACAGTTTTTATAAACCTTTAATTTTTCTTACAGATGCTGTTCTGATGTCTTGGATGTTCAAACTCCCAGATCTCACTGAGACGTCTTCAGGTCAAGAAAAAATGGACCTGCTATATAACAAGACTTCAAGAAGAACATCTTGGAGAACTTCAGTTTTTCTGGTAAAATTCTTTCCTGCATAAAATCACAGGATAATAAATGATAATGCTCCTCCTCTAATCCTCCTAATCCTGGGAGATTCTTTCTATTAGTGGGATAGAAGCAGTGGGGTTGTTCTTGAAGTCCTGTTTACATCTCACATGCATCCAACAACTCAAAGTCAACTGTATGTTCTCTAGTTACCCTCTGATGAGATATGCTGTAGAGCAGAGTTCAACCAGTCTGTACATTCACTAACACTGTGTGTTATATAGAAACTCATCCACCATAACAGCACAGAATGAATCCTCTCTGCATTTACAGACCAATCTATCACCATAAGAGTTGTTTTTTGGTTTTTGGGTTTTTTAAAGGCAGTGATTTAAACTGTTCTTGAAGTGGAACTGACAGCGAAATCAAGATATTTATGTATATACGTTAACAAGCTTATATTGTGTTAAGTAGAGACTGTCAAAGGAGAGAGATGGACGGATCAAAGAAACATGAGAGATGACTGTTTTTATGATGTTGTTTTTTTAAAACTTCTCTTCACAGATAATTGTGATGAAAGTCTTGTGCTGTCAAACCTCCACATGTTTTCCAGAAGAGTATCAGATAGAGAATAAATGCTGCCTGAAGTGTCTACCTGGTAAGATCCAACTGAATACTAAAGTTAATTCATTAACTTTCCTGCTGTTAAATGTTTGATCTTTACTTAGCATGCATCATGCTCCTTACTATGAAGATTGTGTTTTCATAAGCTTGCTTGAACTATAATCACTGGTTGTCTTTTCAACAGGACACAGAGTTAAACTACATTGCACAGAGTTCAGAAATACATCATGTCTGCCCTGCTTGAATGGACGTTACATGGATAAAGCTACTGGACGTAGACAGTGCTTATCATGCACCATCTGTGATTCAGGTACATTTCTGTTAATATTATTTATTTATCAGTAGAAATGTTTTTCCTTTTTTCAACTGGTGAATTTTAAATCAAATCCACATCAGACAAGTTAATTTCTGCAGATGTTTCCTATGAATTCATAAACTGAAGAGACTATTGTGTCACATTTTCTAAAGTTGTTCTAACCACTGAAGGTATCTTTAAATTAGAAACAGATTAAACACAATAGGAGTTTTGTTTCTGCATGTTTTGTAACTTCCATATGTGTTGATAGGTTCTGGTCTGAAGGTAAAGAGGTCATGTACACCAACATCAGATACAGTTTGTGAACCACTTGAGGGATTCTTCTGTGTTAACGTAACAAAGGACCAATGTGAAGCAGCAAGGCACACGGTCTGTCATCCAGGACAATACATCAAGGAGAAAGGTTGGTTTACTAGTTTAAATGAGAACAAAGTTTAAGGAAACACCAACGGGCAGGTCATTGATATCACAGCTCTGCGTGTTATTGTCCAAATTTATTTACTGTTCAAAAGATCATCCCTCTGTGCATGTTTCTTTCATTGCTTATAAATGTAAATTCCCACCCTGCTGAGGGCATTGAATGCACCATGTACATACCGCTCAGTTTAGAGCAAACAGCTGAATGATCTCTGCAGTGTGTGTCCACAGAGCCAAACCACACACACACACACACGCACACAGGACTCTGCCTCTTCTTATTGCACTTACCTGAACCTTATAATAGTGTCCTGACCTGACACCCTATCTGACAGTCTATGGTTTAGACAAGGTGGACTTTGCTGAGTTGTCCTTTCAAATCAATTATTTATCGATTGCAGTTTGATGCAGAAACTGGTATCTGTCTTTGGTTGTCTATGCAGGCTGTAGATTGTGTTACAGTGCACCAACATTTTCAGGAGAAGCTTAGTTTTAGAAGAAAATTGTTCTTAAGTTGGAAATATTAAACAATTTTTCTACATGTTTCTACATTAGTCTGATTCTTCAAAGATTAATAAACCACATTCCAACACATTACTTACTCATTAATTCATCTCTTCATACTTTAGACTGAACTAGTTTCTACTTCCATATCATTTGTGTGTGTGCAGGCTCAGCCTCCTCAGACACTGTGTGCTCTGACTGCAGTGATGGAACATTTTCAGATGGAACATTAACATCTTGTCTCCAACACACACAGTAAGTAAATCTACACATCACACATGGAGACACATTGGATGTCTTTTTTTATTTCTGTACATCTTCATGTAAAACACGTCTCTGTTATTCCAGATGTGAATCAAAAAACCTTCAGCTGAAAACACCAGGAACTAACTCAACTGATTCTATATGTGGAGGACTAAATTTAAATGGTGTAGGGATCATCACTGGTGTGGTGGTTTCATTAGTCATTCTAATAGCAGCAGTACTGTGCCATATCTACAAAAAGAGAATCTATTCAGCAGGTAGGTTTCATTTATATCAGGAAAATGTTCTTCTTTTCTATGTTTTGTCACATCTTTGATGGATGATAATGTTTTCTGCTGAGTCATGACAGTGCTGCTAATTATGTTTTTCACTGGTTTTGTTCAATTATAGTCAAGAACATATGTGCAGACAACTCCAGAGAGGTATGTTTATTTCTCACTATTTGGTTATGTGCACTGTTACAGATCACAGCACTGGGTTTATCTAAGATGTTATTTTTGTTTTTTGTTGTTATTCATTTCTTCTAAAAAGAAACCCCAAGGTACACAAGACCCAGTGCTAAAACCACTCCAAGAATCAGTGTCACAGCAGGAGGTAAGACAGTCGTGTGTTCTTCAGTGAAATGTTCATTAACTGAGGATCGTCTGGCTGTGTGATGTCTCTACAAATGTTTCTGCTTTAAGTGAATGTGTTTCTCTCCTCTCCTCCCCAGCTCTGGAAACAGTCTCAACTCTCAAATGAAACCATTCACTGTGGAGTACATTTGCTCCAGAATCCAGTTATTATAGATCTGGATGCTGTCAAATTGTCTTTGCAGAGAACAGAAATTGTAAATGAAAATGGTTGTAAATGAAATCTGTTGATGTGTTTGCACGTTTGCATGTTTGCACGTGGAAATACCTCACATGAAAATAGTTAGTCAGTGTTAGTAATACCTAGTAATATCATACTAGATATTTCAAAGCTGACAGTTTTTTATATTTTGCCAAAGTTTGAGACTGTCCTGACTGGACCTCTATGACTTGGCAAAAAAAAAAAAAAAAAAAAATGTTGTAAGCTGTTCGTTACTACAGTTTTAACATTTGAACTTCATTTTCTTGAAAAATGAAAAATGGTGATGTGGTGGTTAGCACCTCACAGGAAAAAGCTTTCTGTGTGGCGTTTACATGCCACTGTTACAAAAAGTGACTATGAATGAAAAGTGTGCAACAGTCAGTATTTCTTGAACTGTTAGCCAAAACACTTCATAGAACACTTGAAGATTTCGTTTTATGACACATGAACTTTACAATGGCTATACATTATATAAGCTATAAAAGTAAACATGAAGCACTGGAATAACTGTCTGTGCTACACTATGACGTTTCTACAGATTGTTTTCTGCTTCAGTTGAATGTGTCTAACGTGAACTGTTCACTGCAGTGTAAATGTGATTCAGAATCCAGTTATTAAGTAACAGATTCTGTTTTACAAAAAAACACTAATGTTCAGTGTTGAAATGTATCGTTCCTAACTTCAGTTTTAATATCTGAAGTAGATGTAACCTCAGAATATATTACAATATTCAATTCGTTTCTGCTTCAGTTGAATACGTCAAACTAACGTGTGACCTGTTCACTGAATGTAAACGTGATTCAGAATCCACTTATTATATAGTCTTTATATTAAGTAACAGATTCTGTTTAAAAAAAACACTAATGTTCAGTGTTGAAATGTGAGTATATGTATCGTTGCTATAACTTCAGCTTTAACAGCTGAAGTAAACGTTACCTCAAAATATATTCACGAATGTTTCTGCACATTAACATTAGTTTCTGCTTCAGTTGAACGCGTCAAACTAACATGTGACCCGTTCACTGCAGAGTAAGTGTTATTCAGAATGCAGTTATTATATTTAGTAACTAATTCTGTTTAAAAAAAACAACTAATGTTCAGTGTTGAATTTTGAGTACATGTATCTGAAGTAAACGTTACCTCAAAATATATTCAACACTGTAACACAGTTGATACAATTTAAAGCACAAAGTTAAAGCATTCTAAGTTCAATCTTCTTTAGGAATTGATTTTATTATTGCTGTTATTTTCTTGTGCTGCCGTCATGTTTGTACAATTGTAGATACTGGTGGCTGTGAATGGGTTTCTCTCTGTCTCTCTCTCACTCTCTGTCTCTCTGTCACCATCCCTGGATGCTGGTTTTGTTCATGTTTCTTGTTCTTTTAGCAGGTGGATTATTTCTTTATTCTTTTAGTTTGGATTGTAGGTGACCGGTAGTTCTGTTTCTGGTTTTTGTTCATGTGGTTTAGGTTTTTCTTTAAGCATTATAAGTTAGTTGGGATTAGGTCGGGGTCCTATGACCCTATGTGGACTGGCCTCGTATGCGATTTCCTCTTTGGTTTTTCTTTTTTTGGCCGGCACCTACAGTCCTTTTTGGTTCTTTGAGTTTGTTCTCCCCTGCTCTTTATGTTGAATTATAATAAAACACACTTTGTTGTCTGTTGAGCCTTAGAGACTGTAACAGGCATATTATTTTATGCACTGATGTTCAATGACAATAAAGCATTTAATTCAATACAGGACACTGCCTCTGTGATTTTATAACCTTAGTTATAAACCATTTAATAACATTTGAAGATACTTCACAGTAACAAAATACCTCGAGGTCAGTGTCAGTAAGGAAACCACTTGTGCTACCATGACTATTAAATATTCAAAGTACATATGGAGAATAAAAAAACTAAAATCCATTATTCATACCTGCCTACAGGTTAGTGAGTTTGACCTGGTTCATTTGAGTCACTTGAGACAGTAGAAGAAGAAGTTAGAGACGTTGAATATATAAACACAAATACGGTATAAAAATAGTGAAGTCCAGTCCAGAGTCTGAGAGGAGAATCTTAACCTTCTGGTTCAGGACTTTTAGTGACTGAACCAACGGATCACATGACGTCAGAGAAATATGAGACAGACTTTCACTTCATCTTTTTAATTTTCACGGTGTTGTTCTTAATGTTAATTAATTGATTTCTACATTGTTGCTTTTGTGGCAGTTGGTTCCTACGTTGGTCGTCATTAGTAATTCCATCATGAGTAGACACCTGTACTGATTCTCATTCATCTTCTAGGATTCAGCTTTTATATTTGAACTGTTTAAACTCTAAAGAGGGGGCCAGAATGAAGAACTGACTCCAAATCAGAGGAAAACCTGAATGGAAAGAAGTTAGAATAAAACTTGTGGTTGTGTTTCAGACACTTTTCCTGGACAATCAGTCTGCAGGATGGATACAAATAGAATAGAATAGAATAGAATAGAATAGAATGTATTGTCATTGTACAAGTACAATGAAATTAAAGTGACGTACTGGAAGTACTGGAATGAATAAATAAAAATAAATAACAAAATCAAAAGTGGATAAAAGATGGGTTTTAGAGGAATGAGGAAGAGCAGAAGAAGCAAATGTTGTAGCTAGCAACATTTTTTCAGACTGTGAATCTCTCTGATGCAATATATGTATATATATATATATATATATATATATATATATATATATATATATATACTGTATATATATATATATTTGTATCTTCTGCATCTTGTTGTTTCTTGCCGCTGTAACGCCCTCATTTCCCCACAGGGATGAATAAAGTCTTATCTTTTTAATCACCTTAATGAATATTTTTTAAATGAAAGGAAATCTTTAAAAGCTGAGCAAAGTGAATTTAAAAGCACTGACTCTAAAACTCCAACTCCTCTAAAAACACTTCACTGTAGATATTTATATCTGTTCAGGATTAAAAACATGAATATTGTGACAACGTGAAAGTGAAGCAGCTCACAGAGGAGATAAAGAGAAATGGAACTGATCTCACATTAGTAATGAGGGACTTTAAAACAGGCAGGTAAATGTAAATATAAAGTTGTAAAAGGGAAGAAGAGTGAAACTTAGTCTGACACACTGGATTAATCATAAAAGATCTAATGATTAACATTCAATAAAGAATGTGTTAAATTAATGAAATAATTAAACATTAAAATACATCGTAATGTTTTTATTATGTCGTCAAATGATTTTATTATTTTTCTCTATTTAATCTCATGCTCCACACTCCAGTCCAGATGGTGGCGGTAAAGAAGCAGCAAGACGCAGTGATTTATTTATTTATTTATTTATTTATTTATTTATTAAGTTTCCAAACTATAATTATCTACACGATCGTTTTAGGGCCTATATATACGATATACGATAAGATATACTTTTTTTAAAAAAAAGGCCAAATGTACCATGTTTTTTATATTTTAATGTTATTTGTTTCCCCACCCACACACATGAATGAACAACTGATGTCTGCGTCGTGTACGGGTTAGAGCATCTCCACGGATACAAGTTTAATAAATGAACACTGAAATCAAGTGAACGTGGAGGAAAAAGGTTACTAGAAGAAAAGACGCGGACACCGGTAAGAAGACGCTTCATTTTCTCCTTTTGAGGTCATTCTGCGAGGATTTAATTTGATCGTGAGAACCGGAATGGGCGAGTTCTTAATGTTTCATGCACAAAGAACAGCTTTGATGTTACGTTTGGGTCAAAATACGATAAATAGAACGCGACAGATCGATATTTCTACGTTTCCCATCTGAGATACAGCCTGTCATTTACACTCATACAGTTCTGCATCAGCGTTTAACAACTAAAATCAGGACAAGAACGAACCGAGAGGACAAAGAGGACACATCTACATCTTTCTCTGAATATCATGAAAGGTGGTGATTCTAAGTTTTACCGTAAGCATACATGTGACGTGAATGGTTGTCTAGACCAGGGTTTTCAAAGTGTGGGCCGCGGCACCCTGGGGGGCCATCAATATGTTTCTTTACATATTTTGTAGCATTGTCTGTGGGTTTGCAAAGAGGGCCCACGGCCAGAAGCTAATGCTGTTTGGGGGCCTTGACATGGAAAAATTCAGGAACCCCTGGTCTAGACATGGTGGATGCATGATTACTTTAAATCTGAATGAATTTTCATGACCCTTAAGTGTTTTTGTGATTTGCCTTTTGGATTATTAATCAGTTAAAAGTAACAGGAAATCCTTTATTATCTCAAGAAAAGTTTTTGTTCAGAAACAAATAAAAACAAATTCTTTTGTTCAGAAACTACACTACAATTATTAAACTAATTCCCTCCCTTCATTACTCTTCTTCTTGTATTTTTTTCTTAAATAAAAGTTTCAAAGCAAAGCTGTGAGTGTAGGGGACCTGTAATTAGTCTCTGTGAATAATTGATTAAAGAAACCTTCTTGACTTTTTACCAGAGTCTCTCAAAGGTGTTTTTCCATCATTTGAGCCAGAGTCCTCTGCCAGAAGAAGGCGTTTCTGCTGAGGCACCATCAGCGTTTTTTGCTCTGCTGTACTGCAGAAAATTTGAGAAGGTGCAGTGTGCAACCGTTTCATCACGTCGCTGACGGAGAGAAAGACAAAATAGCCTTGCTGAAGAAGAAGTTTCAGTACTGGGAAAAACTATATACGGCACATATTCTTCACAGGAGCCCAGGAGCAGTCAGAGTCCATTGATGCATATGTAACAGATTTAAAAGGCCAGGGACTGTGATGCTGGACTGCTGCCTGGTACGTGACAGAAATGTTTGTGGTATTACTGATGGAGAGGGAGACTGTTAAGAGAAGCAGATCTGACCCTAGAAAAAGCCATTGATATCTGTCGTTCAAGTGAAACAACAACCAGCCAAGTCAAAGCACTGACAGAGGAAGTACTTATGAACAGAGTGCAGACTGTCAGGCAAAAAGACAAAGTAAAAGCTAACACAGAACAAAACGAGTCAAGTTGCAGCAGATGCAGTTTCAAGCATGGAACTAAAAATATCCAGCTATTGGCCAAATAAAAAACAAGCAACAAGATGTGCAGATCACAGAGTCAGCAGCACCAACAGAGAACGAAAGTGCATGCAATAGAGCAAAGTGAGGAAGAAAGTGACTTCTTATTGGCACAGTCAGAAAGGAACACATGAGAGTGAACAGAAAATAATGTGGAGGCTAGCTAAACGGAGGAGGCAACAATAATGATAATCGCCGAAGCCATTACCAGCGCGAGGAGGACGAACAACCGAAAACCATGACTAGCCGCCCCGAGCCGAACTGATTCACGCACAACACACAAAGAGGCACTTTGTGTCGCACTGAAACAGACCTTCACTGTGAGTATACTGAGGATGAATCTAGTGAAATAGAAGATTTTGCTTGAACACAACAAAGAGCATGATTATATGTCGAAATACTAATGCAGAACAGTGCTAAAATCACGTGAAATCACAGATAACGTGCATTCATAAAATACTAAGAAAAACACGAAGAAGCGGAAAACTACAACGAGAAAACTCAAAATCACTCACAATTAGGAAAACACATAATCTAAGGTAAGAATAGCAAAGTGTCAAACAATCAAGGGAAATAACAAAAGCTGACAGAAAACAATGACCTAGCAGGATAAGGCCTGAGATCAAGCTGGTTCTACTGACGTGAGACAGGACGAACTGGCCAAGGATTAAGGGAAACACAGGTAATATGTACACACTGGGGAAATGTCAGAACATACAGGAAGGAAAACTATAACACAAAAAGCTAACGGTTAACAAATCAAAGCAGAAATAACAGAATAAAAAGGTAAAACATGAGAAGCTTAACCTCCTCAGTATGATAAGCTGTGAGTGAAGGGGAGGCAGCCTGAAGAGCTTCTCTCCACAGAGAACCTGTAATCAGACTCTGTGAATCACTAAAGAAACCTTTTTGACTTTTGACCAGAGTTTCTCAAATGTCTTTTTGTATCATTTGACAGTTTGGCCAACGTCCTCCTCTCCCCCACCTGCTCCACTGAGTCGCTCCCATGCAACCCATCCAACGATGACGCTATCATATGAGAAGCTCTGGATGTGGCAGCCGTTTGTGTTAAATTGGAAGTTGGAAGTTAATGAAGAAAGAACTGTCCCTTGTGGAGCACATGTGCTACAGGGCACCCCATCAGACACACAGCTGTGAAGCCTCATGTTTGTGAGGTAATCAATCATGCATGCAATCAGATGACTGTCTCCCCGGCTCTTCCTTCCCCTTGAGCATTGGTGTCGTATCGTGTTAAAGGCACAAAGTCACAAAAATGTGACTCTTACAGTACAAGCGTGGGCTCCTCAAGGTGCAAGAGGGATCACAGCAGCATGTCGATGACAGCGTCCTTGACTCTGTTCCACGCCTAGCCTGTTCTTTTATTTATCATATACATCGATCAGTCATAACATTATAACCAACTTCTTAATATTGCGTAGGTCTCCCTTGTGCCTACAAAACAGCTGTGACTCATCAGAGAATGGACATTGACCTTCTGAGGGTGTCCTGTGGTGTCTGGGAACAGGATGTTGCTACTGAAGGGACTTTGGGTCCAATGACTTTATTCATTCACAAGGGAAATTGCTTGGTCACAGTTGCTTAGTTGTACATAAAAATCACTCTTGAGAACAAGTAAAAGGAAAGATAAGATAAAATAAAATAAAAATAAGTATAAGCCAAAACTTAGCACACAGTTAAATAGAGGCAAAAGTAGATATATATTATATATACTGCAATAATGACCAGTAACATGATTAACATGGAGTCATCTGTTACAGGAAGTGGGGGCAGAGCTGGATCAATCTCTTCTGAGAATGAGTTCCACTGTTCCTTCTTAGTCTGATGTCATGGGTGTAACGGCTTGGCCTCTACGATAGAGAGCAGTTTGTCCACTGTCCTGCTGTCTTTCACTGCGACAAATGTCTCTAACTCTCTACCAATCACAGGTCCAGCCTTCTGGATCAAGTCGACTCCTTTTTGCTGGCACTATGGTGTCATTGCAATGGGGTGGAGGTAACATCCCAACGAATGAACGCCAGGTCCAAACGTTTCCCAGCACTCCGTGGTTTTAATGTTGTGGCTGATTAGTGTACATCTAAAATCAAGTGTCTGTGATGGTTCTCGGCCGTCAAGGTCATGGTATATCCAAAAAGGGTCCAAAAAAAGGCAACTGGACTCACGATAACTCTAAACTTCTTTTCGAAGCCTTTTGGATATAGTCAAACCAAGGTCCTTTCAAATCTAGGTTCATACAGTCTGATTCTGACTGTACAGTAGTGCTTGTGCTTGTTCTGTCAGTATGAGTCAGAGAAATGTTAACTTTCAACATTACAGCTAACCTTTCTGTTTCCCTCTTAAAACTTAGTGTCTGAAAGTGTGTTTCTATTGAAACATGCCTATCTGCTGGCAGATTGTTCCTGTTTGGTTCTGAGTTCTAATCTCCAATCAGCAGAGTTTCCTCCTGCTTCTCCAAAACATCTAGATCTAGTTTGTTGAACTCTAAACATCTACACTGTCTTCATTTTGTGGGACTCTGTTCTGTGACGCTTCTCAAGTTCTCAGATGACTTGGGAGTGTGCTGGCTTGCCCCGGCAGCGTACCTGCTGAAAGCTGCTTGTTCAACAGTTTAACTTTGTTTTTGTAGAGAAAGAGCAGTCACATGCTGTAAAGTGATACATCCTCATATTTGTTTTATTTGAAGTGAAACCTATGATCGGAGGTTTTCATATCCCAGTACCTCTTGGTTCACTTCCCACACCATAAGAAGACCAAACTATCCAGCACACTTCCACACTGAGATAGCAGTGCTCTGATAGCTTTACCCCAAACTCTTCTTCCTCTAGCTGGACACATAGATCTGAGAGATGTTTCTGGTCCTTCTCAACCTGCTGCTGTTGAAAATAGGACCTTGAATTCACTGTTTGCTTGATGTCTCTACCTCATGGCCCCACAGCAAGGCGTCACATTAGATCTACCCAGGTGGCTCCTAAGAGCGTTCACACAGTAACCAGCTCACCTACTGTTCAGTTTTTCATTTTTCTTACAGATGTTTCTGTTGTTTTGTTCCAGCGCATCTCATCCTGAAGCTCATCTCTGACGTCTTCGGTTTAAGAAAACGGTTCATCTGCCAAAAGCCATGACTCCAAGAAGAACATCTTTGAGAACGTCAGCTTTGCTGGTAAAGTTCTTCAAATCACAGGAAGCTTGTATTTGACATAACTCACCAAGCCTTTAGCCCTCCTAAACTTCATCTGCTAAGGGAGTGTCTGTGGAATCCATGCAGCTGTTGTGAGGGTTGTATTTCAAAATAGTGCTAATATGGGATGGGACAGAGGGCGTGGATTTCTTCTGGGAGTTTGGATCTCACATGCATCCAATTACTGAAAGTGAGCTATATGGTCTCTAGTTACTCAGAGAACACATCCTCCATAACACTACACAGTGAAATCTTCCTTTATAGACCAATGTTATGCTATAGTTTAACTTCTATTAATGCTAAATAAACTCTGTGGGCGGAGCCTAAGGCACTGATGAGTAGTTGGAAGGGTGGTTCAGCATTCTGTGGAAACATTCTGAGTTATTACAGTTAGAAAGAAAAGTCACCGTGTGATTCATCTTGGAGACAATGCAGAAACATCAACCCCAGTCCATGGACTAGTTCTTTTTGCAGACTTCCTTTAACAACACTTAGTCACACATCCTTGCAGGAAAGTTAAGTTTCGTCTAGTCATCTAGCTCACTCTGTGGATCACCAACGTTTTAACACAAAAGTTGCTACTGAATAGCTTTTATTCAGACTAAGGATGCACCAAAATGAAAAAATGAGGGAACCAAGGCTGAAAACTAAAACACGGGAAAGAAATTATTTTGCCAATTATTAGTACCGTTGCATTTATGGCTATGACTGTTTACTAACCTCACTCAAATTAAGGCTTTGCAATTGCATATATTAATATTAATGTTTCAAATAATAAATCAATTACAAAATTATGAAAACATTTATTTTTCCAACAATGTACTATATAAATACAGTTTTGGATGTTTTTCCTCCAGCACTGAAGAAATTCTCAAGAAAAGTTAGCAAAGATGATATTTACTCAGAAATTTGAGATCCGTCAGGGTGAATAAAAACATTCTCGTGACGTTTTACCCTGAGCGTACTCTCCTTCTCCTTCACCAGCTGCTTTTATTACCCAGACTATCCTCCCACAAGGAATTGCTTTATCGATTGCTTGCTCCTATTATGGTCCAGACATTTTTTATTGCTTATAAAGGTCAGACAGGAGAGATGGACGGATCAATGAAACATTATGATGTCGTCTCTCTTCACTTGTCTTCACAGATAATTGTGATGAAAGTCTTGTGCTGTCAAACCCTCTCATGTAATCCAGAAGAGTATCTGATAGGAAATGAATGCTGCCCTATGTGTCCGTCTGGTAAGATCCAACTGAATTAATGTATGAAAGTGAGAACTGTTGGTAAGCAACAGAAATAGAATATTTATTACTACTGTTTTATCTACCTTCATCTGCGTAAATGAATAACATTGACAGTCTAAGAGGTAACAGTGTACGACGCTTGGCTTAGTATGCAGCATGCTCCTTTCCCTGAAGATATATATATTCTTGAACTATAATCACTGGTTGTCTTCTCAACAGGAAACAGAGTTAAAATAGATTGTACAGAGTTCAGAAGTACATCATGTCTGCCCTGCACGAATGGAACTTATATGGATAAAGCTACTGGACGTAAGCAGTGCTTATCATGCACCAACTGTAATGCAGGTACATTTCTGTTAATATTATTTATTTATCAGTAGAAATGTTTTTCCTTTTTTCAACTGGTGAATTTTAAATCAAATCCACATCAGACAAGTTAATTTCTGCAGATGTTTCCTATGAATTCATAAACTGAAGAGACTATTGTGTCACATTTTCTAAAGTTGTTCTAACCACTGAAGGTATCTTTAAATCAGAAACAGATTAAACACAATAGGAGTTTTGTTTCTGCATGTTTTGTAACTTCCATATGTGTTGATAGGTTCTGGTCTGAAGGTAAAGAGGTCATGTACACCAACATCAGATACAGTTTGTGAAACACTTGAGGGATTCTTCTGTGTTAACTTAATAAAGGACCAATGTGAAGCAGCACAGAAACACACGGTCTGTCATCCAGGACAATACATCAAGGAGAAAGGTTGGTTTACTAGTTTAAATGAGAACAAAGTTTAAAGAAACTGATCTTTGTGAAAGTTTGTTCATTAAAGCTGAACATGGTGAGTTCTGACCACCAGATGGGAGTAAAGAGTAAAACATCTAATAAATGTCTTCTAGATTTAGACAAGGAGGACTTGACTCAGTTGTCTTTTAACATTGATTATTGAGTTGTAGACTGTCAGCGATTGTATTTACTTTTATTCAGCATGCAGACAAAACCTGTTCCCATGAGACAGTCTGAAGAATCTGCTCTGAACATCCTCCTTTTTGCTTTTATACCCACTTCTCTGTCTGTTCAAGCTTGCACTCTGTTTTACAAACCCACCAATATTTCAAGTGACGCTTATTTTTAGAAACACACTGAAAATGTTAAAATACAGTTTCTCATTTAAACATGAAAGCTAAGCACACTCTCATTTCTCGTTGGTCTGATTTTGCACAGTTACTTATAAACCCACATTTTTGTTCCATTCTAGTGCACTACTTAGTTATTAGATCTGTTGCTGTATCCAGCTGTCATATTGTGAGACAGGCTGCATCTCTTTAACACTTAATCTTTGATCTGTAGACCTAAATAGTTTCAACCACAGACATAGACGACTCATTGAGCGTGTTGGCGGCTGCGATACGTCAGCGTCGCCGCCAATTGGAGGAGGCAGCTCTGTCCCGTGAACCAATATGTGTGAATGGAGTGAAGTTCATTAAGCGTCCTCTAAAGTGCTGTAAGTTAATGCCTCTCATTCATATATTCACACACAAACGTATATTCAGGAACCAATAAGAACCAAAACATTTAACATTAATACTCAGAATTATACATAGTTTTGGTTCCTAACGGTTTCTGAATATATACGTTCGTGTGTGAATGTGTAAACGCTAATAGTATTTTGTAGAATACGCTTAATAAAGTTCATTCCATTGACTCGTATTGGTCCGAGCAGACCTGACCTTTCTAAGGCAGAGCTGCCTCTCTCCAATATGGCGGCGGCTCTGACGTATGGTCCAGCGCCAATGAGGCGTCTATGTATATATGTCTATGGTTTCACTTCCATATCATTTGCGTGTGTGCAGGCTCAGCCTCCTCAGACACTGTGTGCTCTGACTGCAGTGATGGAACATTTTCAGATGGAACATTAACATCTTGTCTCCAACACACACAGTAAGTAAATCTTCACATCACACATGGAGACAAATTGGATGTCTTATAATACTCTTGAATTTGTAGTATCTGTACATTTCTCTAAAAAATGTTAATTCATTGTTCCAGATGTGAATCAAAAAACCTCCGACTGATAACACCAGGAGACACGTCAACTGATTCTGTTTGTGGCGAACAAACTTCAACTCCAACTCCTGTTGGAGTTATTGCCATCATCGTCGTCTTGGTGTTAGTTTTGGTCTTACCAACAGGTGTATTCATATTTCGATACCGTGACAAAATAAAGAAAATCTGTCTAAAAAGTAAGACTTGTTTTCAAACCAGCAAAATGTTATCACAGTGTCCACCGTTCTAGATGTCAATATATATATATAATAGTATATAATAGATTCATTTATGTTATTTATTTTTCATAAAACAGAATGAGCTGTATCGTCACTGGTGTCAACAGCAGCAGGTAAGACAGCAGTGTGTTTTTCACACACACACATTATAATTAACAGAGGATGGTCTGTCTGTGCTGCACCATGATGTTTCTACAAATGTACAAGAGTTTTTAGCTTTAAGTGACTGAGTTTCTCTCCTCAGAGTCAACCAGTGTAAACATGGTGAATGACCAGTGGGCTGTAACACTGCAGAGTAAATGTGCTCCAGAATCCAGTTATTATACAGTTGGATGCTGACACGTTGTCTTTGCAGAGAACAGGAAAAAAAACATCAGAAAGCCCAACCTTTGGCCTGGAGCAGCTACCTCATCGAGTCTGGTGGTGTACTGGTGACCATCTGTGTCTTCTTGAGTTCTATGTGAGCATCCTGCTAAAACTGGAAGTGTAGTTTCTGCAGCAGAACAGATGCATGGGTGCCACCAAAGGACCAGCTACAAATACACTACATGGACAAAAGTATTTGGACACACCCATCAGCGAGATTTTTGTATGAAGTTTGCAGTTTTGTGTGGGAGGTTTTATGCTGTAATTTGTCCAGTTTGGAATGATAAATGTGGAAGTGGAAGTTTAGAAACATGGTGAAGGACACGGCAAGGCGAGCAATAGACATTTATACTCTCGTCTTGGGCTACAGGTCTCAGCATGGGGTCCTACTTCACATCCTGCAGTCGACAGTAGACAACCGGCCTCAACTTCTGCAGAGGACTACAGGTTATAAATTATCATATGTTGGCATAACTGCAAAAGAAGTTCACATCAGCATTTGAGAAATAGAAAACCCAAATTAGAGATGCTTGCACAAGCTTAAAGCAAGCATGCTCTCAGAATGACTTGTATGACCTCATGGATATGGCTGTGAAGCTGAAATCTGAACGGAAGGAGTTGCACGGAAGTATCCTGGCCTGGTTCTGAGTTTTGAATATTTCCTGTTCTGTTAAATACTCCCCTGGTATTTCTTATCCTGTTTTACTCCCCATGGTTTTCTCCTTTGATTGTTGGATTGTTTTCTCCTTTCATGCTTTGACGTTTCACCACTCATCTTCAGAAGCTACTCGGATGTACACAATGTCTTATGAACTGCTAGTGGTAAGGACGTTTTTTGGAGAAGACCACTCATCCGCTACTCGAATGAGTGGTGAAACGTCTTCTCCAAAAATCTACAAATCCAGTTGCCAAATTTTGAAACCTTTTTTGGATTACCATGACCTGGATGACTGAGAACCTTCACAGACATGCTGAATTTTTGCCATTTTGCTCTGGGTGTTGATCCAAAAAGGTCTGTAACATGGAAGACTCAGGACGGACAAAGTAATCCATGTCCTCCTGTTCTCTGCGTTTACAAATGCACATGGAATTATTGGATTCTCTTGTAAAGAGGCGCACAGCTGCATTGGCATAATGTACGTAAGCAATAGATAAAATGGTAGAATTTTTAAAAGTATAATTTTCTTTCATTTTTGTTCATTGTCCCTAACCACCTCCACAATAACTTTTCCAAGGCCAAAATGTAGCTTAGCTTTGGACTAGCCTACAAACTATAATAGTCTTATAATGAAATTAGAATGCTGTTCACTGATTTACTGTTGTTGTTGGTGAATAGTGGTTTTAAAAAGTCTTCTCACATTCAAGACTATTTAGTTGAGGATGGAAGACATAAAAGTACTAACCTAGGCTTATTTTGTCATCCAGTCAGTGTACACAATGTCTTATGAACTGCAAGTGGTAAGGACGTTAGCTAATTTCACTTGTGTTTACATTATAAACTAACTTGACACCTACTGTCAATTACTGGAATATTGGTCCAGGTGGTAGCAGAAATGCAGCTCTTGCAGTCTGAGGAGGTGCACATCAGCTATAGCATTAGGGTTGTAGCTACACCTTCAAATTGACAGTTTGTTTACTAAATTTGGTTCTGTCTTCTCTTGTGCGGATTTGACTGCAGTGTTTTGTTCATTTGTTTGCACAATTAAAGTTTTATTAAAATATTACACAAAAATATGAATGCTTTTGTAACAGAATAACTGAACAAAATCGGACAATAATTAGGTTTCTCATTAAAAACATTGAATTGAATTGGGCTCATCAACAAACAAATCTTATGTGTTGTTTGGGAACCGTGGCAAAAGAGCCTGCTCTCAGAATAGAGCCGAACTTCCCATCATCCTAACTGATTACGTTACGTTCATCCTACATTGCACTGCACGCCAGAGCACCCCGAGCCTGAGGAGGTGTTTCATGATATGATCGGTCAAGGCCCGTGTCTATCAAGAAAATAACCAATGGACTGAATGTATTATGCAGACAGGAAAGGTGTTCCAGTCAGATATAAATTTTATTTATTTGTTTTTTATACATTTTTTTCTTTTAATGACAATCAGGAAAAGGTGTATCATCCAAATCCAGGAAAATCCTTATGATAACCATTATAAGTTGAATGTGCATAGTACTTCTCAGAAACCTCTAGTCATATCTCCAAAACACTGATGTTGAAATACTTGTCATCTCACTTCACAGCAAAAATGTGTGACATCAAGTTTCAAGCAATAAGTCCATTGACATTTAAAAATGTTGACAAAGCTGCTTAAGAATGACTTGACTGATAAGTGAATCATTTGGAAGTTCGTGGCTGCTATAAATGCAGCTGGCCACTAGGTGTCAGTGACATCATGTCACTGGTAGGGTCTGTCTTTGAGACTTCGAAGCGAATATATTGGGAGACTGGGAGTAACGAACCACATACGGTAAATTCTCCATGGAAAAAAAAAATATATATAAAAAAATCACAAAAGTAAAACTGTCTCCTTAAGCCATACAACACTCCAGGGTTGAAATTTAGAATTTCAAAGTATTTCAATAAGTTTAATTTTAGCAAAACATATTAAATTGAGTTCAGTATCAAAAACTCGACGTGGGATTTGAATTAAAGAAAATAAATACGGTCACATAACTTTATGGGGCTGTATGTTTCACGGCGCACACCACTCACTGCAGACACTAAGGACCGCCTATGGGATCGCCTTGATGCCGGAAGTGTCCCACACTTTAGTGCAGCTTCCTCGTTACCGTCTTTAGCGAGGCATTCCCCTAAAGACAGAGAAACATAAAAACAAAAAAACAAACTACTGGACGATGACCGTATCACCAATGCATGGTTAAGATAACTATGTAAGGTAGTTGATTAGTACGTGTTTTTTTTTTTTTTTTTTTTGTTTTGTTTTTTGGATTTTGGTTTCTACGTTGATGTTTTTGGCAGGTGGTTCACATTGGTCGTACTCGGTAAGTTGCACATAGGATACACCTGTGCTGATTCTGACTCGCCGTCTGTGGTTTAACCGAACCTTAGCTGTTCACGACCTATGTGCTTTAAACAATATTACTTTGTCGTGCCCCTCCATATGCTACCACCAATGTTGCGTTGTGGAACAAAAGTGAAAGTAGTACAATAAACGGGGAATGCTAAAACGAAACTAATGCCTCCATTTTGTATCGGTTCTCATCCAAATGTCGTCAACAACGACAACAACCAGTTTAAGAAGGACCATCACTTTGAGAAACAATAAGAAATTACACTGCTATGAACTCAAACCACATCTATCTGTCTATCTATCTATCTATCTATCTATCTATCTATCTATCTATCTATCTATCTATCTATCTATCTATCTATCTTTAAAAGGACTGGCTTTCTACTACCAAACAATAGTAGTGGTTAATTTTTAATTTAATGAATTAATATTATTTTAATGTCACTTCTTGTGTGCAAACCCACTACTTCCTCCTACTTTAGGATTTGACTTTTATTTATTGTGCATTTATCAGAGAGCAGCTATGACCATGAACTAGAAGGTACTGAGGAGTACTGTAGGGACTGGATGTGTCTTTGCTGTAGAAAGAACAGCAGGCTTTTTAGTTTTCTGCAATGATAAACTGCACATGAGCTTTGATTAGAATTAACTCATGACCCTATTTAAGGCAGTGTACAAAGAGCTTTATAGAAGTGGTAAAATACGCCGAAAAGAAGAAGTAAACAAGAAATAGTGAAATTATTTTTTTAATAAAAATATAGAAAAACCATTGAATGAGAAGGTTAGTTACTTTTAGTGAAATCTATAAACTGAAACTCATCTGTATAGTGAATGTTCACTGTTATTGATATATGTAACTGTAACTATAATGTAGAACCAGGATTCCTGCTGGAAAATACAGTTTTTATAAACCTTTAATTTTTCTTACAGATGCTGTTCTGATGTCTTGGATCTTCAAACTCACCTCATCCCAAATCTCACTGAGACGTCTTCAGGTCAAGAAAAAATGAACCTGCTATATAACAAGACTTCAAGAAGAACATCTTGGAGAACTTCAGCTTTTCTGGTAAAATTCTTTACTGCAGAAAATCACAGGATAATAAATGATAATGCTCCTCCTCTAATCCTCCTAATCCTGGGAGATTCTTTCTATTAGTGGGATAGAAGCAGTGGGGTTGTTCTTGAAGTCCTGTTTACATCTCACATGCATCCAACAACTCAAAGTCAACTGTATGTTCTCTAGTTACCCTCTGATGAGATATGCTGTAGAGCAGAGTTCAACCAGTCTGTACATTCAGTAAAAAAATGCTTTTATCGATTGCTTGTGTAAGCCTCCTATTACGATCCAGACAGGTTTTATTGTTAAGAAAAGATGTTGCTGTTGATGTTGAAGGGGAGAGATGGATGGATCAAAGAAACATGAGAGATGACTGTTTTTATGACTTTTCTTTTAACTTCTCTTCACAGATAATTGTGATGAAAGTCTTGTGCTGTCAAACCCTCACATGTTTTCCAGAGGAGTATCAGATAGAGAATAAATGCTGCCTGATGTGTCCACCTGGTAAGATCCAACTGAATACTAAAGGTTCCTCGTTCTTTCCTGCTGTTAAATGTATGATTACAAGTGAAAACTGTTTGTAACCAATAAAAGTAGATTAATATTTATTCACAGTCCCTTTTTTATTTATCTTCATCTGATGGGAGTAGTAATAATAATGACAGTATAACAGATAACAGTGTATGAATCTTTGCTTAGTGTGCAACATGCTCCTTACCCTGAAGATTATATTTTAATTTAATTAAAACAAAAAGATTGTTTGAAATGTAATTGCTGGTTGTCTTTTCAACAGGAGGCAGAGTCAAAGAAGATTGCACAGAGTTCAGAAGTACATCATGTCTGCCCTGCATGAATGGAACTTATATGGATAAAGCTAATGAACATAAGCAGTGCTTCCCATGCACCAACTGTGATGCAGGTACATTTCTGTTAATATTATTTATTTATCAGTAGAAATGTTTTTCCTTTTCTTCAACTGGTGAATTTTAAATCAAATCCACATCAGACAAGTTAATTTCTGCAGATGTTTCCTATGAATTCATAAACTGAAGAGACTATTGTGTCACATTTTCTAAAGTTGTTCTAACCACTGAAGGTATCTTTAAATCAGAAACAGATTAAACACAATAGGGGTTTGTTTCTGCATGTTTTGTAACTTCCATATGTGTTGATAGGTTCTGGTCTGAAGGTAAAGAGGTCATGTACACCAACATCAGATACAGTTTGTGAACCACTTGAGGGATTCTTCTGTATTGACTTAATAAAGGACCAATGTGAAGCAGCACAGAAACACACGGTCTGTCATCCAGGACAATACATCAAGGAGAAAGGTTGGTTTACTAGTTTAAATGAGAACAAAGTTTAAAGAAACTGATCTTTGTGACAGTTTGCTCATTAAAGCTGCACATGGTGATTTCTGACCACTAGATGGGAGTAAAGAGCAAAAAATCTAATAAAGATGTTTATGTCCACAGTCATGTAGTGCAGTAAATGAGTAGCACTGTTTTTTTTTTGCCCCATGGTGGTCAGGCGAGCAGGTGGGATGTTGAGTTGTTGTGATGAAGATTAGTGTGTCTTATGGGTGCGATGTGAGCCTGCACTCTAGATTTCCTGTATTTGATTCCTGTATTTGATTGTAAAACATTGTTCTTCACTTGCAAACATTAAAAGAGAGTGTATACTTTTAATATAGGTTAAACATAACATCAAAATATTGATCTAGACCATGTTTCTACATTAGTCTGATTCTTCATAGATTAATAAACCACATTCCAACACATTACTTACTCATTAATTCATCTCTTCATACTTTAGACCAGGGGTCGCATTAAGCGAATATTTTCCGTCATTGACCTTTTTTTTTTTTTTTTAAATATGACGGAAAAATCTGAATGCCGTCCGTCATTTTGACAGATTGCAATTCACACCCCTGACCACTTGGTGGCAAGTGACCTTATTAATTGGCTCTTGTCTCTCATCGAAGTTTGCGTTGCAAACGTCGCAGAACATTTGTTGGTGCACGATTTCATCGTACGCTCTGCTAACTGCTAACCATAGATCAGGCTTTCCCAAAGTGTGGCGCGCCCACCCGTGTGAACTGTCTCAAGGGGGTGGGCGAGATACAAAATGCAGTGGCGGAGAAGAAGTTATGTTCTTCTATGCACCGTACCCTATATGCGCAACTAACTGAGCCAGCTGCGCTGCACTTGAAAATCGTCAGAAGGATTTTTTTTAATCTGTTCCTGAGCCTATCCTCTTGTGTTGTGGGTCGTGTTATTACAATTTAATTCGAATTACTGGCATTCTAATTTGTGTGTTATGATGACGTGGTTGTGTTAGCTCCACGGTCTTTGCTGCAATTTTTGTTTAATGCGGCTGAAAATGTTTCCTCATATTTCCTTCCTTCTGCCTCTGAGCCTCAGCCTGACTGAGCCATGTCGTCATCCCCTTTGCTCTTAATGTCAATTTAATAAATAACTTAAAACTATTTAAGAAAATAGAGTTTTAAGCTATAATCAGATCAGATTATATTGATGACTGATTTAACGCTTTTGTTTGATGTTCTTTCATTCACCACCTGAATTGATGCATTTGGCCTACTTGTGCTCAAACACCTATAAACATTAGCCTACATCTGGTTTGTGTACTGACGTTTTGATCCCTGACACATTTTGATTTAAAAACATTTATTCTTGAACAACTGTACACAGAGAATCAAATATACACTACCGTTCAAAAGTTTGGGGTCACCCAAACAATTTTGTGTTTTCCATGAAAAGTCACACTTATTCACCACCATACGTTGTGAAATATATAGAAAATAGAGTCAAGACATTGACAAGGTTAGAAATAATGATGATTTGTATTTGAAATAAGATTTTACATCAAACTCCGCTTTCGTCAAAGAATCCTCCATTTGCAGCAATTACAGCATTGCAGATCTTTGGCATTCTAGCTGTTAATTTGTTGAGGTAATCTGGAGAAATTGCACCCCACGCTTCCAGAAGCAGCTCCCACAAGTTGGATTGGTTGGATGGGCACTTCTTGCGTACCATACGGTCAAGCTGCTCCCACAACAGCTCAATGGGGTTCAGATCTGGTGACTGCGCTGGCCACTCCATCACCGATAGAATATGAGCTTCCTGCTTCTGCTCTAAATAGTTCTTGCACAATTTGGAGGTGTGTTTAGGGTCATTGTCCTGTTGTAGGATGAAATTGGCTCCAATCAAGCGCTGTCCACTGGGTATGGCATGGCGTTGCAAAATGGAGTGATAGCCTTCCTTATTCAGAATCCCTTTTACCCTGTACAAATCTCCCACCTTACCAGCACCAAAGCAACCCCAGACCATCACATTACCTCCACCATGCTTAACAGATGGCGTCAGGCATTCTTCCAGCATCTTTTCATTTGTTCTGCGTCTCACAAACATTCTTCTTTGTGATCCAAACACCTCAAACTTAGATTCGTCCGTCCACAACACTTTTTTCCAGTCTTCCTCTGTCCAATGTCTGTGTTCTTTTGCCCATCTTAATCTTTTTCTTTTATTGGCCAGTCTCAGATATGGCTTTTTCTTTGCCACTCTGCCCTGAAGCCCAGAATCCCGCAGCCACCTCTTCACTGTAGATGTTGACACTGGTGTTTTGCGGGTACTATTTAATGAAGATGCCAGTTGGGGACCTGCGAGGCGTCTGTTTCTCAAACTAGAGACTCTAATGAACTTATCTTCTTGCACAGTTGTGCTACGCGGCCTCCCACTTCTTTTTCTACTCTGGTTAGAGCCTGTTTGTGCTGTCCTCTGAAGGGAGTAGTACACACCGTTGTAGGAAATCTTCAATTTCTTAGCAATTTCTCGCATGGAATAGCCTTCATTTCGAAGAACAAGAATAGACTGTCGAGTTTCAGATGAAAGTTCTCTTTTTCTGGCCATTTTGAGCGTTTAATTGACCCCACAAATGTAATGCTCCAGAAACTCAATCTGCTCAAAGGAAGATCAGTTTTGTAGCTTCTGTAAAGAGCTAAACTGTTTTCAGATGTGTGAACATGATTGCACAAGGGTTTTCTAATCATCAATTAGCCTTCTGAGCCAATGAGCAAACACATTTCACCATTAGAACACTGGAGTGATAGTGGCTGGAACTAGGCCTCTATACACCTATGTAGATATTGCACCAAAAAACAGACATTTGCAGCTAGAATAGTCATTTACCACATTAGCAATGTATAGAGTGTATTTCTTTAAAGTTAAGACTAGTTTAAAGTTATCTTCATTGAAAAGTACAGTGCTTTTCCTTCAAAAATAAGGTCATTTCAATGTGACCCCAAACTTTTGAACGGTAGTGTATATATAAAAAAAACTAATTCTTGAAGACATTTACAGTGTCAGCATTCCTGGTAGTTCTGAACTATGCTGCTCCAGTTGTGCCACTGTTTGTTTCTGAAACTAATGTTGACAGCTAACGTTAGCTGGCCCTTAATTTTTTTTACTGTAACCGCAAGCAACCTGGTTGGCAAACTTTAACATACAAACATCGCAACAGACAAACTACATGCTGTCTCGGCTCCATTAACGTTAATTGGATGCAGTTACAAATAATAATAAACTAATTAATTGAAGGGCCCAATTCATTCAAAAATCTTACCACGAAGCACTTCAGTCCTATGGTACCGTCCAAGAGCTGTTAATGCTATAGTCCCGTTACGAGTTGGTTACCATTTAAAGTAAATAGGTAGCCTACGGCTCTGAAAACTTAAAGTTATTATCATTTTAAAAAATTAAAGTGACGGGTAAAAATAGATTATGACAGAATTTTTATGACCTTGTCAGTCAAAATGACAGACAACGAAAAAGTCTTGCGCAACCTCTGCTTTAGACTGAACTAGTTTCTACTTCCATATCATTTGTGTGTGTGCAGGCTCAGCCTCCTCAGACACTGTGTGCTCTGACTGCAGTGATGGAACATTTTCAGATGGAACATTAACATCTTGTCTCCAACACACACAGTAAGTAAATCTACACATCACACATGGAGACACATTGGATGTCTTTTTTTCTGTACATCTTCATGTAAAACACGTCTCTGTTATTCCAGATGTGAATCAAAAAAACTTCAGCTGAAAACACCAGGAACTAACTCAACTGATTCTGTATGTGGAGGAGTAAATTTAATTGTTAGAGGGACCATCATTTGTTTGGTGTTCATATTTGCCATGCTAACAGTAGTAGTACTATTTAACTGCGTCAACAACAGTCAACTCTATTCAGCAGGTAGGTTTCATTTATAGCAGGAAAATATTCTTCTTGTTTATGTTTTGTCACATCTTTGATTCATGACAGTGCTGCTAATTATGTTTTTCACCGGTTTTGTTTACTTATAGATGAATACAGACATGCAGTCGTCATCAGAGAGGTATGTTTATTTTATATTGTTGTTTGTGTGCACTGTTACAGACTTGGTTTATCTAAGGAATTTAATCATGCAATTTTTTTCTGTAATTCTAAAAACAAACCCCAACCTATACGAAAACCAATCCAAATACCAGTGTCATTGTCAGAAGAGCTAAGACAGTCGTGTGTTCTTCAGTGAAATGTTTCTTAACTGAGGATCGTCTGGCTGTGTGATGTCTCTACAAATGTTTCTGCTTTAAGTGAATGTGTTTCTCTCCTCAGGGTGAAGCTCTGCAAACAGTCTAAACTCTCAGATGAAACCATTCTCTGTGGAGTACATTTGCTCCAGAATCCAGTTATTATACATTTGGATGCTGTTAATTTATCTTTTCAGAGAACAGAAAAGACAGATCAGTAGATCAACTGTCTTGGAACACCCTGCCTCAATTCACAGACACTTTATTTTATTTGGAAACTGTGTTATGTGTGAATGGTGACTGTTTGTTGTATTACATGAATGAAATCTATTGATGCCTTTGCACATGGAAATACCACATATGCTCGTTATAACTTTTTAAAAATAAGTTAGTCAGCCTTAAAGTATTAGTAAACATTTCCTAAAATATTAATTTTTCATTTTTTTTTTCATGTTATTTTATATTTTCCCAAAGTTTGAAACTGTCCTGGTTGAACCTGTATGACTTAGCAAAAAAGATGAGCATTAACATTAACGTGTTTTATCAGAGGAGATTTAAGTAGATGCATTGTCACCACCCCTTCCCCCCATAAGCTGATACAGAAAATGAATGTTCTTGTGTTTGTATGGTTGTAGATACTGGTGACTGTGTGAATGGATATCTCTGTGTTTGTTTGTGTGTTGATGTTTTTAATCTTTGTGCTCTTTAGATGTGGCATACTATTTTGTTGTACTGATGTAATGACAACAAAGCAGTTCATTCAATATAGGACACTGCCTCTGTGATTTTACACCAGTGTAGAGACTTAAACCTTAGTTATAAGTACTTTTAATAATATTTTAAGATATGTCACAGTAGCAAAATACATCAAGGTCAGTGTCAGTCATAACTGTACAGTCTGGAAACCACTTGTACTACCGTGACTATTAAATATTTAAAGTACGTATCCACTACATCCTGCACCACCTAGACTCTGCAGGGACCTACGCACGGGTCCTATTTGTGGACTTCAGCTCTGCGTTCAACACCATCGTGGAGCTCCTCCACCATAAACTGTCCCAGTTCACCGTGTCCCCCTCCACCCGTGGATTACCAGTTTCCTATCCTTCACCAGGCATGACAGGGACAGACTGCAGACAACAGTCAGGGCTGCAGAGAGGATCATTGGCACTGATCTACCCTCGATCCAGGACCGGTCCCGGATCAGGAAGCAGGCCAGGAAAATCTCCACAGACCCTTTACACCCTGGTCACAAACTGTTTAGGCTCCTCCCCTCAGGCCGGCGTTACAGAGCACTGTACGCCAAAACCACCCGTCACAAGGACAGTTTCTTCCCCCGGGCTGTCGCTCTGATGAACTCTGAGCAGTCACAGAGTGGGAGACCACTCACATTAACAATAGACAATGACTCTGCCCTGTATATACTCACTGTACAATAATTATGTATATATTATCCTATATTTTATATGTACATAGTACATATTTATTTCATTTTATTATGTTTTACTTTATTTTGTTCTATGCTATTTTCAGCTATTTAAACTGTACTTTACTAGAGAGAAAAGTTACCGGAGTCAAATTCCTTGTATGTGAACAGGCCGGCGACTGTGGCTCAGTAGGTAGAGCGGGTTGTCCACGAACCAGAGGGTTAGCGGTTCGATCCCTGGAATGCGCCACATGTCGAAGTGTCCTTGTCCCGGTGCGTGGCTTGTGAATGTGTGCGTGCTTGTGTGAGTGAATGGGTAGATGTGTCTCTGACTGTAAAAGCGCTTTGAGAAAAGTGCTATATAAAAGCAAGGCCATTTACCATTTAACATACTTGGCCATTAAAGCTGATTCTGATTCTGCAACGATTGCTTTAACATTAATTAGTTGGTTCCTACGTTGATCGTCGTCAGTAATTCCATCATGGATAGGCCCCTGATTGTGACTCATCTTCTAGGTTCAGCTTTTATATTTGACCTGTTTAAACTCTAAACCAGGGATGTCAAACTCAACCAGAGAGGGGGCCAAAATGAAGAACTGAATCCAAATCAGAGGCCAACCAGAATGGAAAGAAGTTACAATAAAACCTGTGGTTGTGTTTCAGACACTTTTCCAAGACAATCAGTCTGCCTAAAATATTATCTTACAGGCTGTATACAGGTACAATAGAATGGAATAGAATAGAATAGAATGTCTTTACTGTCATTGTATAAATACAATGGAATTAAGTTAACCTAACAAAGTTAGGTGCCACAGAAGTACTGGAATGAATAAATAAAAAAGTAGAATATAAAACCCTATCATGACGTAACAATCCCATTCACACTTAAATAATAAGTCACTTTGAACTCACTGTTTGTTTAGTTTCCTGGGTTTCTGTTTATTGTATTTTAACTTCTTGTTTTTTTCATAGTCATGGTTTAGTTTTTATTTTCTCTGTTTCCTGTTTTGTTAAGTTCGTGATTTCCTGTTGTGTTACTTCCGTGTTTTCCTTTTGATTAGATCATTGGTTTCACCTTGTGTTATTTCTGGATTTGCTTCACCTGTGTCTCATCACCCCTCTGTTCATTGTTGTGTCATACTGTTTGTCTGCCATGTTCATGTGTTCAAGGTCATAGTTTTTTCATGTTTTATTCTTGCCTTGATAGTGTTTTGATATTTGTTTTTGGATATCCTGCCTCATCAACAGCGCTTTTGTTTTTTTTTTTTGGTCTTTTTTTTATTAAATACTTTTTCGCCTACTCCTGCCTCAGCCTCCTAAGTCCTGCTTTTGTGTCCGAACCTCATTTGTCATTTGTGGTGGGAAAACCAATTACTCCCTCCTTTTTTACAAAATTACTGACATAACCCATGTTTTCTAAACATTTGATAATTCACAAATAGATATACCCAAATGTATAACTGTATTTATTGTAAGCATGTTATAGAAAATAGTTTCCTTTTGTTTTGTTTTTGTTTTTAGATGAAAACTGCCTTTTAACTGAACATTTAAAAATTTCTACCAAATTCTTACATGGTACTATCATGAGTTTTCCAATCCCGGATGTGAGTTGTAACCAGCTTCCCTCTATGTGCTGAAACCTAAAAGCAAGTTGCAAAAGTCAAACTGGTTGTTGGAAGCAAAGCGGTGATCAGACTCAAACCACAGATTTTTCCATTTTCAAATGACCGGACCTTGTTTCTAGCATAAAATATGACTGAAACACTCGTTTGTAAATTAGAACAAAGTTTAAAGAAACTGATCTTTGTGACAGTTTGCTCATTAAAGCCGCACATAGTGATATCTAACCACTAGGTGGGAGTAAAGACGTCCAAAGTCTAATGAAGGTCTTTCCAGCTAAAGAGAAGGTGGACTTTGCTCATATATCCTTTCATATCGAATACCTATCAACTGCAGTTTAATAAACCACATTCCAACACATTACTTCCTCATTAATTCATCTCTTCATACTTTAGACTGAACTAGTTTCTACTTCCATATCATGTGTGTGTGCAGGCTCAGCCTCCTCAGACACTGTGTGCTCTGACTGCAGTGATGGAACATTTTCAGATGGAACATTAACATCTTGTCTCCAACACACACAGTAAGTAAATCTACACATCACACATGGAGACACATTGAATGTTTTTTTTTTTATTTCTGTACATACAAAAACAACTTTAAATGTTAGAGGGACCATTATTGGTGTGGTTTTAATATTTGCCAGTCTAACAGGTTTTATTATGTTCTTGTTTGAATGTGGGCCATCAAGAACGTCTGGATGTAAAACTAAACATGTTAAATGTTTCAGGATATTGAAGCTATTTTCAGATATTTCATAGGTTCAGTTCAGACAAATTGTTATGTTGTTAAATATGTTTAATTTGCACCTTGGTACCTGAAGCAACTTGAAAGATCAGGGTGGTGTTATTCTTTATATATGAGGCTAAAGTGTTATGAGTCCTAAGAAAAATGTTTTAGACCGAGACTCATCCTCACCTGTTCAAACGGTTTAGACTGGAATGGTTTTCACACCAGTTTAGTTTATTTAAGTCTTTTCTAACTCATCTGTTGGTCACTTTATTGCTGCACACTAAGATTATTGGTAATTTATCTGTAATTTCTCCTGTTTCTGTGTTGAAGTTATTTAAACTGGGGTCTTCAGCAGTCCCTGCAATAATAAATAAAGAATTTGTGAATTCAGGATGATATTTATTTGTGTGCACATTTTAATTATCAGAGTTTACTGTGTATATAATGTACTTGGTACATCAGTCTGATTTTTGCTAATGTTAAAAGGTGGTTTAACTCCCTCTTGTGGTCATTGTCCTGAAGCTCAGGGGGGAGAAAAACATTAAAAAAATGTGTACCGTGGGTAAAGTTAAAACACAAACAATAGAAACAAAGACGAAGTAAGATTGCAAAACTGCACACAGTTAACCAGTCTGTCCACATGGATGTAAATTGACAATCTGTACCCAGTTTAAAATCCATTCTCATGGATTGTAAAACCCTGCACATGATTTACTTCCTTATCTCTCCCCGGAAGCAAGGCAGCATTCCTCACCTGGCTGGCCACCTCACCTCACCTGGCTGAAGACAGAGAAACAAAAGGAGAGAGAAAGGAAATTACTGGACTAATAAGATAACTGTAAGGCATTTGCTTAATACGTTTCTACGTTGTTGTTTTTTGTCAGTATGTTTCTAGGTTTGTCGTTGTCGGTAAGTTGGACATGCGACACACCTGTACTGATATGTGATGCACGTTTTATTTAAGAATAGAAGCAAACTTTATCTATTCGCGTCCTGTGTGTGCTGTAAAAACTATTATTCCGTTTTCTACTATGTCGTGTCCTTTCATGCTACTATTAGGGTTGTGTTGTCGAACAAAGGAGTTAAATCTTAAAGGCACCAGAATATAAACGACGAATGCAAAAACGAAACTAATGCCTCCATTTTGTGTCAGTTCTCAATCAAACGTCGTTTTAACTTTATTTACAACAAAAATACAACCAGTATAAGAAAGAACATTATTTAGAGAAACAATAAGAAGTCACGCTGCTATAAACTCAAACCATAAATCTTACTTAGCCTATGTTTCTATTGTTTGTTTGTTTTTTAATTAAGATGGCTGCCTCATAGGCTATCTATCTTTCTATCTTTAAAGGCCTGACTTTCTGTGGGTTTTGTAAGCACAGAAAAACCCAGTTACTTTTTTGATAACTGGTGAATTTAGTTAATTTACTTTTTTCCCCATTTGTGGTGGGTAAACCAAATACTCCCTCCTACTTTAGGATTCAACTTTTATTTATTGTGCATTTATCAGAGAGCAGCTATGACCATGAACTAGAAGGTACTGAGGAGTACTGTAGGGACTGGATGTATCTTTGCTGTAGAAAGAACAGCAGGCTTTTTAGTTTTCTGTAATGATAAACTACACATGAGCTTTGATTGGAGTTAATTCATGACTGTGTCTAAGGCAGCGTACAAAGGGCTTTAGGGAAGTGGTAAAATACGAAGACATAAGGACGTGAGCGAGACTAACACGAGTCTGCAAAACTGTTGTCAAAGCCAAAGATGTGTTATAAGATATAAAACACATTTTAGTTTTCTTAATTCTTTCTTTACTACACAATTCCTCATGTGTTGCTTCATAGTTTTGATGTCTTCTGTATTAATCTACAATCTAGAAAATAATAAAAATACAGAAAAACCATTGAATGAGAAGGTGTGTCCAAACTGAATGTTCACTGTTATTGATATATGTAACTGTAACTACAATGTAGAACCAGGATTCCTGCTGGAAAATACAGTTTTTATAAACCTTTAATTTTTCTTACAGATGCTGTTCTGATGTCTTGGATGTTCAAACTCACCTCACCTCAAATATCAGCTTGTCTGGTAAAATTCTTTACTGCAGAAAATCACAGGATAATAAATGATAATGCTCCTCCTCTAATCCTCCTAATCCTGGGAGATTCTTTCTATTAGTGGGATAGAAGCAGTGGGGTTGTTCTTGAAGTCCTGTTTACATCTCACATGCATCCAACAACTCAAAGTCAACTGTATGTTCTCTAGTTACCCTCTGATGAGATATGCTGTAGAGCAGAGTTCAACCAGTCTGTACATTCACTAACACTGTGTGTTATATAGAAACTCATCCACCATAACAGCACAGAATGAATCCTCTCTGCATTTACAGACCAATCTATTCTATAGTTTAACTTGTATTAATGTTAAATAACACAAATATCAACAACTCTTATGTGACAGTGTTTGATCAATGACCTGTAACAGAAACTTTCATTATTATAGTAGAACTGGTTGTCAGGTGAGTGACAGGATATTTGTTCTTTTTAAGAGATGATTGTTTTAAAGGCAGTGATTTAAACTGTTCTTGAAGTGGAACTGACAGCGAAATCAAGATATTTATGTATATACGTTAACAAGTTTATATTGTGTTAAGTAGAGACTGTCAAAGGAGAGAGATGGACGGATCAAAGAAACATGAGAGATGACCGTTTTTATTATGTTTTTTTTTAAACTTCTCTTCACAGATAGGCCTAATTATGATCGTCCCGTGCTGTCAAACCCTCGCATGTGATCCAGGAGAGTATCAGATAAAGAATGACTGCTGCCCAATGTGTCCACCTGGTAAGATCCAACTGAATACTAAAGTTAACTCATTAACCCTGTCCTACTGTTAAATGTATGATCTTTACTTAGCATGCATCATGCTCCTTACTATGAAGAATGTGTTTTAATTAGGGCTGCAGCTATCGATTCTTTTTGTCATCGATTAATTGGATATTTTTTTTATGTTTTTAAACAACCAAAACAAATAATGCGTAACGAAAATTATATGGCTGTAAAATGATCAAGCATTTGCCTTTTATTTCTCAAAAAAAAACTGAGAACTCCAACATCTGGCTCCAAAACTAAGCCCATTTATTGCAATTTACCCATTAAAAGTGCCAGTGACAACAATTAAATAACAATACAGTTAAGCGAACTTACTGTAAAACATGTTTTATGTAGATTTCTACACCTGCAGCATTTACCATTAGGCTACTAACAAATAATACATCATTTCTGGGGTGAGCCCTATGGTAACCTAGCAACCTGTGTGCTTGTGAACGTGTGCTGTGCGTGGGGAAGAGTGAGAGAGATGAGGGTGCATTTTTCACAAGAGCCACATTGGCAGTGAAAACTCAAAAGACGAGCCACTTTTACGACGACATACTACGCCACCTTTGCAAATGTGCATTTCTACGTCTGGTTTTTGAGCCTGTTTCTGTCTCTTTTTTATTAAAAACCGGTCCATTTTGTGTTTTACGCTAGCGGAGCTTACGTCGCCTGCCTGCAAACGTGCGCTGCGGTAAACAATGCCACATGGCCACTTTCATTCGCGCTTTCCGTGATCCAGCTGCGTGAAATGTATTACAATTTATGAATGTAATGATCCCAAACTTTTTGCCGTTTATGGGCATCTTTATTCTCCGCCATCGCGCCAAATAAATTCAAAATGTATCACGCGCTTGTGGTGTGATTTGCATAGGTGCTTCCCTGCTTCCAAAACAACGGTCCGTGTGGAAAAGTCAGATCCCCGCGTGTATAGTGCGCGTCATAGGAATTTAACGAGGCTTCGAGGCAGACTTGTTGCCTCGAGCAATTTTTGTAATCGAGTTAATCGAGTAACTCGACGAATTGTTTCAGCCCTAGTTTTAATAAGATTGCTTGAACTAATCATTGGTTGTCTTCTCAACAGGAAACAGAGTTAAACTACATTGCATGGAGTTCAGAAATACATCATGTCTGCCCTGCTTGAATGGACGTTACATGGATAAAGCTACTGGACGTAGACAGTGCTTCACATGCACCAACTGTGATTCAGGTACATTTCTGTTAATATTATTTATTTATCAGTAGAAATGTTTTTCCTTTTTTCAGCTGGTGAATTTTAAATCAAATCCACATCAGACAAGTTAATTTCTGCAGATGTTTCCTATGAATTCATAAACTGAAGAGACTATTGTGTCACATTTTCTAAAGTTGTTCTAACCACTGAAGGTATCTTTAAATCAGAAACAGATTAAACACAATAGGAGTTTTGTTTCTGCATGTTTTGTAACTTCCATATGTGTTGATAGGTTCTGGTCTGAAGGTAAAGAGGTCATGTACACCAACATCAGATACAGTTTGTGAACCACTTGAGGGCTTCTTCTGTATTGACTTAATAAAGGACCAATGTGAAGCAGCACAGAAACACACGGTCTGTCATCCAGGACAATACATCAAGGAGAAAGGTTGGTTTACTAGTTTAAATGAGAACAAAGTGTAAGGAATCACCAACGGGCGAGTCATTGATATCACAGCTCTGCGTGTTATTGTCCAAATGTATTTACTGTACAAAAGATCATCCTCTGTGCATCTTTCTTTCATTGTTTATAAATGTAAATTCTCACCCTGCTGAGGACATTGAATGCACCATGTACATACCGCTCAGCTCAGAGCAAACAGCTGAATGATCTCTGCAGTGTGTGCGTCCATAGAGCCCAACCGCACACACAACCGCCTCTTCTTATCGCACTTACCTGAACCTTACAACAGTGTCCTGACCTGACACCCTATCTGACAGTCTATCACATATATACAGTCTATGGTTTAGACAAGGTGGACTTTGCTGAGTTGTCCTTTCAAATTGATGATTTATTGATTGCAGTTTGATGCAGAAACTGGTATCTGTCTTTGATTGTCTATGCAGGCTGTAGATTGTGTTACAGTGCACCAACATTTTCAGGACCAGCTTAGTTTTAGAAGAAAATTGTTCTTAAGTTGGAAATGTTAAAAAACAATGAATAATTTTAATAGTGATTAAACATAACATCAAGATACTCATCCAGACCATGTTTCTACATTAGTCTGATTCTTCATAGATTAATAAACCACATTCCAACACATTACTTACTCATTAATTCATCTCTTCATACTTTAGACTGAACTAGTTTCTACTTCCATATCATTTGTGTGTGTGCAGGCTCAGCCTCCTCAGACACTGTGTGCTCTGACTGCAGTGATGGAACATTTTCAGATGGAACATTAACATCTTGTCTCCAACACACACAGTAAGTAAATCTACACATCACACATGGAGACACATTTATTTCTTTTATAATAGCCATGAATTTGTTGTATCTGTACATATCTCTATAAAATGTCTCTTTATTGTTCCAGATGTGAATCAATAAACCGTCAGCTGAAAACACCAGGAAACACATCAACTGATTCTGTATGTGGAGAACAAACTTCAAATGTTGGAGGGATCATCACTGTTGTGGTGTTTCTTTTAGCTACTCTAATAGTAGCAGTAGTGGTACTGTTGTGCTGCGTCTACAGAAAGAGAATCTATTCAGCAGGTAGGTTTCATTTAAAGCAGTTTATGTTTTGTCACATCTTTGATGGATGATAATGTTTTCTGCTGAGTCATGACAGTGCTGATAATTATGTTTTTCACTGTTTTTCAAACGTGAATGCAGACAACTCCAGAGAGGTATGTTTATTTCTCACTATTTGGTTATATGCACTGTTACAGATCACAGCACATCTTTATCTAAGATGTTATTTTTGTTTTTATTAATCATTTCTTCGAAAAAGAAACTCCAAGGTACATTAGAACCAGTGCTAAAACCAGTCCAAGAATCAGTGCCATTGTCACAGCAGGAGGTAAGACAGTCGTGTGTTCTTCAATGAAATGTTCATTAACTGAGGATCGTCTGGCTGTGTGATGTCTCTACAAATGTTTCTGCTTTAAGTGAATGTGTTTCTCTCCTCTCCTCCCCAGCTCTGGAAACAGTCTCAACTCTCAAATGAATCCATTCACTGTGGAGTATGTTTCCTCCAGAATTTGGATGCTGTCAAACTGTTTTCTCCAAGAACAGAAAAGACAGATCAGTAGATCAACTTCTGTCTTGGAACACAGACATGACACGGTTTCTTTTATTTTGAAACCGTGTCATGTCTGAATGGTGACTGGTTGTAAATGAAATCCGTTGATGCCTTTGCACGTTTGCACATGGAAATGCCTCACCTGAAAATAAGCTTTCCTGAAATATCATACTAGATATTTCAAAGCTGACAGTTTTTTATATTTTGCCAAAGTTTGAGACTGTCCTTATAGGACCTGTATGACTTGGCAAAAAAAAAAAAAAAAAAATGTTGTACTATAGTTCCTTACTACAGTTTTAACATTTGAACTTCATTTTCTTGAAAAATGAAAAATGTTGACGTGGTTAGCACCTCACAGGAAAAAGCTTTCTGTCTGGAGTTTATGCCACTGTTACAGAAAGTGACTATGAATGAAAACTGTGCAAAAACAGTCAGTATTTCTTGAACTGTTAGCCAAAACATTTCATAGAACACTTGAAGATTACGTTTTATGACACATGAACTTTACAATGGCTATACATTGTATAAGCTATAAAAGTAAACATGAAGCACTGGAATAACTGTGTGTGCTACACTATGATGTTTGTACAGATTAACAGTTTTCTGCTTCAGTTGAATGTGTCTAACGTGAACTGTTCACTGCAGTGTAAATGTGATTCAGAATCCAGTTCTTATATTAAGTAACAGATTCTGTTTTACAAAAAACACATGTTCAGTGTTAAAATGTATCGTTCCCAACTTCAGCTTTAATATCTGAAGTAGACGTTACCTCAGAATATATTCAATAATATATTCAATTCGTTTCTGCTTTAGTTGAACACGTCAAACAAACGTGTGACCTGTTCACTGCAGAGTAAGTGTTATTCAGAATCCACTTATTATATAGTCTTTATATTAAGTACCAGATTCTGTTTAAAAAAAACACTAATGTTCAGTGTTGAAATGTGAGTATATGTATCGTTGCTAACTTCAGTTTTAACAGCTGAAGTAAACGTTACCTCAAAATATATTCACGAATGTTTCTACAGAGTAGTTTCTGCTTCAGTTGAACGCGTCTAACAAAGTTGTGACCTGTTCACTGCAGAGTAAGTGTTATTCAGAATCCAGTTATTAAGTAACAGATTCTGTTTAAAAAAAAAAAAAACTAATGTTCAGTGTTGAATTTTGAGTATATGTATCTGAAGTAAACGTTACCTCAAAATATATTCAACACTGTAACACAGTTGATACATTTTAGAGCACAAAGTTAAAGCAATCTAAAATTCAATCTTTTTTAGGAATTGATTTTATTATTGCTGTTATTTTCTTGTGCTGCCATCATGTTTATGATTGTAGAGACTGGTGGCTGTGAATGGGTTTCTGTCTCTCTCTCTCACTATCTCTCTCACTCTCACTCTCTCTCTCACTCACTATCTCTCTCACTCTCACTCTCTCTCTCTCTCTCACTCACTCACCATCGCTGGGTGCTGGTTTTGTTCATGTTTCTTGTTCTTTTAGCAGGTGGATTATTTCTTTATTATTTTAGTTTGGATTGTAGGTGACCAGTAGTCCTGTTTCCGGTTTTTGTTCATGTGGTTTAGGTTTTTCTTTAAGCATTATAAGTTAGTTGGGATTAGGTCGGGGTCCTATGACCCTATGTGGACTGGCCTCGTATGCGATTTCCTCTTTCCTTTTTGGTTCTTTGAGTTTGTTTTCCCCTGCTCTTTATTTTGAATTATAATAAAGCACACTTTGTTGTCTGTTGAGCCTTAGAGACTGTAACAGGCATACTATTTTGTGCACTGATGTACAATGACAATAAAGCATTTAATTCAATACAGGACACTGCCTCTGTGATTTTATAACCTTAGTTATAAACCATTTAATAACATTTGAAGATACTTCACAGTAACAAAATACCTTGAGGTCGGTGTCAGTCACAGCTGTACAGTCAGGAAACCACTTGTGTTACCATGACTATTAAATATTCAAAGTAGATATGGAGAATAAAAAAATAAAACCCATTATTCATACCTAACCTACAGGTTAGTGAGTGTGACGTGGTTCAGTAGAAGAAGTTAGAGAAGTTGAATATATAGGATTAAAGGAGTCCAGTCTGAGAGGAAAACCTTTAACCTTCTGGTTCAGGACTTGTGACCAACAGATCACATGACTTCAGAGAAATACAAGACAGCCTTTCACATTTTTTCTACTTTTTAAGATGTTTTTCTTGTTGGTTGGTTCCTACGTTGGTTGTCATCAGTAATTCCACCATGAGTAGACACCTGTACTGATTCTGATTCATCTTCTAGGATTCAGCTTTTATATTTTAACCTGTTTAAACTCTAAAGCAGGGATGTCAAACTCAATCAGAGAGGGGGCCAAAAATGAAGAACTGACTCCAAATCAGAATAAAAAGAAGTTAGAATAAAACCTGTGGTTGTGTTTCACTTTTCCTGGACAATCAGTCTGCCTAAAATATTATTCTACAGGCCAATACGAGTAGAATAGATTAGAAAAGAATAGAATGTCTTTATTACTTTAGTACAAGTACAATGAAATTAAAGTGATGTGGAAGTAGTGGAATAAATAAATAATAATAAAAAGTAAATGTAAAACACCTACCATGACATAACAATCCCATTCACACATAATAAGTCACTGTCACATGAAATGATTGCGCTTGTTTGTGTTGCACATTATTGTTATTATTCATTCACATCATTATTTCTTTCTTGTTTGAGTTGTCCAGTGTGATTATGACTCTAGCATAGAAGCCATTTCTCAGTCAGTACAACACAAGGACAGAGCTGTTGAAGGTACTAACGTATAAACGACAACTGCTAGAAAACACAACTACGGCCTGTAGAAGAAGTTATCAAGAAGTTATCAGCTCTCAGACAAACGTCGTTTTTAATTGATCTGTAACAAAATCAAAAGTGGATAAAAGATGGGTTTATAGGAATGAGGACCAGACACTGTGAATCTCTCTGATGCAATATGGAAATATATTTTGTACGTAACATATTTGTCTGACCTATTCTATTCTTATTCTATTCTATTTTTTTTTATTATTTATTTATTTTTATCTTCTGCATCTTACACTGTTGTTTCTTGACATTGTAATGCCCTAATTTCCCCACAGGAATGAAAAAAGTCTTTTTAATCACCTTAATGAATATTTTTTAAATGAAAGGAAATCTTTAGAAGCTGAGGAAAGTGAATTTAAAAGCACTGACTCTAAAACTCCAACTCTACAAACACTTCACTGTAGACATTTATATCTGTTCAGGATTAAAAACATGAATTTTGTGACAACGTGAATGTGAAGCAGCTCACAGAGGAGATAAAGAGAAATGGAACTGATCACAATAATGAAAGAAACGGGCAGGTATATGTAAGAATTGATGTTAAAGAGAAGAAGAGTAAAGCTTAGTCTGACACATTGGATTAATCTTAAAGGACATAATGATTCACATTCAACAAAGAATGTATTAAATGAATGAATCAAACATTATAATGCATCGTTATATTTTTATTATGTAGTCAAATGATTTTTTTTTCTCTATTTAATCTTATTCTTCACACTCCAGTCCAGATGGTGGCGGTAAAAAAGCATCAAGACGCAGTGATTTATTTATTTATTAAGTTTCCAAACTATAATTGTCTATACGATAGTTGTAGGGCCTATACCATATCTACGATAAGATATACTTTTAAAAAAGCCAATTGTACCATGGTTTTTACATTTTAACCCGTTTTTTTTTAATCCCCACCCACACATGAATGAACAGCTGATGTCTGCCTCGAGAACGGATTAGCGCATCTCCATTGGTTCCTCTACAAACTTAAATAAACACTGAAATCAAGTGAAAATGGATTCGGACTCGGAGGAAAAAAGTTACTAGAAGAAAAGACACGGACACCGGTAAGAAGACGCTTCATTTTCTCCTGAGTTCATTCTGCGAGCATTTAGTTTGATCGTGAGAACCGGACTGGGCGAGTTCTTATTGTTCCATGCACAAAGAACAGCTTTGATGTTACGCTTGGGTCAAAGTACGATAAATAGAACGCGACAGATCGATATTTCTACGTTTCTCATCTGAGATACAGCCTGTCATTTACACTCATACAGTTCTGCATCAGCGTTTAACAACTAAAATCAGGACAAGAACGAACCGAGAGGACAAAGAGGAGTCCTCTTGGTTCGTTCCTTGGTTCGTTCCTCTTAGAGGACACATCTACATCTTCTTCTGAATATTATGAAAGGTGGTGATTCTGAATTGGCCGTATGCATACATGTGATGTGAATGGTTGTCTAGACCATGGTTTTCAAATGGCGCATTTCCACTAGCACGGCTCGGCTCGGTACGGTACGGCACGGCACGGCTCGGCTCGGTTTGGTTGTGTTTCCATTACAACTGGTGCCTCCTCGACGTGGGCGGGGTCGTCATAACACGGCTGCGCGAAACCGCTGTGACGTCATTTACACGGCGCCGAGCAACGTACAAATCCGGAAGACCTCCCTCTGAATCCGTTCTTCGGCAACCAGAGTCAGGAACGTCTGGACCTCCTCCACCGACCAAGGAGCGGATTTTTTCTGAGAAGCCATCTCGTTCCAAGTCAAAAAGCAGTAAAAAGTGGTGTCTTGTCTCGCGTCTTGTTTTTATTTACATTCTAGGCGGTCGTCGCGCGGTTATGACGCTTCCAGTGACGACACTCATCGGCCAATCAGTGGAAGGCAGTCGGCTGACGTCACGTTTTAGTAACGCTTCGGCTCGCTTGGAACCAGGGCTGAGGTGATACCAAAAATGTACCCGGTTCCAGGTACTGCGTGCTAGTGGAAACACGCAATAGCGCGCCGAGCCGTGCCGTACCGAGCCGAACCGTGCTAGTGGAAATGCGCCAAAAGTGTGGGCCGCGACACCATGCGGGGCCACCAATATGATTCTTTACATATTTTGTAGCATTGTCTGTGGGTTTGCAAAGAGGGTCCACGGCCAGAAGCTAATGCTGTTTGGGGGCCTTGACATGGAAAAATTCAGGAACCCCTGGTCTAGACATGGTGGATGCATGATCACTTTAAATCTGAATGAATTTTCATGACCCTTAAGTGTTTTTGTGATTTGCCTTTTGGATTATTAATCAGTTAAAAGTATAAGTAAACAGAAAATCCTTTATTATCTCAATAAAAGTTTTTTGTTCAGAAACACGGGGCAGCCGTGGCCTACTGGTTAGTGCTTTGGGCTTGTGGCTGAAGGGTTGCCGGTTCGAACCCCCGACCAGTAGAAAGCGGCTGAAGTGCCCTTGAGCAAGGCACCTAACCCCTCACTGCTCCCCGAGCGCCGCTGTAGCATGGCAGCTCACTGCTCCGGGTTAGTGTGTGCTTCACCTCACTGTGTGTTCACTAATTTCACGGATGGGTTAAATGCAGAAATCACATTCCATGTCCTTTCAAATCTGTTGTGTATGACTCAAGTCTATGACACAGTCTGATTCAGACTGTACAGTAGTGCTTGTGCTTGTTCTGTCAGTAGGAGTCAGAGAAATGTTAACTTTCAACATTACGGCTAACTTTTCTGTTTCCTTCTTAAAACACGCCTATCTGCTGGTAGACTGTTCCTGCAGAGTTTAATCCTGCTTCTCCAAAACATCTAGATCTAGTTTGTTGAACCTTTTCTTAAACTTGACATCTACACTGTCTTAATTTTGTGGGACTCTGTTCTGTGACGCTTCTCAAGTTCTCAGATGACTTGGGAGTGCGCTGGCTTGCCCCGGCAGCGTACCTGCTGAAAGCTGCTTGTTCAACAGTTTAACTTTGTTTTTGTAGAGAAAGAGCAGTCACATGCTGTAAAGTGATACATCCTCATATTTGTTTTATTTGAAGGGAAACCTATGATCGGAGGTTTTCATATCCCAGTACCTCTTGGTTCACTTCCCACACCATAAGAAGACCAAACTATCCAGCACACTTCCACACTGAGATAGCAGTGCTCTGATAGCTTTACCCCAAACTCTTCTTCCTCTAGCTGGACACATAGACCTGAGAGATGTTCCTGGTCCTTCTGAACCTGCTGCTGTTGAAAATAGGACCTTGAATTCACTGTTTGCTTGATGTCTCTACCTCATGGCCCCACAGCAAGGCGTCACATTAGATCTACCCAGGTGGCTCCTAAGAGCGTTCACACAGTAACCAGCTCACCTACTGTTCAGTTTTTCATTTTTCTTACAGATGTTTCTGTTGTTTTGTTCCAGCGCATCTCATCCTGAAGCTCATCTCTGACGTCTTCGGTTTAAGAAAACTGTTCACCTGCCAAAAACCATGACTCCAAGAAGAACATCTCTGAGAACGTCAGCTTTGCTGGTAAAGTTCTTTACTGCAGCAAATCACAGGAAGTTTGTATTTGACATAACTCACCAAGGGCAAGCCTTTAGCCCTCCTAAACTTCATCTACTAAGGCAGTGTCTGTGGAATCCATGCAGCTGTTATGATGGTTGTATTTAAAAATAGTGCTAATTTTTAACTTTTCAAAATAAATGTTAAAAAAATATTTTCACTAGTTGTATAGAAGCAGTGGGGTTGTTCTTGAAGTCCTGTTTACATCTCACATGCATCCAACAACTCAAAGTCAACTGTATGTTCTCTAGTTACCCTCTGATGAGATATGCTGTAGAGCAGAGTTCAACCAGTCTGTACATTCACTAACACTGTGTGTTATATAGAAACTCATCCACCATAACAGCACAGAATGAATCCTCTCTGCATTTACAGACCAATCTATTCTATAGTTTAACTTGTATTAGTGTTAAATAACAAATATCAACAACTCTTATGTGACAGTGTTTGATCAATGACCTGTAACAGAAACTTTCATTATTATAGTAGAACTGGTTGTCAGGTGAGTGACAGGATATTTATCCCACTGTTCTGGCTTTTGTTCTATTTTTTTAGACATAGTACTGTCAGGGAGACTTCAACATCATAATGTAATCTTAGTGTGGTATTGGTGAATGTTTAGTCAGTCCACAAACTCATTTTAGTGATTTGACTGTTCTTGACTTTACTGCATAACCAAGATATGTATGTATATACGTTAACAAATTTACAGACTGCTTGTACGAGTCACCTATTATGATCCAGACGGATTACACTTTAAAGAAAAGTCAGAGGGGAGAGATGGACGGCTCAAAGAAACATGAGAAATGACCATTTTCATGACGTTTTTTTTTTAACTTCACAGATAATTGTGATCAAAATCTTGTGCTGTCAAACCCTCACATGTGATCCAGAAGAGTATCAGATAGAGAATAAATGCTGCCCTATGTGTCAACCTGGTAAGATCCAACTGAATACTTTCCTGCTTTTTAATGTATGATCACAAGTGAAAACTGCTATTGAACAACAAAAAATAATGAATATTTATTTATACCTTTTTTTTTTATTTGCCTTCATCTGATGGTAGTAATAATAATGACAGTATAAGAAATAACACTGTATGACACTTTGCTTAGCAACCAATTAAACAAAAAGACTGGTTGAAATGTAATCGCTGTTTGTTTTTTCAACAGGACACAGAGTTAAAATAGATTGTACAGAGTTCAGAAGTACATCATGTCTGCCCTGCATAAATGGAACTTATATGGATAAAGCTACTGGACGTAAGCAGTGCTTCCCATGCTTCAACTGTAATACAGGTACATTTCTGTTCATATTATTTATCAGTAGAAATGTTTTTCCTTTTTTCAACTGGTAAATTTTAAATCAAATCCACATCAGACAAGTTAATTTCTGCAGATGTTTCCTATGAATTCATAAACTGAAGAGACTATTGTGTCACATTTTCTAAAGTTGTTCTAACCACTGAAGGTATCTTTAAATCAGAAACAGATTAAACACAATAGGAGTTTTGTTTCTGCATGTTTTGTAACTTCCATATGTGTTGATAGGTTCTGGTCTGAAGGTAAAGAGGTCATGTACACCAACATCAGATACAGTTTGTGAACCACTTGAGGGATTCTTCTGTATTAACTTAATAAAGGACCATTGTAAAGCAGCACAGAAACACACGGTCTGTCATCCAGGACAATACATCAAGGAGAAAGGTTGGTTTACTAGTTTTAATGAGAACAAAGTTTAAAGAATCACCAACGGGCAGGTCATTGATATTACTGCTCTGCGTGTTATTGTTAATTTATTTACTGTATAAAGATCATCCCTCTGTGCATGTTTCTTTCATTATTTATAAATGTAAATTCTCACCCTGCTGAGGGCATTGAATGCACCATGTACATACCGCTCAGCTCAGAGCAAACATCAGCTGAATGATCTCAGCAGTGTGTGCGTCCATAGAGCCCAACCACACACACTCACAAACGCTGATAAACAGCTTGAACTGTATTAAAGAACCCTGCCTCTTCTTAATGCACCCACCTGAACCTTACAACAGTGTCCTGACCCGACACCCTGATGCGATTGCTGCCACCTAAGATTCCTATATAGTCTGTTATACATATACAGTCTATGGTTTAGACAAGGTGGTCTTTGCTGAGTTGTCCTTTCAAATTGATTATTTATTGATTGCAGTTTGATGCAGAAACTGGTATCTGTCTTTGATTGTCTATGTAGATTGTGTTACAGTACACTAACATTTTCAGGAGAAGCTTAGTTTTAGAAGAAAATTGCTCTTAAGTTGTTAAAAAATGTTAAAAAACAATGAATCATTTTAATATAGATTAAACATGACATCAAAACACTCATCTAGATCATGTTTCTACATTAGTCTGATTCTTCATAGATTAATAAACCACATTCCAACACATTACTTACTCATTAATTCATCTCTTCATACTTTAGACTGAACTAGTTTCTACTTCCATATCATTTGTGTGTGTGCAGGCTCAGCCTCCTCAGACACTGTGTGCTCTGACTGCAGTGATGGAACATTTTCAGATGGAACATTAACATCTTGTCTCCAACACACACAGTAAGTAAATCTTCACATCACACATGGAGACACATTGGATGTCTTTTTATTTCTGTACATCTTCATGTAAAACACGTCTCTGTTATTCCAGATGTGAATCAATAAACCTTCAGCTGATAACACCAGGAACTAACTCAACTGATACTGTATGTGGAGGGACCACCAACATCGCATGGTTGTTATTTTTAGTCTTTGTAGCAGCAGTAGTAGTACTAGTAGCAGTACTACAGCTACCACATCATAACATAAAGAAAATCTATTCAGCAGGTAGGTTTAATTTATATCAGGAAAATGTTCTTCTTTTCTATGTTTTGTCACATCTTTGATGGATGATAATGTTTTCTGCTGAGTCATGACAGTGCTGCTAATTATGTTTTTCACTGGTTTTGTTCAATTATAGTCAGAAACGGAAACGCAGACAACTCCAGAGAGGTATGTTTATTTCTCACTATTTGGTTATGTGCACTGTTACAGATCACAGCACTGAGTTTATCTAAGGAATTGTGTCATTTTTTATCTTTTTTAAAAAAAAATTCTTCTGAAAAAAAATCCTCAAGATATGCTAGAACCAGATCAAGAACCAGTGTCATTGTCAGAAGAGCTAAGACAGCCGTGTGTTCTTCAGTGAAATGTTTATTAACTGAGGATCGTCTGGCTGTGTGATGTCTCTACAAATGTTTCTGCTTTAAGTGAATGTGTTTCTCTCCTCAGGGTGAAGCTGAGCAACCAATCTAAACTGATGAAACCATTCTCTGTGGAGTACATTTAAATTTGGATGCTGTCAAATTATCTTTTCAGAGAAGAGAAAAGACAGATCAGTAGATCAACTTCAACAAAGATCAACAAAGTGTTTGTTGCGGCGATCTGCGTTGGAGGTGTGGCTGCGTGCATTCGTGCTGTGTCTGCGCAGTGACCGGCGTGCTGCTCTGCCACGCACATTAGCAGGTGAGCGGAAGTGGATTAATTAACAGCACATGTAAAACCGCACCATTTGGCGCGGTGAAACGCGACGAAGCACGGCAGAACAAAAGCTAAAGAAGCGCCTCAAAATGAAATCAGCGCATGGGAAAAGGACTAAAATCAAAAGGGCTACTGGTAAGCTCAGTTAAACTGTGTTTGAATAGAATGCTAAATGAAGAGTTTGGATAATGTTAGTTTAAAATGTAGTGAAATTTGCTTCATTAAAATACAAAGTAAAAATACTTAAGTTATGTATAAAAAAATATGGTTGTTTCTGTTAAAAACAGGGTTGTTAAAATCTGCATAAAAATCGATTTAAAATGCCTGATTGCATTTAAGTTAAAAATGAGTAATTGAAATTGTGGCAGAAATACATGTCTAAAACATCTGAAATCTGTTAAAATAATGTAGGTTGAAACATAAGGTAAAAACAGCTTAATTTAAAAGTAATTGATTATTATTCTGTTTTTTTCTTAATTTACACGGTGCTTATTTGGATGAATATTAAATGAGATAATGATTTGTGTTTAAGATATACTTACACTTACCTTTAACCAAATAAATGCACTGATCTGAAACGTATTTAAATGTACTTGGTTGGGTAATGCAGAGTTTTTATTTACATTTGTTTATTCTTGTGTTTGAAGGTGTTATGAACATTGCTTTATTTTCACTAGGAGTGAGACATCAACTGGAGATCTTTGTTCAGAGGCATGGCTGGTCGAAATTGGCTGAAGCTCCGGATTGGCTGTTCGGGGGGCTTGGCCAATTTAAATGGACAACCTGTCGGCACCTGAGATTTCCTCCGACTTCTGTTAGAGCTGTGGCGTGCGTGCTTTATTGTTCCTAGTAGTGCAACTATTGTGTGTTTTTGTGAATAGGTCCTGCATGGAGTTTTTTTTTTTCCCGTGCGGACATTTGTTTTTTGTTTGGAACTGTTTGGAAGCTGTTACGTCCCTAGGTGTGTCCAGGGGAAAGTCAGGGACAAACACAATACAACCACTGCTTGCGTCTTGAGGTAACAATTTTAACAATATTTATTGAAATACAAAAAAGCTGACTAAACAAAAATCTCCTCAAAACAATAACAGTGGGGAAGGTTTGGACCACGTGGTTGTACCAAATAAATGAAAGCAATAAAACAAAACTAGGCCTGGCTACAAGTCTGCCATATAGAAAGCAACAAACAAAAAGGGCCTAACTATCTTTTCTACAAAAGACGTTATCAAAACTCAAAACTACAAAGGTGGCACCAACCAATAATCCTAGTGTATTTAACAAAGGAGTCCTACGTGATGGGGTGTAAAGGGTACCCCGATCTTACCTCTGGTCCGCACCTTCCACCACAACTGAAATAAACCAAACAAAGTGGCCACACGTCCACACAAACCAACAAAAGCACAAGGAAGCCGGGCAACAACAACTGACGCAGTGAATCAGATGCAGGGGAAGTAGTGCCCGGGGAGCCTGTAGCTGGCTCCTTATAAGGTGAGTCCTGATGGTGGCAGTTTGGTGAACCGGCCAATCAGCAGACTCCAGACATCCCAGGTGGAATCACCTGTAATCAACTGAAAACACAGGGGAGGGGGAGAGAGAGAGAAAGAGAGAGAAAACAAGAAAAACGTGCTGCCCCCATCTGGCACGTAACAGAAGCAGTAAGGGTAAACCGCCATTTTATTTTGAATGTTTTCTCCTGTTTATGTTAAGGTAGGCAGCTAGGTGTAGCCAATGTCTTTTTGTTTTTATTTTTACTTAGGCCTTAGTTAAAGTTTGGGAATTTGCTAGCGGGGTTTTGTTTGTTGTTTTGGCCTTTTGGTTCACCCTGAAGACCAGCTTCATTTTCTGTCTTTTTGTGCATAAAATTGTTCACTTATTCACTTGTGTGCATGGTGAGCAATAAAAGGATCACCTTTGAGCACAATCATTCGTTGCCTGTTCGTTGTATGTTAGTCCCTTACACCCCTAGACTGGGACGTAACAGAAGGTTTTTCACCTTTACTGGTCATTAAACTGAAGACTGAGTGAAATCCTGAGTCTGTTGAAGTCCTTCCTTTTTCGAGTTTGGGAAGCCGTGATGCAGTGAACAAACTTCACAGTGAAAAACCGCTGAGTGACCAGCGACCATCAAAGACTCCATTTGCCACAACCGAGAGGGAGGACACTCCACCTGGGGGCCTGGAGGATAAAGCCTGCTGTCCGTCAGCCAAAGAAAACAAAAAGGCCGAGTTGAAGTTACTCGATGAACTGAAACTACAGAGGACCACAGTAAAGAGACTTTTCTCCCGTCTTGCCAATAGCATTACGAGGACCTACATGGAGATGTCTATGGAGGAGTTAAAGGAAAACTTCAAGAGGCTTACACTAGAGAGCTCCAGAGTCATGGAGGCTAATGATGAAATGGAGGCCACTTACATGGCAGAGTGCAATGCAATGACTGCAGAAGAGCTGAGCGACCTGCAGAAAACTGACATAGAGAAGACGGGGAAAGAGTGTGAGCAAAAGACTAAAGAAGTTAAACTCCTAATTCGAGAGACACTCTGGGCCACATATGGAGAAAAAGAACTGTCCCTGGCTCTACAAGTTGCAGAAGCTGAGTGCAAGAACGTCTCGTCCACTCAGCCAGACACAACTCTGGAGGCCTATGAGTTTATGCTGAACCACCTAGAGAAGTTGGTGCACAAGGCAAAAGAAGCGCACCAGAACTGGAACCACTGGGCTCCGCCTGCCGAGCAAAAAGACTTTGATTTCCGTGTCCGAGCGCTCAAGGTGCACCTTCCCAAGTTGGTGTCACAGAAGGCCACCCTCATCAAAGCAGCAAGTATAAAAACAGACACTGAACGAGAATCTATGTCAAACCGCAACTTGGCCCCAGTGGCAGCAATAAAGCTAAAAGCTACAGCCCTACCAAAGTTTGCCGGCAGCCAGCAAGACTACTACAGATAGAGGAAAGAATGGGAGGCTCTGCAAAAACAAGGTGAACCGACTGGTTCCAAAGAGGTGAAGAAATTTCAACTGCTTGATAGCCTCGACGAGAGGGTAGCCAGAGACCTACGGCTGTCAACATACAGCTCGTCAGACGAGATCTTCCGAGATCTTCCGAGTTCTGGAGAACCGGTTTGGGAACCAAGCCAACATCGCCCTAGAGATCGTTGAAGAGCTACAAGCAATTCCACCAGTCAAGAGTGGCCACCCAAGGAGAATCATAGAACTCATCCAAACTGTGGAAAAGGCCCTCTATGATTTAAATGAACTAAACAATGTGGATGCCATAAAGAACCCACTAGTAACTAAATCCATCGAAGGCAAGCTCCCAGAGACTCTAAAGAAAGACTGGCTCACCTATGCTGCTGACAAGGGAAATGCTGTTAACCACCAGAACCTCTTTGACAAGCTCATCACGTTCCTGAAGTCACAAGAATCAATATATGAACAACTAGATCAACTGAGAGACATCGTTGAACCCTCTAAGGAAAAGACCAAGTTTCTAAAGTATGCCAGAACAAAGACAACCAAGTCCAGCAGCGAAACGGTAGGCTGCATCATTTGCGGTGACCCGAAGCACAGAAAGAGACTGTATTTCTGCAGAAAGTTTAGGATCAACCTTAAGCCACTGGAGAAGAGGGATGCCTCGAAGTCCACAATGGCGACTACTGCAGAAAAACTACATACCTGTGCGGGAATTCATAGTGCAAAGACCAACACCACTATCTTCTCTGTCCAGTTGCCAGACCCCAGTCCCAAAGAACGGTCCGATCCAGTCCAGTGAGAGCTGAGGGAAAAAGATACACTGAAGCCCAAGAAGAGTTTCTCTCCAAACTGTCACCTGAGCTAGTGCAGCAGTGTCGACACGCCTTCTGCAACATCGCATCCAGAGCATACAACTCCACTGCAGCAGAGAGGGGCCTTCTAGAGGAAAATGGCTTAAAAGAGTACCCAGTGATCCTGATGCTCCTTAACGTGACTGCCAATGATGGACAAAGAGTTTGGACCCTCATTGATCTGGCATCAGACACGAACTATGTAACACATAGAGCTGCAAACAGCACCTCAGAAGTGAAGACGTGACATTGGTGGTTTTTGGCATTGGAGGGATGAAAGTGTCTGTCGCAACTAAGCGCTACCTCCTCCAAATACGTATCAACACTCTAAGAGGGACTCTGAAGTCACATCAACTGATCTGCTATGGACTTGATAAAATCGCAGAAGTTCACAGACACGTTCCAGCCATCAAATTACAGAAGATCTTCCCGGACGTTCCCCTCAAAGACCTCACAAGACCCAAATAAGTACAGCTTCTGATCAGCCACAAAGAAGGCCAGCTGGTACCCCAGAAAGTTCGTTCAGTCTGTGACCTGGTGCTCTGGGACGGCCCGCTTGGCAAGACCATCGGAGGCACGCACCCAGACCTCTTTGAAGAAGTCACTTTAATGGCACATACGTCAAAGACACACTTCGCAAGATCCATGAAAACTGCAGCAGTCAAGTACAGTGAACTCACCTGTAAAGATCCAGTCTCCTGCCAGTCTCCAGATCATCCCCACACCCAGTCCAATACAGCCACTTGCAGCAAAGAGTTTCTGAAGTGGTGGAAGTGGGAAAGCATTGGAGCCGCTTGTGAGCCGAGATGTGGAGGATTTCGCTGCGGGAATTGCCAGCCCGGGGGAAAAGAAATTGCACTGGCTGAGGTAAGAGAGATGGACATGGTGAAAAATGGCTTGTCGTATGTGAACGGAGACCACCACAGCCTTGAACCACACTGGCACGCTAAGTATCCATGGACAGAAGATCCAGCATCTTTACCCAACAACAGGAGAGCGGTTGAAGCCACATTCCACAGAACAGAGAAGCCGCTGGCAAAGGAACCAGAGTGGAAGACGGCCTACGCTTCACAAGTCCATGACATGATTAATCGTAAAGCTGCAGTGAAACTGTCCAAAGAAGTCCTGCAGAGCTGGACCAGGCCAGTGTGGTACATAAGTCACCTGACTGCACCAAACCCACACTCGGCCTCCACCCCAGTGGGGCTAGTATGGAACAGCAGCCAGAAGTACAGAGGCCTGAGCTTGAACGACCGACTGATCAAAGGTCCTGTCTTAAACCCAATCAGAGCTGTCCTGCTAAGGTTCCGAGCTGGTGTCTTTGCTGCTCTTGGTGACATCCGCAAGATGTACAACTCTGTCTGGTTGGAGGAGGAAGATGTCCACCTGCACAGGTTCCTGTGGCGTGACACTGAAAATGCTGAAATAGAAGATTTCGCCATAACAAGAGTCAACATCGGAGACAAACAAACAGAACTACTTCCAGAGACACTGCCGAGTTGAAGTCGAGAGGTGGTACCATCTTGTTGACAGTCAGACCGTCTTGGGCGCAGTACAGCGTGAGAGTTATGGCTATCAGACCTTCTTCGCAAACCGTGTTGGCGAGGTCCAGAGCAGCACCGACATCCGGGATTGGTGGTGGATTTCAGGGCCAGTAAATATTGCAGATATCATCACCAGAGGGGCCAGTCCTGATGGTTTAACTGAGGAATCCGAGTGGCAGTTGGGTCCGAAGTTTCTTCGACTTCCTGAGAATGAGTGGCCGAAAAAAATGGCCAAAGATGTTGCTGCACAAGCAAGGGAAAATATCACAAAAATTCAAAAGAAAACATTCGTAGCAGCACTCACCCAAAGTCACCAGAAAGCACAAGATCCAATTGCAGTCCAAGACAGACCCCAAGTTAAGAAAACCACCTGCAGTGGCAGCAGTCCTGAAGCTACTGGATGAAAGACACTCCAGCAATCTAAGACGGCTGGTCGGGACGATAGCATGGACTTGGAGGGCAGCAAAAAAGTTCTTGCATGTCAAGTTTGGAGATCAAGAAAAGTGGGAGGCAGTATCTTCATCTGGTACAATCACAATCACGAAAAGAGCTCTCCAAAGTCTTGGTAGAGGAGAAGGCCTTACCTTCAGTGAATTCCTGACAGTGCTCAAGCTAGCTGCCAACCTTGCTAACGAAAGACCTATTGATGCTAGAATCCAGAGCCGTGAAGACCGCATTCAACACATCACCCCAAATACCTTGCTGCTTGGTAGAGCTACACAGAGTGGGGACTTCAGGTCATTTGACTACACCACCTACCCCTTCAAAAGGCTGCAAGAAATACAAACTGAAGTTAGCTACTTTTGGAGGTCCTGGAGCCAACTTGCAGGTCCAAACCCGTTCGTCCGCAGCAAGTGGCATACTGCAGAAAGAAACGTTGCCATTGGAGACATTGTGTGGCTGTGCGACCAAAATGCGCTACGGGGGCAGTTCAAGCTAGCAAAAGTTGTCAGTGTGAATGCAGACTCCAAAGGCATCGTCCGGGATATCCATGTGAAAGTCTCGCCAAGTGGATGTATTCAGGTGAAGACTCCAGACGTCAAAGATTCCAGGTCCAAGGAGAGCGGTCTCCAGGGTACCATTCTGCATCGAGACGTCCGGCGTCTAGTTCTCCTCGTCCCAACGGAGGATCAAGTCAAGGGGGACCAGTTCGCCTGAAAGCTGCGATCTTTCCGAGCTACACCACGCAAAGATTGAGTGGGAGGTGTTGCGGCAATCTGCGTTGGAGGTGTGGCTGCGTGCATTTGTGCTGCGTCTGCGCAGTGACCGGTGTGCTGCTGCGTGCGCGTAGCAGCACCTTTACTGGTCATTACTGTGGCTCAGTAGGTAGAGCGGGTTCTCCACGAACCAGAGGGTTAGCGGTTCGATCCCCGGAATGTGCCACATGTCGAAGTGTCCTTGAGCAAGACACTGAACCCCCAGTTGCTCCCAGTGCGTGGCACTGGTGTGTGAATGTGTGTGTGCTTGTGTGAGCGAATGGGTAGATGTGTCTATGACTGTAAAGCGCTTTGAGTACCAATAGGTAGAAAAGCGCTATATAAAAGCAAGGCCATTTACCATTTACCATTAAACTGAAGACTGAGTGAAATCCTGAGTCTGTTGAAGTCCTTCCTTTTTCGAGTTTGGGAAGCCATGACGCAGTGAACAAACTTGACAGTGTTAGTAAACCTTTCCTGAAATATCATACTAGATATTTCAAAGCTGATAGTTTTTTATATTTTGCCAAAGTTTTAGACTGTCCTGATTGGACCTGTATGACTTGGTAAAAAAAGAAATTGTTGTAAGCTGTTCCTTACTGCAGTTTTAACTTTATTTACTTGAAGAAAGAAAAATGGTGACGTAGTGGTTAGCACTGATGCCTTACAGGAAAAAGGTTCAGCCCCTCTCTGTGTGGAGTTTACATGCCACTGTTACAGAAAGTGACTATGAATGAAAACTGTGCAAAAACAGTCAGAATTTCTTGAACTGCCAAAACATTTCATAGAACACTTGAAGATTACGTTTTATGACACATGAACTTTACAATGGCTATACATTATATAAGCTATAAAAGTAAACATGAAGCACTGGAATAACTGTCTGTGCTACACTATGATGTTTGTACAGATTAACAGTGTTTTCTGCTTCAGTTGAATGTGTCTAACGTGAACTGTTCACTGCAGTGTAAATGTGATTCAGAATCCAGTTCTTATATTAAGTAACAGATTCTGTTTTAAAAAAACAAACACATGTTCAGTGTTAAAATGTATCGTTCCCAACTTCAGCTTTAATATCTGAAGTAGACGTTACCTCAGAATATATTCAATAATATATTCAATTCGTTTCTGCTTTAGTTGAACACGTCAAACAAACGTGTGACCTGTTCACTGCAGAGTAAGTGTTATTCAGAATCCACTTATTATATAGTCTTTATATTAAGTAACAGATTCTGAAATGTGAGTATATGTATCGTTGCTAACTTCAGTTTTAACAGCTGAAGTAAACGTTACCTCAAAATATATTCACGAATGTTTCTACAGAGTAGTTTCTGCTTTAGTTGAACGCGTCTAACAAACGTGTGACCTGTTCACTGCAGAGTAAGTGTTATTCAGAATCCAGTTATTAAGTAACAGATTCTGATTAAAAAAAAAAAAACTAATGTTCAGTGTTGAATTTTGAGTATATGTATCTGAAGTAAACGTTACCTCAAAATATATTCAACACTGTAACACAGTTGATACATTTTAAAGCACAAAGTTAAAGCAATCTAAAATTCAATCTTTTTTAGGAATTGATTTTATTATTGCTGTTATTTTCTTGTGCTGCCATCATGTTTATGATTGTAGAGACTGGTGGCTGTGAATGGGTTTCTGTCTCTCTCTCTCACTATCTCTCTCACTCTCACTCTCTCTCTCACTCACTCACCATCGCTGGGTGCTGGTTTTGTTCATGTTTCTTGTTCTTTTAGCAGGTGGATTATTTCTTTATTATTTTAGTTTGGATTGTAGGTGACCAGTAGTCCTGTTTACGGTTTTTGTTCATGTGGTTTAGGTTTTTCTTTAAGCATTATAAGTTAGTTGGGATTAGGTCGGGGTCCTATGACCCTATGTGGACTGCCCTCGTATGCGATTTCCTCTTTGGTTTTTTGGCCGGCACCTACAGTCCTTTTTGATCCTTTGAGTTTGTTTTCCCCTGCTCTTTATTTTGAATTATAATAAAGCACACTTTGTTGTCTGTTGAGCCTTAGAGACTGTAACAGGCATACTATTTTGTGCACTGATGTACAATGACAATAAAGCATTTAATTCAATACAGGACACTGCCTCTGTGATTTTACAACCGTAGTTATAAACTATTTAATAACATTTGAAGATACTTCACAGTAACAAAATACCTTGAGGTCGGTGTCAGTCACAGCTGTACAGTCAGGAAACCACTTGTGTTACCATGACTATTAAATATTCAAAGTAGATATGGAGAATAAAAAAATAAAACCCATTATTCATACCTAACCTACAGGTTAGTGAGTGTGACGTGGTTCAGTAGAAGAAGTTAGAGAAGTTGAATATATAGGATTAAAGGAGTCCAGTCTGAGAGGAAAACCTTTAACCTTCTGGTTCAGGACTTGTGACCAACAGATCACATGACTTCAGAGAAATACAAGACAGCCTTTCACATTTTTTCTACTTTTCAGGATGTTTTTCTTGCTTTTTGGTTCCTACGTTGGTTGTCGTCAGTAATTCCACCATGAGTAGACACCTGTACTGATTCTGATTCATCTTCTAGGATTCAGCTTTTATATTTTAACCTGTTTAAACTCTAAACCAGGGATGTCAAACTCAATCAGAGAGGGGGCCAAAAATGAAGAACTGACTCCAAATCAGAATAAAAAGAAGTTAGAATAAAACCTGTGGTTGTGTTTCACTTTTCCTGGACAATCAGTCTGCCTAAAATATTATTCTACAGGCCAATACGAGTAGAATAGATTAGAAAAGAATAGAATGTCTTTATTACTTTAGTACAAGTACAATGAAATTAAAGTGACGTGGAAGTAGTGGAATAAATAAATAATAATAAAAAGTAAATGTAAAACACCTACCATGACATAACAATCCCATTCACACATAATAAGTCACTGTCACATGAAATGATTGCGCTTGTTTGTGTTGCACATTATTGTTATTATTCATTCACATCATTATTTCTTTCTTGTTTGAGTTGTCCAGTGTGATTATGACTCTAGCATAGAAGCCATTTCTCAGTCAGTACAACACAAGGACAGAGCTGTTGAAGGTACTAACGTATAAACGACAACTGCTAGAAAACAACTACGGCCTGTGGAAGAAGTTATCGAGAAGTTATCAGCTCTCAGACGAACATTGTTTTTAATTGATCTGTAACAAAATCAAAAGTGGATAAAAGATGGGTTTATAGGAATGAGGACCAGACACTGTGAATCTCTCTGATGCAATATGGAAATATATTTTTGTACATATTTTTTTCTGCCCTATTCTATTCTTATTCTATTTTTTTATTTTTTATTTTACTTTTTTGTATCTTCTGCATCTTGCACTGTTTCTTGCGCTGTAACGCCCTAATTTCCCCACAGGGATGAATAAAGTCTTATCTTTTTAATCACCTTAATGAATATTTTTTAAATGAAAGGAAATCTTTAGAAGCTGAGGAAAGTCAATTTAAAAGCACTGACTTTAAAACTCCAACTCTAAAAACACTTCACTGTAGATATTTATATCTGTTCAGGATTAAAAACATGAATATTGTGACAACGTGAAAGTGAAGCAGCTCACAGAGGAGATAAAGAGAAATGGAACTGATCACACATTAGTAATGAGGGACTTTAAAACAGGCAGGTAAATGTAAATATAAAGTAATTAATGTAAAAGTGAAAAAAGAGTAAAACTTAGTCTGACACACTGGATTAATCTTAAAGGATCTAATGATTCACATTCAACAAAGAATGTATTAAATGACTGAATGAATCAAACATTATAATACATCGTAATGTTTTTATTATGTCGTCAAATGATTTTATTATTTTTCTCTATTTAATCTCATGCTCCACACTCCAGTCCAGATGGTGGCGGTAAAGAAGCAGCAAGACGCAGTGATTATTTATTTATTTATTTATTTATTTATTTATTTATTTATTTATTTATTTATTTATTTATTAAGTTTCCAAACTATAATTATCTACACGATCGTTTTAGGGCCTATACGATATACGATAAGATATACTTTTTTAAAAAAGGCCATATGTACCATGTTTTTTATATTTTAATGTTATTTGTATCCCCACCCACACACATGAATGAACAGCTGATGTCTGCGTCGTGTACGGGTTTGCGCATCTACGGATACAAGTTTAATAAATGAACACTGAAATCAAGTGAACATGGATGCGGACTCGGAGGAAAAAGGTTACTAGAAGAAAAGACACGGACACCGGTAAGAAGACGCTTCATTTTCTCCTGAGTTCATTCTGCGAGGATTTAATTTGATCGTGAGAAGCGGACTGGGCGAGTTCTTATTGTTCCATGCACAAAGAACAGCTTTGATGTTACGCTTGGGTCAAAATACGATAAATAGAACGCGACAGATCGATATTTCTACGTTTCCCATCTGAGATACAGCCTGTCATTTACACTCTTACAGTTTTGCATCAGCGTTTAGCAACTAAAATCAGGACAAGAACGAACCGAGAGGACAAAGAGGACACATCTACATCTTCCTCTGAATATCATGAGAGGTTATTTGGTGATTCTGAATTGGCCGTATGCATAGTACATGTGAGTGTGTGAATGGTTGTCTAGTCCATGGTTTTCAAAGTGTGTGCCGCGGCCCCCTGGGGGGCCACCAATATGATTCTTTACATATTTTGTAGCGTTGTCTGTGGGTTTGCAAAGAGGGTCCACGGCCAGAAGCTAATGCTGTTTGGGGGCCTTGACATGGAAAAATTCAGGAACCCCTGGTCTAGACATGGTGGATGCATGATCACTTTAAATCTGAATGAATTTTCATGACCTTTAAGTGTTTTTGTGATTTGCCTTTTGGATTATTAATCAGTTAAAATCCAGTAATGAGGGACTTTAAAGTAACAGGAAATACTTTATTATCACAATGAAAGTTTTTGTTCAGAAACTACACTACAATTATTAAACTAAATCCCTCCCTTCATTACTCTTCTTCTTGTATTTTTTTCTTAAATAAAAGTTTCAAAGTACAGTAAATAAAAATTTTGAAGTAGCATTTATGTTTAGGAAGTACAATACAATATACATAATGTATTTACTTTTTTATATAGTTTCTCTTGTCTTACCTTATTCTATTTTTTGTATCTTTACTTTTACTTATAAAAGCTGTGAGTGTAGGGGAGGCAGCCAGAGGAGCTTCTTTCCACAGAGAACCTGTAATTAGACAGAATTGTTTGTGGTATTATTGATGACCAAGTGAGAGGGAGATTGTTAAGAAAAGCAGATCTGACCCTAGAAAAAGCCATTGATGTCTGTCGTGCAAGTGAAATTTTGCTGGTGCTCTGGGATCATTGCAGTGGGGTGGGGGTGTCTGTTGAAGCTGCTGCTGTTGAAAATAGGACCTTGAATTCACTGTTTGCTTGATGTCTCTACCGTCACATTTAATCTACCCATGTGGCTCCTAAGAGCGTTCACACAGTAACCAGCTCACCTACTGTTCAGTTTTTAATTTTTCTTACAGATGTTTCTGTTTTGGATGTTCCAGCGCATCTCATCCTGAAGCTCATCTCTGACGTCTTCGGTTTAAGAAAACGGTTCATCTGCCAAAAACTATGACTCCAAGAAGAACATCTTTGAGAACGTCAGCTTTGCTGGTAAAGTTCTTTACTGCAGCAAATCACAGGAAGTTTATATTTGACATAACTCACCAAGGGTAAGCCTTTAGCCCTCCTAAACTTCATCTACTAAGAGAGTGTCTGTGGAATCCATGCAGCTGTTGTGAGGGTTGTATTTCAAAATGCTGCTATTTTTAACTTTTTAAAATAAATGTAAAAATTCTTTCTATTAGTGGGATAGAAGCAGTGGGGTTGTTCTTGAAGTCCTGTTTACATCTCACATGCATCCAACAACTCAAAGTCAACTGTATGTTCTCTAGTTACCCTCTGATGAGATATGCTGTAGAGCAGAGTTCAACCAGTCTGTACATTCACTAACACTGTGTGTTATATAGAAACTCATCCACCATAACAGCACAGAATGAATCCTCTCTGCATTTACAGACCAATCTATTCTATAGTTTAACTTGTATTAGTGTTAAATAACACAAATATCAACAACTCTTATGTGACAGTGTTTGATCAATGACCTGTAACAGAAACTTTCATTATTATAGTAGAACTGGTTGTCAGGTGAGTGACAGGATATTTGTTCTTCTCTTTAATTTTTAAGAGATGATTGTTTTAAAGGCAGTGATTTAAACTGAAGTTGAACCGACAGCAGAATCAAGATGTTTATGTACGTTAACAATTGTGTTAAGTAGAGACTGTCAGAGGGGAGAGATGGACGGATCAAAGAAACATGAGAGATGACCGTTTTTATGACTTTTTTTTTAACTTCTCTTCACAGATAATTGTGATGAAAGTCTTGTGCTGTCAAACCCTCACATGTCATCCAGAGGAGTATCAGATAGAGAATAGATGCTGCCTGATGTGTCTACCTGGTAAGATCCAACTGAATACTAAAGGTTCCTCGTCCTTTCCTGCTGTTAAATGTATGATCACAAATGAAAACTGTTGGTGAACAATAAAAATAGATTCATATTTATATGAATATAAGGGAATATATTTATATATTATTTGCCATCATCTGATCATATTTATCCCACTGTTCTGGCTTTTGTTCTTTTTATTTAGACATAGTACTGTCAGGGAGACTTCAACATCATAAAGTAATCTTAGTGTGGTATTGGTGAATGTTTAGTCAGTCCACAAACTCCTTTTAGTGATTTGACTGTTCTTGACTTTACTGTATAACCAAGATATGTATGTACACTATATTACCAAAAGTATTCGCTCACCCATTCAAATGATCAGAATCAGGTGTTCTAATCACTTGGCCTGGCCCCAGGTGTATAAATTCAAGCACTCAGGCATGCAGACTGTGAAACATTTCTGTAAAGTACAGTCAGGAAACCACTTGTGTTACCATGACTATTAAATATTCAATATACATATGGAGAATAAAAAAATAAAATCCATTGTTCATACCTACAGGTTAGTGAGTTTGATGTGGTTGAGTAGAACAGTAGAAGTTAGAGAAGTTGAATATATAAGATTAAAACACAAACATAGCGGGGTCCAGTCTGAGAGGAAAACCTTTAACCTTCTGGTTCAGGACTTGTGACCAACAGATCACATGACTTGAGAGAAATACAAGACAGCCTTTCACTTATTTTTTTCTACTTTTCAGGATGTTTTTCTTGTTGGTTGGTTCCTACGTTGGTTGTTGTCAGTAATTCCATCATGAGTAGACACTTGTTCTGATTCTGACTCATCTTCTAGGATTCAGCTTTTATATTTTAACCTGTTTAAACTCTAAAGCAGGGATGTCAAACTCAATCAGAGAGGGGGCCAAAAATGAAGAACTGACTCCAAATCAGAGGCCAACCTGAATAAAAAGAAGTTAGAATAAAACCTGTGGTTGTGTTTCACTTTTCCTGGACAATCAGTCTGCCTAAAATATTATTCTACAGGCCAATACGAGTAGAATAGATTAGAAAAGAATAGAATGTCTTTATTACTTTAGTACAAGTACAATGAAATTAAAGTGACATGGAAGTAGTGGAATAAATAAATAATAATAAAAAGTAAATGTAAAACACCTACCATGACATAACAATCCCATTCACACATAATAAGTCACTGTCACATGAAATGATTGCGCTTGTTTGTGTTGCACATTATTGTTATTATTCATTCACATCATTATTTCTTTCTTGTTTGAGTTGTCCAGTGTGATTATGACTCTAGCATAGAAGCCATTTCTCAGTCAGTACAACACAAGGACAGAGCTGTTGAAGGTACTAACGTATAAACGACAACTGCTAGAAAACAACTACGGCCTGTGGAAGAAGTTATCAAGAAGTTATCAGCTCTCAGACGAACATTGTTTTTAATTGATCTGTAACAAAATCAAAAGTGGATAAAAGATGGGTTTATAGGAATGAGGACCAGACACTGTGAATCTCTCTGATGCAATATGGAAATATATTTTTGTACATATTTTTTTCTGCCCATTTCTATTCTTATTCTATTTTTTTATTTTTTTTATTTTACTTTTTTGTATCTTCTGCATCTTGCACTGTTTCTTGCGCTGTAACGCCCTAATTTCCCCACAGGGATGAATAAAGTCTTATCTTTTTAATCACCTTAATGAATATTTTTTAAATGAAAGGAAATCTTTAGAAGCTGAGGAAAGTCAATTTAAAAGCACTGACTTTAAAACTCCAACTCTAAAAACACTTCACTGTAGATATTTATATCTGTTCAGGATTAAAAACATGAATATTGTGACAACGTGAAAGTGAAGCAGCTCACAGAGGAGATAAAGAGAAATGGAACTGATCTCACATTAGTAATGAGGGACTTTAAAACAGGCAGGTAAATGTAAATATAAAGTAATTAATGTAAAAGTGAAGAAGAGTAAAACGTCTGACACGCTGGATTAATCTTAAAGGACATAATGATTCACGTTCAACAAAGAATGGATTAAATGACTGAATGAATCAAACATTATAATACATCGTAATATTTTTATTAGCCTATGTAGTCAAATGATTTTATTATTTTTCTCTATTTAATCTCGTGCTCCACACTCCAGTCCAGATGGTGGCGGTAAAAAAGCATCAAGACGCAGTGATTTATTTATTTATTTTATTTATTTATTTATTAAGTTTCCAAACTATGATTGTCTACACGATAGTTTTAGGGCCTATACGATATACGATAAGATATACTTTAAAAAAAAAAGGCCAAATGTACCATGGTTTTTACATTTTATCAGATTTTTTTTTCTCCACCCACACACTGATGTCTGCGTCGTGAGCGGATTAGCGCATCTCCATTGGTACCGTTACAAACTTAATAAATGAACACTGAAATCAAGTGAACATGGATGCGGACTCGGAGGAAAAAGATCACTAAAAGAAAAGACACGGGCACTGGTAAGAAAAATAGTTCAATTTCTCCTTTTGAGGTCATTCTGAGAGCATTTAATTTGATCGTGAGAACCGGACTGGGCGAGTTCTTATTGTTCCATGCACAAAGAACAGCTTTGATGTTACATTTGGGTCAAAGTACGATAAATAGAACGCGACAGTTCGATATCTCTACATTTCCTATCTGAGATACAGCCTGTCATTTACACTCTTACAGATTTGCATCAGCGTTTAACGGCTAAAATCAGGACAAGAACGAACCGAGAGGACAAAGAGGACACATGCACATCTTTCTCCGAATATCATGAAAGGTTATTTGGTGATTAGAAATTGGCCGTATGTATACATGTGAGTGTGATTGGTTGTCTAGACCATGGTTTTCAAAGTGGGGGTCGCGGCCCCCTGGGCAGCCACCAGTTTCTTTACATATTTTGTAGCATTGTCTGTGGGTTTGCAAAAGGGGTCAGAAGCTAATGCTGTTTGGGGGCCTTGACATGGAACATGTAGGAAGCCCTGGTCTAGACATGGTGGATGCATGATCACTTTAAATCTGAATGAATTTTCATGACCTTTAAGTGTTTTTGTGATTTGGCTTTTGGATTATTAATCAGTTTAAATCCAGTAATGAGGGACTTTAAAGTAACAGGAAATACTTTATTATCACAATAAAAGTTTTTGTTCAGAAACTACACTACAATTATTAAACTAAATCCCTCCCTTCATTACACTCCTTCTTGTATTTTTTTCTTAAATAAAAGTTTCAAAGTACAGTTTTTTTAAAGTAGCATTTATGTTTAGGAAGTACAATACAATAAACATAACATATTTACTTTTTTATATAGTTTCTCTTGTCTTACTATTTTTTGTTTCTTTACATCTTTACTTATAATTAAAGAAACCTTTTTGACTTTTTACCAGTCTCTCAAAGGTGTTTTTCCATCATTTCAGCGTTTTTTGCTCCACTGTACTGCCAATGGACAGCAGAAAAATCTGAGAAGGTGCAGTGTTTCGTCACGTCGTAGGCGAGGAGGGAATTACAGTATGCAGTACGTTTGTCTTTGCTGACGCAGAGAAAGACAAAATAGCCTTGCTGAAGAAGAAGTTTCAGTACTAAAGCTGATTCTGATTCTGATTCTACTGATTCTACTAGGAAAAACCTTATATACGGCACATATTCTTCACACATAGGAGCCTAGGAGCAGTCGGAGTCCATTGATGCGTATGTAACGGATTTAAAAAAATAAGGCCAGGGACTGCATGACTCCCTGGTACGTGACAGAATTGTTTGTGATATGATTGATGACCAAGTGAGAGGGAGACTATTAAGAGAAGCAGATCTGACCCTAGAAAAAGCCATTGATATCTATTGTGCAAGTGAAATAACAACCAGCCAAGTCAAAGCACTGACAGAAGAAGTAGAAATGAACCATGACTAGCCGTTCCGAGCCTAGCTGACTCACACACAACACACAAAGAGACAGTTTGTCACACTGAAACAAACCTTCACTGTGAGTATACTGAGGATGAATCTAGTGAAATAGAAGATTTTTTATTGTTTGAACACAACAAAGAGCATGATTATATGGCGAAATGCTAAACCTGAGCAATGCTGACATAATGTTAAGCTCAGAAGGACAGAAACCTCACATTGCTTTGGGAAAAAACAGCCGGCAGGAGCATGACTCAGGAGCATGCAGAACAGTGCTAAAATCACGTGAAATCACAGATAACATGCGCATTCATAAAATACTAAGAAAAACACCAAGAAGCAGAAAACTAGAATGAGAAAACTCAAAATCACTCACAATTAGGAAAACTAGGGATGCTCGATATTGGCTTTCTTGCCGATATCCGATATTCCGATATTGTCCAACTCTTAATTTCCGATACTGATATATGCAGCCTATTAACACCAAAATTGTTAGGTAACAACATAACATATCACCTATTATGGAATTAACACATTATGCCTAACTTTATTGCCATGTCCCACTGGATGCAAACGGAAATGCAACATGGCTTTTCAAATGTAAACACTGTCTGTGCAAAATAAGTTACTGAAAAAAGTGCCGTTCACTTATTTTTTACAACACTACAGACAATATCAAAACAAGGAAGACAAATGTAGCGTATAACTCTGCATGATTCTTCTTGAGGTGGGTGATCAAATTTGATGTATTAAAGGAAGACGCCTTGTTTCCTCCTCTCATAACCACCTTTGTTTTGCAGTCATTGCAAATCACAAATGTACTGTTAGTAGGTGACACTTGGAAATACTTCCAAACCACAGACATCTCATACACCGGGCGAGCTAGCTTGTTAGCCACGGTTAGCAACCTACGAGACTAGCGTGTTGTTGTTGTTATACGTCATCAAGCACGCGCCTGTTAACATCCCATGCTGCGTTCATGCAGACTCGGAAATGCTGAAGCCTACAGAACAAACATCGGTTATAAAACCCTGATACCGATAATTCCCGATATTACATTTTTAACTGGGTTGCTCACAGCAAGAAGGTCACCGGTTCGAATCCATCCTTTCTGTGTGGAGTTTGCATGTTCTCCCTGTGTCTCCGGCTTCCTCCCACCATCCGCCACCACCCGTGTGAGTGTGAATGGTTTTCTGTCTCTGTGTTGGCCCTGCGATGGACTGGCGACCTGTCAGCCTCTCACCCGATGACAGCTGGGATAGGCTCCAGCAGACCCCGATGACCCCTAACAGGACTAAACGGGTATAGAAAATGACTGACTGACTGACATTTTTAACTCAGTATCGGCAGACCGATATTATCGGACAAAACACATAATCTAAGGTAAGAATACCAAAGTGTCAAACAATCAAGGGAAATAACTAACAATAACGTTAATAACGAAATAACGTTAACAATGACCTTGCAGGATAAGGCCTGACGTGAGACAGGATGAACTGGCGAAGGATTAAGGGAGACACAGGCAATATGTTCACAGTGGGGAAAAGAGAGGCAGGTGGAAACAATCAGAACATACAGGAAGGAAAACACAAATCAAAGCAGAAATAACAGAATAAAAAGGCAAAACAAGAGAAGCTTAACCTCTTCAGTATGATAAGCTGTGAGTGTAGGGGAGGCAGCCTGAGGAGCTTCTCTCCAGAAAGAACCTGTAATGAGACTCTGTGAATCACTGGCTATCATCTGAGAAGCTCTGGATGTAGCAGCCGTTTGATTTAAATTGTAAGTCGGAAGTTAATGAAGAAAGAACTGTCCTTTGTGGAGTATCTGAGCACCTCATCAGACACACTGCTGTGAAGCCTCATATGGTCTGATTGGGAGGTAATTAATAGGGCTGTCCGATAATATCGGTCCGCAGATAATATCGGTCCGCAGATATTATCAGCCGATATTGAGTTAAAAATGTAATATCGGGAATTATCGTATCGGGTTTTTACAACGATGTCTGTTCTGTAGGCTTCAGCATTTCCGAGTCTGCATGAACGCAGCATGGGACGTTAACAGGCGCGTGCTTGATGAGGTATAACAACAACAACACGCTAGTCTCGTAGGTTGCTAACCGTGGCTAACAAGCTAGCTCGCCCCGTGTATGAGATGTCTGGTTTGGAAGTATTTCCAAGTGTCACCCACAGCAAATTAAATGTCAAATTTGCGATTTGCAATGACTGCAAAGCAAAGGTGGTTAAGAGGCGTCTTCCTTTAATACATCAAATTTGATCACCCACCTCAAGAAGAATCATGTGGAGTTATACGCTACATTTGTCTTCCTTGTTTTGATATTGTCTGTAGTTTTGTTTGAGGCAAAAATTTCTCTCTAAAAACACAAAAAAATAAATGAAAGGCACTTTTTTGGTAACTTATTTTGTTTGCATCCAGTGGGACATCGCAATAAAATCAGGCATAATGTGTTTATTCCATAATAGGTGATATGTTATGTTGTTACCTAACAATTTTGGTGTAAAAAGACTGCATACATCGGTACTGGGTGATATCGGTATTGGAAATTAAGAGTTGGACAATATCGGAATATCAGATATCGGGGAAAAAAGCCAATATCGAGCATCCCTAGTAATTAATCATGCATGCAGTCAGCTGACTGTTTCCCCGGCTCTTCCTTCCCCTAGAGCAGTGGTGTTATATCGTGTTAAAGGCACAAAGTCAAAGAACGTGACTCTTACAGTTCCTCTGGGCTCCTCAAGGTGCAAGAGGGATCGGAGCAGCATGTCGATGACAGCGTCCTTGACTCTGTTACACGCCTAACCTGTTCTTTTATTTATTATGCACACCGATCAGACATAACATTATAACTTAATATTGTGTAGGTCTCCCTTGTGCCTACAAAACAGCTGTGACTCGTCAGAGAATCGACATTGACCTTCTGAGGATGTCCTGCGGTGTCCGATAACAGGATGTTGTTACTGAGGGGACTTTGGGTCCAATGACTCTGACTTTATTCATCCACAAGGCAAATTGCTTGGTCACAGCTGCTTAGTTAGCACATGAACAAATATATGTCATCTGTTACTGGAAGTGGGAGCAGAGCTGGATCAATCTGTTCCGAGAATGAGCTCCACTGTTCCTCCCTAGTCTGGTGTCATGTGTGTGGCGGATTGGCTATGATAGAGAGCAGTGTGTCCACTGTCCTGCTGTCTTTCACTGCAACAAAAGTCTCTAACTCTCTACCAATCACATGTCCATCCTTCTGGATAAATTGGACTGCTTTTTGCTGGTGCTATTGGGGTGGGGGTGACATCCACACCAATGAATGAATGTGTAGGAACCTCAGGTCCTCTCAATTCTCCCCCTCTTTGGAATGTGAATTTATGGAGTTGTTTTGCAGAAGAACTTTCCTAACAGATCAACCTTTTACACCCATAGCTATAAATGTGCCATGTCCAGATGCTGGACAGACCCACGCTAATGGCTTCTGTGGAATTTCCCCACTCTGGTGTCTGGACTAATTAGTTCTGAATCGAAAGAACATTAATGCGATATCGAAACTACGAAGACTGATTTGAATGACTTTCAGTTCATGTGGACAAAGTCTAGAAGACTTGATATTATTTTATTATGTTTATTATCATGTTTTAAGCTTGTGATGTACTAATCCTTCCTTTTCAGAGACACACACATGCAAATATACCAAACACCTTCTTGCTCCCCTCTCCAAGAGTGACCAAGGAAGTGGAACTGATAAGGGGTCGTAAATAACCGTCCTCCCAGAACCAGACTCTCGTCTGTTTTTCTCCTCTCTAAAAAGAGCCTATGTTTAATAATATGACTATCGAAATTGCAATAACCTGGTAAGTTATATATTGTTGTTCAGGAAGTGCTAACGATCACAATGAGACTATTTTTGATCCTTGTGCGATAAAGTTAGCCCAAATTCATAGAATTTGTCATAGGAAAGAAGTATCAACATTGCCATCAAGTGGTTATCTTTTAAAAGTATTTTTCCCTCTCTTTTAATCATCATTGAAGTTAAAGAATGTAGAACTTTAGATATGTTCTTATACTAGTAGCTATTGTGAAATCATCACTACGGGAATTGTTATTTTAGAAATACAATCTTTTAGTATTAGCAAATTGTCACTACAAAGAGAACATGAGTTTATTCATTTATTGATGCTTTTGAATTATTTTGATTTCGCCTTTCATATACGTCATCTTGTTATTTTGTAATGTTGAGTGTTGTCACATACGAAAACATTGCTAACGAGCCATGATGAGTGATGGAATGGTTACATTTAATAATATAAAATAGGTTAAGAAGATCAGGCAATAAGATCTCAAGACAAAGGAGTGGGCGTTCTCTTCACTTTCCGCGCGAAGAGTTTGGAAACCCGACCTAAACACGCCCTGAATAATTAACTGATAAAACCAGAGAGACACTCTCTTTTCTCCGGACTTTAGGACTTTTAGGACTTTTGCACTTTTTACTTTACTTTTACCTCCTTTGCACTTTCTTTTGTACTTTAACTTTCTAGTACATTCTAGTTTTAATTTCCATTTTCCGTTTACGTATTTACGTTTAAACTTAGTAACTTTGTTTTAAGAACAACTTGAATATTTCAAGCTCTGTTTGTTTCTCGTCAGATGTTTTTCCCTGACGTACGATTTTTATAGTGACTTAAATATTTTTCTAGCTTTATTAATTTTTATACTCTACCAACCGAAGTACTAACCATCATCGTTCATAAGTTAGCCAGCGTAGACAGCTGGGATATCAGAGAAAGACCCAATCTCTTCGACGGATCAAGAAACCAAGAAGCTGTTGCCATAGCAACGATATCAAGAAGACGTGACGAGCCGGATTCTTTCTTCAAACACAAAGACATTGCCAAGGGTCGTCTACTGCCTTTGACTGAACACCTACAACGCTCTCAAGTGAACCGGGTGTTGGAGTTGCAAACCAAGCAACGAGTCCTATCTACCGGTCCAAGAGAGGCCGCATCAGCTGTGCCGTTACCGTCACCGTCACCAACTCACACCGACGCTCCGTCACACCGACGCCGAGAAGACTCTACGGAAAAGTAGGCTGAATCGTTCCTACCGCTTAAGACAAAGAGTTGGTGTCACTACTTTGAAACCTCCTACTAATATCTTTTAGAGAAGATTGATTAGATTAGATATCATTCCTTTTAGATTAAACCTTAAAACATCTCCATCTCTTACCATTGCTCCAGAAATTCATAACTCCATACCTTATCATATTTGTTTTATTTTATTGTCCATGCATATATTCTATTAGTCCCTCATTTACTCATAGTTGTCACTTTATTAAATAAATACTCATTCACACTTAAGAAGTTGTTTGTGGTGTTGTTTACAGCAGAGAATGACTGGTAAAATTTGTAGTAAAGGATTCATCCTTCAGATATGCAAATTATTTAACTGGGACTGATAAACTGATTTAAACCGTGTTCTTCCTACGATAACAGGAGGTGGTGCCCTAACGAGACAATTTAGTAGTGTAGACTTCCCTACATATTTTGGTGCCCCGTGTGAGGCTACGTATACCTGATTTCTCTGCAGTAATTTCATTACAGACAAAACTTAACTGTGATAGTTAAGAGTTAATGCCGTTATTATGTCCGCTGAGTGATCCAACATCGCTGCTTGTTTGCTGTGCTTCGGTTGTGTATGAACTTCTTTATTGAGTCACTACCTTACTTTAAATGTGTAAAAGAAACCTTGCAATGATCAAATTGAACAATATTTAATGAAACAACGTCGCCGTACGTTGGATGTCTGAGTTGAGTCGCTGCGAGATTCCAGGACTCTGAACTGTTTGCATGATAGAGTGTTGTAAGCACGCTCTCTTTAAAAGGCCTGTTGGTGGGTTACCAGTTGTTGCGAAGTTCCAAAACTGATTAACGTCACCCTGAATATTAGTCCACTTTGCTGCGAGATTCCAGAAAGTTTGACGTATTCAGACCCTCTTGTGTTTTCTGGTTAGATTAGCTACCTAACCCAAAACAGCTGTTTTAAAGACAGTGAAAGAGGCTATATTTCCCCCTCTTAAGTGATGAGACGGGTTGTTGCTGTGGTAACGTAATTCTTACCACACGCGTATTTGTGAAAAGAACTAATTGTGCTTGTGAGCGAGCTGAATTAACCCTGTGCTGGTTGTCTGTCCAGGTGAGCTGGAAAATTATTGTGTTGAAACTTTAAAGAAGGCCTCCGTGCCCTGAAGTTCTGTTGTGTGAAAAGTAATTTTCTCGCTGCTGAGAAATTAACCCTGTCGTGCCCAAATTGACACTGAGTCGGATTTTGTTTGAACAGAGCGGTCTATCAGTGGGCGGAGCTAGAAACGCCCCCTCTTGACGCATAAGACGTAACCTCCCTACATTTGTAGACGTAACTTCCCTACATCTGTAGAGTAAAATAAACGACACCTCCTCTGGTGGTTGATTTGACTAATTGCATTTGACTTGCAAACATTAAAGGTCTGAGCTTGTATAGACAGAGCCTAAAGTAACTCACTCTATCACTATTGAACTAGTGGTTTTGTTAAATAAATAAATAAATAATTAAGTAAATAAAACTAAACTTCTTTGAGATATACTATTAATCCAATTTACTAAACTAAGTCTGTTTAATTACATGTTTGAAGATATAAATTATCAATGTTATTTGGAAATTGCTAAACCCTAAACACATTATATTTCTGTGTTTACAGATTCTCTTAAAGGTAAAGTCACTGTGTGTCAACATAAAAGGCTATTGAAATTTAATTTGAAATTATATCCAGCTTTAATTACTTAATCTATTCTATCATAAAAATGATTAATCAAAAATGTAAACTATTCTAATTTTTCTAAAATTATTCATTCAAGTTCTTTTTAATTTTTCCACGTTCTCTGACCTACAACTACATTAGGTTAGAAGATTTTTAACGAATCATGGAGTACCCAACTGGATCCTTTCCCTCCAGTTTAGGAAATCCCTCCAAGAGCCTAGACTCAGCATTGATCGATCTGACTAGCAAATTGATGCCTGGATATGTAAATCAGATCCAGGAAACAAATCCCTCGGATCTAGAAGAAATAATGTCTGTGCTTGTGTGCCAAGCTTTAACTGAAAACCTTAAAGATAAAGATCTAACTAAAATGTTAGGAAGCATGGCTGTTGTCTTAGCAGCTCAACTCAAACAGTCAACAAAGTTGTTAGAGCAAAGCCTAACTAAAATAACTGCCCAGCGACAATATAATAAAGCCCTCAAAAGACAACTTGATGAAACTAAACATTCTTTAACTGCCGCACAGGAACGCAATAATGACTTAGAGTCTCAATGTAACACAAAAAGGGGGGTAGATAATAAATCGTCGGACGACGAAGGTACAGAGTTTAAAAGTAGGAATACTAAACTCAAACAAATCCTCCAAAACCGCGAGCAGGAGCTAGCAGAAACAAAAGATCAGCTACAAGAGTTGAACGAACTTCTCAACCATTCTGATCATTGTCTTAAAGACGCACGAAAGGAAATAAAAGACCTAAAAATGAAGCTCAAAGTCCACGAACGAGCTAGAGAATTTGAGAAAAATCGCTTCCTCCACTTGAAACATGAACTAGAAGAAGTCCGGGATCATGCTAGAGAATCCCGACAGCAACAACAAAGGACGGAAGACCGTCCCTCTCCTCATCCTCCGTCGCCCCCAGCTCTCAACCTTCACACTAAGGTTGGCGCAACTATACCTGACCGGGTTAGGGAAAACTTGTCCCCTAAACCTCATTCATCTTCGGACGCTTATCATTCACAGGGTCCTTCCGACAGAGACCTGGATAAGATCGCCCGCAACATCACCCGCTTTGAGCCCAAAGCCGGTGAAACTCATGACACTGATGCTTACCTCAAAGATATAGAGTTCTACTTGAGGAAATTTCCAAATGCTACAGTTGATGACAGGATCTACCTAATCAAGGTAACCTCAAGTCATCGAGTTAGCAGATTTATCGAACGACAACCTCCCCATATCAAGGAGAGATATGGAAGCCTCTGCGAGGCACTAAAAGAAGAATTCTCTGGCTACACGCCACAGACAGGTCTTGCAGCTGCTTTAGCTGTCAAACAAGGAAGACAAGAATCTCCCCAACAATACTACGAGCGGCTCCACGAAGCCTATTTTGGTTCCAGAAATGATATACAGATGGAAGAAGAAATGCACTTCAAATCTCTGTTTGTGCAAAACCTCCATCCCTCAACGAGCCATCACCTCGGAGTTATGGCATGTCCAAAAACCCTCACTAGTCGCCACCTGCGTGAACTAGCCATGAAAGGGTTTGCAAAACATAAAGAAACCATGGGCAAACCATCGGAACCCCACATCCTGAGTATCAACACCAGGCCATATCGTTCCTTTCAACAAAAGAAGCAAAATCGCTGGCATTCACAGTCACCCTGGTCTGACATAGGCCAGAACCAACTATGCTTTGAGAGAAATCAGAAGCCTCCTGATTTCCGCCGAGACAGGCCCCCACCTAACCAGTGGAAGGACCGCCAACCTTGTGCTAATAGAGGACATAATGAACGTGGTTTTCAAAACATTCCCTTTAGGGAAGCAACAGATCAGAACAGGCGAACTAGCCAACAAAAGAGAAACAGCAATGACGGTAAGTATAAGCAATCCGGTCTGACCAAGAAAGATCTTGAAGCCATCAGGCAAATGATTGAAAACATATTCAACAAAGAAAAGAAACTCGATGTCTTATCTGTAGCTTCAGCAAATCGAAAACCTTCTCCTCAGAAGAATCCAGACGACCAATCAAAGGTCATTGTGAAAGAAGTCTACTTGGGCCCCAAAGAAACTGAGCATGTGCTGCCTCAGAGTCAAGCCCCAACACGCTCAATCACTGCGCGTGAACAATCAGACGCAGGGAGAAGAGAGAAAATAACTCCTCCTAGTGCAGTTCTGGTAGTCCAGTCGGACCCAAAAGAAGAACCATTCAAAGAGGACTCTTTGATCAGTAAAGGTGAGCCACCTCTTCAACAGTTCTTGTGCCACCTCACAGAAAAAGGAATCGCTCGAAAATTCTACTTGCCTACTACACTTGAAAACGAGCTTGAACACGAAGCACTCCTTGACACTGGTGCAGATATCACTTTGATGTCATCATCACTTTTCTACAAGTTGCAAATGGTAACACACCAATCCAAGAAGAACTTGAAAGTACAGAGATGCTCTCTTGACGCTCAACCATATTCTTCTACAAGCACTGTCTTGAAGGCCATGGCAGTGATTCACTTCACTATTGGCCCAATGAGTCTTGTCCACCCCGTGTATGTGTCTCCCCTTGACACCATTCCTCTTCTAATCGGTAAAGACCTCCTTAACCGATTTGAACCATTGATTGACTTCAAGCGTTTGAAGATCTGGGCACAGGTCCGTCGACCTCTGCCTATTTCTCTTTCTCCCTTCACTGCAGCTCAGTGCTACACCCTTGAAACAAGGACCATGACAAGTGACAACCTACCTGACGAAATACAACCGACCAAGGTTGATGAAGTGTCAGAAGAAACGAACAACAAACGCCACCTGCACATACCTGCTAGAACGAAGGACGTGTCTATACACAGAAGACCGTTCAAAAACAAAGAGCTCAATGACCTGCCAGATACTTTGGTCAAAACAGGTCCCCTTGAAGGGACACCCTGCATACTTGACACTAGATGTTTTACCCACCCTCCCACACCAGTTGTCTGTGCTCCACGAATCGCCAAGGGCCTTCATGTCCATGTCTCCGACGCACTCACTTCTCCTGAGTTCGTGGTGCCTCAGAGCCACAGGGGGGTAATGCCAATGCATGCCCTTGACTCTCCATGCGCAGGCCACAAAAGAATCAGAGCAAGCCCACACAAAGTGACAAGGTTCTCACTTTTTGAAATGACAACTGATAGACAGATGATGCTTCCACAGCACCTGTTCTACCAGCCTGACAAAGCCAACATTGCAACGGCATATACAATCCACCAGTATATGACCAACCTAAATGCTTCCCATAACAAATTACAAGTGGGGGACCAAATCTTTTCCACTGTGTACCGAAACAAGGTTAGCAAAGTTAAAAATAGAGCCAACCTTCAAATGGGTTAATCACAACCAGATTAAACCACACAAAAACCTTATGAGACTTTTCGGGGACTCCAACGTCCAAATTAGGTCATAAACTATAAGAAACGTTTAGACAGTTATGTAGGAAAAACGCTCCTACCACTACTGATCTGACCAGCTGGACTGGTAAGAAATTGAACAAGGAAATTATAGAACTTACTGAAGTACATGACTCACATGTCGCTGTGGTTACAGAAGTTCACTGTCACACAATCAAAACTGAATGGTATGTTGAGAGACCTAAATGATCCATTGGAATTATGTCTGATTGCAGACATAAGAGCACATATGAACAGACAACGAAACGAGTTGAATACTGTAATACAATCATTGAAGAGCACCATTCTGGTGGTTAATACTCATAGTGAAATCTTGAACAAGATTATCCATGCGATAGTCTCTCTCTCTTTTCTCAATAGTGTCTGTTGACTATGCTCATACACAACTGGTTAGCATGCTAATGACAGATATGTTGCGAGAGATCCTCAATGGACAGCCTAGCCATTGATACGATTTCCCCATATCTTATTCCTCTATCCCTAGTGCCAAAAATATTATTCCTTGGTATCCTAGAGCTAGCATCCTAGATGACCAAGTGATTCCGAAATCCAGTTAGAACTAGTGACCTTACGCTAGAACCCTTTTCACTGTTATTTTCCCAAAAAAATTTTTTTTTACAAACACCAACTCTAGTCTTAAAGGCGGTTATCAAGTCAACAACGTCGAGGACAACAGGTTCCATTTTGTCGATCCGAAAGATCCCCTTGGACAGTGATCATTCGAATCGAGTGGGGGATATGTAGGAACCTCAGGTCCTCTCAATTCTCCCCCTCTTTGGAATGTGAATTTACGGAGTTGTTTTGCAGAAGAACTTTCCTAACAGATCAACCTTTTACACCCATAGCTATAAATGTGCCATGTCCAGATGCTGGACAGACCCACGCTAATGGAACTCCCTAAACCTGAGGACGTCACCTAAGCCAAAATAGACAGATTTACACTTCTGTGGAATTTCCCCACTCTGGTGTCTGGACTAATTAGTTCTGAATCGAAAGAACATTAATGCGATATCGAAACTACGAAGACTGATTTGAATGACTTTCAGTTCATGTGGACAAAGTCTAGAAGACTTAATGTTATTTTATTATGTTTATTATCATGTTTTAAGCTTGTGATGTACTAATCCTTCCTTTTCAGAGACACACACATGCAAATATACCAAACACCTTCTTGCTCCCCTCTCCAAGAGTGACCAAGGAAGTGGAACTGATAAGGGGTCGTAAATAACCGTCCTCCCAGAACCAGACTCTCGTCTGTTTTTCTCCTCTCTAAAAAGAGCCTATGTTTAATAATATGACTATCGAAATTGCAATAACCTGGTAAGTTATATATTGTTGTTCAGGAAGTGCTAACGATCACAATGAGACTATTTTTGATCCTTGTGCGATAAAGTTAGCCCAAATTCATAGAATTTGTCATAGGAAAGAAGTATCAACATTGCCATCAAGTGGTTATCTTTTAAAAGTATTTTTCCCTCTCTTTTAATCATCATTGAAGTTAAAGAATGTAGAACTTTAGATATGTTCTTATACTAGTAGCTATTGTGAAATCATCACTACGGGAATTGTTATTTTAGAAACACAATCTTTTAGTATTAGCAAATTGTCACTACAAAGAGAACATGAGTTTATTCATTTATTGATGCTTTTGAATTATTTTGATTTCGCCTTTCATATACGTCATCTTGTTATTTCGTAATGTTGAGTGTTGTCACATACGAAAACATTGCTAACGAGCCATGATGAGTGATGGAATGGCTACATTTAATAATATAAAATAGGTTAAGAAGATCAGGCAATAAGATCTCAAGACAAAGGAGTGGGCGTTCTCTTCACTTTCCGCGCGAAGAGTTTGGAAACCCGACCTAAACACGCCCTGAATAATTAACTGATAAAACCAGAGAGACACTCTCTTTTCTCCGGACTTTAGGACTTTTAGGACTTTTGCACTTTTTACTTTACTTTTACCTCCTTTGCACTTTCTTTTGTACTTTAACTTTCTAGTACATTCTAGTTTTAATTTCCATTTTCCGTTTACGTATTTACGTTTAAACTTAGTAACTTTGTTTTAAGAACAACTTGAATATTTCAAGCTCTGTTTGTTTCTCGTCAGATGTTTTTCCCTGACGTACGATTTTTATAGTGACTTAAATATTTTTCTAGCTTTATTAATTTTTATACTCTACCAACCGAAGTACTAACCATCATCGTTCATAAGTTAGCCAGCGTAGACAGCTGGGATATCAGAGAAAGACCCAATCTCTTCGACGGATCAAGAAACCAAGAAGCTGTTGCCATAGCAACGATATCAAGAAGACGTGACGAGCCGGATTCTTTCTTCAAACACAAAGACATTGCCAAGGGTCGTCTACTGCCTTTGACTGAACACCTACAACGCTCTCAAGTGAACCGGGTGTTGGAGTTGCAAACCAAGCAACGAGTCCTATCTACCGGTCCAAGAGAGGCCGCATCAGCTGTGCCGTTACCGTCACCGTCACCAACTCACACCGACGCTCCGTCACACCGACGCCGAGAAGACTCTACGGAAAAGTAGGCTGAATCGTTCCTACCGCTTAAGACAAAGAGTTGGTGTCACTACTTTGAAACCTCCTACTAATATCTTTTAGAGAAGATTGATTAGATTAGATATCATTCCTTTTAGATTAAACCTTAAAACATCTCCATCTCTTACCATTGCTCCAGAAATTCATAACTCCATACCTTATCATATTTGTTTTATTTTATTGTCCATGCATATATTCTATTAGTCCCTCATTTACTCATAGTTGTCACTTTATTAAATAAATACTCATTCACACTTAAGAAGTTGTTTGTGGTGTTGTTTACAGCAGAGAATGACTGGTAAAATTTGTAGTAAAGGATTCATCCTTCAGATATGCAAATTATTTAACTGGGACTGATAAACTGATTTAAACCGTGTTCTTCCTACGATAACAGGAGGTGGTGCCCTAACGAGACAATTTAGTAGTGTAGACTTCCCTACATATTTTGGTGCCCCGTGTGAGGCTACGTATACCTGATTTCTCTGCAGTAATTTCATTACAGACAAAACTTAACTGTGATAGTTAAGAGTTAATGCCGTTATTATGTCCGCTGAGTGATCCAACATCGCTGCTTGTTTGCTGTGCTTCGGTTGTGTATGAACTTCTTTATTGAGTCACTACCTTACTTTAAATGTGTAAAAGAAACCTTGCAATGATCAAATTGAACAATATTTAATGAAACAACGTCGCCGTACGTTGGATGTCTGAGTTGAGTCGCTGCGAGATTCCAGGACTCTGAACTGTTTGCATGATAGAGTGTTGTAAGCACGCTCTCTTTAAAAGGCCTGTTGGTGGGTTACCAGTTGTTGCGAAGTTCCAAAACTGATTAACGTCACCCTGAATATTAGTCCACTTTGCTGCGAGATTCCAGAAAGTTTGACGTATTCAGACCCTCTTGTGTTTTCTGGTTAGATTAGCTACCTAACCCAAAACAGCTGTTTTAAAGACAGTGAAAGAGGCTATATTTCCCCCTCTTAAGTGATGAGACGGGTTGTTGCTGTGGTAACGTAATTCTTACCACACGCGTATTTGTGAAAAGAACTAATTGTGCTTGTGAGCGAGCTGAATTAACCCTGTGCTGGTTGTCTGTCCAGGTGAGCTGGAAAATTATTGTGTTGAAACTTTAAAGAAGGCCTCCGTGCCCTGAAGTTCTGTTGTGTGAAAAGTAATTTTCTCGCTGCTGAGAAATTAACCCTGTCGTGCCCAAATTGACACTGAGTCGGATTTTGTTTGAACAGAGCGGTCTATCAGTGGGCGGAGCTAGAAACGCCCCCTCTTGACGCATAAGACGTAACCTCCCTACATTTGTAGACGTAACTTCCCTACATCTGTAGAGTAAAATAAACGACACCTCCTCTGGTGGTTGATTTGACTAATTGCATTTGACTTGCAAACATTAAAGGTCTGAGCTTGTATAGACAGAGCCTAAAGTAACTCACTCTATCACTATTGAACTAGTGGTTTTGTTAAATAAATAAATAAATAATTAAGTAAATAAAACTAAACTTCTTTGAGATATACTATTAATCCAATTTACTAAACTAAGTCTGTTTAATTACATGTTTGAAGATATAAATTATCAATGTTATTTGGAAATTGCTAAACCCTAAACACATTATATTTCTGTGTTTACAGATTATCTTAAAGGTAAAGTCACTGTGTGTCAACATAAAAGGCTATTGAAATTTAATTTGAAATTATATCCAGCTTTAATTACTTAATCTATTCTATCATAAAAATGATTAATCAAAAATGTAAACTATTCTAATTTTTCTAAAATTATTCATTCAAGTTCTTTTTAATTTTTCCACGTTCTCTGACCTACAACTACATTAGGTTAGAAGATTTTTAACGAATCATGGAGTACCCAACTGGATCCTTTCCCTCCAGTTTAGGAAATCCCTCCAAGAGCCTAGACTCAGCATTGATCGATCTGACTAGCAAATTGATGCCTGGATATGTAAATCAGATCCAGGAAACAAATCCCTCGGATCTAGAAGAAATAATGTCTGTGCTTGTGTGCCAAGCTTTAACTGAAAACCTTAAAGATAAAGATCTAACTAAAATGTTAGGAAGCATGGCTGTTGTCTTAGCAGCTCAACTCAAACAGTCAACAAAGTTGTTAGAGCAAAGCCTAACTAAAATAACTGCCCAGCGACAATATAATAAAGCCCTCAAAAGACAACTTGATGAAACTAAACATTCTTTAACTGCCGCACAGGAACGCAATAATGACTTAGAGTCTCAATGTAACACAAAAAGGGGGGTAGATAATAAATCGTCGGACGACGAAGGTACAGAGTTTAAAAGTAGGAATACTAAACTCAAACAAATCCTCCAAAACCGCGAGCAGGAGCTAGCAGAAACAAAAGATCAGCTACAAGAGTTGAACGAACTTCTCAACCATTCTGATCATTGTCTTAAAGACGCACGAAAGGAAATAAAAGACCTAAAAATGAAGCTCAAAGTCCACGAACGAGCTAGAGAATTTGAGAAAAATCGCTTCCTCCACTTGAAACATGAACTAGAAGAAGTCCGGGATCATGCTAGAGAATCCCGACAGCAACAACAAAGGACGGAAGACCGTCCCTCTCCTCATCCTCCGTCGCCCCCAGCTCTCAACCTTCACACTAAGGTTGGCGCAACTATACCTGACCGGGTTAGGGAAAACTTGTCCCCTAAACCTCATTCATCTTCGGACGCTTATCATTCACAGGGTCCTTCCGACAGAGACCTGGATAAGATCGCCCGCAACATCACCCGCTTTGAGCCCAAAGCCGGTGAAACTCATGACACTGATGCTTACCTCAAAGATATAGAGTTCTACTTGAGGAAATTTCCAAATGCTACAGTTGATGACAGGATCTACCTAATCAAGGTAACCTCAAGTCATCGAGTTAGCAGATTTATCGAACGACAACCTCCCCATATCAAGGAGAGATATGGAAGCCTCTGCGAGGCACTAAAAGAAGAATTCTCTGGCTACACGCCACAGACAGGTCTTGCAGCTGCTTTAGCTGTCAAACAAGGAAGACAAGAATCTCCCCAACAATACTACGAGCGGCTCCACGAAGCCTATTTTGGTTCCAGAAATGATATACAGATGGAAGAAGAAATGCACTTCAAATCTCTGTTTGTGCAAAACCTCCATCCCTCAACGAGCCATCACCTCGGAGTTATGGCATGTCCAAAAACCCTCACTAGTCGCCACCTGCGTGAACTAGCCATGAAAGGGTTTGCAAAACATAAAGAAACCATGGGCAAACCATCGGAACCCCACATCCTGAGTATCAACACCAGGCCATATCGTTCCTTTCAACAAAAGAAGCAAAATCGCTGGCATTCACAGTCACCCTGGTCTGACATAGGCCAGAACCAACTATGCTTTGAGAGAAATCAGAAGCCTCCTGATTTCCGCCGAGACAGGCCCCCACCTAACCAGTGGAAGGACCGCCAACCTTGTGCTAATAGAGGACATAATGAACGTGGTTTTCAAAACATTCCCTTTAGGGAAGCAACAGATCAGAACAGGCGAACTAGCCAACAAAAGAGAAACAGCAATGACGGTAAGTATAAGCAATCCGGTCTGACCAAGAAAGATCTTGAAGCCATCAGGCAAATGATTGAAAACATATTCAACAAAGAAAAGAAACTCGATGTCTTATCTGTAGCTTCAGCAAATCGAAAACCTTCTCCTCAGAAGAATCCAGACGACCAATCAAAGGTCATTGTGAAAGAAGTCTACTTGGGCCCCAAAGAAACTGAGCATGTGCTGCCTCAGAGTCAAGCCCCAACACGCTCAATCACTGCGCGTGAACAATCAGACGCAGGGAGAAGAGAGAAAATAACTCCTCCTAGTGCAGTTCTGGTAGTCCAGTCGGACCCAAAAGAAGAACCATTCAAAGAGGACTCTTTGATCAGTAAAGGTGAGCCACCTCTTCAACAGTTCTTGTGCCACCTCACAGAAAAAGGAATCGCTCGAAAATTCTACTTGCCTACTACACTTGAAAACGAGCTTGAACACGAAGCACTCCTTGACACTGGTGCAGATATCACTTTGATGTCATCATCACTTTTCTACAAGTTGCAAATGGTAACACACCAATCCAAGAAGAACTTGAAAGTACAGAGATGCTCTCTTGACGCTCAACCATATTCTTCTACAAGCACTGTCTTGAAGGCCATGGCAGTGATTCACTTCACTATTGGCCCAATGAGTCTTGTCCACCCCGTGTATGTGTCTCCCCTTGACACCATTCCTCTTCTAATCGGTAAAGACCTCCTTAACCGATTTGAACCATTGATTGACTTCAAGCGTTTGAAGATCTGGGCACAGGTCCGTCGACCTCTGCCTATTTCTCTTTCTCCCTTCACTGCAGCTCAGTGCTACACCCTTGAAACAAGGACCATGACAAGTGACAACCTACCTGACGAAATACAACCGACCAAGGTTGATGAAGTGTCAGAAGAAACGAACAACAAACGCCACCTGCACATACCTGCTAGAACGAAGGACGTGTCTATACACAGAAGACCGTTCAAAAACAAAGAGCTCAATGACCTGCCAGATACTTTGGTCAAAACAGGTCCCCTTGAAGGGACACCCTGCATACTTGACACTAGATGTTTTACCCACCCTCCCACACCAGTTGTCTGTGCTCCACGAATCGCCAAGGGCCTTCATGTCCATGTCTCCGACGCACTCACTTCTCCTGAGTTCGTGGTGCCTCAGAGCCACAGGGGGGTAATGCCAATGCATGCCCTTGACTCTCCATGCGCAGGCCACAAAAGAATCAGAGCAAGCCCACACAAAGTGACAAGGTTCTCACTTTTTGAAATGACAACTGATAGACAGATGATGCTTCCACAGCACCTGTTCTACCAGCCTGACAAAGCCAACATTGCAACGGCATATACAATCCACCAGTATATGACCAACCTAAATGCTTCCCATAACAAATTACAAGTGGGGGACCAAATCTTTTCCACTGTGTACCGAAACAAGGTTAGCAAAGTTAAAAATAGAGCCAACCTTCAAATGGGTTAATCACAACCAGATTAAACCACACAAAAACCTTATGAGACTTTTCGGGGACTCCAACGTCCAAATTAGGTCATAAACTATAAGAAACGTTTAGACAGTTATGTAGGAAAAACGCTCCTACCACTACTGATCTGACCAGCTGGACTGGTAAGAAATTGAACAAGGAAATTATAGAACTTACTGAAGTACATGACTCACATGTCGCTGTGGTTACAGAAGTTCACTGTCACACAATCAAAACTGAATGGTATGTTGAGAGACCTAAATGATCCATTGGAATTATGTCTGATTGCAGACATAAGAGCACATATGAACAGACAACGAAACGAGTTGAATACTGTAATACAATCATTGAAGAGCACCATTCTGGTGGTTAATACTCATAGTGAAATCTTGAACAAGATTATCCATGCGATAGTCTCTCTCTCTTTTCTCAATAGTGTCTGTTGACTATGCTCATACACAACTGGTTAGCATGCTAATGACAGATATGTTGCGAGAGATCCTCAATGGACAGCCTAGCCATTGATACGATTTCCCCATATCTTATTCCTCTATCCCTAGTGCCAAAAATATTATTCCTTGGTATCCTAGAGCTAGCATCCTAGATGACCAAGTGATTCCGAAATCCAGTTAGAACTAGTGACCTTACGCTAGAACCCTTTTCACTGTTATTTTCCCAAAAAAATTTTTTTTTACAAACACCAACTCTAGTCTTAAAGGCGGTTATCAAGTCAACAACGTCGAGGACAACAGGTTCCATTTTGTCGATCCGAAAGATCCCCTTGGACAGTGATCATTCGAATCGAGTGGGGGATATGTAGGAACCTCAGGTCCTCTCAATTCTCCCCCTCTTTGGAATGTGAATTTACGGAGTTGTTTTGCAGAAGAACTTTCCTAACAGATCAACCTTTTACACCCATAGCTATAAATGTGCCATGTCCAGATGCTGGACAGACCCACGCTAATGGAACTCCCTAAACCTGAGGACGTCACCTAAGCCAAAATAGACAGATTTACACTTCTGTGGAATTTCCCCACTCTGGTGTCTGGACTAATTAGTTCTGAATCGAAAGAACATTAATGCGATATCGAAACTACGAAGACTGATTTGAATGACTTTCAGTTCATGTGGACAAAGTCTAGAAGACTTAATGTTATTTTATTATGTTTATTATCATGTTTTAAGCTTGTGATGTACTAATCCTTCCTTTTCAGAGACACACACATGCAAATATACCAAACACCTTCTTGCTCCCCTCTCCAAGAGTGACCAAGGAAGTGGAACTGATAAGGGGTCGTAAATAACCGTCCTCCCAGAACCAGACTCTCGTCTGTTTTTCTCCTCTCTAAAAAGAGCCTATGTTTAATAATATGACTATCGAAATTGCAATAACCTGGTAAGTTATATATTGTTGTTCAGGAAGTGCTAACGATCACAATGAGACTATTTTGATCCTTGTACGATAAAGTTAGCCCAAATTCATAGAATTTGTCATAGGAAAGAAGTATCAACATTGCCATCAAGTGGTTATCTTTTAAAAGTATTTTTCCCTCTCTTTTAATCATCATTGAAGTTAAAGAATGTAGAACTTTAGATATGTTCTTATACTAGTAGCTATTGTGAAATCATCACTACGGGAATTGTTATTTTAGAAACACAATCTTTTAGTATTAGCAAATTGTCACTACAAAGAGAACATGAGTTTATTCATTTATTGATGCTTTTGAATTATTTTGATTTCGCCTTTCATATACGTCATCTTGTTATTTCGTAATGTTGAGTGTTGTCACATACGAAAACATTGCTAACGAGCCATGATGAGTGATGGAATGGCTACATTTAATAATATAAAATAGGTTAAGAAGATCAGGCAATAAGATCTCAAGACAAAGGAGTGGGCGTTCTCTTCACTTTCCGCGCGAAGAGTTTGGAAACCCGACCTAAACACGCCCTGAATAATTAACTGATAAAACCAGAGAGACACTCTCTTTTCTCCGGACTTTAGGACTTTTAGGACTTTTGCACTTTTTACTTTACTTTTACCTCCTTTGCACTTTCTTTTGTACTTTAACTTTCTAGTACATTCTAGTTTTAATTTCCATTTTCCGTTTACGTATTTACGTTTAAACTTAGTAACTTTGTTTTAAGAACAACTTGAATATTTCAAGCTCTGTTTGTTTCTCGTCAGATGTTTTTCCCTGACGTACGATTTTTATAGTGACTTAAATATTTTTCTAGCTTTATTAATTTTTATACTCTACCAACCGAAGTACTAACCATCATCGTTCATAAGTTAGCCAGCGTAGACAGCTGGGATATCAGAGAAAGACCCAATCTCTTCGACGGATCAAGAAACCAAGAAGCTGTTGCCATAGCAACGATATCAAGAAGACGTGACGAGCCGGATTCTTTCTTCAAACACAAAGACATTGCCAAGTGTCGTCTACTGCCTTTGACTGAACACCTACAACGCTCTCAAGTGAACCGGGTGTTGGAGTTGCAAACCAAGCAACGAGTCCTATCTACCGGTCCAAGAGAGGCCGCATCAGCTGTGCCGTTACCGTCACCGTCACCAACTCACACCGACGCTCCGTCACACCGACGCCGAGAAGACTCTACGGAAAAGTAGGCTGAATCGTTCCTACCGCTTAAGACAAAGAGTTGGTGTCACTACTTTGAAACCTCCTACTAATATCTTTTAGAGAAGATTGATTAGATTAGATATCATTCCTTTTAGATTAAACCTTAAAACATCTCCATCTCTTACCATTGCTCCAGAAATTCATAACTCCATACCTTATCATATTTGTTTTATTTTATTGTCCATGCATAGGCTATATTCTATTAGTCCCTCATTTACTCATAGTTGTCACTTTATTAAATAAATACTCATTCACACTTAAGAAGTTGTTTGTGGTGTTGTTTACAGCAGAGAATGACTGGTAAAATTTGTAGTAAAGGATTCATACTTCAGATATGCAAATTATTTAACTGAGACTGATAAACTGATTTAAACCGTGTTCTTCCTACGATAACAGGAGGTGGTGCCCTAACGAGACAATTTAGTAGTGTAGACTTCCCTACAAATGCCATGTCCAAATATTTCCCCAGCACTCCGTGGTTTTAATGTTGTGGCTCATCGTGGACATCCAATAATAATAATAATAATACATTTTATTTGTAACGCACTTTATATTTACTAAAAAATCTCAAAGTGCTACAACAGTAACCAAGAAAGAAAATAGGTTAAAAACAGGAGTTAAAAACAGTTATTTCGAGCGAGCAGTTACAGATTAAAAGATTTTTTAAAAAGGTACGTTTTTAGGCCCTTTTTAAAGCAATCGATCGACTGTGGAACCCTCAGGTGTTCAGGGAGGGTGTTCCACAGTTGTGGAGCAGAGGAGCAGAAGGCTCGGTCGCCCAGTGTGCGGCTCTTAGTCCTTGGGGGGAGAAGTCTGTGGCTGTTGGTGGAGCGGAGTGAGCGTGCTGAGGTCTGGGGGGTGAGGAGTTCTTTAAGGTACTGGGGGGCGTTGCCATGGATGCACTGGAATGTGAGGAGGGAGACTTTGTAGTTGATCCGAGCGGAAATGGGTAGCCAGTGAAGTGAGTGAAGAATGGGTGTGATGTGCTCATATTTGCGTACTCTCAGCAGGATTCTGGCGGCGCTGTTTTGGATGTGTTGTAGTTTCTGTATGCTCTTGTTGGGAATCCCGCTGAGAAGTGCGTTGCAGTAATCGAGTCTGGAGGAGACCAAGTGTCCGTGATGGTTCTCTACCAAGTGTCCGTGATGGTTCTCAGTCATCCAGGTCATGGTATATCCAAAAAGGATTCAAAAAAAGGCAACTGGACTCACGATAACTCTACAATTCCTACAACTCTAAACTCCTTTTTGAAGCCTTTTGGATATAGTCAAACCAAGCTACTTTCAAATCTGTTGGGTATATGACTCAAGCGCGTAGGTTGATACAGTCTGATTCGGGCTGTACAGTAGTGGTTGGGTTTGTTCTGTCTGCATGAGTCAGATAAAATAATAAAACGGTTTTAATCATGTTAACTTTCAATATTACAGCTAACCTTTGTGAGTCCTTTTTCACAGCATCGAAAGCAAAACTTGGTGTTTAAATAAACACAAGATCTGAATGTGTGTTTCTACTGAAACATGCCTATCTGATAGGTTCTTCCTGTTTGGTTCTGAGTACTAATCTCCATTCAGCAGAGTTTCCTCCTGCTTCTGCAAAACATCTAGATCTAGTTTGTGGAACCTTTTCTTAAACTTGACATCTACACTGTCTTAATTTTGTGGGACTCTGTTCTGTGACGCTTCTCAGGTTCTCAGATGACTTGGGAGTGTGCTGGCTTGCCCCGGCAGCGTACCTGCTGAAAGGTGTTTGTTCAACAGTTTAACTTGTTTTTGTAGAGAAAGAGCAGTCACATGCTGTAAAGTGATACATCCTCATATTTGTTTTATTTGAAGTGAAACCTATGATCTGAGGTTTTCATATCCCAGTACCTCTTGGTTCACTTCCCACACCGTAAGAAGACCAAACTATCCAGCACACTTCCATACTGAGATAGCAGTGCTCTGATAGCTTTACCCCAAACTCTTCTTCCTCTAGCTGGACACATAGACCTGAGAGATGTTTCTGGTCCTTCTGAACCTGCTGCTGTTGAAAATAGGACCTTGAATTCACTGTTTGCTTGATGTCTCTACCTCATGGCCCCACAGCAAGGCGTCACATTAGATCTACCCAGGTGGCTCCTAAGAGCGTTCACACAGTAACCAGCTCACCTACTGTTCAGTTTTTCATTTTTCTTACAGATGTTTCTGTTGTTTTGTTCCAGCGCATCTCATCCTGAAACTCATCTCTGACGTCTTCGGTTTAAGAAAACGGTTCATCTGCCGAAAACCATGACTCCAAGAAGAACATCTTTGAGAACGTCAGCTTTGCTGGTAAAGTTCTTTACTGCAGCAAATCACAAGAAGTTTGTATTTGACATAACTCACAAAGGGCAAGCCTTTAGCCCTCCTAAACTTCATCTGCTAAGGGAGTGTCTGTGGAATCCATGCAGCTGTTGTGAGGCTTGTATTTCAAGATAGTGCTAATATGGGATGGGACAGAGGGTGTGGATTTCTTCTGGGAGTTTGGATCTCACATGCATCCAACTACTGAAAGTGAACTACATGGTCACTAGTTACTCAGGAAACACATCCTCCATAACACTACACAGTGAAATCTTCCTTTATAGACCAATGTTATGCTATAGTTTAACTTGTATTAATGCTAAATAAACTCTGTGGGCGGAGCCTAAGGCACTGTGATGAGTAGTTGGAAGGGTGGTTCAGCATTCTGTGGAAACATTCTGAGTTATTACAGTTCCAAAGAAAAGTCATTGTGTTATTCATCTTGGAGACAATGCAGAAACATCAACCCCAGTCCATGGACTAGTTCCTTTTTGCAGACCTTTAACAACATTTAGTCACACATCCTTGCAGGAAAGTCTAGTCATCTAGCTCACTCTGTGGATCACCAACGTTTTAACACAAAAGTTGCTCCTGAATAACTTTTATTCAGACTAGGGATGCACCAAAATGAAAAAATGAGGGAACCAAGGCTGAAAACTAAAACACGGAAAGAATTTTTTTTGCCAATTATTAGTACCGTTGCATTTATGGCTATGACTGTTTACTAACCTCACTCAATTTAAGGCTTTGCAATTGCATATATTAATATTAATGTTTCAAATAATAAATCAATTACAAAATTATGAAAACATTTATTTTTCCAACAATGTACTATATAAATTAAAATAAATCACTGGGCACAGTTTTGGATGTTTTTCCTCCAGCACTGATGAAATTCTCAAGAAATGTCAGCAAAGATGATATTTACTCTGAAATATGAGATCCGTCAGGGTGAATAAAAACATTCTTGTGACGTTTTACCCTGAGCGTACTCTCCTTCTCCTTCACCAGTTGCTTTTATTACCCAGACTATCCTCCCACAAGGAATTGCTTTATCGATTGCTTGCTCCTATTATGGTCCAGACATTTTTTATTGCTTAGAAAGGTCAGACAGGAGAGATGGACGGATCAATGAAACATTATGATGTCGTCTCTCTTCACTTGTCTTCACAGATAATTGTGATGAAACTCTCGTGCTGTCAAACCCTCACATGTCGTCCAGAAGAGTATCAGATAGGAAATGAATGCTGCCCTATGTGTCCATCTGGTAAGATCCAACTGATTTAATCTATGAAAGTGAGAACTGTTGGTAAGCAACAGAAATAGAATATTTATTACATCTGTTTTATCTACCTTCATCTGCGTAAATTAATAACATTGACAGTCTAAGAGGTAACAGTGTACGACGCTTGGCTTAGTATGCAGCATGCACCTTTCCCTGAAGATAATATTTTAATTGAATTAAAAATAGATTTCTTGAACTATAATCGCTGGTTGTTTTTCCAACAGGGAGCAGAGTTAAAATAGATTGTACAGAATTCAGAAGTACATCATGTGTGCCCTGCATGAATGGAACTTATATGGATAAAGCTAATGGACGTAAGCAGTGCTTCCCATGCACCAACTGTGATTCAGGTACATTTCTGTTGATATTATTTATTTATCAGTAGAAATGTTTTTCCTTTTTTCAACTAATGAATTTTAAATCAAATCCACATCAGACAAGTTAATTTCTGCAGATGTTTCCTATGAATTCATAAACTGAAGAGACTATTGTGTCACATTTTCTAAAGTTGTTCTAACCACTGAAGGTATCTTTAAATCAGAAACAGATTAAACACAATAGGAGTTTTGTTTCTGCATGTTTTGTAACTTCCATATGTGTTGATAGGTTCTGGTCTGAAGGTAAAGAGATCATGTACACCAACATCAGATACAGTTTGTGAAACACTTGAGGGATTCTTCTGTGTTAACTTAATAAAGGACCAATGTGAAGCAGCACAGAAACACACGGTCTGTCATCCAGGACAATACATCAAGGAGAAAGGTTGGTTTACTAGTTTTAAATGAGAACAAAGTTTAAAGAAACTGATCTTTGTGAAAGTTTGTTCATTAAAGCTGAACATGGTGAGTTCTGACCACTAGATGGGAGTAAAGAGTAAAACATCTAATAAATGTCTTCTAGATTTAGACAAGGAGGACTTGACTCAGTTGTCTTTTAACATTGATTATTGAGTTGTAGACTGTCAGCGATTGTATTTACTTTTATTCAGCATGCAGACAAAACCTGTTCCCATGAGACAGTCTGAAGAATCTGCTCTGAACATCCTCCTTTTTGCTTTTATACCCACTTCTCTGTCTGTTCAAAGCTTGCACTCTGTTTTACAAACCACCAATATTTTCAAGTGACGCTTATTTTTAGAAACACACTGAAAATGTTAAAATACAGTTTCTCATTTAAACATGAAAGCTAAGCACACTCTCATTTCTACGTTGGTCTGATTTTGCACAGACTTATAAACCACATTTTTGTTCCATTCTAGTGCACTACTTAGTTATTAGATCTGTTGCTGTCATCCAGCTGTCATATTGTGAGACAGGCTGCATCTCTTTAACACTTAATCTTTGATCTGTAGACCTAAATAGTTTCAACCACAGACATAGACGACTCATTGAGCGTGTTGGCGGCTGCGATACGTCAGCGTCGCCGCCATATTGGAGGAGGCAGCTCTGTCCCGTGAACCAATATGTGTGAATGGAGTGAAGTTCATTAAGCGTCCTCTACAAAGTGCTGTAAGTTAATGCCTCTCATTCATATATTCACACACAAACGTATATTCAGGGAACCAATAAGAACCAAAACATCTTTAACATTAATACTCAGAATTATACATAGTTTTTGGTTCCTAACGGTTTCCTGAATATATACGTTCGTGTGTGAATGTGTAAACGCTTACAGTATTTTGTAGAATACGCTTAATAAAGTTCATTCCATTGACTCGTATTGGTCCGAGCAGACCTGACCTTTCTAAGGCAGAGCTGCCTCCTCCAATATGGCGGCGGCTCTGACGTATGGTCCAGCGCTCAATGAGGCGTCTATGTATATATGTCTATGGTTTCAACTTCCATATCATTTGCGTGTGTGCAGGCTCAGCCTCCTCAGACACTGTGTGCTCTGACTGCAGTGATGGAACATTTTCAGATGGAACATTAACATCTTGTCTCCAACACACACAGTAAGTAAATCTTCACATCACACATGGAGACAAATTGGATGTCTTATAATACTCTTGAATTTGTTGTATCTGTACATTTCTCTAAAAAATGTTAATTCATTGTTCCAGATGTGAATCAAAAAACCTCCGACTGATAACACCAGGAGACACGTCAACTGATTCTGTTTGTGGCGAACAAACTTCAACTCCAACTCCTGTTGGAGTTATTGCCATCATCGTCGTCTTGGTGTTAGTTTTGGTCTTACCAACAGGTGTATTCATATTTCGATACCGTGACAAAATAAAGAAAATCTGTCTAAAAAGTAAGACTTGTTTTCAAACCAGCAAAATGTTATCACAGTGTCCACCGTTCTAGATGTCAATATATATATATAATAGATTCATTTATGTTATTTATTTTTCATAAAACAGAATGAGCTGTATCGTCACTGGTGTCAACAGCAGCAGGTAAGACAGCAGTGTGTTATTCACACACACATTATAATTAACAGAGGATGGTCTGTCTGTGCTGCACCATGATGTTTCTACAAATGTACAAGAGTTTTTAGCTTTAAGTGAATGGGTTTCTCTCCTCAGCGTCAACCAGTGTAAACATGCTGAACAACATGTGGACTGTTCACTGCAGAGTAAATGTGCTCCAGCATCAAAGAATAGTATTGTACCGTTGGGTGCTGGCATGTTGTCTTTGCAGAGAACAGGAAAAAAAACATCAGAAAGTCCAACTTCTGGCCTGGAGCAGCTACCTCATCGAGTCTGGTGGTGTACTGGTGACCATCTGTGTCTTCTTGAGTTCTATGTGAGCATCCTGCTAAAACTGGAAGTGTAGTTTCTGCAGCAGAACAGATGCATGGGTGCCACCAAAGGACCAGCTACAAATACACTACATGGACAAAAGTATTTGGACACACCATCAGCGAGATTTTTGTATGAAGTTTGCAGTTTTGTGTGGGAGGTTTTATGCTGTATTTTGTCCAGTTTGGAATGATAAATGTGGAAGTGGAAGTTTAGAAACATGGTGAAGGACACGGCAAGGCGAGCAATAGACATTTATACTCTCGTCTTGGGCTATAGGTCTCAGCATGGGGTCCTACTTCACATCCTGCAGTCGACAGTAGACAACTGGCCTCAACTTCTGCAGAGGACTACAGGTTATAAATGATCGTATGTTGGCGCAACTGCAAAAGAAGTTCACATCAGCATTTGCAAGCTTAAAGCAAGCATGCTCTCAGAATGACTTCATGGATGTGGCTGTGAAGCTGAAATCTGAACTGAAGGAGTTGCACGGAAGTATCCTGGCATGGTTCTGAGTTTTGAATATTTCCTGTTTTGTTAAATACTCCCCTGGTATTTCTTATCCTGTTTTACTCCCTGTCATTTTCCCCTTTGATTGTTGGATTGGTTTCTCCTTGTATGCTTCCCCCTCACCTGTGACCCTTTGTTATCTGTCATTGTCTGATCCTGTTCCTAATGATGAGTCTGATCCTGTCCAGTTTAGTTTGCCTCCTTTTCCACTCCTCCACTCCTTACTCCAGAGGCACTGTTAGAGGCGGACTGGAACAGAAATAAAATGTCCATGGCCATACTTCCAAAAAGTGTCATTTATTAAGGACACTTTTTGTATACTACACCACTCCACAGTAATAAATCTCAAAGCAGCATTTCACCCTTTGCACTACTGGATTTTTGCCATTTTGTTGTGGGTGTTGATCCAAAAAGGTCTGTAACATGGAAGACTCAGGACGACCAAAGTAATCCATGTCCTCTCTGCTCTCGGCTCTCCCTAGCTCAACAACACATGAACAGAGACTGGGGGGTGAGTTTTTTGGGTTGAAGAAATGTTGGGTTCTCTGACAAACGGACACACAGGTGGATTGACATAACACCGTCAATGAACGAAATGATGTCATTTTAAAAGGTCTGGTGTTCTTTCATTGCAGCGTACATTGTCTTTTGCCTCCTAGGCTTCATAAAAACTGACTTAAACTCAGTTTTTCTAGGCATAAAAACAGCTTAGCCTAGGCCTACTAGTTAAACAATTAATAGCCTAATGAAGAAGTCACAATGCTGCCCACTGACTCCCTATTCATGTTGGTGAGTGGTGGCTTTACATTTACAAATGCACCTAGAATTGTTGGATTCTCTTGTAAAGAGACGCACAGCTGCATTGGCATAACGTATGTAAGCAATACATAAAATGATAGAATTTTATAGAAGTGTGATTTTCTTTCATTTTTGTTCATTGTCCCTAACAATGTCTTAGGAATAACTGCTAGTGGTAAGGATGTTAGCTAATTTCACCTGTGTTTACATTATAAACTAACTGGAATATTGGTCCAGGTGGTAGCAGAAACGCAGCTCTTGCGGTCTGAGGAGGTACACGTCAACTATGGCATTAGGGTTGTAGCTTCACCGTCAAATGACACAGTTTGTTACTAAGTTTGGTTCTGTCTTCTCTTGACTGCAGTGTTTTGTTCATTTGTTTGCACAATTAAAGTTTTATTAAAATATTAAACAAAAGTAAGAATGCCTCTCATAAAAAAACAACAACATTGAATTGAATTGGGCTCATCAACAAATAAACCTTATGTGTTTGGGAACCGTGGCAAAAGAGCCTGCTCTCAGAAAAGAGTGTTGATATGTACTCGACCGCTAGGGGTCGCTTAACTTTGAAACGTAACATGAGGTAGTAATTCGCAGTTGTACACACGACTCGTGGTCGTTTATTCGAAGACAGTCTCGTTCAGAAGCACGTCATGTCTGCCCTGCATGAAAGGACATTATTGGATGACATCGAGTGTTGAATTTTAAATAAAATCCACATGAATGAATATGAATTCATAAACTGTATATATAAGCAGGGCACAGCCCAGACCAACACAGAGAGACACAACCCACACCTACAGCCAGTCTAGAATCACCAATGAACCTAACAAAGTGTCATCATATGATGTGAATAAAATTGTTGGTTCCTACGTACCTGCCGTTTCTGATCCTGACTCCCCACATATGAACTTTTTAACTGTTATTTGTTGATTTATTTCGTTCTTTTTTTCATATTCTCCTCCCTCTTTAAACAAAACTGTCTCAATAAGTAAAGGTTCTGTAAGTTATGTTTTATTTCTTTTGGAAAAGTATTTCTATATCCTTTTCCACTGCTACACTAACACATCTATAATTCTTGTCATTGAAAATATTATTTATGTTATTGTAATTAAGCAAAATAATCTAACAGGTAGCAATGATTTCTTGTCATCCTCTCCCCTCTTTGTTTACTGGTATTGCATTTTTTTTATTATTTACATATTTATTTATTTGAAGAGAAAAGAAGAAGGAAAAAAGATTAAAAGAAATAAGTTTTGTTGTTAGTCACACGGGCGGCACAATGGTGAGGTGGTTAGCATTCATGCCTCACAGCAAGAAGGTCACGGGCCTTTCTGTGTGGAGTTTGCATGTTCTCCCTGTGTCTGCGTGGGTTCTCTCCAGGTTCTCCAGCTTCCTCCCACCATCCAAAGACATGCTGGTTAGGTTCATTGGTGATTCTCTGTGCATGTGAGTGTGAATGGTTGTCTGCCTCTGTGTTGGCCCTGCAATGGACTGGCGACCTGTCCAGGGTGTACCCCTGCCTCTCGCCCCCCATGACAGCTGGGACAGGCTCCAGCAGACCCCCGTGACCCCTAACAGGACTAAACGGGTATAGAAAATGACTGAATTAATGTTAGTCACACACACAATTTAGTGGAAGTTTAGAAAAACGGCGCTAACAGCAAGGCAAACAACGGACATTTATATACTCATCTTGGACAACAGGTCTCAGCATGCAGTGCTGCTTCGTATTCTAAAGTGGACTATGTAAATGATCACGTATCGGCACAACTGGGGGACTACACTGTCATTCCAAAAACTAATTCAGTAAGTTTGAGTATAAGTCTCCAGTGCTTTTAACACCATTCAGCCCTTTCTGATGAGTGAGAAGCTGCTCAGGATGGGTGTCAGCTCCTCCACTGTCTCCTGATTACTGATTACTTGTCGGACAGGCCCCAGTTTGTGCGGCTGGGGGGCTCCCTGTCTGATACTGTTGTCAGTAATGTGGGGGCACCACAGAGGACTGTCCTGTCTACATTTCTGTTCACTCTTCACACCTCTGATTTCCAGTACAGCTCTGAGTCCTGCCACCTGCAGAAGATCTCTGATGACTCTGTAGTGGTTGGGTGTATTAGAGATGGACAGGAGGTGGAGTATAGGACCAGGACCAGAGTAGTCCCAGGCAAACCACCTACTCCTTAATGTGGACAAAACCAAGGAGCTGGGGCCCAATGTACGAAGGTTGCATACGCACAAAAACGTTTCGTATGTACTCACTCATGGAAAAGTTCAGATATATCAAGAGCGAAATATCCGCCAACTTGTACGTGCCCACGCCAACGCTGTACACTGGTTTCTACAGTGAAACTCACCTTTCTGTAACAAATAACTCCATGTTATTCAAGTTAATGGACACTATTGCACCTTACTATCATCCCTATGTATATTCTTCCATCTCTGCTAATTTGTACATTTTTGCTTTTTTGTTTTTATTTTATTTTATCCTTCTTTTAGTTACGGTTCTTAATGTTTTTTATGTGCATGGATAAAGGTTATCTAAGTCTAAGTTGAACTTGTCATCTTAAAGTTTTTATTCCTGAAATGTCAATTCATAGTGAAGCATTGTCTCATTGAGTTGAGTGAGCTGGTCAAACTGAATCCCCGTCAGAATCGCAAAAAGTTCTCAAGTTCTGAAGTTAATGCAGCATGTCATGACCTGGCTCAACAACGGGGAGACACACCAGTGTTTCAGCTAGATATTTGTTCACCAGATTAAATCGAATTAATGTGCCAAATTAAGAATAAGCATGTGAGATGTGGAAGTCAGTAAAGTCAGTGGCATGTGATGGGCATGAGCGATGAGTATGTGTGCAAATGTTGCTAAGAGTAAAAGACATACAAAAGGAACAGAACGACTGAGCGACAGGAAGTACCTGGGGAGAAGAGCAGAGAGACTGGTTAGACGGGTAAAACATTTGTAACCCGGACACACTGGGCACTACAGGTGCCTCAGATCACATTATCAACTACCTGCAGGAGAGACAAACAGTGGTTACTCCCTAAAATGACACCAGGGGTCACTGTTGCTAAGGATTATTATGCTTAAACTTAGAAAACGCTAGGTATGGCTGAATTAAGGTTATGTGATTTAAAGAAATCCTCTCATGTGAGATATTTGACACCTAAGATGCTGGAGCTGAAAGTGTAAGAAAGAATTGTCACAAAAGGAAAATACGTTCAAGTCAGCATGAGAAATGGAAAACAACCGAATTAGAGATGCTTGCACAAGATTAAAGCAACAATACTCTCTGAATGATTTGTATGACCTCATGGATATGACTGAAAAGCTAGAATCTAAAAAAGAAACAACAGCATACTGTGAGTTTCGAATATTTTCCATTCTTTGGGTTTACTGATTTATTTTCGTTTCTCGTCTCGCGTGTGTGTGTGTGTGTGTGTGTACTGCTCTTTCACAGGGCACTGGAGCGCATAATCCCGGAAGAGCCACAATAGGCGTTATTGGAGGCAGGTGCCTTACTCACCTGAACCTGCTGCGAGCGTGCACTCACTACTGGATAATGGCCGTGATACCCCGATTAAGATGACTGTGTAAGGCAGTTACTACTTTTGTCGGTAAGTTGGACATGGGGCACATCTTTACTGATTCTGACACACCTTCTTTGGTGTAAGCGAACTGTTCACGACCTGCTTGCCCGATATGCCACCACCAGGGTTGTATTATCGGACAAAAGGTTTACCTCTTTAGACAATGAATGAATGAATGAATGAATGAATGAATGAATGAATGAATGAATGAATGAGTGAGTTTCGTTTTAGCATTCCTCTCATGCTAAAACGAAACTAATGCCTCCTTGATGTTACGTTATGAGTGATTAGCTCCTCACAAACAACGTTTTAACAAAAGCAAAAACTAGTTTAAGAAGCGACGTCGTTTTGAGATACAAGACGTCTCTATCTATCTATCTATCTATCTATCTATCTATCTATCTATCTATCTATCTATCTATCTATCTATCCATCCATCCATCCATCCATCCATCCATCATTTGTGGTGGGTAAGCCAACTACTCAATCCTACTTTAGGATTCAACTTTTATTTATTGTGCCTTTATCAGAGATCAGCTATGACCATGAACTGAAAGGTACTAAGGAGTACTGTAGGGACTGGATGTATCTTTCCTGAGAACGTGTGTCCAAACTTTTAGTGAAATCTATAAACTGAAACTTAACTGTAACCAGGACAAATTTTAGAAACCTTTCATTTTTATTACAGACGCTGTTCTGATGTCTTGGATGTTCAAACTCACCTCATCCCAAATCTCACTGAGATGTCTTCAAGTCAAGAAAATAAAAATGGACCTGCTATATAACAAGACTTCAATACTTTGTTTACAACACAATTCCTCATGTCTTCTGTATTAATGTACAATCTAGAAAATAAGAAAAATACAGAAAAACCATTGAATGAGAAGGTGTGTCCAAACTTTTAGTGAAATCTATAAACTGAAACTCAACTGTATAGTGAATGTTCACTGTTATTGATATATGTAACTGTAACTACAATGTAGAACCAGGATTCCTGCTGGAAAATACAGTTTTTATAAACCTTTAATTTTTCTTACAGATGCTGTTCTGATGTCTTGGATGTTCAAACTCACCTCATCCCAAATCTCACTGAGATGTCTTCAGGTCAAGAAAAAATGGACCTGCTATACAACAAGACTTCAAGAAGAACATCTTGGAGAACTTCAGGTTTTCTGGTAAAATTCTTTACTGCATAAAATCACAGGATAATAAATGATAATGCTCCTCCTCTAATCCTCCTAATCCTGGGAGATTCTTTCTATTAGTGGGATAGAAGCAGTGGGGTTGTTCTTGAAGTCCTGTTTACATCTCACATGCATCCAACAACTCAAAGTCAACTGTATGTTCTCTAGTTACCCTCTGATGAGATATGCTGTAGAGCAGAGTTCAACCAGTCTGGACATTCAGTAACGCCTATAAAAAACGAAATGCTTTTATCAGTTGCTTGTGTAAGCCTCCTATTACAAATCAGACCGGTTTTATTGTTAAGAAAAATGTTGCTGTTGATGTTGAAGGAGAGAGATGGACAGATCAAAAAAACCTGGGAGATGACCATTTTTATGACGTATTTTTCCTGACTTTTTTTTTTTTATATATAACTTCCCTTCACAGATAATTATGATTAAAATCTTGTGCTGCCAAACCCTCACATGTAATCCAGGAGAGTATCAGATAAGGAATGAATGCTGCCCTATGTGTCCACCTGGTAAGATCCAACTGAATACTAAAGGTTCCTCGTTCTTTCCTGCTGTTTCAAGTATGTTCACACGTGAAAACTGTTGGTAAGCAATAAAAACAGATTAATATTTATTGCTCCTTCCTCTTTTATTTGCCTTCATCTTTTGGTAGTAATACTAATGAGGTAACTTTGTTCAACACTGCTTAGCATGTAACGTGCTCCATATCCTGAAAATTGTATTTTAATGGAATTAAACAAAGATTTCTTGAACTATAATCACTGGTTGTCTTCTCAACAGGAAACAGGGTCAAAATAGATTGCACAGAGTTGAGTAGTACATCATGTCTCCTCTGCTTGAATGGAACTTTTATGGATAAAGCTAATGGACGTAGAGAGTGCTTCCCATGCACCTACTGTGATGCAGGTACATTTCTGTTAATATTATTTATCAGTAGAAATGTTTTTCCTTTTTTCAACTGGTGAAATTTAAATCAAATCCACATCAGACAAGTTAATTTCTGCAGATGTTTCCTATGAATTCATAAACTGAAGAGACTATTGTGTCACATTTTCTAAAGTTGTTCTAACCACTGAAGGTATCTTTAAATCAGAAACACATTAAACACAATAGGAGTTTTGTTTCTGCATGTTTTGTAACTTCCATATGTGTTGATAGGTTCTGGTCTGAAGGTAAAGAGGTCATGTACACCAACATCAGATACAGTTTGTGAGCCACTTGAGGGATTCTTCTGTATTGACTTAATAAAGGACCAATGCGAAGCAGCACAGAAACACACGGTCTGTCATCCAGGACAATACATCAAGAAGAAAGGTTGGTTTACTAGTTTTAAATGAGAACAAAGTTTAAGGAAACTGATCTTTGTGACAGTTTGTTCATTAAAGCTGAACATGGTGATTTCTGGCCAATAGATGGGAGTAAAGAGCACCAAATGTCTAATAAAGGTCTTTCTAGCTTTAGACAAGGTAAACTTGACTCAGTTGTGCTTTAACATTGATTATTTATCAATTATAGTTTAATACTTTGAGGATGCAGAAACTGCTGAGACTTGCAGTGTTGCCAGATCATGTGATACATGCAAGCAACATGGCCTGTGAAAACGAGCACCTTTTTCTCCAGAGCCTCCCTAGGTTCCAGGGAGAGAAAAATACATTTTAGAAAAGTAAGTTTTACAACCCATGTGGACAGATTGGTAAACTGTGCACAGTTTTGCAAAACTGTACCCACAGTACAGTTTGTTTATTTCTCTCCCCCCTAAGGTTCAGGACAAAGATCACAGGAGGGAGTTAAACCACACTTTAACATTAGAAAACATTAGAAAACATGTGGGATAACAAATATAGACTTATGTACCAAGTACATTACATACTCAGTAAACCTCTGAAGTATTAGAAAATACTTTATTACCACAATAAAAGTTTTTGTTTAGAAACAACACAACATTGTCACTTGAGAACAGACGAAAACAAATTCTTTTTCAGGCAGTGTTCAGAAACTACAATACAATTATCAAATATTAAATTATAAAACTAAATCTCTCCCTTCATTGAACTTCTTTCTTGATTTTGTTTTTTAAATGAAAGTGTACAAACTTATCATTTTACAACAAATATTATAAAAATGTAAAACAAATGGTTCAGTTATGTTTTCAAGTAGCATATAGAAAGTACAATACAAAAATAAGACATTTCTGCCCCTCCTGTGAGAGCATTAGCATTTAGATCAAATCAGTCAAGGTCTCCTCTTTAATGAAACCACTACAGTCGGACAAGAGAAAATGAAACTTAATTATTGATCTCATATACATTCGTAGATTCTCATTTTAATGTAAAAGCATACTCTCCAAAGCATACTTTCATGAATTCCATTATAAATGAATAGTGACCTTTAACCTGTACACTGAACTAGTTTCAACTTCCATATCATTTGTGTGTGTGCAGGCTCAGCCTCCTCAGACACTGTGTGCTCTGACTGCAGTGATGGAACATTTTCAGATGGAACATTAACATCTTGTCTCCAACACACACAGTAAGTAAATCTTCATATCACACATGGAGACACATTGGATGTCTTTTTTTCTTTCTGTACATTTTAATGTAAAACACGTCTCTGTTATTCCAGATGTGAATCAAAAAACCTTCAGCTGAAAACACCAGGAACTACATCAACTGATTCTGTATGTGGAGGACAAACTTCAAATGTTGGAGGGATCATCACTGGTGTGGTGGTTTCTTTAGTCATTCTAATAGTAGCAGTAGCAGTACTGTGCTATGTCAACAGAAAGAAAATCTATTCAGCAGGTAGGTTTCATTCATAGCAGGAAAATGCTGTTCTTGTTTATTTTTGTCACATCTTTGATGCATGATAATGTTTTCTGCTGAGTCATGGCAGTGCTGCTAATTATGTTTTCACTGGTTTTATTTAATTCTAGTGTAACAGAAATGCAGACAACTCTAGAGAGGTATGTTTATTTCTCACTACATATCACATCACTTGCTTCTAAAACATTAAATTATCTAAGGAAGTATGTTTCTTTTCCATTTCTTTAAAGAGAAACAAAATAAGGTCCACTACAACCAAAGCAGTCCAGGAATCAGTGATCAAGGGTGTACCGAGCATTTCGCCTGATGACAGCTGAGACGGGCTTCAGTCCCCCGTGACCCTCCCAAGGACAAGCCGTTAGAAAAAATGAACGAATGAATGTTTGTACCATTGTGGATACTGGCAGCTTTGTGAACGGATAGCACCATGTTTGTTTTTTTATCTTTGTACTTTTCAGATGTAGCATACTACTATGACAATAAAGCATTTAATTTAATGTAGGACACTGCCTCTTTATTTTACTAGACTTAAACCTTAGTTTCGGAGCCATATTCATTTGTATTCTTTTGTTTTGACTCCACCTGCACACTAGGGGGTGTAATGGTCACGGCTGAGGCTGGCCAGAAGACATTGGTTCTCGTTACACAGCACAGGTGTTGCTAATCAGGGGCGAAGCAAACTGTTTTTGACTGTGCTCTCAGAACTTGAGTGAAGCGGTTTTATGTACGAAAAAGGATGCGGATCTGAAAAGAAAGGCATTTTAGATTTAAAGTAAGAAAGTTTAAGCATCAGTTTCTCCGAGACACACGTCAGAACAATCTACAAATAGTTCTGACCAGCAGCGACCGAAAATTAGGACTCGGTCAATACAATTTAGGTAAAAAACGGCTTCATTTTGAACCATCGGAATATATCGTGTGCTTCATTAGAACTCAACGAGGTTCGTCGTTGGACAATCGCGTTACGGCGGATACTGAGGTACCGCCGGGAGATCAGCGTCTGGATCAGGACATCCGACCACCTTTGCCGGCCAACGTTTGGGGTAGGCTATGTGCACCGCTGACACAAATGAATGGCCATTATGTGCACACAGAATATAAGTGTAAATCCAATGCATTGGTCGCAATCGTCTTAAACTAACTTCGCGCCTTAAGACGTATTGTTTCATGGATGTAAACTAAAACCCGTCCTTAAGCCACTGACGTTTTAAATATGGAAGTGCGAAACCTTGCGGCTCACTTGAAGAAAAACTGTAGGTGAATAGGCTGCTTGATGCGCGAGAAATGGACGCTGTGAAAAACAGACAAAAAAAACGCATTAGGCATTTAACACCCAAAGCATTTATGGAAAAATTCTTTGATGCATGCAAATGAAGCTAGCTTAGCCTACAATCTAAATGAACTAAGTAAATGCTGTTGGCTTGTAGGCCAAGGATAATTCTAACCTTGTGAAACATAAGCTAACCTAACGCTGCTGGCTTGTATGGTCCACGCAGCAGCTAACCATAGCTATCAAGCAATATGGAGACATCAGGAACCTTGCCTAAACAACAGAAGTACATGTCATTGGGGTTTTCAAATGGGCACCTCCCTTCACCGATGTTTCGTTAAGTTAGGCCCACGTCAGACCCTCTCCACGCTGTAGGGCTGGGCGATAAATCGATTTTATCGATTAATTCGAATTTGTACTTTACGTCGATTTGTTTTAGTGAAAATCGATTTCCCCCCCGCTGGGCTCCCGTAGTTCAGAGCGCGCGTATCCCCAGCGCGCGGCACGCTTGATAAACAAACAACATGGCGGCGAGCAGGGAAGATCTCATCCCCAAGAAAGGAAATGTTTCTTCGGTCATTTGGAATTGGTTCGGGTTTGTGGTGTCGGACACGGAACAAACAGCACCTCGCTGCAAAGTTTGTTTAAAGGCTGTTGCTACCAAAGGAAGAAGTACGACCAATTTACTGCAGCACCTCAAACAGAGGCATGCTGCCGAGTGGGAGAGGTGTTGCTCCCTCCGGAAGGAACAAGACCGCGGCAGCCCAAGCACCGCCACCACAAAACAACCGACCGTCTTGGAAACATTTACAAACTGTATCCCATATGATAAGAAGGGTGCCCGGTGGAAAGCGGTCACGGATGCAGTCGCGATGTATATTGCAAAGGACATGGTGCCCATATACACCGTGGAAAATCAAAATCAAATAAAATTAAAACTTGTTTTCAACAACTTCTCTGTCATCTGCAAATTGTTTTTAAGTGGAGGGGGGAAAAAATCGATTTAAATCGTAAATCGGATTTATTGTAAAAAAATCGGAGATTTTTTTTTAGGCCATATCGCCCAGCCCTACCACGCTGCCAACGCAAAACCCCGTTTTCCTCACCATTAATATTAGACAACAACTAATATTTCAATAATTAGTCCTTTTATAAATCATTTATGCGTGCTGAAACACGAACCAATCGTAGTTGCAAACAGCAGCCACCACCATTAGTTAGCTCCCTACGTGTCCAGAGCCACTCACTCACTCTCCCTCTCTGCTGCTCTGATACCTCATCCTTTGGCAGTACCCAATAGTCACATGTGCTTGTTTTGCTTCATCACACACACAACCTTATCAAAATTTACATTTCACCTCATTTGCACAGTGTATCACTCATAAAGTCAACAATTATTTTCATTTTTTTTTTTTTTTGGTAAATGGCCTACCAAAGCCCCTCCAAAGCGTGCTTCTCCTTTAAAGCAGCACGAGCCATTAGTGCCAAAATATAGGTGATCATATGTGACAGTCTACTCCAGAGACATTTTGTGCTTACCATACACAAAATGTATGGTTTTACATTGATGTCTCTTTTCAGCCTTTGTGCATAAGGATTAGTAGGGTACAATGTGAGGATAATTTTCAAGGAAATCTCTTTGACCTTTAAAAAAGTTTAAACAAAACTTATGTGGTAAAACCCAAACTTTATTCCAACAAATATTCCCAACAAAGGTAGACCAGTACGATAAAGCAGAAGGTGGACTCATCATGTCTTGTTGAAATAGTTTTGTTTCTGTTTTTACTGGAACCTGAAACAAGTTCTTCCAGTCACGTCTTGGATACCTCTAACAGTGCGTGACGATCAGTGTTTCCTTTGCAGTCTTCTCTAATTCCTGTGGGGACAGCATCAAGGACAATAGAGAAATCTGTTGGTGTAACAGGAATTTTATAATGTTGAAGGATTTCAACATAGTTAAACAGCTGACCATGCTGGTTCAATAACTGACTTAATCTTCAGCTGGTTTGGTTTTAAAAGTCTGATGTGGAGCAGCAATTTACAACATGCAAGGTTTGCTAACAAATGGTGCGTACAAAGCACAGCAACGCCACTAAAACACAGCTCAAACCAGAATATGAAGAAAACACACAAGAAGCAGTGTCAACTTCATCCAAAAAAACAACCAAAAAAAAAAATACTCCGACAAAACTTGCCAATGCACTACAGTCAAAAGGATTAGGCTAAACTTGTGTTTACTTACCGTCATTTTTATCGTTACCGTGACAAATAGCAGAAATTATCAGAATAATTTTTTTTAGTCCATATCACCCATCTCTAATGGGAATCGTACCGGAAATGCATTTATATCACAGATCAGTGCACAAATGGTATGATTTATTTTATTGTCATTTTAATGGCAGACAGTGCCGCACCTAAAAAGAGGCACATATCCATAATGCACTTTTTATTCAGGTTTCTATCTATTTTTTTTTTTGTTTTCTTTGTTTCTTTGTTTTGTTTCAACAATTTTTATTGACTTTTTAACAGTGAGTTAACAGACATACAAACACTAATAATAATGAAAAATAAGTAGTAAAAAAAATAAAAAAAATAAAATAAAAATAAAAATAATAATAATAAAATAGAACTTAGAGTATCTTGCATATGCACATATTTATGTGTACATAAACAGAAAATAAAGTAAAGAATTTATGCAACAAAATGGTGGTTACATTATACAAACAGTGATAACCAACCCACCCTCCTCTCACGCCCTCCCGGACCCCAAGAGCCCTCCCTACTGTCTTTTCATGTCCAGGGCTATGTAGGGATATAGGGGGTTTCTAGGCCAGGGCTATATGGCTTCAGCATGGATAAATTCACAACAATTCAGAAAAACAAGATTAGTAATCAGTAAATGAAAGTGATGAGTCTTAGTAATAGTGATAATAATGATAATAACAATTGTGATAAGAGAGAGAGAGATGTGCGGGGGAGTATTAAACAATAAATAAATAAATCATAATAATAATGAAATAGAAAAAGGGAAACAACCAAAAAAAGAGAGAGAAAACAAACAAACAGGACCAGCAGCATAAAAAAAAAAAAACATACACATTCACACACACACACACACACACACACAACCAGGGAGGATAGGGGGGGGGGGGTACCTAGTCTGGTATCCTAGTCTTCAGTTAGCGAGATTTGTAAGCTCTTATAATACTCTAGAAAGGGGGTCCAAGTCCTCTCAAACTTTTGCAAGGAGCCTTTAAGGGTATACCTGATCCTTTCAAGTGTAAGAAAGTGCATTATATCTCTGATCCATCTTGAAAAGGTAGGAGGGGTCTCTTTCTTCCAAGAGAGGAGAATTTGCCGTCTTGCAAGCAAAGAGGTGAATGCTATGACTGCCCCCGCCTTGCCTTTAAGGCCGCGGATTTCAGGGGTGCATCCAAACAAGGCACATATGGGGTTGGGTACGACATCTTTTTGAAACATTTTACTGTATGCGTTAAATATGTTGGCCCAGAATGTATTTAATTTGGGGCAGGACCAAAACATGTGTATATAATCTGCTGGCTGTCCCTTACAGCGGGGGCAAGAAGAATCCACATTAGGAAACATTTTTGCCAGTCTTGCTTTGGTCAAGTGTGCCCTCAATACAATTTTGAGTTGTATCAGGCTATGTCGAGCGCAAGGAGAGGACGAGTGTATCAACTTAAGCACTGCTTCCCACTGATCATCTGTCATCACTGCTCTGAGATCATTCTCCCATATTCTCCTGATTTCCTGCAGCGAATGAGGGGTGATATTGCATATACTATTATAGAGAGTGGAAATCAGACCTTTATGATCCAGAGGCAGTGAGAGAATATTATCAATTGCATTGTCGATTGGAAGATCTGGAAAGGACGGAATACTTTTCTGGACATAGTGCCTGAGCTGAAGATACCTGAAAAAATGGGTTTGCGGTAAGCCAAATGATTGGGACAGTTGTGTAAATGATCCAAATGTACCATCCACAAATAAATTGGAAATGGATTTAATGCCCTTTGAGCTCCACACACTAAAGGTAGAGTCAGACAGCGAGGGTGGGAAGCTATAATTGTTTTTAATAGGTGAATGTACAGATGTTATCTGGAGTTTGAAATGTCTCCTAAATTGTGACCAAATTCTGATTGAGTGATATATAACCGGGTTAGACTGAAACTGGCTTAAGTGAGGGGGTACAGAGGCACATAACACAGAGCCCAAGTTAATTGGACTACTAGCATTTTCCATTTGTAGCCAAGCATCAAGTCCGCCTGGTTCATCTCTCTCCCTCCAGTGCAACATGTTTTTTATATTGCATGCCCAATAGTAATAAATAAAGTTAGGTAACGCCAGTCCAGCAAGATTTTTAGGCCTTTGAAGACCATCTCGTTTGATTCTGTGAGGTTTACCATTCCATATAAATGATAATATGTTGTTTTGCAATAAATTAAAAAAGTGTTTTTTGATCAGAATTGGGATGTTTTGAAAGAGATAGATGAATTTTGGTAGCACAATCATTTTTATAAGATTGACCCGACCGACTATGGATAGAGGGAGTTTTGTCCATCTAGCCATGTCTTTTTTACATTTTTCAAATAGGGTAGTATAGTTTTTTGTGAAGAGGGATGCAAAAGTAGGAGTGATCTCAATTCCGAGATATTTGAAGCCTTTCCCAACAATTCTAAACGGGAGGTGAGAAGCAGGAATTAGAGTGGCAGATTGATTAAGAGGAAATATTTCACTTTTATCATTGTTAATTTTATATCCTGACAGTTCCCCAAATTGGGTCAAGATGCGGAGGATGACAGGAATAGAATTCACTGGATCAGCAACATACAAAATAATATCATCTGCATATAAAGATATTTTGTGTGAAACGCCCCCCCGCTCTATTCCTAAGAAGTCAACTGATTGCCTAAGGGCGGCGGCCAGGGGTTCTATGGCAATGGCAAAAAGTAGGGGGGAGAGGCTACATCCCTGTCGTGTGCCTCTGTTAAGGGAGAAAAATTCAGATTGTTGACCATTGGTGGTAACTGAGGCTACAGGGTGGGAGTAGAGAAGTTTTATCCAGGAAATGAAAGAGTCACTAAGTCCAAATGTTTTCAGAGTGAAAAATAAATACCGCCACTCGACTCTATCAAATGCTTTTTCAGCATCGAGAGATATAGCCATTTCAGGTGAGTGGGATGGAGAGGAGTAAACAATATTAAGAAGTCTCCTGAGATTTGAACTAGAATGGCGGTTTAAAATGAAGCCAGTTTGGTCTGGTGAAATTATTTGTGGGATAACTTTCTCCAATCTTGTAGATAGAATTTTAGATAGCACTTTATAGTCTGTATTTAAAAGGGAAATGGGGCGATATGATGAACACTGGAGTAAATCCTTACCTCCCTTTGGTAAAAGTGTTATTGCTGCCTGACGTAAGGATGGAGGGAGATAACCTAAGGTCAAAGATTCATTCAGCATAGTCCGAAGCAAAGGGCATAGTTGAAGTGCAAATTTTTTATAGAATTCGGAGGTGTAGCCATCTGGGCCAGGTGTTTTGTTGCATTTTAAAGACTTAATAGCCTGTAAAATTTCTGCATCCGTAATCTCACCTCCCAATAAATTGTTCTGTGCGGCTGAGACAGAGGGAAGAGTGAGTTTATCAAAAAAGGACTGGAGCTTGGAGGGGTTACCATCACATTCCGAATTGTACAGGTTACTATAATATTGTTTGAAAATGTTATTAATTTCAGCATGGTTTATTATTAGTTCACCTGTTACATTGTGAATTTTAGGAATAAGACGGGAGGATAAGGTCTGGCGAGCCTGTTGGGCCAGCAGCTTGCTGGCCCTATCACCCGAGTCATAAACCTTAGATTGAGCTTTGGAGAGTAAGTATGCAGCTTTGTCAGTAGAGAGTAAGTTATATTCTGTCTGCAGCCGTAGTCTTTCTTTAAAAAGAGGTGGGGAGGGGGAGGATGAGTATTGATTGTCAATTTCTGCGATGGATCGAGAAATGTCATTTAATTTGGATTCTCTTGCTTTCTTTGCTCTGGAAGAATATTCAATTATTTGGCCACGGAGATAGACTTTAAGTGTCTCCCACAAAGTAGAGTGGGAGATTTCTGGAGAGGTGTTAGTTTCAAGGAAGAGCGAGATTTGAGAAGTGATATGATGTATAAATTGTTCGTCAGCTAATAGGAGAGGGTTAAGTCTCCAGCTGCGGGAGGGTCTGAAGCAGTTGGGTAGCGTCATATAAAAAGAGACAGCACCATGGTCTGATATAGTGATGCTATGATAAGAGCAAGAGGTAACATTACCTAATAATCTGTTATCGAGGAGGAAATAATCGATCCGGGTATAGCTATGGTGGGTGTTAGAGAAGAAGGAAAATACTTTTTTGTTATTAAACTTAAACCTCCAAATATCCGAGATACCATACTGCGACATGAAGCCATTTATAACTCTGGCTGATTTGGTGAGGGATTGGGGTTTAAATGATGATCTGTCCAATATAGTGTCAAGTACGCAGTTAAAATCACCCCCAATTATCAAGTTGTAATTATTATCACTGGGTATGGTAGAGAAAAGTTTGTCAAAGAAGTTACCGTCATCGTAATTTGGGGCGTAAACGTTGACCAAGATGACAAGACTGGCAAACAGCTGACCCGAAACAATGATATATCTCCCATTAGTATCAGCGATCACCTCCTTAGCTTGAAATGGTATGTCTTTATGTATAAGGATAGCTGTCCCTCTGGCTTTGGCATTAAACTGTGAGTGAAAAACCTGGCCGACCCATCCTCTTTTAAGGTAATTTACATGGTTATTCTTAAGGTGAGTTTCCTGTAAGAATGTTATATCTGAATTTAATTGTTGTAAATAGGACCAAATTTTCTGTCTTTTTAACCATGTGTTCATACCTTTTGCATTTAAAGAGAGGAAGTGGATAGGGCGACTTGCATTAGATATAGTTGGCATATCTTAAGGGGTTATGGGAATGAGAGATAGGGCAATAAGACCAGGAGGGGGAGGGAGGGAGGGAGGGAAAGGGGGGAAAGGGGGGGCGGGGCGAGCACACACGCACACACACAAACAACAACAGCTCCAGCTGACATGCTGAAGAGAGGATTGGACGCTGCTCCAAACTAACAGTTTCAGGAACACCTAACTTACATCGAAACTACTCTGTTTTCTGAGTAAAAGGGAAAAGTGTACATTTAAATCTAAGTGTAAACGCCCGTGAAGAGAGCAAAAGAAGAAGACACACACACATCATGTCTTGATGAGTATCGCGCCGCGCCATGAACAAATGAGCAAATATCAAGTATTAGCAATATCAAATATGTCTAAGTAGACGGAGGCGGCATTGCGAGTTTATGCATAGTGATGACAAACACATTTTCCGTTCATGAACCTGAGTGATACACTCGTGTCATGACGTGCAAATGAAACCACGTCTGTGGGAGGGCATGAGTCTGTGTGTGTGTGTACGGTGAGCGACAGCGAGCACCTTCAACAAGTGGAGAAATGTCCCTCAATAAGCTGAAGGCTTAATAAAACTTATGGCAAGCTGTAACATAATTCCTGCTTATAGGGAGACTAACAAAATAGATTGCACTTGTAGGGTCTTAACAGAAATGAACAGTGAACATAATGACCCTGTACCTTTTGGCGTCGCTGTGCTGGGTGGTATTCATAACGTTTTCATTTTAAGAGTCGGCCGGTGTGGAGGTTGAGCCAGGGAGGTTGTCATGAAGATAGGAGGAAACTTCATCAGGCAGTGGCGGATCTAGGGGGTGGCTCCTGGGGCTCAAGCCCCGGATGTTTTCTGAAGAGCCCCGGATCTCGCATCTGCGCTGGGCTGAGTATAAAATGCAGTACCGGAATTCACCAGAGTGGCAGCATGCGCAGGAAAGCAGCCTGTAGCCTACCTGTCCAGAAGAAGAAGTGTTTCTCGATCTCGTTGGTGCCAGCGTCCCCGAATCGAGCGCCCCCGCGGCAAATTTGAAACAGCATCGGATATCGCTTCGCATCAATGGACATCAGAAGCTTTTTCAAAAAGCGGACAGCTTCACCACCATCGACACCGGCAACAGCCGCTGCAAAGCGTGCTGATGTTCCAGGTTTGTGAAGCTTTGACTTGTTTTGCTAGCTGGCTATCAGGTTGCCAACCGTCCCGTGACATCCCGTATTTGAGCCAAAAGAGGCGCGTCCTGGACGTCCCGTCCGTTGTTTGTCCCGTCCACACAGGAAGATGCATATATTTTTTGTCTTTGTGCGCCACACATTTGGTGGGCTGCCGCCGGCTTGCCCGTGCAGATGATCGGCGATCACGCCCCCCACCTCTGACGGCAATCGGCCGATTGCGGGGAATTTGACAACTGATGCGATTGGACCGGCCCACCGGTCCATCAGCCCACCGGGGGAATCCTCGGTGTCCACGTACGCCACCCCCTGGCACTAGTGCACGAAGCGCGGGTGACATGTAACGTGTGTGCAGGGGCGTACATTTGCTCTACGCAGACTACGCAATTGCGTAGAGCCCCGACGCCGGGGGGAGCCCCCAGCTGAACAATTAATGACGTCACAGTGCGCGCGCGATCGGTGTCCGCGCAAGGACGGTGCGATCGGGGGGGGGCTCCACATCTCGGGATCGCCCCCCCCCCCCCATCGGACGATTTGAACCGGGCCCCCCTCCTCGCCTTTGCGGGGAGCCCCCTGATTATAATGTCCGCCCCTGTGTGTGTGTGTGTGTGTGTGTGTGTGTGTGTGTGTGTGTGTGTGTGTGTAATGTATTTTGAAATATAGGTCAGCTGCCATCCTGCAGTACGCACAGTGGATCAACTTCCGCAGTAGCTTCAACCAGTGAACCACCAACAAGTGCTATTTTAGGTTTGTGAATGTGCAGATCTGATTTTTTTAATTTCAGATATACATTATTAGATTAGATCTACTTGACTTGAATTGGTAATAGTGAGTTGATGAGGTGAGATTTAGCTAATTTCAGTTGATTTGATGGAATGTTGGGATTTGGTTTTGTTTTTGTCATGCAGATAGCACAGCTACATGCAGGGATGAGCCAGGGACAGCAGCAGGTGGACTACCTGCTACTGATTTAGGGACCCCAGGAAGTGGCCCAAAGCAGGTGTACCTCCCCCAGTACCCCCTCAGCCAGTTTGGTACCCAGCAGAGAGCATTCAACAAAAGCTGGTTTGAGCAATTTAAATGGCTGGAGTACTCTGTAGGCAAGAATTCCACATTTTGCTTTACGTGCCGGATGTATGGAAGGCAGAATATTCGCACCAACAAAGATGCTCTCCTCAGTAGCTCTGGCTTTTCAAATTGGAAAAGGGCTTTGGATACCTTCCGTGAGCATGAGAAAAGTGCCCTTCACATGGCAAGCATGACCTGTTGGCAGAGCTTTAAAAGCACACAAAGTCATGGGAATGTGATTGAGCAGCTGAATACTGCAAGTGCAGCAGAAATAACAGAGAGGCGGCAATACCTGAAGCGCATTGTGGCTGTAACCACATTTTTGGGGAAGCAAGGCATCCCATTCCGAGGGCATGATGAGCAAGACAACAGTCATAACCCAGGCAACTTCCTTGAATGCATGCAACTCCTCAAAGAGTTTGACCCCTTTCTCCAAAAATACAAGCCTCCATCTAATGCCGTCTACCTCTCCCATTCGACCCAAAATGAAATGATCTCCAGCATTTCACAAGAAATAACAGAAAATATCAGAAAACAAATTGTAGCATCCAAAATGTACTCTGTGATGGCAGATGAAGCCAGGGACCACCACACAGAGCAGCTGGCTGTCTGTGTCCGTTATGTCACGCAAGGGGGTACGCCGAAAGAGGCATTTCTTGGACTACAGAAGCTGGACAGCTTTGACGCAAAGTCAATTGTGGATGGAATAGAGGCAGTGCTACAGTCACACAATCTAAGTGACCTCATGTGTGTTGCACAAACATATGATGGAGCAGCGGTGATGAGTGGATCAGTGGGGGGTGTTCAGGCCCGCTTCAGAGAGCAACACCCTGAAGCTGTGTATGTGCACTGTTATGCACATGAGCTCAACCTTGTCCTGTGCTACACATGCAAGGCTATACCTGAAGCTACCACATTCTTCGATCTGCTTGAAAACATCTACACATTTTTCAGCAACTCTCTCATCAACCACAACAAGTTCATAGAAATCCAAAACCAACTGGGATTAAAACCATCGCAACTTGTGGAGCTCTCCACAACAAGATGGGCTTGCAAGGTGAGGTCTGTTAATGCTGTCTTGAACAACCTTCCTGCCATTCTGGCATGTCTCTGCAACATGAAGACAGTCATGGCCAAAGGGATCCTGGCAAAGCTCTGCAAGCCAAAGACCATCTACCTGCTAGTGATGTTTGCCAAAGTCCTAAGCATAACTGAAGGGCTTCACCGGTACCTGCAGGGGGAGAGTTTGGACCTGGGTAGAGCAGCCCAGTATAAAATGGCAACTATTCAAACCCTGACAGATCTCCGCACAGATGCTGGGGCTGAGGATGTGTTTATGAAAGCCATGACCGTATGTGAGGAAAATCACATCCAGCTTCCTGTTGGCCCCAGGCAGAAACAAAAAAGGATGGATCGATTTGTGGTGGAGTCAGCCTGTGGGTCATCCTCCAATCCTACCAACTCTGATGATTTCAGACATCAGCTTTTTTATCCTTGCCTGGACCGGATGATACAGGAGCTCACCCATCGGTTTTCAGATGTTGGAGAGGAGCTCATGTCAGGCATTCAAGCCTGTAACCCAACTTCATCGACCTTTCTTTCTGAGGATGCTCTCAAATGCCTTGCCTTGCATTATAAGATTCAGCTGAAGCCAGAAGAACTCTTTGTGGCAAAAAATTTCATTATGAGAAGGATGGAGAAAGAGGAAGTCCCTGACACAGCCACTGTGTTCAAATTACTTGATGGAGACATGTTCCCCAGTCTCAAGGCGGTCCTCCAAGTGGCCCTGACAATACCAGTGAGTAGCTGCAGCTGTGAACGCTCCTTCAGCGCCCTGCGACGTCTGCACACATGGCTAAGGAGGACCATGGGACAAGACAGGCTCAATGACCTAGCCATCATGTCCATTGAAAAGGACAACCTGCATGCCATAACTCCTGACAACATCATTGACAGATTTGCTCAACTGAAGCCACGCCGGCACAGCCTTATGTTGCCACCACAACAAAATAAGTAAAGACAGAGGAGAGGACTCCTTCCTCTCCTCTGTCTTCTATTCACTTTTTTGGAGGGAGTGAAAGGAAAGCAGAAGAGAGGAAGGGGCGAAAGAGAAAATGAGGGGGGAAATAAACAGAAATGGAAATCAGACAAAAACACACATAGCACATAAATGAGTGAAGAGGGAAAGAGAGGAGAAGACATATAACATTCAAAAGCAGAAGAGGAGGCATGACCAGACAAAAGGCTCACATATGTATTTAAAGAGTGAGAAAAACATGAGAGGAAGGAGTGAAAGGAAGACAGGGGAGAAGAAGGACTGAAGAGAAAGTGAGGGGATAAAATGAACAGAAATGGAAATCAGACAAAACATGTGGAGAAAGCAAAGAAGGAGAGACAGGAGATGAAAAAGGGTTGAGAATAAAAGGTGAAAAACAGAGCAGTAAAGGACAGCTGAGGTGCCAGCCAGGATCACAGGTAGCCTGCAATACGGAAATAAGATCCCTTTTTATTGTACTTACACTACTTAAGTTTATAATAAGTCTGAATAACTTTTTTGTTTTATATTTTTTTCTCTCAGTGGACGGTGAGGCACATGTTCATAGACGGTTCTCCGTGCCTTTCTCAGCTTTGAATTGGTGGTAAGTTGAAGTACAACAAATTGTAGTTTTGTGTGCACCAAAAAAAGATGTAAAAAATTAATCGGTATCTGCACCGTAAGGGCTAAGCCCCTGATCTCCTAGGATCCTAGATCCGCCCCTGTCATCAGGTGAGGAGAAGACGAGCTTCTGGCCGTTCTTGTCGGTGACCTGGAGCTTTGCAGGGAAGAGCATCCTGTATCCGAGGCCGGCATTCCTGAGCTGGGATTTCACCGTATAGTACGCCGCTCTATTCCTCGCGACCTCAGCGCTGTAGTCCGGGTAGATGTGTATGTCAGCTCCGCGGAAGGAAAGCGAGCCTTTCTCCCGGGCGAGCTTCAGGATGCGCTCCTTGGTCTGGTAGTGGTGGATTCGCGCGATGAACGGGCGGGGGGGGTCGTCTTGTTTCTTACGGGGGGCTGCAATCCTGTGAGCCCTGTCAACAGTTGGGGGAGTGGAGAAAGAGTGTTCACCGAATGTTTCTTTCAAAAGTGCCTCCATGAATGCGGTTGGTTGTCCGCCCTCAGCTCTCTCGGGTACGCCGGTTATACGGATGTTATTTCGGCGTGACCTGTTTTCTAGGTCGTCGGTCTTGAGGCGGAGGCTCTGGTTCTCTTTAGACAGGGCAAGGCAGGTGGATTCCAGGGTTGTCAATCTGGTCTCCATGTCGTTGAGTGAAGTTTCCATGCTTTGGATTGTCTGATCATGACGTTCAATAGTTGCGTGGTCAGTCGCAAGTTGGTCGGAGAGTTTAGTTATAATGCGGTCTTCCATTGCCTTCAGAAGCTTTTCCATGTCGGCTAACGTCAGCGGCGGGTTGCTAGCATATGGCTCGTCTTGGCTAGTTAGCATGTCGTCGCTCTTTGCTGGAAATTGCTGAGGCGTAGGCTGGTTCTGGTTGTGTTTTCTATTCCTGCGCATAGTCCTTTGCACTCCACACCGGTCCACAAAGGTTTACACAGGCCGAGTGATGTACGGAAACACTTATTACACGGATTTAGACAAGAATTCAACAGAGCTCTCCCGGTGAGCGACCTACTCCGCCATTTTCCAGAACCGGAAGCCTGTTTCTTTGTTTTTAAATAAATATGGCGCCATCTACATTCCTCTTATCTTTAGATGGGTTTTACTTATTTACTTTTATTTGTTGTGCATTTATCAGAGAGCAGCTATGACCATGAACTAGAAGGTACGGAGGAGTACTGTAGGGACTGGATGTATCTTTGCTGTAGAAAGACTGATGTCTTCTGTATTAATCTACTATTCTACTTAGAAAATAACAATTCAGAAAAAGCATTGAATGAGAAGGTGTGTCCAAACTAGTTAAATCTATAAACTGAAACTCAACTGTATAGTGAATGTTCACTGTTATTGATATATGTAACTGTAACTACAATGTAGAACCAGGATTCCTGCTGGAAAATACAGTTTTTGTAAACCTTTTAATTTTTCTTACAGATGCTGTTCTGATGTTTTTGATGTTCAGACTCGCTGAACATCATGGTGAAGATGTTCACTACCTCGTCTCTACCTCCTCAGACGCCTCAGAGACTTTGAGCTCCCTCTCAAGGTGCTCAGGAACTTTAACACCTGCACCATCGAGAGCATCTTGTGTGGGAGCATCACCACCTGGATGGGAAACTGTACCAGACAGGACTTCCTGGCCCTTGAAAGGATGGTCCATTCAACGGAGCGGACCATCAGAACCCCCCTCCCCAATCTGCAGGACATTTACACCAAATGTTGCAGGTTAAAGGTCAAGAATATCCTGAAACAGCCCCGTCACCCTGGACACTCTCTCTTCTCTCTACTGCCATCAGGACGGCGTTTCCGATGCGTGAGGACAAAGGTTTTGTCTATCTGATATAATAAAAAGTGAATCTTTAACCAGGTGCTTTTATGGACTGAGTTAACCGATACGGACCACGTGACTTTAGAGGACGACGTGACAGTTTTTTCTTTCACTTCAGTTTTTACTTTTCATGGTGTTCTTAACGATAATTAGTTGGTTTCTGCGTTTGTGTTTTTTTGTTTGTTGGATAAGTCTTTGTTGGATTTTGTTTTCTACTTTGTTTTGTGGCAGTTGGTTCCTACGTTGGTCATCATTGGTAAGTTCCTCATGGGTATACACTCACAATATATTAATTCTGACTCATCTAATAGGATTCAGCGTATTACCTGTTTAAACTCTAAACACTGTTGCTCTGTTTTCCACTAATATAGTTTGTTTCATACTGCCAGAGCTTTTTAGGGGGCGAGGGTAATGTGTGTTTGAAGATAATGTGTTAGTATATTAATGTAATAAAGGACAAATTCCTTTAAACCAAATCAATTGAAAAAAAGACACCAAAAGTGTCCTCCTGAACATCTCTCGTCATTGTCTGCATTCATTAGCTCCTGTGTTTCTAGGAGGTTCAACCTGAACATGTGTGTGCACATTTACATGGCAGTTAAAAAAAAGAAACTAAATTAATTTAAGCCTTCTTGAATGGCTCCATCTAACCATAACCGTCCACTGATGTTTAATTAAGGTAAAAATGATCCATAAATCAAATATCCTGCATAGTTCCTCGACTTTAATAAGCAGCTATTGTAACAGCAGCTGTAACGGCGTTAAATGCTAGAAAATGGAACTACATCCTCCATGTTCTGTTCACACCTCGTTGTCGGCTCGTTATAGGCAAAGTCATTTGAATCGACCTATAACAAAACCACCACCAAGAACTTTCAAAAGTGACATCGTTAAAAAGACACGATAAGAATGGGTAAGCCATATATATCCACAATGCACTTATTATTTATCTATTTGTTTATTTATTATTTATTTTTAAGTAAAGATAGATCCACCCACATACTTCTTCTTTAACACGTGTTGTTTGAAGGATTTAGTAAGCGAGAAACCCCAGTTCTTTTTTCTAGTTCATTACTAATTCATTTTGTTTTTATTTTATTACCATTTCTGGTGGACAAACCAACTTCCTCCTACTTTAGGACTCAACTTTTATTTATTGTGCATTTATCAGAGATCAGCTATGACCATGAACTAAAAGGTACTGAGGAGTACTGTAGGGACTGGATGTATCTTTGCTGTAGAAAGAACAGCAGGCTTTTTAGTTTTCTGCAATGATAAACTGCACATGAGCTTTAAATAGAATTAACTCATGACTCTTTGAGGCAGCGTATAAAGGGCTTTGATATATGTAACTGTAACTACAATGTAGAACCAGGATTCCTGCTGGAAAATACAGTTTTTATAAACCTTTAATTTTTCTTACAGATGCTGTTCTGATGTCTTGGATGTTCAAACTCACCTCATCCCAAATCTCACTGAGATGTCTTCAGGTCAAGAAAAATGTACCTGCTATATAAGAAGACTTCAAGAAGAACATCTTGGAGAACTTCAGCTTTTCTGGTAAAATTCTTTACTGCATAAAATCACAGGATAATAAATGATAATGCTCCTCCTCTAATCCTCCTAATCCTGGGAGATTCTTTCTATTAGTGGGATAGAAGCAGTGGGGTTGTTCTTGAAGTCCTGTTTACATCTCACATGCATCCAACAACTCAAAGTCAACTGTATGTTCTCTAGTTACCCTCTGATGAGATATGCTGTAGAGCAGAGTTCAACCAGTCTGTACATTCACTAACACTGTGTGTTATATAGAAACTCATCCACCATAACAGCACAGAATGAATCCTCTCTGCATTTACAGACCAATTTATTCTATAGTTTAACTTGTATTAATGTTAAATAACACAAATATCAACAACTCTTATGTGACAGTGTTTGATAAATGACCTGTAACAGAAACTTTCATTATTAGAGTAGAACTGGTTGTCAGGTGAGTATTTGTTCTTCTCTTTAATTTTTAAGAGATGATTGTTTTAAAGGCAGTGATTTAAACTGTTCTTGAAGTGGAACTTACAGCGAAATCAAGATAAACTTTAACAAATTTACAGTGTTTTAAGAAGAGACTGTCCTCCTGTAAAGAATGCCTTCATCAATTGCTTGTCTAAGCCTCATACTATGATCTGGCCAGTTGTTATTGTTAGGAGTCTAAAGTCAGAGGAGAGAGATGGACGGATCAAAGAAACATGAGAGATGGCCATTTTTATGACTTTGTTTCTTTTAACTTCTCTTCACAGATAATTGTGATGAAAGTCTTGTGCTGTCAAACCTCCACATGTTTTCCAGAGGAGTATCGGATAGAGAATAAATGCTGCCTGAAGTGTCTACCTGGTAAGATCCAACTGAATACTAAGTAATAATAATGGCAGAATAACAGCAGTGTGTGAATCTTTGCTTCACAACAAGCTTTTTATCCTCAGGTTTAAAAAAAAAACTATAATCACTGGTTGTCTTTTCAACAGGAGACAGAGTCAAAGAAGATTGCACAGAATTCAGAAGTACATCATGTCAGCCCTGCTTAGATGGAACTTATATAGATAAAGCTAATGAACATAATCAGTGCTTCACATGCACCAACTGTGATGCAGGTACATTTCTGTTAATATTATTTATTTATCAGTAGAAATGTTTTTCCTTTTTTCAACTGGTCAGAACTCAGAAACAGATTAAACACAATAGGAGTTTTGTTTCTGCATGTTTTGTAACTTCCATATGTGTTGATAGGTTCTGGTCTGAAGGTAAAGAGGTCATGTACACCAACATCAGATACAGTTTGTGAACCACTTGAGGGATTCTTCTGTATTAACTTAACAAAGGACCAATGTGAAGCAGCACAGAAACACACGGTCTGTCATCCAGGACAATACATCAAGGAGAAAGGTTGGTTTACTAGTTTAAATGAGAACAAAGTTTAAGGAAAGTGATCTTTGTGTTTGCTGCATGTGTTTTTTAAAAGGTGTGGGAAATTGTCCCAAATTGGAAGTTGGGATATAGAAGGGGGTGCACGTCCAAGAAAGTTTGTGAAATACTGCTGGTATCTTGATACCTGACTATTACCTGTCTTTGATTGTCTATGCAGACTGCAGATCGCCTTAGAAAAACATTGTTCTTAAGTTGCAAACATTAAAAAATTGTTTCTTCTTTAACTTTAGCTTCAACATGACATGAATACTCTCATTCTCATTAGTCTGATTCTTCATAGATTAATAAACCACATTCCAACACATTACTTACTCATTAATTCATCTCTTCATACTTTAGACTGAACTAGTTTCTACTTCCATATCATTTGTGTGTGTGCAGGCTCAGCCTCCTCAGACACTGTGTGCTCTGACTGCAGTGATGGAACATTTTCAGATGGAACATTAACATCTTGTCTCCAACACACACAGTAAGTAAATCTACACATCACACATGGAGACACATTGGATGTCTTTTTATCTTTCTGTACATCTTCATGTAAAACACGTCTCTGTTATTCCAGATGTGAATCAATAAACCTTCATCTGAAAACACCAGGAACTACCTCAACTGATTCTGTATGTGGAGAACCAATTTCAAAAGTTGTAGGGATCATCATTGGTGTGGTGCTTTTATTAGTCATTCTAAACATAGTACTACTATTGTTCTACGTCAACAGAAAGAAAATCTATTCAGCAGGTAGGTTTCATTTATATCAGGAAAATGTTCTTCTTTTCTATGTTTTGTCACATCATTGATGGATGATAATGTTTTCTGCTGAGTCATGACAGTGCTGCTAATTATGTTTTTCACTGGTTTTGTTCAATTATAGTCAGAAACAGAAATGCAGACAACTCCAGAGAGGTATGTTTATTTCTCACTGTTGGTTATGTGCACTGTCACAGATCACAGCACTGGGTTTATCTAAGGAATTAAATTATGTCATTTTTTTCTTTAATTTCTTCTACAAAGAAACCCCAAGTCACACTAGAACCAGTCCAAGAATCAGTGCCACTACAGGAGGTAAGACAGTCGTGTGTTCTTCAATGAAATGTTTATTAACTGAGGATCATCTGGCTGTGTGATGTCTCTACAAATGTTTCTGCTTTAAGTGAATGTGTTTCTCTCCTCAGGATGAAGCTCAGCAAACAGTCTAAACTCTCAGATGAAACCATTCTCTGTGGAGTACATTTGCTTCAGAATCCAGTTATTATACATTTGGATGCTGTTAAATTATCTTTTCAGAGAACAGAAAAGACAGATCAGTAGATCAACTTCTGCCTCAGTCCACATGAACACCCTGCTGACACTGACATAGAGACGCTTTTCCCAAAACATCATCGATATTTCATAACTGAAAGTTATTTTATATTTTGTCAAAGTTTGATATTGTCCTGGTTGGATCTTTATCTCTTGGTAAGAAAAGGTTGAGCATTAACTTGTGTTTTATATAAGTTGTTGTACTCTTCCTAATTTCAGTTTTAACATTTGAAATTAATTTCACTTGGAAAAAATGTATATGAAGTTTTATTGCAGCTATTGGTATTATTTTTTTTATGTAATTCATATTGGCACCCCACAAGTCTCCAGAGTACAAGTGGTTACAGAAAATGAATGAGTGAATGAATGAATGAATGAATGTTTGTATGACTGTAGATACTGGTGGCTGCGTGAATGTGAACCTTTGTCTTTTTATCTTTGTACTGTTCATTTACTATTTTGTTGTACTGATGTATAATGACAATAAAGTATTCATTTTATTCAATATAGGACACTGTGTCTGTGATCTACACCAGCATAGAGACGTAAACAGGAGTTTCCTTACCTGTCCCCTCTGTCCTTTCCCCAAACACACATGAGACAGCAGAGTGTTTCTAATTGTCTCTGACCCAGATGGCAACGAGCACTAGCTAGTCAGAATCAGAGCAGGGTTTGTTTTAATTATCTATAAGGTTTTATTATGTTCTTATTTGAATGTGGGTCATGTAAAACTAAAACATGTTGAATGTTTCAGGATAATTAAGATATTTTCAGGTATTTCATAGGTTCAGTTCAGACAAATAATTAAGTTGTTAAATATGTTTAATTTGCACCTTGGTACCTGAAGCAACTTGAAAGATAAGGGTGGTGTTATTCTTCATATACTATATGAGGCTAAAGTGTTATGAGTCCTAAGAAAAATGTTTTAGACCGAGCCTCATCCTCACCTGTTCAAATGGTTTTGACTGGAATGATTTTCACACCAGTTTAGTTTATTTAAGTCTTTTCTAACTCACTCATCTGTTGGTCACTTTATTGCTGCACACTAAGATTATCTGTAATTTCTCCTGTTTCTGGGTTGTAGTTATTTTTTTTTTTTTAAAGTGGGATCTTCTGCAATCCCTGCAATAATGAATTTGTGAATTCATGGTGATATTTATCTGTGTGTGCATATTTTAATTATCAGAGGTTTACTGTGTATATATAATGCACTTGGTACATCAGTCTATGTTTAATATTACGTCTGTTTTCCATTGAGATGATTTAACCCCCTCTTGTCCTTGTCCTGAAGCTCGCGGGAGAGAAATAAATAAACTGTGTACCGTACAGTTTTGCAAACCTACGCACAGTTTACCAATCTGTCCAGATGGAGGTAAAATCACATTATGTACCGACAGTTTAAAATCCGTCCCTACGGATCGTGAAACCGTTCACACAGTAGAAAAACAGTCGCTTGTTTTGGGCTTGCTTTCACAGTCTGGTTACTTATTTGTCCAGTGACATCTAACACTGGCTCAGTCACCTGTACCTGTGAGCATGCACTCACCTGGCTGAAGAAAGAGAAAGAAAAAGAAAGAAAGAAAGAAAACTACTGGACGAATACGATTCAGATAACTGTGTAAGGCATTTTACTACGGTTTGTTTATTCCATATTGTTGTTTTTTGTCAGTAGGTTGCATTTGTCGTTGTCGGAAAGTTGGAACACACCTGTACTGATTGTGACGCACGTAGTTTAAGTAACGTTAGCTGTTTACGTCCTGTGTGTGCTGTAAAAACTATTATTCCGTTTTCTAGTGTGTCGTGTCCCTTCGTATGCTACTACCAGGGTTGTGTTGTCGAACAAAAGCGTTAAATCTTAAAGATACTACGATATAAACGAGGAACGCTAAAACGAAACTAACCTCCATTTTATGTTGAGTTATTAGCTCTCAGACAAACGTCGTTTTAACATTAAAACACAACAAAAACACAACCAGTTTAAGAAGGAACATCTATAAAGTCAAACCTTGAATCTTATGTGTTTCTTTTGTTTGTTTTTTGATTAAGATGGCTGCCCCACATCCATCTATCTATCTATCTATCTATCTATCTATCTATCTATCTATCTATCTATCTATCTATCTATCTATCTATCTATCTATCTATCTATCTATCTATCTATCTATCTATCTATCTATCTATCTATCTATCTATCTATCTATCTATCTATCTATCTATCTATCTATCTATCTATCTATCTATCTATCTATCTATCTATCTATCAAGGCCTGACTTTTCAAGGGTTTTGTAAGCACAGAAAACCCCAGTTATTTGTTTGGTTACTGGTTCATTTAATTAATTATTTTTGGTTGTTTGTTAGTTTTTACTCATTTTTGGTGTGTAAGTCAAGAACTTCCTCCTACAATAGGATTCAGCTTTTATTTATTGTGCATTTATCAGAGAGCAGCTATGACCATGAACTAGAAGGTACTGAGGAGTACTGTACATTAGTGTCCAAACTTCAAGTGAAATTTTGTAAACTGAAACTCAACTGTTTAGTGAATGTACACACTTATTGGTAACTGTAAGTGCAATGTATAACCAAGACAAATTTTGTAAACCTTTAATTTTTCTTACAGATGCTGTTCTGACGTTTTGGATGTTCAAATTCAAGGAAAAATGGACCTGCTATATAACAAGACTTCAAGAAGAACATCTTGGAGAACTTCAGTTTTCCTGGTAAAATTCTTTACTGCAGAAAATCACAGGATAATAAATGATAATGCTCCTCCACTAATCCTCCTAATCCTGGGAGATTCTTTCTATTAGTGGGATAGAAGCAGTGGGGTTGTTCTTGAAGTCCTGTTTACATCTCACATGCAGAGAGTTCAGCCAGTCTGGGCTGGAGGATCACCTATTATGACTCAGACATGTTTTATTAAGAAAAGTCGGATCAGAGAGATGGATGAATCAAAGAAACATGAGAGATCATTATTTTATTTTGTTGTTGTTTCTTTTAACTTCTCTTCACAGATAATTTTGATGAAAGTCCTGTGCTGTCAAACCCTCACCTGTAATCCAGGAGATTATCAGATAGAGAATAGATGCTGCTTAATGTGTCCACCTGGTAAGATCCAACTGAATACTGAAGGGTCCTCAACATTTTAATGTATGATCACAAATGAAAAGGAATAGATTAATATGTATTTACACTCTTGTGTACTTGTTTTTATCTACCTTCACCTGGTGGTAGTAATAAGAATTACAGTAAAAGAGATAACAGTGTATGACATTTTGCTTAGCATGCAACATAAAAAAAAAGAGGAAAAAAAAGATATCTTGAAATGTAATCACTGGTCGTCTTTTCAACAGGAAACAGAGTTGAAGTGCATTGCACAGAGTCCAGACGTACATCATGTCTGCCCTGCACGAATGGACATTATATGGATAAAGCTAATGGACGTAAGCAGTGCTTCCCATGCACCAACTGTGATGCAGGTACATTTCTGTTAATATTATTTATTTATCAGTAGAAACTGGTGAATTTTAAATCAAATCCACATCAGACAAGTTAATTTCTGCAGATGTTTCCTATGAATTCATAAACTGAAGAGACTATTTTGTCACATTTTCCAAAGTTGTTCTAACCACTGAAGGTATCTTTAAATCAGAAACAGATTAAACACAATAGGAGTTTTGTTTCTGCATGTTTTGTAACTTCCATATGTGTTGATAGGTTCTGGTCTGAAGGTAAAGAGGTCATGTACACCAACATCAGATACAGTTTGTGAACCATTTGAGGGATTCTTCTGCATTGACTTAACAAATGAACAATGTGCAGCAGCAGAGAAACACACGGTCTGTCATCCAGGACAATACATCAAGGAGAAAGGTTGGTTTTCTAGTTTTAAATGAGAACAAAGTTTAAAGAAACTGATCTTTGTGAAAGTTTCCTCATTAAAGCTGCATATGGTGATTTCTGACCACTAGATGGTAGTAAAGAGCTAAAAGTGTAATAAGGTCTTTTTAGATATAGACAAAGTGAACTTAACTAATTTCTTCTTTAATATTTATTATTTATACTTTGAGGAAGCAGAAACTGCTGAGACTAGGCCAGCTGTAGAACACAACTAAAACATTCATTCATTCATTTTCTGATCTGATGACGTAGCACCCTGTTTGTCATATTGTGAAGCAGTCTACATCTATATTTATAAGACTTTAATACACTCCTGATCAAAATCTTAAGACCAGTTGAAATGTTGTATGAATTTACATTTTGCACTGTTGGATCATAAGAAGGTTCTAAGTAGTGCTTCAAAATGCAAAAAGAAGAAATGGGAGTGAGACAAGAAAAACAAGCAATTTATTGCAAACAACCATTAAACTGAAATAAGCTGTTCATCAGCTGATCAAAAGTTTAAGACCACATCTCGGACTAACCCCCCAAAAAACCCTAAAATAGAAATAAAATTTTCAAAAAAGGACTCAGTAATGAGTAGCTGCGCCATTCGTGTTAATCACCTAAAAAATTCGTTTCGGCGTGCTTGATGCTAGTGTCTCCAGGAGGCTAGTGGGAATGTTGCTCCAGGTGGTGAAGATGGCTTCACGGAGGGCATCCACTGTCTGGAACTGGTGTCCATTTTTCTAAACTTCCCTTGCCATCCAACCCCAAATGTTCCCAGTTGGATTTAGCTGCCATTTGACGCCTCTGCACAACCTGAAGCTCCATTCTTCCATTGAAGGAAAAAGCTCCCCAGATCATGATGGCGCCCCCTCACTGCGCCATGTAGAAAACATCTCAGGTGGGATCTCCTTGTCATGCCAATAACGTTGGAAGCCATCAGGACCGCCAAGGTTAATTTTTTTCTCATCAGAGAATAAAACTTTCTTCCACCTTTGAATGTCCCATGTTTGGTGCTTTCGTGCAAACTCCAAATCAATTTTGTGCCGTTGAAGGAGACGAGGTCTTTGAAGACATTTTTTATTCTTAAAACCCTTCTTTCGCAGATGCCGTCTAATGGTCTAACCAGTGACAAGCTTAATTTGGGCCGAGGATCATCCCGTGGTCTACCACTCGACTTTTTTTTTCCATAAACCTCAGGATCTTTTTGTTTCAAATGACTGTCTTACTGCTTCCAACCTCAGCAGCAATGGCACGCTTGCTGATGCAGCTCAACAATCTGGCCGCGTTCAAAGAGAGGAAGCTTTTTTGCCTTTGCCGTCAGGAGGTCATGACAGTGTGGGTACCTGACAGAAAATGACACTGAATCCACATTTTTGTGAAGATTTGGGCTTTTAAAGGCTGTGGTCTTAAACTTTTGATCATCTCACTCCCATTTCTTCTTTTCGGTCCAACAGTGCAAAATGTGAATTCTTGAAAATTTTCAACTGGTCTTAAAATTTTGATCAAGAATGTATTTGACCTGTAGACTGAACTAGTTTCTACTTCCATATCATTTGTGTGTGTGCAGGCTCAGCCTCCTCAGACACTGTGTGCTCTGACTGCAGTGATGGAACATTTTCAGATGGAACATTAACATCTTGTCTCCAACACACACAGTAAGTAAATCTACACATCACACATGGACACACAATGGATGTATATATATAACGGCAGTGGATTTTTTTTGTGTTTGTACATTTTCATGTAAAACACATCTGTGTTCTTCCAGATGTGAATCAACAAACCTTCAGCTGATAACACCAGGAACTAACTCAACTAATTCTGTATGTGGAGAAGAAACTTCAAATGGTGTAGGAATCATCATTGGTGTGGTAGTTTCTTTAGTCATTCTCATAGCAGCAGTACTGTGCTACATCTGCAGAAAGAAAATCTATTCACCAGGTAGGTTTCATTTATATCAGGAAAATGTTCTTCTTTTCTATGTTTTGTCACATCTTTGATGGATGATAATGTTTTCTGCTGAGTCATGACAGTGCTGCTAATTATGTTTATCACTGGTTTATAGTCAGAAATGGAAATGCAGACAATCCCCCAGAGGTATGTTTATTTCTCACTACAGGTCACAGCATTTGGTTTATCTAAGGAATTAAGATAATTTAAGTAATTCTGTTTTTTGTTTGTTTCATTTCTTTAATGAAAATCAAAGTGAGGTACACTACAACCAGTGCAGCAAGCAGTGTAAGAACTGATGAAGAATATACCGAGCCTCTCGCCAATGACACCTGAGACCCCTGTGACCCTCCAGAGGACAAGTCATTACAGAAAATGAAGGAATGTTTGTATGATTGTAGATACTGGCGGCTGTGTGAATGGATATCTTTATGTTTGTTTGTGTTTTTATCTTTGTACTGTTCAGATGTAGCATACTATTTTGCTGTACTGATGTATAATGACAATAAAGCATTAATTTAATTCAGTTCAATATAGGACACTGCCTCTGTGATTTACAATAGTGTAGAGACTTAAACCTTAGTTAGAAATGCATTTAATAATATAAGAAGATACTTCACAGTAACAAAATACCTTGAGGACGGTGCCAGTCATAACTGTACAGTCAGGAAACCACTTGTGTTACCATGACGATTAAATATACTAAGTACATAAGGATAATAAAAACATAAAATCCTTTGTGGATACCTGTTTCTTGCCTTTTATTGCCTTGATTACTGCAATATTTAACTCGGTCCACTCCAAGTGTTTCTGGTTAGTCCTCTGATTGAGGAATACTTGTCATTTATTAACACTCTATACTCCACCTCTTCATCACAGTAATCTCAAAGCAGCACTGTAAACTTTTGATGTAAATTTACAGTGAAATCTGAACAGTATTTTACAGTATGATACTGTATTCATGTTATACAGTATCATACTGTAAACCGCAATGCAATCTGGGAGAAAAAAAATGTGATTACAGAAAATTACAGCACTTTAGGAGAATGCCCTTTTTTACAGGATCATACTGTAAATGTTACTGTAAACAGCTGAGCATCATGGGAAAGTGAAAGGAAAGTGCGGGAGCTAAAATTTGAACCGACATAGGAAGACCTTTTTATTATCTGGCAAAAGGTTGTTTTTGCAGCTTGAGTTTTATTTTTGTTGATTTTAACTTTGGTGTCAGACTGCCAGCCAGTCTCTATCACCACGGCTGACACAGACAACCACCTCAGCCTTTTTTCACAGATGTCCGGAGCTGTTTGACGTCCTCCACTAAGTAGGTTAACATTAATTGACTATTTTTTAATGACTTATGAAGAGGATTTAAGTATTTCTCCAATTTAATTTTCTGCCATTTGGAACAGTTTTATAACGAAGCTGTTGAAAAGTTTCGTTTTTGCGAGCTAGCTAAAATTAGAACATGTCAGCATTTTTTCTCAGTTTATAACAGCATTAAAACAAAACTTGCTTTTGCTGGAAGATACCGGAGCAAGTTTAACCTATAGTGCTTTGTGTGTATGTTTCTACATGGCTAAAAACAGCCACGAAAAGTTTCTATTTGCAATGTGCTAGTTAGCTAAAATTAGCGAATGTTAGCATTGTGTATCGGTTTACATTAACGAACACTGATTAAGGCCGATACTCCTTTTTAACGCGGCTCAAAGTTCTGTATCTCTGTACTGCACTACCTTGTACTGAACATGTTTTATTTGATATGTCTTTCTATATTGTTTTCCAGAAGCTGCAGTGACATCAGTCCTGAGAGGGACACAAAACCAAGCAGTGAGAAGAAGCCAACATCAGTGAATCAGTCAGCCCAGTTAGGTTTACTTGTGTTGCATTGTTTTTATTTTAATAAATATTTAAAAAAGGAATATTGTCCTACTGTCATTTCTTTATTATTATTATTATTATTATTATTATTATTATTATTATTAGTTGTAGTAGTAAAAATAATTCAATGGCACGCGATTTATACCTTCGCGATCTGGTTTAAATACTGTAAATATACAATATCATAGCGACGTATCGTTGTAAATTTACAACAAAGAACTGTAGATTTAATTACAGTAACATACTGTAATTCTGAAATACAGCTAGATACTGTAAAACTACAGTACTTTACTGGCGAAGCTGCTGCCAGTAAATTACTGTAAATTTGCGCTAAAAAGTTTAACAGTGAGCATTTCACCCTTTGCACTACTGGATTTTTGCCATTTTGTTGTGGGTGTTGATCCAAAAAGGTCTGTAACATAGAAGACTCAGGAAAGTAATCTACGTCCTCCTCCTCTCTGCTCTCCTCTCTCTCACCAACACTCTCCTCTTCTGGGGATGATATCTGTATTTTCTAATAAACAGACACACAGGTGCATTGATATAACACTGGCAATGAATAAAATGATGTCAGGTTAAAAAGTCTTCTTCTGGGCTTCATAAAAACTGCTACAAACTCATTTTTGTCCTGGGCTAATAGTCTCACAGTATTTTTTGTGCCTCAGCAGGCGGCCATCAGAAAAAGAAAAAAAAACATCCCACAATACCCTACCTCAGGGGTGCCCACACTTTTTTGTCTTGCGAGCTACTTTTGCAATGACCAAGTCAAAGTGATCTACCTGTATATATATAGCCATATTAACAGCCATGTTAATATTCATATTAATTGTTGTTACAGCGTTAAAGATGAATGTTTGTCTTGCTGTTTGTTTTGGAGTTGCAACGGATAAATGTTTTACCTACTCAGCACCAACACCATGGACAAACACAGTTACCAAATAGCTTGTAAACAGAGGAGCTACATCATTGGAAGAAGTGGATAATTCCTCAGGTGGGTCTGTCTTCAAGCTCATGTTTGCCTTCCTATTTACCTGAGATTGTTTATCTACATGGGAAAACTATTCTCTGCAGTGACTGTTACCTCCCTGCTCACTCTGAACAAAAGGCAAACTGGAAAAACTGAACTCGGTTCTCTCTAATGAGGAGAACAGGATTGGAAATAAAATCCATTGTGCATGCTCCTCCTCTAATCCTCCTAATCATCTGTTTAATGTACGATCACAAGTGAAAACTGTTGGTAAACAACAAAAGTAGATTAATATTTATTGATACTCTTTTTTTATTATTTGCCTTCATCTGATGGTAGAAATAATAATGACAGTATAACAGATGATAGTGTATTAATAAAATCCTTACCCTAAAGATTGTATTTTAATTGAGGAACCAGAGTTAAACTAGACTGCACAGAGTTCATAAATGGACATTATATGGATAAAGCTAATGAACTGTGATTCAGGTACATTTCTGTTAATATTATTTATTTATCAGTAGAAATGTTTTTCCTTTTTTCAGCTGGTGAATTTTAAATCAAATCCACATCAGACAAGTTAATTTCTGCAGATGTTTCCTATGAATTCATAAACTGAAGAGACTATTGTGTCACATTTTCTAAAGTTGTTGTAAAGTTTGTGGTTAGTCCTCTGACTGTGTTTTATGACTCAGGAAGAAGAAGAAGAAGAGGACCTTTAATCTGCTGGTTCTACTTTTAGAGTTTTATGGTCAGCAAATATGTGTCCCCTTTGAAGTATGATACAGTCTTTTTCTTTCACTTCAGATTTTACTTTTCATGGTGTTGTTCTTAACGTTCCTACGTTGGTCGTCATCGGTAAGTTCCTATACACCTGTATTATTGTGATTCATCTAATAGGATTCAGCTTAAAACCAGTTTAAACTCTGAATCTCTGTTTTCCACTGCTATGGTTTGTCTCCCTCTCTATACTATCAGGGCTTCTTGTGGAGTTGGCTTTTAAAAGCAGCTTTTGTAACTGCAGCTGTAACGGTGTTAAATGCTAGAAAATGGAACTACATCCTCCATTTTCTGTTCATACCTCATTATAGACGGAGTCATTTTTAGTTGATGTATAACAAAACCACCATAAGAACTTTCAAAAGTAACAGCGTTAAATAGACACAATAAAAATGCACACACCTTATACGTATATCCACAATGCACTTTTTATTTATCTATTTGTTTATATATTATTTATTTTTAAATACAGATAAATCCACCCACATACTATTTCTTTAACGTGTGTCATTTGAAGGGTTTAGTAAGCGAGAAACACCAGTTCTTTTTTCTAGTGAATTACTAATTCATTTTGTTTTTATTTTGTTACCATTTCTGGTAGACAAACCAACTACTTCCTTCTACTTTAGGATTCAACTTTTATTTATTGTGCATTTATCAGAGAGCAGCTATGACCATGAACTAGAAGGTACTGAGGAGTACTGTAGAGACTGGATGTATCTTTGCTGTAGAAGGTGTGTCCAAACTTTTAGTGAAATCTATAAACTGAAACTCAAATGTATAGTGAATGTTCACTGTTATTGATATATGTAACTGTAACTACAATGTAGAACCAGGATTCCTGCTGGAAAATACAGTTTTTATAAACCTTTAATGTTTCTTACAGATGCTGTTCTGATGTCTTGGATGTTCAAACTCACCTCATCCCAAATCTCACTGAGATGTCTTCAGGTCAAGAAAAAATGTACCTGCTATATAACAAGACTTCAAGAAGAACATCTTGGAGAACTTCAGCTTTTCTGGTAAAATTCTTTACTGCAGAAAATCACAGGATAATAAATGATAATGCTCCTCCTCTAATCCTCCTAATCCTGGGAGATTCTTTCTATTAGTGGGATAGAAGCAGTGGGGTTGTTCTTGAAGTCCTGTTTACCTTCAGAGGGGAGAATTGGACGGACCAAAGAAACATGAGAGATGATCATATTTATGACGTTGTTTCTTTTAACTTCTCTTCACAGATAATTGTGATGAAAGTCTTGTGCTGTCAAACTTTCACATGTCATCCAGAAGAGTATCAGATAGGAGATGAATGCTGCCCAAAGTGTCCACCTGGTAAGATCCAACTGAATACTAAAGGGTCCTCAACTTCACAAGTGAAAACTGCTATTGAACAACACGAATAGATTAATTTTTATTTATACACTCTTTTTGTGTTCTTTACCCTGAAGATGGTGTTTTAACAAAATTTCTTGAACAATAATCACTGGTTGTCTTCTCAACAGGAAGCAGAGTTAAAATAGATTGTACAGAGTTCAGAAGTACATCATGTCTCCTCTGCTTGAATGGAACTTATATGGATAAAGCTAATGGACTTAAGCACTGCTTCCCATGCACCAACTGTGATTCAGGTACATTTCTGTTAATATTATTTATTTATCAGTAGAATGTTTTTTCCTTTTTCAACTGGTGAATTTTAAATCAAATCCACATCAGACAAGTTAATTTCTGCAGATGTTTCCTATGAATTCATAAACTGAAGAGACTATTGTGTCACATTTTCTAAAGTTGTTCTAACCACTGAAGGTATCTTTAAATCAGAAACAGATTAAACACAATAGGAGTTTTGTTTCTGCATGTTTTGTAACTTCCATATGTGTTGATAGGTTCTTGTCTGAAGGTAAAGAGGTCATGTACACCAAAATCAGATACAGTTTGTGAACCACTTGAGGGATTCTTCTGTATTGACTTAATAAAGGACCAATGTGCAGCAGCACATAAACACCCAACCTGTCATCCAGGACAATACATCAAGGAGAAAGGTTGGTTTACTAGTTTAAATGAGAACAAAGTTTAAGGAAACTGATCTTTGTGACAGTTTGCTCATTAAAGCTGCAACTGATGATCACTGACCACTAGATGGTAGTAAAGCGCTAAAAGTCTAATAAAGGTGTTACTAATGGAAGACCAGGTGGACTTTGCACATTTTCAGGAAAACACACTCATCTAGACCATGTTTCTACGTTAGTCTGATTCTTCATAGATTAATAAACCACATTCCAACACATTACTTACTCATTAATTCATCTCTTCATACTTTAGACTGAACTAGTTTCTACTTCCATATCATTTGTGTGTGTGCAGGCTCAGCCTGCTCAGACACTGTGTGCTCTGACTGCAGTGATGGAACATTTTCAGATGGAACATTAACATCTTGTCTCCAACACACACAGTAAGTAAATCTACACATCACACATGGAGACACATTGGATGTCTTTTCTTATTTCTGTACATCTTCATATAAAACACGTCTCTGTTGTTCCAGATGTGAATCAATAAACCTTCAGCTGATAACACCAGGAACTAACTCAACTGATTCTGTATGTGGAGAAAAAACTTCAAATGTTGGAGTTATTGTGGCCATCATCATCATCGTCAGGGTGGTTTCTTTAGTGGCACTAACAGGTGTATTAATATTAGATACCGTAAGACAAAATAAAGGAAAGATGTCCAACAAGTAAGTCTTGTTTTTGAATCCAGCAAAATTTTATCACATCTTTGCTGTATGATAATGTTTTCTGCCAAGTCATGACAGTGCTGATAATCATGTTTTTCATTGTTTTGTTTAGTTGCAGACAGAGAGTGTGGTGGTATGTATGTTTCACACTATTTGAAACTATAATGTCCACTGTTATAGATGTCAACACTTTTATATAATAGATGTTATATATATTTTTTTAATCCCATCCAACAGTAAAAAGAAGATACACCGGAGTGAGCTGTATATGAACAGCAGCAGGTAAGACAGCAGTGTGTTATTCACACACAAATTATAATTAACTGAGGATGGTCTCAGCTAAAACCAAGGAGATGGAGCTCCAGGCCCCACCTGCAGTTTATAACCATCAACAAGGAGTCTATAGCACCTGGGTCTACATCTGGATCACAAACTGGTCGGCTAACACAGACTCTGTACAAAAAAAGTCAGAGCCGTCTCTGTTTCCTCAGGAGGCTAATGGTGTTTAATATCTGCTGGACATGTTCTGCCAGACTATCGTTGCCATTGTCCTCTTCTACTCTGTGGTGTCCTGGGGAGGCAGCACTAAGAACAAGGTTCACCTCAGGATGGACAAGTTCATACAGAAGTTGGGCTTTGTTGTGGGGACAGACCTGGAGCCCTTGACATCAATGGCAGAGGGTAGGACATTGAACAACCACCCTCCTCCACCCTTGACACCACTGTCAAGCAGAGAAGCTCATTCAGTGTGCAGTTCATTTAGCAGTTGGTTCCTATGTTGGTCGTCATTGGATTCCACTTTTATATACAAAGTGTATAAGTTAAACACTGTCTCTCTGTTTTCCTGTACTATGGCTCGTCTCCATCTTCTTACTACCAGGGTTGAGTTGTTAAACTAAGAAACAACACAAGTGAAGGACACAGCTGTCTGATGTGACACATGGTGTACTAACATATAAACGACAACTGCTAGAAACGAATTCATGGCCTCCATGTTTTGTTCAGACCTCTTTGTTGGTGCCCAGGGAAATTTTAATGTGTGTTCGATCTATAACAGAACCACCGTAACATTCAAAAGGAACATCGTTAAAAGATGATAGTGTTGATAATGTGTAGCAGCACAGGAACACACAGTCTGTCATCCAGGACAATACATCAAGGAAAAGGGTTGGTTTTCTAGTTTTAAATGAGAACAAAGTTTAAGGAAACTGATCTTTGTGACAGTTTTCTCATTAAAGCTGAACATGGTGATTTCTGACCACTAGATGGTAGTAAAGAGCACCAAACGTGTAATAAATGTCTAGTTAAGACAAGGTGAACTTTCCTCAGACTTTGCAGTTTGATACTGTAAGGAAGTAGAATTACTGCCTAGGCCAGTTGTAGCTTGAACACCACTAAAATATGTCTTATCTAAAGTAAAGCACTCTACACTCTAATGGTGTCTTGATACCTGAAGATTTCCTATCTTTCATTGTCTATGTAATTTTTTTAATATAATATTTGAAGATACTTCACCGTAACAAAACACCTTGAGGTCGATGTCAGTCATAACTGTACAGTCAGGAAACCACTTGTGTTGTGTTAAATATTCATAAGGACATAAGGATAGTAAAAACATTAAATCCATTGCATACACCTGTTTGTTGCCTTTTATTGTTTTGATTACTGCAGTATTTAACTTCTTATTTAGATTCACTAACTGGAGTGAAGTCCAGTCTCAGTGTTTGTGGTCAGTTCTCTGACTGTGAATCATGATTGAGGAAGAAGAAGAAGTGAACCTTTGACCTTCTGGTTAATGAGTTTTATGGTCAGCAAATACATGCCCTCAGTGAAATACGACACAGTCTTTTTCTTTCACTTCAGTTTTTCTTTTCATTCACACAGGTGCATTGACGTAACACTGGCAATGAACAAAATGATGTCAGGTTAAAAACTTTGATTTACCTTCACTGTAGTCTACATTGTCTTTAGCCTCATAGGCTTCATAAAAACTGCTACAAACCCATGTTTGTAGTCTCACAGTATGAATGAGACTTTTAGTTTAAAGAGCTGCTGCTCCGCCTGCTCAACTCTGAGCCTTAACTGGACTTACATATCACTGCACTTTATTCATGGAGCTGCTAAATACTGTAAATGTATGTACATATAAAACTACTCCCCCTCTAGGTTTACCAGTCTATATTTTTATTCAGTCTATATTTTTGTTTTTATTTTCTTATTTTACATTTTATTTCTCTATCGGTGTACATTACACTTATATTGCTTACCTTGTGTGCAACTACTGTTTACTGTAGTACTTATATATTTTTGGTTTTTACTACTGGCTGCAGGTACAAGAATACATTTCACTGTGTATGTGACAAATAAAACCTATCTATCTATCTTGACATGATGATGACTAAGGCCTCGTCCACATGTATGAAAACGATCTTTTTCCTATCGGTTTTCGCTGGCACAGTTTCAAAAATATCCGCGTCCACATCTCAAAACGCTACTTCATATCTCAGGTCTATAGGCGGCGCTGGTTCAGTTTCAGAAATTCACCAAAAACGGAGAGGAAGAAGTGGCGCATTCGCATGAAGCTTGAGCGCTGTTTACAAATCGGCTTTAGAAGAAACCAAACTCAAGGAAAAATTAGATTTAGCCCTAGTAACCATAATAGGCTCAATAACTTCTCCAGTAGTAACGCAAGCATGTAGTCCACCATTGTTGTTGATGTTGTTAGGAGACGTTTCACGAGATATAAGAGGTGGAAGGCTGCTCCAGGGGTGTGGGGATGGTGGCGGTGACATCATCGTTTTCCAAAATCTCTAGTTTCCCCTGTCCACACAGATCCATAAGAAGTGCGTTTTCAAATTTATCCACCCTGGGACCCGGTTTCAAAAAAGTGCGTTTTAGGCCTATGCGTTTAGGGGATTCGTCTGGACGATAGGCCAAAACGAATAAAAACATCTGCCTTTACGCCAAAATGCGGTTTCGTGTGGACGGGGCCTAACGGCATTTCCATTGCCAGCTGCGACTTAATTGGCTTTCAATTGTCTTTTTTAGGGGAGTCCTTTAAAGTACCTTGCCATTCAAAGGCCATGGCTGAAGGGCTTTAGGGAGTTGCTCCTCTCACTATTCCTGTTTAATCATACAGAGACAAACTAACTCACAATCTCCTTTTGCATTATGACCTGGAAAGGAAACCTTCTGTGCACACGAGTTCAGCTTTAACGCAACAGTCCCAGGACCTTTCTTCTCCCTTCCAACTCTCTGCACTGACGTTCTGCCATCCCCCGTTCGTTGTACTTTTAGTTAATGTTTCACCGCTGACTTGAAAGCTTGTTATGTGAATAGACTTGTACGTGTGTCTCTCTGCTCTCCTTGTCCTGCAGGTGAGAAATGGAAGATTGGCTGCCACCTGTGAGCTCCAGAAGAGGTGTGGATTTGCTCATCCTCCAGCCAATCAGAGATGGAGGGCACCCTTTAAAAACCTCTCTCTTGTTTTGCTCTTGCTGACTTGTGGTGGCGAGGTAGGACTGGAGTATGACTGTTGTTTTGGATTTTGGTTTCTATGTTTTATTTTTTGCCAGTTGGTTCCTACGTCGGTCGTTGATGGTAAGTTCCTCATGTTTAGACACCTGTATTAGTTATGACTCATCTAGTAGGAAACATATTACCTGTTTAAAACTCTAAACACTGTCTCTCTATTTTCTACTATGGTTTATCTTCTCCTTCATACTACCAGGGCTTTTTTGATAATAATAATAATGTATTAGTATATTAATCTAATAAAGGTCAAATTCCTTTAAACCAAATAAACTAGAAAAAAAAGACATTTGGCCAAAAGTGTCTTCTTGAACATCACTGGTCATTGTTTGCATTCATTAGCTCCTGTGTTTCTAGGAGGCTCCACCTGAACATGCAGAAAGTATACCTGCGTGTACATTTAAATGGCAGTTAAAAACAGAAAATAAACTAATTTAAGCCTTTTTAAATGGCCCCATCTAACCATAACTGTCCAGTGCTGTTAAATTAAGTTAAAAATGATCCATAAAGCGGGCAGCACAGTGGTGAAGTGAGGATGGGTCCCACCGTCCAAAGACATGCTGGTTAGGTTCATTGGTGATTCTAAATTGGTCGTAGGTGTTGGTGTGAATGGTTGTCTGTGTCTCTGTGTTAGCGTTAGTGATAGACTGGAGACCTGTCCATGGTGTACCACACCCTCTCTCGCCCGATGACGGCTGGGATAGGATTGAATGATCCATAAAGTAGTTCCTCAACTTTAATAAGCAGCTGTTGTAAATAATAAATAAATAAATAAATAATAAGTGATGAAGTGCATATGCAAGTGTTTGTGGAAGGTGTGGCTGCGGCGCTGCTATTTCACCTGGCAAAGAGAAATACTATTTTCTGATTCAATCAGAGCATCTATTCATAGATTACTAATTAACTTGACCGCCCTGATATTGTCAGGGTTATGTTGCCGAACCAAGTAAGTGACACAAGTAAAGGACAGAGCTGTCCATACCAACTACAGCCCTGAACACAATGACGCCAGGACGACTACAACAACAGAGAGTGCAGTAGAGAAAAGTTAAAGTAAATACCTACATGAAAATGTTTCAGGTCAGTGTTATTGAAGATGGAGCCATTTTCACTATCCATCTGGAGGTGCTGTGGGGGATAGTAGAAAGATATTTAAGGTGCCCACTAAATGAATCAGGTGTGGCGCACAGGAAGTCTTTTGTTTTTGACCACAGGCTGGCAGGAGATTTAAGTTCTTAGTTTTACCACTTTATACTTTTGTTGTGCAAGTTATTAAATGGATTGACATGTCTGAACTTATTTTTGCCACAAGTGCATAACGAAGCAAAGTGACGTCACCAGAAAACACGTATAATTTGATATACACTGTTAGTTCTAAGAAATGTGGTTTCTTTTTAAGAACAGCTAATTTTTAATAACATAAAATTTCGTTAAAATAACAAGCAAATTGATCACACGTAATTGTGTGGAGAGGTTTTATGAATCCAGTTAATACATTTCTACAACAAAAAACAAACCCAGAATATACGCAATCAATAATATAATGTGACAAAAATTTAGTTCTCACATGACTAAAATAAGTGAGACCATATTTCCCTGAGTTCTCCACAAAATGTACAGTTTACATCGATGTCTCTTTTCAGTCTTTGTGTGTAAAGATTAGTAGGGTACTGTGGATTGTTTTGAAGGAGATCTCTATGACCTTATTGTGGTGTGGTAAAAGACAAAGTTTACTTTAACCTTTTTTCCCAACAAAGTTAGACCAGTTAAAGCAGAAGGTGGACTCATGTGTTGTTGAAATTGTTTTGTCTTAGTTTTTACAGGAACCTGAAACAAGTCATCCATGTGGTATGGAAGAGGCTGTTACACGAGAAATGCATTAACTAGATGAAAATTTGGACACATGATTAATCCATTACCAATACTATTATATTGATGACATACAGAGTTAGTACGGTGGCAAAGAAGTGCAAACCATCTTACAAAGCTTGAGACAAATTTATAGTTTTGAAAACAAAATCATAAAAACAAAAATCAAACAAAAAAATGTACAAAGTCCAGGGTTTAACAGGAAGTGATAATGGGAGCGGCCAACCAGTTGTGTTGGTGTAATGTGCAGGGAAAAAACAGTCCTTAGGCGATTCTTTTGCTTTGTTCTTTTATTGGTTAATTATTCATACTAAATTAAACTTTGTAAGGGGAAGCAAAGGAATCTAAAACATCTATGGAGCTCATGTTTTCATGTCTCAGCTTTAAACACTGGGAACACCTCTCACCCTGAGTACTACTTCCTTATAAAGGAAAAGTGTCACACAACAGGTGAAGGCGGCTCCCCTCATGGAAGCTACCAATGACCCTGAACTCCATCAACATTGCTGTAGAAATACTGATGTCTGTATTAATATACTAATTTATAGATTTCACTATGAATGAAACTCAACTGTATAGGAAAATACAGTTTTTATAAACCTTTAATTTTTCTTACAGATGCTGTTCTGATGTCTTGGATGTTCAAACTCACCTCATCCCAAATCTCACTGAGACGTCTTCAGGTCAAGAAAACAATGTACCTGCTATATAACAAGACTTCAAGAAGAACATCTTGGAGAACTTCAGCTTTTCTGGTGAAATTCTTTACTGCAGAAAATCACAGGATAATAAATGATAATGCTCCTCCTCTAATCCTCCTAATCCTGGGAGATTCTTTCTATTAGTGGGATAGAAGCAGTGGGGTTGTTCTTGAAGTCCTGTTTACATCTCACATGCATCCAACAACTCAAAGTCAACTGTATGTTCTCTAGTTACCCTCTGATGAGGGCCATTTTGATGTCTGTGCTGAACGTGCGCTTATTGAATGCCTGGGCTGGAGGATCACCTATTATGACTCAGACATGTTTTATTAAGAAAAGTCAAAGGAGAGAGATGGATGAATCAAAGAAACATGAGATTTTTGTTTTATTATGTTGTTTCTTTTTTCTCGTCACAGATAATTGTGATGAAAGTCTTGTGCTGTCAAACCCTCACATGTAATCCAGAAGAGTATTAGATAGAAAATAAATGCTGCCCAATGTGTCCACCTGGTAAGATCCAACTGAATACTGAAGGATCCTTAACTCTTCTTGTGAATGAATGATCACAAGTGAAAACTGCTACTAAACAACCAGAATAGATTAATATGTATTTACTCTTTGTTTTATCTACCTTCACCTGATGGTAGTAATAAGAATTACAGTATAAGAGATAACAGTGTATGACATTTTGCTTAGCAACATCAAAAAAAAAAAGATTCCTTGAAATATAATTTCCGGTTGTCTTTTCGACAGGAGGCAGAGTTAAAATAAATTGTACAGAGTTCAGAAGTACATCATGTCTGCCCTGCGTGAATGGAACTTATATGGATAAAACTACTGGAAGTACGCTGTGCTTCACATGCACCAACTGTGATGCAGGTACATTTCTGTTAATATTATTTATTTATCAGTAGAAATGTTTTTCCTTTTTTCAACTGGTGAATTTTAAATCAAATCCACATCAGACAAGTTAATTTCTGCAGATGTTTCCTATGAATTCATAAACTGAAGAGACTATTGTGTCACTTTTTCTAAAGTTGTTCTAACCACTGAAGGTATCTTTAAATCAGAAACACATTAAACACAATAGGAGTTTTGTTTCTGCATGTTTTGTAACTTCCATATGTGTTGATAGGTTCTGGTCTGAAGGTAAAGAGGTCATGTACACCAACATCAGATACAGTTTGTGAACCACTTGAGGGATTCTTCTGTATTAACTTAATAAAGGACCAATGTGAAGCAGCACAGAAACACACGGTCTGTCATCCAGGACAATACATCAAGGAGAAAGGTTGGTTTACTAGTTTAAATGAGAACAAAGTTTAAGGAAACTGATCTTTGTGACAGTTTGCTCATTAAAGCTGCACATGGTGATTTCTGACCACTAGATGGGAGTAAAGAGCTAAAAGTCTAATAAAGGTGTTACTAGACTGAAACAAGTTGGACATGACTCAGTTGTCCTTCAACATCGATTATTTATCAATTGTAGTTTGATACATTGAGTAAGCAGAAAATACTGAGACTAGGCCAGTTGTAGCTTGAACCCCAGTAAAATATGAAAAAAAATGATACCTAACTATGTCCTGTCTTTGTTTATACAGGCTGTATTTTGTATTACAAGAAAAAAATCGTATTATTAGAAAAACATTGTTCTTAAGTTGTAAACATTAAAAAGTAGTTTATCATTTCATGAATATACTCTCATCTAGACCATGTTTGTACATTAGTCTGATTCTTCATAGATTAATAAACCACATTCCAACACATTACTTACTCATTAATTCATCTCTTCATACTTTAGACTGAACTAGTTTCTACTTCCATATCATTTGTGTGTGTGCAGGCTCAGCCTCCTCAGACACTGTGTGCTCTGACTGCAGTGATGGAACATTTTCAGATGGAACATTAACATCTTGTCTCCAACACACACAGTAAGTAAATCTACACATCACACATGGAGACACATTGGATGTCTTTTTATCTTTTATTTCTGTACATCTTCAAGTAAAACATGTCTCTGTTATTCCAGATGTGAATCAATAAACCTTCAGCTGATAACACCAGGAACTAACTCAACTGATTCTGTATGTGGAGAACAAACTTTAAAAGTTGTAGGGATCATCACTGGTGTGGTGGTTTTATTAGTCATTCTAAACATAGTACTACTATTGTACTACATCAACAGAAAGAAAAAATATTCAGCAGGTAGGTTTCATTTATATCAGGAAAATGTTCTTCTTTTCTATGTTTTGTCACATCTTTGATGGATGATAATGTTTTCTGCTGAGTCATGACAGTGCTGCTAATTATGTTTTTCACTGGTTTTATTCAGTTATAGACATAAACAGAAATGCAACCATCTATGGAGGGGTATGTTTATTTCTCACTATTTAATTATGTGCACGGTTACAGATTACTGCACTAGGTTTATCTAAGGAATTAACATTTTCTTCAATTTTTTTCTAAAAAGCAACCCCAACCTACACTAGAACCAGTCCCAGAATCAGTGTCACAGCAGAAGGTGAGACAGTCGTGTGTTCTTCAATGAAATGTTTATTAACTGAGGATCGTCTGGCTGTGTGATGTCTCTACAAATGTTTCTGCTTTAAGTGAATGTGTTTCTCTCCTCAGGGTGAAGCTCTGCAGCAGTCTAAACTCTCAGATGAAACCATTCTCTGTGGAGTACATTTCCTCCAGAATCCAGTTATTATACATTTGGATGCTGTCAAATTATCTTTTCAGAGAACAGAAAAGACAGATCAGTAGATCAACTTCTGCCTCAGTCCACATGAACACCCTGCTGATAGTGACATAGACTGGTGACTGACTGTTGTATTACATGAATGAGATCTATTGCTGCGTTTGCACAGGGAGGTACCACATATACTTGTTTTAATTATGTCTTTTTGTCTTATTTCTGTTTAAAAGTTACCCTGACTTGATATATTGATAAACTTTTCCTAAAATATCATAGATGTTTCATATCTATTGCTATATTTTATATATATATATATATATATATATATACATATATATATATGTGTATATATATATAATTCATGTTTCCTAGCTCTTCTGTTGTTGAACTTCTTTTTAGGACATACAAGAGCACAGTATATACAACATGTCATTATCTCACATCATTCTAGTTGAAATACTTGGTAAACTTCTATGGAGTTTGTTGTTTTATTCATGATATTCATGAATGTCAGTGTCAATGTATATATTTAACCTCTACACAAGTTGGTTGTTTCAACTTCTGACTAGCCACCATAGACCTGATGCAATATGTAAATATCTTTGTACGTATTTGTCTGCCATATTGTATCTTTTTACATCTTGCACCGTTGTTTCCTGCCGTTGTAACACCCTAATTTCCCCACAGAGATGAATAAAGTCATATCTTACCCTATCTTATCTTATCTCATTTGGGCGACACCTTACGACCCTCCAGAGGACAAGCGGAATGAATGAATGTTCTCATGTATGATTGTGGATACTGGTGGCTGTGTGAATGGATATCTCTATGTTTGTTTGTGTTTTTATCTTTGTACTGTTCAGGTGTAGCATACTATTTTTGCTGTACTGATGTTATTATAACAATGTATAATAACAATAAAGCATTAATTTAATTCAGTTCAATGTATAGCACTTAAGAGACTTAAACCTTAGTTATAAATACATTTAATAATATTTGAAGATACTTCACCGTAACAAAATAACTTGACCACCTGTGTTACCATGACGATTAAATATACAAAGTACATATGGAGAATATAAAAATAAAATCCATTGCATACACCTATTTATTGCCTGTTTTTGCCTTGTTTACTGCAATATTTAACTTCTTATTTAGATTCACTAACTAAAGTGAAGTCCAGTCTCAGTGTTTGTGATGATGCAGGAAGAAGAAGTGAACCTTTGACCTTCTGCTTATTGAGTTTTATGGTCATTCACACAGGTGCATTGATGTAACACTGGCAAGGAACAAAATGATGTCATGTTAAAAACTCTGATTTACCTTCACTGTAGTCTACATTGTCTTTAGCCTCCTAGGCTTCATGAAAACTGCTACAAACTCATGTTTTCCAGGCCTGAAAGTCTCACAGCATTTGTTCCCTCAGCAGGTGACCATGATCAGAACATAAACTCTACATCCCACCATACCCTGCTACTAATACTCAGCGTAGACAGACACAGTTACCAACTAACTTGTAAACAGAGGAGCTACATCATTGGAAGAAGTGGATAATTCCTCAGAAACCAAAATATTGGATGTTTTTCTCACTAAAGTAGTTACAAAACCAGCCTAGTTTGTGAAATCAATCCTGCTTATAAACTAAATTGCTGGGTGTTGTGTTGTATGTTATGTGCTATCAGGGTGGATATGTCTTCAATCTCTTCTTAGTCAGCTGAGATTGTTTATCTCTGAGGTCATAGCTCGCTTATGAGACATGTTTACACTAAAATACATGGAATACCTATTCACTGCAGTGACTGTTACCTCCCTGCTCACTCTGAACAAAACTGAAAAAACTGAACTCAGTTCTCTCTAATGAGGAGAACAGGTTCCATCATGACTCTAACAGCATTTCCATTGAAAGCTGTTAATTAGTTGACTTTCAATTGTTTTCTTTAGGGCTGAAGAGCTTTAGGGAGTTGCTCTTCTCACTATTCCTGTTTAATCATACAAAGACAAACTAGCTCACAATCTTCTTTTGCATTATGACCTGGAAAGTCACAGGTGACTTGCTGATCAAAGGTGAGAAGAAGCTTGTTATGTGTACAGACTTGTACACGTGTTTCTCTCCTCTCCTTGTCCTGGGGGTGAGAAATTGAAGAGCTCCAGAAGAGCGGAGGATTTGCTCGTCCTCCAGCCAATCAGCCAAACAGACGGAGGACACCGTTTAAAAGCCTCTCTCTTGCTGACTTTGCTTTGTTGTTTAGGCAGGTTTGTGGTGGGGAGGTAGGACTGAGGTAGTGATGGTGAGATGAAGCCTCATGAGGCATCGAACCACTTGAGCCAGTCGGTTTGAGAAAGGGTTCATATCTCAAAGCTTCATGTGCACACGAAACCTCAACCACATAATGTGTGATGCACTGAATTTCTGTGTCTGTAATGGCTCTTGGGAATGACTATGATTTACAAAAATAAAAAAAATGTATGTTTCTCTTCTTAAATTATCACATGTGTATGATAATAAATTTATCATAATATTTTTTCCCATAATGGTAGTATCATATGATATGGCAGGTTGTGTAATGTTTTTCTGTGACTTTAGACAAATGGCATGGACTTAAACAAGCAGAGGAAAGTGAAAGTGCTTGTGGAACCAGGAAGAGACCATTGAATATGTCTCTTACTAGCTGGCTTCATCCTCTTACCTATCCTTCTCTCCTCATTCTCCTAAATCTTCAAATATATCTCTCTCTAAATTCTCCAAACTATCCATACTCTATTCAAACTCTGAATTGACCTCAACTGTCTATCAAAGAGCCAGAGGGCTTTATATTGCTGAAGCAGTCACGTGGTACAGTCGGGGCCCTCCCCTAAACGAAGCTTCTCACTCGAGCTTCACGGTAACGCCCCCTACATAACACCGGCTCGTCAAAGAGGTAAGCTCTTTGGGCTCGTCTCGTAACATCAACTGAGGTAAGACTGGGCTACCCTGAACATTCACACTCGTAGAAATAAATCGTTACTGCTATAGGTTATGGTTGCTGCCACTATTTTATTAGACGCTTTTGTAGATAATATAGTGAGGCCTTTTGTTTTCTTTTTCCTTCCTCGTGGATAGGTTGAGCTAAGCCCTATTTTATTGTACTTTGTTTATTTTGTTTGGTACACTTTCAAACCTACATGTGTTGTTTAACTTTTCATTTAAAAATGGTGATTTTTTTTTTTTTTATTCATTTTTTTGACTGCCTCCCATCTTCCCTGAGTTCTTCTTTGTTGGTTGTCAGCGTTATTGCTTCTGCTTATAGAAGGACACGTAACACAAATTCAAAATGAAAGCGAAAACATTAAACAGAGGATGTGAAAGGGTGAGCTGTTATAAAGACAAGCCTGCTGTTGAAAGTTTGCTTTCAAATGCAGCTCACGAGACTATATTTACTTTAGAAGCGTCAGCTGAACTGGAATAAAGGGAGAGAGTGAAAGTATACGTGGACAAGGATTGAGCTGACACTCTGGTTTAATTGGTGAAATGAAAGAAGACAGAAAAGGCAGAAATGTGCCATCAGCATTAAAGTGGTTCAACCTTTGGGTTATTTTAAGTTTGGTAAAGCACATGATCATGACAGCAGTGATTTTTTTGTAACAGGAATGAACAATGATGGGAAACTATTCAGTCATTTGTTCCTTCATTCTGAGTAGGAACAAGGAAGAAAAATGCAGCAGCTCTGATGCATGAGACAGATTTTGATTATCTTACCATGAGGGCAACAGAATGGAACAAATAGTTTTCAGCAGTGTTGACAGATCGTGCAAGACAAATAATCAATCAGGGAATTAATCCACCTTTTAACATTATTTAACATTAGAAAACAGATGAGACATCAAACATATAGACTGATGTACCAAGTACATTATATACACAGTAAACCTCTGATAATTAAAATTTGCACACACAAATAAATATCATCCTGAATTCACAAATTCTTTATTTATTATTGCAGGGACTGCAGAAGATCCCATTTTAAATGCATGCATTTTAGCATCATATCCTGACACTAATAAAAAACAGATACAGTAACAGTGTTTACCTTGATTAAAATCCATCTTCACCGTCTCCCTGCTCTCTGATGCTCCACCCACAGAGTACATGTGACTATTAAAGCGCTGGAACCAGACTTGTTCCACGTAAGTGTTGCTTAAAGGCATCGCAAGCAATGGCAGAGAAAAGAGGGCAAGTGTTCTGAAAGTGTGGTCTTCCACTGCCGTCTTTGTAACTGAGCACAAGAGAAATTAGAGAACTAACATAATAATATAAAAAAGAGCAAGGACTGCAGAAAGAAAAAAGTAAAGTATGAAAATATATTTTGAATAGCTTTCTAATCAAAAACAACCAAACTGAATAAAAATGCAAAGTGTCATCATATCATGTGAATAACATATATCAGTCACATAATTAACACCAGTGAGGTTAACCACTTGTTTACTGCAATATTTAACTTCTTATTTAGATTCACTGTATGGAGTGAAGTGGTTTCTGATTCTAAAAGAAGAGAGAATCTTACATGACTGGTTGAGGAATTCTGTTGGCTGAGGGATCACGTGACTTCTGAGAAATGGGCCACATACTTTCTCTTTCACTTCTGTTTTTACTCTTTATGGTGTTGTTCTTAACATTAATTAGTTGGCTTCTACTCTTTTATTTATTTTTTGTTGGATTTTGGTTTCTACATTGTTGTTCTGTGGCAGTTCATTCCTACGTCGGCCGTAGACGGTAGTTCCTCATGGTTACACCTGTATTAGTTATGACTCATCAAATAGGATTCAACGTATTACCTGTTTAAACTCTAAACCCTGTCTCTCTCTTTGTACTATTATGGTTTTTTCTTCTCCTTCATACTACTAGGGCTTTTTTGATACTAATAATGTGTTAGTATATTAATCTAATAAAGAACAAATTCCTTTAAACCAAATAAACTAGAAAAAGAGACATTTGGCCAAAAGTGTCCCATTGAACATCACTGGTCATTGTCTGCCTTCATTAGTTCCTGTGTTACAGAAACAGAAACTAAATGAATTTAAGCCTTTATAAATAGCTCCATCTAACCATAACTGTCTACTGCTGTTTAATTAAGATAAAAATGATCCATAAAGCATCCATTTGTGGATGGTGTAGCTGCAGCTCTGCTATTTCACCTGGCAAAGAGAAATACTATTTTCTGATTCAATCAGAGCATCTATTTATAGATTACTAATTAACTTGACCACCCTGATACTACCAGGGTTATGAAGTCGAACAAAGTAAAGGCCACAAGTAAAGGACAGAGCTGTCTGTAGTAACTACAGCCCTAAAAGCCAAAACACAGCGTCATTTGTTTTCAAAACACTGACATTTCAGATTATGTAAAGGGCAGGGACAACACTTCTTGTTCATGATTGAACCACATTGTTCTGCAGCCAAACATTTGTCCAGGTCTGTGTAGCTCTGATATTATGACTCTTCTAGTTTATTTGTTAAGGACATAGTTGGACCATCTCCTCGGTCCTAACTCCTTCAACCATGGTTTCATGATTCATGTTAATGTCATGATGGGTTGAAAGCATATCAAGAATGGCATTTTATGTACATCATCTTTCAAAATACTCCTCTATTCCTGCCACCTCATCCTCATCCTCCCATGACATCCAATCAGAAAACATCTAGACAACAATGAGACAATTGTTTGAACGACAGTGTCATGATGAACAATGAAGAATAATATGAACATACGAAACAACAACAGAGAGTGCAGCAGAGAAAAGTTAAAGTAAAGAACTACATGAAAATGTTGGAAAGCTTAAATAAATCTTAGGTTTAAATTGCTTTCAGGTTAGTGTTGTCAGATACTGAAGATGGAGCGATTTTCTCTATCCATCTGAGTGTTGCTGTGGGGGATAGTGGAAGGATATTTAAGGAGCCCACTTAATGATTCAGATGTGGCGCACAGGAAGTCTTTTGTTTTTGACTGCAGACTGGCAGGAAGTTTTGACTTCTTTGTTCTACCGTTCTGCAAGTTATTAAATGGATTGACATGTCAGAACTTATGTTTTGCCTATTATTGAGTGTGATTTAGTGGAAGTCACATAAACAAAGAACATCCTAACACCTGCGAGTGCATAATAGAGCAAAGTTGCGTCACCAGAGGACACGTATAGTTTGATATACGCTGTTTGTTCTATTAGTTCTGTTTTTTTTGTTTTTTTTAGTAATACACAGGACAAGATGTTACAATCCCTTGTGCCAAAATCTCAGGCAAAACACATTTAGAGGCCCTGTTCGACTCAGAGGCCCTACCAAGCCTACAGTCATGTGATATGACCAATAACCTATATTCTACATAGACTAAATAGAAGCTGCTGGCTTGTAAGCCCATTGAGAAGCAGAGGATACTTCAAACATTGTAAAACATACCTAACTAAACGCTGCTGGCTTGTATGGCCCGCTCAGCAGCTAACCATGGCTACCAAGCAACATGAGAACAACAGGAACCTGACCTGAACAACCAACCAAACCAACCAAACAAATCTACCATGATTCGCCCCGTTGATACAAGCTGGAACACGTGAATACAGCTAACATAAAATTTGGTTAAAATAACAAGCAAATTGATCACATGTAATTATGTGGAGAAGTTTTATGAGTCTAATTAAAAAATTTCTCCAACATAAAACAAACCCAGAATATACGCAGTCAATAATATAATGTGATGGTCTACTCCAGAGAAATGTTGTTCTCACATGACCAAAATAAGTGAGACCATGTTTCCCTGAGATACAGTATATCCTCAAAATGTACAGTTTACATCGATGTCTCTTTTCAGCCTTTGTGTATAAAGATTAGTATGTGGATCACTTTGAAGGATATCTCTTTGACCTTATTGGTTTAACAAAACTTATGTGGTAAAACCCAAAGTGTATTCCAACAATGTTCCCAACAAAGGTAGACCAGTACGATAAATCAGAAGGCGTACTCATCATGTGTTGTTGAAATAGTTTTGTTTTTGTTTTTACAACCTGAAACCTGAGGGGTATTGCACAAAACTAGGATAAGGGATTTAAGCAGGGATATGTTGATTATCTGAAGGCTAAATTATCTCTGATTGGCTAATTCAGCCGGGATAATCAACATATCCCGGCTAAATCCCTTATCCTAGTTTTGTGCAATACCCCCCTGGAACCTGAAAGTTCTTCCAGTTCTGTCTTAGATACCTCCAACAGTGTGTGATGATCAGTGTTACCTTTGTAATCTTCTCTAATTCCTGTGGGGACATTATCAAGGACAATAGAGAAATCTTTTAGTGTAACAGGAATATTATAATATTACTTGAGTACTGTACTTAAGTACACTCCACTACATTTGAAGGATAAATATTGTACTTTTTACTCCACTACATTTCTGTTGATGCTCTCATTACTCGCTACTTTTGAGCTTATACGTCAGCTGATTATTATTATTATTATTTATTTTTTTTCAAAATTCTGAGAAAATAAATTGTTCCTGCTGTTACGCACATGCTTTATCTTAGTCGTATTGCCGTACCTGTACTACGTCATGCCATACAATCCATACAATGCAAAAAGAAACTGGAGAAACACCTGGAGAAACTACCACCAAGCACCCGTGGCCTGATCTCAAAACTATGTTGAGATTTTTGCCACAAAAACTGATTCATTTCAGTTTAAATGTTTGTTGTGCTTACCGCAAACAAATTATATCACGGACTATGAGAACTCGTCTTCCAACCTGAAAAAGCACGTCACGACATGCAAAGTAGCTACTGACGTTAGCTAGCTTAATGTTGTTGATGAACATTTTAAATGTAATTGTATGAGCTTGTAGAGAGAGAGAAAGAGAAACAGAGAAGCTGTCTGCAAGATAAAGAGTGGATTGTGTAATGACAATGAAGCTACTTTCATTTTCTGTATTTCCTGAGATACTTTTAAGCAAATACTTTAGTACTTAAGTAATATTTTGACTAAGATTCTTTTACTTGTATTGGAGTAATATTTGACAAGGAGTATCTGTACTTTTACTTAAGTAGTGAAGGTGTGTACTCTGTCCACTTCTGCTTAGTAATAGAGAAGTGTTGTCACTACCATTCCAGTAATCTGAACTGAAATCATTTTTTGTGAAATGTTGTGTTTTCTGTAATGTCCTTGTGTTTGGTCTTCAGGGCAACTGTAACTTTTTAATACAGACTGTTCAATTAAATATCTTCCATCTTTCATCCCTTCCTGTTTTGACTGAAGGTCTAGTTTTGAGAATGTTTTAAGATCTAATCTTCCATTTTTGGCTTTCACACAGAGAAAAGGTCCCAATAAATGGACCACTGCAGTCCAGTTGACTTAGTGTAGAAGAAGAGCAACTGCATGAACCCATGGCTCACTAGGGCCCTCTTCCATGAAATAGAATGGAAGAGGCTGTTACACATGAAATGCATTAACTAGGATTAAAAATGTGCACAGCCATTATATTGATGACAGATATACAGAGTGTTAGTACGGTGGCAAAGAGGTGCAAACCATCATCAGAAAATGTGAAACACTTTTACAAAGTTTGAGACAAATTTATATTTTAGAAAAAAAAAAATACATATCATAAAACAAAATTACATTGCCATAACAAATTTACAAACGCTGAAGGTGTGTCCAAACTTTTAGTGACACTGGAAAATACAGTTTTTATAAACCTTTAATTTTTCTTACAGATGCTGCTCTGATGTCTTGGATGTTCACACTCACCTCGTCTGAAATTTCGCGGAGATGTCTTCAAGTCAAGAAAACAATGTACCTGCTATACAACAAGACTTCAAGAAGAACATCTTGGATAACTTCATCTTTTGTGGTAAAATTCTTTACTGCATAAAATCACAGGATAATAAATGATAATGCTCCTCCTCTAATCCTCCTAATCCTGGGAGATTCTTTCTATTAGTGGGATAGAAGCAGTGGGGTTGTTCTTGAAGTCCTGTTTACATCTCACATGCATCCAACAACTCAAAGTCAACTGTATGTTCTCTAGTTACCCTCTGATGAGATACGCTGTAGAGCAGAGTTCAACCAGTCTGGACATTCAGGGACACTGTGTTATATAAAAAACTGAAACCACAAATTAAAAATAATTTAACATTGTGTTAAAAAGACTGTCCTCGCATATTTCCTATTATGATCCAGACATGTTTTATTATTAAGAAAAGATATTGCTGTTGAAATTCAGTGGAATGGAGGGATAAAGGACAATTTTTATTGCATTTTTCTTCTCTTCGCAGGTAATTGTCTTGAGGATCTTGTGCTGTCAAACCCTCACGTGTCATCTAACAGAGTATCAGATAGGGAAGGAATGCTGCCCAATGTGTCCAGCTGGTAAGATCCAACTGAATACTAAAGGGTTGTCAAATTTTCCTGCTTTTTAATGAATGACCACAAGTGAAAACTGCTGTTGAACAACAGCAATATTTATACTCTTTGTTTTATCTACCTTCACCTGAAGTAATAAGAATTACAGTATAAGAGGTAACAGTGTATGACATTTTGCTTAGCATGCAACATAAGGGGGCGACTGTGGCTCAGTAGGTAGAGCGGGTTGTCCACGAACCAGAGCGTTAACGGTTCGATCCCCGGAATGTGCCACATGTCGAAGTGTCCTTGAGCAAGACACTGAACCCCCAGTTGCTCCCAGTGTGTGGCATGTGTGTGTGCTTGTGTGAGCGAATGGGTAGATGTGTCTCTGACTGTAAAAGCGCTTTGAGTACCAATAGATAGAAAAGCACTATATAAAAGCAAGGCCATTTACCATAAAAAAAGAGATATCTTGAAATGTAATCACTGGTTGTCTTCTCAACAGGAAACAGAGTTAAAATAGATTGTACAGAGTTCAGAAGTACATCATGTCTGCCCTGCACTATTGGAACTTATATGGATAAAGCTAATGGACTTAAGGCGTGCTTATCATGCTCCAGCTGTGATTCAGGTACATTTCTGTTAAAATTATTTATTTATCAGTAGAAATGTTTTTAATTTCTGCAGATGTTTCCTATGAATTCATAAACTGAAGAGACTATTGTGTCACATTTTCTAAAGTTGTTCTAACCACTGAAGGTATCTTTAAATCAGAAACAGATTAAACACAATAGGAGTTTTGTTTCTGCATGTTTTGTAACTTCCATATGTGTTGATAGGTTCTGGTCTTAAGGTAAAGAGGTCATGTACACCAACATCAGATACAGTTTGTGAACCACTTGAGGGATTCTTCTGTATTAACTTAATAAAGGACCAATGTGAAGCAGCACAGAAACACACGGTCTGTCATCCAGGACAATACATCAAGGAGAAAGGTTGGTTTACTAGTTTAAATGAGAACAAAGTTTAAGGAAACTGATCTTTGTGACAGTTTGTTCATTAAAGCTGCACATGGTGATTTCTGACCACTAGACCACAAGATAAGATAAGATGTGTTTATTAATCCCACGTATGGGAAATTGCCTTGTCACAGTAGCATGGAGTTTGGCAAAAAATGATAGTTGCTTGAAAAACTTTAAAGAAAAAAAAACTGAGTTGGAGCGGTAGTGGTTTGTGCAAACAAAGCAGAATCGCAGAAAACATGCAACTTTTTCTATGGAGTGCCCCTAGGTTCTAGGAAAAGAAAAATAAGTTTTATGATCAATGGGGACGGATTTTAAACTGTGGGTACAGATTGTCAATTTACATCCATCTGGACAGATTGGTAAACTGAGCGCAGTTTTGCAAAACTGCACCCAAGGTACACAGTTTATTTATTTTTCTACCCCTTGAGCTTCAGGACAAGGACCACAAGAGGGAGTTAAACCACCTTTAACATTATTTAACATTAGAAAATATGTGGGATATCAAATATAGACTGATGTACCAAGTTCAATATATATGTACATAGTAAATCTAAAATTTGCATACAAATAAATATCATTGTGAATTCACAAATTATTAATTTATTATTGCTGGGACTGCAGAAGATCCCATTTCCCAGAAGATCAACAACTACAGTCCATCATCAGTTGCATGTATTTTCATTTAAAGTAAATAGAAAATTTATTATCTCAATAAAAGTTTTTGTTCAGAAACAACACAAAATTTCACTTGAGAGCAAATGAAAACAAATTTTCAGGCAGAGTATTCAGAAACTACACTACAATTATAAAACCAAATCTCTTCCTTCATTGCTTCTTTCTGTATTTTTTTTCTTAAATGAAAGTGTACACAGTTATCACTCCACAACAAATATTAGAAAAAATGTAAAACAAATGATTTTTTCAAGTATGTTTAGTAAGTACAATATTTAAGTGTCGATCTCATTACTGTAGTATCGATCTCTCTGTCTATCCAAAGCCTACGTTCTTTTATACAAACCACCAATATTTTCAGAAGAAGCTTATTTTTAAAATACAGTTTCTCGTGTTAATGTAGGTTAAATATGAAATTATAACCACATTACATTTCCGGTTATACACCTGACAGAATCAGAATCAGAATGTTTTTATTGGCATTACATGTTCACATACAACGAGATTACAATGACTTTCCCTAGAAAAGACAACAAACATAAATTATACCCCTCCCTCCGTCCTTCCCTGAACCAACTGATAAATTCCACACACTATGCCTCACCCATAAACCCACTGACTCATTCTAAATAAAAAGTGCTCTGACATTTGCAGGCTCAGCCTCCTCAGACACTGTGTGCTCTGACTGCAGTGATGGAACATTTTCAGATGGAACATTAACATCTTGTCTCCAACACACACAGTAAGTAAATCTACACATCACACATGGAGACACATTGGATGTCTTTTTTTCTTTCTGTACATCTTCATGTAAAACACGTCTCTGTTGTTCCAGATGTGAATCAATAAACCTTCAGCTGATAACACCAGGAACTACATCAACTGATTCTGTATGTGGAGAAAAAACTTCAAATGTTGTAGGGATCATCATTGGTGTGGTGGTTCCTTTAGTCATTCTAATAGTAGCAGTACTGTGCTACGTCTACAGAAAGAAAAAATATTCAGCAGGTAGGTTTCATTTATATCAGGAAAATGTTCTTCTTTTCTATGTTTTGTCACATCTTTGATGGATGATAATGTTTTCTGCTGAGTCATGACAGTGCTGCTAATTATGTTTATCACTGGTTTTGTTCAATTATAGTCAGAAACAGAAATGAAGACAACTTCATAGAGGTATGTTTATTTCTTTCTCACTACAGGTCACAGCATTTGGTTTATCTAAAGAATTAAGATTATTTAAGTAATTCTGTTTTTTTTCTCATTTCTTTAAAAAAATAAAAATAAAAAAAAAGGTGCAACCAGTGCAGTAATGGTCAAGGGGACACCCTCTCATCTGGGATAGGCTCCAGCCTCCATTACGACCCTCCAGAGGATAAGCAGTTACAGAAGATGAATGAATGAATATTCACCTGATGCTTTTAGCATTGTGGACACTGGAGACTGTGTGAACGGATATCTCTCTGTTTGTTTGTGTTTTTATCTTTGTACTGTTCAGATGTAGCATACTGTTTTGCAATACTGATGTATAACGACAATAAAGCATTAATTTAATTCAGTTCAATATAGAACACTGCCTCTGTGGTTTACACCAGTGTAGAGACTTAAACCTTCCTTATAAATACATTTAATAATATTTGAAGAGACTTCACAGTAACAAAATACCTTGAGGATGATGTCAGTCATAACTGTACAGTCAGGAAACCACTTGTGTTACGATGACGAACAAGAACAGACTGATCAAACTGATCAAAAGAGAGCCAGCTCCATCCTGGACTGTCCTCTGGACTCAGTGGAGCAGGTGGGGGAAAGGAGGACGTTGACTAAACTGTCCAACATCAGGAACAACCCCTCTCATCCCCTGTATGAGACAGTTGGGACTTTGGGAAGCTCCTTCAGCCAAAGACTGCTGCACCCACAGTGCAAGAAGGAACGCTTCCAGAGGTCTTTTGTCCCCTCAGCAGTCAGACTCTTTAACGTGTGTGCGTGTGCATGTGCGTGTGCATGTCTGTGTGTGCGTGTGTGTGTGTGTGTGTGTGTGTGTGTGTGTGTATAACCATCATCTACACCTTCTATTTGCAGTACATGGTAATTTAACTCCTATTGGAGTTTGTTGCTGTTTTTATTCATGATGTTCATGAATGTATATATATATATATATATATATATATATATATGCAATATGTAAATATTTTATGTACATAACATATCTGCTGTATCTATTTTATATTCTATTCAATTTTTTGGTATCTTCTGCTTCTTGCACATATAGAAAATACAAAAATAACATCCATTGTTCATACCTGCTTACAGGTTAGTGTGTTTGATCTGGTTCACTTGAACCAGTGTTGTTATACACTGCTCCAAACAAAATATGTGAAAAGTTAGAGAAGTTCAATATATAAGATTAAAACACAAATATAGAAATAGCAAAATATTTGATTATTTTCAATAGCTTTATAAACAAAAACAACCAAAGTGAAGAAGAATTCAAAGTGTTATCATATCATGTGAATAAAATATACTTAACTTATTTAGATTCACTATCTGGGGTAAAGTCCAGTCTAAGTGTTTATGGTTAGTGTGACTGTGATTCATGATTCAGGAAGAAGAAGTTAATCTTTAACCCGGTTCAGGACTTTTGTCTGCTGACAGAGAACAGGACTTCAGAGAAATACGACACAGTCTTCTTCTTTCACTTCAGTTTTTACTTTTCATGGTGTTGTTCTTAACGTTAATTAGTTTCCACGTTTGTTTTTTGCTTGTTGTTTTTTGGATTTTGGGTTCTACTTCGTTGTTTTTTGTCAGTTGGTTCCTACGTTTGTCGTCTTCGGTAAGTTCCTCATGAGTATGTAGTTATATTCTGACTCATCTAATAAGATTCAACTTATTACCTGTTTAAACTCTAAACACCGTCTCTCTGTTTTCCACTACTATGGTTTGTCTCCTCTTTCATACTATCAGGGCTTTTTTAAGGGGCGAGAGTAAAGTGTGTTTGAAGAGAGGGACAAGGACAATATGAGGACAAATTCCTTTAAACCAAATGAACTGAAAAAAGACATATGTACTAAAGTGTCCTCTTGAACATCACTGGTCATTGTCTGCATTCATTAGCTCCTGTGTTTGGTTCAGTTTGAACATGCAGACAGTAAACCTGTGTGTACAGCTACATGGCAGTTAAAAACAGAAACTAAACGAATTTAAGCCTTTTTAAATAGCTCCATCTAACCATAACTGTCCACTGGTGTTTAATTAAGATAAAAATTATTCATTAACAGTTTGGGTACTTACCTGTCATTGAGGGGGGAGACTGTTTTGACTTTTGACTGAAACTTATTGGGGACAGAAGTTAAAACTGTATTGTAAATAGATGGCAGAATAAATCTAATTCCACCTCCTCTGTTTAATAATAAGAATAAGAAAAACCTTTATTTGTCCCGCAATGGGGAAATTGCAGTTTGAAACAGCATACGGAAAGGGCAGAATAAAAAATACAAAGAGCAAAAAGAGTATCTTATAAAAGATGAATAAAATAAAGCATAAAAAACTGCACAGATTGAATTTTAGTGAAGGTTTTTCCAGTCTGACATAGATTACTTTACTCCTCTTTTAAACCAACGGTCTTCTTTGGCTGAGATTTGGACATTGTTATCTTCAAAGGAGTGTCCTTTGTCCCTAAAGTGTAGGTGGACTGCTGAGTTATAATGGATTTCCTGTAAGTGTATTACCTGGTTTGAAATAAGCTGCAATACACTTAGACAAAGACTGGTCCACCCTAAAGACAAGACACCATGGCAAAAACACTGTACTGTACTCTGTTCAGTGCAGTAAGGAGTGTACAGATTTATACATTGTGGAAACCAAACAACCCATCCATAAACAAATGTACCAGCACAGGAGAACCAGCTCATCAGGAAACGATTCAGCAGTCCACCTACACTTGAAGGGCAAAGGACACTGTAGATAACAATGTCCAAATCTTAGCCAGAGAAGACCGATGGTTTGAAAGAGGAATAAAGGAAGCGTCTATGTCAGACTGGAAAAACCCTCACTGAACAGAGGAGGTGGACTGATAAGGGTCATTAGAGAACCATTGATAGGGAAAGAGGACAGGGACAAAACAGTCCCCCCTCAACGACAGGTAAGTACCCAACCGTTAATGGCAATTAGCTGCTTCGGTTTCTGATTGTTTTCACAACAAGCAGAATTTATTATCATTTATTGTCATTTCATGATACCAGGTGGCTCAGTGCCTCACCCGTCTGCCCAGAATGCATGTCCCTCAAACAAAACTACAACCTGTGTAAGAAGTCAAATGAAACTATAATAACTTTCAAAAGTAACATCATTAATAAGATACATGATAAAAAGACACACTCCATACATATCCATAAAGCACTTTTTATTCTGGTTTCTATCTGGAGTTTTTTTTTTGTTGTTTTTTTTAAAATAAATATGATCCCATCTACATACTGCTTTATTAACTTTAGAAGGGTTTTGTCATGTCAGATCACAAATCATCTCAAGAGCAGAGGGGAATCTGCACTCCAACCCTGTAGAGGGCAACCACACACAGGAACAACAGGTGCTCTCAACAGGAACTGGTATAGGGACCATATTTGCCTGCGCACCCACTGAAAAGGCATGGCATGAAATGTTTGGATGCTCCTCTTCACTAGCTCTTGAAAATAAGACCGCATTTGATTTCTCTTAAAACCCTCACTTACCTGAAGAAAAGACCACAACTCCTGATCAATCCAGAAGACACAACTGGTATGGAGTGAATAACTTTGACTGATTGATTAGTGTATTGAAGTCATGATTTTGGAGTGAATTATTATTAAGTACATTGGTTTGTTATGCTGTGCTATTATACTATGATATTGGTGAATTTAATTAAGTGAGATGAAATTACTTAAATTACTTTTGTTTAAGCATGGTGTAAAGTTTGTTTAAGGATAAAAACATTTACTGTTATTTATTTGAAACTAAATTGATGTTTTTTTTTTCCTGTTTTTGAAGGTTATCAATCTATTCTATTCGATTCTGTTTATTATCAAGTCCATCATCTATTTAACTGAAAACAGAAAATAAATGGAAATAAGAAGAATTGAGTTGTCCTTTGCATCTCTTGAAGATTGATCAAGCAGTTTTTCAAGTTTGGGCAGAGTTGTGGTCACAAAAAACACACAGAACTTGACAGATTTTGTTTATTTAGTTTTATTATTATTATTATTATTGTGCCTTTATCAGAGAGCAGCTATGACCATGAACTAGAAGGTGCTGAGGAGTACTGTAGGGACTGGATGTATCTTTGCTGTAGAAACACTGATGTCTTCTGTATTAATCTACAATCTAGAAAATAATAAAAATACAGAAAAAAAACATTGAATGAGAAGGTGTGTCCAAACTTTTAGTGAAATCTATAAACTGAAACTCAGCTGTATAGTGAATGTTCACTGTTATTGATATATGTAACTGTAACTACAATGTAGAACCAGGATTCCTGCTGGAAAATACAGTTTTTATAAACCTTTAATTTTTCTTACAGATGCTGTTCTGATGTCTTGGATGTTCAAACTCACCTCATCCCAAATCTCACTGAGACGTCTTCAGGTCAAGAAAAATGGACCTGCTATATAACAAGACTTCAAGAAGAACATGTTGGAGAACTTCAGCTTTTCTGGTAAAATTCTTTACTGCATAAAATCACAGGATAATAACTGATAATGCTCCTCCTCTAATCCTCCTAATCCTGGGAGATTCTTTCTATTAGTGGGATAGAAGCAGTGGGGTTGTTCTTGAAGTCCTGTTTACATCTCACATGCATCCAACTACTCAAAGTCAACTGTATGTTCTCTAGTTACCCTCTGATGAGATATGCTGTAGAGCAAAGTTCAACCAGACTGTCCTCCCATAAAGAATGCTTTTATCAGTTGCTTGTGCCTCGTTATGATCCAGACAGGATTTATTGTTAAGAAACAATGTTGCTGTTGATGTCGAAGGAGAGAGATTGACGGATCAAAGAAACACGAGAGATGAACATTTTTATGACGGTGTGTCTTTTAACTTCTCTTCACAGATAATTGTGATGAAAGTCTTGTGCTGTCAAACCCTCAGATGTCATCCAGCAGAGTATCAGATAAGGAATGAATGCTGCCCAATGTGTCCACCTGGTAAGATCCAACTGAATTAAGTGAATGAATCTATAATCACAAGTAAAACCTGTTGGTGTTAGAGCCATTTTTTGGTTTATGTGAGTATTTGTATGTTTGTTTTGTGTAATACCTGTAAACCACGATAGGTGGTGCTATGTTCTGTGTGTGCATGAAATTGTTAAATAGACCAGCAGGTAATTACTCAGCAGGTGTGCTGCTGAGTGGGGAAGCACACAGTTTTTGATCGTCGTCTTTGTCTTTGTTTTGCGTTGTGACAAACGTGTGAGCTTTGGTTTTGATTTTACACTTAAGTTATAGTTAATGTACTGTAAGTGTGTGCAAGTCCGGCTAAGGTCGCTTATTTGTTAAAATCGCAAACTGGGAATAAACAGTTGGTGACAGCATATGATGCTCATATGTTTTATTCATTGGACCCGGAAGACGACGTGTCAACTACTCAAAGTACCAGTACAGCAGCCCCTCAGTGGCTTAGGTTCGTTTCATTGTTTTAATTTGATGAGAACAAGTCACTACAGTTTGTAAATAATAAAAATAGTTTAATATTTAGGTACAAAGTCCCTGTGCACAGCCTTTCTTCCTCCAGGTGCTGATGGTGTGCAATATAACTGTTACAAAATCAAAAAGTAGTATACATTGCCCACTGGAGAGTAGTTTAATATTTATTGCTACTTCTTTTTTTTATTTTGCTTGACTATAATCACTGGTTGTCTTCTCAACAGGAAACCGAATTAAAATCGATTGTACAGAGTTCAGAAGTACATCGTGTCTGCCCTGCTTGAATGGAACTTATATGGATAAAACTAATGGACTTAAGCAGTGCTTTACATGCACCATCTGTGATTCAGGTACATTTCTGTTAATATTATTTATTTATCAGTAGAAATGTTTTTCCTTTTTTCAACTGGTGAATTTTAAATCAAATCCACATCAGACAAGTTAATTTCTGCAGATGTTTCCTATGAATTCATAAACTGAAGAGACTATTGTGTCATATTTTCTAAAGTTGTTCTAACCACTGAAGGTATCTTTAAATCAGAAACAGATTAAACACAATAGGAGTTTTGTTTCTGCATGTTTTGTAACTTCCATATGTGTTGATAGGTTCTGGTCTGAAGGTAAAGAGGTCATGTACACCAACATCAGATACAGTTTGTGAACCACTTGAGGGATTCTTCTGTATTGACTTAATAAAGGACCATTGTAAAGAAGCACAGAAACACAAGGACTGTGATCGAGGACAATACATCAAGGAGAAAGGTTGGTTTTCTAGTTTAAATGAGAACAAAGTTTAAGGAAACTGATCTTTGTGACAGTTTCCTCATTAAAGCTGCACATGGTGATTTCTGACCACTAGATGGTAGTAAAGAGCTAAAAGTCTAATAAAGGTGTTTCTATCCACATTAACTGATGTAGTGCAGTAACTGAGTAGCACTTCTGTTTTTTGGGTTCCAAAACTGCTTTAATGCTAAGCACACTACACTGTGGTGGTCTCAAAAATGTTGTTGCTGCATCTTGTTGGGAATTACAGTGTTAAAAGCTGAGCTGTAATCTACAAAAAGCATCATGAAGTATGACCCCTTGTCCTCTAGGTGTTTTGGTGCAGCATAGATGGTTGTGTTAATGGCATCCTCAGCAGATCTGTTTGCTCTGTATGCATACTGGTGTGGGTGAAATGTAGGTGGGGAGATGATTTAAGATGACCTAGGATCAGTCTTTTGACACACATGGAGACTACAGGTGTAAGAGCAACAGGCCTGTAGCTATTGAGGGAGGTGATCTTAATCTGTTTGGGCAGTCTGTGCTAGGAAAAGATTAAAAATGTCTGTAATTAACCCTACAAGCTGGAGAAAAAATGTCCCAGAGCAAACTGTCTGTCATATTGTTAAGCATTATGATCTGTAGATGTAACCAGTTTCAATTCACATATAATTTGTGTGTGTGCAGGCTCAGCCTCCTCAGACACTGTGTGCTCTGACTGCAGTGATGGAACATTTTCAAATGGAACATTAACATCTTGTCTCAATTACACACAGTAAGTAAATCTACACATCACACATGGAGACACATTGGATGTCTTTTTCTTTCTGTACATCTTCATGTAAAATACGTCTCTGTTATTCCAGATGTGAATCAAAAAACCTTCAGCTGATAACACCAGGAACTAACTCAACTGATTCTGTATGTGGAGAAAAAACTTTAAATGTTGGAGTTATTGTGGCCATCATCATCATCATCATGGTGTTTTTTTTAGCCGCACTAACAGGTGTATTAATATATAGACGCCTCAAGAAAAAAGGAAAGCAAAGATGTCAAACAAGTAAGATTTGTTTTTGATTAAGCAAAAGTTTGTCACATCTTTGATGGATGATAATGTTTTCTGCCAAGTCATGACAGTGCTGCTAATTATATTTTTCATTGTTTTATCTACTTACAGAGAGAGAAGATGTGGTGGTATGTATGTTTCATATTATTTGAAACTATAATGTCCACTGTTATACATGTCAACACTTATATATAATAGACGTTAAACATTGTTCAATCCCATCAAACAGTAAAAAGAAGATGCAGCAGGATGAGCTGCATGTCAACAGAAAGACAGCAGTGTGTTATTCACACACACATTATTTAACTGAGGATGGTCTGTCTGTGCTGCACCATGATGTTTCTACCAATGTACAAGAGCTTTCTGCTTTAAGTGAATGGGTTTCTCTCCTCAGAGTCAACCAGTGTAAACATGGTGAACTGTTATGGACTGTTGGTTATGCAGCTGCCATGTTGTTGTTTGCAGAGAAAATCACAGCAGAGAGCCCAAACTTTGGGTTGCCTCAGTCACATGAACATCCTGCTGACAGCGAGTCACTTACTTGTGATCCCTTTATAAAAGCAAGGCCATTTACCATTGTTGGGCCTGGATATTAAGGCACTCAATATCTGGGTTTGGCTATCAAGAATAATTAATAATTATTATAAATAATTATTTATTATTAAATAATCGGATCTGAATTACAAGATCACCTCGGGGCACCACCCTTCTAGGAAGGGAAAAGATAGCCAATCAATCAAATCAGTCTCATAAATGGTACTAAATTGTCAATTTGGATTTCTGATTAATAATTAACTCAATAACTATAATCAAAAATTACCACGTTAACAACTAGTAGAAGGTAATTTGGAGTTCTTGGCAGTGTAGAGGTTGGCAGTATTCATTCTCGTGCAACATTAAACAGACAACTGGTATGTTTAAAAGACATTTATTAACAAGAATAAAAGTAGGTAAACATACAATCTAAACAAAATACTCTAAACAGGTGTGTGTGTGTGTGTGTGTGTGTGTATGTGAGTGTTTGTCAAAATGGCCGCCGCTGTGGGCGTTCCAAAATGGCCGCCGGTTAGGGGCGTTCCAAGATGGCCGACAATGTGGGTGTGTCAAGATGGCTGCTGAGCCATGAGGTCTTGAACACAAAGGAAACAATGGCTGCTCAGACCATGTGCTGGTCAGTAGATGTGTGGAATGTGATAAGGGTTTTATGAGGTACCAGGTTAGGAAAAGAGTGGTTAGTTAGCATGCAAGAGACCCTGAGTCTATGTGTTGCATAATCTAAACTAACATCAATTCACTATACTAAACAACTCAATAAAAACAAATATCACGTCAATTCAAAGTTCTGTGCTTAGCTTAGCTTATCTATGCCCAGGTCATACTACCAGTTGGTGGAAAGTCCATTTCTGGTGTGTTGCTCCTTTAGTTGGCAATTCCTGGTGGAAAGCCAACTGGGAAAAGTTGCAGTCCTTGCTGTGTGTCCTGATGGCAGACGTTGGAGGGAAACCGGCCGCTCCTTGAGTCCCTAGAAGTTGCTTGTTAGCAGGTCGGTGCTAACTAGCCGCGTGGCTCCTTTTGTTTAGAAGTTTAGCCTGCAAACCTTTGTTTGTTGGCTGGAGAGCTGGTGAAGATTCCTCAGCAGGACTTCGCTTCGCTGCTGTAGGGAGAACAGGCCTGAAGTAGTGCTCTTTGTTGGCAGACTACCTGGCACCCAGCTGCAGCCGGGCAGCTGGGGGTCTCCACGTGGTGGTGTGGAGTGGAGTGGGCAAGAGGTAAGAGGTAAGAGCGGAAGAGCGGAAGAGAGCGAACAAAGGCCAAGACAGCGCATTTTATATGACCTGATGACCTCAGAGGTCACATGCCACTGTCAGCCAGTGAACTGCTGAGTCAGTTTTCACACCTGGAGGATTGTGGGACTTGTAGTTCCAGTGATTCCCTTTGTCTCCAAGACAAAGACAAAACATGTGGTTAACTTGGTTATGCCTGGGGAGCTCCCATAGCTCTCCACCAGGGTCATGTCCCAACATTCCCCCCTTTGGTCTCACGATCTCACTCGATGTGTGGTCGTGAGAGCACAAGTGTCCGTGTATAATCCAAGTTGGAAAAGTTCATTGATAGTAATGACATCTGGGCAGTCTGTTAACCAACTGGGCTGTGGTAAACGCTAACTATCTTAGCTAAGCAAAACAAAATCATCAGGTGAAAACTGAAATATACAGAAGCACATTGACATTTACTAACAGTGTTAGTGAGAAAGAGAAGAATGTAAGTGATGTAAATTGTTAGGGTAAGATGCAGAAAGGGAGTGGCACCTACAATGATAAAACCATTTCCAAATGTCCAAGAGTTTTGTGGTTTACTCATTGGATGCCATTAGAATAATTATTATTCAATGCAGTGCTCGGTCTGATCGTAACAGAAATAACAATTTTGTCCTTCATACAGATGTTGCTGTGGAAGGATGTCATCACATTTTAATATCTTCTTTGTCAATGGCTGTATCATTGTTCGAATGTGTCCTAAAAATTATGTTGAATAAGGACATGTATAAATTGCAAAATACTACCAAGGAGTTGGTTCAGGTGTAATTGCAAAGCTAGACAGTGGGTCTTGGTCCAATCAAAATTTAGGCTTTTCTCAGCTAATAGTGGCAGGTGTGACTATTAGTGAGTTGAAAACTATGGAGTTTTGCTGCGATTGCTAACAAATCAACAAGTTTGCCTACTTAACTGCAAAGAAAGTAAAGTACAGGGATGGACTGTTATTATTTCCGTGAGGAAGAAACTCTGAATCTGACGTGCCTTAAGCTTTTCCGAACTTGTGGCTCAGGGCTGTAACGCTCCGTGTAGCCAGAGGAACAGAGGTATTCAGAGGCGTTGTCACTGTCTGCTAAGTTATGACCATCTAAGCTGCATTCAGAGATGCTGCGATCATCATCTGAGCAGTCTATTGGCTGATCATACTGCTGGGCCAGAATTTCAGAATAAGGCTTTCTACAGCTCCGACTATGTGAATGCCTATCTCTGGGAAGTTGGCGGACATGGCGGTTACGCTCAGTGTCCCTGTGTGGCCCTTTATCACCCCCCTTTGGTCTGTTGTGAGGGTGATGTTTTAAGGTGACAGATCGGGGTGATGCCTTGGTGGTTGAGCTGGAGGGCTCAACTGTCTTCCCTCTTGTTTTGGAAGTGACAACAGTTTCCCAAGCCACCTGTGTCATCTTCCTGATGTCCTGCATCGAGGGATCACCTTGGCGTGTCATGAGTACAACGTGAGTGCGTACACATGGGTGCAGGTTCTGCAAGAATAAGGACTTGAAGGTGGAGCTTTCTTCTAAGCCTGGTGCATTCTTGCCCTGAAAGTACACATGTCTCAAACGTTTGTAGTAATCTCTAGGATGCTCATGACGGGTATGTTTAATTTGGAGAGCTGCAACCATTGAGCCGATCTCAACAGCAGTAGAAGAGAATTCTTCCACGAGTGCTTGACGGAGCTCTGAGTAGTCATCTCTGACTGTTGGAGGTTGTGACTGGATAAACTTGTGGACAGCTTTAGAGCTTGTTTTCCATACAAGTTTAACCTTCTCCCTTTGGGTTGCATGGGGCAAATCAATTAGGGCGTGGTCTAAATCCCTAACGTAATTGTCAACGTTATGATCACAGCTGTCTGGATCAAAATGTTCAATGTCCTGTGCAAGGAACTCAAGCACTTCAAAGCGGGGACACTGTGGTGTCCGGGCAGGTGCATCACGTGCAACAGTTATCTCTGGCGGAAAGGCAGGGGCTGGACAAACCTGTGGTGTTGTAGTCCCCCCTTCGGAGAGATGGGCACGGATGGGAGTGTCATACATCATAGGCTGTAAAGAAGATTGGGCAGGATATCTTCTGGAGGATGAACTAGAAATCTCTTCATGGTCTATATCAGAAAGATGGGACATCAGGAAACTGTTACCTCGGTCTGTCAGAGGAGGTTGAGGAGCTGACTCCATTCCCAGGAACTTAGGGTCGGCTGGAAATTGTTCCCATCTTCTAACTGTAGAGGGTATTAACCTTTCACTACAGGAGGAGTGTGAATCGGAATAGCCAGAATCACACTGGCTTAACGACTGTGGTGGGGAAGGACAACCTGATTTAAGCCTTAACAATTCCTCTTTGTGTGCACAAAGATCGGACTCTGCAGAGTGCAGGTCTGATAAGTAGCGCATAGCTTTGTTATTGGCCATTTGTACCTCATGGAGGAGACAAGCCGTTTGCGCTTTAAGGGACTCTACCTCCTTTTCTAAGGCTGCTTTGCTCTGAAAGGCAAGGCTGGATTGCCTGTGAAAGTTCAGAAGCAAACATCTTAACAATGGGCCCTTGGATGCAGTCTGTGCATCGCACCTGTCCTTCAGCAGAGAATCTATCTCATCCTGACACTCGCTAAAATTCAACTTGTTAATGAATTCAGGGTAGCCTGGGTTTAGGCTCTGTGCAAGGGAAGAAATGAATTGCTCTACACAGGGGTTCTCCATTGTTATGTGGGATAGAGGTAAGGTGTCAAAACAACAACAAAGCAATGGGGTTAGCAATGCTATGCTAAGTAGCTACGTAGCTTCTAAGAGAGAGGCTAGAAAGGTAGCTATGGCACCATCTAGTGGCTCTAGTGGGCACAACAAATTTGGTAACACAGTAAATGCAAATTTACTCACCAAAACTCAACATGCAATAACTGAAATGCCTGGCAGTGACAGTTAGAGACGTGATTCTTAAAGTTAACTTAGGCTGGAATGCATGGCAGTAACAGTTAAGTATATAACTTTATGTTTCACAGGGCTGGTAGCACACTGTGGCTCTATCTCAGACTCCTTATCTTACTTAGGCTGAAATGCATGGCAGTAACAGCCGGCACAAGTTCTTTCACACAGGGCCGGTGGCACGCTGTGGTTTAATTCACCAGGGGAGCACTTAAATTACAGGAAACAGCTTGACTGGATTGCATTGAATACGTGGTATTCAAATGCTAAATTCTTACAACTACGAAAAGTAGGTTGAACTTGAATTAGCTAGCAGCAAAAGCAACTCTTAATGTAGCACAATGGGACTTAAGACGGTAGTTATTAATAACGAATTATTAATAAATTATCAATTTATGAATTTAATAAATTATCACCACACTGCACCTGTTTGTAAGTACAACTGGACATCTACTCCTGTGGTAGACTAGTGAGATTGAACGTTAAGACTTTTGACTAGTCTAAAAAAAATTTCAAAAATATTTTTGGCTTTGGCCAAATTATGCTGAAATTAATATTGCACAATTATAAATAATTGCCAACAGTACTCTGCCTCACACGGGGCACCATTATGTTGGGCCTGGATATTAAGGCACTCAATATCTGGGTTTGGCTATCAAGAATAATTAATAATTATTATAAATAATTATTTATTATTAAATAATCGGATCTGAATTACAAGATCACCTCGGGGCACCACCCTTCTAGGAAGGGAAAAGATAGCCAATCAATCAAATCAGTCTCATAAATGGTACTAAATTGTCAATTTGGATTTCTGATTAATAATTAACTCAATAACTATAATCAAAAATTACCACGTTAACAACTAGTAGAAGGTAATTTGGAGTTCTTGGCAGTGTAGAGGTTGGCAGTATTCATTCTCGTGCAACATTAAACAGACAACTGGTATGTTTAAAAGACATTTATTAACAAGAATAAAAGTAGGTAAACATACAATCTAAACAAAATACTCTAAACAGGTGTGTGTGTGTGTGTGTGTGTGTGTATGTGAGTGTTTGTCAAAATGGCCGCCGCTGTGGGCGTTCCAAAATGGCCGCCGGTTAGGGGCGTTCCAAGATGGCCGACAATGTGGGTGTGTCAAGATGGCTGCTGAGCCATGAGGTCTTGAACACAAAGGAAACAATGGCTGCTCAGACCATGTGCTGGTCAGTAGATGTGTGGAATGTGATAAGGGTTTTATGAGGTACCAGGTTAGGAAAAGAGTGGTTAGTTAGCATGCAAGAGACCCTGAGTCTATGTGTTGCATAATCTAAACTAACATCAATTCACTATACTAAACAACTCAATAAAAACAAATATCACGTCAATTCAAAGTTCTGTGCTTAGCTTAGCTTATCTATGCCCAGGTCATACTACCAGTTGGTGGAAAGTCCATTTCTGGTGTGTTGCTCCTTTAGTTGGCAATTCCTGGTGGAAAGCCAACTGGGAAAAGTTGCAGTCCTTGCTGTGTGTCCTGATGGCAGACGTTGGAGGGAAACCGGCCGCTCCTTGAGTCCCTAGAAGTTGCTTGTTAGCAGGTCGGTGCTAACTAGCCGCGTGGCTCCTTTTGTTTAGAAGTTTAGCCTGCAAACCTTTGTTTGTTGGCTGGAGAGCTGGTGAAGATTCCTCAGCAGGACTTCGCTTCGCTGCTGTAGGGAGAACAGGCCTGAAGTAGTGCTCTTTGTTGGCAGACTACCTGGCACCCAGCTGCAGCCGGGCAGCTGGGGGTCTCCACGTGGTGGTGTGGAGTGGAGTGGGCAAGAGGTAAGAGGTAAGAGCGGAAGAGCGGAAGAGAGCGAACAAAGGCCAAGACAGCGCATTTTATATGACCTGATGACCTCAGAGGTCACATGCCACTGTCAGCCAGTGAACTGCTGAGTCAGTTTTCACACCTGGAGGATTGTGGGACTTGTAGTTCCAGTGATTCCCTTTGTCTCCAAGACAAAGACAAAACATGTGGTTAACTTGGTTATGCCTGGGGAGCTCCCATAGCTCTCCACCAGGGTCATGTCCCAACACCATTAGACTTTCAGACTGAAAGTATAGTTATTCAAGGAGATGAGACACATTTATTTGGCCACATTGATTGATTGATTGATTGATTGATTGGTAGGATGAGACAGGAGCTTCACCAAATGGGTTTCCATGACTGAGCAGCTGAATGCAAGAGTTGCATCACAAAATGTCCAATGGAGTGTAAAACACACCAACAGTGGACACGTTGCTGTGGCAGTCAGGTCGATGAGTCGGAGCATACCCATAATTGCGAAGGGTCTGTGCTTTTGAGCTCTGGGACCCCAACAGGGGTGGAGCAGTGTGTGTGCACTCTAGCCTTTATCATTTCATTGTCTTCATTTCCATAACTTTCTAATTTCTGAGAGCAGTTACAGGGATGAGTTGATGTAGGGGATTTTCTTCATTGAAAAGAAAGTTTTAAGCTCCAACAAATAACTTTAAGTTACGTCAATGAACACCTAATGCAAGAATGTGTACTACTATAAAACTGAATTAGTGCGTTTATAGATTGACAGCTAGCTTTCTGTTTCCCTCCTGTCACCTAATGCATGACAACTTGTGGAAAAATAAGTCAATTTTCTGCTGCCTTTCCCCTTTTGGCATTATTAGTCAAAGGGCCGTGATTGGCTGGATAGCTGTCAATCAGTCTTACTTGTCCAATGGGTTTCATGTCTGGGGGACTGAGGGCAGGCAACTGGTTTAATACCTTAGGAAAAAGTGAGGGGGATGAAATCACCTTGTTGAAAAAGTGGGGGTGTTGCCCCCCATCCCCCGCGAGTATGATGTCCATGCCTTTCAGCATGTATTTAACCTGAGCCTACACCTTAGGAGGATCCCTCTGCAAATGAAGACCTCATGCCCGGTTGAAAAGAAATCACACCCCAGGGAGTTGAATGACTACAGACCGGTCATCTTGACATCCAGCATCATGAAGACCATGAAGCAGCTGCTGCTCCGTCAGATCGCGCCGGGTCCATCACGCTCTAGACCTGCTGCAGTTTGTGTACCAGGAGAAGGTCTGAGTGGAGGACGCCATCCTCTACGTGCTCCATCAGGCTCTCTCACACTAGGACAAGGAGAATGCTGCTGTAAGGATCATGTGTTTTGACTTTTCCAGTTCATTCAACACCATCCAGCCGTCGTCTGTACATCTCAGACGACGCTGCAATTGTGGGGTGTATAGACAAGAGTACATGAATCTGGTGAACAGCTTCGTCTCATGGTGCAGAGAGAACCAATACAGCTAAAACCAAGTGGATTTTCTGGAGTAACCATCAACGAGGAGTGTGGAGAGATGGTTCAGACCTGTAAGTACCTGAGTCTACTGCTAGATCACAAACTGTCTAATAACATAAACTCAGAGACGTTTCCGTTTCCTCAGGAGGCTGACGTTGTTTAATATCTGCTGGCCATGTTCTACCAGACTATCATTACCAGTGCCCTCTTCTATGCTGTGGTGTGCGGGGGAGGCAGCATCAAGAAGAAGGACCTTGATGTCAGGAGTCCCTGACATCTGTGGCAGATGGAAGAAGGTTGAACAAACTCTGCATATCAGCCATATAATGAACACCAGTGTGTTTCCTGATTCAGTAAGATTAGAATTATTAGCACTGACTATGTCTTTAACCTGAGTCAGGACGTTTTTGTCACCTTCTGTCTTGGAACATCCTGCCTCAGTCACTGACATAGAGACGCTTTATTTTATCTGGAAACTGTTTTATGTCTGAATGGTGACTAATTGATGTATTACATAATGAAATCTACTGATACCTTTGCATTTAATTGTTGCCATGTCTTTATGAATTGTATCAGTTTAAAAATAAGTTAGTCAGTCGTAATATATTAGAAAACCTTTCCTAAAATATCATATATATTTCATCACTGAACATATTGTATTTTATAGTTTGAGACTATCCTGATTGGACCTTTATCTCTTGCTAAAAAAGGTTGAGCATTAACTTGTGTTTTATCAAGGGAAATGTGATTATGTTGCTGCACTGTTCCTAACTTCAGTTTTAACATTTGAGTTCATTTTACTTGAATGTATATTCTCTGTGAGAAGTCTGGTGTTTTTAGGAATTTATTTTGCTATTATTATTATTTTTTTTATAATTTATAATTTGCCTTCCTGTTTGTGTGAGATGTGTGGATCCTGGTGGCTGTGTGAATGAATCTTTATGTTTCAGATGTGTCATTTTACTGACATATTATGACGATAAAGCATTAATTCAATTCGGGTCCCTCCATACAAAACATGTCAAAAGTAGAAGAACAAGTTAGAGAAGTTGTATAAGATTAAAACACAAATATAAAGATCGCAAACACTGAAAAAAAGGAAAATAGACTAATATTTAAATATGTTCAATAGCTTTAAAAATAACAGCAAACTGAATGAAAATGTAAAGTGCCATCATATCACGTGAATAAACTATAGACAAATCCGCCGAGAACTCTATGGGCGCCGCCATCTTGCCTGCCGCCATTACTGCGTGCCTGCGGAGTGTGACGGTGTACAGTACAGTACAGTTGCCGGTCTACCCTCTAATGACATGTCAATGAAAGTGGATCATGCTCATTAAAGAAAATGTCTGGTGAAAGTGAACATTGGGTAGATGGTGTCAGGCAGCGACCAAAACTTACCGATAAAGGTAATTTAGAACATAATGTATTAATGTAAAAATGCGTCAGCCAAATGTAATGTAATGTAATTGATACGTGTAGCTAAGGCTAAGCTAATTGATAACAACAATAAAACCGAACGTCATTCTACACTAGCTGAGTTGCTAATATGTTCACAATTTACTGACAACATAATGTATTAATGTAAAAATGCGTCAGCCAAATGTAATGTAATGTAATTGATACGTGTAGCTAAGGCTAAGCTAATTGATAACAACAATAAAACCGAACGTCATTCTACACTAGCTGTGTTGCTAATATGTTCACAAGTTACTGACAGCATCATGTATTAAAATGTATTAAAATAAATTAATGTAAAAATGCGTCAGCCAAATGTAATGTAATGTAATTAAGATGTGATGACAACAATAAAACCGAACGTCATTCTGCACTAGCTGTGTTGCTAATATGTTCACAAGTTGCAAATAACTATTAGCCACGACCAGTTGTAGCAATAAAATATCCTACATGTTCTACATATTCAAGATTATTTTATTAATCATCTGGCATGCGATGAGCTTCAGAACCTAAACTACAGGGCATTGATTGAAGGTCAGAATTACATGAGCTCTGGATGGATTGGCCAGATACTGCATACCATCGCAGATGAGGTTCGTGAATTTCTCAAACAGTTTTATTCCAGGCCGGTAGTTTTGTGCTGTTGTTAAAACAGCCAACCACACAACACGATCTTCCCGGTATCACTGGACAGGATACGTACTAAAAAAAATAAACTGGCTAAAAATTTCCTACAGCTATCTGCTACTGCCGCCTACGGGACCAACCATTGACTGTATATGGGACCAACACGCTACTTCCGCTATTTCCTGAGCAGCAAGGCACGCAGTAATGGCGGCACTGCTTTACTTCCGGGTTTCGCCGGATTTGTCTATATCAGCCACTTAAGGTACACGTGAGTTTAACTTCTTGTTTACTTACCGCCTATTGGCTGCCAACGGTCAGTGACAGTTTTTTCTTTGTTTAGCTTCCTTGTTTTGGCTTTGCAGAGTGTTTGCAACGATAATTAGTTGATTTATACGTTTTCGTTGGATTTTGGTTTTGCTTTTTTGACAGTTTCGTTATGTCCGTCGTCGTCGGTAAGTTTCTCGTGATGCCTGCACTAATTCAGACTTATCTAACAGGAGTGACCTGTTTACACAGTCTGTCTGTTTTGCAGCACGGCATGGCTCGTCTCCGTCTTCATAACATCAGCGTGGAGTTGATGAACTAAGGTACAACACAAGTGAAGCACAGAGTTGTCTGATGTGACACGTAGATACTGACATATAAGCCAGCTGCTAGAAAACGAAACTACGGCGTGTATAAGAAGTTATGAACGAAACCATACTAACTTAAATAAAGATAAAAAAAAAGGCGCACGCGCATATATAATGCATTCTTAACTTATGTTTCGATTAAGTATGTTGTTTGTGTTTGTGTTTTGTTTTGTTTTTTAAACAAAGATGGCGCTATCTCGGTTTTAGATCACTGTGAAGTTTTAAGTTGGATATTTTCGACAGACATTCGCTCTGGGTTAACCTCTTTTTCACTATGGATACTGCGCGACTCCGAGCAAGTCACTGCAACAAATGTACTGCAGACGGTAGACACACGACGATAGGAGACGGCTAAAGTGCGTGTCAACTTAAAATAAAATAAAAATGAAAAAGTAGAGATACTGTGGGTTTAAAGTTATTGAGAAGGTAGAATGTTGTGTAGTTTTGTTTGTTATTTTGGCATTGCTCACCCACAAAATAAATTTGTTCATGAACTGCAGATTTTGGTGGACCTCTGGTTGTGTGGGGGGGACAGACATTGTTTGTGTTATGTAGGCCTACTGGTTTCCCCTAGTCCAGTTGTAACATGACATTCATGAATATCATGAATAAAACAACAACAAACTCCAGTAGTAGTTGAATTACCATGTATTGCAACTGGAAAGAGATAATGGTGGTATATAGGACTGTGCTCTTGTATGTCCTGAAAAGAAGCTCAGCAGCAGAAAAGCTAGAAAATGCTGATGTTAAAGAGTCAGACTGCTGAGGGGGCAAAAAACCTCCAGAGATACTCCTTCTTGCACTGTGGATGAAGCAGTATTTGGTGGGAGGAGCTTCCCAAAGTCCCGAATGTCTCATACAGGGGGTGAGAGGGGTTGTTCCTGATGTTTGACAGTTTTTGTTTGACAGACTTTAGAAGGGATTAGTAAGGCTAGGATTTTTTCTAGTTAATTACTTATCATTTTATCATTTTTACGTCATTTGTAACCAACTACTTCCTCCTACTTTAGGATTCAACTTTTATTTATTGTGTATTTATTAGAGAGCAGCTATGACCATGAACTAGAAGGTACTGAGGAGTACTGTAGGGACTGGCTGTATCTTTGCTGTAGAAAGGACAGCAGGCTTTTCATATGTCTGCAGTGATAAACTGCAAGTGAGCTTTAATTAGAATTAACTCATGACTATTTGAAGCAGTGTGCAAAGGTCTTTAGAGAAGTGAAGTAGAAAGAAAAGACGAAACAAGGAATAGCGAAATAAGCAAAAAAGAAAAACCTCATACTGAGAAGTGAGAATAACATGAGTCTGCAAAACTGTCGTCAAAGTCAAAGGTGTGATATAAGATATAAAACGACATTTTGTTCACTACCCAATTCCTTGTGTTCCTTCATAGTTTTCAAGTCTTCTGTATTAGTCTACAATCTAGAAATTAATAAAAATATAGAAAAACCATTGAATAATAAGGTGCGTACAAACTAGGACTGCCGATTAGTCGACTAGTCGCAGTTATGTCGAGGTAATCGGAGTCAGCTGTTATCTCACCGGAAGTTATACCAGACGGGCTCTGGTATCATGACTATCTGGCGGCAAAGGAGCTCACAAGTGTGGGAGCATTTTAAGAAAACGAAAGAGAAAAGTAAATGTAAAAGTCGGCAGCACAACTGCGATGCACGAGCACCTGAAAAGGAAGCACGTTGTGGTTTGTGAGAGTTGCACGATACCCACGGTACCCACAGTACCCTGCGGTTCCAAATCGTTAACAGTTCCTACTATACTAGAAATTCTACACGACGGTACTACCGTGGATTACTATGCTACTGGTGCCAGCTTCACTACATATCGGCTGGGTCTACTCTAGGGATGAGCGAGTACAGCATTATCTGTATCTGTATCTGTATCTGTTAACCATATGAATTATCTGTATCTGTATCTGTACTCGGAGTGGGCGGGGCCTGACCCGGAAGTGGGTCTGGGTGTCTTGAAATGAGCGAGGTTTTAATTGGTATGTTATTTTAAGCATGCAATTGATATGGGCTGATCAGAAATAGTTATTTATTAGTGGTGTAAAACCCGGATCTTTTGGGGGATTCGGATCAGTCTGAATCACTCACTGATATGATCCGGGTTTTGCGAGTCACTTGAGTCACTTGAGTCACTTGACCTAAAATGGCCTGAAAGAAAGTGTTTCCAGTACATACATTTCCTCGCGACTTAATAAAGCATATACACTTGCCTTTTGGGGTTACTATTTTCTCCTTAAATTAATCTTTAGTTATATTTCATGTGGCAGCAAGTAGGTCCATTCAGCGGAATGTTAATAACCACCAGGTATTAAAAGTAGCCTACTGTTAAACCGTTATTGAGTTTTTATTGAACATGATAAATAAAAAATTGCACATACACTGGGCATAAACATCCAACAAATTTGTGCAAATAAGGTAAGGTTTCCTTATATATTAAAGGCAAACACAACAAACTGCAGAGTAATCTGAAAAAGTGCAAACTGCTTTAAAGTGACACTGCAAACGAGGCATATGAAATACAAAAAAAATACAAACTTGCATTAGCTTAAAATGTTTAACTATGAATACACTACAATACACTATACAACATCTCAACTAATTCATATGAAGTAGCTTACATAAGCCTAAATCTTACAATTACGCTGTGCAATAGGCCTAAATAAATAAATAATAAATAAATAAAAATGGTAAAAAAAAAAAAAGGTAAAAAAAAAAAAATGAAGTACAGGGTCACCATTACAAAAGAATATTTTATTTTCTTATGGTCTAAAATGTACGTGGATCCATGAGTCGGTTAAGTTTCGTTTCTCTGTCGAGTGAGTAGCGAATCTGGCCGGATTCATGAGTGACGGTTCAGCAGGGACTCATGAGCATTGACTGTATATACTAGCTCATGAGTAGCGGATCTTCCGGGATTCATGAGTGACGGATCTTCCGGGATTCATGGGTGACGGATCTTCCGGGATTCATGGGTGACGGATCGCAGGGATTCGTGAGTGACGGATCTGCAGGGATTCATGAGTGAGGAAGGGACTCAGTAGCGCCACTCCACTCCAGTGGCTGAGTGCCTTAGTTTGCTATAGTGGCCAAGTCGGGTATTACATTTTGTTTCTCTGCCGAGTGAGATGTAAAATGTTTGAATGGTGCCGTTTATTGATTATATATCAATCAAATCTGGTAGGACTCAACTGAGCCGGTTCAATAGACGTCTCGATCCGTGATTCCGGTTCAATGAGCCGGATCCCGAATCTTTTTTCCACCGCTATTTTTATTGCTGATTAGAAAACTGTTTACAGGACAGCATCAGCATTGAGCTTCAGAGATCAATGGTTTTGATCACGATAGCAAACGAACTATTTACAGAACAAGTTTTGCAACAATGAATACAACACATGCGGTTGCAATTATCAAGTAAAATGTAATGAACAAGAGTTTTCATACTCAACAATAACTTTCTTCTTTTAACTTTAATTTTTTTATGATCAGTGTGATTTTATATATATATATATATATATTTTTTTTTTCCCCACATCAGGTGTGTGTGTGTGTGTGTAGCTTGATTTCCAATGTTTATACCACTACTAGCTTTGTTTTTTCACGAAATACAGCAAGAAAGTGTTAGAGCCAGGCAGCTTTTAAAAAAAGAAAAAGAAAAAAAAAATCTCCGACAGGCAGAGACGCAACGCGAGTCGGTACCACGTCTGAACGAAGTACCAGAACTCTACTAGTTCATAAGTAAGTACCAACCTAAGTAATATAACCTGAAGCTGAAGAAAGAAACCCTAAACATTAACGGAAAACGTCCCGCGAACCCGAGTGACTGAGGGAGAGACAGAGAGCTGTTCTGTGTGTGAGTGATCAGAGCGGACACAACAACACATCTGCGAGTGTGTAGGGGAGGGGCTGTAGTCTATCACAGAACGCAGACACAGTCAGCTACCCAATGAGGATTTTTATTTAATCCGAGCACAGATATTGACTCGTATTACTCGTATAATACTCGTACTCGGCAAAAGTGCTTTATCCGTACCGGATACTCGTTTCAGCCGAGTATCCGGCTCAACTCTAGTCTACTCTCCTCCAGGCTTCTCAACGCATGTTACTCCCTTGTAAACAAACCCACATGGCAACTACTGCAACTGAACTACACAGCTGCTGTATGATTGGCTGTTTGCCTGTTATTGGTGACGTCTGGGAATATGTCCGTCCTGTCTGTTAGCTGATTGGCTGTTTGCGTGTTTCAGCCGCCAAGAACGAACTCTATGAAGACAGCTCCGGTTTGATAGAAATTTGCTTCAAAACAAACAACAAGTTCTGTCTCGCCCAGACGCACGCATGGCTTACAGTCACAAACACGAGACAACACACGCACCACGGCAGAAGCACCGGGCTGAACTGCGAGTCTGCCACGCCGTCATCGTCAGTGACACCACTAATTTTGCTCAACATTAAAGATAATTATTAAGTATTTACAACTTGTAGGGCCTACAAATACACTGCAGTTCATAAAAATAATAATAATACAAAAGGCCAGAGTATCGCGATAATACCTGGAACCGTGATTCATTGTATGTATCGTGGTTACTCATTGGTGTCGTGACAACTGTACTTCTGACAACGATGAAGAGGGACCGTTGTCTCGGTATGCTAACTGGCTAGTTAGCTGCTAATACTAGGTTAAACAGAGAGCTAACTTACTATTTACTCATGTAGCTGTAAACATTAAAGGTTGAATAAACTATCATCTTAATTGTCTTTATATTTTTAGTTAACATATACCGTATACTTCAAGCTGAAAACTAATGATGGTTTTATAAGAGCAGTTTCATGCTGGTGCACAGTCAATTTACATATGATCAGATTAGTCGACTAATCAAAAATATATACAGTAATCCGTGACTAATCGACTATCAAAATAATCGTTTGTGGCAGCCCTAGTACAAAAGTGAAATCTATGAATTGAAACAGGAAAATACAGTTTTTATAAACCTTTATTTTTTCTTACAGATGCTGTTCTGATGTCTTGGATGTTCAAACTCACCTCATCCCAAATATCACTGAGATGCCTTCAGGTTGAGGAAAAAATGTACCTGCTATATAAGAAGACTTCAAGAAGAACATCTTGGAGAACTTCATCTTTTCTGGTAAAATTCTTTACTGCAGAAAATCACAGGATAATAAATGATTAAAAAAAAGAAGAGACTCTCCTCCTGTAAAGAACGCCTTCAATGATTGCTTGTGTAAGCCTCTTACTATGATCCGGCCAGTTTTTATTGTTTGGAGACTAAAGTCAGAGGAGAGAGATGGACGGATCAAAGAAACATGAGATATGACTGTTTTTATTATGGTGTTTCTTTTAACTTCACAGATAATTGTGATGAAAGTCTTGTGCTGTCAAACCCTCACATGTCATCCAGAAGAGTATCAGATAGAGAATGAATGCTGCCCTATGTGTCCACCTGGTAAGATCCAACTGAATACTAAAGGTTCCTCATCCTTCCTGCTGTGAATGTGAGTGTGAATGCTTGTCTGTGTCTCTGTGTTAGCCCTGCAATAGACTGGAGACCTGTCCAGGGTGTACCTCTCTACCCCGGCTACCCTTCAGAGGACAAACCGCTACAGAAAATGAATGATTGAATGATGGTGGTAATAATAATGACAGTATAAGAGATAACAGTGTATGACACTTTGCTTAGCATGCAGCTTGCAGCCTTACCCCGATTGTTGTATTTGAATTAAATTAAACAACAAAAAACGAGTTATTGAAATTAAATTGCTGGTTGTCTTCTCAACAGGACACAGAGTTAAAATAGATTGCACAGAGTTCAGAAGTACATCATGTCTGCCCTGCACGAGCGGAACTTATATGGATAGAGCTACTGGACATAAGCAGTGCTTCCCATGCACCATCTGTGATGCAGGTACATTTCTGTTAATATTATTTATTTATCAGTAGAAATGTTTTTCCTTTTTTCAGCTGGTAAATTTTAAATCAAATCCACATCAGACAAGTTAATTTCTGCAGATGTTTCCTATGAATTCATAAACTGAAGAGACTATTGTGTCACATTTTCTAAAGTTGTTCTAACCACTGAAGGTATCTTTAAATCAGAAACAGATTAAACACAATAGGAGTTTTGTTTCTGCATGTTTTGTAACTTCCATATGTGTTGATAGGTTCTGGTCTGAAGGTAAAGAGGTCATGTACACCAACATCAGATACAGTTTGTGAACCACTTGAGGGATTCTTCTGTATTGACTTAAAAAAGGACCAATGTGAAGCAGCACAGAAACACACGGTCTGTCATCCAGGACAATACATCAAGGAGAAAGGTTGGTTTACTAGTTTAAATGATAACAAAGTTTAAGGAAATTGATCTTTGTCACAGTTTGCTTATTAAAGCTGAATATGGTGATTTCAGACCACTAGATGGTAGTAAAGAGCACCACAGGGAGGTATCTCTACTGAAACACTCTGTTACGACCACTTTCTCCTCTAAGTGATCTTTAACTCTTCACTGAGTTTGAGACCGTCCTCTAACTTTACCTAAGTGACCCACCTTTGTAGCCCAGACTTCCACCAGCCAGTGGCAGATCAGTGTCTACCTTTCTACAGTGTTACCATTGAATCCACGTAGTCCTTTCAGCGATTTCTACTGCACTTGGGGTGGTGTGAAGGACTTGGAATGGACCTCTCCACCTCAGACAGGACCACATCTTTCTCTTTATGACTTTGATCAGCACACAGTGTCCAGGCTTAGCAGCTGGACCTGTACCATGTAGTCAGCTAATGTTTGTTCTCTTTCTTCTTCCTGTCTCGTGAATGATTTTAGCTGAGAAATTTGGTATGGTCTGCCATACATCATTTCACATGGTGTTAGACCTGATGACGCTGGGGTAATATACATGTCTGTTATTACCAGGTGCAAACAGTATAACCAGTTCTTTACAGTTCCTTCCATGGTCTTTATCAGCTTTGACTTTATTGTGCCATTTTGTCTTTCCACTAATCCTGCAGACTCTGGGTGATGAGCACAATGGTTTTTTAGTTGTATTTTCAGAGACTGGGATATTGGTGTAATTGCGTTGTTAACAAATGTCATAGGAATGTCATATCTTGGGACTATCTCTTTTACTAATGCTTTAGCAACTGTCATTGCTCACTATTTATACTTTTTTTTTTTTTTACTAATGGCTTGAATTGGGACCAAAGAAATTTCATTCCTTCCCATGTACCAACATGTGTTATAATGACAATAAAGAATCCTAAAATCCTTGTCATGGCATCTGGGTTAGTCCATACATATATGTTGAAATAATGATGGGAATTGTGGTTATGGAAACTATCCTGTCTTAGGTCTCATATTTCCTTGTGTATTATGTTTCGCACATATAGTGCAGGTAGCACAACAATGTTTACAGTAGTTTGAGAGTCCATATGCAGTCACAACTTTATTTATCATAGGTACTGTGGAAAATACTCCAACCTGGTGACTGCATGCATTCCAGTCACCAGCAGAACAACAACTTCCCACTTGTCGAGACATGGCAAGTTCCATGACTGAATAAAGCCACATATTAAAATAAACTGTGGGAGGATTGGTTTCCGTTCAAGTTCCGTAGATCTGTGTCTACTTGTAGTTGTGTGCCTTAATTTGTCAGTCTGTACTTTTTTAAAATCCCCTTTTTAACCTGACTCGTTTAAATACCGTTCTATATAAATATGTCTATTTTCAGAAATACACACTTATATTTAATGTAACATGAATCAATGATATTTACTGACTCAAAATAGTTATTTTAGGCATATTCTTCATATTCTTCTTTTAAACTGGTGCTGGCAGCAATAGCATATCTGCTCCCTGCTAAAGTCATCTTTGTTGAGCTTGTTCAGAATTTACCTCATTGTCAACTAACTTGTAAAATATTTTGTCATGTTAAGGCTACCTGATTCAAATTTAGCAAAGTTATCAAACTACATAGGTGTTCCTTCTTCTCCGCTAACCACAGGAGTTGGGTGGAAACAACCAAGTTACAACCATGGGTATTTTTTGTTCACTCAGAAGCACACTACACTAACTTTAAGCACAATTTACTGTCCTTTTCTTGTTTTCATCTTGACAACCATTGTCACTAACAAAATCTCATCTTCCTTTCTCTTTCGATTAACACCTGTAACAATCATTTAGCTATGAACAAGATATCACATCAGCCTGAGCAACTGTCCTCTCCTTCCTTCCTTCTTCTGAAGCCAATTTGAGTCACGCTGACTCTTAATTTAATGTTGTTCTGTGTGTTTAGCATACTCTTGTACATCAGCCATTCTGGCAGTGCAATGGGTTGTCATGTGTTTAGTGATAAAGCTGTTAATCAGCATTCTTAACCTGTTGTTCATAGGGGCTGTATCTGTCTGTTTGCTGGTGGAGTCACCCCACTGTGGGTGTCATAGACTTCCTTAAGTCTAGCATCTGCCGAGTGAGTGGGCTAGTGAAGCACCATTCCCATCTCAGAGAAAACACAAATGCTCTTAATCTGTTGCCGCCTATAGCCAGTCTAAAGACGAGAAAAACTGACCAATACAAGTAAAAGTAGCTTTGTCAAAAACGTACTTAAGTAAAGTACTAAAGTATTTGCTTAAAAAAATACTTACGTAAAAGTATTTAAAAAGTATTTCAGGATATACAGGAAAGCAAAGTAGCTTTATTGTCATCATACAATCCACTCTGCAATCCTCACTAAGTTTAAAATGTTCATCAGCAATTTAACAAACATTAAGCTAGCTAACGTCAGTAGCTACGTTACATACCGCGACGTGCTTCTTCATGTTGGAAGACGAGTTCTTGTAGGCCGTGATATCATTTGTTCGCAGTAAGCACAACAAACATTTCAACTGTAACGGGTCACTTTTTGTGGCAAAAATCTCAAACATGGTTTTTCCAGGTGTTTCTCTAGTTTCTTCCTGCATTGTATGGATTGTATGGCATGACGTGGCAAATCAGCGAATCAGCAGAAATAGTTTCTCAGAATTTTGAAAAAATAATAAAACAAAATAAAAAAATAATCAGCTGACGTGAGCTCAAAAGTAGCGAATAACGAGAGCATCAACAGAAATGTAGCGGAGTAAAAAGTACAATATTTGTCCTTCAAATGTATTGGAGTAAAAATAAAAGTATCCCTCAAAAATAATACTCAAGTAAAGTACATATACTCAAAAACTATACTTAAGTACAGTACTCAAGTAAATTTACCTCGTTACTTCCCACCACTGGTTATGATACTGAATCTCACTGGAGCCTATCTTGTGAGTGAATTAATAGCCTACAAAGCATCCACTGCACATACGTTTTAGACCATGAGAAAATAAAACATTCTTTCATAGTAGTGGTGACTCTGTCCTCATTTATTTTTTTCACAGCCTAAGCTTTAGGTTTAGGCTACTGCGTGTGGGACGTGTGTGTGCGACGTGTGTGTGGGACGTGTGTGCGTGTTTGCGGGGGACAGAAAGTATGTGTGTACTTTCTGTCTCTGTGTTTTTATGGGGGTGAGAGGGTTGGATTTTATGTTGTTCTGTTTTTGCAATATAAATAAAATTTGATTTGATTTGACTTGTAAGCTACTTGATATGATTTTCAGTTGTGTACATGATCACAATGAACTGATAAATGGCAATGACGGTAACTAATAATCCGTTCTTAGGTGTTTACTGTGCTTTATTATGTCTTGAGTGAATGTACTGGAAACACTTTCTTTCGCAATCGGGCAATTTCTGGTGACTCAAATGACTGAAAATGACTCACACAACCCGACTCATATCAGTGAGTCACTCAGACTGATACGAATCCCTCAAAAGATCTAGTAAGGTTACCGGTTAGAGATGGCTACAGAGAGGGAAGATATCCTTGTTAGGGAGAGACCAGCTAGTCATAATGAGTTGGTGGACTTGGTGTGGCATCAGTGTCTTGTCTGTGGGACCTTTCCCCTACTATTTAATAAGATGAGAGTGAATGTCTTGTGCAACAGTTTTTTTGTTTGTTTGTTTAATCAATTGCAGTTTAATTCTTGAGGAATCCGAATGTGCTCAGACCAGGCCAGCCATAAGCCTGAATAAATGTTAAAAACTTTAATCAATCTCCTCCCAAAATAATAATTGTGTAGAAAAAAAAATACAGCTCAAAGAAAGGCAAAGGTTTCATGAAGACATTTCATTCAAGTAGCTTCTCCAGGTCTAAGAGACTGGTGGGGAGTTGGGGTTTAAATAGGAACATCTGTAGGTGTTTATCCACCTACAGATGCATCCTGTTTCACTTCCCCAGTGAATGGTGTTGAAATATCTGCGTCTTGATATCTGAAGATGTCCTGTCTTTGATTGTAAAACATTGTTCTTGAGTTGAAAATATTACAATTTGTCATTTTAAGACATTTTTGCGTAGGTAAACATGACATAAATATACTCATCTAGACCATGTTTCTACGTTAGTCTGATTCTTCATAGATGAATAAACCACATTCCAACACATTACTTACTCATTAATTCATCTCTTCATACTTTAGACTGAACTAGTTTCTACTTCCATATCATTTGTGTGTGTGCAGGCTCAGCCTCCTCAGACACTGTGTGCTCTGACTGCAGTGATGGAACATTTTCAGATGGAACATTAACATCTTGTCTCCAACACACACAGTAAGTAAATCTACACATCACACATGGAGACACAATGGATGTCTTTTTATCTTTCTGTACATCTTCATGTAAAACACGTCTCTGTTATTCCAGATGTGAATCAAAATACCTTCCTCTGAAAACACCAGGAACTAAGTCAACTGATTCTGTATGTGGAGAAAAAACTTCAAAAGTTGTAGGGATCATCACTGGTGTGGTGGTTCCTTTAGTCATTCTAATAGCAGCAGCAGTACTGTGCTACGTCTGCAGAAAGAAAATCTATTCAGCAGGTAGGTTTCATTTATATCAGGAAAATGTTCTTCTTTTCTATGTTTTGTCACATCTTTGATGGATGATAATGTTTTCTGCTGAGTCATGACAGTGCTGCTAATTATGTTTTTCACTGGTTCAGTTCAAGAGAAGAGAAAAGAGAAAAACAGAAATGCAGACAACTCCAGAGAGGTATGTTTATTTCTCACTATTTGGTTATGTGCACTGTTACAGATCACAGCACTGGGTTTATCTAAGGAATTAAATGATGTATTTTTTCCTTTAATTTCTTCTAAAAAGAAACCTCAAAATGAGTCAATACCAGTCCAAGAATCGATGCCACTACAGCAGGAGGTAAGACAGTCGTGTGTTCTTCAATGAAATGTTTCTTAACTGAGGATCGTCTGGCTGTGTGATGTCTCTACAAATGTTTCTGCTTTAAGTGAATGTGTTTCTCTCCTCAGGGTGAAGCTCAGCAAACAGTCTAAACTCTCAGATATAATCTGTTCTCTGTGGAGTACATTTCCTCCAGAATCCAGTTATTATACATTTGGATGCTGTCAAATTATCTTTGCAGAGAACAGAAAAGACAGATCAGTAGATCAACTTCTGTCTTGGAACACCCTGACAGTGACATATTTTTATTTAGAAACTGTGTTATGTATGAATGGTGACTGATGAGTTATAATAAGCGCATCTGTCATAATAAACTTAATAGACACTTTGAGACTGTCCTGGTTGAACATGTATCTCTTGGCAAAAAAGGTTGAGCATTAACTTGTGTTTTATCAGTATTTTAGTATTAGGTTGAACTGTGACATTTCTAATTACATCTAACACTGAAAGGTGTGCAGACACAAACAGAATTGTGAACCAAAACTTTTTAATAGAACACTTAAAAACTCACATCAAACCTATGAAGCACTGGGGTAACTGTCTGTGCTATGTTGTTTCTATAGATGAACAAGTAGTTTCTGCTTTAATTGAATGTGTTTCTAACCAACATGTGAACTGTTCACTGCAGAGTAAATGTGCGTTATTATATATATATGTCTGGAAAAACTAATGTTAGATGGGGAAACATAAGTATATGTTCCTAACTTTAGTTTTAACATAAGTAAATTTTACCTCAAAATATATTCAAGAATGTAACGCAGTTAATACATTTGAAAGCACTACTTTAAAGCAATCTAACGTTCAATCTTTTTATGAATTGATTTATTATTTCTATTATTTTTTTTTCTTATACTATTATTGCCCTCATGTTTGTATGATTGTAAATAGTGGTGGCTGTGTGGATGGGCATCTTTATGTTTCAGATGTGGCATACAATGCCAATGAAGTATTAATTCAATGCATTTCAATATAGGACCATAGTGATATATCATGACTATTAAATATTCAAAGTACATATGGAGACTAAAAAAAAATCCATAAGGTTAGTGTGTTTGATCTGGTTCACGTGAACCAGTGTTGTTCTGCACCACTCCATATTCAAAATATGTCAAAAGCAGAAATTAAAACACAAATATAAAAAAAGCAAGAATTGCAAAAAAATTAAAATTAAAAAATTAAAATAGACAGATATAATAATTATTTGGTTTCTTGTTGTTTTTTGGCAATAACGTAGGGATGTCATTCGGATTGGACAAGTGTCCAATGGTCTCAGAGGCAAGATGATCAGAACTGATGGGGTCGACCTACCAGAGGACAACATAGGTGACATCCAAGACATTTAGAAGTACCTTGGTATCCCACTGGCTAACGGAAATCATTAGGAAGCCACAAGGAAGTCAACCACAACCAAATAGCTCTGATGCCTCTCTATTTTATATCACAATTCAATTTTGGCTAAGCCACACCCTAGAATGTAGGTTGACCAATCACAGCGCAGCCAGGAGAGCTCCTCCCACAGGGGTCCGACACTTTATCACAGCGCTCAACTTTAATGGGGCGCTCACACTGAAAGCGACAAAATCGCCTGTGGTCGCTCAGTTCGCTCAATTCGCATCGTTTGTGTCAGTTTGTGCAGGCGATTTGGAAGCGACCGCGGGGCGGTGCTTCAAGCTGCGGCCCGGATGTGTCTGCCCGGGCATGACGCTAGTGACATGGATCCATACGGTCTATGGTGTCATCCTTGTTTTCACAAGGCCTACTAATTCGTGTAAATTGTATCATGACTTTGATTAAACGAAAAACCACTCATAAGCACATCAGACTTGGCGCTTTCTGACAAGCGGGATTTTAGGGGGGGTTCCCTCTTTCACCATGGATCGCACTTTGGGAAACCTTTGTGTTGCGTCGGCATATTTGCTTAACAAAAGAAGAAACCGGGGCCGTAGGTCCATCTGGGTCCATAAAATCCTCAGAGCCCGGAGTCACCACGAGGTTTCACCGGCTGGTTCAGGAGCTCCGTTTCGATAATGCCTGGTTTCAGCGTTATTTCAGGCTGGATAAAAGTCAGTTTGATGACCTCATCAACAAGATCGGCTCACGATTGGCTGTCGCCGCGGTCGCGCCGCTTCTCATTTGCATAAAGTTGAGATATTCTCAACTTTTCCCGTCGCTCAATTCGCTCATTTCGCGTCGCTCGCCGCCCTCGTCGCCCCAAACGCCCCTCGTCGCCTGTGTACATTGAAAATGAATGGCCGCTCGTCGCTCAGATCGCCTCTGTCGCTTTCAGTGTGAGCGCCCCATAAGACTTTCAGGCGTCTAAGGCGCATTTCCACTAGCACGGTTCCCCCTAATAGTCCGAGCTGGCACAGTGTTTATATGTTGTGCCTTGCAGAGATCCAGGGTATGGATAAGCCCAATGATGTGTGGAGCTTACCAAAACATCACCGTTACAGCTGAAGTTGCATAGTTGTTGATGCGCTAGCACACAGTGAAGAAATACAACTTTAAGGTTAGTCCGTTTGCTTCGTAATAACGATTATAGAAGTGAATAGAGACGTACCCAGCTTTGCATGAACAGCATTGCTCCTTGATATTGTCAGTCCCAGCCTCCGTCTCGATTGACAGGATATGCGGTGGTTCATTTTTTGACTGTGACCGGTTTGCGTTTGCCTCTGTTTGGGTGCCTTGTTGTTGTTCGTTGTGTTTTACTTGTATGTCCTGAATATAGCCTTCATATTGCAGCCCCCTTTGCCTACTTCTATCGGACACTTTATTTGCTGCTTTATAAAAGTTTGACAAAGGTTCAGCAGGAAGAGCTGTCACAGCATAAGCCATGTTGATAGGAAGCCTTATAGGCTAGATAAACAGAAAACCAAAGCCCAGAAGAGAATGTCGGACGTAGCAACAGTAACTAAGGGGGGCGGGGCTTAGCCAAAGGGGAAGTCAGCAGTCAGTTGTAAACAAAAGACGTACACACGCATGCGCAGATAGGATGCAGTGATAAGAAAACGGGTTTCTGGTATTTATTTATTATCATGTATACAGGGATATGAATAACCGGGTTTCTCTGTTTTCCATGTAAACACCATATCCCAGATATGCTCAAACCCGGGATAAGCATCAAAACCAGGATACTAAGGACCATGTAAACTCAGTCAGCGTTACATTAACTAGCGGATACACAAAGGCTTACGGGCAGTAGTCCTAAACTGTGGCTTCAACGTAAACACATGCGCATACCAAAAGCTTAACAACAGCTCCAATATAAACTGTGGACAGAGGTTGATTGAAAAGCTGCACTGTCAGTTTGCTTGAGAGAGGGAAAAAAACGTCAGCTAGCAAACTCTTACTTAACAATTAACAACAGCAGAGTTGTAGCTAATGGAGGAACGGGTAAACGAGAGGTGGATTATACCACTGCAATTTAAGAGGGGAGGGGGGTCGGCCCATTTCGTCGTTAAAATGTTGTGTTCTAAACACATACTTTCTTCTATTGTGCTGATTTTTTTGTCATCTTCTCGGAGATGAATTTTAAAAAAACTCATTTTTTCAACTGTTATTTTTAGGGTTGCTGGGACAAATAACCGGGACACGCCTGTGCCTTCCTACGTGTCTTTTAGTTCTGTTTTCGCAATTAGTTCCTACATCGGTCGTTGACGGTAAGTAAGTTTTTTATGGGTAGATACCTGTATTAATTATTACTCATCTAATAGGATTCGGCTTTTATATACGATCTGTTTAAACTCTAAACCCTGTCTCACTGTTCTCCAGTTCTATGGCTCGTCTCCCTCTTCATACTGCGAGGGTGGAGTTGACGAACAAAGTACGATCTGACAACGAAGGTACTGAAATATAAAGAAAATGTAACTACAGCTTGTAGAAGAAGTCAAACACACGATACACGATTAAAAAAAAAAAAGCGCACGCCATATATTTCCACAATATGCGTTTTACTGATGTTTCTATCTAGAGTCTTTTTTCTTTTTCTTTCTTTTCTTTTAATTCGTAGTTTAAATAAAGATGGCGCGATATCTTCTAAAGACGGAAGTGTGTGGTACCGATCTGATACCGATTAAATACAGGGCAGAAAATACAGAAAATGATCACATGTAGCTATGTTTAGGAAGTACACAAAAACAAGACAACTTTTCAAAAACAGTCAAGTCTCCTCTTTAATGAAACCGCAGCACTCATACACGAGAGAAACTGAAACTTCAAGGGGAACCACTGAAGCTTAGCCTCAAAATAACACATCATCTGCCACGAAACTTGTTCATTTCACCAATATCTTGTTATGATACGCTGCAATTCCCCGTTGAGTTCGGAGTTACCTGTTGTCTATTACCGGACATGCAGTGGTTTGTTGTTCTTTCCAACTGTTCCTCTCATTGCCTCCTCATCTTCCTTTCAATGAGCTCCTCATCCGTATACCTTGCCTCAAAACGATAAGTACGTCCATCATCAACAAAGTCACCGTCCACAACCTCAGTGTAGAGATAGGGATGTATTTCACACTTGTCACCAAGGGTGGGTGTGTCTGGATGTGTGTGTGACTGGGGTTGAATGATTGCATAATAAACTGGACCTGCCTGTGCATCTGTTTGTTTGATACAGAGTGAGGGTGAGGTAGGGTGCCAGTTGATATTGTTTATCACAGTTTAGTCCAGCAAGTTAATCTGCAAAACAATATAACAAAACATATGTGTTATCAAAAGGATCAGAATATACACCCTCAAATTGCAGTAATGGTATCATGTTTCATGTTCATCATGTGGACTCAGCGTGTCAGACAGAGCCCTGCTTTCTCCTCTCTGTGACTAACTTAGTTCTGATAGTCACACTACACTTGGAATAGGAAAAATATTCAGCCATGTTGCAAAAAACTAGCAGTAGCAAATTACAGGTACCAAGCTGAGCGGGGTGCACGTGGCACTCAGAGTTGACATCATCCAGGTCAGAGGTTAGTAGGTCAATCTACAGACCCCCAGTTAATGATAACAGGTTGGTATCGATCAATATTGATACTCTTTAGAGTAGTGGTAAAATACGAAGAAAAAAAATAAAAGGGAAATGAGCAAAAATCCTGACATTAAGAAGTTAATTGAGAGAATAACTTAAGTCTGTAAAACTGTCATCAAAGCCAAAGGTGTGATATAAGATATAAAACACATTGTGGTTTACTTAATCCGTCTTTGTTTACTATACAGTTCCTCGTGTGTTCCTTCATAGTTGTGATGTTTTCTGTATTAACCTACAATCTAGAAAATAATAAAAATACAGAAAAAACATTGAATGAGAAGGTGTGTCCAAACTTTTAATGAAATCTATAAACTGAAACTCATCTGTATAGTGAATGTTCACTGTTATTGATATATGTAACTGTAACTACAATGTAGAACCAGGATTCCTGCTGGAAAATACAGTTTTTATAAACCTTTAATTTTTCTTACAGATGCTGTTCTGATGTTCAAACTCACCTCATCCGAGATCTCACTGAGATGTCTTCAGGTTAAGAAAAAATGTACCTGCTATATAAGAAGACTTCAAGAAGAACATCTTGGAGAACTTCAGCTTTTCTGGTAAAATTCTTTACTGCAGAAAATCACAGGATAATAAATGATAATGCTCCTCCTCTAATCCTCCTAATCCTGGGAGATTCTTTCTATTAGTGGGATAGAAGCAGTGGGGTTGTTCTTGAAGTCCTGTTTACATCTCACATGCATCCAACAACTCAAAGTCAACTGTATGTTCTCTAGTTACCCTCTGATGAGGTCAACCGATCTGTATATTCAGGCACAAAAATGATCAAGAGAAAGGTGAATGATCAACCTAGAACTGCACAGGAGAATCCTGTTAATGGTTTCTAGGAAGCTAGGACCACAGTCGCCAACAAAACCACTGGTGACACACTGAAGGTTCCCCTGCTCAAGCACATGTATAGAACTGTCTAAAGTTTGCCAGTGAACATCTGAATGATTCAGAGAGGGACTTGGGGAATGTGATGTGGTCAGATGAGACCAAAATTGGCATCAACTCTACGTGTCAGGTGGAAGAAAAATGTTGAGCATGACCCCAAGGAGACCATCCCCGCCATCAAGCATGGAGGTGGAAATAGGTGGCCCAAAGAGGAGAGAGATGGATTGATCAAAGAAACATGGGAGATGACTGTTTTTATTGTGTTGTTTCTTTTAACTTCACTTCACAGATAATTGTGATGAAAGTCTTGTGCTGTCAACCCCTCCAATGTCATCCAGAAGAGTATCTGATAGGGAATGACTGCTGCCCTATGTGTCCAGCTGGTAAGATCCAACTCAGTACTAAAGGGTCCTTGTCCTTTCCTGCTGTTGTGCATGTGAGTGTGAATGGTTGTCTGTCTCTCTGTGTTAGATAGATAGACACATTGGTGTACCCCGTCTCTAGATAGGCACAGGTCCCCCACAATCCCTCAGAGGACAAATGGCTACAGAAGATGAATGAATGAATGATGGTAGTAATAATAATGACAGTATAAGAGATAAGAGTGTACAACACTTTGCTTAGCATGCAGCATGCTCCTTGTCCTGAAGATTGTGTTTGAATTAAATAAAGATTTCTTGAATTAAAATCACTGGTTGTCCTTTCAACAGGAAACAGAGTTAAAATAGATTGCACAGAGTTCAGAAGTACATCATGTCTGCCCTGCTTGAATGGATCTTATATGAATAAAGCTAATGGACTTAAGAAGTGCTTCCCATGCACCAACTGTGATGCAGGTACATTTCTGTTAATATTATTTATTTATCAGTAGAAATGTTTTTCCTTTTTCAACTGGTGAATTTTAAATCAAATCCACATCAGACAAGTTAATTTCTGCAGATGTTTCCTATGAATTCATAAACTGAAGAGACTATTGTGTCACATTTTCTAAAGTTGTTCTAACCACTGAAGGTATCTTTAAATCAGAAACAGATTAAACACAATAGGAGTTTTGTTTCTGCATGTTTTGTAACTTCCATATGTGTTGATAGGTTCTGGTCTGAAGGTAAAGAGGTCATGTACACCAACATCAGATACAGTTTGTGAACCACTTGAGGGATTCTTCTGTACTGACTTAATAAATGACCAATGTGAAGCAGCACAGAAACACACGGTCTGTCATCCAGGACAATACATCAAGGAGAAAGGTTGGTTTACTAGTTTAAATGAGAACAAAGTTTAAGGAAACTGATCTTTGTGACAGTTTCACATTAAAGCTGAACGTGGTGATTTCTGACCACTAGATGGTAGTAATGAGCCAATCTTTTACAACATAAGCTACGTGTGTAAACGACAATATCAGCACCACAGTAGAGCCGGTTTTGGCCAGCGACCAAGTAGACGTTGCTCAGTTGTCCTTTCATATTCATTATGATACTCTGAGGAAGCAGAAACTGCTCAGACTTGGCCAGTTAAACATTTTAATCAATATTCTCTTAAAATGGTTTAGAAAGTTAAAAAACTGATCAACAACCTTGATACTGTCTTTAATTATCAATGAAGGCTTTCCTTCATTTTGCAGCAAGATTTTCAGGAGTAGCATATCTTTAGATCTCACTAGTTTCTACTTCCATATCATTTGTGTGTGTGCAGGCTCAGCCTCCTTAGACACTGTGTGCTCTGACTGCAGTGATGGAACATTTTCAGATGGAACATTAACATCTTGTCTCCAACACACACAGTAAGTAAATCTACACATCACACATGGAGACACATTGAATGTCTTTTTTCATTTCTGTCCATCTTCATGTAAAACACGTCTCTGTTGTTCCAGATGTGAATCAAAAAACCTTCAGCTGATAACACCAGGAACTACCTCAACTGATTATGTTTGTGGAGAACCAATTTTAAAAGTTGTAGGGATCATCACTGGTGTGGTGGTTCCTTTAGTCATTCTAATAGTTGTAATAGTACTGTGCTACGTCTACAGAGAGAAAATCTATCCAGCAGGTAGGTTTCATTTATATCAGGAAAATGTTCTTCTTTTCTATGTTTTGTCACATCTTTGATGGATGATAATGTTTTCTGCTGAGTCATGACAGTGCTGCTAATTATGTTTTTCACTGGTTCAGTTCAAGAGAAGAGAAAAGAGAAAAACAGAAATGCAGATAACTCCAGAGAGGTATGTTTATTTCTCACTGTTTGGTTATGTGCACTGTTACAGATCACAGCACTGGGTTTATCTAAGATATTATGTCATTTTTCATTTGTTTTTCTTTTTAATTGTTCTAAAAAGAATCACCAGGATGTGCTACAACCAGTGCTAGAACCAGTGGCACAACCAGTCCAAGAATCATTGTCACAGCAGGAGGTAAGACAGTCGTGTGTTCTTCAATGAAATGTTTATTAACTGAGGATCGTCTGGCTGTGTGATGTCTCTACAAATGTTTCTGCTTTAAGTGAATGTGTTTCTCTCCTCAGGGTGAAGCTCAGCAAACAGTCTAAACTCTCAGATGAAACCATTCTCTGTGGAGTACATTTGCTCCAGAATCCAGTTATTATACATTTGGATGCTGATAAATTGTCTTTGCAGAGAACAGAAAAGACAGATCAGTAGATCAACTTCTGCCTCAGTCCACATGAACCCACTGCTGACACTGACATAGAGACCCTTTATTTGATTTGGAGACTGTTATGTCTGAATGGTGACTGATTGTTGTGTTACATGAATGAATACTATTGATGCCTTTGTACATTGAAATACCACATATGCTTGTTTTAATTGTGTATGTGTCTTTATAGCATTAACAAGTAGTTAATGATGACGTGAATTTTTTTGTACATTAAATCTAACATTGACATAAGGTGTGCAAATGCTAACAGAATGTATTGAAACATGAACCATGATCCGTCATAGAAAAATTGAAGATCATTATATAGAAAAGAAATACATAAAAGGCTATATTTGTATATATTTAAAACTGTAAAAATGTAAAAGTAGAAACATGCAGAAAATGCGGCTTTTGCAAGTGCATGTCCGTGGGATGGAAAGTGGACAAAAAATGGATTTACAGGAATGAGGAAGAGCAGAGCAGGCAAATGTTACAGCTAGTGCCATTTTTAATCACCGTGTGTGTGTGTGTGTGTGTGTGTGTGTGTGTTCAGGATTAAAAACAAATATTGTGACGTATGTGTACTATCTTGCAGAGGAGATAAAGAACAATGGAACAGTTAACGCATTAGTAATGAGGGATTTTAAAATGTTTAAAAAGTAAATGTGAATATAAAAGAATTGAAGATTCAACTCCATGGGGATAGCATCTATGGGTGTCATTGTTCATTGCAGGGGCGTCAGAAGCTTTTTTTAATGTGGGGGGGACACACTGGTATGGGTTCTGGGACCAATTAGATGGCATTTGCTGCATTCTAATGTATTTTAACAGGTTGTTTAACATCTAATTTTACTTATAACACATTGTTCAGACTCAACATTAAGTCCTCATTCAACTTTCAGCCTTTACCACCCTTTTTTAAAAACCAACTGTCATGCCTAAGATAATAAGAAACAGTGACTTTTTGGTTGCATTTTACTTTTTATTTTGGTTATTCTTTTTTTATTTAGCCTTATACATGTAACACGACATGTCACCATTCCAAGAAAGCAGTGACAGTGGAAGAAATGGTCAGAAACTGTCTCCCTTTCTCTGCTCTCAAGATGTATAGCTCCCTCTCCTCTGTCTAATGTCTCCTGGAAATTTTAGTTAACAATAAAGTATTTTCTATTAGCGATCAAGTGGAATGGATTCTTTTACGAGGCAATAGAAACGGTGCTGGATGAACCAATATTTTATGTTAAATATGGGGGGGGTCCAAATGAATAACTTTGAAATCTGGGGGGGGACACGTCCCCCTCACATTGAATGGTGGCGACGCCCATGGTTCATTGGGTAGGCTATACCTACGCATGCGCATGGCGTTGATTCACTTCCGGTTACAGGTACATCGCTGTTCTAAACTATTCAAAAATCCCGGGGTAAACGGTTCAGTTAATTACGTAATTGGCACGTGCTTAAGATGTGATATGGTTACTCCGCTGGCCGTCTTCGGTAAGTATCACAGGGGCAGATATACCCGTATTTCCACGCGCCCTCTATGGTGTATGGCACGGGTTAACTAAACATAGTTATATATCTATTTTCTATGCAAATGTTTAATTCCTCTGCACATGTTTTTTTTTTTAACTTTAAGAGTTTCGTCTACTCTACATAGGCCTACTTTTTTATTTCTCTGTACATATTTAAATGCTGTGTAAATGTTTAATTTATTATTATTAGGCCTATTAGTATTTTCTGGGTGTTTTGGTATTTGGGACTATAGTTCGTGTCACTGCTGTATGCGGTGGAGATGTCAATTTCCCTTCGGGAACCTGCCTAAGGGATCTATCTAATTTTACTACACATGTTTAATGTCTTGATTTCTCTACACATTTAAATTTAAAATTTCTCAGTTCAGTTTCAGCGCGGTTACTGCGTTATAAGTTAACTGTGTGTTCAGTGTTACTGCTGCTGGATGCTTGAATTTGCTCCTGCGGGATCAATAAAGTATCTATCGATCGATCTATCAAGTTAACATTAGCTGCTGACGGACTGTAAACCAGCTGTCTCTCTCTCTGTTTTCCAGTACTCGTCTCCCTCTTCATAATACCAGGATTGAGTTGTCGAGTGAAGGAGTACACCACAAATGATGGGCAGTGCTGTCCTCTGTGCCACGCAGGTACTGAAATATTAAAGACAGCTGCTAGAAAATGAAACTAACGTCAAAGTCCTCCATTTTAGGTTAAGAAGTTACTGCGCTCAGGCCAAACGTCATTTTAAATGTAATAACGAAATCACCATGAGGTTGAAAATGAACATCGTCATGAGACGCAAAAAGACTTTAAACTTAAACCATAGACCCAGAAAGCACTTTATGTTACTATTTTTATCTTTATCTTTATTGTGTTTTTTTTTTAAACTAAGATGGCTCCACCCACGTTTCTTTTTTTTAACGGCTCATCTTTCGAACATTGACGGTTTAGTAAGGAAACCCTAGTTATCTTTTCTAGTATTTAATTTGTTAATTCATTTGTTTAAATAAAAGAAAAAAAACGCATTTTGTGTTGGGCAGACCAGCTACTTTCTCTCTACTTCAGGATTCACATTTTATTTATCGTGCATTTATCAGAACAGCTATGACCATTAACTAGAAGGTACTTGCATCTCATATTCTTCTGTGTTTCTTGTGCATTTGTTCATATAATTTGTACATTTTTTTATTATTATTTTTACTAGATTTTATTTTCACTTATTTAATTTAATCTTTCTTTTATCTATGGTTCTTAAGAGTGTTTTATACAGTATGTGCAGCTAAGCTACCGTGACTAAGCAATTTCCCTTGTGGATGAATAAAGGAGGAGTACTGACTGGATGTAGCTGAATTTGCTGTAGAAAGGACGGCAGGCTTTTTAGTTTTTCTGCAACAATAAACTGGCCATGAGCTTTAGATTAGATTTTAGATTTAGATTAGAATTAACTCATGACTCTATTTGGTGGAGTGTACAAAGGGCTTTAGAGAAGTAGTAAAATACAGAGAAAAGAAGAAGCAAGCAAAGAATAGTGAAACAAGCACCAACATGTAAAGATAAATGATAAATTGAATTACTAATGTGAGCATCCAAAACCCATTCTGTTAACATCTTCAATGCGTCTCAGGCCTGTTGCAAGGCGTGAAGAAACCCGGCAAACAAGCTGCGTACTAACATGTACAAACAAACTTCACACATTTTTTTGCATCTTACCACTCCCTCGACTTTCCATTTCCTCCGAAGCCGCTTGATTAATCATATTGAAACTGAAGCTGTGTTCATCTCATCGCCGCAAGGTCCAATTTAATCTTGACACATCTGCACGCGGTGAAAGAAGAACGATGTTGGTCCAGCATGGCATTTCCGGAAAAAGCGGACGTGACAAAAACGAAACATGAAATAAAAGTAATTAAAGAAACCATCCACACTGTATGTGCAGTGTTAGACACAATGAAGAGGTGAGTTTCAGTTAATAATTAAGTAATCTGCCTTTGTGAAAGAGATAGAGGTGTTCAAAAACAACATTATTCTCATTAGAGTGAGATATTTCATATGAAGACAGATCGTGGTAAAACCCAAATCCAGCAGTGTGGCCTGGTTTTGGCCTTTTGTCTGTGCTGTACTGAAATGTACATACATTTTGTGCTCTGTTTAACAGGTACAGTTGTACAAAGAGATTGCACACTATATTCAGGCACACGGTGTCGCCCCTGTGAGGCCGGGACTTTCATGGACCGACCAAATGGCCTGACCAAGTGTTTACTGTGTAGTTCCTGTAGCACAGGTATGGAGTATATTTCTAAAATAAAGGTTTAGCCTAATAAACTGATGACGATAAATTTTAATCATGATCACATTTTTGATTTTCTTAGTCAGCGGTCTCTTCGCCAAGAGGAATTGTACAGAAACGTCCGACACAGTGTGTGATGCTTTGAGTGGATACTACTGCAGAGCTCTGGCTGATCATGCAGGATGTAGTTCAGCAGAGAGACATTCAAACTGTGCATCTGGTCAGAGGATAAAAGTACCTGGTAAGGAACATTAAGTCAAACTATTTTTAAAATTATGTTTTGTGTTTTTTGGTTGGGTTGATAGTGTAAGAATTTATTTTCTGTTTCTTTTTAGGAACCAGTAGAAATGACACAGTGTGTGAAGACTGTCCTCCCGGCTATTTTTCAAAGGAAGGTGTGAACTGCACGGCTTGGACAATGTAGGACTTTAAACTTGTTTTAATCACAGAATTACTCCAAAAGAAAATATAGCAACACACTCATCATTTCGTGAGAATCACAAAATATCATAAGCGCGTCACATCAAGTTCAAAATCTCCGTCCATCTCGCACAATCACTCAGTGGTGGACCTGCCATTTCTGGTGTACCTATGCAGCTCCAAAGCCCCTTGCAGTGAGCACAGGGGCCGCTAGAGGACACTGGGCCCTCAGGCCACCCTCATAAAGTCTGTTTCTGATTGTTTAGTCAGACATATTCACACGAGTGGGTATCTTGTATTGTCTTCCATGTAAACTTGTTGATTTATTTCACTGATAAACTCACAGAATAAAGAATTACTTTTACTAGAAATCAATAACGGAAAACTAAACGAGTTTCTTTTTCTTCTCTTTTCCACCAGTTGCTCTGAAAACCAAGTGAAGGACAAAGAAGGAAGCATAGATAGTGATGTCGTCTGCAGGAGTGCATCAAGACACCATTACACTTTGATTGTGCCTTTTTCATTACTCATCATTTGCTCAGTACTTGTTACAACAAGAGGTGACTGCTTGTTTTGCATCTTCAACTAATTTATCTGACCCGAGATCACCAGCTAACACATGGCCTGTGGTACGCTGATCGTCCCTAACCTGCTAACATCTCCATTGTGTGTTTTCAGGCACTAACGGAGATACGAACTGTGGTCAAACAAATCATGTCCAGGCAAGTGATTCCCTGTCAATGGCACTTTAACAAACCTTAGCTTTGTCAATCACACCAGCTTAATTATATCATTCATCTTACTTGCATGAAGCTGGGTTATGTGAAACATGACTGTATATGGTTTTGTTTTCTGTCGATTTGTTTTTCATTTTTATATATTTTATAATTACTTGAGATTGTAATGCCTGTTGCGCATTATTAAATATTACGGGACCCCAGGAAGACTAGCTGTCGCCTCGGCGTCAACTAATGGGGATCCTTTTTAAATAAACAAATAATAAACAGCTAAACGCAGGAGCTATTAAACTATTACACATGTGTATTTGTTTATTCAGGAAAATCAGCCAGTGTTACGTATTTGAACTTTACATACATTTGTGACACAAAACAAAAAGTCAGTGGTAAAAGAAAAACCGCCCAGAAGCAGAAAAGAGTCCGGGCTCGGCTTGTGAAGGTGACCAGGAGGTGGGGCGTCAGGGGATGAATGAGATGAGGAGGGATCAGGAACAGGAACAGAGCCAGAGCCGTCTTCTGATGGTGGATTAATGAATGTATAGTCTTTGTGTGCCCTTACAACTTTCTGGTGTCTGGAGGATGAAAATACCTTTAAGTGTGTGTGTGGTTGGTGTTAACGTGTGTCCTGTACAAAGTTGATTTTCAAAGACAAGGAAGTCTCATGATAAACATATACTGTATTTAACCATATTCTGGAGACTGCTTGTGTGTATATTGTATTTTTCTAGCAGATATTATTTTTTTAATAAAATGTATATTGTTGCTGCAACAGAGAAACCTAACTAAACATATCTATCTGTCTCTCTGGGGTGTGGGATATCGTTTACGATATATCGTCAAAACATTCCCCACGGTAAGAATATGTCATCCCACAATAAAAACAATAAATTCCCGTTGACACTCGCAGCCCAACACGTGTGGAATATTGACAAGTTGACAACAGTGGAAGGCGGAGCTCGTTCCATTGTCTTCAACTGGTTTGGTTTTAAAAGTCTGATGCGGAGAAGCAATTTACAACATGCAAGATTTGCAAACTAATAGTGCATAAAAAGGACAGTAACCACTAAACCACTAAAACACAGCTCAAACCAGAATATGAGTCTTAGGGTCCGTCCACACATAAACGCTTTTTGGTGTAAACGCAGATGTTTTGCATAGTTTTGCCCGATAGTCCACATGAATCCTGTAAAGCATTTTCCTAAAACGCACTTTTCTGAAACCTGGTCCCAGGATGGAGAAAATCGAAAACGCAGTTGTCGGGATGACTGTCCAGGTGCGAGTATAATAAATTGACGGAGTTTATAAATTAATACACTAGGGGTTATATCCAGATTCAGAGCTTGTCGTAGAAATAAAGAGAGTTAAATGCGTTGCATTGACACTTACATAGTTAAATCACAAACACTCCATTCTAACACTCTATTTTACCACCAATTATTTTTCCTCAGAGAGTTATAAGACATTCAACTCCACAGCATTTGCTGTGTTAAGTTAGAGTGCCATTTTAAGTACTTAAAGTACTTTTTCAAAACAGCATTGACTTTAAAAGGTTAAGAAAACAATCATTAAATGAGTAAATAAAAGTTTGCTCCTGACAGGTCTTGTTCGTACTCAGCTAGCGTGTAGCGTGTGCTAGCGTTAACAGCTCCAGTGGTTTCTGTGCTTTCTGTGCTCAAAGTTCTGCATTGTTTGGAATGGAAACTGTCATTAAATGCGTTCATTTTTTTTAACATGTTAATTTTTTGTAGTTAATTTATTATAATTTACGCAAAGGCAACTAGGCTCGTAAGGTTTCTTTAGGACATTTCATTCTCCAGGTCTAAGAGATGGGTGGAGAGTTGGGGTTTAAATAGGATCATCTGTGGGTGTTTATCCACCTGGAACTCCACCATGAGACTCGTAAATGTGTCTTATTCAATGATGTAAAGCCTGCACTCTAATGGTGTCTTGATATCTGAAGATTTCCTGTCTCTGATTGTAAAACATTGTTCTTAAGTTGTAAACATTACAAGACAATTTGTCATTTTAAGTCGTTTCAATGTAGGGTAACATGACATCAATATACTCATCTAGACCATGTTTTTACATTAGTCTGATTCTTCATAGATTAATAAACCACATTCCAACACATTACTTACTCATTAATTCATCTCTTCATACTTTAGACTGAACTAGTTTCTACTTCCATATCATTTGTGTGTGTGCAGGCTCAGCCTCCTCAGACACTGTGTGCTCTGACTGCAGTGATGGAACATTTTCAGATGGAACATTAACATCTTGTCTCCAACACACACAGTAAGTAAATCTTCACATCACACACGGAGACAATTATTTTTATAATAGCCATGGATTTTTGTATCTGTACATTTCTCTATAAAATGTCTCTTTATTGTTCCAGATGTGAATCAATAAACCTTCAGCTGAAAACACCAGGAAACACGTCAACGGATTCTGTATGTGGAGAACAAACTTTAAACATGGGAGTTTTTGCAGCCATCATCATTGGTGTGGGGGGTTGTTTAGTCATTCTAACAGCAGTAGTATGATTGTACTACATCAAAAGAAAGACAAAATACTCAGCAGGTAGGTTTCATTTATATCAGGAAAATGTTCTTCTTTTCCATGTTTCGTCACATCTTTGATGGATGATAATGTTTTCTGCTGAGTCATGACAGTGCTGATAATTATGTTTTTCACTGGTTTTGTTCAATTATAGTCAAAAACAGAAATGCAGACAACTCCAGAGAGGTTTGTTTATTTCTCACTATTTGGATATGTGCACTGTTACAGATCACAGCACTGGGTTTATCTAAGGAATTAAATTATGTTTTTTTTTCTGTAATTCGTCTACCAAGAAACCCCAACATAGAGAATCATTGATAGACGCAGTCCAGAAATCTCCACAGCAGGTAAGACAGTCGTGTGTTCTTCAATGAAATGTTCATTAACTGAGGATCGTCTGGCTGTGTGATGTCTCTACAAATGTTTCTGCTTTAAGTGAATGTGTTTCTCTCCTCAGAGTGAAGCTCAGCAAACAGTCTAAACTCTCAGATGAAACCATTCACTGTGGAGTACATTTGCTCCAGAATCCAGTTATTATACATCTGGATGCTGTCAAATTGTCTTTGCAGTAGTGGGGACAAAGACAGCCGAGGCTGCCTGCAAAAAGCCCCAGTCATGGAAGGTGGAGGCTTCCTGATTGATGGCAAACCGACCCTCAGACAGGTGTAGCACCTGGAGGGGCAACTGTGGCTCAGTAGGTAGAGCGGGTTGTCCACGAACCAGAGAGAGTTAATGGTTCAATCTCTTTAATGTGCCACATGACATAAAGACATAAAACACATTGTGGTTTTCTTGATTCTTCTTTGTTTACTACACACTTCCTCATGTATTAATCTACAATCTACAACACAGGTGTCAAATTGATCCGTGAAAGGCCATGTGGCTGCAGGTTTTCATTCCAACCCTGCAGCAGCACACCTGACTTGGCTCAATCAATCAACTGAACTGACTTCACATAGTCATTTCAAGCGTCCTCTTGCTTGATTGGAACAAAAACTTGCCAGCCACATTCATGCATGGTTGGAATGAAAACCTGCAGCCACATGGCCCTTTCATGGATCAGTTTGAGACCCCTGATATAGAAAATAATAAAAATACAGAAAAACCATTGAATGAGAAGGTGTGTCCAAACTTTTAGTGAAATCTATAAACTGAAACTCATCTGTATAGTGAATGTTCACTGTTATTGATATATGTAACTGTAACTACAATGTAGAACCAGGATTCCTGCTGGAAAATACAGTTTTTATAAACCTTTCATTTTTCTTACAGATGCTGTTCTGATGTCTTGGATGTTCAAACTCACCTCATCCCAAATCTCACTGAGATGTCTTCAGGTTAAGAAACAATGGACCTGCTATATAACAAGACTTCAAGAAGAACATCTTGGAGAACTTCATCTTTTCTGGTAAAATTCTTTACTGCATAAAATCACAGGATAATAAATGATAATGCTCCTCCTCTAATCCTCCTAATCCTGGGAGATTCTTTCTATTAGTGGGATAGAAGCAGTGGGGTTGTTCTTGAAGTCCTGTTTACATCTCACATGCATCCAACAACTCAAAGTCAACTGTATGTTCTCTAGTTACCATAGAGCTACGGCTGACTGGACATTTTCAACTTTTAATCAGTGGGGGTGGGAGGTTCTTATTAAACAATTTAATGAGGGACCAGTTCTGCTACTTATTTCTCCTGCTGCATATCTGCACAATGCTTACATATTATAATTCAGACATGTTTTACTGTTAAGAGATTAAAGTCAGAGTAGAAATATGGAGCCAACTGCTTTTATTATGTTATTTCTTTCACAGATAATTGTGATGAAAGTCTTGTGCTGTCAAACACTCAGATGTCGCCCAGAAGAGTATCAGATAGGGATAAGGAATGAATGCTGCCCACTATGTCCACCTGGTAAGATCAACTGAATACTAAAGGTTCCTCATCCTTCCTGCTGGTGTGCATGTGAGTGTAAACGATTGTCTGTCTCTCTGTGTTACACCTGTGATATACTGGAGACCTGTCCAGTGTGGACCCCACCTCCGCTGAGATAGGCTCTGTCCTTCAGAGGACAAACAGCTATGGAAAATGAATGAATGATTAAATGAATGAATGATGGTAGGAATATTAATGACAGTATGAGAGATAACAGTGTATGACATTTTACTTAGCATGCAGCATGCTCCTTATCCTAAAGATTTTATTTTAATTGAATTAAAAATAGATTTCTTGAATTACAATCACTGGTTGTCTTTTCAACAGGAAACAGAGTTAAAAGAGATTGCACTAATTTAGAGTTCAGAGCTACGTCATGCCTGCCCTGCACAAATGGAACTTATATGAATAAAGCTACTGAACGTACACACTGCTTCCCATGCACCAGCTGTGATTCAGGTACATTTCTGTTAATATTATTTATTTATCAGTAGAAATGTTTTTATTTTTTTCAGCTGGTGAATTTTAAATCAAATCCACATCAGACAAGTTAATTTCTGCAGATGTTTCCTATGAATTCATAAACTGAAGAGACTATTGTGTCACATTTTCTAAAGTTGTTCTAACCACTGAAGGTATCTTTAAATCAGAAACAGATTAAACACAATAGGAGTTTTGTTTCTGCATGTTTTGTAACTTCCATATGTGTTGATAGGTTCTGGTCTGAAGGTAAAGAGGTCATGTACACCAACATCAGATACAGTTTGTGAACCACTTGAGGGATTCTTCTGTATTGACTTAATAAAGGACCAATGTGAAGCAGCACAGAAACACACGGTCTGTCATCCAGGACAATACATCAAGGAGAAAGGTTGGTTTACTAGTTTTAAATGAGAACAAAGTTTAAGGAAACTGATCTTTGTGACAGTTTGTTCATTAAAGCTGAACATGGTGATTTCTGACCACTAGATTAAAGAGTTAATCTTTGTCATATGCCACATGTATGTAAATGACAGTATCAGTAGCACTTCTGTATTTTTGGGTTCTGAAACTGCTTCTTCATATTAGTCCTATGATGGTTTGAGCTCGTTTTGGCCAGCGACCAAGTGAACGCTGCTCAGTTCTCCTTTCATGTTCATCATGATGTCCATATCATTTGTGTGTGTGCAGGCTCAGCCTCCTCAGACACTGTGTGCTCTGACTGCAGTGATGGAACATTTTCAGATGGAACATTAACATCTTGTCTCCAACACACACAGTAAGTAAATCTACACATCACACATGGAGACACATTGGATGTCTTTTTATCTTTCTGTACATCTTCATGTAAAACACGTCTCTGTTATTCCAGATGTGAATCAATAAACCTTCAGCTGATAACACCAGGAACTACCTCAACTGATTCTGTATGTGGAGGACAAACTTTAAATGTTGTAGGGATCATCACTGGTGTGGTGGTTCCTTTAGTCATTCTAATAGTAGCAGCAGTACTGTGCTACGTCTACAGAGAGAAAATCTATTCAGCAGGTAGGTTTCATTTATAGCAGGAAAATGTTCTTCTTTTCTATGTTTTGTCACATCTTTGATGGATGATAATGTTTTCTGCTGAGTCATGACAGTGCTGCTAATTATGTTTTTCACTGGTTTTGTTCAATTATAGTCAGAAACAGAAATGCAGACGACTCCATAGAGGTATGTTTATTACTCACTATTGGTTATGTGCACTGTTACAGATCACAGCACTGGGTTTATCTAAGGAATTAAATTTTGTCTTTTTTTCTTTAATTTCTTCTAAAAAGAAACACCAACATAGAGAATCATTGATGGACCCAGTCCAAGAATCTCCACACAAGGTAAGACAGTCGTGTGTTCTTCAGTGAAATGTTTATTAACTGAGGATCGTCTGGCTGTGTGATGTCTCTACAAATGTTTCTGCTTTAAGTGAATGTGTTTCTCTCCTCAGGGTGAAGCTGAGCAACCAATCTAAACTCTCAGATATAATCTGTTCACTGTGGAGTACATTTGCTCCAGAATCCAGTTATTATACATCTGGATGCTGTTAAATTGTCTTTGCAGTAGTGGGGACAAAGACAGCCGAGGCTGCCTGCGAAAAGCCCCAGTCATGGAAGGCAGAGGCTTCCCGATTGATGGCAAAGCGACCCTCAGACAGGTGTAGCACCTGTAGGGGCGACTGTGGCTCAGTAGGTAGAGCGGGTTGTCCACAAACCAGAGAGTTAGTGGTTCAATCTTCTTAGTGATTCAGTGTCCTTGAGCACTGGATGTCAGACTGAACCCACGGCTGCTGCCAGTGCGTGGCAGTAGTGTGTGAATGGGTAGATGTGTCTGTGCCTGTAAGTGCTTTGAATACCAATAGATATTAAATCACTATATAAAAGCAAGACCATTTACCATTGATCCAAATAGTGATTGATATTTGGATCAATACCAGTGTTGGCATCAATATTATCATCTGTGAAGGTTCTCAGTCATCCAGGTAATGGTAAAAAAAAAAGGCAGCTGGACTTGTATCTTGGCTTCTTCAGAACCAACACTGAAGGGGTATGTTTCCATATTATCGACATTTGGATTGATATCAATGTAAGTATCAGTGTTTCTGTTTACGACTGCAGCGGTTTCTTTAAATATGGAGCTGATGCTGCTGCTGCTGCTGCTGCTGCTACAGGAGGGGGAGAAATGTTTATTTTTAAAATAAACATTGAGAAATTATTTTTTTATTATATTTTATTTCCTAAACATACATGCCTTTTGAAAAAATTATTTTTATATTTTTTGTTGTTGTAACTTTTGCTTAATTTCTGCATTGTTTAAGTTTCATTTCACTCTATTTACTTCAAATCACAACAGCACTTAAAGGTCATGAAAATTCATTCAGTTTTAAACTGATGCTGCATCCACCTTTATTATTAAAAAGTACTGATATCAGTTTGGTATTGGTATTGGATCAATACCAAATCTGTTGGTATCACACACCACTACTTTGCAGAGAACAGAAAAGAGAGACCAGTAGATGAACGTATGTCTTTGATCACCCTGCTGACACTGACATGTAGCTGGTTTATCTGAAAACTGTTATGAAAGGGGACTGATAGATGTATTATATGAATGAAATCTATTGATGCCATAGCATGTTGACATATGCTTGTTTTGATTGTTGCTGTGTGATTTGAGTGATTTCAGTTTGAAATATGTTGTCATGTGTTTATGGTGTTTTATGATGAGATGACATTATTATTTTACATTAAATCAAACATTGACAAAACGTGTGCAGATGCAGAGAGAATTTGTTTGAATGTGAAGTAAAACCTTTCATAGAACAATTGAAGATTATTACATAAAAAAAACTAAACATTAAATGGCTATATTTGCATATATTTAAAACCATAAAATGTAAAAGTAAACATGTGGTCAAACAAAGGTTTGTGCAAGTGCTAACATCTTTGAGTCCATGGAATGAAAAGTGGATAAAAGATGGATTTATAGGAATGAGGAAGAGCAGAGCAGGTAAATGTTATAGCTAGGGACATTTATAATCACCTTAATGATATTTTAAAAAACATCTAGAAGCTTAGTAAAACAAATTTAAAAGCACTGACTCTAAAACACTTCACTGTATATAGATACATCTGTTCAGGATTAAAAACATAAATATTGTGACATGTTCGTAAACCAGGCCAAATGGAACCGATTATTATTCTACATACAAATATTAACAGTTGCGTTTCACACCAGGAAAGCAAACGTCCCAGATGTTGATGTAGGAAGAGACATAAGACAACAGCAGCATCTGTCCTTTATCATTCACTGCAGTTAATGAATTACTGACTATTCTCTTAAAAACATTGAAGGATTAAACATTAGTTATCAAAGTAAGCTAGCTGATGACACAACACTTTTTCTGAACAAAAAAACAAATTCCCCAGGCCTTACAAACTACCAAATTATTGGTTTGCAATTAAACCTTGATAAATGTGAACTCATGAGTATCCACAACTGCTCCCACTCCTCTTTATACAATATACCTGTTAAAAAAGAAACTAGATACCCTGGAATGTGGCAAGTGAAAAAAAATCTAAAACTGTTGATAAATGTAAGAAAATGATTAATAATTAAAAGAGATATCAGACTATTTGGACAAATGTTGCCAGAAAAAATGGAAACTACATCCAGGCTGATAACCTGCATAAGCCTTAACTATATCTCCTAAAATTATCAGAGAAATCAACAAACTAAATTTTAATTTTATCTGGAAAAACAAGCGCCACTACTTCTAAATTACCTGTAAAACTATTAGCCTTCCATCAACAAGTCCTGCTTTACTGGAAGATAATCTATATTATCTAGATAATCACTGCGGAACAATAGAGTCATTTTATGTCAAGGAAAATCTATGTTTATGGATGTGTGGATGTCAAAGAAATTTGGTCAAAGATACTTAAATAGGATGAGTTCATTCATTCATTCATTCATCTTCTGTACCGGCTTATTCCTGTTAAGGGTCGCGGGGGTCTGTTGGAGCCTATCCCAGCTGTCTGGATGAGTACTACATACTAAATAAAATCTAAATTGCTCGGTTACTACATTAAGGTGACACAAAACATCCCAACAGCACTTACTCAGTTCATCAGTAATAATCTGCATAACATTCCTACACCAAAGTTATAAAGTTTATATACTGACAATGAATATTTGTTACATAAAGGGTGCAACAATAAATATCTTGGGCAATATTTTGTAAAGATAATGTACCTCCCGTTACCAAGAAGGACACTAAATCTTCAAAACTATGGACAAATATCTCCTATTAGGACAAAATTCCACAGTGCCACAATCATAGAAACACCTGTTCATTTCCTGTCACAGATTTTGTGACAGTTTTTTTTTTAAAACTATCCAAGTAGGTATAACTACAAAAAAAAAAAAAAAAAAAAAACATAAGAAGGTAGAATATCTTGTGAACATCATAATTATCCTAACCAAATATTATAACATTATTTTTGTTTTATTGGCTGGATAAATGTTCCTTTGTAATATATGGGAGGTGTTAATATATTTTTCCAACAGTAAACATGTTCTTGATCTATAACATGAGAATGTGTTGATAATAATAATAATAAAATTCACTTCCGGTTACAGTTAGGGCGTTGTTCTAAACTTTAAAAAACACGCAGCTAAATGGTTCAGTTTGTTTCGTAAAGTACGTTTTCAACATGTGATACCATGGTTACTACGTTGGTCGTCGTCGGTAAGTGCGACAGGAGCAGATATAACCGTGTTTTCACACCTTATGTGGTTTAAGCTAACATTAGCTTAGCTGTTGACGGCCTGTGTAAACTCTAAAGCCTGTCTCTCTCTGTTTTCCAGTACTATGGCTTGGCTCCCCCTTCATACTACCAGGGTTGAATTGTCGAGCAAAGCAAAAGAGTACACCACAAGTGATGGACATGCTGTCCTCTGTGCCACGAAGGCACTGAAATATATACGACAGCTGCTAGAAAATGAAACTACGTCCTCCATTTTGTGTCAGGAAGTTATAGCTCACAGGCAAACTTCGTTTTACAGGAAACCACCATAGATTTCAGAAGAAACATCGTTATGGGACAGTGCTTTTAACTTAAACCGTAGACCCAGAATGCTCTTTATGTTTCTGTTTAGAGTTATTTCATTTTATTTATTTATTTTTAAAAAATTTAAGGTGACAGAAAAGTCAGTTCTCTATTTTTTTTGTTTTCGTTAATTTAAGTAATTAATAAAATAAAATAAACGTATGTCATGGGAAAACCAACTACTTCCTCCTACTTTATGATTCAACTTTTATTTACTGTGCATTTATCAGAGAGCAGCTATGACCATGAACTAGAAGGTACTGAGGAGTACTGTAGGGACTGGATGTATCTTTGCTGTAGAAAGAACAGCAGGCTTTTTAGTTTTCTGCAATGATAAACTGCACATGAGCTTTAAATAGAATTAACCCATGACTCTATTAAAGGAAATGTACAAAGGGCATTAGAGTATTGGTAAAAGACTGAATGCCGCCTGCGCTGGTTTCGAGCCAGATCTGGGCCAAATGTCACTGCTATGTAGGTAGAGAAGCGGTAAAATACAAAGAAAAGACAAAGCAATCAGGGAATAGTGAAATGACCACCAACATGTAAAGATAAATAATAAGTTGAATTACAAATGTGAGCATCCAAAACTCATTCAATCAGCATCTGCAATGCGCCTCAGGGCTGTTGCAGGGCGTGAAGAAACCCGACAAACAAGCTGTGTACTAACACGCTAAAAGAAATTCACACCTTTTCTGCATCTTACCGCGTCCTACGTACCATTTCCTCCAAACCTGTCTCTCGATTGATCATACTGAAACAGAAGCTGTGTTGTTCTCGTCATTGGGATCCCAAATTTAGCCCTGAAGCGTCTGCACGTGGTGAAAAGAGAAAGATGGAGGTCCAGTATGTCACTTCCGCAAAAAACGGACATGGTTAAAAAAAAGGAAGGTGAAAATAAAGAGAAACGAAGGAAACCGTCCGATGCTGTGTTATCATTATTAATTTTAATTAATTAAATTATTATGTGAAAGTCTGTAACAATGAACTTTCCAACAGGCGACTGAATAATATTTTTTTTTTTTTTTTTTTTTTTTTTTGCTGGATGACAAAGATACTTAACATCAGCATGTGGTAAATTATTGATGTGTATGTATGGAGTCTGCAGTAGTTTGAGTTATAATCTGAGTTTTGTGCAAGTCTCTAAAATAATTTGAGTTGAGCAAATAATAATTTAACATATTCCCAAGTCATGACTCACACAAAATCAACCCTGAAGATTGTATTTTAGTTAAATCAAAAATGGATTTCTTGAACTATAATAGCTGGTTGTCTTCTCAACAGGAAAGAAGTAGGTTTGTTGAGTTTTGTTTCTGCATGTTTTGTAACTTCCATATGTGTTGATAGGTTCTGGTCTGAAGGTAAAGAGGTCATGTACACCAACATCAGATACAGTTTGTGAACCACTTGAGGGATTCTTCTGTATTGACTTAATAAAGGACCAATGTGAAGCAGCACAGAAACACACGGTCTGTCATCCAGGACAATACATCAAGGAGAAAGGTTGGTTTACTAGTTTAAATGAGAACAAAGTTTAAGGAAACTGATCTTTGTGACAGTTTGTTCATTAAAGCTGAACATGGTGATTTCTGACCTATATGCGTAAAGAGCTAATCTTTACAACATATGCTACGTGTGTAAACAACAATATTGGCAGGCGGCAGCACTTCTGTATTTTTGGATTCTGAAACTGCTTTGTCATATTAGGTTTAAGCCAGTTTTGACCGGCAACGAAGTGGATGTTGCTCAATTCTCCTTTCATATTCATTATGACATTTTGACGAAGCAGAAACTGCTAAACTGCTCATACTCGGCCAGTTAAACATTTGAATTAACTTTCTGAAATACTTCAGATGGAACATTAACATCTTGTCTCGTACACACACAGTAAGTAAATCTACACATCACACATGGAGACATTTATTTTTTTATAACAGCCATGAATTTATAGTATCTGTACATTTCTCTATAAAATGTCTCTTTATTGTTCCAGATGTGAATCAATAAACCTTCAGCTGATAACACCAGGAACTACATCAACTGATTCTGTATGTGGAGAACAAACTTCAAATGTTGTAGGGATCATCACTGGTGTGGTGGTTTTATTAGTCATTCTAATAGTAGCAGTACTATTGTATTACATCTACAGAAAGAAAATCTATTCAGCAGGTAGGTTTCATTTCTATCAGGAAAATGTTCTTCTTTTCTATGTTTTGTCACATCTTTGATGGATGATAATGTTTTCTGCTGAGTCATGACAGTGCTGCTAATTATGTTTTTCACTGGTTTTGTTCAATTATAGTCAGAAACAGAAATGCAGACAACTCCAGAGAGGTATGTTTATTTCTCACTGTTGGTTATGTGCACTGTTACAGATCACAGCACTGGGTTTATCTAAGGAATTAAATTATGTCTTTTTTTCTTTAATTTCTTCTATAAAGAAACCCCAACATAGAGAATCATTGATAGAACCAGTCCAAGAATCTCCAGACAAGGTAAGACAGTCGTGTGTTCTTCAGTGAAATGTTTATTAACTGAGGATCGTCTGGCTGTGTGATGTCTCTACAAATGTTTCTGCTTTAAGTGAATGTGTTTCTCTCCTCAGAGTGAAGCTCAGCAAACAGTCTAAACTCTCAGATGAAACCATTCTCTGTGGAGTACATTTCCTCCAGAATCCAGTTATTATACATTTGGATGCTGACAAATTATCTTTTCAGAGAAGAGAAAAGACAGATCAGTAGATCAACTTCCGTCTTGGAACGTCCTGCTGACAGTGACCGAGACGGTTTATTTTATTTGGAACCTCTGTTATGTCTAACACTGATGCCTCACAGCAAGAAGATTCTAGCCTCTAATCCCTCGGCCGACTTGTTTCTATGTGGAGTCTGCATGTTCTCCCTGTGTCTGCATGGGTTCTCTCCAGGTTCTCCGGCTTCCTTCCACCGTCCAAAGACATGCTCATTAGGTTCATTGGTGATTCTAAACTGGTTGTACTTGTGTGAGTGGTTGTCTGTCTCTCTGGAGACCTGTCCAGGGTGTACCCCGCCTCTCACCTGAAGACAGCTGGGATAGACTCCAGCAGACCCTTCACAAGACAAGTGGTTACAGAAAATGAATGAATGAATATATTTAAAACCATAAAATGTAAAAGTAAACACGTGGTCAAACAAGGCTTGTGCAAGTGCTAACATCTTTGAGTCAATGGGCTGAAAAGTGGACAAAAGATGGATTTATATGAATGAGGAACAGCAGAGCAGGCTGTTACGGAGAAATTTGTGGTGATGCCGATGAAGAAGAAGTACCAGAGTCCTGTATGTCTTATGCCTGAAGGAGTTTATTTAGGCTCGTATATGAGGAGAACAGAAGATTCAACATCACATCATAAGTGCATGAGTCCACCTCATTTCTAAGGGACAAACAATAAACTCAAAGTCTTATACTAAGAGGGTGGACCGAGGCAGGGGGAGATGTGTCAATATCCCATTGGTTATTGTACATAAACATTAGAGTTGAGCCGGATACTCGGCTGAAACGAGTATCCGGTACGGATAGAGCACTTTTGCCGAGTACGAGTATTATACGAGTAATACGAGTCAATATCTGTGCTCGGATTAAATAAAAATCCTCATTGGGTAGCTGACTGTGTCTGCGTTCTGTGATAGCCTACAGCCCCTCCCCTACACACTCGCAGATGTGTTGCTGTGTCCGCTCTGATCACTCACACACAGAACAGCTCTCTGTCTCTCCCTCAGTCACTCGGGTTCGCGGGACGTTTTCCGTTAATGTTTAGGGTTTCTTTCTTCAGCTTCAGGTTATATTACTTAGGTTGGTACTTACTTATGAACTAGTAGAGTTCTGGTACTTCGTTCAGACGTGGTGCCGACTCGCGTTGCGTCTCTGCCTGTCGGAGATTTTTTTTTTCTTTTTCTTTTTTTAACCGTCATCTGGCTGCCTGGCTCTAACACTTTCTTGCTGTATTTCGTGAAAAAACAAAGCTAGTAGTGGTATAAATATTGGAAATCAAGCTAACAAACTGTGTCACAGTCTGGTACGGAAGCTGCTCTGCTGCGGAGCGCAAACACCTGCAGCGCGTAGTGAAAACTGCCCAGCGCATCACAGGAACTCCACTCCCTGCCATTGAGGACGTCCAGAAGAAGCGCTGTCTGCGTCGTGCCCGCAGCATTCTGAAGGACCCCTCCCACCCGGCACATGGACTATTTTCCCTCCTGCCCTCTGGCAGGCGTTTCAGAAGCCTCCGGACAAGGACCAGCAGACTGAGGAACAGCTTTTTCCCCAGAGCTGTGACCTTACTGAACTCTGACCCCCGCTGACCCCCACACACCAATTCACAGTCACTCAGTCACTGACCAAAGACTTTTACACCATCACACTGCACTATTGGACTACTCTGCACATGCTCACTTTCACTTATACAATCTGTTTGCACAGTACTATGTACCGAACATTGCACTAGTCTAGTAACTTAGATAGCCACTGCTATTATTTATTTTTGCACTATAAGTTGCTCATGTCATCTGTCTTTGTATCGCCTAATTTATCATCTGCCATCTCCTCTATTGTAAATTATGTTATGCTAGTTCCTGTTTATAGTCTTCTCCCACTTAACGAACAATCCATCTGTATAATATGTTCATAGTACCTCCCTCAATCATTATGTATATCTTGCTCATTAACCTGTATATATGGTCTCACCTGTACATAGCTTCTGATCTGTAAATATTGTCCATACACTGTAAAAACAACATGTAACATACTTTTTATATACCACAATATTTATGCCACATGCACTTTACTGCCTATTGCACTTCTGGTTGGATGCTAAACTGCATTTCGTTGCCCTGTACATGTACATGTGTAATGACAATAAAGTTGAATCTAATCTAATCTAATCTAATCTACACACACACACACACTCACACACACACACACACCTGGTGTGGGAAAAAAAGAAAAACAAAAAAAAAATACATACAATATATATATATATATAAAAGATCACACTGATCATAAAAAAAAAATAAAGTTAAAATAAGAAAGTTATTGTTGAGCATGAAAACTCTTGTTCATTACATTTTACTTGATAATTGCAACCGCATTGTTGCAAAACTTGTTCTGTAAATAGTTCGTTTGCTATCGTGATCAAAACCATTGATCTCTGAAGCTCAATGCTGATGCTGTCCTGTAAACAGTTTTCTAATCAGCAATAAATAACTATTTCTGATCAGCCCATATCAATTGCATGCTTAAAATAACATACCAGTTAAAACCTCGCTCATTTCAAGACAACCAGACCCACTTCCGGGTTAAATCCCGCCCACTTCCGGGCCAGGCCCCGCCCACTCCGAGTACAGATACAGATACAGATAATTCATATGGTTAACAGATACAGATACAGATACAGATAATGCTGTACTCGCTCATCCCTAATAAACATGAAGATAATGATTCACACCAACTAGGAAATACAAATTGTCAGACAGTGACGGAGGACCTTATCATCTAACTCTACAGCTGTGTCTGTTGACAGCCAGACAGTGAGACTGAAGACGCCATAAGAGGGACCATGGCCTTGGCATGTTCCTCAGAGAGAAAATAGGGCAGATACCTGACCCCAGCTGTAGGGAAGAGAAATTATTCTCTAACACAGGCAAATGTTAAAGTTGACGCAATTTTAATTCACCTTAATGATTTTTTTAAATTATTTTTTTTTAACTATATATCTGTTCAGGATTAAAACCAAATATTGTGACATGTATGTGAACCGTCTCACAGAGAAGATAAAGAGAAATGGAACCCATTATCATGCTACATACAAATACTGTGTTTCACACCAGGAAAGCACATGTCCAAGATTTGAAGACACATAAGACAACAGCAGCATCTGTCCTTTATCATTCACTGCAGTTAATAAATTACTGACTATTCTCTTAAAAACATCGAAGGATTAAACATTAGTTATCAAAGTAAGCTAGCTGATGACACAACACTTTTTCTGAACAACAAACTAATTCCCCAGGCCTTACAAACTACCAAATTATTGGTTTGCAATTAAACCTTGATAAATGTGAACTCATGAGTATCCACAACTGCTCCCACTCCTCTTTATACAATATACCTGTTAAAAAAGAAACTAGATACCTTGGAATGTGGCAAGTGAAAAAAAATCTAAAACTGTTGATAAATGTAAGAAAATGATTAATAATTGGCTACAAAGAGACACGCACAACTGGCTGAGTTTCCAAATACATACAGATTATTTTTCTTTCTTTCCAAACTACCCAAGAGTAGGTAGAACTACAAAAAATAAGAAGGTACTGTGCTGTCCTCTGTGCCACGAAGGTACTGAAATATGAACGACAGCTGCTACAAAATGAAACTACGTCCTCCATTTTGTGTCAAGAAGTTATAACAGCTCACAGTTCAACTTCGTTTTACGTGAAACCTCCATAGATGTCAAGGAACATTGTTATGAGACACACACACAAAAAAAGGCTTTAAACTCAAACCATTGACCCAGAATGTTTCTGCTTTAAGTGAATGTGTTTCTCTCCTCAGGGTGAAGCTGAGCAAACAGTCTAAACTCTCAGATATAATGTGTTCTCTGTGGAGCCAGTGACAGAGAGACAGTTTGTTTATTAAGAAGCTGTGTTATGTCTGAATGGTGACTGATGAGTTATGATAAGTGTGTCTGTCTTAAAAGACTTAATAGACACTTTGAGACTGTCCTGGTTGGACATGTATCCCTTGGTGAAACTTTTGAGCATTAACTTGTGTTTTATCAGTATTTTAGGATTAGGTTGAACTTTAAACTGGCAGTGACATTTCTAATTAAATCTGACAGTCGACAATGAAAAGGTGTGGAAATACAAACAGAAGTTATTGAACTGTGAACCAAAACCTTTCAGAGAACACTTGAAGACCACCCTTTAAAAGAACTATATTTATATTATGTACAATATTTAAAGCTATGAAAGTAAACATGAAGCACTGGGGTAACTGTCTGTGCTACACTATGATGTTTCTACAGATGAACAAGTAGTTTCTGCTTTAATTGAATGTGTTTCTAACTAATGTGAACTGTTCACTGCAGAGTAAATGATACATGTGATAATAAATAATACAGTCTGGAAAAACTAATCAGTCAGTCATTTTCTATACCACGGGGTCTGCTGGAGTCTATCTCAGCTGTCATCAGGTGAGAGGCAGGGGTACAACCTGGACAGGTCGCCAGTTTATCACAGGGCCAACACACCTACGGCCAATTTAAAATCACCAGTTAACCTAATGAGCATGTCTTTGGATGGTGGGAGGAAGCTGGAGAACCTGGAGAGAACCCACGCAGACACAGGGAGAACATGCAAACTCCACACAGAAAGGCCAGCCGGCGCATGGATTAGAACCAGTGACCTTCTTGATGTTGCTACATGGGATGGAACGAAATTAGTTTCTCTGGTCTCGATTCAAGCCACCCACACGGGTGGCTGTGTGAATCTTTATGTTTCAGATGTGGCACACTATTTCATTGTACTGATGTACAACAATAATAAACTAAAATAAGATTAGATAAGATTAGACAAGATAAGATAAGATAAGGCATGTGTATTAATCCCATGTATGGGAAATTTCCTTGTCAAGGTACTTGTATTCCTCCACGACCTCGATGTCCAAGCTCTGGATGTTCACCGGTGCAGTCCGATGTGGTTTCCTGCTGAAGTGGATCACCACCTCCTTTGTCTTGCTGGTGTTGATGTGCAGGTGGTTCAGAGCACACCAGTCCTCAAAGCTGGTGATGACCTCCAGGTTCTCCAGATCGTTTCCCTGAGATACACGCCGGGACAATGGCTGTATCATCAGAAAACTTCTGGAGGTGGCAGCTGTCTGTGTTGTGTCTGAGGCACAGTACCCTGTGGCGCCCCCATGCTGCAGACATCACATATAGGACCATAGTCATATACCATGAATATATTCAAAGTACTAATGGAGAATAAAAGTGTGGTTAGTGCGTTTGATCAGGTTCACTTGAACCAGTGTTGTTGTGCACCGCTCCATACAAAATATGTCAGAACAAGTTAGAGAAGCTGAATATATAACACATATAAAAATAGTAAGAATTGCAAAAATATAAAAAATATAAAATAGACTAATATTTAAATATTTCCAATAGCTTTTGTAGGAGCTGGATTCTTAGTTGTAAATTTAATTTGCTACTTAAGAGTAAATTTATTTGATTAACTTAAGTGTTTGTTTTGTTTAGATTTGATTTTTGGTGATACTCTTTGTTTGTTATTTGTTTAGGATATTACATAGTTAAAATTTTGGTTTAATTTTTGGTATTTGGGTAACTGTGGGAACCTGAGTTTATTTAAGGAAGTATGCACCTTGAGGACCAGCATGCACCTGGGTGGGCCTATGGTTTTTTACCAGCGCAAGGAGGAAGATGCCACGATTTTCTTTGTTCTCTTGTTTGTTTTATTATTTTTGAAATAAATCAAGACCAAAAGCAAGATCTGGTATGGACATTCACCTTCTTTTGCCTGCGTTAAACCACATTCCCATGGTGCGTCAGTGGCCCTTTGATTATCTTTGATTTTAAGTTTATTTAGTTGTTATTTTTTTATGGACAAATGGCCACTACATCAAGTAAAAAACCCGCCCTGGACACAAAGGAAGGATTCCACATCATTGGACAGATTGGATCTTCTGGATTATGGATTGATGTTCAGCATGGATTGATTTATTAAACACTTTTTTGTAAAATCATCGCCATCAGAAGGACACTGCTTGTGGCTCGGATAAACAGAGGTGCTCAGTCTTCATACGACAAACTGGTATGTAATGCTATTGCTGTAATGGACAACAGCCAAACGAGTGGAGTTTGAAAATCAGCATGTCGTATCAAATTAGAAAAGTTTGAACGACGCCGAACTGCGAGACGTCATCATTACGAACACTGTACGCATAGCTGTCAGCGGCTTCCATTTATAAAACTACTTTACCTCAGTGTGCAATTAACTGGATCTGATCAGCCAGAAACCAAATAATTTTGCTACTTTTTTGCTATTTTTATCTGCACGTTTGATCGCTGCGCAAGCAGCTTTGGAAGAGTCAATATGTCTGATGATCCGGCGAAAGAGGCTGAAACATTGCCAACTAAAAGGAATATTACACTGACGTCTAAGGGATTGTGCTTCTACATTAAAATGAGCCAGGAAAAACGGAGTGTAAAATGCAAACAAGCAAAAAAGTCAATGGACAAAATCACTGCGTTAATGGAATCAAATGAAAACGTCGATTCTGTGAATTCTGAACTTGCAAAACTTATCCTGTGTTGTCAAGAGGCAAATGAGCTGCATGAATCTTTAATAAACTTACCTTTGCCAGAAGAGGAAATTAAAAGACAATGTGAACATTTTGAGGCAAAGATGGTAAAGTTGAATGGTTTCACTGAAACGGTAAAACAGTGGCTTTCCAAACTGGGTCATCCATATGTGGATCAAAATACTGCATCTCATGATCATCAAGGTGTCACTGATTAAATAAATCCTGACGATAGCGCTTCTAATGTATCAAGTGTAAAGACGAACTCTGTAAAAGAGGAAAAGCTAAGGAAAGAAAAGGAACAACTGGAACTTCAAACTGAACTGGCTGCAACAACTGCAAAACTTAATGTTCTGGAGATGAATTCATCTGCTTGTGGCTCAAGACGATCTGACGGGATGAACTCTTATTTTGAAAGGAACATTTCTCAAACAGCAAATGTACTGAATCCCGATGCTGACATGTTTGTACCACTACCTTTGAATAAAAGGGTGAATGTTACTGATGTGCCTGTAATATCTCAACCACAGGCTGTTAGGCCTAAACAAAGCCAAGAAACACAAAGGGATGAAATGTTTTTGGATGTTGGTGAACCAGTTCAATTTGCATCTGCTGCTGATCAAACCCGAGGAGGACTGGTAAACCCTCAATATCATGCTCTGACAAATAGCTCTCAGGATGAGATCGTCAACATTATGCAGAGACAAAATGACATCACTGCCCTGCTGGTTCAACAAAATCTAAGCTCTGTCCTTCCATCAAGAAATATTCCTGTGTTCGATGGAGATCCTCTTCACTACAAGTCTTCCATCAGAGATTCTGAAAATGGAGTGGAGGAGAAAACATCTAATTGGTGTGAGCGTTTAAATTTTCTTGAACAATACACCAGGGGAGAACCAAGGAACTTAGTGCACAGTTGTCAACACTTACCCTCAGAGCTGGGATACAACAAGGCCAAAATTCTTCTTGCAGAGCATTTTGGAAATGAATATAAAATTTCAAGTGCTTATATGGAAAGAAATCTTAACTGGACACCTGTTAAAAGTGAGGATGTTAAAGCATTACAGTCATTCTCTCTATTTCTGCGAGGATGCTTAAATTTAGCAGAGCAAATGACACAAATGAAAGAACTGGACTTACCCTCTAACATGAGAAGCATCATCATGAAACTTCCTTACAAGCTAAGGGAGAAATGGAGGAATGTTGCTTGTGATCTTCTTGAGAAAAATGGTCAGAGAGCACTGTTTGTTGATCTTGTTACTTTTATTGAAAAGCAAGTCAAAATTGCCTCAGATCCGCTTTTTGGCAACATTCAAGATTCACTATCCACCAAATCCAAATCTTCCAAGACAAGTCATTTCATACAAAGAAAGAAGGAAAGCAGTTTTGCTACTAATGTCACCACAATGAAGGAAGGAGACATGACTCTGTGTACAGGAAATAAAATCAAGCCCTCCTCAATTCACAGTTGTTTGTTTTGTTCACAAAGTAGTCACTCATTGGATAACTGCTCTCAGTTTAGAATGAAATTACATCGAGATAAGATTAATTTCATCAAGGAAAAAGGAATATGTTGCCTAAAAGTAGGCCACATGAGCAAAGACTGTAGGAGTCGTTTGGATTGCAATGTGTGTAACCAAAAGCACCCAGGAATCCTTCATATCGAGCGGCAGGATAAAGGCACATCCTCCAAACAATCACAACAGACTGTGAGCCTTCCAAGTGTTTCTACTGTAATGACACAGACCTGTGGCCATATTGGGGCCGGTGCTGAAGATGATTCTATCTTTTCTGTTGTTGCAGTTAAAGTTAAGAGCCACAAGAGTAACACAAGTGTACAGACATATGCTTTTCTGGACCCAGGAAGTTCAGGAACATTCTGCACAGAGAGCCTGGCAAGAAAATTAAATATGAGTGGCAAAAGAACAAGTTTTTTGATGAAAACAATGGGACAAAAGAAAATTGTAAATGCTCATATTCTGTCAGGTCTTGAGGTGTCTGGTGTGGACATGAATGATTTCATCCAGTTACCTGATGTTTTAACACAGAGATCTATGCCTGTCTCATCACTTAATATACCCCGACAAGAGGATCTTGTTCAGTGGTCTTATCTAAAGGATGTAAAGGTCCATGACATTGATGCAGATGTAGACCTCTTAATTGGAACTAACGCCCCCAAAGTAATGGAGCCTTGGGAGATAATAAACAGCCAGGATGAAGGACCCTATGCAGTAAGAACCAGGGTCGGTTGGGTCATTAATGGTCCACTTCGTGGCACAAGCAGCAGGAGCAAGAGAGGCTGCCCTGTTGTAACAGCCAACCGAATCTCTGTGGAGCATCTTCAGGACATGTTGGTTCAACAATATAACCATGATTTTAATGAGAGATCAGCTGAGGAACAAACTGAAATGTCTAGAGAAGATGTCAAGTTCATGAATGTTGTAAGCAGCACAGCAGAAATGATTGAAGGTCATTATTGTATTGACTTACCTTTCCGACAGGAGGACTGTGTGCTGCCAAACAATGGCTGTGTTGCAGAACAGCGCCTCCAAAGCTTGAAAAGAAAATTTGACAGGAACAGCACATTTAGGGAGGAATACACAACATTCTTAAAGGACATGATTGCTCAAGGATATGCTGAAGTGGTGCCTGCTGACCAATTAAAACAAAGTGATGGAAAAGTGTGGTATATTCCCCATCATGGAGTCTATCATCCCAGAAAAGGCAAGCTGAGAGTTGTGTTTGACTGTGGAGCAACATATAAAGGGACATCACTGAACTGCCAACTCTTGCAGGGACCTGATCTGACCAACACTCTCATTGGAGTCCTTCTTCGATTTAGGCAAGAACCCATAGCAGTAATGGCAGACATCAAAGCCATGTTTCACCAAGTGTGTGTCCCAGATAAACACATCGATTTTCTCCGTTTCTTCTGGTGGCCAGATGGTGGTACTGCACAGCCTCCACAGGAACATCGCATGAGAGTTCATCTGTTTGGTGCTGTATCTTCACCAAGTTGTGCAAATTATGCTCTGAGGAGAACAGCAGAAGACAATGCACATAATTTCCCACTTGAAGTGATCAATACCGTGAATGATTGCTTGAAAGCCATGGCTTCAAAGGAAGAAGCTGTACAGATGATCAAGGATCTGACTGCTGTCTGTGTGAAAGGAGGTTTTAATCTTTCAAAATGGATTAGCAACAACCGCACAGTGCTGCTGTCAGTCGCAGAGGAAAGGAGAGCAAACAAAATGATGGAGCTGGATTTGGATGCAGACCAATTTCCAACAGAGCGAGCACTTGGGCTACAGTGGTGCATTGGAACGGACATGTTTCAGTTCAGAACAACAGTTCGAGAACAACCATAGACCAGAAGAGGCATTCTTTCAGTGGTCAGCTCTCTTTATGACCCTTTGGGATTCTTGGCCCCATTCAGTATGCCAGCCAAATTGTTGTTGCAGGAGCTCTGTAGGAGATAGGGCTGGGTACCGAACTTCGGTTCTTTTGTGGCACCGACCGAAATGCTTCGGTAGTACCGAGTATCAAAACATGCCTCGTCTTTCGGTGCCAAGTTTCGATACCCGGAGGTGATCAAGACCTGATAATGCTGCCAGTGATTGGCTGTAACGTTATACTTTGGGGCTTGCAGGAAAAATACGTGGTACCAGACAGAGACGTTTTGTGGTTACGCCCACAGACGGGGTTCACGTGTATCTGTGTTGTGATTGTGAACAGGAGTTGTGCGTCATTGAAACGCTTAAAAAACGCCACCGAAGTCAAAAGTGTGGCTCCATTTTTAGCAAGATTGATGCCAATACTGCGCGATGCAATATATGCAAAAAAAATAAATAAAAAATCATAATTGCTAAGGCTGGCAATACGACTAATTTAATGAAACACCTGACCGTGCACGGAATCAGTTTAAGAGCAGTAAGTTGCTCCGTGTTTGACTGCAAGAAGATCGGACCGCAGCCTCTCATATCCCGCGAAACGTCTCATAACAACATCAGCAACAATGGTGGACTACATGCTTGCGTTACTACTGGAGAAGATATTGAGCCTATTATGGTTACTAGGGCAAAATCTAATTTTTCCTTGAGTTTGGTTTCTTCGAAAGCCGATTTGTAAACAGCGCTCAAGCTTTATGTGCATGCTCCGCCTCTTCCTCTCTGTTTTCGGTGAATTTCTGAAACTCGGTATCGGTACCGGTACCGGTATCGAAGATTTTTGTTTGATACCCAGCCCTAGTAGGAGAAGCTTTAAGTGGGATGAGGTCATTCCCTATGCCTTATCTAAGCAATGGTCTGAATGGCTCCAGGATCTTCAAAAAATGGATGAGTTCAAAGTGGAACGCTGTATTAAACCTAAAGACTTTGGAGCCCCAGTTTCGGCACAGCTTCACCAGTTTTCTGATGCCAGTCAAGTTGGATATGGAACGGTATCTTACTTGAGACTGGAAAAGGATCATAAGATACACGTAGCATTTCTCTTGGGAAAGGCTAGAGTCGCTCCTCTCAAGCAGACTACGATCCCAAGATTGGAACTCACAGCTGCAGTTCTTGCTGTTCGAGTTGATAAAATGCTGCGGAAGGAATTACAACTTATGCTGGAGAAATCAGTTTTCTGGACAGACAGCACAACGGTACTGAAGTACATTGCAAATGAGACTGAACGATTTCACACTTTTGTGGCAAACAGGATTTTTTCATCAGAGAAGCTTCAGATATTGAGCAGTGGAGATATGTGTGTTCCAAAGAAAATCCAGCGGATGAAGCATCAAGAGGTATGAAAGCTCAGGATTTCCTGACAGGCAGGAGATGGTTGAATGGACCTGAGTTTCTCTCCAAATCAGAGGAGGAATGGTCTAATCTGAAAGGAGATTGTGATGTGGTTTTTGATGATGATCCAGAGGTCAAAAGGGACATGACAGTGAATGCTATTGTCAAGGACGTGGAAAAGGCCACCAGCCAGCTGATCAATTATTTTTCATCCTGGATTAAGTTAAGAACATCTGTGGCTTGGTTTTTAAAAATCAAAGCAGCTTTCATGACACTGGCACAGAAGAGGAAGGAGTTTAGTGCTTCTGCAGGCCTTAATAAAGAACAAGTGGACAGGAAAGTTGAAAACTTTAAAGTCACACTCAAAGGGCAAAGTCTGACTCCTGAAGATCTTGTGAATGCAGAAGAGTCCATCATTCTGTACGTACAAAGGCCCAAGTTTGAAGCTGAAATCGCCTCACTAAAGAGTGGACTTAAAACCATCTCCAAAGAAAGCACACTATACAAACTGGATCCAGTGCTGGATGATGGAATCCTCAGAGTTGGTGGTCGGTTGAGTAAAGCAGCATTGCCAGCAGAATCTAAACATCCGGTGATTCTTTCTAAAGACATGTATGTATCCACACTCATTTTGCGCCATATTCATGATCAACTAGGGCATGCAGGGAGGAATCATATGTTGTCCAGGTTACAGCAAAAAAACTGGATCACTAATGCAAACTCTGCTGTCAGAAAGGTAATATCTGACTGTATCGTGACTCGTGTATAAATGCAATTCGGAGGTTTATCTGTAGACGAGGTCCAGTCTCGGGTATCAGATCAGACAATGGCACAAATTTTGTTGGAGCCAGTCGGGAGCTAAAGGAAAGTCTGGCTGCTCTAAATCATAGCAAAATTCAAAGAGCTTTTGTTCAAGATGGCAAAAAATGGAGCTTTAACACATCTGCAGCTTGGCATCAAGGTGGTGTTTGGGAACGTCTGATTCGTTCAGTGAAAAGTGTTCTCACCTCAGTACTGAAACAACAGACTCTGGATGATGAAGGGCTCCAGACTGTGTTCTGTGAGGTTGAGGCAGTACTAAACGACAGACCCATCACAAAAGTCTCAGATGATCCAGATGACTTGGAAGCTCTCACACCAAATCATATTTTATTGTTGAAAGGAAAACCAATCATGCCACCAGGACTGTTTGACTGAAATGATCTATATATAAGGAATAGATGGAAGCAAGCACAGTATATTGCTGAGCTGTTTTGGAAGAGATGGATTTCTGAGTATCTACCCATGATGCAGGAGAGACAAAAATGGACAAGGCCAAGGAAAAGCCTCACTCCTGGAGATGTTGTTCTTGTCGCAGATGCGTCTGCTCCATGGGGATCTTGGATCATGGGGAAAGTTTTGGACATCAGACCAGATGCAAAGGGCCTGGTACGCATGGTGCGTCTTCAAACAAAGACCAGTATTCTGGAGAGACCTGTGACGAAGCTTTGCCTACTGCTGGAAGCAGCAGTCTAACATCATGACTCTCTCTATTCTTTCTTTCTTTTTCTCTAATTAACCTGTGTTTTATGTTGCAGATTCATCATGGTGCATTTTTTATGGACAAATCTCCACTACAGCTTTATAAACAAAAACAACCAAACTGAATAAAAGTATCATATCATGAATAAAATATATCAATCACATAATGAATAATGAGCAATATTTAACTTGTTTAGATTCACTGACTAAAGTGTAGTGTGACTGAGAGGTTGTGGTTAGTGCTCTGATGAAACAGGAAGTGGAGAAGAATGACTATGGGCGGACCGTTGGACTGAACTCATACGGAGCTCTGATAAAAACGACACAAGTCTCTCGCTTTTTTTCATGGTTCGTGGTGTTGTTCTTAACGTTAATTTGGTTTCTACGTTGTTGTTTTTTGGAAGTTGAGTTACGTCCGTCGTCGTCGGTAAGTCCCTCGTGGATGTATCCATGGTTATGACTCCTATATCGGAGTCAACTTTTACATCAGACCTGTTTTACTCTAAACGCTGTCTCTCTGTTCTCCAGTACTATGGCTCGTCTCTCTTTTCATAAAACCAGAGTAGAGTTGTTGAACTAAGAAGTACGACACGAGTGAAGGACAGAGTTGTCCTCTGTTACACGAAGGTACTGAAACATAAACATCTGCTAGAAAACGGAAACTCCATCCTCCATTTTCAGACCTCGTTGTTGGCGCACGACAAAAGTCATTTTAATCGATCTATAATGAAACCACCATAACTTTAAAAACGAATTAGTTAAAAAGATACACGATAAAAATACGCAAGCCATATATCCATAATGGACTATTTATTTTATTCAAGCTTCAGATGGATATGAAATATAATCTTACCTGATACAGTTAAGGGCCTTGAGTTTGACATGTGTGGTTTATGAATGATCATTTATTTAATATACAGTATATTAGCCAATATAAATATATATGGTCATAAAAAAACATACTAATAGATTAACAGTTAATAAATACATTTTGTCCATTGGTACAGATTTGATTTAAGATTTAATTAACTGCACTTTATAAGAGAATGTGTTCATTGTTAATATAGCACTTTCTTGATCATCCCTTTACTAAAAACATTAGTGCAAAATAAAACATACCAATGCTGAGGGCACAGAATTGAGTTCAGCCTATTGGCACGGCCCTCCATATTTACTGTTTCTCATGTGGCCCCTTGAGACAAATAATTGCCCATGGTATATACAGTCAGTGCCATTCAGTTCTAACAGCCTGGCAAATTGGTTGGGCAAATTTGATTGTATGACCTGTTCCCATTAAAATCACTGCATGCTTTGTAAAATCACTATACTGTCGTAATTATTTTACTGTAGGCTACTTAAGGGTACAGGCTAATGATTACTATATGATTATAGTCCAAAACAACATAAAATGCAGTTTTTTTCATCAAGGTATATGAAACTTATGTTGCCGGCTGGCTGGCTGCCCACGCCCCACATGAAGTGGACCGGTCTGTCAGTGACTCCCGGGCCACTTTCCCCCCCCAGTCCACCCCTGAGCGGGACTGTGACAGAGTCAGGTTGCGTCTTTAATGAAACAAGAGAAACTGAAACTTAAGTTTTGATCTCATGACATTGGTATCAATCAATTTCGATACCCACGTTGGTATTTCTTATGGGTAGATATCTGTATTATTTATGACTGACCTATGATTCAACTTTATATGACCTGTTTAAACACTGTCTCTGTTTTCTAGCATGCCTCGTCTCCCACTTCAGACTACCAAGGTGGAGTTAAACACAGTGAAGGACTGAGTCTGACGTGACATGAAGGTACTGAAATACAAACAACAGCTGGTAGAATATTAAACTACGGCCTGTAGAAGAAGTTATGAACGAATCCATAATAACTTAAATAAGTCAATATAAAAAGGCACACGCCATATATCGATAATACATTCTTTACTTATGTTTCGATCTAGAGTTTATTGTTTGTGTTGTTTTGTTTTTCAGATAAAGGTGGTGCTATCTATACTATTTCTTATCTTTAGAAGGGTTTAGTAAGCCTGGGAAAGTTATTTTTTCTAGTTAATTACTAATGAATTTTATGATTTTTGCATCATTTGTGGTGTGAAAATCAACGACTCCTTCCTACTTTAGGATTCAACTTTTATTCATTGTGCATTTATCAGAGATCAGCTATGACCATGAAGGTACTGAGGAGTACTGTAGGGACTGGATGAATCTTTGCTGTAGAAAGAACAGCAGGCTTTTTAGTTTTCTGTAATGATAAACTGCACATTAGCTTTGATTAGAATTAACTCATGACTTTATTTGAGGCAGCATACAAAGGGCTTTAGAGTAGTGGTAAGACAAACAAGGAATAGGGAGATGAGAAAAAAGCCTGACACTGAGAATAACATGAGTGTGGAAAACTGTCATCAAAGCCAACGGTGTGATATCAGATATAAAACACAACACTTTGTTCACTACACAAGTAGTGTTAATAAAATAAAAAGACAGAAAAAACATTGAATAAGAAGGTGTCTCCAAACTTTTAGTGAAATCTATGAATTGAAACTGGAAAATACAGTTTTTGTAAACCTTTAATTTTTCTTACAGATGCTGTTCTGATGTCTTGGATGTTCAAACTCACCTCATCCCAAATCTCACTGAGACGTCTTCAGGTCAAGAAACAATGTACCTGCTATATAACAAGACTTCAAGAAGAACATCTTGGAGAACTTCAGCTTTTCTGGTAAAATTCTTTACTGCAGAAAATCACAGGATAATAAATGATAATGCTCCTCCTCTAATCCTCCTAATCCTGGGAGATTCTTTCTATTAGTGGGATAGAAGCAGTGGGGTTGTTCTTGAAGTCCTGTTTACATCTCACATGCATCCAACAACTCAAAGTCAACTGTATGTTCTCTAGTTACCCTCTGATGAGATATGCTGTAGAGCAGAGTTCAACAGGTCTGTACATTGACTAGAAAACTGAAACCACAAATTAGTGATATTTTTTATGTTGTGTTAAGAAGAGACTGTCCTCCCACAAAGAATGCATTTATCAGTTGCTTGTGCAAGCCTCATTATGATCCAGACAGGTTTTATTGTTAAGAAAAGATGTTGCTGTTGATGTTGAAAGGAGAGATGGACGGATCAAAGAAACATGAGAGATGACCGTTTTTATGACGTTGTTTCTTTTAACTTCTCTTCACAGATAATTGTGATGAAAGTCTTGTGCTGTCAAACCCTCACATGTGATCCAGCAGAGTATCAGATAGGGTATGAATGCTGCCCAAAGTGTCAACCTGGTAAGATCCAACTGAATTAATCTATCATCACAAGTGAAAACTGTGATGGAAAAAAAATAATAAAATAAAATAGATTTATTTCTACTTCTTTTTTTACTTTGTTTAGCATGCAGCATGCTCTTTACCCTGAATGTTGTATTTTAATTGAATTAAATGTAGATTTGTTGAACAATAATACTGGTTGTCTTCTCAATAGTACACAGGGTTAAAACATATTGTACAGAGTTCAGAAGTACATCATGTCTCCTCTGCTTGAATGGAACTTATATGGATAGAGCTACTGGACTTAAACACTGCTTCACATGCACCAACTGTGATTCAGGTACATTTCTGTTAATATTATTTATTTATCAGTAGAAATGTTTTTCCTTTTTTCAACTGGTGAATTTTGTGTGCATGTCTGTGTGTGCGTGTGTGTGTGTGTGTGTGTGTGTGTGTGTGTGTGTGTGTAACCATCATCTACACCTTCTATTTGCAGTACATGGTAATTTAACTCCTATTGGAGTTTGTTGCTGTTTTTATTCATGATGTTCATGAATGTATATGTATATATATATATATATATATATGCAATATGTAAATATTTTATGTACATAACATATCTGCTGTATCTATTTTATATTCTATTCAATTTTTTGGTATCTTCTGCTTCTTGCACATATAGAAAATACAAAAATAACATCCATTGTTCATACCTGCTTACAGGTTAGTGTGTTTGATCTGGTTCACTTGAACCAGTGTTGTTATACACTGCTCCAAACAAAATATGTGAAAAGTTAGAGAAGTTCAATATATAAGATTAAAACACAAATATAGAAATAGCAAAATATTTGATTATTTTCAATAGCTTTATAAATAAAAACAACCAAACTGAAGAAGAATTCAAAGTGTCATCATATCATGTGAATAAAATATACTTGAGTTATTTAGATTCACTATCTGGGCTAAAGTCCAGTCTGAGTGTTTATGGTTAGTGCTCTGACTGTGATTCATGATTCAGGAAGAAGAAGTGAATCTTTAACCTGGTTCATTACTTTTGTCTGCTGACAGAGAACAGGACTTCAGAGAAATACGACACGGTCTTCTTCTTCACGTCAGTTTTTACTTTTCATGGTGTTGTTCTTATTGTTAATTAGTTTGTTTTTATGTTTGTTTTTTGTTTGTTTTTGTTGGATTTTGGGTTCTACTCTGTTTTTTGTCAGTTGGTTCCTACGTTTGTCGTCGTCGGTAAGTTCCTCATGACTATGCAGTTATATTCTGATCCATCTAATAAGATTCACTCTAAACACTGTCTCTCTGTTTTCCACTACTATGGTTTGTCTCCTCTTTCATACTATCAGGGCTTTTTTAAGGGGCGAGAGTAAAGTGTGTTTGAAGAGAGGGACAAGGACAATATGAGGACAAATTCCTTTAAACCAAATAAGACATATGTACTAAAGTGTCCTCTTGAACATCACTGGTCATTGTCTGCATTCATTAGCTCCTGTGTTTGGTTCAGTTTGAACATGCAGACAGTAAACCTGTGTGTACAGCTACATGGCAGTTAAAAACAGAAACTAAACAAATTTAAGCCTTTTTAAATAGCTCCATCTAACCATAACTGTCCACTGCTGTTTAATTAAAAGTGATTCATTAACAGTTTGGGTACCTGTCATTGAGGGGGGACTGTTTTGACTTTTGACTGAAACTTCTTGGGGACAGAAGTTAAAACTGTATTGTAAATAGATGGCAGAATAAATCTCAGTCCACCTCCTCTGTTTAATAATAAGAATAAGAAAAACCTTTATTTGTCCCGCTATGTTTAAATTGCAGTTTGAAACAGCATACGGAAAGGGCAGAATAAAACATACAAAGAGCAAAAAGAGTATCTTATGAAAGATGAATAAAATAAAGCATAAAAAATTGCACAGATTGAATTTTAGTGAAGGTTTTTCCAGTCTGACATAGATTACTTTACTCCTCTTTTAAACCAACGGTCTTCTTTGGCTGAGATTTGGACGTTGTTATCTTCAAAGGAGTGTCCTTTGTCCCTAAAGTGTAGGTGGGCCGCTGAGTTATAATGGATTTCCTGTAAGTGTATTACCTGGTTTGAAATAAGCTGCAATACACTTAGACAAAGACTGGTCCACCCTAAAGACAAAACACCATGGCAAAAACACTGTACTGTACGCTGTTCAGTGCAGTGAGGAGTGTACAGATTTATACATTGTGGAAACCAAACAACCCATCCAGAAACAAATGTACCAGCACAGGAGAACCAGCTCATCAGGAAACGATTCAGCAGTCCACCTACACTTGAAGGACAAAGGGCACTGTAGATAACAATGTCCAAATCTTAGCCAGAGAAGACCAATGGTTTGATAGAGGAATAAAGGAAGCCATGTCAGACTGGAAAACCCTCACTGAACAGAGGAGGTGGACTGATAAGGGTCATTAGAGAACCATTGATAGGGAAAGAGGACAGGGACAAAACAGTCCCCCCTCAACGACAGGTAAGTACCCAACCGTTAATGGCAATTAGCTGCTTCGGTTTCTGATTGTTTACATGAAACGTTTTCTCAAAAAAAAAAAAAAACTGCAGTTGCCTTTTTTTAAAACCTTTTTTGAATTTAATTTATTGTCATTTCATGATACCAGGTGGCTCAGTGCCTCACCCGTCTGCCCAGACCGCACGTCCCTGAAATGAAATTACAACCTGTGTAAGAAGTCAAATGAAACTATAATAACTTTCAAAAGTAGCATCATTAAAAAGATACACGATAAAAAGACACACTCCATATATATACATAATGCACTTTTTATTCCGGTTTCTATCTGGAGTTTTTTGTTTGTTTTGTTTTTTTTAAATAAATATGATGCTTTATTAACTTTTTGTTTATTTACTTTTATTTATTGTGCATTTATCAGAGAGCAGCTATGACCATGAACTAGAAGGTACTGAGGAGTACTGTAGGGACTGGATGAATCTTTGCTGTAGAAACAATGATGTCTTCTGTATTAATCTACAATCTAGAAAATGATAAAAATACAGAAAGAAAACACAGAATGAGAAGGTGTGTCCAAACTTTTAGTGAAATCTATAAACTGAAACTCATCTGTAAAGTGAATGTTCACTGTTATTGATATATGTAACTAACTACAATGTAGAACCAGGATTCCTGCTGGAAAATACAGTTTTTATAAACCTTTAATTTTTCTTACAGATGCTGTTCTGATGTCTTGAATGTTCAAACTCACCTCATCCCAAATCTCACTGAGATGTCTTCAGGTCAAGAAACAATGTACCTGCTATATAACAAGACTTCAAGAAGAACATCTTGGAGAACTTCAGCTTTTCTGGTAAAATTCTTTACTGCAGAAAATCACAGGATAATAAATGATAATGCTCCTCCTCTAATCCTCCTAATCCTGGGAGATTCTTTCTATTAGTGGGATAGAAGCAGTGGGGTTGTTCTTGAAGTCCTGTTTACATCTCACATGCATCCAACAACTCAAAGTCAACTGTATGTTCTCTAGTTACCCTCTGATGAGATATGCTGTAGAGCAGAGTTCAACCAGTCTGGACATTCAGGGGTAAGATGATGAGAAAGGTGAAGGATCAACCTAGAACTACATGGGAGAAGTTGTTAATGATCTCAAGGAAGCTAGGACCACAGTCACCAACAAAACCACTGGTGACACACTGTGTTGAAGGTCCCCCTGCTCAAGCTCATGTACAGGCCTGTCTAAAGTTTGCCAGTGAAAATCTGAATCATTCAGAGAGGGACTGAGAGAATATGATGTGGTCAGATGAGACTGAAAGGGAGCTCTTTGGCATCAACTCTACGCGTCAGGAGGAAGAGAAATGTTGAGCATGACCCCAAGAAGACCATCCCCACCATCAAGCATGGAGGTAGAAACATTACGTCTTGGGGCTGTTTCTTTGGTACAGGAAAACTTCACCTCTCTCATAGGCCGATGAACGGGGCTATGTAGTATAAAATCTTGGATGACAACCTCCTTCCTTCAGCCAGAATCAAATCAAAGAAACATTGGAGATGACCGTTTTTATGATATTGTTTTTGTTTGTTTATTTCTTCTCTTCTCTTCACAGATAATAGTGATGAAAGTCTTGTGCTGTCAAACCCTCACATGTCGTCCAGAAGAGTATCAGCTAGGAGATGAATGCTGCCCTATGTGTCCACCTGGTAAGATCCAACTGAATACTAAAGGTTTTTTTCTCCTTTCCTGCTGTTAAATGTGATCACAAGTGAAAACTGCTATTGAACAACAGGAATCAATGAATATTTATCTTTTTTTTTTCTTCAAATTTGCCTTATCTAATGATAATGACAGTATAACAGATAACACTGTACAACACTTTGCTTATCATGCAGCATGCTCCTTACCCTGAAGAATATATTTTAATTCATTTAAAACAAATACATTTCTAGAAATATAATCACTGGTTGTCTTCTCAACAGGAAGCAGAGTCAAAGAAGATTGCACAGAGTTCAGAAGTACATCATGTCTGCTCTGCATAAATGGAACTTATATGGATAAAGCTAATCAACATAAGCATTGCTTCCCATGCTTCAACTGTGATGCAGGTACATTTCTGTTAATATTATTTATTTATCAGTAGAAATGTTTTTCCTTTTTTCAACTGGTGAATTTTAAATCAAATCCACATCAGACAAGTTCATTTCTGCAGATGTTTCCTATGAATTCATAAACTGAAGAGACTATTGTGTCACATTTTCTAAAGTTGTTCTAACCACTGAAGGTATCTTTAAATCAGAAACAGATTAAACACAATAGGAGTTTTGTTTCTGCATGTTTTGTAACTTCCATATGTGTTGATAGGTTCTGGTCTGAAGGTAAAGAGGTCATGTACACCAACATCAGATACAGTTTGTGAACCACTTGAGGGATTCTTCTGTATTAACTTAATAAAGGACCAATGTGCAGCAGCACAGAAACACACGGTCTGTCATCCAGGACAATACATCAAGGAGAAAGGTTGGTTTACTAGTTTAAATGAGAACAAAGTTTAAGGAAACTGATCTTTGTGACAGTTTTCCAAAAAAGGTTTCAAAAAAGGCAACTGAACTTGTAGATTTTGGAGAAGACGTTTCACCACTCATCCGAGTAGCTTCTTCAGTTCTGAGGGACTGGTGGGAAGTCTGAGATTTAAATAGGAACGCCTCCTGAGAAACCTTGCTTGTTATGCTAATAACCTGAAACTGGTGCAGCTATTCCCACTAACGAATGGGTACCTGTTGTGAGGGGAGGACTGTTTTGGTCCCTGTCCTCTTCCCTATGAATGGTTCTCTAACGACTCTTGTCCATCTGGGGCTCCAGTGTGAAGGTGTGATTACCATGACCTGGATGACTGAGAACCTACACAGACATTTTGTGACAGTTTGTTCATTAAAGCTGCACATGGTGATTTCTGACCACTAGACGGGAATAAAGAGCTAAAAGTGTAATAAAGATGTTTCTATCCACATATACTGATGTAGTGCAGTAACTGAGTAGCACTCCTGTGTTTTTTGGGTTCCAAAACTGCTTTAATGCTAATCACACTACACTGCGGTCATCCCATGTTACACTGTGGTGGTCACAAAAATACTGTTCCTGCGTTTTGTTGGGAATTACAGTGTTAAAAGCTGAGCTGTAATCTACAAACAGCATTCTGACGTATGACCCCTTGTCCTCTAGGTGTTTTGGTGCAGCATAGATGGTTGTGTTAATGGCATCCTCAGTGGATCTGTTTGCTCTATATGCATACTGGTGTGGGTGAAATGTAGGTGGGGAGATGATTTAAGATGACCTAGGATCAGTCTTTTGACACACATGGAGACTACAGGTGTAAGAGCAACAGGCCTGTAGCTATTGAGGGAGGTGATCTTAATCTGTTTGGTCAGTCCGTGCCAGGAAAAGATTAAAAATGTCTGTAATTAACCCTACAAGCTGGAGAAAAATGTCCCTGAGCACACTGTCTGTCATATTGATAAGCATTATGATCTGTAGACGTAACTAGTTTCAATTCGCATATAATTTGTGTGTGTGCAGGCTCAGCCTCCTCAGACACTGTGTGCTCTGACTGCAGTGATGGAACATTTTCAGATGGAACATTAACATCTTGTCTCCAACACACACAGTAAGTAAATCTACACATCACACATGGAGACACATTGGATGTCTTTTTCTTTCTGTACATCTTCATGTAAAACACGTCTCTGTTCTTCCAGATGTGAATCAATAAACCTTCAGCTGATAACACCAGGAACTACCTCAACTGATTCTGTATGTGGAGAACAAACTTTAAATGTTGGAGTTATTGTGGCCATCATCATCGTCGTCATGGTGTTTTTTGTAGCTGCACTAACAGGTGTATTAATATATAGACGCCTCAAGAAAAAAGGAAAGCAAAGATGTCAAACAAGTAAGATTTGTTTTTGATTAAGCAAAAGTTTGTCACATCTTTGATGGATGATAATGTTTTCTGCCAAGTCATGACAGTGCTGCTAATTATGTTTTTCATTGTTTTATCTACTTACAGAGAGAGAAGATGTGGTGGTATGTATCTTTCATATTATTTGAAACTATAATGTCCACTGTTATACATGTCAACACTTATATATAATAGACGTTAAACATTGTTCAATCCCATCAAACAGTAAAAAGAAGATGCAGCAGGCATGTCAACAGAAAGACAGCAGTGTGTTATTCACACACACATTATTTAACTGAGGATGGTCTGTCTGTGCTGCACCATGATAAAAGCAAGGCCATTTAGCATTAGACTTTCAGACTGAAAGTATAGTTATTCAAGGACATGAGACACATTTATTTGGCCACATTGATTGATTGATTGATTGATTGATTGATTGATTGATTGATTGATTGATTGATTGATTGATTGATAGATAGGATGAGACAGGAGCTTCACCAAATGGGTTTCCATGACTGAGCAGCTGAATGCAAGAGTTGCATCACAAAATGTCCAATGGAGTGTAAAACACCAACAGTGGACACGTTGCTGTGGCAGTCAGGTCGATGAGTCGGAGCATACCCATAATTGCGAAGGGTCTGTGCTTTTGAGCTCTGGGACACCAACAGGGGTGGAGCAGTGTGTGTGCACTCTAGCCTTTATCATTTCATTGTCTTCATTTCCATAACTTTCTAATTTCTGAGAGCAGTTACAGGGATGAGTTGATGTAGGGGATTTTCTTCATTGAAAAGAAAGTTTTAAGCTCCAACAAATAACTTTAAGTTACGTCAATGAACACCTAATGCAAGAATGTGTACTACTATAAAACTGAATTAGTGCGTTTATAGATTGACAGCTAGCTTTCTGTTTCCCTCCTGTCACCTAATGCATGACAACTTGTGGAAAAATAAGTCAATTTTCTGCTGCCTTTCCCTTTTGGCATTATTAGTCAAAGGGCCGTGATTGGCTGGATAGCTGTCAATCAGTCTTACTTGTCCAATGGGTTTCATGTCTGGGGGACTGAGGGCAGGCAACTGGTTTAATACCTTAGGAAAAAGTGAGGGGGATGAAATCACCTTGTTGAAAAAGTGGGGGTGTTGCCCCCCATCCCCCGCGAGTGTGATGTCCATGCCTTTCAGCCTAATAATAATAATAATACATTTTATTTTAGGCGCCTTTCAAAACACCCAAGGTCACCGTACAGGTAAAAACAGGGTATAAAATACATATCATCAAAGGCAACAAACAACAATACAGTAAAAGATACGATAAAAAGACTAAAACATTTGATTTAAAAAATTAAAAAAGAATTTGGAGTGCGTGACAGTCAAGGGTATGATTGCTGAAAAAGGTGGGTTTTAAGGTGAGATTTGAAAACTATATGTTACGGATGTTGGGTGGAAGGGAATGTATTTAACCTGAGCCTACACCTTAGGAGGATCCCTCTGCAAATGAAGACCTCATGCCCCGTTGAAAAGAAATCACACCCCAGGCAGTTGAATGACTACAGACCAGTCATCTTGACATCCAGCATCATGAAGACCATGAAGCAGCTGCTGCTCCGTCAGATCGCGCCGGGTCCATCACGCTCTAGACCTGCTGCAGTTTGTGTACCAGGAGAAGGTCTGAGTGGAGGACGCCATCCTCTACGTGCTCCACCAGGCTCTCTCACACTAGGACAAGGAGAATGCTGCTGTGAGGATCATGTGTTTTGACTTTTCCAGTTCATTCAACACCATCCAGCCGTCGTCTGTACATCTCAGACGACGCTGCAATTGTGGGGTGTATAGACAAGAGTACATGAATCTGGTGAACAGCTTCGTCTCATGGTGCAGAGAGAACCAATACAGCTAAAACCAAGTGGATTTTCTGGAGTAACCATCAACGAGGAGTGTGGAGAGATGGTTCAGACCTGTAAGTACCTGAGTCTACTGCTAGATCACAAACTGTCTAATAACATAAACTCAGAGACGTTTCTGTTTCCTCAGGAGGCTGACGTTGTTTAATATCTGCTGGACATGGTCTACCAGACTATCATTACCAGTGCCCTCTTCTATGCTGGGGAGGCAGCATCAAGAAGAAGGACCTTGATGTCAGGAGTCCCTGACATCTGTGGCAGATGGAAGAAGGTTGAACAAACTCTGCATATCAGCCACATAATGAACACCAGTGTGTTTCCTGATTCAGTAAGATTAGAATTATTAGCACTGACTATGTCTTTAACCTGAGTCAGGACGTTTTTGTCACCTTCTGTCTTGGAACATCCTGCCTCAGTCACTGACATAGAGACGCTTTATTTTATCTGGATACTGTTTTATGTCTGAGTGGTGACTGATTGTTGTATTACATAATGAAATCTGCTGATGCCTTTCCAGGCCGAAATGTGCTTGTTTTAATTGTTGCTGTGTCTTTATGAGTTACATCAGTTTAAAAATATGCTAGTCGGTCTTAATATGCTGGTAAACCTTTCCTAAAATATCATAGATATTTCATCACTGAACATATTGTATTTTATAGTTTGAGACTATCCTGATTGGACCTTTATCTCTTGCTAAAAAAGGTTGAGCATTAACTTGTGTTTTATCAAGGGAAATGTGATTATGTTGCTGCACTGTTCCTAACTTCAGTTTTAACATTTGAGTTCATTTTACTTGAATGTATATTCTCTGTGAGAAGTCTGGTGTTTTTAGGAATTTATTTTGCTATTATTATTTTTTTTTTTTATAATGTATAATTTGCCTTCCTGTTTATGTGAGATGTGTGGATCCTGGTGGCTGTGTGAATGAATCTTTATGTTTCAGATGTGTGTCATAGCACTGACGTATTATGACGATAAAGCATTAATTAATTCGGGTCCCTCCATACAAAACATGTCAAGAACAAGTTAGAGAAGTTGTATAAGATTAAAACACAAATATAATGATAGCAAACATTGAAAAAAAAAGAAAATTGACTAATATTTAAATATGTTCAATAGCTTTAAAAATAACAGCAAACTGAATGAAAATGCAAAGTGCCATCATATCACGTGAATAAAATATATCAGCCACTCAATGAACACGTGAGTTTAACTTTTTGTGTGCTTACCGCCTATTGGCTGCCAACGGTCACGTGATCTTAAAAGTGACATTTTTTTTTCCTTTCGCGTACATCAGTGCCATAGAGTGAGATGGCACTGGCGTACATGTTTCGACTTTGCCGGGTGTTTGCAACGATAATTAGTTGATTTATACGTTTTCGTTGGATTTTGGTTTCTACGTTTTTGCTTTTTTCACAGTTTCGTCCGTCGTCGTCGGTAAGTTCCTCGTGATGCCTGTACTAATTCTGACTTATCTAACAGGATTCAACTTTTGTGACCGGTTTACACTGTCTCTCTGTTTTGCAGGATGACTCGTCTCCGTCTTCATAACAACAGGGTGGAGTTGATGAACTAAGGTACAACACAAGTTAATGACAGAGTTGTCTGATGTGACACGTAGATACTGAGACAGCTGCTATATATGGAGTGAAAATCGTCTCAAAATGAGCCGACAATCCCACGATGTATGCCCGGCTTAATGCTGCTGGCCGGGCCTGGTTGGTAGCGGTGGATGCTATTCGGTCACTTGGCGCCGCGGAGTCACTTGACAACAAACACATGAGAGGAGGAGGAGCATGAGCCTGCTCTGCTGAGGCAGCAGCTAGTGGTGTAAAACCCGGATCTTTTGAGGGATTCGGATCAGTCTGAATCACTCACTGATATGATCCGGGTTTTGCGAATCACTTGAGTCACTTGACCTAAAATGCCGAAGCAGACGGTCATCTTCCGGGTCCAAAGAGATGAAGAGTTCCTCAGTAAGGCAGTGGATACAATCAGTCGCTTCTGGGCCAAGCACATCTACCCTCAGCTGGTGGGAACCTCAGTCCCAGATACAGAGCTGGAGCAGGTACAGCACACTTTTGTTTAGAGACTGCAACAGTGCACTGTGATGTATGCCATAATGAAACACAATGCAATTAATCATAATGATTTTATTTCACATTTCAGGAGATGGACACTGCTGATAGCAAACAAGACCTTGAGGTAAGTACAACTAATAACCTGAAACACATAACATATAGTACATCATGCAAGTAACATTTATACATACTATTGATGTAACTATTTCATTTATTATTCAAGTGCCAGACAGCCACAGACAGCACAGCCCCAGAGCAGGAACTAAGAGTAGAACATACATGCATTTAATATACTGCACTTCAGTTACGGGAATGTTTTAGCTTTCATGTGTTCAAATAACATTTCCTACAGGTATGAAGTATAGTATATGATAAGAGAATTCATCAAAAATGTTTTTTTTAAACATTATTTACAGGAGACTAGAATGGAGTAAGCCAGTGCAGGTGCAGAGTGGAGAGCATCACAGTAAGGTAGATTTTACTGTAGGTTGTAGCTATAGGCAGTTGAGTAGCCATGACCAGAACACAGTTCCAGTGACTCAGGAAAAAAAAAGAGTGGGGTTGATTAATTGATTTTAAACATCCCCTCGCCTGTTCCTGTTGTACACAATGCTGTCTGACATATTCACAAGGGCACCACACACATGCACAATTTTGTCGATGGTAGCAACATCTCTGTTCTCCATCTCATCCCGCAGGGACTTCACAAAGGCAACAGGAAGTGGGCCATCCAGGATGTGGAATCTGCGCTTCAGCACACCAATCACACGTTCTGTAGAATACCAAAAACTGTTTTTACAATATTTTTAAGAATCAAAGTTCTTTTGATTACATTAATACTGCAGAGTTACTTGATGCATTTTTCTATGTGGCTTTCATTGTCAAGTCTCAAAGTGATCAAATAGTTTGCTTGTTTGTAGAAAATAAATGCACTTGCCAATATGAATCCGAACGCTCGACTTGATCCTGGATTCTTCCACGTCCTTGCCCGGGAGTTGTTTCTTGCCGTTAGTGAAGGCTGGGGTTAGGAGACTGGCACCAAGCAAGGCAAAGTCATCCTTCAGGGTAAATCCTCGATCAGCCAAGATCTGAAACATGAAATGTTAGATATGTCTATTGCTTTAATGTTTGTTGGGAAACAGCAATTTACAACATCTGTCCACAAGTAAAAAAAACATTTATGAAATATTAAGCAGTACAGGTGTACTACTATGAACTGTGTATGTAGGGCGCTATATATTACCTGGTCCCCAGGATGGTGGTACATGGGTGAAATGAAGCCAGATTCCCTCACAATCTTGACGTCTGACGCTCTTCCACCCCAGGCTTTCGACAAGTAGGTGATGCTGCCAGCAGGACTACAAGATATCAAATATTTGGCCGTAGTCCACGTCTTATATTTGGAGTATGACTTTGCCCTGTAGGAAAAACAAACAGAAAAAGGTTAGTAATCAAAAGCTGCCCATGGAAAAACTGTTGCCTCTGGACATGATGAGATGAGGATGATAGGTAAGTTAGCCTTTGCACACTGCAGTCCATTGGCCAGGAGCCTATGACTATATCTTAATTCAAGGGTTACATACTATCTAGGTTGTACTTTATCATTGGGTCTTTCAGACTCGGGGCCCAATGAAAAATACGACCTAGGTAGGATGTAACCCTGGAATTGAGACAGCTTATATCTCTGTAATGTGAGGCAGCTTGATGTACAAGTACACCCCTGGATGTAACTAGTATGATACAGCCAAGTAAGTATGTTTTGTGTACATACCTTGCTTTAAAGGCCTTTGGGTGCTCAATTCTGATTTCAAAACAGTCAATGATTGAGGTGAGGCGAGGGAACTTGGCTCTTATCACTGGTGGTATAGCTTGAGAGATGCACTCCCTGTCTGGCCAGTGAATGAGGAAGCCAATCTTGGCGTATAGCAGATCCAGCCAGCGATGGAAGTTGTAACACAATGTAGACTTTGGCTGGTCCAGTACCTGACTTAATAATGCGAACGATGGGTTCTGGCGTAACTTCAGCAAGCACAGAAAAAGCTGGTCCTCCGTCAAAAGTCGATCAGTCTTGCGGGGAGTGATGAACTGAGCCAGGTACTTGTGAAGTGTCTCAAACACGACCCAGCTAAGCCCAGTCATGGACCTGCAGGCTGTGTCATTGCCTCGAATGGCATTGGCAGACAATCTATCCTTGGACCAGTTGGCCTGGGCAGATTGTCTGGCTTCATCCCTCTCCTGCCTTGCCTCATCTCTCTCTCTCTTGAGATGAGCAACTTCTAAAGCAACTGCAACTTGCTGTGACAATGCTTCTTCACTTGAAACAGGAGTGGGGACACAGGGCTCAGGATTGGGAGGATCTGGAGTGGGGACACAGGGCTCAGGATTGGGAGGATCTGGAGTGGGGGCTTCAACTGGTGCCCTAGTGGGACATTCAGGTGGAGCATCACTTTTTCTCCTTTTGCAGATCTTCTCAAACTCTCGTTTACGGGCATTTTTGAAGCGCCGTAACTTGACTGTGCCATCTGTCAAAATGCGTCGGTTTGGGAAAATAGATGGAACATAATCTGGATGCTCTCTGTTCTTCACATGGTATCCTGAAACCAGAAGGTAATTAGGTTAGGCTAATTAAGCCCACCACTCGGAGCTGATGTAATCACAGCTCCTATAGGAATTAACTAGTAGTTCTCAAGTTTCATTCATTCCTTCATTATTAGATTAGACGTCTTTAACATCGGGCATCAACTGACTTTAGCTAGCATGACTGACTGACTTTAGCTACTAACCTGTAACGAAGTGTTTGCCGCAGACATAAACAAATTTAGACGCCGGGTCCCACAGCTTCCCATCGGGATTCACTCTTCGGATTGCCTGGAGCCACAAACCCCTTCTTTCCCCTTCCCTTTCTTTTTGTGGCAGCATACTAAATCGCAAATCAGTATCTTTTTTGTTGTTAGAATTGCAAAAAACAACACAGCAGCTTTTAGGCATGGTGCCTGCTCATGGAAGTAGCCTGCCGTTCCGTCAATAGTAGTAGCAAAGAGCCTACTTCCTTCACCTAAAAGGGGGCGTGTACGTTCTGGGACTCAGCGTGTGACGTTTCGTTGTTTTCATGAATAAATAAAGGCACCCTTTAGGCTAACTTCTCATTTACTTACCGACTATTGGCTGCCAACGGTCATGTGATCTTAAAAGTGACATTTTTTTTCCTTTCGCGTACATCAGTGCCATAGAGTGAGATGGCACTGGCGTACATGTTTCAACTTTGCCGGGTGTTTGCAACGATAATTAGTTGATTTATACGTTTTCGTTGGATTTTGGTTTCTACGTTTTTGCTTTTTTCACAGTTTCGTCCGTCGTCGTCGGTAAGTTCCTCGTGATGCCTGTACTAATTCTGACTTATCTAACAGGATTCAACTTTTGTGACCGGTTTACACTGTCTCTCTGTTTTGCAGCACGGCATGACTCGTCTCCGTCTTCATAACAACAGGGTGGAGTTGATGAACTAAGGTACAACACAAGTTAATGACAGAGTTGTCTGATGTGACACGTAGATACTGAGACAGCTGCTATATATGGAGTGAAAATCGTCTCAAAATGAGCCGACAATCCCACGATGTATGCCCGGTTTAATGCTGCTGGCCGGGCCTGGTTGGTAGCGGTGGATGGTGTCAGCGTTGCCAGGTGGGAAATGTAGGATTATCGTACCAGAGGCATAAAATTATCGTATTTTGAGGGAAATTATCGTACACCTTTTATAACCAAAATAACAAGCCTATTGATGCACTATAGTCAAATATGCTGATGCACTATAGTCAGTCTAGTCATGTATAATAGCGTCCTATGGGCAGTAGAAAAATTCTTCTATGAGGCACGGGAAGTGTAGCTTCGTTTTTCTGAAAACGGCGTTTCAATCTCACGTGGCGGCCACAGGTTTTGAGCTACAGAGATAAAAACTACATAAAAACGTAGGGATTTTTGTTGCCTTTCAGATGATGTGTGTTTTATTCACGTGGGACGTACGGTTTGGACAGCAGGCTCCTCCGAGCGAGGAGTGCGCCGACAGCTTTTCGAATTTTTCCCCATGCGTGTGTATGTGGAAACCGAGAGGGATTTTTCGACGATTTTTCGAGTCGCACACTTTCTTTCCAAAACGACTACGGCCACAATTTTGGCAGTACGCGCGTGGGAACAACACTAAATTGTAGAAAACCCTCGGCCGACGCTCACGATGCGTTCGTTTTCCCGATAGGACTTGTAGTTTTTGATTTATGACCGTTTGTTCGGACCGGTCGAGCTGGGGTTCACTTTTTTTGGGGGGATTTTCTGACTCAGGCAGAGGTGAGAAGGAAAAGGAGAGTTTAGCAGCAGGTGCCCCTGGTGACCATGGCAACGGCCCCTAACGAGCATGCAGGAGGACAGGAGCACATTCACACAGACGCAGAGTGCCAAAAGATTATGACCCCTGAACCGATCCTGATGAACAAACACACCCTTGAGTTGTTGCTTTCACACAGCTGCTAATCATAGCTCCTCTCATTGACTGAATGACAACTTCTCAGTCATGTTTGACGTTTTCCTTTACTTTAAATACAAATTATATCTGGCTACTTTGCTGCAACTCTTGACAGAACATCCCTGACACGTTTCCTTCACCTTATTAGGCTAACGTGGAGGCTAGTGGGGTTAGCCGCCGGCTAATTCGCTGGGACGCCAGTGGGCGACTTATCACAGTCAACAGGCCAGCACTACACTTAAAACGTAATTTTGAAAGCCGGCTCTTTGACCACGGGTAGTCGAGCGGTTAGTAACGTTGACTACCGCACAGGAGGACAGAGTTCGAATCCCGTTTGGGTCAAACATTATTATCACTCACTCCATTACAGAACTATAGTAGGGTGTCAGAACCATTGACTGTATATACTATGGACAAACCCTTCGTGACGTCACCCATTGGTTTCTGAATTCAAAAATGAAGCCTCTAGTAGGCGGAGCCTTCGGTCGCCATGTTGGATTTGCTTTACTCCGCCCACACGCGGATACTCCAAATATGGACATGGGCGTCGTGTAGGGCCGGACATGAGACAGCCTGGACGCTAAGACCCGCCCACTTAACTCTCCGCTACCGTGTTAGCTCAGGCTACCGAGCTAGGCTAATCGCTATCCGCGGTGCTAGCAGCCGGCAAAGCGGCCAACTCTCCCTTTTTCCGTCTTCCCAGAACCCCAGCTCACTTTGCTCGAGGTAAGTTCACCCGAAGCTATATAACACTCGAAATAATGAATTATGTCTTCATTTTAGTTATACTATACAAATAAACGTATTAAATTACAGCTGTAGATTTTGTCCTGTTGAACTTTCTCAAGTTGTCGTAAAACATACGTCCAGAATCAAATAACTTCACATTTAAACTTTTATGTTGTATTTTTAATTCATACTTCATTTTTACACAACTTTAATGGATTATATTCCTTAAATATGTTTACTCTCATTAACAATGCTACGTGTGGTGATTGCTGTTTAAAGTTCTTACCGTAAATGACATTATGATCTGAAAAAGACAAGTACATTTATATTTATTACAAGAGGATTCTCTTTCAGTAACTATGTATTGGTATTATTTTTTAACCCTTCAAATGTGACAATAGTTTAGTTAACTTATACATTTTTCTCTTACACAGATACAGTGTGGATAATTGGTGACAGGTGGGGCTTAGAGAGCTGTGACCAGAAGCTACCTCAGTCTGCTGGATGTCCTCATCTGTTGGTTTGGCTGGGTGGACTACAGTGGAAAGGAGTTCTTCCCTTTCTCTTTTGTTTATAGATTACATTAAAATCCTGTTTTGCACTCCCTTTGTCTTTCATGCTTACTGTAATCTTTCACAATTGTCACTGTTAATCTGAAAGTTAAAAAATAACAGGCAATGGTGTTCAACACACGAGATAGAATACACCATTATAATTTATGTAGAAAGGTAACAAAAAACTGTGCTAAAATTACCACAATATTAACACTGAAAACGGATGAATGTCAGAAAGTCCAACATTTGTTGTTAATTTTAATTATATTTGGTCTTTTCTATATTAATAAGAAAAGTATTACTGTTATACAAGCAGTGGTTTAACAAGTTATGATCAAGTCATGCACTCAGGGAAACATCAACATTATAAACGACACATTTCCAAGTTTTTTAGTATGCTTTAATGTGTTAACAGGTGTAACAGTAAATACAAATACTTCTGTCTTGTGAAATAAGTAACGTTTTCAACCTCTTTATTATTGTTGTTAGTGTTGATTGTTGCCCAGATTTGTCTCTCCCAAAGTGTCCTACAGAAAAAAAAGGGAACTGGTTAATAACAGTGGCAGAAAGAAATACTATGGTATGTCTGTTGCGGGCCAGGAACACTGGATAAACATATTATAAGAAACTAAAAAGTATGGGGACATAAGGATAAAAAAAAAAAATTAAATTTAAAAATATGACAGAACCTACACTGGAGAACCTGTGTATGACATCTGTAGCAACAAAGGCCTGTTCAAATATGTCATTGATTTTAAGATACACAAATCATATTGTAATTGCACATAGGTCGCCACTTTTTTAAATAATTTTAAGCTATTCTGACATTAACGTCCCCTCAAGATTAGCACTACAGTAGCAAGCTAACAAGCCGAGCTAACGCGCCTGTTTTGTTAAGCGCAAACACAAATGCTTGCTAATTAGTACGAATATATTTAGAATAAAACCAGTATTTCACTCACCGAAAAAACTGGAGAGCAGATTTCTTTGGAGGTCTGGTAGAACAATTAACCGAACAACAAGTCATTCAGTGGTATCTACGTACAATTTTCCAAAACAGACTAAGCACGGTTGGATGCTCGACACTAATTAGCTAAAGTGGTGGGGACTAGCGGAGAGACCAAAGCTAGCAGCTACCGCCAAGGGACCGGCCCATACGTCACCTGTCACTCAAGGCGGGAACGCCCTTAATTATGCAGAATTTTAAACCTTAATATAAAATGAACGAACGCGTTAGAAAAAAATTCACCCCCCGTACAGTTGTCATGAATAGTGGAATAATGCATTGAGACTAAAACCATTTTTTGTACCAGGCTGTAAACATGTTTAATATTGCGGTAAAGTTGGGCATTTTAACATGGGGGTCAATGGGGATTTGCTCCCTTTTGGAGCCAGCCTCAAGCGGTCACTCGATGAACTGCAGTTTTTTGCACTTCCGCATTGGCTTCATTTTTCAGACCCGGAGGTTGCCGCCTGGTCAGAACATGACACTATGACCCCCCCACTTCCTTTTTAGCGTGACAGTAACAGATTGCCAAAACATTATGACCACTTAACGCATTACAGGACTATATTAGGGTGCCAGAACCTGACACTATGACCCCTCCGCCCCCGTCCACTCCATTTCAGCGTTACCGTAATGGCCAGCCAAAACATTATGAACAGTCACTCCATTACAGAACTATAGTAAAGTGGCAGAATCTGACACTGTGAGCCGCCCCCACGCCATTTTAGCATTACACTAAGAGACTGTCAAAACATTATGACCACTTAACGCATTACAGGACTATATTAGGGTGCCAGAACATGACACTATGAGCCGCCCCCACCATTTTAGCATTACACTAAGAGACTGCCAAAACATTATGACCACTTAACGCATTACAGGACTATAGTACAGTGCCAGAACATGACACTATGACCCCCCCACTCCATTTTTACATGACAGTTACAGACTGCCAAAACATTATGACCACTTAAAGCATTACAGGAGCATATTGGAGTGGCAGAACTCTATGACATCAAACAATGAAACACCACGCACACATCATGACGCACACATCACCGGCACAGTCAAAATTTCCGCAGGAATTTTCTAGTTATCTGTGCCGGTGCACTGGCTCCCATTGCTGCGCAATGGGAGCCAGTGCACGCCCCTGCAGGCAGGCTGCGCCTGCCTGCAGGGGCGTGGCACATATATTGCTATTGCTTTGCGTTTATTATCTGTGCACGCCCCTGCAGGCAGGCTGCGCCTGCCTGCAGGGGCGTGGCACATATATTGCTATTGCTTTGCGTTTATTATTCTTATATTTCTTCCGTAATTTTTCGGTTCGCTTCTTCTCCCAGAGTTTTGGAGACATATAGACGAATTTATATGGAGACGTGCGCATTGATTGGGACAAGTGTGCTATGTCTCACATAAGCGATCCGTCCAACGGGGCGAGAATAAACGGCGAAATTCTCGCATCTCGTAACATGGAAGTGAATGGAGAAGCCTGGAAAAAAGCGGCAACATTCCAAAATGGACAGCTTGGCTTTGCTGAGCGATCACTCAGCCGTGCTTTGGAGTAGAAAAATGCTTTGAAGTTTGTACGAGGCACGGGAAGTGTAGCTTCGTTTTTCTGAAAACGGCGTTTCGATAGCTTTTACGGTTTGGTCGGGGTCGCAGTTTACGTTTTGGTGAAATTTTGGAAAAAAGTTAAAAAATCGTCGTTTATAATGGGGCTCTATGGGCACACTCTAGCCGCACTGTAGGTTCAGAGTTTCGTCGAAATTCTGAAAAAAAAAGGGTTCAATCTCACGTGGCGGCCACAGTTTCCGAGCTACACAGATAAAAAATACATAAAAACGTAGGGATTTTTGTTGCCTTTCAGATGATATGTGTTTTATTCGGGTGGGACGTACGGTTTGGACCGCAGGCTCCTCCGAGCGAGGAGTGCGCCGACAGCTTTTCGAATTTTTCCCCATTCATGTGTATGTGGAAACCGAGAGGGATTTCTCGACGATTTTTCTCGTCGCATGCCTTTCTTTCCAAAACGAGTACGGCCACAATTTTGGCAGCACGCGCGTGGGAACAACACTAATTTGTAGAAAACCCTCGGCCGACGCTCACAATGCGTTCGTTTTCTCGATAGGACTTGTAGTTTTCGAGATATGAGCGTTTGTTCTGACACAGATTTCTAGGGTGCAGGAGAGAGGGGAGTGAATATATAGAATATCATGTACGCATAGCGTAGCCATGGCAACGGCCCCCAACGAGCAGGCACAGAACAGGTGTGCTGAGACAGTGGAGGGAAAAGGGTCACGATCTGCCAAAAGATTAGGGTCTGTCAGTGTATTACAATGGGGAGGAAGAACACCCCATACAGGAGCACATTCACACAGACGCAGAGTGCCATAACATTATGAACACTGAACCGATCCTGATGAACAAACACATTGCAGGTGTGCACACAGAAGGCAGAGGGAGATTATCTGCCATAACATTATCACCCCCCCTCCCCTTCCCACTATAGCATTACAGACACAGACTGACAAAACATTAGGGACTCTCCTCAGTCTTTTACAATGGGGAGGCAGAACAACCCATGACCCCCCCCCCCCTCCTTCCCTCCCTCCCTCTCTCCTTCCCTCCCTCCTTCTCTCCCTCTCTCCCTCCCTCCTTCTTCTCTCCCTCCTTCTCTCCCTCTCTCCTTCCCTCCCCCCTCCTCTCCCTCTCTCCCTCCCTCCTTCCTTCTCTCTCTCCTTCTCTCCCTCTCTCCCTCCCTCCTTCCTTCTCTCCCTCTCTCCCTCTCCCCTTCCCTCTCTCCTTCCCTCCCTCCCTCTCTCTTTCCCTCCCTCCTTCCCTCTCCCCCCCTCCTTCCTTCTCTCCCTCTCTCCTTCCCTCTCTCCCTCCATCTCTCTCCCTCCCTTTCTTTCTCCCACTGTTCCTCCCTCCCTCCCTCCCTATCTCCCTCCCTCCCTCCACTCTTCCTCTCTCTTACAATTACAATGAGGAGGCGGAACACACACCCCCCCACACACACACACACACCCTTCAGTTGTTGCTTTCACACAGCTGCTAATCATAGCTCCTCTCATTGACTGAATGACAACTTCTCAGTCATGTTTGATGTTTTCCTTTACTTTAAATACAAATTATATCTGGCTACTTTGCTGCAACTCTTGACAGAACATCCCTGACACGTTTCCTTCACCTTATTAGGCTAACGTGGAGGCTAGTGGGGTTAGCCGCCGGCTAATTCGCTGGGACGCCAGTGGGAACTTATCACAGTCAACAGGCCAGCACTACACTTAAAAAGTAATTTTGAAAGCCAGCTCTTTGACGACGGGTAGTCGAGCGGTTAATAACGTTGACTATCACACGGGAGGACAGAGTTCGAGTCCCGTTTGGGTCAAACATTATTAACACTCACTCCATTACAGAACTATAGTAGGGTGGCAGAACATGACACTATGACCCCCCCTCTTCTTTTTAGCGTGACTGTAACAGATTGCCAAAACATTATGACCACTTAACGCATTACAGGACTATATTAGGGTGCCAGAACCTGACACTATGACCCCTCCGCCCCCGTCCACTCCATTTCAGCGTTACCGTAATGGCCAGCCAAAACATTATGAACAGTCACTCCATTACAGAACTATAGTAAAGTGGCAGAATCTGACACTGTGAGCCGCCCCCACGCCATTTTAGCATTACACTAACAGACTGCCAAAACATTATGACCACTTAACGCATTACAGGACTATATTAGGTTGGCAGAATCTGACACTGTGAGCCGCCCCCACGCCATTTTAGCGTTACACTAAGAGACTGCCAAAACATTATGACCACTTAACGCATTACAGGACTATAGTACAGTGCCAGAACATGACACTATGACCCCCCCACTCCATTTTTACATGACAGTTACAGACTGCCAAAACATTACAACCACTTCCCTCATTACAAGACTATAGTACAGTGGCAATTTCTGACACTGACCCACCACTCCATTTCAGCATTACAGTAACAGACTGCCAAAACATTATGACCACTTAAAGCATTACAGGAGCATATTGGAGTGGCAGAACTCTATGACATCAAACTCACAATGAAACACCACGCACACATCATGACGCACACATTACCGGCACAGTCAAAATTTCCGCAGGAATTTTCTAGTTATTCTTATATTTCTTCCGTAATTTTTCGGTTCGCTTCTTCTCCCAGAGTTTTGGAGACATATAGACGAATTTATATGGAGACGTGCGCATTGATTGGGACAAGTGTGCTATGTCTCACATAAGCGATCCGTCCAACGGGGCGAGAATAAACGGCGAAATTCCCGCGTCTCGTAACATGGAAGTGAATGGAGAAGCCCGGAAAAAAGCAATTCCAAAATGGACAGCTTGGCTTTGCTGAGCGATCACTCAGCCGTGCTTTGGAGTAGAAAAATGCTTTGAAGTTTGTACGAGGCACGGGAAGTGTAGCTTCGTTTTTCTGAAAACGGCGTTTCGATAGCTTTTACGGTTTGGTCGGGGTCGCAGTTTACGTTTTGCTGAAATTTTGGAAAAAAGTTAAAAAATCGTCGTTTATAATGGGGCTCTATGGGCGCACTCTAGCCGCACTGTAGGTTCAGAGTTTCGTCGAAATTCTGAAAAAAAAAGGTTTCAATCTCACGTGGCGGCCACAGGTTTTGAGCTACACAGATAAAAAATACATAAAAACGTAGGGATTTTTGTTGCCTTTCAGATGATGTGTGTTTTATTCACGTGGGACGTACGGTTTGGACTGCAGGCTCCTCCGAGCGAGGAGTGCGCCGACAGCTTTTCGAATTTTTTCCCATTCGTGTGTATGTAGAAACCGAGAGAGATTTCTCGACGATTTTTCTCGTCGCATGCCTTTCTTTCCAAAACGAGTACGGCCACAATTTTGGCAGCACGCTCGTGGGAACAACACTAATTTGTAGAAAACCCTCGGCCGACGCTCACAATGCGTTCGTTTTCGAGATAGGACTTGTAGTTTTCAAAATATGAGCGTTTGTTCTGACGCAGATTTCTAGGGTGCAGGAGAGAGGAGAGTGAATATATAGAATATCATGTACGCATAGCGTAGCCATGGCAACGGCCCCCAACGAGCAGGCAGAGCACAGGTGCGCTGAGACAATGGAGGGAAAAGCGTCACGATCTGCCAAAAGATTAGGGTCTGTCAGTGTATTACAATGGGGAGGAAGAACACCCCATACAGGAGCACATTCACACAGACGCAGAGTGCCATAACATTATGAACACTGAACCGATCCTGATGAACAAAAACATCGCAGGTGTGCACACAGAAGGCTGAGGGGCACAGAGGGAGACGATATGCCAAAACATTATCACCCCCCCTGCCCTTACCACTATAGCATTACAGACACAGATTGACAAAACATTAGGGACTCTCCTCAGTCTATTACAATGGGGAGGCATAACACCCCATGACCCCCCCCCCCCCCCACCTCCCTCCCTATCTCCCTCCCTCCCTCTCTCCCTCCCTCCTCAGTTAGTGCTTTCACACAGCCGATCTGCCAAAAGATTAGGGACTCTCCTCAGTCTATTACAATGGGGAGGCAGAACACCCCATGACCCCCCCCCTCCGTCTCTCCCGCTCTCCCTCTCTCCCTCCCTCCTCAGTTAGTGCTTTCACACAGCCGATCTGCCAAAAGATTAGGTACTCTCCTCAGTCTATTACAATGGGGAGGCAGAACACCCCATGACCCCCCCCCCCGTCTCTCCCTCTCTCTCTCTCTCCCTCCCTCCTCAGTTAGTGCTTTCACACAGCCGATCTGCCAAAAGATTAGGTACTCTCCTCAGTCTATTACAATGGGGAGGCAGAACACCCCATGACCCCCCCCCCCCCCCGTCTCTCCCTCTCTCTCTCTCTCCCTCCCTCCTCAGTTAGTGCTTCCACACAGCCGATCTGCCAAAAGATTAGGGACTCTCCTCAGTCTATTACAATGAGGAGGCAGAACAACCCATGACCCCCCCTCTCCCTCCCTCTCTCCCTCTCTCCTTCCCTCCCTCCTTCTCTCCCTCTCTCCTTCCCTCCCTCCTTCTCTCCCTCTCTCCCTCCCTCCTTCCTTCTCTCCCTCTCTCCTTCCCTCTCTCCCTCTTTCCTTCCCTCCCTCCCTCTCGCCCTCCTTCCTTCCCTCCCTCCCTCTCTCCTTCCCTCCCTCCCTCTCTCCCTCCCTCCTTCCTTCTCTCCCTCTCTCCTTCCCTCTCTCACTCTCTCCTTCCCTCCCTCCCTCTCTCTTTCTCTCCCTCCCTCCCTCCTTCCTCAGTTGGTGCTTTCACATAGCTGAAGCCATCCTGACAAGGAAACTCAGCACAGTTGCACACAGAAAGCGGCGGGAAAACTATGCCAAAACATTAGGAACACCCAAGCCATTACTGCAGTACTGTAGGTGGCCAGAACCTGACATTGTTACCCTCAGACTCCATTTTAGCGTTACAGTAATGGACAGCCAAAACATTATGACCACTTCAAGCATTACAGGACTATAGTACAGTGGCAGAATCTGACACTGACCCACCACTCCATTTCAGCATTACAGTAAGAGACTGCCAAAACATTATGACCACTTCAGTCATTGCAGGACTATAGTACAATGGCAGAATCTGACACTGACACCCCACTCCATTTCAGCATTACAGTAACAGACTGCCAAAACATTATGACCACTTAAAGCATTACAGGGGCATATTGGAGTGGCAGAACTCTATGACATCAAACTCACAATGAAACACCACGCACACATCATGACGCACACATCACCGGCACAGTCAAAATTTCCGCAGGAATTTTCTAGTTATCTGTGCCGGTGCACTGGCTCCCATTGCTGCGCAATGGGAGCCAGTGCACGCCCCTGCAGGCAGGCACAGCCTGCCTGCAGGGGCGTGGCACATATATTGTTATTGCTCGGGCTTATTATCTGTGCGCCTGCCTGCAGGGGCGTGGCACATATATTGTTATTGCTCGGGCTTATTATTCTTATGACTTCTTCCGTAATTTTTCGGTTCGCTTCTTCTCCCAGAGTTTTGGAGACATATAGACGAATTTATATGGAGACGTGTGCATTGATTGGACGGAGGCTAGGCCCTTGAGTTGTTGCTTTCACACAGCTGCTAATCATAGCTCCTCTCATTGACTGAATGACAACTTCTCAGTCATGTTTGACGTTTTCCTTTACTTTAAATACAAATTATATCTGGCTGCTTTGCTGCAACTCTTGACAGAACATCCCTGACACGTTTCCTTCACCGTATTAGGTAAGTGAATTTCTAGAATTATCCATATGTTAAGTGTTTGTGCCCAACACAGCTAAACTGCTAACAGACGTTAACTGCAATGATTCAGCCGACGGCCAGCCTTCAACCATAGTTCATGTATGTTAGCGAGCTAGCAGCGGCTAACGCTGAGCTAGCGGCGGCTAACCGCTAGCTCCGAGCTAGCAGCGGCTAACGCTAACCGCTAGCTCCGAGCTAGCCGCGACCTTACGCGGAGGCTAGCGGACTTAGCCACCGGCTAATCCGCCGCGACGCTAGAGGGAGTTAATCACAGTCAACAGACCAGCACTGTAGTTGAAATATAAAGTGGCAGTCTTACACGTTGTAATAGTATTGGCGGATAGTCGAGCGGCAAATAACGTGGGCTTTCACACCGGAGGCCAGGGTTCGACTCCCGGTTAGGGCAACATCTTTAATGAATGAGGCCTGCGTCGGGAACATGGGAGTATAGACAAATGATTCACATGCAATTTAATATATTTAATTTTTTTTAATGAAATAAATAATGAGCTGAACACTTAATTAGTTAGTTGTATTAATTATGTTTCATAACATTATTTGACACGTCTACTTGTCTGTGTTTTCCTGCAGCCGATCCAGACAGACTGCAGTGACGTCCAACATGAGACAAAGAGCTGTAGTAAAGGGACAATTTGAAGGTCTTCACTTCATGACTGTTTCCTTCTTACAGCCTCAATGTGTTAAGTATTGAATGCGTTAAGTATTATAGAATGTTTTTCTAAATGTAAGACTGTGCCGTAAACTGTTGCTCAGATAGAAGCAATGACTTTTATTATTAAAATGATTATGATTAACAATCAGTTATTGTGATTTCCTCGTTCTTTCAGTAGAAGCCATTTGATTTGACTTGTTGTACAGAATGTATTTTGTGGGTATTGTGAAGCTGATGCTGGCTTTCAGGTGGAGCTGGGAGCGGTCTGCTGCATGTACCTGCCCTTGTGGGCTCGGTGGCTAACGGGAGCTATTCACATAACATAAGCACGCACACATCATGACGCACACATCATGACGCACACATCACCGGCACAGTCAAAATTTCCGCAGGAATTTTCTAGTTAGAATTAACTCATGACTCTATTTGAGTCAGCATTCAAAGGGTTTTAGAGAAGTGGTAAGACAAACAAGGCATAAGGAAATGAGAAAAAAACTGACACTGGGAAGCTGATTGAGAGAATAACTTAAGTCTGCAGAACTGTAAAAGCCAAAGGTGTGATATAAGATCTAAAACACATTGTGGTTTTCTTGATTCTTCTTTGTTTACTACACAATTCCTCATGTGTTCCTTCATAGTTTTGATGTCTTCTGTATTAATCTACAATCTACAACACAGGTGTCAAACTGATCTCTGAAAGGACCATGTGACCAAACCCTGCAGCAGCACACCTGACTTGGCTCAATCAATCAACTGAACTGCCTTCACGTAGTCATTTCAGGCGTCCTCTTGCTTGATTGGAACAAAAACTTGCCAGCAACACCCACTGCATGGTTGGAATGAAAACCTGCAGCCACAGTGGCCCTTTCAGGGATCAGTTTGACACCCCTGATATAGAAAATAATAAAAATACAGAAAAATCATTGAATGAGAAGGTGTGTCCAAACTTTTAGTGAAATCTATAAACTGAAACTCAACTGTGTAGTGAATGTTCACTGTTATTGATATATGTAACTGTAACTACAATGTAGAACCAGGATTCCTGCTGGAAAATACAGTTTTTATAAACCTTTAATTTTTCTTACAGATGCTGTTCTGATGTCTTGGATGTTCAAACTCACCTCATCCCAAATCTCACTGAGACGTCTTCAGATTAAGAAACAATGTACCTGCTATATAACAAGACTTCAAGAAGAACATCTTGGAGAACTTCAGCTTTTCTGGTAAAATTCTTTACTGCAGAAAATCACAGGATAATAAATGATAATGCTCCTCCTCTAATCCTCCTAATCCTGGGAGATTCTTTCTATTAGTGGGATAGAAGCAGTGCGGTTGAAAAATATTGTTTTGTGAGGTGAGGAGCGACTGGTTCAGGGTTATGGTGGATCAACGCATTGGGTTGTCGGTCAGACCATAGCACAAACACAGGGAATCCATTTATCCATTCCAACTAACAAGTAAACAAACGAGATTTGATCTAAACAAAACAGTGCTCAACTTAGTAGAAAGTATAACTTAACATATAGTATTCATTTAACTATTAAATATGCTAAGTGTGTGGAATAAAAAACGATAGGCCAGCCAGCTCCTTTGTTCTCAGGCATGGGGAAAAAGTCCTCCCACAGTAGAGATGTTATGCTCGAAGCAGACGCTCGAAACAATGTTGAGCGTTTAAAGCAGAAGTATCCCGACAAGATGTTTCGATGCGTCGCTTCATCAGTTGAAAAATCACGTGACTCCCCAGATGAAGCTTCATTACGTCACACGCATATCGGCCGTCATCGGCGAAGTGTCACGGATGTTTCACAAGCATTTTGTACCACTACTGTCATCACAGTCCCAATATGAAGAAGCATCTCACTTATTTTGTAAATATACTTTTGTATTTCTATCAATCTGATCAAAGCATAGATTTAAAACATACAGTATTATATGACGTCAAACTCATACAAGTATGTTATTTTAGTATATTATATAAGAAAAACATCAAGCATTTCAAGATGCACATACTGTAGATCCTTTATTGTTAAACAAAAACAACTTTCTGTTTCACAACCTTTCGTTTCATGCGAATGCTATGTATAATATTATCCAGCAGATGTAGCCACATGTAATTGTATCAAATGCTTCGAAACACCTGAACCATTTCAACACAATTGCTTCAGATTGGTTCAGTGGTTCAGAAGGCTTCGGTTTCTTCATCACTATCCCACAGGTGAACTGGCTAGCGCGAGTAAACAAAGTAGCATGGAACACACCGACGTAAGAACAACAAAATAATTTTAATAATACCCTTCATTATTGCTAAATGATTTGACCTAAGTACAACGATAGTCGTTATACTTTAGGTCAAAATATTTAGCAATAGTCAACTTTAGGACAAAACCAAGGTTAGGATGTTTCTGAAAGTAGCCTACATCGGTGATGTTTGTTATCAGTAACAGTTAGAAGCATCATTGTGGCGTTTTATTCCACAGTTTAGATTTATCAGTTTGCTATGTGGTAGATATATGACCGTGCATGACGTACACAGGGAAGGGGGACGGAGGACGCTATGAAATGCGTGTCCATGAACAGTGATTGACACTCTGTTAGATACACCCCTGGGCTTGATTGATGCATCTGAATGTGGATTGCAAATCGCGCTACAGGCTCTAGGAGGGGACAGAGGAGACATTTTTTTTTTTTTTTTTTAAATGACCTGCTTCATGCAATTATACTTGAACATAGGGTCAGTTTCAGCAAATATGACAGAAAGTTAGTTTTATAAGACTTGCCTACTGCACCTTTAATGCTTTAGAAAATCTGTGGCGGTAGCTGAAATGTTACGTCACCAAGTAACAGCCTCAAATGAGAGGATCTTTGAAGAGGAGTTGACCATCTTTCCTCACTGAAATGCTTAGTTAACTTGCAAATGCAAATCAATAAATAACCTTTATGTTTTGTTTATTTTCTGTTTTGTTTTTTTTGTTGATATTCTGCATCAGTTAATATGAACCTACCATAACAATTATAGACCATTCATTTCTTTGTAAGTGGGCATATTTACAAAATCAACATGTGGTCAAATACTTATTTCTCCTGCTGCATGTCTGCACAATGCTTATATATTATAATTCAGACATGTTTTATTGTTAAGAGATTAAAGTCAGAGAAGAAACATGAGAGATGACTGTTTTTATGACATTAATTCTTTTAACTTCTCTTCACAGATAATTGTGATGAAAGTCTTTTGCTGTCAAACCCTCACATGTCGTCCAGAGGAGTATCCGATAGGGAATAACTGCTGCCCTATGTGTCCATCTGGTAAGATCCAACTCAATACTGTTAGAGAATAATTTCTCTTCCCTATAGATAGTTTGTTAGATCACTGCTGGGGTCAGTTATCTGCCCTATTTTACATTTTTATTTTGTGATCTTGTCAATTGCAGACAAGACAAGACACAATATATAACAAGACATTACACATTTGCACTTACCGAGTCACTGTTCTGTTGAGATCCTCTTTGTGACGCCAATGGTTAAGGAGGAATTTGTGGTGATGCCGATGAAGAAGAAGAAGAAGAAGAAGTACCAGAGTCCTGTATGTCTTATGCTGAACAGAAGAACAGAAGATTCCTCGCAACTTAAGTGCATGAGTTCACCTCAGTTCTAACAGTAAAGCTCAGATTCTTATATGTGGGCTGAGCAGCAAAGGGGAGATGTGTTAACATCTAACTGGCTATAGTACATAAACATGAATATATGCATTCACACCAGCTGTAGACAGCCAGGCAGTGAGATTGAAGACGCCAAAGAGGGACCATGGCCCTGGCTTGTTCCTCAGAGAGAAAATAGGGCAGATACCTGACCCCAGCAGTAATCTAACAAACTATCTATAGGGAAGAGAAATTATTCTCTAACAACTACTAAAGGTTCCTCATCCTTCCTGCTGTTGTGTGAGACGTTGCTTGGCATGCAACATGCAGCCTTACCTCAAAGATTGTATTTGAAATTAATTAAAAATAGATTTCTTGAAATGTAATCACTGGTTGTCTTTTCAACAGGAGGCAGAGTTGATATAGATTGCACAGAGTTCAGAAGTACGTCATGTCTGCCCTGCATGAATGGAACTTATATGGATAAAGCTACTAAACGTAAGCTGTGCTTCCCATGCAGCAACTGTGATTCAGGTACATTTCTGTTAATATTATTTATTTATCAGTAGAAATGTTTTTATTTTTTTCAACTGGTGAATTTTAAATCAAATCCACATCAGACAAGTTAATTTCTGCAGATGTTTCCTATGAATTCATAAACTGAAGAGACTATTGTGTCACATTTTCTAAAGTTCTAACCACTGAAGGTATCTTTAAATCAGAAACAGATTAAACACAATAGGAGTTTTGTTTCTGCATGTTTTGTAACTTCCATATGTGTTGATAGGTTCTGGTCTGAAGGTAAAGAGGTCATGTACACCAACATCAGATACAGTTTGTGAACCACTTGAGGGATTCTTCTGTATTGACTTAATAAAGGACCAATGTGAAGCAACACAGAAACACACGGTCTGTGATCCAGGACAATACATCAAGGAGAAAGGTTGGTTTACTAGTTTAAATGAGAACAAAGTTTAGCCCTTGTGCTACCCTCCTGCATGCTCTCTATCTGTCTGTCCATTCAGTTGGGGTCCCAGAGACCCCAAAGGTAGCACGAGGGTTAAAGAAACTGATCTCTGTGACGGTTTGCTGTGCATGGTGATTTCTGACCACTAGATGGTAGTAAAGAGCAGCACAAGTCTGATAAATGTGTTTTATCCACATTTACTGATGTAGTGCAGTAAATGAGTAGCACTCCTGTGTTTCTTAGGTTCCAAAACAACTTTGTCATATTAATCCTAAGACGCTTTAAGACAGATTTAATAAGTCACTAAGTGGATGTTGCTCAGCTGTTCTGTCATATTGGAGTTTAAATAGGAACATCTGTGGGTGTTTATTCACCTGGAACTCACACCTGAAACTGGAGGATTATCTTTACATCCTGTTTCTTTACAGACTGCCTTGGACTGAAAAAGTGGACATTGTTCTTTTTGTGTTGTTGTGTAAATACATTTTTTTTTAAAAAAGAAAAGACAAAGTGGTGTTTTGGTTTGTGTTAACTTTATTTTAAGGTTGTATGAGTTGTTATGTAATTTATGCATCCTTTGTGTTGGTTTGACTAAAAGAAAAAACAACTTATATTTTAATTGTCAGGCTGAGACCTGACTGGCACCCCAAACTGTAAATAAAATAGTATAAGTTGCAAAAAAAACGTCACACAGTGAATGATACTCAAATGACTAATGGTCTGACACTACAGACTCATGTCATGAATGAGGCTCTACCTACTTAAAAAAACAATAAAAAATAAAACATTACTTCACTATTCTGATGATTAATGGTGCAATTTCAGGTGTTTTCTCATTAGTGTGTCTTATCCAATGATGTTAGGCCTGCACTCTAATGGTGTCTTGATATCTGAAGATTTTCGGTCTTTGATTGTAAAACATTTAACATTACAAGACAATTTATCATTTAAATGTAGTTAAACATGAATCATGTGTACCGTGTTTCTACATTAGTCTGATTCTTCATAGATTAATAAACCACATTCCAACACATTACTTACTCATTAATTCATCTCTTCATACTTTAGACTGAACTAGTTTCTACTTCCATATCATTTGTGTGTGTGCAGGCTCAGCCTCCTCAGACACTGTGTGCTCTGACTGCAGTGATGGAACATTTTCAGATGGAACATTAACATCTTGTCTCAATCACACACAGTAAGTAAATCTACACATCACACATGGAGACACATTGGATGTCTTTTTTCTTTCTGTACATCTTCATGTAAAACACGTCTCTGTTGTTCCAGATGTGAATCAATAAACCTTCAGCTGATAACACCAGGAACTAAGTCAACTGATTCTGTATGTGGAGGACAACCTTTAAATGTTGGAGGAGGGACCAGCATTGGTGTGGTGTTTTTATTAGTCATTCTAATAGCAGCAGCAGCAGTACCGTGCTACGTCTGCAGAAAGAAAATCTCTTCAGCAGGTAGGTTTCATTTATATCAGGAAAATGTTCTTCTTTTCTATGTTTTGTCACATCTTTGATGGATGATAATGTTTTCTGCTGAGTCATGACAGTGCTGCTAATTATGTTTTTCACTGGTTTTGTTCAATTATAGTCAGAAACAGAAATGCAGACAACTCCAGAGAGGTATGTTTATTTCTCACTGTTGGTTATGTGCACTGTTACAGATCACAGCACTGTGTTTATCTAAGGAATTAAATTATGTTTTTTTTTTTTCTTCTGTAAGTCTTCTACCAAGGAACCCCAACATAGAGAATCATTGATAGACGCAGTGCAAGCATCTCCAGACAAGGTTAGACAGTCGTGTGTTCTTCAGTGAAATGTTCATTAACTGAGGATCGTCTGGCTGTGTGATGTCTCTACAAATGTTTCTGCTTTAGGTGAATGTGTTTCTCTCCTCAGGGTGAAGCTGCGCAGCAGTCTGAACTGAACTGTCTGGTTGTTCTGAACACCAGCGAGACCAAGGAGGTACAGACGGTCGAGGAAGACAAAGCATGCTCTTCTCCTCATGCAAAGGGAGAAGAGCATGTCAACGACATCAGGTTCCAGGGCATCCACATCACATCTGAGCTGACGTGATCTGTGAACACTGCACACCTGGGGCCTCATGTACGAACGATGCGTGCGTACAAACACGTTACGTACGCACTCGCTCACGTGAAAGTTCAGACCCTGAGCAGAGCCATGCAAGCCGTGTGGGACGGAGTTCTCCTCATGTCAGCCAGGTAGATCAGATTCCCACAATGCATCTGAACAGGGCAACATTAAAGAGCAATCTGCAGCGAGACAGGTTTTCTAAATATAATCGGAGATATCGACTGCACACACATTGCTATAAAAGCACCATCGCATGAATTTGTAAATGTCAACAGGAAACATTTTCATTTGATCAGTGTTCAGATCATACGTGATGCGCAAATGCAAGTAGACGTAGCAGCACGCCAAAGAACACATTTTTGCGCATCTTCGCTCTAGGTCTCCAGTTCGCTTTCTGAAAAAAATATTTAAAAGGGCCGTGGACAGGGAAGAGTGGGTACGCTCGATTGGGATGTGCAAAGGAAATGTGCTTCGAAATGCTTCTCAATCTGGGCTTACGTCAAGATTTAGAAGGAAATCTACGCAACTCTTTGTACATGTACTCTTGTGAAGAAGGCCCAACAGAGACTATTGCTCCTCAGGAAGCTGTAGAGGGCTGGACCATGCTGTTCACTACTTACAAACTTTCACAGGGCCGCAAAAGCCTGTCCTTTGTGTCGGTGTGGCAATGTGATAGGGGAGCTGCACAGCACAGGACAACGTGTGTAATGTGTGAATGGTGACTGATTGTTGTACATAAATTAAATCTATTGAAGCCTTTGCATGTTGTAATATCACGTGCCTTTTTTGCTGTGTCTTTGAGTTATTTCATTCTAAAAATATTTTTATCAATACTTTAACATAAAAGGGCTATATTTGGATAAATTGACAACTGTAAAATGTAAAAGTAAACACGTGGTCTTGAGAAAGTGTTAATATGTCTAGAGAGAGAGTCAGGATGAAAAGGGGATAAAGGGTTTGTAGGAAGGGCAGAGCTGGCAAATGTTATAGCTAGCGACATTTTTAATATATTTTTAAAAATGCTCTAAATGTCCAACCCTAAAAACACTTCACTGTTTATATCTGTTCAGGATTCAAAACTTTTATCGTTAAAGAGATTCGGCATTGCATAACTATGCGCAAGGCGCTGCCAGGAAATAAGACAACGCCTTTCTCTTTTACTTCCTTCCGGTTACATGTCGTCGTTTTAAACTTTATTTTTAAAAAGACACGGATAAATGGTTAAGCTATATACTTAAGACGCGGATAAATGGTTCAGTTATATACGTACGCTACGTGGTCAACATGTGTTACCATGGTTACTACGTTGGTCGTCGTCTGGCCGTCACGGGCAGATACACTATATTACCAAAAGTATTCGCTCACCCATTCAAATGATCAGAATCAGGTGTTCTAATCACTTGGCCTGGCCCCAGGTGTATAAATTCAAGCACTCAGGCATGCAGACTGTGAAACAAGACATTTGTGAAAGAATGGGCCGCTCTCAGGAGCTCAGTGAATTCCAGCGTGGAACTGTCATAGGATGCCACTTGTGCAACAAATCCAGTCGTGAAATTTCCTCGCTCCTAAATATTCCACAGTCAACTGTCAGCTCTATTATAACAAAATGGAAGCGTTTGGGAACAACAGCAACTCAGCCACGAAGTGGTAGGCCACGTAAAGTGACGGAGAGGGGTCAGCGGATGCTGAAGCGCATAGTGCAAAGAGGTCGCCGACTTTCTGCACAGTCAATTGCTACAGAGCTACAAACTTCATGTGACCTTCAGATTAGCCCAAGTACAGTACGCAGAGAGCTTCATGGAATGGGTTTCCATGGCCGAGCAGCTGCAGCCAAGCCACACATCACCAAGTGCAATGCAAGGCGTCGGATGCAATGGTGTAAAGCACGCCGCCACTGGCCTCTAGAGCAGTGGAGACGCGTTCTCTGGAGTGATGAATCACGCTTTTCCATCTGGCAATCTGATGGACGAGTCTGGGTTTGGAGGTTGCCAGGAGAACGGTACATTTCAGATTGCATTGTGCCAACTGTGAAATTTGGTGGAGGAGGAATTATGGTATGGGGTTGTTTTTCAGGAGCTGGGCTTGGCCCCTTAGTTCCAGTGAAAGGAACATTGAATGCTTCAGGATACCAAAACATTTTGGACAATTCCATGCTCCCAACCTTGTGGGAACAGTTTGGAGCGGGCCCCTTCCTCTTCCAACATGACTGTGCACCAGTGCACAAAGCAAGGTCCATAAAGACGTGGATGACAGAGTCTGGTGTGGATGAACTTGACTGGCCTGCACAGAGTCCTGACCTGAACCCGACAGAACACCTTTGGGATGAATTAGAGCGGAGACTGAGAGCCAGGCCTTCTCGACCAACATCAGTGTGTGACCTCACCAATGCGCTTTTGGAAGAATGGTCAAAAATTCCTATAAACACTCTCCTCAACCTTGTGGACAGTCTTCCCAGAAGAGTTGAAGCTGTAATAGCTGCAAAAGGTGGACCGACATCATATTGAATTCTATGAGTTAGGAATGGGATGGCACTTCAGTTCATAGAATGAGTAAAGGCAGGTGAGCGAATACTTTTGGTAATATAGTGTATACGTATTTTCACGCACCTTTTATGGTTTAAGTTAACAGTGTAGCTGACGGCTTGTGTAAACTCTAAAGCCTGTCTCTCTTTGTTTTCCAGTACTATGGCTCGTCTCCCTCTTCATACTACCAGGGTTGTGTTGTCGAGCAAAGGGTTACACCAGAAGTGACGGGTCAGTGCTGTCCTCTGTGCCACGCAGGTACTAACATGAACGAAAACGAAACTACGTTCCTCCATTTTAGGTTAAGTTATATCCGCTCGCAGATAAACCTCGTTTTAAATGTAATAAAACCACCATAGATTTCAAAAGGAACATCGTTAAACCCAATTAAAAAGGCTTTAAACTCCATAGACCCAGAATGCATTTCATGTTTCTATTTAGTTTTTTTTTTCTTCGATTTTTTTTCATTAAAAAATAATAATAATAATAATAAAAATGACTCACCTAAGCACAGGAATCCCCAGTTATTTCCTTCTAGTTAATTAATTCGTTTTATTAAATAAAACAAACAAACGTCATTTGTCGGGCAAACCAACTTCCCTCTCCTTCTTCAGCAAGTATGACCTAGAAAGCACTGAGAAGTACTGTGGGCAGCATAGAAGGGACTGGATGGTCTTAGGTGTACAAAGGATTGTAGGCTTTTTATTTTTCTGCAATAATAAACTGCACATGAGCTTTAATTAGAATTAACCCATGACTATTTGAGGCAGCGTACAAAGGGCATTAAAGAAGAGATAAAATACAAAGAAAAGAAAAAGCAAAGAATAGTGAAACAAGACATGTAAAGATAAATAATAAATTGAATTACAAATGTGAGCATCCAGAACCAATTCAGTTAACATCTTTAATGCGTCTCGGGCCTGTTGCAAGGCGTGAGCTGTGAAGAAACCCGACAAACAAGCGGTGTGCTAACACACTTGCAGAATTTCACACCTTTTCTGCATCTTACTGCTTCCTACGTATCATCTCCTCTATACTGAAACAGAAGCTAAATTTAAACAAAATGACATCAGCATGTGGTAAATTATTGATGTGTGTGTATGGAGTCTGCAGTGATTCCAGACAATTATAATATGAGTTTTGTGCAAGTCTCTTAAATATTTTACGTCAGGGCTGAGTTTAGTAAATAATAATTGAACATATTCCCAAGTCATGACTCACACAAAAACAACCCTATAGAACAGAGGTCTTCAACAGGGGGTCCGCGACCCCTAGGGGGTCCGCGGAGGTACTGCAGGGGGGTCGCGAAAATGTTTTGATTGATTAGACATTTTTTTATATTCACCTCCACAATTTTTTTTAAACACACATGAAGTTCTTTTTAAATGTTATACAGCTTGGGGATTATGGGGAAAAGAATCAAGGCTCTAACTATTATATAACATATATTTATGGGCGATTTCCTGATAGTAGTGATCATAAACGGCAACAGAGTCAACCATCTTGATGTAAATAAACGATCTATGCTGCTGTGCCACTCACGAGGCCGTATGTGACACACTCTGTCAGGTTCCCCGTGAGCTCATTCATGCTAGTAGCTGGCAGCTGTTTTGAAGAGAGAAATGAAAAAATGGATCGATTTTTAACACGCCAAAAAAAAGATATAAATGGCAGTGGCACGGCCACCCATACCACTGTACCTTGCATGTTCAAAATAAAAACATGAATATATTAACCTGTTTGTTATTTTAATATCTTAGTATTGAATGCAGAACAACAAGGTACATTTCTACAAGGCACTATAGGACCGGTTTAATATAAAACACAATTTTATACAATATATATATATATAAGTAGGGGGTCCCCGCTCCATCTCTCCATCAGATTGGGGGTCCTTGGCCTGGAAAACGTTGAAGACCCCTGCTATAGATGATATTTTAATAGAATTAAAAAAAAAAAAAAAGATTTCTTGAACTAATAGCTGATTGTCTTCTCAAGAATTCAGAAATACATCATGTGTGCCCTGCATGAATGGAACTTATATGGATAAAGCTAATGGAGCACTGCTTCCCATGCACCAACTGTGATGCACGTACATTTCTGTTAATATTATTTATTTACTGGTGAATTTGAAATCAAATCCACATCAGACAAGAATTACATTAAATGGGAGTTTTGTTTCTGCATGTTTTAACTTCCATATGTGTTGATAGATTCTGGTCTGAAGGTAAAGAGGTCATGTACACCAACATCAGATACAGTTTGTGAACCACAGGAAAACAAACTTTTGGTGTTTTTTTAGTCATAGTCATAGTCAAAAAGAAGTACTAGTACTATTGTGCTATATCTACAGGAAGGACAATGTCCACCAGGTAGGTTTCATTTATATCAGGAAAATGTTCTTCTTTTCTATGTTTTGTCACGTCTTTGATGGATGATAATGTTTTCTGCTGAGTCATGACAGTGCTGCTAATTATGTTTTTGTTCAATTATAGATAAAAACAGAAATGCAGACAACTCCACAGAGGTATGTTTATTTCTCACTACAGATCACATCACTTGGTTTATCTAAGGAATTAAATTATGTCATTTTTTTCTTTAATTTTTTAAAAAATCTTCTAAAAAAATAACACTGATTAAATGTTTATTAACTGAGGATCGTCTGGCTGTGTGATGTCTCTACAAATGTTTCTGCTTTAAGTGAATGTGTTTCTCACCTCAGGGTGAAGCTGAGCAAACAGTCTAAACTCTCAGATGAAACCATTCTCTGTGGAGTACGTTTGCTCCAGAATCCAGTTATTATACATTTGGATGTTGTCTACTGTCTGTAGATCAACATCTTGGAACTGCTGCCTCAGTCCACATGAACACCCTGCTGACAGTGTCATAGAGTCAGTTTATGTTATTTGGAAACTGTTATTTATGAATGGTGACTGTTGTATTACATGAATGAAATCTATTGATGCGTTTGAATGTGGAAATGGCTCATGTTTTAATTCTTGCTGTGTCTTCATTTCAAGTAATAAGCACATCTTCCATCATTTTTTATTAAATCTTTTTTTGCCAAAAGGTGTCCAAATGCTGACAGAATTTATTGAAACATGAACTATAACCTTTCATAGTAGACTTGAACATTATCATATTTTTTTTTATCCAAAAAACATTAAACACAAAAGGGCAATATTTTATATTTTAAACTATAAAATGTAAAAGAATATGTGCTGTGCAAGTGTTGACATCTTCTATGTGTATAGGGAGATGAGAGTCCACGAGATGCAAAGTGGATAAAAGATGGGTTTGCAGAAATGAGCACGAGGAGAGCAGGCAAAAGCTACAGCTAGCTCTAGAAGAGCTTCTGCTCCGTGGGGGTGGTTAACCTCATGAACTCTAAAAAACACGAATGAGCTAACGTCCACTTCCTGCCAACGTCTTCAGGGTGGTGTTCTGAACTTAAATTTAGAAACACGTGGATAAATAGTTCAGTTAATTACGTAAAGCACGTGGGCATCATGTGATACCATGGTTACGCCGTTGGTCGTCATCGGTAAGTGCCACGGGCAGATGTACACCCGTATTTTTCACGCACCTCCTGTGGTTTAAGCTAACATTAGCTGTTAGCTGTTGACGGCCTGTGTAAACTCTAAAGCCTGTCTCTCTTTGTTTTCCAGTACTATGGCTCGTCTCCCTCTTCATAATACCAGGTTTGAGTTGTCGAGTGAAGGAGTACACCACAAATGACGGGCAGTGCTGTCCTCTGTGCCACGCAGGTACTAACGTAAACAACAAGTGTCCGAAAATGAAACTACGTTCCTCCATTTTGTGTTAAGAAGTTATTGCGCAGGATGAAAACATAATTCTAAACGTATTAATAAAGAAATCACCATAGATTTGAAAAGAAACAAAGTTATGAGACACAATAAAAAATGCTTTATCCTCAAACCATAGACCCAGAATGCGCTTCATGTTTTTACTTTTATGGGTTTTATTGTTTGTTGTTTTTTTTTTTAAACTGAAGATGGCTCCACCCACGTTTCTTCTTTTAACGGCTTCGAGCGTCATCATCTGGTCAACATTCGAAAGATAACTTTTTTTAGTTAGTATTTAATTTATTAAGTTGTTTTAAATAAAAGGAAAAACTCATTTTGTGTTGGGCACTTTTAATTATTTTTTATTTAATTTAATCTTTCTTTTATCTATGGTTTTTAAGAGTGTTTTTTTTTGTTTTTTTTTAATGTGCAGCTAAGCGACCATGACCAAGCAATTTCCCTTGTGAATGAATAAAGTTTATCCAAGTCTGAGGAGTACTGCAGGGACTGGATGTATCCTGGCTGTAGAAAGCAACAATAAACTGCACATGAGCTAGAATTAACTCATGACTATTTGAGGCAGCGTACAAAGGCTTTTAGAGAAGTGGTAAAATGCAAAGAAAAGCAGAAGCAAAGGAGGAATCGTAAACGAGCACCAACATGTTAAGATAAATGATAATTAGCATTACAAACGTGAGCAACTTTCTGAAAACACATCCAGTCAACATCTTCAATGCGTCTCGGGCCTGCCGCAAGGCGTCGGCTGCGGTGAAACCCGGCAAACAAGCTGTATATAAAATGCACAAACAACTCACACGTGATTCGTATCTTGCCGCTCCATCGACTTTCCATTTCCCCCAGAGCCGCTTGATGAATCATATTGAAACTAGTGTTTATCTCATCGCTGAGTGGTCCATATTTAACCGTGTAGTAACCGCACGTGGTGAAACGACTGCAGTGGTGGTCCAGCATATCACTTCCGGGACTAACCGGACGTGGCGAAAAAAGAAACGTGAAAAAAAAATGTAATTAAAGAAACCGTTCCACACTGGATGTGAAGTGTATTCAAACGTCTGTAAGGGTCTTGGTTAGTTAACAGGATGTTTTAGAAGGCTCTCATTTCTAATGAACAGAGATCACTTCCAGGGCTTTTTCTTTTCTAGGTGATCTTGAGGTGGTCTTTAAATTTGACCCAGGACACATCGATTGTTCACACTACCAAAGGAATGCAGTCAAGTCACCTCCAAATGTATCTCAGATCAGATAACTCATCTGCAATGCATCCTGGGTTTGTTTACATGCACTTGTGATCAATTGGTCTGCACTGGGTGTTAGATACACCTGAAACCATTAGATGTTTTAGCTGTTAGCTGCATGGGCTGCCACTGGTGAGTTTCAGTTAATAATCAAGTAATCTGCCTTCGTGAAAGAGGTAGAGGTGTTAAAAATAAACATTATTCTCATTAGAGTGAGATATTTCATATGAAAGCAGACCGTGGTCAAACCCAAACCCAGCAGCGTGGCCTTGTCTTTGGCCTTTTGTCTGTGTTGCACTGACGTAAATGTTGTGCTCTGTTTAACAGGTACAGTTGTTCAAAGAGATTGCACACTACAGTCAGGCACACGGTGTCGCCCCTGTGAGGCCGGGACTTTCATGGACCGACCAAATGGCCTGACCAAGTGTTTACTGTGTAGTTCCTGTAGCACAGGTATGGAGTATATTTCTAAAATAAAGGTTTGGCCTAATAAATTGATGAAGACACATTTAAACTGTAATCACATTTTTGATTTTTTTAGTCAGCGGTCTCTTCGCCAAGAAGAATTGTACAGAAACGTCCGACACAGTGTGTGATGCTTTGAGTGGATACTACTGCAGAGCTCTGGCTGATCATGCAGGATGTAGTTCAGCAGAGAGACATTCAAACTGTGCATCTGGTCAGAGGATAAAAGTACCTGGTAAGGAACATTAAGTCAAACTATTTTTAAAATGATGTTGTTGTTTTTTTTACTGGATGCTGGGTTGTTTGTGTAAGAAATAATTCTGTTTCTTTTTAGGAACCAGTAGAAATGACACCGTGTGTGAAGACTGTCCTCCAGGCTATTTTTCAAAGGATGGTGTGAACTGCACGGCTTGGACAATGTAGGACTTTTTATTGTTTTAAATCACAGAATTACTCCAAAATAAATTATAGTAGCACACTCATCATTTTGTGAGAATCACAAAATATCATAAGCGCGTCACATCAAGTTCAAAATCTCCGTCCATCTCGCACAGTCAGTCAGTGGTGGACCTGCCATTTCTGGTGTACCTATGCAGCTCCAAAGCCCCTTGCAGTGAGCACAGGGCCCACTAGAGGACACTGGGCCCTCAGGTCACCCTCATGAAGTCAGGCTCTCTGTGGTGCTGCTGCTTCCATGATGTCGATTTATTTCACTGATAAAGTCACAGTATAAAGAATTACTTTTACTAGAAATCAATAACGGAAAACTAAACAAGGATTTTTCTTCTCTTTTCCACCAGTTGCTCTGAAAACCAGGTGAAGGACAAAGAAGGAAGCACAGATAGTGACGTCGTCTGCAGGAGTACATCAAGACACCATTACACTTTGATTGCACCTTTTTCATTACTCATCATTTGCTCAGTACTTGTTATAATAAGAGGTGACTGCTTGTTTTGCATTTTTAGCTAATTTGTTTATCTGACCTGAGATATATCACCAGCTAACACGTGGCCTGTGGTACGCTGATCGTCCCTAACTTGCTAACATGTCCCTCCATTGTGTGTTTTCAGCCACTAACAGAGATCCGAACTGACGTGGTCAAACAAATCATGTCCAGGCAAGTGATTCCCTGTCAACAGCACTTTAACAAACCTTATCTGGTCACTCAAAGTGAAAGTATTAAACTATTACCCTTGTGTATTTCTATCTATCTATCTATCTATCTATCTATCTATCTATCTATCTATCTATCTATCTATCTATCTATCTATCTATCTATCTATCTATCTTTTAATTAACACAAAGGCAGCTCAGTTCCTGTTAGTGCTTTCCTTTTGGTAACAAAAAGTATTTATCTTGTCTTGTTCCAGCCGACTTAGTGTGCAGTGTAATATTTCTATTGTTATTTTAGTTAAAAAAAAAAAAAAAAAAAAAAGGTTTCATAACTGGTGAAACCAAGGACAGAAAAAGTTTGAACTTGATGTTTTGTCAAATAACCAGCAGGTGTCGCTTTAGTTCCACAGTAGAAGTTGCAGTGTTGCGTCACAGAGCGATTGTTGTCAATAAAGCTTTTTCTAAACCATAAAATGAAATAATGTAATATTGTTTGAATCAACAAATACCAATGTATAATTTTTCAGTTCAATTTGTTTTGTGTGTTGCCTTTGTCTACTCTTATGAAAAATATAAAAATGCTATTACATGCTGTGGTGACAACTCAAAAAACAAACAAAACTTGTCACCTGATGGTGGTTTGGGATGGTTCTTGACGTTGGCTCCAGAGTGAATAAAAAAGAAAAGTTGCAAAGAAATGATGTTGGGTGAGGTTCCCGTTTATTTGACAAAAGAATAATGTGTAAATTGACAGAACAAAAACAAGGTTTGTCTGGCTGCCGTTGTAAAAACTGTGTCTTTCCCACCACCACTCAACTCAAACTAATCAACCCTCTAATTAACAGCAGCTGGGGCAAAAGTTGGGGTAAAAGAAAGTAAATGAAATATACTGCACCCTAGTGGAAAAATAAATAACTGCACAACATAAAAAATGGCTCCTACACACCGGCCCCATAATTGTGTTGGTGTGCACTTACAATTATATAAACATATTTCAAAAAGGAGCCAAAAAGAGTATGTGTGTGCAAATCTTCTTCTTCTTTCTTTAGAAGTCAATCCATATTTCAGTCTTTAATAACAATCTTTATGTCTCCAATAGCATGCAGAGCTTTGTGACAGGTCTCTCCAGAAAGCCTGTCTTGGTCTTCAGCTGAACTGACCGGACAACACCTCTCCTGTCTGGAAAGGTTTTGGTCACTTTACCCATCAGCCATGAGTTTCTTGGAGTAGAAGGGTCCATGATAATAACAACGTCGTCCACAGAAAAATTTCTTCGTGGCTTTGTCCACTTTTGTCTTTCTTGGAGCAGTGGAAGGTACTCTCTTACCCACCGCTTCCAAAATAAATCTGACAGGTACTGTACCTGTCTCCATCTTCGTTTGATGTATATATCACTATCATCAAACAGTCCAGGAGGAAGAAGAGGTTTGGCCTTCAGCAGAAGAATGTGGTTGGGTGTAAGTGTTTCCAGGTCATTAGGGTCGTCGGATAGTTTGGTTATTGGGCGACTGTTGAGAATGGCTTCAATTTCACAAAGGATAGTGCAAAAGCTTTCATCATCCATGGTTTGCTGTTTGACAATGGAATACAGCACCTTTCTTATGAGGCGAATAATCCGCTCCCATGTTCCGCCATAGTGAGATCCAGCAGGAGGGTTGAATGTCCATGCTATTCCTCTTTTTGCCAAAGCACTTTGAATTTTGTTGTTATCCAGGGCTTTAAGAGCTTCTCTTAACTCTCTTTCAGCTCCAACAAAATTGGTGCCGTTGTCTGACCTGAGGTTGGAGACTTGCCCACGTCGACACATGAACCGTCGAATGGCATTTATGCATGAATCTGTTGTTAGTGAGTGGGCTGCTTCAAGGTGTACTGCCCGACTGGTCATGCATGTGAAGATTACGCCATACCTTTTGACCATGCTGCGACCTCTTTTGATGTCAATAGGGCCAAAATAATCCACGCCTGCATTAGTAAATGGTGGTAAATCTGGCAGGAGTCTTTCAGCTGGAAGGTCAGACATTTTTTGTTCTCCAACTCTCCCTTGAAGACGACGACAGGTAACACAATCAGAAATGATTTTTCTGCAGGCTGAGTTTGCATTTGTTATCCAGTAGGTTTTTCGAAGTGTAGATATCATGTGATTGCGTCCAGCATGACCCACTTGCTTGTGAATGTGTTGTAAGATAAGTTTGGATATGTGTTGATCTTTAGACAGAATTATTGGATGTTTTACTGTCTCAGGCATGGATGCTTTTCTCAGACGACCTCCTACTCTCAACAGCCCATCTTGGAGTACGGGGTCCAACCTGTAGATGTCACTGTTGGTTGGCACAGATGATACTCCTTTCTCCAAGAGAGAGATTTCCCTGTGAAATCTTTGCTGTTGGCAGAGGCGTGCAATTTCCAGTTCTGCATTATGTAAGTCATCCCGTGTCAATGGTTGAACATTTATTTTTGCTTTGTGTTGATGTCCTTTATTGCATGCTTTACCTTTTTTCCTTAGCTGTTGAAGCAGGTCTTTAAACTTCAAAAACCAGGCGACTGAAGTTTTGAGTTTTTCCCAGTCTGAAAAGTAGGTCAGAAGTTTGTTCATAGTATTGGATGCATCATCAACAACACAAGCATTAACTGTGAGGTCTTGTTTAACCTCAGGGTCATCCAAGGTGACGGCAGGTTTGTTTACCTCCTGTTTTGGCCATGTTCTTTCCTCAGTCAGCAGAAACTCTGGTCCTTTGAGCCATCGTTCGCATTTCAGAAAATCATCAGCTGACAGTCCTCTTGAAGCCTCATCAGCGGGGTTCTGCTTAGAGCCAATGTACTTCCACTGGGCCACCTCTGTGGCTTCTCTTATGACAGCCACTCTGTTCGCCACAAATGTGTGGAATCTCTTTGTTTCGCTTGAAATGTAATTAAGCACAGTCGTGCTATCGGTCCAGAACACTGACTGGTCCAATTCCAGTTGAAGCTCCTTTGTAATCATCTTGTCCAGTCTGACAGCCAATACAGCAGCAGTGAGTTCAAGCCTTGGTATTGTGGTTTGTTTCATGGGAGTGACTCTGGATTTTCCAACCATGAAAGCAATGTTAACTTCATCAGAGATGCCTTTCAATCTCAGATAAGAAACAGTGCCATATCCATGTTCACTAGCATCTGAGAAGTGATGCAGCTGTGCATGGCTTACTTTTCCAAAGTTCTTTGGCTTGATGCACCGTTCCACCTTTAACAGTGACAATTTATGCAGATTTGTCAGCCACTGTGTCCACTTCTGCAGAAAGGTTTGTGGTATTGTGTCATCCCAACCGATTTTTCTTTTGCACAGCTCTTGTAGCATCAGCTTGGGAGGCAGTGTGAACGGTGACAAGAAACCAAGAGGGTCATAGATAGAATTAACCACCGACAAGATTCCACGGCGGGTACATGGACGACTTTCCAGTGCAATCTTGAACATGAACATGTCCGATTCTGCACACCAGTGCAATCCAAGAGCTCTTTCAACAGGTAAGTTGTCTTTATCCAAATTGAGTTCTTTGGTTGCTTTGGAACGATTTTCTTCAGGGATGCTTGCAATAACTGCTCGACTGTTGCTCATCCACTTTGAGAGCCGAAAGCCTCCTTTGGCACATGCAGCAGTGAGATCCTGTACCATTTTCAAAGCTTCCTCTTCTGATGACACAGACTTTAAACAATCGTCCACGTAAAAGTTTTGCTTGATGGTCTTTAATACTTCGTCACTGTACTGAGCCGTGTTGTCGTCAGCAACTCTTTTCAAGGCATAATTGGCGCAGCTCGGTGATGAAGTTGCTCCAAAAATATGAACCTTCATTCTGAAGTCCACCACAGGTTGTGTCACATCTCCATTATCCCACCACAAAAATCGAAGGAAATCAACATGTTTCTGAGACACTTGAACTTGATGAAACATGGCTTGCACATCGGTCATGATGGCAACTGTTTCTTGTCTAAATCTTAGAAGGACGCCAAAGAGGGAATTTGTGAGATCAGGACCTTGTAACAGCTGGCTGTTCAAAGATGTGCCTTTGAAACTTGCTCCACAGTCAAATACAACTCTTAATGTTTTCTTTTTGGGATGGTAAACCCCATGATGTGGTATGTACAGTACCAGATTTTACCTTCAGTTCCATACAGTTGCTGTTGAGGCACCTGTTCCGCATAACCATTTTTGATGACATCATTTAGGAAGTGCACATACTCCTGGTGATACTCTGTGTTCCTCTGAAACTTTCTTTTCAAACTCATGACACGCTGTTCAGCAATGCATCGATTGTTTGGCATTACGACATCATCAACTTTAAAAGGTAAATCAACACAGTAATGATTGTTTTCCAGACGAATTGTTTTTTCCATTATGTGAAGAAATCTCATATCTTCTCTTGACATTAAAGTGTCATCACATGACCTTTCATTGAAGTCCTGGTTGTATTGCGTGATTAACAACTGTTCCACTTTATCAATGGAGATCCTATTGACAGTGACAGTAGGGCAGCCATTCTTCCCTGCATCACTTCCACTTCCTTTAAGTGGGCCGTTCACCACCCACCCCAATAGGGTCCGAACAGCATAGGGTCCATCGTTACAGCTGTTAATAATTTCCCATGGTTCCAAAAGCTTTGAGGCATTTGTGCCAATCAACAAATCCACTCCAACATCAAGCTCGGGAACTTTAATCTTTTCCAGGTAAGGCCATTTTCTCAGATCCTTTTCTGTTACAATATTGTGTCTTGTAACCGGCATGGTTTGCTGAGTGTAAACCTCAGGTAGGTCCAGAAACCTGTTTTCATCATAACCAGCTACTTCCAGTCCAGTCAGAACATGAGTCTTTACTATATGTGCTTGTCCCATTGTTCGCAGGAAGATGTGTGTTTGGATGCTGTCCATATTCAGCTGTCTCATCAGGCGTTCTGTACAAAAGGTAGCTGTGCTTCCTGGGTCAAGAAAAGCGTAAGTGGTCAAAATTTTGTTTCCATTCTTAGCCTTTACTTGTACAGGTACAATTGAGAGAACACATTTCTGCGTACCGGCCCCAGTGCGAGCACAGGTCTGCTGAGGGACAACAGTGTTGCTTGATTGCTCAAATGTTCTGAATTTAGCTGGGTCGTGAAGCATTGTGGGATGTCTGAAGTTGCATACATCACACGTTAGACGTTTCTTACAGCTTTTGCTGATATGACCTGGTTTTAGACAACCAAAACAAACACCACTTTGCCTTAAAAGGTCAAGTTTCTCACGATGCACTTTGTTCTTAAGATGTACGCAATCTTCTATTGCGTGATCCTCTTTACATACGCAACATGATGTGGTCTTGCTTTTTGATAGAGAAAAGGCATGGTAGAGCGGTGTTTGTGCAGACTTTATACCTGCTGAAGTGCTTACAGCTGCCACAGTTGTTGGATTTTTATTCCTTGGTGAAAATCTTGTGGGAGCTTTTCCTTTAAATGTAGCAGTTTGTGTGTCTTGCAGGTTACCAAAGACAGGATCAGAGAGGATTTTGATCTGATGTTCCAGAAAGTTGACCAAATCAGAGAACAAAACTCTACTTCCACGTCTCTCCTGTAGGTCACAAACAGCTGCTCTCCATCTTTCTCTTAATTTGTAGGGCAGTTTCATCACAAGCTGTTTCAGGTTTGATGGTACATTCATTTCTGCCATATACTGTAGACTTTCCATCATGTTACAACATCCTTTCAAAAACAACATGTATGTTTGAAGAGAACCAACATCTTCAGCTTTTATTGATGGCCAACCTAAAGCTTTTTCCATGTAAGCAGCCCCAATCTTCATTTCATTGCCAAAATGTTCCTTTAACAGGTGCCTGGCTCTGTGATAGCCTTGATCATTTGACATGTGATAGCAGCTTCTGATCAGTTCTCTAGGTTGCCCCCTGGTGTGCTGTTCTAGGTAGTACAAGCAGTCCTGGGGATTATTCACTTTTCTTTCAACTCCCTGTTCAAATGCCATGATAAAAGATCCATACTGTAGAGGGTCACCATCAAATATGGGTATTGCTCGAGGTGGAAGAGATGCTGAGTGTTGTTGTTGAACCAGCTGAGCAGTGATTTCTGTTTGTCGCTGCATAATGTTGCCAATGTCCGGTATTTTATTTTCATTTGTGTTCATTTGTGGTGTGGTACAAACATTGCTTGACCTGTGACCTTGCAGTGAGTTGAAGACAGTTGTGTTGTCTCCTGGTGGTCTTGGTAGGAATTGCATGGGTTGTATTGAAGTGAAGGTTTCTGTAGGCTGTGTTTGTACATACTTTCTTTCTTTAGGGCGTGCATCACGAAGGTGTGAAGGTGGTTGCTGTGAGAGTGGTTGTTGCACTGTTTCAGACTTTGGCCTTTGTGACATTTCCATTCTTGATTTTGTGGCTTTATTGAAATATGAATGCATCCCATCAGATGGTGTAGAGCCACTTCCCACCATACTGCTTTCCAGTATGGCTATTTTAGCTGTGGCAGCAGCTAGTTGGGTTTCCATTTCCAGTTGTTCCTTTTGTCTTTTTAATCTTTCCTGCTCTGCATGCAGTTTCTCCTCTTGAGCCTCCAGTGCATGTTTTTGCTCCAAAGCAGCAATGTGTTGGATTAATGCTGCCTTTTCAGCCTTTGCTCGTAAGCATGCAGAGCTTGTGATGGAAGATTTGGACTTAGATGAGACCCGTGTTTTTCCAGGGGGAGGGACATTTGAAATACTGTCGTTGGGTTGAATCTCATCCCCTTGCTCAGCATTGAGTTGAATCTCATCCTCCTGGTCAGCATTGAGTTGAATCTCATCCTCCTGGTCAGCATTGAGTTGAATCTCATCCTCCTGGTCAGCATTGAGTTGAATCTCATCCTCCTGCTTTACAAACTCTTTGTCACAATATTCTGGTGCCTCCCTCAACCACTTATGCACATCACATGCGAATGTTTCATTTGCTTTAAACTTCTGTTCAAACCATGTTTGCTGCCTTTTGTATTCTTCTTCAGGCAGTGGCATTTCCATCAATGCATCATGAGTTCCAGCAGCAGCTTCACAGAGCTTGCCAAACTCATTTAAAAGGGTTTCAACACTGCACAAAGTATCACTTGTTATTTTGTCAGATAACAGATCATTGATCTGCAACTTTATTTTGGATGCTTGATTCAAGGTTAACTTCCGATTCCTTTGCAGGTTTTCAATAAGAAGTGAAACACCCTTGGCAGTTAATTTTCTTTCTCTTTTTTCAACATCACTTTTTGCAGCACGTTCCTCAAGAATAACATTTTCCACATCAGCATTTTCATCCATTTCCACACTGTAAATATGTCAACTTGTGACGTCAGCAGCAGAACAATTGCAGTCATTCACAGGTGCTGATTATTTTCCTCCTTTTTCCAATTAACTTTCATTTCATCAACATCCACGACATCCAGTTCCACAATCCAATGCATCAAACTGTCCAGTTCCATTAAATCACTCAAACAGGCTCAGTTTCTTCAATCATGCAGTTTTATTGTCTGCTGCGTCCTTTACCTCTCTCATCCAGCTCTGTCTGATGAACAGGGGGGAGGGGTTGCAAGCTCCATGGCCTCCTCTTGATCCAAGCAGCAGCCTCTGTCCAACAATGCCTTTTCCTCCATCCAGGGCAAAGCTCTTTATTTGCCCTCCATCCAGGGCAAACAGTTTTTACTTGTGTGGTGACAACTCAAAAAACAAACAAAACTTGTCACCTGATGGTGGTTTGGGATGGTTCTTGACGTTGGCTCCAGAGTGAATAAAAAAGAAAAGTTGCAAAGAAATGATGTTGGGTGAGGTTCCCGTTTATTTGACAAAAGAATAATGTGTAAATTGACAGAACAAAAACAAGGTTTCTCTGGCTGCCGTTGTAAAAACTGTGTCTTTCCCACCACCACTCAACTCAAACTAATCAACCCTCTAATTAACAGCAGCTGGGGCAAAAGTTGGGGTAAAAGAAAGTAAATGAAATATACTGCACCCTAGTGGAAAAATAAATAACTGCACAACATAAAAAATGGCTCCTACACATGCTATGATTATACTTTAGTATTTATCTGTGAGTCAAAAAATCACAGTAGGACAGGCAATACCCTAAATAAGTTTGTGATGAGCACTAATGACTGACCTTCACATATTTTATTAAAAACAAAACAGAAACCAGACCCTGGTTACGTTCCCTCCAGACATTTCTGAACAGACAGACTCTAATTTAACCTTGAAATTAACTTTTGCCTCTCACAGATATTGGCTCAAGTCCTTCCACCTACTCCACAACACACTGGTCAGTCTAAGGAGAACCTTTAGTAACACACTCATTCTACCCAAATGTACCACAGAATGACACATGAGGTCATTCCTACCTGTGGCCATCAAACTACATAACTCCTGAGTGTTGGTCACTCTTCAACACAGACTCTTAATTTCTTTGTAATCTCTTACCTCTCTATATTGTGAATACTTGTGTAATATTTGTTTATTTTACACATATTACTTTTATTTTTTTACTTGTATTTGACTCTGTCACACTGCAACTGTCACTTTACAGGAGCAGCAGCAACGAAACAATTTCCTTGAAGGATTAATAAAGTATTTTGATTCTGAGCTGAAGTTTTGTCATTTTCATTTATTTGTGTTCTCTTGGTCTTCTACTTCGCCTCAATGGCGACTGAAATTGTCGGTCAGACAAATGTTTGTGTCTCCGAACTTCCTCAGTTAACCTGTTCCATCTTTTTTGATCTTTAGTGATTGGCCCGCCGCATCGACTGTGGAGGGACGTGCCTAAAGCGCCGCCATCTTGGTACAGGGCTAGCAGAGGCAGCGGTGCATGAACATACGACGGAAAGAGGTACTCCTCAATCTCAAAGTAGAATTATTCGCTGAATTTTGGACCGATTTCCAAACGTATTGATCTGTTAAAAACGTCACACATGTAGCTATGATAAAAATATGGTTTTACTACCCAAATACAAATTGTACTTAATGTTATCAGCAGACTAGCTTCTGACAGAGAATTGTAAAGAGAAGATGCCGGACTTTAACTGAGCGATTTATGATGACTTTTATTGTGTAGAAACACCATTCCTCCTTAGATGTAATGCACTGTAGGAGCGAGTGGCCCTGTTCCAAGATGGCCGCCCTGTAGGCACGCCGCTCCAGTAGACGACAGCGCTCAATGAGGCGTTTATTGGGTATTTTTTTTCTTTGTCTCGCGAGATCTGGCAACACTGTACAATGGCTGCGGCCAAGGCGGCCGTGGCCACGCTGTAACCATTGAATCGACCAGAACGATGTGCGCTTCCGAAAGTCTTCAACAACGCCAGAAAAGGCCGCAAGATTTCGCTAACTGGTATTTAACAAAAATAAAAATAATAATAATTGCGAAAGAGGTTCGAAAACTCGCAAAAAGTCAGGCTTTATTGTCGCAAAGTTGTCTGCTAAGCCGGGGATCATTGTCTGTGTTCCAGATGTGTTCCAGATAGGTACAAACCACGAACAAATGGTTAAACGGATCAAAATGTGATACCATGGTTACTGTGTTGGTCGTCGTCGGTAAGTGCCGCAGGGACAGATATACACGTATTTTCATGCACCTTCTAACATTAGTTATTAGCTGTCAGCTAACGGTCTGTCTAAACCCCGCCTCTCTAGTGCTGTGGCTCGGCTTCCCGGTGATACCACCTGGGCTGTGTTATGGAGAAGATGAATACAAAACACGCGATGGACGGTGCTGAAATATAAAACAACAAATAAAATGAAACTACGACCTACATTTTGTCTTTTGACCTTCACACTTTATTTAAGTTCAACATATCATATATCAAATCAAGCTTTATTGTCATTTTGACAGACATACAACTGCAGATAGACTGAAACTGCGTTTCTCTGAGCTATGTGCAAACGTAGTTAAGTAAGCTAAAAAAAAGGTAAACGACTCAGTCCAAATAAGTTAGAAATAAGACATATTTATTAATCCCACATATGGGAAACTTCCTTGTTACAGTAGCATTGCATTTGGTAAAATATATCTACAGAAAACAATGACGACTTCGACAGGGAAAAAGAGTTACCAAAAAAACCCCCACAAATTTGAAAAATATATACAAAAAATAACAATACTCTGAAAAAAATATAGAGAAAATCTAGAAATATAAAGACATTCTGTATATACAGTCTCGTGGTGCAATGAACTTCACAAATAAATAATTTAATAAAGGGCTCAGTTAACATACCAAAAGACTTAAATAAGTCAGTTCAGCAGTCTAATAACAGCAACAATAAAATCCAATACAGGAATATAATGAGAGCTATTTAGTGAGAAATAAAAATAAATAGAACAACTTATTAAACACATATATAAACTCAGTATTTGTACTTTGTTACTTGTCACCTCTGTACTTCTGTCTGGGACAGAATTAACAGAAAGACATGAAAGGCGCTGGTAAAGAAGGATGGCATTCTTGGCTACAATCAAATTTAGCAACTCTAAAGAGTTCTTTAAAAAAAAAACGTGAAATGTATACCTTACAAGAATTTACATTTGTGTAAAAAGTATTTGGCAAAAAGTATTAAGTTGTTGAGAGACAAACTGATTATTCTGTCTGCTAACACAAATCCAAATTTTAAGACTGGCGTGTCCAGGTTATTGAACTGGGTCCAATCATGGAGGTTCTTCCAGAGTAGACTATTTCCAGTTGCTTCTCCATCTCTGCAGTTTTCGAATTGCTTTTTTTGGATCAATAATGATAGAACACAGGGAAAGGTTAACTGAGGAGGTTCAGAGATACAAACAATTGTTTGACTCATCTTCGGCAACAATTTCAATTGCAATTGCAGTCGACGAGTTAATAATAACCTCCTCAGTTAACCTTTGCTCAGTGTGTTGCAAATTTATTGATCCAGAGCAATCATTTCAAAAATTGCAGAGATGGAGAAGCAGTAAGAAATACTAAAGCGGAAACACGCAACAACCAAGCAGACCAATCACAGCATGTGCGCTCTGCGTTGCCTCGACACGTATGTGCACTATTAGAGTAATACTATAATTAAATGCAGGGGTACCGAACAGTGGTCAAACCATTGACTGTATATAAATATGGACAATGTGTCCCCACTTCCTTCCATTGGCTAAACTGACGCTTTTTATCAAGTGACCCAACCACACTTCAGCCAGACTCTCTCACATTTTTGGTTAACACTTCGGTCATCCAGCTCTACTTGCTTTGGCTTCACTTTTGTACTGTATATGGGTCAAACCCAGCAGTGAGGCCTTGTGTTTGACCTTTTGTCACTGTGGTACTGATGTAAATGTTGTGCTCTGTTTAACAGGTACAGTTGTTCAAAGAGACTGCACACCACAATCAGACACACGGTGTCGTCCTTGTGAGCCCGGGACATTCATGAACCGACAAAATGGCCAGAATTCATGTTTCCACTGTACTTCCTGTGATCCAGGTATGGCAATTACTCTCAGTCAGATATTTCCAAAATAAAGGTTTGGTCTTTGGTATTGACAATGCATTTTAACCATGATGATATTTTTGATTTTTTTAGTCAGCGGTCTCTTCACCAAGAAGAATTGTACAGAAACGTCCGACACAGTGTGTGATGCTTTGAGTGGATACTACTGCAGAGCTCTGGCTGATCATGCAGGATGTAGTTCAGCAGAGAGACATTCAAACTGTGCATCTGGTCAGAGGATAAAAGTACCTGGTAAGGAACATTAAGTCAAACTATTTTTAAAATGATGTTTTTTTTACTGGATGCTGGGTTGACTTGTAAGAAATTTCTGTTTCTTTTTAGGAACCAGTAGAAATGACACCGTGTGTGAAGACTGTCCTCCAGGCTATTTTTCAAAGGATGGTGTGAACTGCACGGCTTGGACAATGTAGGACTTTTTGTCAAATAAAGTCAAATAAAACTGATCCTTGCAGCAATTTTAGTGGAAAACATCCTAAGTCATGAATACTTTTTGTAGGCACATTATAATAATATGACTTAAGGCTTTGTCTTATAAAACTACTGCTGCTGCTTTCATGTTAATATGTGGTTACCTCAGTGATAAATAATTACTTTTACATAAGTCTGACATTACTGTGAATTTTCTGAAATCAATCACAAAACTAAACGAGTTTCTTTCTTCTCTTTTCCACCAGTTGCTCTGAAAACCAAGTGAAGGACAAAGAAGGAAGCACAGATAGTGACGTCGTCTGCAGGAGTGCACCAAGACACCGTTACACTTTGATTGCGCCTTTTTCATTACTCATCATTTGTGCAATACTTGTTACAACAAGAGGTGAGTGCTTGTGCTTAAATTTATTTATCTGACTGGAGATGTATCACCAGCTAACACATGGCCTGCAGTGTGCTTCAGTTCCCTAACATGCTAATACAGGGGTCTTCCAATATTTTCCAGGCCAAGGACCCCCAAACTGTTGGAGACATGGAGCGGGGAGCCCCTGCCTGTGGAAACCAATGCAGGAGGGGAAATAAATGTCTCATCAACCAAAACCTTCGCATCCCCCTGCAGTACCTCCCTTCCCCCCCTAGGGGGCCTCAGCAGGAGGTCTGTGCCAATATATATCTTCATTGTGTGTTTTCAGCCACAAGCATATGAACATAATTGACCAAATCTATGCATTAAGGGCCGGCACAGTGGCGAGGTGGTTAGCACTGATGCCTCACAGCAAGAAGGTCACCGGTTTGAATCCATGGCCTTTCTGTGTAGAGTTTGCATGTTCTCCCTGTGTCTGTGTGGGTTCTCTCCAGGTACTCCAACTTCCTCCCACCATCCAAAGATAAGCTCATTAGGTTAATTGGTGATTCTAAATTGCCCACAGGTGTGCATGTGAGTGTGAATGTTCTGTCTCTGTGTTGGCCCTGCGATGGATTGGCGACCTGTCCAGGGTGTACCCCTGCCTCTCGCCCAATGACAGCTGGGATAGGCTCCAGCAGACCCCTGTGACCCCTAACAGGACCAAACGGGTATAGAAGATGACTGACTGTGCATTAAGGCATTCCCTGTGAACTGCACTTTGAAATACCTTATCTGTTCTTGACACAACATAATATATCATACTTGCATATTTGTTTATTCAGTAAAATCAGTAAAATGAGCCTATATTACATATCTGTGAAACAAAACAAAGAGCAGAAAAAGTCAGTGGTAAAAGTCTGAAAATGAGTCCAGAAGCAGGAAAGAGTCCAGGGAGGCAGAGCAGGGTGAGGGTGACCAGGAGGTAGAGCGCTGGAAGACTCAGGGGCTGAATGAGGTGAAGAGGGATCAGGAACAGAACCAAAGAACACCTCAGGAACAGAACCAAAGAACACCTTCAGATCAGGGAAAGGGAGTTCATTTCAAGGCCATCTGAGAGTCCATCAGTTCAGAAGGCCAACCAATCAATGTAGTGAGACTCAGGAGTTGTTCGTTGGTCTGTTTCGTTCAAACAAATCAGGGATTTGTCGCAGACAGTTTGAAGAACTGTATCCAGTATTCCTTCATCTATTGTGGGGGTTACGTTCCAGACTCTTCCTGAAAAGCGACATATTTATTTTATTATTTACGCTGTTTTATGTGTATTTGTTTTATTAATTATTCTATATGCATTTCAAAGCTTTATGAACCCTCCCCACACTCTTATTAAGCTTTTCCATACTCTTATAAACACTTTCTACACTCTTGAATGTACTGTAGCGTCCAACTGGAAGTTAAAAAGATGATGAGGAGTTGGTTGCAAACTTTTCTTTTATTACATGAACCGTAATAGTTACTGTCGGCTGTAACAACGATGACACTTATTTGACAGTTTTCCATTCTTCCTCCGCTCCTCACTCATATAACTCAAACCCCCTAAACACACACATGACTCTCTCTTCCTCACCTCACCCCACACCTCCGCTTTCTCATCCAACCACATCTAAACATAACAAGAACATTACTGCAGGGTCGCTACACTACGTATGTAATCATTTTAACAACAAGGGCATTAAATTAAGTAATTAACTGCGACATTGTTACCGAAGGTTTACAGAACATTGCACAGAAACACTGCACAGGATGATGTGATTGAAATGGCGAGGAAACACTGTAATGGCATCTTGACTGAAGTGGAATTGTTCAGTTTACATGAGAGACATAGTTCTCTAGTTGTTTAGAAGTTAACCTGGGTTCCTTTGTGTGATCTCTCTTTTGGATTGATCTTTTATTGGTTGACCACTGTGCTGTGGAGGAGAACATTTGCTCACCGTCAGTCTGACTGTGGATTTGTTGATTCCAAACTCTTACTGTACTGTAGATGCTTTATTTATACCGAGGGATAAACTCTTTTTCTGAGCTCCTTTATAGGTGCCATCTCAAACTTCCACAAGCACACATTGTGAAGCTTAGACTGTGGCAATTATATATGTAATATTGGCTCATTTTCCTGAATACACAAATACCAAAGTATAATATTTCACTTTTATTTGTTTTGTGTTTTGTTTGTTTCTGAAGTATGATAAGCATATACTGTAAATAACTCTATTCTGGTGATGCATATTTGCTAACTGCGTACGCTTGTGCATATTGTTGTATTTTTCAAACATGTTTTTTTTTTAATAAATACATATTTTAATTAAGAAAAAAATAATAAAATGCTACTCAAGACGTGTTTGTGCTTTCCTTATTTCCTTATTAACAGTCGATTTCCTGAAAAATAAAATATTTCTCTTCTCTTGTTCCATTGTTATTTATTATACAGTAAAAATATTGACTGATAAATTGGTAAAGATGAAACCAAGGACGTAAAAGGTTTGAACTTTTGTCAAATAACCAGCAGGTGGCGCTTCAGTTCCACAGTAGAAGTTGCAGCGTTGCTCCACAGAACAATTGCTAGAAGTGAACTTACCTTTGCACCTGAATGATATTTAATGTTTATTTTTCCTGAATAAATAATCTTTCAGTTTAATTTCATTTGCGTGTGTCGTCTTTGTCTACTCTTATGAAAACTATAAAGAAAACATGCTATTAAGTGCTATGCTTATGCTTAAGTATTAATCGGAACAGATGGACTCTAATTTGACCTTGAAATGAACTTTTGCCTCTCACAGATATGTAATATTGGCTCATTTTCCTGAATAAACACATACCAGAGTATAATATTTTAGTGTTTATTTTGGTTTCTATTCATCTACTCTTTTGAAAAAAAGGCGCTATTCTCCTATTGGAAACACTTGTAAACAGACGGACTCTAATTTAACACTGTCTGTTTTATCACTGCGTTAATAGTGGCCCGTTTGTTGGGACTGTCAACAAGGTACCCAGCGGCCAAAACGGGACAGGTGAATTACGAGCCACCAACCATGGTGAAGCCATAGAAACCAAGCGTCAAGTTCAGAAACACTGAACGTCGGCACTCTCGCGCTTTGAGCGGTTTCCGTTTCAAAATAAAAGCGGCACGGCGGCCTCGAACGAAGATCTATTTTACTTTAAAATAGTAAACCGGAAGTGAAAACATTAACCAAGTAAACTTTACAACTCTTGCCAGCGAAGTCATCTAATGTTGCTGAAAGCAAAGAAAAACTTCAAAGCTGCGGGACAAGTTCTCCCCTAAGGGTATTGCGCCGAATCTATGCTCGTGTTTTTAAAACTTTTTTTATTTTTTTTATCCTCCGACCGCTGCTGGACACAGCTAGCCCCGAGGCCGAGCCAGTTGACGCTGGGAGGGCTGGTTAGGAGGTCAGCCGAGGCTCAACAATGCATATGCTAGCGTCAAACGGACCCAAAATGGACATGGATCCGGATTTTGTGAAAATTAAAGCGCACTACAGCGGGTAAGTTGCTCCTCCGAGGCGTTTAGTTGACTAAAACGAGTCAGCCCGCTGCTAACGATGGCGAGGGGAAACACCTGTGGAGTGTCCAGGTGTGTGGTGGCGTCCTCGTCCACCTGGTCCCTGCCAGGTTAGTCACAGTGACTCTGCACACCTGTGCCCTACTCAGTTAGTGGGAATTAAAAATAATTAGTCTTTATATGTTGCTTTTCCACTCCATAAAAGAATTTGCCTGAACATTTGAGCTTATTAGAGGCTGTAAGAGGATTTGTTGTTAGTTGTGTTGAGGTCTGTTATCATGAGCTAAGATTTGTGTAGGAGTTTGTTATTATGCAAGTACTAATGTCACTAAACCTTTGCTATATTGTTATTATATAACACATATATTTAATTTTGTGTGTAATTTGAACACAATGTAATGTGTAGTGTAAGTTGTTGTGTGAGCTGAACTCTAGAAGGTTCTTAAAATATACAGAGAAGACTAGTAAACATACTTAAGTTTGACATTTAACACAAAATAAGATTAAAAAGACATGATTTAATAATAAAATTAAGTCTCTGAAACATGTAGGCTAAATTTGTTCAAATATGTCTTAGTATACCTTTGGTACAATCCCGTTTAACCCTGAACCTTCAAGTGCCCCATAAACGTTCACCGGGGTTGCGTTCAGGTGACTGCGGAGGAAAGTCCATGACGTTTGCCACTCCTTTGCGTTTAGCCTTTAGTCTTCAAGTAGTTTATTCATATCTTTGAGGTGTGGGTGAACCTTTTCCCACAAAGCAAAGCTAACCAAATATGTAGGAGCTAATGCTTTATTGTGGAGGACCAGATTCGGCGCAGATGTCCAACGCCAGAGTAGTGAAGAGACTAGAATATTCTCAACAAATCAAATCAAATCAAGCTGTGTTGCGTATTGTACGTACAACTGTAATGCATACAGATTGAAATGCCGTTTCTCTCTGGGATCCTTTGCAGACGTAGTAAAGACTTACTTTAATGTACTTAACACCCTCTTGACTGTACTTTTTTTGATGAAAGACGTCCCAGGGAGGTCGTAGGTCACGTCATAGATCCAGACGGAGGCTGCTGCAGCCAGTTTGTCTTCTTAGTTGGGCTGTTAGTCAATAAAAATATGAAATTACGATTAAATACGCGATTGTCGATAGTTAATGTGTGTTCAATTTCAAATTAATCACCCCTTTCTTAATTTGTTTTAAATATTTATCAACACGGGAGTCCACCAATGTGGTTTCTTTACAAAAATGTGTTATAGCAACCATCCAAGGCAATGACATACCTTCCAGAATATTCTATACAATAACCTTGAAGGTACTGCAAGGTACTACAAAAAAAATGCTGCGTCTGCATTGCAAACAGTCCAGCGTGGTCGGTCTTTGGCGAGGAGGGCCCTCTGCATCAGCTGTGTGCTTGGCCAGTAAGTGTATCTGATACTCAATGAACTCGGTAGTTAATGAAATACCGTTCTTAAGTCGAGAGAACCATCACCGCGGGGATTATTACGCTGTACTTTTCATTCAAAACTCACATTTTCTTTATCTCTTTTCTGCTCGAGAGGATGCTGGAAACATCCACAATGTAACTGCTGCATCACTTCCCCGTTGCTCAAACTAAGTGGTGCGCTGAGGGCAAATTACAGAATGAATTTCCCCTCTGGGGTAGTGGTTTTGAGACACTACTTGTCCTTTGAGACATAAGAGACTCTAGGTTGTTGATAATTTGAGTCTTGCAATCTTCATTTAGCAAATTCTGTATTTATGAAGAAGTTGCTTTTCAATCTTTTGGCGAACAAAGCCTCATGTATTGATCTTCTGGTGCTGTGCTTGATTATGGTCTATTAGGGTTTTAAGAGATCGGTATTGTTTTAGGTCTGCCATAAACTAAAACTACTGAATCTCTGGAGGTGTTCTGTGGTATCTGGCACCAAGACATTAGCAGCGTACCCTTTTAGTCCTGCAAGTTGAGAGGAGTGTGTCCATGGATTGGACTTGTTTGCCTAGCACATGACAGAAATCCTTGATTGGACTGAGATCTGGAAAATCTGAAGGCTAAGCCAAGACCTTGAGCTAGTTGTAGATTCCTCATGGTTCAGGAATGGCTTTGGCTCTGGCTCTGTGCCAGGGAGCGTTACCCTGCAGAAAGAGGCCACTTCCATCAGGGAGTAACACTTCCCAACAATCCTTAGGTAGGTGGTACAAGATAACCCCACTGTAGGCTCCTTCTAAACCAGCATCAACTTTTTTCTGCAATCTGAGCTACAGTTGCTCTTCTCTTTGATTGGACCACATGGGCCAGCCTTTGCTTTTTCTTCACTGGATCACTTTTGGTAGGTACTGACTAGGGATGCTCGATATTGGCTTTTCTGCCAATATCTGATATTCCGATATTGTCCAACTCTTAATTTCCGATACCGATATCACCTGATACCGATATATGCAGTCTTTTTACAACAAAATTGATAGGTAACAATTGCCTCAAACAACACTACAGACAATATCAAAACAAGGAAGACAAATGTAGCATATAACTCTGCATGATTCCTCTTGAGGTGGGTGATCAAATTTGATGTATTAAAGGAAGACGCCTTGTTTCCTCCTCTCATAACCACCTTTGCTTTGCAGTCATTGCAAATTTACTGTTAGTAGGTGACACTTGGAAATACTTCCAAACCACGGACATCTCATACACCGGGCGAGCTAGCTTGTTAGCCACGGTTAGCAACCTACGAGACTAGTGTGTTGTTGTTGTTATACGTCATCAAGCACGCGCCTGTTAACGTCCCAATGCTGCGTTCATGCACACTCGGAAATGCTGAAGCTACAGAACAAATATCGGTTATTAAAACCCGATACCGATAATTCCCGATATTACATTTTTAACTCAATATCGGCCGATAATATCGGACATCCCTAGTACTGACCGGTGCAGACCAGGGACGTCCCCTCTTGAACGTATCGTGCAGGTTTTGAAGATGCTCTTACCCAGTCGTGTAACCATTACAATTAGACCCTTATCAAAGTCTCTCAAGATCTTCTACTTGTCCACTTGTCCAACATCAACTTTGAGGACAAAATGTTCACTTGCTGCCTAATATATGCCGCTCACAGCCAGGTACCATGATACCTAGATAATGAGCGTTACTCACCCGTCATAGCGTAATATCTGATTGGTGTATACTAAGCATAAATCTATGAGTGTTTGGGTGTGCAAGTGTGTGTGACATTCCACATTGACTCAAGATAAGATAATCCTTTTCTCATTTTGTGGTGGGGACGTTTACATCATTACAGCAGCTTTAAACAAAGGGGATGGTACTGCTGAGCTTGCTGACTGTATGGAGCAATGCTTTCTGGGAAGCTAACTGTCTCTAGTCCACGTTGTCACAGTCCAACAAACACTTGCCATAAATCCTTGGCTCACTCACTATCAGAAACTTGTAAGACGCAATCACAATGGAGCACTCCCTGCTGCTCCTTTACAGCAAAACACACACTGATACTCTTGGCTCTATGTTTGGACCTGGCTCTGTTCAAACTTTGATTCGGAGCAGCTGCACTGTTGTGTGTGAATACATTCTGCCCCAGATTCCAGTAGTTGAGCAGTGAGGGTTGATGTTGAAACTGACTATACACGCCCTTATTTCAAATGGTGGTCAGCTGATAAGGGTATATGAAGGCCAGTGCTGATATGAAAGTCAGCGCATTATGTTACCAGTCAGTATTTAAAAACAGAGCAAATTAATCATTTATGACTCAACCACTATTTTACAGCCTCTATGTTCAGATTAGTCTCCAAGTCAAAAAATTCCAAGTAAAGCCTTCAGACGTGTTTGTCTTTCCAGATAAAGTTTTCTTGCAATTTGGGATTCAGCCATTACTTAAAAGGGATGTCCCGTGTATGCTAACCACCTAAAATACAAGTTTTTTAGGTGGTTAGCACTGATACCTCACAGCAAGAAGGTCCCAGGTTTGAGTCTGTGTGGAGTTTGCATGTTCTTTGGGTGGGTTCTCTGGGTACTTCCTCCCACCAACCAAAGACATGCTCATTAGGTTCATTGGTGATTCTAAATTGGCTGTAGGTGTGAATGTTTGTCTGTCTCTCTGTGTTAGCCCTGTGATGAGAGACCTGTCTATGGTGGATTGACAGCTGGGATAGGCTCCAACAACAAGCGGTTACAGAAGAAGATTTGATACGGATCATTTAATATTGAATATTAAACTATCCGACTCCTGATTAGATCTAACATAAACAAAAAGTTCCTTCATTTATAAAGGCTTTTCTTAGCTTACTTGTATTCTCCAATAAAGATCTACTACCATCTCACTTCCGTTCCACATTGCATGGTTTGGGTCTTCCACACGGCAGACATGTTTAGTCACGTGAATTAGGTTCCTCTTCCTCTCCTTTGATAATTGGCTAGCTTTGGCATTAGCCAGTTTCGTCTTTGTATCATGTCTTTGTGTTTGTCTTCATACCATGTCTGTGTAGTTTTCTCTACAGTAGTCCCTCGCTATAATGCGGTTCACCTATCGTGGCCTCGCAGTTTTGTGGATTTTGCATGCTTTTTTTTTATACAGCACATTGTTTTCTGTGTCCTGATTGGCTAAGGGACTGTAGACTATTGTCAATCAATCTCCTCGTACGGTGTCTCTTGTTCAGTACAGAATGCGTTCAGCTTACCAGATTTACATATCCAGTATCTTTTATCGCTGGCAGTGTGACTGAAGTGCGGTATGTTTGCAAGTTATTGAGAAATGTGTATAAAGTGTGTAGTGAGGGGTTGTGCAACCTTAAAACATTTAGAATTATTGTAAAAAATAAAGTCGACTACTTCGTGGATTTCGCCTATCGCAGGTTATTTTTAGAACGTAACTCCCGCGATAAACGAGGGACCACTGTATATGCTTCAGGTCATTGTCTTGGTGTAACATAAAGTCTTTTCCCAAGTCATAGTTCTCTCACAGACTGAATCAAAACAAATGCCCCCATATTTTGCTGCATTCATTGTACCCTCTATCTAATTTGCAAATCTGCCCAGGGCCTTCTGCAGAGTAGCATCCCCTTTGGCATTATTCTACCACTTTCATGGTTCATGGTTGGAGTGCAGTGTTTGTCCACCAAACACAAACATAGCTTGTAGTTTTGCCTCTTGACAGCAAGTTTCTTTCTTGTAAAGGTTTGTCAAAAAGCCAAATTATGTTGTTTAAAAAAGGCAATAAAAGGGGAAAACATCCAAGAGGATATATACTTTTACAATCACTGTATGTTTTTTTCCAGCTTCTTAGAGAATTGGTGAACAGATATGTACACATGATTATTCTAATTAATACAAAATCTAAACATTTCTGTTTCTGTTTCTCTACTGTTGCGACTAATGTGAAAATTTGGTGTTTTGAGTCATTTTTATGCACAAAATTCTGTGATTTTTAGACGTCACTGTTCTTACAAACTAATATTCAAGTCCAAAATTAATTGTTGTGGGAGTTCTTTTCTCTAATTCATCATCAATACTAATACTTGCCTGAGACAGACCTGGACATGTCAAACTGTTTGACAGCCCAGTCCTCTGCAAATACCTTGATAGGCACCAGGTTAACAAACTGTCCAATAGTTTAGGATTTGTATCATGTATTCAGTAATGGTGAGTGATCACGTCATTTAGTTTCTGACTCCATGGATCCACCCCCTCCTGGATCTCTGACTCAATATTGACATTTTCTGTGTATTTGTGTGCATTCAGGACCATTTTGATCACAGACTTGGCTTCAACGGTGACCTTTGTTGAGCTATGTGAGGAGGTGAAAACAATGTGCCGCCTTGACAAGCACCAGCCTATTACTCTCAAGTGGATCGATGATGAAGGTGGGTTTACTTCACTGCCAAATGCCGTACATCACTCTGCATTATCTGTCTTATCCTGAAGGCTACTGCTCTGCACCAGTCACTCCCGCAGCCAAGCAACCCCAACAACACAGTGCTGCTGCCCACGTGCTCACGGTTGGGATGGTGATCTTAGTCTGGCGGAGAGACAGATTATGTCTCCTTTCTGAGCAGTATGAAGACTACGCGGTCCCCTGTTTAAACTTTAGGAGTATTGTTTGTACAGATGAACGTGGTACCTTCAGGCATTTGTAAAGAGTTTAAAGTTAGGCCTGGAAATACATCCATTGGGTCACTGGGTATGACCCTTAGTGACCCAATAGATTAAAACCAAGTGAATGGCATTGACCATCTTGTGACAATAAGTGTTCTGCTGGGAAATGTTTAGACCTGGCATTCATTCATTGGTGTGGATGTTACTTAGACATGTAGCACCCACCTAGACCAAACTAGGCACCCCCTCCCCATAGCAATGACACTCCTTGATGGCAGAAAACACTTTACTAACGACTCAAAAAAACATGAAGAACATCTCAAGGTGTTGACCTGGCCTCCAAATTCATTAGATCCCAAACTGATCAAGTATCTGTGGGATGATCCACAGAGGCCCCTCACCTCAAAGGCCCCCCCACTAACAACATCCTGTTGCCAGACACCACAGGACACCCTCAGAAGGCCCATGTCCATTCTCTGACTGGTCACTGTTTTGGAGACCTACACAATATTAGGAAGGTGGTCATAATGTTATGTCTGACTGGTGTTAGAGAGCAGTTAAATATTGAAATGTTCTAATTTTATTGAACCATCAGTTACTAAGTGTGTGTGTCTGTGTTTGTGTATAGGGGACCCTTGTACCATCTCCTCTCAAATGGAGCTGCAGGAGGCGTTTCGGATTTACAGCCATGCAAAGAGGTCTGGTCTGCTGCTGCATGGTGAGTCAGTCCCTACTGTATTATTTGATTCATTTGCATGGTTTACAGTTTGAATAATCTCTTTATCACGGTCTGAAACGGGCCATGTGTCTCTCTTTAATGCTCCCAAATCAATAAGCTCTGTTGTGATTGTCCAGCTTTCCAGAGGCTACCCCTCTGCAAACCTCTGCTTCCATCTGGAGGCTACAGAAACAAGTATTAGTAGTGGAATCTCACGTTGCTCTTGCTTTACCCCAATGCCAATTTTTCTAAAACGTCCTTTCATGTTTGGGCCTGAATGCAATTTGAGATGTGACGGTGGCAGTAAAGCACTCAGCGCTTAGTAGTAAGTGGATCATGATGGTGGAGGAAACACTGCAAACAAGTGCAGACCAGATGAAAGCTTGGACTTCTGGATTGCTTTCACCAGTCTTTTACCAACTTTGACTTGTGGCTTAATATCAGTAGAAGAAAAACAACACAAATTTGGGTCCTCATATATATATTTTTTTTGTCTTGCAGTCTTCCCCAGCATCCCAGAGCGACCAGGCATGCCCTGCCCTGGAGAGGACAGTGAGTGATTCGGCTTTGCTTTCGCATTTAAACCCCTCTAGGTCTTTAGGTTGCGTCCTCGTGCTCCACACAGATCTGTCAGCAATTTCCTAAATTGCGTTGAACATGACCTTATAATCTTCAAGGGGATCAGAAAGTCCATGGTTGCTGCAGCTGACATTATTTTAGTTTAGTTTAGTTAGTTTTTGGGGTTTGCTAAGCTAACCTGCTAATATGGCTAACATTAAAATGGCTTCGTTAGAGGATAGGACACGTTTTTAGAGCATGACCGTGCTCAGCCAGTGTTATGGCACCAGAGTAAATGATATTTCCTTTTGCAAATTGAGCATAAAATGTCAAAGGAGCTGAAGCCATAACTCGGGACAGAAAACAAATGAGTCATATAAGCTGTGACGTACCATATGTGGTATCGTTTGCATCCAATGAAACTATTGAAGTTCTTCCCAGGTTAAGTGCTGGTTCTGAACTGGTCAACGGTTTGCGTGTGTGCGTGAAGGCTTGTTTGTATTTCCGTGTTAGCCCTGTGATAGACTCTCAAGGGTGTACTTCTGGCCAGTGACCTTCAATACTAGACGATAAGTGGTGATACTCATTCTGAGCTCAGTCATGGGAGTCATCAAAAACCATGGGTGCTGGGTGCTGGGTCAGGTTGGTCCACAGTGGCAGCAGCTTAGGACTAACCCTCCATCCAACCATGTAATTCGTTGTACAGTTGTATAACGACATGTACTCTGGTTTAGGTATTGAAGGATGCACTGGTACAGGCCTGAATACACCACTGGAGTGTGAACTGTGTGTGTCGTGAAGCTTTGCTAGCTGCATCCTGTGGATGAGATGTAATATTATATGTGGAACGGTAATAACTGTGTCTTCTCCTGCTGCTTTTCCTCTTGGTTACACCTCATTTGCTTGCTATTGATTTACATATATTTAAAGAGGAGGGGAACAGTAAATAATTTACAGTGGCTTATGATACGACATAAAGACCTAGACCTAAAACTAATAAGATCATTCAAGAATCACTGGTCGAGAAGAAATCAAACAATAAGGATACGTATTAAGAGGTTTAAAAGAGGAGAATTGTATTATTTGTGAATAATAATGTTTGTTATTATAAGTTAATCAACCACTTGAATTAAAGCTGGGAGCGTGAGCTTTAAGCTCAGGTTGCACCTCATTAGGAAACGTGTTTTACTTTGATTTTTGGGATTACCTTGAGTCCTTATCAGTACAGATATCGAGCAGGATTTGTTTTTTCCCAACTGAGATCTGATGTTTTTTAAAAGTGCTCTTTTAATTTTTGTTGAGCAGTTTCTCTCTGGCTCGAGGCTTTAATATTTCTAATATGTTCACTTTAAAATTGACCATCCACAACTTGTGATCTCTGCTGAATTTCGCAAATGGGAGTCAAACAAATGTAACCCATCTGATAATTTCACTCATAACATTATGACCACCTTCCTAATATTGGGTACACACAATGTTGTTAGTGGGGAGGGGCCTCTGTGGATCATCCCACAGATACTTGATCAGTTTGGGATCTAGTGAATCTGGAGGCCAGGTCAACACCTTGAGATGTTCTTCATGTTTTTTTTAGTTGTTCCTAAAGTGTTTTTTGTGGTCGCATCTCTTCTCCCATCAAGGAGTGTCATTGCTATGTGGTGGGGGTGCCTGGTCTGGTCTAGGTGGGTGCTACATGTCTAAGGAACATCCACATGAATGAATGCCAGGTCTAAAAGTTTCCCAGCAGAACATTGAATTGTCAGAAGGTGGACGATGTTATTGACTTCTCCTGTTGGTGGTTCTAATGTTGTGGCTGATTGGTGTAGGTTTTAAAATGTCAGCATCATGATTGCAGTAGATAAACATTGTGGAGGGAGGGGGGGGTCACCGTATTTATTCTAATCTATCTTTGGGCCAGATGAAGGTTTGCTCCTCTTATTGTCGTTCACCACAAAGTCTTTAAAGATCAAACGAAGCGGTCCAGCTGACAACAGACAAGGTCTCCCTTCTGTTTTTTTTTTTTTTTGTTTGCTTGTTTAGGCTTTAATGTGTACTTGTGTTTGTGTGACGAGGGAACAGACCGCCCTCTGTGTGGAGCAAGAAGGATGGAGGGTGGGAGGAGGCTGAAGTATTGAAATCCTGGATGATGCGCCGCCGAGCGGAGGGAGGGAGGGAGGGAGGGAGGGAGGGATGGGCCGGGCTTATGCCTCGCAGCGGATTCTCTGACAGCAACGCCAAGTCCCTCCCATCCCCCCACAGCCCATGTCACCCCCCCACCCCACCATCCACCCCCTCATCCCACCTCTCCCACTGCTGCTGCTGCTGCTGCCACCGCTATTTCCCAGCATCCCTTGTTTCTCTCTCTCTCTCTCTGTCTGTGTCTTTCTCTCAGCTGGGTGGCACCGCTGTTTCTCCAGGGAGGAGCTTAAAGCACTGCTGCATCACATAAGCCGGGGCTGGAGTACACAATGTGAAACTGAAAGACGGGCAGAGAGAGAGAGAGAGAGAGAGAGAGAGAGAGAGAGAGAGAGAGAGAGGAGGGGGAGAGCATTGTGCTGTGCAGATATCGCCCCTTAATAGACAAGACAAGCACTCAGTTTTTATTTTTCTATTTTTGGCTCTTTCATGCCAAAGAAATTAAAAAAAAACGGCGACAACTTCTTTGAGGACGAGAAGCTCTGGAAAAGGAGAAAGAGAGAGAGAGAGAGAGAGTAGAGCTAGGGCGACTGTCAGCTGTGAGGAGAGAGCAGGGGAGAAGAAAGGGTGAGTGAGAGAGAGAGAGAGAGGAAATAATTAAATAAATCCCGGGGAGGAGAGAGAAAGAGGCAGAGGAGGGGATGTAGCAGTGTGTATTCTTCGCTGGCTTGCCACACACACACACACATATATATATATATAGATACACACATATACACACACATATACACACATGTACACGCACACTTGCCCTGGATAATGTGCTGAGAGAAGGTGGAAGAAAAAGGAAGAAAGAAAGCAAACCGGTGAGCTATCTATCCATCCTTTACCATCCTTCCCATCATCCGTCCGTCTCCTCCGTCCGTCCATCCATCCGTCCGTCTGTCTGTGTGTGTGTGTTTTTTTTTTTTGTGTCAACCTCACCACACCCCGGGACAAAAGGTTTCTGGGACGAGCGCGTCCTCTGGCTGGATTCTTCTCTCCGGAGGGGGGGGGAGGAAGATGTGTGTGTCGCCGCTCCATCGTTAGCATGTGTGACTGGTCTGTGTGCATGCTACCTGCTAGCCGTGCTAGCATGGCCGGTGCCCGACTCCCCCCCCTCCCATCACCCCCCACCCCCCTCCTCCTCCTCCACTGGCTTCCATCAGTGCATCGTAGCCCTGGAACATGTTTGGCAGTCACTCAGAGCTCAGAGGCTGCACCTGCCAGCGAGTGGCGTTCGGCACCGTGCATATATGTGTGTGTGTGTGTGTGTGTGTGGGTGCAGGGATTGCGTTGGCATGGCGGCGTCTGCACACATCGAAGGCTGGTGATGCTCCTAAATGGAAAAAAAAAAATGAGTTGGTGGCTTCCACCTTGCGTGATGGCTGCGATGCGAGCTGATTGTTAGAGACGCTTCTTAGTCTCGCACGGCGTCTAGAAATGTTTAAGGCCTTAAATAAATAAAATAAATAAATAATTAGACAAAAAAAAAGAGGTTAAGAAGCTGACCTCTAATCTATAAATAAAAATAAAACGTCAGCTTTAACGCCGACCTTCAAAAAACGTCTTGATGCTGAACCCTAAAGTGCACACGTGGCAAGACGAACCAGAGCGCCCGTCTCTTGTCGGACGGGCTTTTATAAATAACGTGCTTCTGGAGCTGGAGCTTCATTAAGTCTGAGAAAGTAACCCGGGCGATGCCAGATGTCGTCTCAGGTTGGACGAGGACGTATATGAGAAAAAAACAAACCTAAAACGCCGTTATAATGGATGGCGTGCATGACTTTGAAAGAACGTGCACGAGGCACAGTTGGTTTATTGGGATATACTGGAAAGGTAGGACTCTGTGACTTTGACCCAGATTGAACTAAACTAGGGACGACTTCAGCTGGAGCTGTTTGAACCGTTGTTTATCTTGTTTCTCCTTTTCCCTTTTGGTTTTTTTGTTGCATTTTATTCTTTTATTCAGCCTGAATTTATCAACCGTTGGGCTCAAAGCGGCTTGTTTTCTTTAGTTTTGTCAATAGCTTAGCATAGCCAGGCATTAGAAGAACTAAAATAATCAAATTTTAAGTCGTTTTGTGACGATTTTGGACATTTTCAGCAAATCAAAGTATTTAAATCCACGTTTCTTTGCTTTACTATAAGAAATAATTAAAAACAACACTCTGAAGTGACAGCTCTCGTGTGAACCTGATTAAGCTAGCTGTCGTGTTTTGCTTGCTCAAGGAAACAAGGCCAAGCGTCCATTTTTGGCCAAACTGTGCTCCCTCATCCGTCAAGGCCGTGACACCGTTATGCTATTAATTGCTACAGCGCTTTCCTCTCGTCACGGTCTATACGACTAAAAGGCTCGCTTTCTTTTTTTTGCTGAATTTTACACGCGGCGCATTCAGCCTCTCTCTGTCCTTGGCTTGATCTCTGCAGCTGGGAGGTGAGTTCAGTCCAGGGGTATTATATCTCAGAGGCTATATTTGGTTTGGGGAGCATTTATTTTTTATTTTTTATTTTTTTTAGGGGCTGCTCTGAGCTGTGCAGTCTGAATCATCCTGTGTATTGATCCCTATACGCTGTTTCCGACTGTTTTATGAGCCTGAACGGGAGCGTGTGGTTGCAGGTTACTTTCCTGTGCGGACGTTTGTGCTGACTGGACACTGACCTGTTATTGTTATTATTAGAAATGCAGACATTAATACGCGATTCCACAGAATGATTCATCCGCTCCCACTTCCTCTTAGTGGATGTGACTGATCATCAGTGCATATGAACTCCTGCAGCTCTCGTCTGGTTTCTGCTGTCGGGCCCAATGGGACTGCATTATGGAGCTCTAATAAGTCTTTAAGTGGTTACTCTGGTTAACTAGACACCACGTGACTCAATGGACTGCTGCTGTAAAAGTGGAGCTAGATGTGTAATAGCAGGCCAAAAAAAACAACCCTAAACTATAGGCTCAGCGTGACTGATTGCTAAATAATATAACGGTTTTGCTGCTCAGAGTCGTTCTTGCTACTGTAGCAGCAGAGAGAGGGTTTTCCTTCCTGATATCATCACACAGCGTCGGCCTCGGGGGATTAAACGTTAGGCTGAAACTGTCTGAATTTGCAAATCGCCAGACCTCTGTGTTGTTACCTCGAGAAATCAGGATTATTATTCCGTACGTTTTGACGCGTTCCAGCCGTTTAAACGCTATTTATAAGCAACCCCGCCTCAGTTTGTTTGGGCTGGTGTCAGCACAGCGACTCACACTGACCTGAATGGTTAGAGAGAGGGTGCAGTCGTACCCCAGGGCGATGAGAGCAAACAGTACTAATGGGCTTATAATTACACACCAATCAGGCATAACATTAGGACCACCTTCCTAATATTGTGTAGGTCTCCTTTGTTGCCTTCAAAACAGTTTTGACTCATCAGAGAATGGACATTTTGAGGGTGTCCTGTGGTGTCTGGCAACAGGATGTTGTTAGTGGGGGGTCTTTAAGGGGAGGGTCCTCTGTGGATCATCCAACAGATACTTGATCAGTTTGGGATCTAGTGAATTTGGAGGCCAGGTCAACACCTTGAGATGTTCTTCATATTTTTTTAGTTGTTCCTAAAGTGTTTTTGTGGCTGATCATCAGTGACTCTGGTGAGTGTCGTGACAAATAGCAACATAAGACCCATGTTGTGAGCCCAGCAGATGGTCTCATTCAAAGAGTCTGCAGGTGATTGTACAAACTCAGAAGAAAGACGAGTTGTTGCGTTAGTGGAAAACTGATGTCAGACATTTATTTCTCTCCTGTCATAGTCGCTGACTCAGTCACACTGTGCAAAGAAACAGGAAGCTCTTTGATATTGTCATTGATTGTCAGGTAAACACTTGAAATCAATCAGCCACAACATTAAAACCGGAGACAGGAGAAGTGAATAACCATCTTGTGACAGTTCAATGTCCTCCTGGGAAACATTAGGACCTGCCATTCATTCATTCATTGGTGTGGATGTTACTTAGACATGTAGCACCCACCTAGACCAGACCAGGCACCCCCACCCCATAGCAATGACACTCCTTGATGGCAGCAGCCATCCCCAGCAGGATGCAGCCACAAAACACTTTGGAAACAACTCAAAACCCAAGAAGAACATCTCAAGGTGTTGACCTGGCCTCCAAATTCACTAGATCCCAAACTGATCAAGAATCTGTGGGATGATCCACAGAGGCCCCTCCCCTCAAAGGCCCCCAACTAACAATATTTCGTTGCCAGACGCCACAGGACACCCTCAAAATGCGCCAAGTCCATTCTCTGATGAGTCCCAACTGTTTTTAAGGCGACAAGGGAGACAAAACTAGGGTGGTCATAATGTTATGCCTGATTGTTGTACGTACCATATGAAATATCTCCAATTTCATGCTACAGTCTTTGGCTCAGACTCATTGGCTCTTCAAACATTGTATTATGTCATTTGAGTTTAATGGCACATTGCACTTCATGCCCCAAAGCAAACAGCCTCACATCAGCATCAGCAGCATCAATTTACTATTGCATGTCGCATGAAGCACATCAGTTACATCTATAACAATAGTGTTATGTAATGCACTCGTAGGAATTAAGCGCTGCACTGAAACTGTGGCCAATGCGAACCGAAGCGGGTTTCAGGCGAGAACAGACACATTTTAGCATCGCTGGCCTTTTTAGTGTTACTCGTTTATTATTCAGGTGCATTTACAGTATTATATACGGTATTATAAACACTGTATTGTATTTTTTTATGTATTGCATCTGATTTAAGGATTTAAATTTGACAAAATCAAAAAGACTTGCTGCTTGATGTGGACTTAGAATGTGTTTAAGTCCGCTGCATCTGCTGCAGAGGCCCTGTCCTCTTAGTTTTACTGTAAACCAGCCGTGGTCCATTTACTTAATGCAAAACAATTTCTTGCCCCACTTGCAGTTTGACCTAAAAATGGCATGACGTCCATTTCTGTCTGTGTCTATCTGGACCTTCCAGCAGGAAACTAGCATGAGACACGTTGCTCTAATATTGGACCAGAGCAAAGTATCCCGACGGTTTCCGACCAGACTGCGGTGAAATTTGATTTTGATAGTCACACTCTTTCAGATAAGTGTTTGTAAAGCACCAGGCTGTCTCTCAGATCCACACACTAACTTTGAGAGTTAAGGGTGAATTTCCATCACATCGTTTTGCATTTACAGTACTTGATCTACACAAGAGGAATCCTACAGGCCTCAATAGTGCTCCCCTGCCCCCACATACAGACCTCACATTTACCTCAAAGGCATCAAGGTCCTGCTTGTACAAAAAACCAAGACAAGAAACTAGTCAGGCTGTTTGAATTCCTCTCTTCCTCCTCTGCTTTTTTTTTTTTTTTGCATCCCCTTGAAGGATTTTACCACATTCTGTGCAACACAGTGAGAGCCTTTGAGGACAAGCTGTCCACATTTATATTACAGTTATCTGCTCTTGCAGCTGAGCCTCAGAGAGAATATGGAACAGGTAAGAATTTTTTTGACACTGGAATTTTTTGTTACTCGAGCTCAAGTGTCATGAGGTTTCTAGTGAAGTGTTTTGTATTTTTAGGGACCTTGGACCGTTAAGACTGTTATAGTGGAATAGTGGTGAAGCATTAGTACAAAAGATAAATGACTCATTAAAACTAAGAATCCTACATTAAAAAAAGTTGCCAGACAGATATGAATTATTTTATTGCAAAGTGTTTTTCAGTCATTGTGGTGTTTGTAGGTTCTGTTTGATTTCTTACATGAACTGATTCACTTGCTCGCTCAGACTAACCTTAATTTTACAAAGGCTGTCATGAATGACACAAGAATGGATATAATGACTCAGTACTATGGACTGTATGAAGATGGATGGCGAAAGCAAGTAGAGCTCCCCCTGGTGGCTGGCTGCTGTATAGGTCATAAGCTCCACCCCCTCCATGTTGGTGGGCGGGGCTTGGCTCAAACTAAAACGCAAAAATATACGTCAAATACATTTTTTTCAAGAATAGTTTTTGTCATTTCACATAGTAAATATAATGTTCAAGCTTCAGTCTTTTGAATACGTTTTTTAGTTGTTTGACAGGATGTGACATAATGGCGACCACCAGTTGCCATGCCAACCGCTCTGTAAAGCAGATTGTGTTCGGGTTATCAGTATGGTACTGCGCAGATTCTAGCTCCAAACTTGCAAGATAGCGCCTCCTGTACCCCTAATAATCACGTCAGTTTGTGGCGACACTTTGTCCATATTTATATACAGTCTATGCTCAATACCGACTCATTGTAATAATATTTACTCTGAATATGTGTGACACGGTCTTACACCTAGTGAGTAACTACACCACTACCCTTTTTTTGATGAATTTCAGCTTAGCCCAGTGCTGCTGCGTGGTTTCTACCTACACCGTTGGATGTTAGCTCATGTTCCTGGTCTGTTGTCAGAGCTTATCTCCAAGACTAATGGTAGTTTCAAGATCTTAAAAGTAATCCTCAGCCCTGTGTGCAGTGCTGGGGGGCATGCACTCCTCTTTGTCGTTCTAATTTGTCTCAGAAATTGCATTTATGATCTAATAACCTGTGTAATGTCGTTATAACAGAAACTAAAAACATGTGGCAGGACTCTGCTGTCACGCAATCGCAATGTCTTTAATTTGATTCCCAGTGAAGATCATTTTTGGCATTTCATCCTGGCCACGCCCTCCTCTGTCTTTGCTCCAAAACTATCAAAAAAGACCAGTTTGCCGATAGACGACGCAAACGCTGTCGGGACGCGTAGGATCAGGCCGCTGCAGCTCCCGTCATCATCATCATCAAAGCGCACCTCTAGATGTCAGTTCAGTTATGATGCAAACAATCGCCTGGTTTCTTGCTAACTCTCATTAGCCGCCATTAAGATTTGTGTTTTACGTTCTTGTTAGTTCAATGTCGTCCCCGCCGTCTGTTCTCCTTCACCAAGTTTTTATTCGTCCGGCAGCAGCTGTTTCGACTTTTTTTTATTTATCTCTCTCTTTAAATGACCTCATCCAACTAGAATAGCATCGGTCAGAATAACGGCCGCTGTCGTGACTCACTCTTTATGAAATTACTTTGGTATCCACTGTGTGTGTGTCACGCTATTAGGCGTAGCTCTGGCTGCGGTTCACGTCAGGGCCGTTCCTCTCAGATAGATGTCAAAGAGGAATTACAGCGAGACAGGGCCGAGCTTTTTTTTAGCTTTATTGAATTCATTAGCAGACACAACTGGCTTCTCTCAGAATGTAAACAAACACTTGATCTCAATGTGACATTTGGCAGAGAAACCCAACACTTGATGGTATTTCCTCAAACCCTCTAATGTCTGGTCACTTTGCAGTAATGGACTGGATTGAGATTAATTTTTATTACAGTGGATGGCTGATCTGATAATGCTCCAACTAAATTTAAGGGTTTAATTCCTCTGGTATTTACTTGAAATGAAATGCAGGTAGTTTCTTGGTATAATCCACGTTAAAGACGTCGCAGAAGCTGCAAAGAACGTTGCATTAGACTACGTACACTGCAAAAAAATCTAAATCTTACCAAGTATGTTTGTCTCATTTCTAGTCAAAATATCTCATTATAAGAGAAGACACAATTGCCTAAAGAGTAGCATTTCAGGAGGACACAAGGCAATACATCTTAATACAGAGACATTTTCACGAGTTCCATTGGCAGATTTTTGCATATTTTCAAGCAATTTTTGCGTAAAAATAGGCAAAAAAAAAAAAAATCTGCCACTGGAACTAGTGAAAATGTCTCTGTATTAAGATGTATTGCCTTAAAACAAGTCCCTGTGTCCTCCTGAAATGGTACTCTTTAGGCAATTGTGTCGTCTATTAAGTGTAATGAGATATTTTGACTAGAAATGAGACAAATATACTTGGTAAGAAGTGTAGCTGAGAAATATATTTTAAAGACGTATAAAGAAGTCCTCCGTAATGCATGAACCGCGTATCATTCATCATTACTAGAAGAAAACAAGGACAACCTCAGATTTGTCTTCAGCACAGAGTCATAACTAATGGCATTGAGCAATCCATCCCTGAAGCTCTCAGCTGTAACCATTTAATGAGCATATTTTCTAACCCTTTACCTCGACTGTGAAAGAGGTATCAGCTGAGCAGCATTTACTACATCTACAGGAGCCACATTCAGTTTACTGCTGGTTACATAAATGGCAGGCTTTCCTGGTGTTTCTGCATGTTAGCGTGCACCCGCTGCAGATGGCGAGGGCATGATCCTGTAGGTTGTTGCACGTGGTACATGTACCGTCAGGCTCTCCCTTGTTCCCATGATGCATCTGTTGGTGAATTGAACCTGCAATGCCAAAAGAATTTAAAATCTTCCTCCTTACATGGCCTTTAATTCGGGTTTCAGCTTCCTGACGCCCCTGCAACTTCCATCCTCTCGGGTCAAAGCTGATTGTTTATGAACCAAAATTATGGGACACACATTGTTAAGCCACCTTCTTTTCAACTACTGTAATTTCCGGACTATAAGGCGCATCTGAATATAAGCCGCACCAGCTTTGGGGAAAACACAGATTGTTCCATATTTAAGCCGCTGGTGTTTTAATGTTTAATTACAGTATATAAAGGTTTCTTCTACCACGGAGGGGATTGTCGGGACAGAAATGACTGTTTGGAAACGCAAAGCATCCCATTTATTTACATTTGAGAAACACAATAAATCTTTCAGTCAATCAATCAATCAATCAATCAATCATAGTACCACAGTCATAGTACCGTAGTAGTGCAGTAATAACAAAAAACAAAGCTTACAACGCTTGACGAGGCAATAACGTTAAATGGCTAAATTTAATTCGTTTTTAAAAGTACTTGCCTGTAACACGGCAGTAAAGGTGCAGTAACACGTCGTTTACTGTATCATAATAACCCCTGGTGATCGTAGTTGTAAAAATCCGTAATTCGTTGCGTAAGCTGCAGGGTTCAAAGCAAGTGACAAAAGTAGCGGCTTATAGTCTGGAAATTACGGTAATTACTATAAATTGGACACTTCATTGGCAGCACTCATGTCACATTTGACCCAGAGGACAATACGAAGGTTGAAGGCCCAGCTCAGCCTTATCTTTAAGACCTCATGTTACTATATAACCTCGATCGCTGCTTTCACTTTCTCATGCATCAGGCTTTATTGTGTTTGACTTTCAAAAATGAGTAGAAGTGAATGAACCAGCTCCAGTTTGGTGAAACACGTTCTGCTAAATTGTTCCTTTTTGACAAAGCTCGTAGAGCTTACGGCTGTCTCAGGCGACCCTGAACCGTCCCTTAGTTTAGCTGCCATAGGTGTCTGCTGCTGGAGGACTTCCCATGATGCACTGAGCACCTGTCTTCTACGCTCTCCTCTCTCATGATCCATGCATTCGTGTGCTACGACTGCATATCATGTCATTAACTTCTCTTTGCTTCATATATGCTGCATGCATATCCGGATGCATGCATAAATTCATCAGCTCCCTTCTCTCCTCCATTATCTTCGTCTCTCTATCCGACCGGCTTCAAGCTGATATGGATATGAACTCTTCCTGTTAGTTTTTCTTGTCTTGTGCTTGCTCTTAGGGCTTCTAGACCTGATCCTATATACATATAATAAACTGTTCTCGTGTCTTCTCAAGGGGAATGGTCTTTGTCAAACCTTTGTCCAGACTTTGCTGTGTCACACGTTATTATTTCCTTCACCTCGGCTAATCGCCTCCTCTGCCCTGCCGCTCATTTAGAGCGTCAGGCGGCATCTTGTGATTAACAGTAACGAGGACACTTGGACATGCATCTGAGCACCTACGCCCCTAAACACACGGCAGCACACCTCTTGACTTGCGAGCATCTCCAGCTCCAGAAATAGCAGCACCGGGTTTTGTAATGTGTCAGGCCTCCCCTGCTGCAGCACTGCAGCACACCCACGTTCCCACTACTGCTGCTCATAGGCGAGCAGCAGCTGGGAAGCTTTCGAGCATTGATCTGAATGCAGAAGATAGTCGGCTCTGATAGGATGTATTCGATTTGCAGAGAGTAACAGAGGGAAGTTGGATTCGGTAGTTGGTTACTTTAGCTGTATGGGACTTATTAAGAAACAACCTCTGTCTCACAATAGTTGCAAAATAACAGATTTCAAAGACATTCAATTTAAAAAAGCATCAATAACAAAACAATTTGTCTCAAGACGCTTAAGAAAAGCCAACTGGAAACCCCCAGAACAAGCTCAAAGGCATTTCTTTAACAGGAACAAACATGGCAGCAAATGCAGACACAGGTCTCTCACTTTCCTCCACTGACTGTGGCTGTTTGTTGTGAAGTCTTCTGGAGTTGGGTAGGTCCATGTCTGCAGCAACGTAGCTGCCAGCGCGGAGCAACCGTAGCTCGGGAGCCGTCAATGGCGGCCTTGTTGGGCAGGGTCCTCTGTGGCACAGTAACGTGCCATTGTTCTAACGTTTAACACAGTGTGGTTTCTATCCTGACAGGATGATGCATCGGGGGTGACAGAGCCACCCTCTGAGACAGCTCTGGGTTTGACAGAAAGATGTCTTTTAATTGGCCGTTTGACTAAAACACACATATATTCTCTTTTATTTTTTTTTAAAGAATGTTTTAAGCTTCATTTAGATAATGCAATAGAGATAGCTGAACCACTTGGACCAATGAGCTGCCCCAGACAAGCTAATAGCTCTGCCGGTCAGTCTACGTTATGCTTAATTGAAGAAATTGCTGTAGTCAGTTCGTGGATGGGCTAAAAGCAAAGCATTCATTTAGGTTTATGTTTTTCACAGAATATAAAGATTGGCAGTAACCACTGAGGAGACAGTGCTATACATTGATCAGGCATAACATTATGACCTTCCTAAGGCCTCGTCCACACGTACCAAAACGACCTTCTCCCCCTCTGTTTTCCCTGGCATCGTTTCAAGAATATCTGCGTCCACACGGATCCGTCTCAACACGACTCTAAACGCTACTTCATACTCCAGGCCTATAGGTGGCGCTGTTTCAGTTTCACTGTTCCTAAAGTGTTTTGTGGCTGGGGATGGCTGCTGCCATCAAGGAGTGTCATTGCTATGAGGTGGGGGTGCCTGGTCTGGTCTAGGTGGGTGCTACATGTCTAAGTAACATCCACACCAATGAATGAAGCCAGGTCCAGAAGTTTCCCAGCAGAACACTGAATTGTCACAAGATGGTCGATGTTATTGACTTCTCCTGCCAGTGGTTTTAATGTTGTGGCTGATCTATGAAGATGCCTGGCTCATTGCACACATTAGTCAGGGAATTGTAAGGAAGGTAGTGGTTTTGGACACTAACCCTTTCCACTTGAAGGTCCTGGTACTGGGACTGGGCCGTATAGTCCAGGCTACTGACTGAAACCTGAATGCAGCATTGTTTCATCCATTTAGGACGATTTCACTCGAGAACAAGATCTGATTCAGAGGATAAGTGCTGCACCAGTGGATCTAATAAAAGCTTCCATCTCCTGTGCAAGGATATTTTTCGTATAGATTTCACCTAAGTCCTTCTACAGCTCGCGTATCTTCAAGGACATGAATACCAACATGATAGAAAATAGTAATGAGCAGAGTGGAACCAAACCGTCACCAGATCCTTCCACATGGCCACACTCCCACAGCTATGAGCTAATCTCAGTGTCTGTTTGTGTAAAGAAGAATTTGTAATGACTTGTTGTGGTGCTCCTAACACCCACGTGAGGGTATGCAGTTGCTGAGTGCTCTGCAGTAACAAATCTTCACTTTTTTGCACATCCCACGTTGCGTTACAGTTTGACAGGTATTAGGAGTTTATCATCCCGATGGGCTCCTGCCAGGGGTGCTGTGATTTATTGTGCCGGCTGCAAACTTTCCCGCCTTACTAAATATTCTGGAGGTATACAGGTCCTCTAGACATGGCAGATTGCTGCTAATCACCCTCCAGTCCAACTTTACCCTGAGGTTGGACTCAAAGATGGAGATGTAGAGGTTTAAACTTTCTTTAAGCTGCTGCAGGAAGTGCATTAGAAAGTTCTTGGGTGATGACTGGTCCCAGGAAGTTGAGTAGGGTCAGTTTCCGGCCCGCAAGCCGACTCATCCCCCTCAAAAATGTGGGTGGCGTCGTCCACAAACGTCAGGATCTTGACAGACTGTTGACTGGAGGTGCAAACTGTGTGTGTGCAGGTAGAAGTGCAGAAGGCTTGGGGGAACCGACCGGTGCTGGTGGTCCGCGAGTCCCAGCCTCCGGTCCGGCGGGAAGCCTGTGATCCAACCTGCATGATGGAGCCAGGTACACTCAGCTGGGAGAGCTTGTCCTGCAGCAAGGAAGGGATAACGGTGTTGAAATCCACAACCGCTGGAGGATAAAGTGGAGCGTCATGTTTAATGCATCACCTACAGAGCTAAAAGGTCTGTAGGTGAACAGCAGGGGGATCCAGGTCAAGGCGACCGTGTCTGGAGCCGTTAAGTCCCGCGGTGTTGAACGATGGGCCGAGGTTTGGAATCAGGCCGGCACGTGACGTGTCTCCGGTGAGGTGTTGAAAATGTCTGTGAGGTATTTACAGCGCAGGGATAAAGAGTGCGGAGGGAGTTGATCTCGTGCCGGTGGAGGAGGAAGCCAGTCAAGACACGAGTCAGGCTTTAGGGGTGTAGTTAGGGATCTCTCTGAGCCCTTTTCAGGCAGAAGTCACCGGATGAGAGCTGTAGCATCTCAGAGTGGAGCTGCTTAGCTTCTCTCACCACCTTCCTGAGCCTTATCAAGCAGCTGCTGTCACCTGATGAGGATGAACCCTGAACTATATAAATCAGAAGAACCGTATGAGACTTGTAGACGTACAGTAGATAGGTAATCTAGCACTGATAATGAAGTGTTGAGCTTTCTGCAGGGATTTTTTTTTCTCATCCAGCCCTACAAGTCTCATTTAATGTTGGGTTTGTGTTGATTCTGCCTTTCATGGGCGTGCAAACACTTACACCTTTTATATTTAATCATGTGATTGGAGGCAGTTTAGATTGTTGAGTGCAGACCCGTGGCTGCATGGAAGGAAGTAAGACACTGGTAGAAAAGTTTGCGCTTAGCTGGACTCACACACACATAGCAAGACGTCTCAGTAGATATTGATGAGATTTCTATGACTCATGACTCGTACCGTATAGATGGAGCGCAGCATCCTTTGTCTGGGCCTGATCCGAGGCGGTGCAAGTAGAAAAAGTGGATAACATTATTGCTTATTTCAATTTCGCGCTGCAGAGAAATCCCAAAAGCGTTGATTGTATGTTAGCATTGGTGCTGCAAGGTGCATGGGATCATCAGATGATTGTTTTTATTACACCTCGAACACACGTGTATGCAGTTTAGCAATGCTAGCATGTGACGTTTATAGTCGTACGCCAGCGAGTCCTCCTGTCTTTCATCTTCATTTTGATCTCAACTACACGCCTGTAAAGTTTCCTGCCTGTCTGACCGTGACTGATTCTGTCCACAGAGAGACAGACCTATTGAAGGAGATTTTAGTGTTTTTTTAAAACACGTGGACACTTTGTCTCTGCATTTAACCCATGCATTCCTATCAGATCTGCACATTTAGAGCAGTGGGCAGCTGAGTTCAGCACCTGGGGAGCTTTAGGGGTTAGATGCCTTGCTCAGGGGGAACTTCATCCATGCTTGCCAAGGCTCAGCATTTGCCTATTACTTCTTTTCAGGCCTGAGATCTGTTGTAGGTACCTTCCAGTCCCAGGCCGGCTGCTCAAACCACTAGACAAGCTGCATATTGCACTGAATTTACAGGACGATACCATGCTAAAACAACTAGTTACTGGATACTCTGCGCTACTTACTGGATACTCTGTGCTACTTACTGGATACTCTGTGCTACTTACTGGATACTCTGTGCTACTTACTGGATACTCTGTCATTGCCATGTCTGTCTACCTCTGCTACATGTAGTGATTGTGACTCTCATTCATTTATTCATTTCATTCATCTGTTTACAGCCTAAGTTACTTGCACACATCATCTAAAATGATTTTGGTGGCGTGCAAGTGCTTTGACATGAATAAAAAATGCAAGAAATCTAGATTTTTTTTTACATCAAACAACAAATGCCACTGCAAGTGTTGTTTAGTGACTACAGTAACTACAAAAGAGATGCATGCAGATGAGATCTACAGTAGCATCAGGTGATCCCTCCCTGCAATCCTTGAACCCTGTGGTTACATTCTTATCTACTTTTGTTCCTGCTAATATCAAAATCTAATTTGCCACAAAACAAACCGAGCACACACTCTCTTTTTACACCTCTCTGAGGACAAAATGTCGTCTTTTCACACTGGATTTCTCCTCATCTGCTTGGCAGACTTCCATGAAATCAGACTCTCAAGGACATAAACCATTTCCTCTTGTTCCACCCTTTGAATAACGACTGTGTGTGAATACTAAAGTGCTGTGCGAACAGTGAACATTCAGTCCTATATGTTCACATCGTGGGCTGAAGCGATCGCTGCTCAGCAGAAGGACGTACGAACAGGAATCTTAATCAGTATCTTTAAAAAAATAACACTTTGATGAAATTAGGATTAGTAAGAAAGGATTGTAATAGCTGGCCGAGTTCCCTCTTCTTTGATTCAAAGCCAACGCGACCGTCTTCTCCCTTTATTGATGCAGCACGGCGACAGATGAGTCCTCTCAGGTGCCACCTCATAGTTCAGATCGTCCTACGACGCTGACTCTGCTTCATCTTCTTTCTGCTCTACTACCCCGAACTGAAATGAACGATTTATGTAATACAAAGGGGATGGACTGTTGAATTACGATTTCATGTGGATACTCTAATAACCCAACAAATTAGGTAAACAAAGCTGCCATTTCCAGAGTTACATCGGGATAATAGATTCTGTGTTTGGTTTTCATAATAATATGTGTCTAGCATCATCAGCCTTCTCAGTTACCATATGTCTTCAAATAAACGTGGCGCAAATGGCATCAACACTTAGTACCTATATGGAGACATGGTGGCAGTGAATACCCACATGTAATCAGTTCATCCTTGTGAATAAGCATCTATATCTACCAACATAGATCTGTTTTGATGTGATAATAAAGAGAGGTGAGATCAGGATCTCTGCAGATCGCACTGTTGGCTGCTGACACTATTAAAAAGCCAGGTTAGCTAAGTGTCCTTGGACGAGACGCTGAAAACAATAGCTTGCATCTTTTTGTATCTTGGCTCGGGATGGGACTCGAGATGTTGAACCAAATGTGCCGATTGTGCCGTTGTATATCTTCAGGCTTATCAGTTCCCTCTTTTGTTTGTTTTTGCAGAAATGAAAAAGTAGCAAATTGCAAACAAATGTCGTACCCGTGCATCTGCACTGCTGGAAACTGCAACAAGAAAATATGTAAGAGCAAGAATAAAACATTGCTAGCTGTATGTGTCATTAGAGTTCATATTTAAGGGTGAACATATTAGTGATGAGTTTGCATGTTCTGTGTCTGCGTTGGTTCTCTCCAGGTTCTCCAGCTTCCTCCCACCGTCCAAATTCATGCTGGTTAGGTTCATTGGTGATTCTAAAATTGGTTGTCTGTCTCTCTGTGTTAGCCCTGTGATGGACTGGAGACCTGTCCAGGGTGTACCCCACCTCTCGCCCCAAACACAGCTGGGATAGGCTCCAGCCCAGACGGAAACAAACCCAGAACCTTCTTGCTGTGAGGCGTCAGTGTTTGTTTCTTCCTGAAAGTTAAAACCTCAGTTGCGTTCCGGCGACTCAATCTCAAACGCGACCTCAGTTCATCTTGGGTGTGTTTCTGCATCTGTGCTTAAATCTGGCCACTCGAGATTGGATCACTCAGGAGGAATGTTGAACCGGAACCTCTGACAATTTAAGCTGCTTCCCAGCCAAGCGGCCCGTCTGCTAAAAGCCTGGTGTTATGCAACATTAATGTCGAGCACGCAGGTTAAAGTTATTTCTTTGAATACGCAAAATACTGCTCAGATATTCTCTGGTCGTGTCCATTTTTTGCTTTTTGATGACGGTTACTGTTGCTATAGTTAGCTCTCACACTGCAGCCCACTAAGAAATCTGATGAGGAATCGTTAAAGAGTCTAATAAAATCTCATCAGTATCCGTCCCTAACGGCATCTCACCGCTGAAATTCAGCAGAACGTCAGCACCGGCCAAGATTATTGTTAGCTCCTCGGCTAAACAGCCTCAGTGTTTGTTGTGCTGTGGGCAGAGAAAGCATTACTTGGTGCCCGGAGGATGTGTTAGACAGTCTCAATTAGGAGACGGCAGACTGTGTTCTGGCGGTTTACCAGCACAAATAACACTCCTTGGTATTTTATTGTTGCTCTTTAGAAGTAGAACGGCTTCAGATTTGTTGTCATACTGTGTTTATGCGGCGTCTTGCTGACCAACATGAGATTAAATTGATCGTGTTGTGTACTCTTTGAGGATTTTAGTCCCTTAGCTTGGCGTAAACTGCTCACCTCAGCTTTCTGCTCGTGGCTGGATCATTACAACATCTTTATAGGCCGACTCATGTGCTGTATAACTTCTTCCACAGAACAAGCTTGCAAACTTGTGCATTTCCCACCCAAACATAAATCCCTTCCTTCGCAGTCAGCAGCTCGATCGCACTTCCTGTTGCGGCTGCGTTGTGTTCAGCAGCCACTTGTCTCTTTTTCCCCCCTACGTGACCTCATTCTGTTGTGCGGCTTGGCTTTGGATTGGTTGGTGTGTCCTGCTATTGAACCTCGGCGGTGAATAGCATCTGCCTGGAGCACATCTGTTCAGAAGGCTAATCCACAATAGGCTCGCCCACTTGCGTAACGCTCCCCACGGGGCGACAACAAGACACACAACAATGCGGCGGACCGAGCTGGCCGCGGCGAGGCACGTCCCGAGCAGAGGGGTCCGCTAAGTTGCTAAATCTGAGCGACTAAGCTGAGCTGGCCTGATTTTCAGAGGCCTCCCCCTTGGCTCTTTCATCTGACACTCTCCTCTTTTTCTTATATTACAACCAGTCTCCTCTTTGTCAGGTACACTTTCCGTTCTCCCTGTTTTCACTTCTTTTAACCGGACTCTTGCTCGTTCTTTGGGGGTTTTTTTCTCCCCGAGGTCAAAGCATTTTCAGCAGCGCCCTTCAGCACCACATACGGTATAATAACCGCCGCAGATAAAACAGCTGTAAGGCTGATTGGTATAGGCAGGAAGATTAAATCCGGTCATTAAGGATTCAGCCAGACATGTGCGTAGTATTCTGGGTGTCAGGTCTTATTACGGCTGAGACGGCTGGATGTGAAGCGTACAACCTCATAGTCATGTTTCAGTACAAGCTCCACGGTGAACATTTGATATCCACTGGAGGTGTACGGTTGCAGAGGTTCGAGATAGATCTACCCAGATCGGGCACAACATTACGACCACCTGCCTAATATTGGGTAGATCTGGTGTCTGGTAACAGGGGGGGTTGTTGGTGGGGTCTTATGGGGTCCCACAGACACTTGATCGGTTTGGGATCTGGTGAATTTGGAGGCCAGGTCAACACCTTGAGTTGTTCTTCATGATTGTTGAGTTGTTTAGAAAAGTGCACCCCCACCATTGCTATGGGGTGGGGGTGCCTGGTCTGGTCTAGGTGGGTGCTACATGTCTAAGTAACATCCACACCAATGAATTAATGCCAGGTCCAAATGTTTATTGCAGAACATTGAATTATCAGAAGACTGTCCATGTTACTTCTCTTGTCCGTGGTCATAATGTTATGCCTGATCGATGTATATACAACCACTACATAATAAAAAAAAGCCTAATAAGTTACAGTCAATGTAAATAGTATCAAAGGGGAATATAAAGCACATTGATCTCTTCTGAGATCTGCGGCTGAGGGGAATGTGTTATCTTCATTTCCAGTCACTCAGTTCCTCCTTACAGTCAGACAACGGAGGTGTCCCGGGGCACTCCGCTGCTTTCAGCCAGAGTAAATGAGCGGCTACATTACACAGCCTCTCAGCCTCCTGGCAGCGCTGATAAAGCAAAAATGTCTCGGAGGTTGCTTTGATAACACTCTCCAGTCCAGCCCCGAGAACGGCCTTTCGCACTCACCGTGAAGGAATGCAGAAAATGCTTGCACAACGTCCCCGGTGTTGCAATGCTGGCCCGACGCGGATAGAGGCATGGTGAATGTGTCCGTGCCCGTCTTTGGCTGAGGGAGGGAGGGCAGACCTGCAGGCCCTGCCCCCGTCCGCTATAAAACGAAGTCATTAGCTCCTTCTAAAGATACTTGTGGTTTATTTTTATTTCACACATGCTGGTTCTTTTACTACCCACATTGCAAATAAACCAAAGATAGTTTGGGTTTTATGGTAGCATCAACTTCCAGTGCTTTGGACCCTTTAGCTTGCAGCATAGATCCTTGATATCAGACACCCTTTTCTGCTCTAGTCGGACTAGTTTGGCTTTTTCTGGTTTAGCAAAAACACTTACTAGCTCCGTATTTTCATCCATTAATTGTCGATCTAGTTCCAACAGAAATACAAACCAGTAAACCTAACCCTATAACAGGAAATTACCATTTTTTACAACCTTATTTCTCGCATAAAATACGATTGTTTACTCATTGTAACTAACTCTAACCCTCACCTACTTTCAACTTTGGTGTTATTTGGAGTCGTTTGGACGATATTTAGATTTGCGTCTATCCATATAGTGGGAGTGAATGGGGCACCGAAACAAGATGACATCATCCAATTCAGAGGTTAGTAGGTCAATGTACAGACCCTGGATGATGATAACAGGTAACTCCAGACTCAATGGGGAATAGCACAAGCGTGTAATAACAAAATATTGATGAAATTAACGACTTTGACAGATAATGTGTTATTTAGAGGCTGCGTTTCGGTGCCCCATTCACTTCCACTATATGGATATACGCAAAAGTAAATATCTTCCAAACAACTCCAAATGACACCAAAGTAATGTGGGTGAGTAAATAATCGTATTTTATGCCAGAAAAGGGTCTAGGTTGTTTTTGTTTGAGTCTGGAGCACACTAGTACCTGGTGAGTTGCAGAAGCCCTGACGAATCTTAACTAGTCAAACATAGATTCAGCTCTGTTGCTTTTTTTTTTTGCAAAAGTTAATTAGTTTTCAGTCAAAAGGGTCAAACTAAAGGCCACAAATGCTGACTGGATAACCACTCAAAGCATCTTCTGACCATACTACTAAAATCTTTACTAGTCAGCTACTGTAATGAGGCCCTGCCTGTTTAATTATTCAAAGCCAAATGATCACTACTTGCACCAAATGCTAATGAGGATGTACAGGTCTGTGGTGTAGTTTAAAATAAAAAAAAACACCATCCAGTCTGTGCTGTTTGGACATTACTAGTTAACTATTAAAGGTTCAAATGGTATTTTCCTAACTCGTCAACTATTGCAAGACAGTTGGTCTCTGTCCTGAAAAGAACTGTAGGCTTTAACTGCTCGAGTGTTTCTCTTATTTGCATTAGTGAGCGATCGTGTGCCTTTAAGGAATTTCTCCACATCTAAAACGTTTGGAGGTTAAAGGGCGATTACAGTTTTGCGTGAAGAATTTCTATGCTAGTTATGACGAAAAATCTAATAGCATAAAAGGATTAGGATTACAATTTACTACACACAGTGTACTCCAGCTACAACTACGAGACCATTCTAGTTTTGTTAATCAATTTTCTAATCAAATAGTTTGCTGAACAAGTGGAAAGGCGTGAATTACACAAGAAAATATGCTTTTTTTTTTATTTAATTTTGTTCAAATCCTTTTTATTTATGTAGCACCAAGTAAAGCATCAGTCATCTCAGGTCAAGATTATACAATGCCACACTGCAAAAACGGGGCGTCTGAAAACAGGATAGAAACACTAAATCTGAGGGAAACGGTACTCAAAACAAGTGAAATTATCTTTGACAAGATTTCTTGAATTAAGATTGTTATTTGATTTAAGATTATAGTGTAAGTTGAACACTTAAAATAAGAAATTAACTCTTAAAACAAGACAAATTATCTAACATCTTGAAATCTGTTTTTATCTTGGTAAGAACCAAATAATTTGTAGTGTGGGAAACCCAACAAATGGTCGAGCACATGGTGACAGTGGGGAGAGGACAGACGAGATATAAAACAGCCTGCTTTAAAAAATAAGACCCTGTTTTCATGTCTACACTTTGTAAACTGAGCTGTGTCTTTCGTCAGCATTAACATTACCCGTCACATGCTGTCTTGAGAAAAAAAAAAAAAAAAACGTGTGAGCCAGGTCTCTAGGAAAGTGTAGCTGTCATCCAGCGCAGACGCTAAAAATAATCCACAGGAGGGTTCTACTGTATTTAGGTTAGAACCTGTTGTTAAGTTTGGAGCCGCTTCTGCCCCCTTGTGGCGGAAGAGCTGCTACTGCACCTAGGGAGCAGAGAGCAGGTTGCTCTGAATAAATAGCTCCTGTCATGTGATATGATCCCTGTTGAGTGAGGGAAAAGAAAATTAAATAACACTGGAGCATGTTTGCATATGCCTGCCTTAATGTGCTCCATTTGTTTTGCTTCCTACGAGTCAAATACCAGGACTAGTCGGTTAGACAGCGTGACCTTAAAGGTTTTATACTTAGCTGCATCTAAATGTAATATTCCCTCCTGCTTTCCTCTCCTATCTCGAGCAGAAATCCTCTGCTGACCTCTCTGTGTCTGTGGCCTTTTATCCAATACATTAAACTCAGATAAGGACACGTGACGTCAGAATGACTTCATATAAAAGAATACTGTTAAAGAAAATCATTGCAGTTGCAGAAAACTTGAAAATAACCTAAATTGACTTAATGCCAGTGGCGGATCTAGGGGGTGGCTCCTGGGGCTCAAGCCCCGGATGTTTTCTGAAGAGCCCCGGATCTCGCATCTGCGCTGGGCTGAGTATAAAATGCAGTACCGGAATTCACCAGAGTGGCAGCATGCGCAGGAAAGCAGCCTGTAGCCTACCTGTCCAGAAGAAGAAGTGTTTCTCGATCTCGTTGGTGCCAGCGTCCCCGAATCGAGCGCCCCCGCGGCAAATTTGAAACAGCATCGGATATCGCTTCGCATCAATGGACATCAGAAGCTTTTTCAAAAAGCGGACAGCTTCACCACCATCGACACCGGCAACAGCCGCTGCAAAGCGTGCTGATGTTCCAGGTTGAAGTACAACAAATTGTAGTTTTGTGTGCACCAAAAAAAGATGTAAAAAATTAATCGGTATCTGCACCGTAAGGGCTAAGCCCCTGATCTCCTAGGATCCTAGATCCGCCCCTGCTTAATGCTATAAAGACATTCATATATTAGTCAAGCAACTCCACCCACAGATGTTCCTGTTTAAACCTCAACTCCTCCACCAGTCCTTTAAAACTGAAGAAGCCACACGGAGGAAACGTCTTCAATAAACTCTAGTTCAATAAGGAGAGAGCTTCTGAGAGTAGACATGTTGCATCACTACTACGACTGAAGGCCATAGGATGGGATGATGTGACCCCTGGAGTCTAGACGCTGGTTTAGTGATGAAGTGGGTTTTGGAGCATGGGAAAGAAGAAGTGATGAGGAGGATGAGGAGGATGAGGAGAAGACATAGCCCAAACTGTGAACAAATCTGCCTTACTGAACATTCACCTAAACTTCTTTAAAGATATTGTGACCACCTTCCTAATATTGTGTAGGTCTCCCTTGTTCCTCCTAAACAGTTGTGTCTAGGGATGCTCGATATTGGCTTTTCTGCCGATATCCGATATCCCAACTCTTAATTACCGATACCGATATGCAGTCTTTTTACACCAAAATTGCTAGGTAACAACATAACATATCACCTATTATGGAATTAACACATTATGCCTAATTTTATTGTGACGTCCCACTGGATGCAAACATAAATGCAACATGGCTTTTCAAATGTAAACACTGTCTGTGCAAAATAAGTTACTGAAAAAAGTGACATTCATTTATTTTTAGAGAGAAAGTTTTGCCACAAACAACACTACAGACAAAACAAGGAAGACAAATGTAGTTTATAACTCTGCATGATTCTTCTTGAGGTGGGTGATCAAATTTGATGTATTAAAGGAAGACGCCTTGTTTCCTCCTCTCATAACCACCTTTGCTTTGCAGTTAGTAGGTGACACTTGGAAATACTTCCAAACCACGGACATCTCATACACCGGGCGAGCTAGCTTGTAAGCCACGGTTAGCAACCTACGAGACTAGCGTGTTGTTGTTGTTATACGTCATCAAGCACGCGCCTGTTAACGTCCCATGCTGCGTTCATGCAGACTCGGAAATGCTGAAGCCTACAGAATAAATATCGGTTATAAAAACCCGATACCAATAATGCCCGATACTACATTTTTAACTCAATATCGGCCGATAATATCGGACATCCCTAGTTGTGTCTCATCAGAGCATAGACTGTATAAAAGACAGAACTGCTCCTCAAAAGTGAAGCCAAAGCAAGTAGAGCTCCCCTTGGTGGCTGGCTGCAGTATAGGTCATAAGCTCCACCCCCTCCATGTTAGTGGGCGGGACTTGGTACAAACTAAAACATTTATTTTTTTTCAAGGGTTGTTTCTGTCATTTTATGTAGTTAATATAATGCTGATGCATGTTCCAGTGTCAATTTTTGGGATAAGTTTAGTTTTAGCTAGTTATTTGACGCTATAGAAACACGATGTGACTTTATGGCGACTACCAGTTGCCATGCCAACCGCTCCGTGAAGTGGTCCCGCGGAACTGTGTGAGTTACCCAAAAATAAAATAAAAAATTCGGCCAATGCAAGGAAGTGGCGACGCATTGTCCATATTTATATACAGTCTATGGCGACAGCACATATATCACATGCACAGAGTTCTAGAGGGTTTAACAAATTACAGTTGCACAGTAGTGGCACTGAAACTACAAACCACAGACACAGAGACATGCTAATTTACTCTACTAACAGCTGAGGTTACAGCAGCCGAGAGTGACTTAGAATAGAAGAGAATGTCTTTATTGACATTGCATCGGGAGAAAGCACAATAACATTTAAAAACAGCTCTCGCATCACATCCTCACTTATGCACAAATGACATGGATTTGGTACAAATCTTTTGGTTGTTTAAAATGCATTGCAGCGAGTTTAGGATGGTGGAGGTGGGAGAGAATTGAGGGGTAGATGCTGCGTCTCAGTTCTGTCATGGAGCACTTTAGGGCCCTATCAGAGGGTAGCAATGTGAACGCTAACAAAAGAGACGCTGTCATCTTTGGCAGTTTAATGCACTTTGCAGCGTCCGTCCTCAGCTTCTTTGTCTGGTACATGATGATTAAGTTGAATAAATAGTCAAACTAGCAAAGCGGTTGTGTGCAAAGTTGTGTAATTGTGTCTAAAGGGCCTCAGGGCTGTGTCATTGATGCCTTTCAGCTTCTCTGAATGTGGAAGTCAGTGCTAACCTTGCTTTAAACAATGGCCCTGAAGGGTTAGGAGAAGAGCGTCGACAAAAGTTTGCACTTTACAAAAGTTAGTAATCTTACTGACCCTGACACTGAAGGACATAGTTCAGTCCAGGCGTGAACCCTTTGACTTTCTTTCATTCTTTCTTTGGTTGTTGTTTTTTTCTTTCTGCCCAGTTGAGGGAACAACCCAGTTGTTGTCGGTCGCGACTCGTATGCTGCTACTTTCCTGTGAGTGAAATGAACAATGTCTGGAAGTGAGTCAAGCCCTCGTAAATGTCCTGTCCCAGAGAGATTTAGCAGTACCACCCTTTTTTCTCCCGCTCTGCAGCTCCCCTCCACACAATCTACAGTATATCACCGGCATCACCCTGTCTGCTCCTCTGCTTCTTCACCGGACCGTAATGGCGGGACTGTGCGCGTTGGCCATTGCATCTGGAGGTGTAGTATTTGATGTTTTGAGTCGTCCTTTGAGTGGCAGTTTGACTTTCTTTGCCCTCTCTTCTTGTCGTTCCTCGGCGGGGGAAGCGGAGCAATGCGACGGACGCTTGTTGTCGCGGAGAGAGGGATGTTGTGGAAGGTCGGCTGTTTTAAAAGCCTGCCGGTCGAGTTCAAGTGGTGTGTCTGGTTTGCATCACCTCAGGCTGTAAAGGATCCAGGCAGGATGTAAACGAGTACCGATCAACCTACTTTATCCTGAAAATGATTCTTTTAATTGGACCCATTAAGTCGCAACACGTCCAGAGTGGAATGAAGAGAACACCATTATCTGTTTAACAATTGATAATGTGATTACTGAGGTTAAAACATGTTGGAATAGATGAGGACGGGGAAGAATCTAACATGTGTATTCGACTTTCAGCTCATTCTTGAGTCGATATTGTTGCGGTATTTTCAGTATCTTGATGATTACTGTTACGTATAAAAGCTCATCATTCACCTGCACGATTTGAGCTGCATCGATCACGTCTCTGCAACAACACCCCACCTCCTCTTTGAGTCTGAGTCACAGGTAACACAAGGAATTTCGTGAATTATAAGATGTTAGTGCTTTTAATATGTTACTTTCAGTGGACAAATAGTAACAACACAGCGTATTCTGTATATACACCGATCAGGCATAACATTATGACCACCTTCCTAATATTGCGTAGGTCTCTCTTGTGCCTCTTAAACATTTGGGACTCATCAGAGAATGGACATGGACCTTCTGAGGGTGTCCTGTGGTGTCTCGCAACAGAATGACGTTAGTGGGGTGGGCCTTTGGGTCCTATAGGTTGAGGGGAGGGGCCTCTGTGGATCATCCTACAGATATTTGATCAGTTTGGGATCTAGTGAATTTGGAGGCCAGGTCAACACCTTGAGATGTTCTTCATGTTTTTTTGTTGTTGTTGTTTCTAAAGTATTTTTGTGTCTGCATATCATGCTGAGAATGGCTGCTGCCATCAAGGAGTGTCATTGCTATGGGGTGGGGGTGCCTGGTCTGGTCTAGGTGGGTGCTACATGTCTAAGTAACATCCACATGAATGAATGAATGAATGCCAGGTCCAAATGTTTATTGCAGAACATTGAATTGTCACAAGATTGTCGACGATATTCACTTCTCCTTTCAGTGGTTTTAATGTTGTGGCTGATCGGTGTATAGTCCCAGATGTAATGTAAATTCCAACTTTAATGCAGCAGCTTTGATTTTAGAGAAGCAGCGATAGGATCAATTTAAAGAACTACAGGACGGTTAATGACAGTTTCTTCAGTCATTCTCTAAACAAACTGAAGTGTTTCTTTATCGGAAGGAAGTTATTTATTGTCTCATTTAAGATTATAAAACCCTGAAAGGGAAACCTGGCTTGACTTTGCTAACCCTTTGCTTCGTGGACAACCCGTTGTACCTACTGAGCTACAGCTGGTCAGGTCAGGGTAGATATCATCACCCCCTTTGTTTGAGGCTTTCCTTTTGAACGCTCCTTGCATATTTCTTGGTGTTGTTAATGCGATGGAGGTGGCCAGTGGTTGCTGCCTTTTGCAGAACAGCGTCAGTAAATGAGCGTCTCTTTAGTATGTATGCGTCTCTTGATGGTGACTTACACCGCCGGTTTGTAGTTGGCCTCTGGCGTCGTTTCCTGTAGCTTCATTGAGTTCTTGATGAAGACTCTTAGACACAGGTTGGTGTTACGAACTCGGGCGACTGCTTTATCTCCGAGTGGCTGGTGCTTTGCTTCCCTCGTGTTCCTCCCAATTCCTTTCTGGCCCCCCCATGTGTTGAGCCTTGTCCCTGCTCTATGACGGCCTGACAGGAGCTTCCATGTTGGGCAGAGGCAGATTATCGGGCGGTGGTTGGATGGAACCGCTCCCTTCTGAGGATCCTTCAGGATCAGGACTGTACAGCCTTCGGTTAGCCATTCAAGGTGGGTCCCACCCTGTAGTAGCTAGTTTATGTGTCCTTCCAGGTGCTAATGGAGTGCAGCTAGCATCTTTAGCTAATCTGTGTGAATCACATCAGGCCCTGGTGGTGTCCAGCTCTTCAAACCTGACACCCTACGTTGGATTTCTACCATCAGGTCTGCCCTTTGGTCCCATAGGTACCGTGCACTGGTGTTGTGTGAAGCCTCCTGTTCACCTTGAGTCCTCAACACTCATAGATAGGTAGTTAGCTAGCTAGGTAGAGTGTTGACGCTGTAGTGTTTCCAGGTTTTCCGCTGCCTTATACTGATGAATAGCAACCAAATACTCTTCAACTGAAAGGGCCTACTTGCGTATTCAAGCATCTTATCTGTTCATTAACTCTGTAATTAAAGACACAGAGCAAAGCACTGCAATTTACCTCTTTGTCAAAACATCTGCTGCAATTAATTATTGAATCACAAACACCGTATTTAGCATGCGACGGGTACAACTAGACGTCTAGCTTCCCCTGAGTCACATTTCTCCTCTGCAGTGATATTCAGTCGGAGTCGGACTGGATAAAGTTAGAGGGAAATTACAAATGAGGCCCAGAGGGGAACTCTTTGTCCCCCCCCCCCTCCACTTTGAGTCTGATCTCAACAGCCCAGACTCAGAGAGAAAGAGACAGGAAGACTCCACAATCACTGAAACGTTTTCACCCCCGGTATCCATGGCACCGGCAGAAAAGACACGGACCTCGTTTGGAAAGAGTTGCCTTGAAATTCTCTGTCTGTACCTCGTGTACCAGCCGTCTGCTAGCGGGCGCAGTCCTCTCGTAAATAGTCCTTGCAAGAAATGGCTGAAATATTGTCAGTGTTTCACATTGCGGTCACAAGAGGTAAGACTAGGATTCACACGTGACTGGTCAGCGTGTTTAACCTGACTTAACCTGCAGAGGCAATTCACAAACTGGTCTTTTTTTTTTTCTTGGCAGACGGTGTCATCCTGACAATCTCGCAGCTAAGTAATAATAGCTAGTATATGGTGGGCTGTGGCTGCCATGGCAACAGAGGCAAAAAGCTGAGTGAGTGGAGGACTACAGCAGCACAGGAGTAGAAAAATAAATGATCGACCGGAATCATGACGAGCTAAGACAAAGGACAACTGGACTCGTTTGACTTGAAATGAGAGTTTGACTTTGTTTTAGATACACCAAGACAGTTTTCAATGTGGACCAGCCAACTGGTATTATCTGTTATCACTTGCAAACATTAAGGTTTGTCCTTCAGGGTATGGACGTACTTACGTATAAGTCACGTATAAGTTTGTGAATTATACGAAAGAAAGATGATGTGATTCAGTAGATTCAGTGAAACACGACTAAAAGATTAAAACAGTTCCGTGGTTTTAGCAGCTTTATCATGTGCATGCTATCAGTGCTGCTCACTGAGTGCATGATGTCCAGTTTATCACAAAGCTGTTCATCATAATGAGTTACGCAACTCCTCTTCATCTCCGCTACTGCCGGGGCTGTGTGATTGCGCATGAAATTAAATTGTTCATCCGATGTAATGCCCGGAAATCACATTTTCCCGATGTTAACGGAAACATGATGGATGCTTATCATAATTTCCTATAAGTAATCAATTTTCACCCCCGTCGCTTGTTGAGCGATTGTGCCGATGTAACGCGTCTGTCATGTCTAGGGGTGAGGTAGCGCCCAACGAGGACGCAAGGAGAAATAAAAACGTACAGAGTCAGAAACAGACGGTGCTGCAGGGTAATCCTAAACCTAAAAGTGATGCAGAAACTCTAGAAATCAGAAATTACATGAAGTAGAACAAAACAAATAGCTTCATAGACAACTTCAGGGTTGATGAGACTCTAAAGGGGGCGGAGCCACAAGGAGAAACCAATCAAACAAGGAAGTAAAGTACAGAAACAGGAAATACAAAGAAACCAACAGGGTCACAGAAAATATATTTAAAAACTCAAAACCTTAACAAATAGATATGAACTGTAGAATGATGTATTATTAATACAGATCAGCCACAACATTAAACCATCATTTAGCGCGTAGGTCTACCTTATGTCTCTGAAACCATTAGGGGAATGGACATGGACCTTCTGAGGGTCTCCTGTGGTGTCTGGCATCAGGATGTTAGTAGTGTGAGGCTTTGGGTGCTATGGGTTGAGGGCAAGGGCGTCTGCAGATTCTGCACTTACTAGATCAGTTGGGTGTTGGTGGAGTTAGGAGGCCAGCTCAACACCTTGGGCTGTTTTTTTTGTTTTTGGTGTGGCTTATCCTGTTGGGTATGGCTGCTACTGCTGTGGAGTGTTGTTGCTTATGGGGTGGGGGTACCTGCTCAGCAACACGTTTAGGTGGGTGGGTATTATTAAATGCGTGACAACATGGAACCAGAAGTGTTCTCTGCAGAACATCGTACCAAAATGAAGTTGGTTTTAATGTTGTGGCTGGACTTCAGTTTTTTGACTGGGTAAAGAATGAAAGCAACACAATTTGGAAATTTGTGACGTATAAGAGGAAAGAAAAGACGAAAAGTTGGAATGAAATATTTTTTTACATCTTCTTATGAAATAATTGTGACAGTGTGATCCATCCAGTGTATATCTTCTCAAAACTTTATTGATGTATCTCTTCCAAACATATCACAGTGAAAATTAAATCACAACTAACCTTTACTAACTGCGTATTCAGGCTCAAACAACAATGGGGGTGTTGCACAATAGGATTAAGGGTTTTATTTCAATTTTTCAAACCTTGGTCAGTTTAACAGGCAACACACATTTGAGGGGATTTCATGCATAAGAATATCCAGTATTCCTCTTTCAAATGTCACTCAGTCACTAATAACAAATACAGCCATCCTTGACACAGCGTAGCATCCAGTCCACAAGCTTGTTGGCGTCGACAATGGGCAGGACGTCCCAAACTTTGATCAGATCCTGGGCTAATTCCTGCAGACTCTGATAGCCTGTTTAGGCTGACGCCATAGCCTGACGTGCACCTCCCCAGAAATGTAACTACGCACCATGGCAACGCAGACCACAAGAGATGTGATTGGTCCTCTTCGTAGTAGCGTGTTTTCGCTTTAGTATTTCCGGCTGCTTCTCCATCTCCACAGTTTTCGAATTGATTGTTTTGGATCAATAAAGATGGAACACATGAAGGAAAGGTTAAGGAGGAGGTTTGGAGATACAAACATTTGTACGTCTCATCTCTGGCGAAAGTTCAGCCAAAGTTTCAGTTGCTGTTGTTGAAAGTAGAAACAAAAATGTACCCAACTGGCAAAAAAAACACAGCGCTGACCAATAATTGGGTGGCGTTGGTACAGAGTGAGCCAGACGGCATCTACGTCCTTTAGAGGTATAAACTCTGCTTGATGAATATTGTCCCTCTCAATAAGGGCTCAGCCTAAGTAGTTTTCTCGCGCCTCAGGTAGCAGTACACCAGCCAGCGATCAATTCCTCACCTTTTGGATGTGAAGGTGACATAATGTGCCATGAATGAAAACCCTTACAATTTAAACGTTGCACTTAACACATAAAATAAGAATCAACCGCCCAATGAAGCAGCCAGCGACTAGAGGACACACGAGGACAGCCTACTAGACCAGAGTCACTGACAGCCAGCCCAACACTGCGGTTGAATGTGGTTGACAAAAAAAAAAATCCTCTTCTGTCTCCCTGTTGTCACCAGATTGACCTAAATGAGGAGTCAGCTGTGAAATGGCTGTTATCACTGACTGACTGGCTCTTTAGCTCCAGTCATTTGAATTATTTTATGACTCAGGCAGTTTATTTATTGGACTTATTTCAGTAACACAGAACTGAAATTACAGTTCTGTACACTTTATTAAGTCTAAGCTTCTAACACAAACCTGAAACATGGAGACTGAGGTGAAGTGTGCCGACAGAAGTACACTTAAATGATCCGTTTATTAGCTTCATTTGCATTAACAACAGTTACTATCGTCACCATCTTCATCATTATCACGTCTAAATAAAAGGCCTCATAGGTCTTTGGAAAGTTTATTTATGTTTTGGAAGAGGGCAAAAAGCTTAAAGAAGAAAGTTTAAGAAGATTACTGTGTGTTTTTCCATCGTAGAGTAACCTGAAGGTTGTCTTCATCTCTCTCCTAGAGTCAATCTATCGCCGCGGGGCCAGAAGATGGAGGAAGCTCTATCGAGTCAACGGACACCTCTTCCAGGCCAAACGCTTTAACAGGGTGAGTGTCTTCAGCTGGACTCTGGCTGCTTCTGCATGATTTATACAAATTATGTATCTTACAAACTACATATCTTATCTCAGATACACCAATCAGCCACAACATTATGACCATTTGACGTAAATAACATTTTGTGACATTTGAGTGTTCTGTTGGGAAACTTTAGGACCTGGCATTCATTCATTCATTGGTGTGGATGTTACTTAGACATGTAGCACCCACCTAGACCAGACCAGGCACCCCCACCCCATAGCAATGACACTCCTTGATGACAGCAGCAAAACAACACAACAACTCAACAACTCAAAAAAACATGAAGAACATCTCAAGGTGTTGACCTGGCCTCCAAATTCACTAGATCCCAAACTGATCAAGTATCTGTGGGAGGGTCCACAGAGGCCCCTCCCCTCAAATGTCCCCCACTAACAACACTGTGTTACCAGACACCACAGGACACCCTCAGAAGGTCCATGTCCAATCTCTGATGGGTTCCAACTGTTTTGGACGTGCAAGGGATACCTACAGAATATTAGGAAGGTGGTCATAATGTTATGCCTGATTGGTGTACGTATCATGCTCAAATTCAGTAAGTTACCACGTTCCAGGAAAATATTGTTCAATGGTTTGTTAATGGGTCAATGTAGGACGGCATTGTACGTCAATCACATGCTCCTTTCTAATTAATCCTTATAAAACATGACTGATCTGAGTATTAAAAACTAATCTGTAAATATGTGTCCTGTCTTGTCCTGTTCTGTCCCGTCCCATCCCGTCCCTATCCGTCCGTCCCGTGTCTCCCACAGAAAGCCTACTGTGGCCACTGTAGTGAAAGGATATGGGGGCTGGGCCGGCAGGGCTACAAGTGTATCAACTGCAAACTGCTGGTCCATAAGCGCTGTCACAGACTCATCCCTCAGACCTGCCAAAGGCTTATGGTGAGTGTGTCATCATGTCTCAAGCAGCGAGCGGCGTCGTGCCAGCCTGCCAGGTCCAAAGCCAGCATGGCCTGGAGTCAAGCTACGTGGTGATTACGTTTCCCTCAGGAGCATTAGGAGATGAATACGTCAAGGCCGGCACGTCTGACGCACTTTATGGACGGTTTTTAAAAATGATTAGACGGCTCCGGAAATCTGTCAGATTTGTCTTAGGCAGCCGTGTGGGGAGCCTGACAGGTGTCACCTGCAGTAGTTCCCTTTGAGGTGTATTTAACTGGAATATGCTAAGAACTGATAAGAACACACGACTATCTCAGGGCTAACACAGAGAGACACTCACACCTACAGCCAATTTAGAATCAGCAATGAACCTAACCAGCATGTCTTTGGACGGTGGGAGGAAGCTGGAGAACCTGGAGAGAACCCACGCAGACACAGGGAGAACATGCTAACTCCCTGTCGGCCTGGATTCAAACCCAGAACCTTGTTACCGTGAGGCATCAGTGCTAACCACCACACCTGAATGAGTTGTGTTCCTCCTTCTCAAAATGAGCTGTAACACAAAGTGATTCAGTCCATTAACGACACACAAAGCAAGGATGTGACCAGATCCTGCTCTCAGACTAAAATCCCGATTAGAAAGTCAATATAATCGATACGGTCTTTGCTCTGAGACGTGGGCCGTCCACTGTCCGCCGTCTGGATCGCGGTTTCATCTCACCTCCAGGGCCAGATAAGATTATCCCCCACACATCGTCCCCAATAAGGAGCCTTTTCCTAGAGGAACATTTCTGTACATGAGCCCAAATCCTGGCAAACATGCTCCTCTGCACTCACCTGGAGGAGCGTAGAGTGCATGAGTGGATTTATCAGTGGGTGTTTGGGAAAATATGTTGGAGGCTGTTTGGGTGAATTTCTGAAATTCTTTGTTCAGGATCCAGTCATGCCATCACAGGAGCCCCCTTCAGATGCCAAGAGTGAGGAGGTGGACCTTCCACCAGAGGATGCAGATGGGAGTAAGACGTTTAAACCCTCTAATTTATTTATTTATTTGAAGAATTGAGCAGAATGTGTTCATGTTACCAGGTCCAACTAATCCGGCAGCGATCGCTCACAGGAGAACTAATAATAAACTAAGGAGATTGTAAATACAAGTTGCGACTTGAAGTCACATTGTTCTTATACTTTTTTTTTTTTTTATTCGTATTATTTTCAGATGTTTTGTAGATTTAGCAGGAAACTAATCCTGCAGATTATTCAGTCTTAAAAATAACCCTTTGTTACGGTCTTAGACGACACAAATTCCAGCTGAATATAAACCTGCAGCGGGTTTACAGTCATGTGACGGGACTTTTTTTTAATTCTCACTCCTTTCATTCATTTTGGTGCCACTGGTCGGCAGGTGCCATGCAACCGTAACCATGGAAACGTGGCTTTTTGGTTCGCATTTGCCCCTCGTGGAACGGCGCCTGCAGAATTTTTGTGACGCTGTCCGGCTTGCGTTCAAACAGGGAGAGGCTTCGTTTGGTTTGATTTGTCGTGCTTGATGTTCAGATTTGCAGGAGGGACGGTGAGGCAGTGTGAGGTACAGAAACTCCCCCCAGTATAGAGAGAGAAGAAGAGGGGTGAGCGGTAAACTAGGCTTAAAAGAATGGATGTCAATGGGGTGCATTTGTTTTCCGAGTATTCGTTCTTTCCTCTAATTTCAAGCAACGGCATAAAACACACTAACTCCATGTGTGAGAGCACCAGAGTAGGATACAAGTAAACTCAGGATGGCTCTTGATGTAATTCCCGTAGACAAATGAAAAATAAAATCCCTACTCTGTCCCTCGGCATTTTCTGCCAATTTTACCACATTTACTGCTCTCTGATGGGATTCAGATTCCTAAATCCCATTAACGGGAGACTGGTGGACTGATGTTTTGAACTGTTTATGGTCTGAGTTGCTGTGAGACTGACTCATTGTGTCGATGATGTGAGTTGGTATTTCCCTCAGGGTTGCCAGACTTTGATTTGCGGACTATACCGCCCTCTGCTGGCCAACAGGGATCAGCACGTTAATCCTATAAGTGCAAATTCACTTTCTGTCCACAGTGTGTTATGTTATTTTAAATTAAATGATCTGATGGGATGCATGTACAGGACCCAAAAATACAATCAGGACAGAACTTGTTTGACGTTTGCCAAGTTATTCTGACGGTTGTGGGTTTTGGATTTGCCAGAAATACGACCTAAGTAGATGTTTTTATCTCCCAACTTTATCTAGACTAGTCAAATTTTAGTTCAGGGGCCACATACTACCCAGTTTGATGTCAGGGGGCTTCACCAATAACACGTATAGGTATTTACCTATGAATAACAACTCCAAATGTTTCCCTTTGTTTTAGTGCAAAGATGTTCATGATGAAAATGTTTACATTTAATGAACAATTGGATATTTTTTGAGAAAAAGAAATACAATTACTGTTTAGCTCTAGGTCTCAGTATTGTGGTATGTCCATAACTCTTACTAAATCTGTGTAATCTTTTGGAATAGCAGTTAGTTTTATGTCTTCAGTAATTTTTATAATTCACAAATTTGTCCCCTGGGCCAGATTAGACCTTTTGGCGGGCCGGTTTTAGCCCCCGGGCCGTATGTTTGACACGTATGAAATGATCAGGCAGAAGCCATGTTTTCTGTGGTTCTGTCCACATGGTTTTCAGCTTCATTCTCCTTCTAGTTGTTTTATAATCACAATGTTTTCGTCTTGAACATTTGAGGTTTACCCCGCATTGGGAAAAACATGCACAGAAACAAATGTTTTTATTCGTAAATGAAAGTAATGGATGGATCAACGTGGTTATTAGGCCCTGATATTTTCCTAAAGAACTCCTCTCAGGATCAGAATCAGGGCTTGGGGTGGCCAGCGTCAGACTGATGTGATTACATAAAGCATTTTTATTCTGATGTAGGTATTATTCTTATTATAAGTGGAATACTAGTATGCATTTAAATCCAGTAACTTCAACAGTCTTTAAATAGTAATAAAATATCTGCTTGTGTTTTTAGCAGTACCGTTTATTCCGCACAACTGTGCAGTGGATAAAACCGAGGATGCAGATGCAGAGGTGAGAAGGGTTTCTTGTGTCTTGAGATGTTCCACGATCGATGCCTTGTCTGAACGTATCAGCGCTCTCACACTGCTCTCTGACCTCCCTGCCCTCCAGGACATCAAAGAAGTTGTAGACGGCATCGTCGGCATCAAGCTGACCCAGGGCCTGGCTCTCGGCCTGGGCGACTTCGACCTGATCAGAGTGATCGGGCGCGGCAGCTACGCCAAAGTCCTGCTGGTTCGGCTGAAGAAGAACGAGCAGGTGTACGCCATGAAGGTGGTGAAGAAGGAGCTCGTCCACGATGATGAGGTGAGACGCTGACGTCTGGGATGTCATGCATGTGAGAGGAGTGCAGGAAGGACTTGTGTGGTTATAACTGTAAAATCGTTAAGTAGCCCTCTTCCTCTCTGTTGCACGTCATGTGTAGTTTATAAGCTGAATGTCCAGCTGCAGAACATCTCAGGGCTCACCACAAAATCCACAAATAGTACTAATAGAAGACAAAAAGTAACTACGCTGCAAAACCTCAGTTTAAAAAACAAGAAATTATTATTATCGTGTAATGTAGGAAAATGTGCTTTAATCCAGGATATGCAGGCGTAGCTGGAAGCTCATTTTAACAGTCTTTCACTGTGAAGATTGAGCTTAACTCATCCTCATTAACGAGCCTCTGCTTTTTCAGTTTTTAAGTAGAAGTAGATGTAATTCAAGTTTAGCATTAGCCAGAAGCTGAGGAACATTTGAGTGCAGATGATGTTAAAGGAATATGAGCTTTACGTCAAGGGGTAGCCTATGTCCTATGTTTTCTAGATGGCAGGTGATAATCACAGATAATTCTGCTCTTATTTGCTTGAGAAAGACAAGTTTTAGATAGATAGTTATTAATTCCATGGGAAGTTTTGATGTCTAGTAGCATTATTACATAGAGACAGGAGGAATTACAGAAAACAAACGTGACATAAACTAAAAACTGAGGTACTGTGTATAAAATATGTGTAAAATATTCAAACAATATATAAAGTGTAAAATATACAAACGTATATATAACAATATGCAGAAGTGTACAATAACATGGATACACGATATGTGTTAATATTGATTTATAGATATTAAACTAACAAAAAACTCCATTTAAATCTCTTCATATAGAGTAAATTTATTTCCAGATACTAAATACTAAATAAAATTAGCATTCAGAGCATAGACTGTATAAAGATGGACGACAGGACAGCTCCTCTAAAGTGAAGCCAAAGCAAGTAGAGCTCCCCCTGGTGCCTGGCTGCAGTACAGGTCATAAGCCCCGCCTCCTCTATGTTAGTGGGCGGGACATGGGCCTAACTAAAACGCTAAAATGCGTAGTATTAATTAATCGAGTGAGTCTGGATGAAGTGTTGGCAGGTCATCGATATCGCGGCTCCACTCTTGAACCGTAACGATCAGACTCTGGCTCTAAACTCGCAAGATGACGCCGAAGTGGAGGACGTGTTGTCCATGTTTATATACAGTCTATGCTTCAGTAACAGAATGAGGAGCAGATGCATCCTTCTGCAGCTGTTTTTATCCTACATAAATCTACATGCAGGCCACGTCAGGATTCGTACCACTGTCCTATTTCCCATCACCGCCCCAGAAAAAATCAGCAGTTTGATCACATTCCTCCCCCCAGAGTGACACATCCAAGCTACCGTACCTTGTCTTTGTGAGGTGAAACCCAGAACATGTTGCTTGACTCAGAGCGCTGTTTAATTGCTTTGACCTTGTATTCCAGGCGTACATCTCCCGCTGATTAGCATTACCCTAACAGCAGGGCTCTGGGTCCTGGGGGGCTGATTTTGTGAACTGCTGGACTGTGTGAAAAGATCTTTTAAGGGATTAGTTTCGTGCATTAGTTTGAAACTGCAAAAAAAAAGAGGTTGTGAAGGGCTGGAACGCGGTGTTGAATGTGAAATGAAATCTAATGAAAAGTAATTTACCAAGGCTGAAAATAAGTGAAGAATCTGCAGTTTTGCAGGTCTGTAACCTTGTAAATGGAAATCTAAAAACCCCAAAAGCGTTCGGTTTCATTTTGAAACTTAGAAAAACAGATTTGTGACTTTACACCCACTTTCTGGAAATTTGACCACACGGGGCTTTTGGGTCTTGTGGTTTTTGGCAGCGTTTGAAATTCTTGAAAACAGACTGGGGGGCTGGATCAGCTGATCAACACAGTCGGGCTCAGGGAGGGAGGCGACCTCTGGTAAACTCACTTGATTCACTGTATTCAATGAAATGTTGGCTACCGCGAACCTCATGCATGAGCCTTGCACAGATTTGCACAATATTTTTTTGTTTTTGTGGCATTGATCAATAATTAAATGTCTCCATTGGTTATTTAGTCCTAAAGAGAAAAGTTTCAAGAGGGCCCTTGACCACATTTATCCCACTACTCACATTTTGTTAATGACGATGAAGTAAAAGCAATTATTGATATTAAAACCCAGTAGAAAAACACTTCATTCATTCATTTAACAATTTTAATTGATTTCACTTTTTTAATAAGATGTTCACGGACGTTTATTTCCTTGAGGCCGTGGGTCATTGTAAAAAAAAATAGATATGTACTGAAGAGACGCTAAGAGATAATGTTTTATTCGTCCAGGTTCTGCTGGATGACGCACTGGAGACATACGTGTCTGAGGAATAAAATAGAGACGGCTAATATATTGGTTTTTACACCAATCAGGCATAACATTATGACCAAATATTGTGTAGGTCTCCCTTGTGCCTCCAAAACAGATTGGGGCGGGGTCCTCTGTGGATCATCCCACAGATACTTGATCAGTTTGGGATCTAGTGAATTTGGAGGCCAGGTCAACACCTTGAGATGTTTTTTGGGGGTAGGGAGTATACAGTTTTAATAAAAAACTCCAATTACGATACTATCCTAGCTATTAAAAACATTTCATACAGTACATGAAATGTCTGCACGTAGAGTAAGATCATGAGGTTTTTTTTCCCCCAGTCCTTTATTAAATTACCGTAATGGCGCTAATATTGGATTTAGCATTATTACGGTAATTTAATGATTTAGCGGCAATTAGCAGCAGCCTGTGCATGATTACTAAACAAGATGCCTTTGAGATTTCTATGGACAAATGTATGTAAGATTAAATAAAGCATTAGTTAATTTAGCTGTGCTAGCAAGCTCTTAGACAATTAAGCTAGTTCATGTAACGTCTATAGTCATTTTCTCAAGGTGGAGGGAGAGAGCGATGCTTTTGGGAGCAGTAGGAAAAACACAACGCAAGCACAACGTAGTTTATTAACACTGTATGTGAAACCATGCTAAAAAATGTAACAGGACTGCATTGTGATCAAATGATCTGAGGTATCAGTTTGATTTGAGAAGGTACACCACTTTCCTCCTTGTTTGAATCATTTGTCCTTGCACTGAAGTCTACATATATGGTCATGATAACTCACCTGATGACATTTATTGTTTATATCTATGTTTCTGTGTATTGTACTGTATTGTTTTATGAAACGAATTTGGTTGTCGGCCGCTGTTGCAGACCAAATTGCCCAAACTGGGACAATCATTCAGTAATACACGGGATAAGATGTTACAATCCCTTGTGCCAAAATCCAAGGCAAAACACATTTAGAGGCCCTGTTCGACTAAGGGGCCCTGCCAAACCTACAATTACCCTATAATCTACATACACTAAGTAAACGCTGCTGGCTTGTATGGTCCGCTCAGCAGCTAACCATAACTACCAAGCAACATGAAAACAACAGGAACCTGACCTGAACAACAGCAGTATGCAGCATGTCATTGGGGTTTTCAAGTGGGCACCTCCTTTTACCGATGTTTCGTTAAATTAGGCATAAAGATTTCTAATCTAAATGATCTGGAGGCTTCTGCATTTCTACCTCGTGCAGCATTAGGATATAAGAGCAAGTTAATTCAGCGTTCCTCCTATTACTTTACTGTTACGTGTCTCTGCTATTCTACACCACTAGAAGGTGGTATTGCTCAACATATAACTCCTATAGCGCACCAATCAATGATGGGCTCATGTAGACAATCAGGAAGCACTAGTAACAGTGTAGGAAGCATCTAGAAGTGACTCATTATCCAACTCTGCTTCCAAACTTTAATTCAGTTTTATTTATACATCATCAGTCAAAAGGCTTTACAGAAGCCAGAGCCTGAAACCCCCTCCAGAGCAAGGCACCGAGGCGCCAATGGCAAGAAACGGAAACAAAAGACGGAGATGGGACTGAAAAGAAAGGAGGAGAGGATGAAATCATACATGTGGATCAAGCATACGTGCAGCATATATTATAAATACAAAGAAAATACAAGAAATGCTTGATACATGGAGGGATTGTTAGTGAATGAAAATATAACGTACAGAACCGGAATTCAAGTGTAGTGGGTTATAAGAGTAAACAAGAGCACATGGATGTGGAATTAAAGCTAAAACGATCAGAGTTAGATGACGCCTTTTTCATAATTATTCATTCTTTAAATAACAATGAATTTACCAGAAGGAATTTTGTAGCATATGTGCAGTATGTGGTCTCCATTGTCATTAACTATTAACTATACCAGAGCACAGCATGGGGGAACTGTAAAGAAAAAGAAAAAGTAGACCCACTCCATCGTATCTCACGTAAAAACATTAACTATCATCAATTAATTGACACTTAAAAAATCAGCATAAAACGTAAAACCCGCCCCAGGCGTCACACTCTCAGTAACTGAAGTATGATTAATTAAAGCTGGTTCATAACAATATTTCATCCTCTTTGCCTTTATTCCAGAGAATTTTATTTGTGATTGGGTGTTTTAGTTATTCCTATTATTGTACAGCGTGTCTGTATTTCACGTTTTTTATTCTCCAGTGTCTTTTGTTGTGAAGCACTTTGTTGATATCGCATTTTAAAATGATGGTATAGTAAAACAGTGGAATTCCAGTAAAAAAAATTCAGTTTCACTTTGAACTAACCAGCAAAGATAAATGTCTAATTTTCCCCGCCGTGGATTCAATAGAAATCGGAAATATTTAGTTGTGCTTGCATTGTTTTTCATATTGCTCCCCAAAGGCCTCTCCCAAAGGCATCTCCCCCCACACACACTCCTACAGTGTTGCCAGATATACGTCAATTATCATATTAATACGATAGTTTCGGAGCTTATTTGATATAAAATCTCAAATGTATGGCAGCAATTTGAGCAGTTGTTTCATTCAAATGGCCACGCCTCCATGTTTATTCCTTAGGTTATTGCAGTTTCATGCACATAAAATAGCTTTTATTTTAAAAGCACAGCCGTAGCATGCAAATTTTCAAGTTGTTTTAGTACATACGATAATTTTGATCAAAGTGCGATAATTTTAACGTGTTCGTGTAGTATTGACTGCACAGGCTGTTTGTCACTGAATCCAATATCCGCGTCATTACAACAAGTTAAAGACGGACTAATAAAGAACACATGATCTTATTCTATGTGTCATAAATAGTTTTTAATATTTGGGATAGCATCAGGCGCCAGGGTCTTTGTGGGAAACAATGTTACTCTGAAGACTTTTACGAGAGATTTGTAGCAATATCACATTTTATTTAATATTTTACATCCACAGTAGTGTTAAAGTCAAACACTTTGATATTAACACATCAGTTTAATGCCACATTTCCTTGTGGTTTGGGAAATCAGAAAGCACTTGGTGCAGCAGTAACACATTGGAAAGCAAGCAAAATATCAAGTGCAGTTGTATTTAATAATTGTATCCTATAGAGGGCAGTAATACCTCCTGTAGCCAATAAATTCCCTGAAGAAGAAGAAGAAGAAGAAGAAGAAGAAGAAGAAGAAGAATAAATGTTTTAAACAGCAAGTTCAGTTTTAAAGGTAGCTGGTCAACCCCACAGCCTAGAGTCTAATGTGGCCTAACATTGGTGGCAGCTGGAGAACGTCCTGGACAGTATTAACCATTGTTTTATAATAATAATAATGATAACATACATTTGTTTTGATGTGGAGCATGGAGGTAGGACCCAAATGCAGACACAAGCTAAATTATTTGGCCGTGGTTCCCATTTGAAACCTTAAATCTTAACTTAAAGTTGAAGCTGCATCTTCAACATGTCAGTCCTGGTAGATTTGGCAGCACCTCCAGTTACTGACGCTACCACCAAATGGAATTTAAAACAAACTATTGTTGTTTTAATAAAACAGAAACTCAATAAGTGTCAGTGACTATCTGGTGGAGGCTCAACATCCATGTTTTGGGACGCCAAGCAAGGTCAGCCAAGCTCAGCAGTCTCCAAATAGTCCTGTACGGGGATTGTTCTCAGACTACACTATATCTGTGGCATGCGTCTGATCCGTTCGTCTGAGGAAGCCTATCGATCCAGTCAATTGATTGCTAATACATTATCTTTCCCTCTTTGCCATCGCTGTCTCCGTCTGTCTCTTCTCATCTCTCCAGGATATCGATTGGGTGCAGACAGAGAAGCATGTGTTTGAGCAGGCGTCCACCAATCCGTTCTTAGTCGGCCTCCACTCCTGTTTCCAGACAGAAAGTCGGTAAGAGCTCGACGGAGATGACGCTTTGTGAGAGTCGTGAAGTCATTCACGGCTTGTGGCACTTTACATTCGATGTAGGTTATCTTAGTTTCATGAAACACTCAAGTCTTGGAAGTGGCGTGAAGACGTTCTGCAAGTGTCACTTTAATGCAAGTGCTTTTTATTGAAGCTTTCAGCACTAGACTGTCATCAGGACAATTAAATCTGAACACGAAAGCACTTGGAAGCTCATGCAAGGTTACTATTAAAGTCACATACGTAGTTCTTCAAGATATGCCCTTGAAGTCTTGAGCTTCGCAAAAAAAATCAGTAACATTCAGCAAACATTTGTTGAAGAACATGCTATCACATGTTCAGAGCCTTAATTTCCTCATATTAGATGTTTTTGTAGATCTAGTTACTCTGACAGTCAAAAGTAAGAACTAAGAAACATTAAAACACAATAGAGGAGCTGCACAAAGAACAATAAACAAAGAGAGCACATACAACCCAGCACTGGGAATTTCTGTCTAAATACACCTGAAGTTAAATGATTCATAAATGGAGAGAAATCATTTATGCTCTAAATGCTTATGCTCAAACTACATCAGGCCAGTCCTGCAGGGAGACGTTTCTTTAAAGGAATGGACTACGCTCTCTGGAGAAACTAGATTGATGCGGTTATTAAATCAAAGTGGCCTAAGTAGACGTATGTGTGCGTTTGTTAAACAGCATCAGCGATGGGTTTGTGATGGCTTTGTCTCTCTCGCTGTGGTTTCCAGGTTATTTCTGGTGATTGAATATGTGAACGGCGGGGACTTGATGTTTCATATGCAACGACAGAGGAAGCTCCCCGAAGAACATGCAAGGTAAACGATAAAAAAGACACACAACATCCATTTCCATTCAGGAGAAACCGTGTAGAGATGTTAAGCCCCAAACCACTAGAGAAAGCATTATAGCAGACGGTTGCAGGAAAAATTCGGTTTATATTGAGGGGTCGTTCTGCCTGGGGCCTGCTGTGCAGAAGGACACCAAGGAAGCAGACAAAAGCAAGCAGATAAATCCAGCATGGATGCATTACACTGTGTATACACAATAGAAACATGAGGACCTGACACCTGTGGGTGACTTTTGATGCATGCATGTTGTGCAGAAGCAGAAAACAATGCGGTATGGTATGCAAACCTGTCTGCATGACTGTTAGATTCATTAAAAACAGTAAATGAAAACATGAAAATGACATTCAACACAAGCAGAGTGGAAAATTATGCTGGTCAATGAACTAGCAGGTTTTTCTTTGAGACCAAAGTCTTCTATTGGGGTTATATAGTATGTATTTTATTCTATATTATTCTATATTAAATTCTATTCTGGATATTACTGGGAGCCAATGAAAAGAAGCTAAGATTGGAGTAACATGGTCTCTCTTTTCTAATTCCCGTTATGTGGACATCTTAATGCATGAACAAGTTTTTCAGCGTCTCTCTGACACAAGGTTTTCCCGATTTAGATTATTTTTTTGCTCGTGAAAGAAGGCAGTCCTTGCTTTATACATCCCGCTCAACAATAACTCCCAAGACTCTGCACTGTATCGCTGCAGGTCAGGGTAATGTCACCCAGTGTTTATTATGATTAGATTCTGTATTTTATGAGGTGTTTAGAGTTTTATACCAGAGTACTATACTATATTATACCAGAGTACTATACTATAGGGGAGGGGCCTCTGTGGATCATCCCTCAGATACTTGATCAGTTTGGGAGCTAGTGAATTTGGAGGCCAGGTCAACACCTTGAGATGTTCTTAAAGTGTTTTTGTGGCTGCATCCTGCTGGGGATGGCTGCTGCCATCAAGGAGTGTCATTGCTATGGGGTGGGGGTGCCTGGTCTGGTCTAGGTGGGTGCTACATGTCTAAGTAACATCCACACCAATGAATGAATGGCAGGTCCAGAAGTTTCCCAGCAGAACATTGAACTGTCGCAAGATGGTTAATGCCATTAACTTCTCCTGTTAGTGGATTTAATGTTGTGGCTGATTGGTGTAAGTTCCACTGGTTTAATACGATATAGTGTTAATTAAAATGTCTATATTGAGAGCATTTCCATTCATGATGAAATTAAATTAAGCATCTGTGTTTACATGACAGTATTTGCAGTTTAGAATCAGAATCAGAACTTTATTGACCAAGTATGTGTGCACATACAAGGAATTTGACTCCAGCAACTTTTGCTCTCTTGTACAGAGAACTTAAGTAAGTGTAAGAAATAAATCTCGATCTGCACATAAAATTAAAGATAAGCGCAGATATACAACTATCCAGATGTTTGTAAGGTGAGTATATACAATTAACGCAGAGTTATTGATGTTAAGGTAGTGTTTTTAGAGACGTATGACTTGATTCTTTCCCTGATTCTTCTCAAATAATGTGTATTTTACTAAAAATACTGCATATCTGAACATGGTCAAGTAGAAAACCAAGACCTCCCAGGAATAGGCTTCATGACCAGAGGGTCAAGGGTTGAGGTTGATGGTTTTTCTGCACCTTCTTTCGCTCAAATGTTGCGAGTCCTCCTCACAAACTATTCTTTGTGGATGTGGTAATGTTGCCAAAACCCAACTTAGCCCTCTTCTTTTTCTTTTTCTTTTTTTTCCTGTCTACTTGCGGAGCGCTCCGACGACAGCTCTGATCAATTCTGGATCAAAGGCTGGCTAAATTAGAACGGCGCCACTGGGCCCCGATAAGCCTCTGCAAAGCAGCATGTTAATCACTCATAATGATTGTACATATTCATGAGCGGGGTTCTTAGAGAGAGCTGCATTCCCCCCCGTGCTGTGGGGATGGTGCTGCTGATAGGACGCAGCTTCTATCAGAGAGGCGGCAGCGGCGGCACAAAAGTGTACAATCAAGGCTGTCATTGTGAAAATGTTTTAGGAGTGAATAGAGATTTATAACACGCATGAAAAGAAAACAGTGTAGTGACTCACCAAAGACACACACCGAGTACGTCTAATCATGGCCAAAAGGGTTTCAAAGCTAGAGTATCTGATCCATGGCAGCTGCCTTAAGGTGTTGCTGCTGACGTCTCGTGCCAGACAACCCATTGTGCGCTGGCATGTGCAAGAAGCTTAGGCATGTGAAATTTTCAGTTCCTATCCATCACACAATAAGATCAAGTCCCAGATTCATTCTGCAGCAGGACGACGAGCCAAAACATCCAGCCAACGCTATCTTTAGTCACAGCAAAAATAAGGGAACCGTGGAAATCTTCTCATTGGACCCCTTAAGACGTCTCTACTAGCTTTATGGAACGCAGACATACACTTCCTACGGTGGTTTTTAATTCAAACATGGAAAGGCCTGTCATGAATAGAACTGCTTTACATCTTACAACCACTGCGGCGTTGAAGAACAGCTGTGAAGTGGTGGCAGGGCTGGGCGTCGTGTGGAACGAATTATTTTTCGAAGCAAAACAAAATTCGCCAAGTTGAGATGTTTGATTCACGTTTCACACTCCCCCTCAAAAAAATAAAACAAAACAACCTGCAGACGTCTCGGTGCCAGACAACCTATTGTGTTCTGGCATGTGAAGATACTTAGAAACAAACTGAGTAAAGTAATTCACTCAAAAAATAAAATAAAACAAAGTAGAAAGCTACACCCAGTCTGAACCCTTCGACTGACAAGAGGTTGCCTGATGCAGAATAGTCAGAGTTAATTTAGTCTTTTCTAATTTCATCGCCTGATTCATTAGTTGTGAGTGTTTTATATACACTTGATCAACCTTTGTGTCAACTGGCTAATACATGATACCAAAGGTCTCTTCAGCACAGATTCATGTTATAGAGTCTGTAACTTCCAGCATTACAGTCCAACAAACTAAACCAATGGGTCTATGCAACATTTTTGACATGGTCAAACTTTAGTCCAATCATAAGGTATCCTCCAGGAGATGTGACTAACGATGCTAATGTGGGCGATAATGCATTAACAACATCAAAACCAATAGAGAAACTTTTTCTGTGCTCAACGTCTCGTAAAATTGTGTCTGAAGTTGGCGCCCCTGAAGACTGTGAGCAGTGAATTGCTAAAGTACTTTCTTCTAAAGTTATAGGTTGCTATTTTCATCCTTTTCGATAAGGGAAGAGAGCCAAATTTGATGAGCCAAAAGCTTTCCTCACCACATTCATATTTATTTCTATAACAGTTTATAGTTCAGTAGTCTCACACGAGGAGAGAGATTTAAAGTTTTAAATCTGTCTCAAAGATAAATCTTATTCTAACATATGCATACCTACCAATTAACCTAAAATGCTTGTTTTGTTAAAAAAAATAAAAATGTGGGAGGAAGTTGGAAAACCACACAAACAGAGGAAAGACATGCAATATAAACCCAGTACCTTTTTGTTGTGAAGCACCAGTGCTAAATGCTGCACACTGTAAATGTGCTTTACTAAATGTAAATAAGTTATTTGGTCTCCAATGGGTTGCGCAACTTCATTTTAATGTATTCTAGTGGACAAGGGGGAACATGTCCAGCCTCTGTGAGCTCTACATGTCGTGTCAGATTCATCATTTTCTGCATTTTTCCTTTTTTTTTTCACAGATTTTATGCAGCAGAAATCTGTATCGCTCTGAACTTTCTTCATGAAAAAGGAATCATCTACCGCGATCTGAAGCTGGACAACGTTCTCTTGGACCACGAGGGACACATCAAACTCACAGACTACGGCATGTGCAAGGTAAGACGCGTATTGATTTCTGTCAGTAGACAAGGTGGAGAGCTGGGGAGGGCTATCAATAATTCAGCAGGTCAGTGTTAACCTGGAAACTCTAACTGGGTCTCTGCTATAGCACATCATCCACCACTGTCTCTTTCATGGCTGCAACTCTTCTTCTTCTTCTTCTTCTTCTCTCACTCCTTCACTATTCAGGAGGGGATCAGACCCGGTGACACCACCAGTACCTTCTGTGGAACTCCCAACTACATTGCACCAGAAATTCTCAGAGGAGAGGACTACGGTGAGTACAGGGACAGTACGCATTATCGTCAGGATTGCAATTTTAAAATGATGTTGTATTTAAAATAAAGGTTTGAGATATTATAGATAAGATAATACATTTTATTGATGAGTAGACTTGGTACAGCTGGTGGGAAGATGGTTTACCAAATCAGTCGTCCAATCTGAGGTTGTAAAACCACAGTCGTGGCTAATGCTTAATACAAAAGATGCAAGTCTGCATTTGCATAAAGCCTTCTCTGATGAAGGCAACAGCTGAGTAACAATCATAAAGTAACCTTTTGCAGGATGTTTCAGTCGTCTCGTGTCTATTGAGCAGTTCTTCTCGTCCCACAATCATATTAACTGATGTTATTTCTTATATTTCTGTGACCTTCCAGGCTTTAGTGTGGATTGGTGGGCTCTGGGCGTGCTGATGTTTGAGATGATGGCTGGGAGGTCTCCGTTTGACATTATCACAGACAATCCTGATATGAACACAGAGGAGTACCTCTTTCAAGGTGAGACATGTGCATGGCTTCTACCTGTAAGGTTCAATTACATCCTTGGACCAGGATTGAAACTCCTAGATAAGCTGCAATTAAGCTGTAATGGGCTTTTGTTTTATAAGATACAGCAATGACAGTTATTTTACTGATTGTAAATCACATAAGAATATAATGTGATGTCACACAAAGAAAGTGTTGTCAAACAGATTGCAAATGGATAAACAGTTTTTTTTTTTAAATGAATTTCTACCTACAAAGCAGATCTTATCAGAAATGCATGAATTCATGGATGCACCCAAATGGCGTTCTTAATTGCGTTTTTGAACTGAGTAAATGGTAGCATTTGTGCAAAGGTAGCCTTCTTATCAATCAATATGCCACTGTTTTTAGTTTGTAGAGAAGTTTCAATTCCTAAGAGATACGTTGAGAATGTGCAGTATCCCTGAATTGAACTGAAATGTTAAAAAAGTGTGCAGACTATTTCTCAGGGGATCGACAATATAGAAATCTTTTGATTCTGGACCCTGTCTCTGTGGATCCTGCCTGAATCCTACTGTAAAATGGAAATGCTTTGCAAGGCAACGGTTTTATCATATGCTAATCATAAATTGTGGTGACCTGAATCAAATCTTAACATTTGCGATCACACCCTGAGGGTATGGGATCATGTCTGTCCTTCTTGCGTTTCTTTTTTCGTCTGCCATATGGTACCCCTTCAAGTACTTCCTCCCTCTCTCACGCAGCCACCCACGCAGTCTTCCATAACCGAAATTCCTCCATACCACAGTGTGGTGCATTAAGTGTCTGTGCCTGTCAGGAGCTGTGACTGTCGGGAGCATAGTGCTGCACCGCGGCTAGCATCTGCCACCGCTAGCATCGTCTCATAGCGGTCTTGCCGGTGAGATGGTGGCAGATCAGCAGGTTCGTGGATGAACACCTGCCAAGGAAAACCAAGGCTTTCACTGTATGAGCCACCCAGCCATATGCCGACTAGCTAGACCTTGTGCCAGACCTTGCTTTGGGTATTGGTGGACCACATGCCATCCCCAGTCACCTATAGACTTGCTAACACGTGATTCGGTGGGGAAATCTGTCACGAGGAGGCATTCATATGAAAGCATGTACTGGAATATAACTGAAAAATCTGTGCTGGGATAGTGTTTGATTGGCAGACAGTCTGACTTGCCAAAAGACCAATAGCCGGTACGTTTAAAGCCTGTCATTGACGCAGCATTGTTCTTCCTTTCCGCCTGTGTTGCCTTTTTGAGAATTTGCTTTGCTATGGCAACAACTACAACAACAACTACCCCTATAATTTATATATAATAAATATCTACAAAAATATAGAGCAATAACTGTTTTCCAGAGTTGCCCAAGGTGAGAGGTGCCAGGTAGGTGTGGGGACACTCAAAAATCCCTGTCTGATCATTTGAAAGTTTGAGTACTCCCTCAAGGAACAAGAAGTTTACTTCTATGTCACTGTGAGTCGCTGGGAAAAGACTGGCTGTTGTGGGTGCATGCCCACCAAACAACAGTACCCAGTCTTCTTGGAGTCTCTGGGTGGTGTCCTGGAAGTGATTCCATATGGGCAGTCTGTAGTTCTTCAGTGACTTCAAAACCCATGTGGCCGCCATTGCAAACTTGGAGAGAAGTCTGATCTTATTAGTGTTATGTTGTTGGTTGTTCAACCAAATCTGCAGCTGGACACTTGAATGAAGGACTGAATTAGAGCTGTGAACTGACCACCACCTGGTAGTGATGGATCAAATTGCGGGTAATACCTCCGGACAGACCTGGTAAACACAAACACATGGTGAAGAGTGAACTGGAGATGTCCCCTGTCCGTGATGTCTTTAAGACCCCTCTTTGAGATCTTCTCATGCATCCTAAGGGAGGTTAGGAATAAGAAATGTGAGTGGGCAATGTTTAGTACCTTCATTGCAGAAGCGACTTTTGTGAGCTTTGGTCAGAAGGTCATGGCTGCTTGTCATTGCGGCAACCTTAGGACTCGCTGCAGTGAATGAGGCTGTTAAGGTACAAGCTCTTGTAGCAGGACTTTTGGCAGGCCTCTGCTGGAAGCCTCATCCATATCCCAGGCAGTGGTCAACTAAGTATTTAAGAAGGCACCAGGAGTGGACAAGATTTGTCCTGAGAGCTCTAGATATTGTTCAGCTGTCCTGATTGACTTGCTTCTTAAATGTCGCATGGAGGCAGGGTACAGTACTTCCCATGAAAGCTTGATCCAGGTCGCTGGAAAGGTAGAATCTGATCTACTGTCGAACTTCGGATTCAGGATGAGCAATGCTGATTCCATTTTGACGTGGAACAGCACGGGTCAACTCTTAACCCTAGGAGAGTTGCTTAAGGCATCACGGGAGTTTGACAATCCGGTCTACATGTGCTTTACAGGGTATGGGGGTATCCAGTCCTTGTACAACCATATTGAGAGATGTTTCCACATCCTTGCCACTAATTCAAGCATGTTTCCGGTTAGCATCGGACTCCGCTGTGACCGCCCCTTGTCCTTGTTCGTGTCTGTGGAAATGCATCTCAGCTTTTCGCAGATTATGTACTTCTGTTGGCTTCATCAGTGCGCGTTGCCAAAGGGCCCAGTTGAGGTGTTTTAGCCAGCTGGAAGGACACCCTGTGGCAGTGCCAGAATGTGCTAGAGGGATTATATATCTGGCCTGACCTGGAAACGCTTGTATCCCCCAAAATGAAACACACGGATATCTGGAATTTCTTGAAATTCCTTGTTTACCCTGTTGCTACTGTTACCTGACCACTGAGTAATGGTGGAAAACGAATGGATAAACAGGGAAAATAACCCAGTGTGATGGACTAATCTATGTAACAGTGCTACATCCTTGGATCTAGGTTTTGAGGGAAAACAGTTTTTCAATGTATTTTCTGTCTCATTAGTATGAAATTGTTGCTGTGGGAGTCTCAAGGCTGTTAGCAGAAAAAATAAATAAAAAGTGAGTGAAGGAACACAATAGCGTCCTCTGTTACGCCTCCCTTCCATCCTGCAGACGTGGTCACCCACAGACAGGTTGGAGTGAATCATCCTCCTCCCTGCTCACGACTATACTCTTTAATTCCTCTCTCCCTCTCTCTCTCTCTCTTCTTGTGTTACTTTCCTTCTCCTCTCTTTGCCAACAGTTATTCTTGAGAAGCCCATTCGCATCCCAAGGTCTTTGTCTGTGAAGGCTGCCAGCGTGCTCAAGGGCTTTCTAAACAAGGTGAGAGTAGTTTAACCCGCCCTCCCCTCCCCTCCCCCATCATCATCATCGTCATCATCATCGTTCTGTCTTGCAGTGTATCTGTGTGCATTCTGCCGTTCACTCAAATCACCATGTGTGGGATCATGGCCAAGAACTTGGGCTCTTTAATGGATCGCCAAGGAGTGAAGGCGTCCTATTTGACTCACGGATGCCTTAGTGTATGTTTGTTCCTGGGTTGTTTTACATTCTATATTTTAATTTTATGTAAGCGTTTCTCAACAAAAAAGGCTCTAGAACTATTTTTTGACGCTTTACACGGAACAAAATAAGCTACCAACTGGTTGTTAGTGGTTTTAACTACAAATAATCATCAGTCTTTGGGCATTTGGGTAATCTGACCATTAAGTACAAAGATAGGGCTATGAGATTGACAATCGTCTTCAATAATCAAAAATTAAATATGCATATGACGCAGGATTTGTAATTTTTATTTATGCACTTAAAATAAATGGAAAACAAGTGAAATAAACCACATCTGTATGACGATTACCTGAACTGCACACATGAAACGCAGCGCTGTGGCCCTTTAAGAATTTTCCGATTTTTAAAAAAAATTCTTACAGGTACAGGGAATACCAGCGTTTCTGTGTATACATGTGCAAAACCATTGAATATGCATGGATACCAGCCCCTCGCGTCATGTTTTATGCAACAAAGCCGCTCGTGACGTCTGCTGTTCATGCAAAAATCCTTACAGCTTTTCACTTACACTCTTCCTCTTTAAGTTATCGCCGTAATTGTTGTAATGATAAGAGCACAATCCACAGTGGGCAGCTGCACATGGACGTACAGTGCAACGATATGCCCAGCATTATTGATGAACTGCTTTATTCTCATAGTGTGTTAATTATAATAAGATGAAGACTATCCTTCTCACACTCTCCAGACTTATCTAATGCTGTAATGCGTAATTCTAAAGCATAATCTCACATTATATTATTTTATATTACGTGTCCTTGACTGGCTGTTTTGGTCCCAACAGGATCCTAAGGAGCGGCTCGGTTGCCAGGTCCAGACGGGCTTCACAGATATCAAGGCACACACATTTTTCCGCAGTATAGACTGGGACCAGGTAAGAGCTGAACGAGTGAAGCTGTGAATGAAGTTAACTCACTTTATCTTGATTTAAACTGTGCTTAAATCGTATCTCACTGTTGGCTGTAGTTGCTATTTACTCATACTTGCCATTTTAGTGACCTTGCAGCCTTTCTTGTTAAATTTAAAACTAAAATTCTCAACAAAAACACACACTGGGCTTTATTGGGAGCAAATGTGGTTATTGACAAATTGATTATTATTAGCCACCTAAAGGTGAAATGTGCAAGCACAAACTCCCTCAATCAGCCTGTACCACAACTTTCCTACAAACTAATACAACCTCTTTCTTAAAAGGTAAGCATATGCAGCATATGAGAGTATAAAAAGGTGTGTGAGAGAGAGGAAGGAGGAGCAAGATGGCGGATTTAATGCATGTGGGGGTCTCAAGGTCCAAACGGAGACAATGGTTAATGAATGGCATCAACCAGTTTCTGAGAGTGTGTGGTTAGTTGGAGAAAAGTCAGCAAAAAATAAAAAAATCCTAACAGTCATGAGGACGTACAATAATCCATCTAGCGCACAGAGATGCAGTGAATGGGTCTGCATAGCCGCTGGCCATCAGATAAAGCAATTTATTGGCCTGACAGCAAACTACACAACAGCAACAGTGAGCGAAACCAACACCGATCGAGGTTATTAACCGTAGCAATGCTCTGAGTCACGTTCTGTGGACTAAGCAACAACAAGATCAAAGGTAAATGCACTTTAACCAAACTCTGTGCAGACGTAAGCTTCTTACTGGGGCTAGCTTGTGGAAGCGATTAGTGCGTGTGCTCCAGTTTGTCCTTCAGATCGGTTTAGGGATGTTTTCCCGTGTCGTGTCGAGGGTTACGCATCAGCTGATCTCGGGTGCATCGCAGGATCGGCTGACTCCGCTTTGATTGGAAAGCAGAGCGGTCTTACGTCTTAACTTCTGCACGGAAAGAAGTAGGAGAGCTGTGCAGTACAGGATCCAATCACAGATGAAGACACTCCAGATGTAGCAGTAGTCACTTCTGATTGGCGTCCTGAAATAATTCCATAGTTAAGTAGATAGAGGAGCATGACTGGGTTGTATATCTGGTTTTGTCTAACCTCTTTTGGTTTTTCTGGTGTTTCCTATTTGATTTGATCAGTTTTCTTGTTGGACTTAGGGTTAGGGTTCCCACCTCTGTGATTCCACCATAGACAGTTTAATGATGGCTCAAAAGTGAAGCCAAAGCAAGTGTAGCTCCCCCTGGTGGCTGGCTGCAGTATAGGTCATAGGCTCCACCCACTCCATGTTAGTGGGCGGGACTTGCACCAAACTAAAACACTGAAATACACATTAAATGTTTTTTTTTTCAAGGATTCAAGGTTTCTGTCATTTTAGATATGAATTTAATATAATGTCGATGCGTGTTCGAGTGGCAATTTTTTGGTTGAGTTATTTGACGCTATAGAAACAGGATGTGACATAATGTCGACCACCAGTTGCCATGCCAACCGCACCGAGAGAGAGTTGTAAAAACAAAAACAGTGTATTAAAAAACAAGTACAGTGTATAATCCAACATTTCCTTGGATCCAGAGCATTAGTTAAACGAAAATGCGTGGGCGGGTCAACGATAGCCAGTGTTGTATAGTAACGAAGTAAAAATACTTCGTTACTATACTTAAGTAGTATTTTTTTATATTTGTACTTTACTTTACTACTTTATTCTGACGACTCTTACTTTACTTCATACATTTTCGAAAAAATCAATACTTTACTCCATACATTACCTGAGCATCCGTTACCGTACAAAAAGAAGAAGTGATAGCAATGGACAACTTCGTTTGTTAGTGGACATAGCCAATGTTGAGATACAACCGCAAGACGTACTACCCCGTTGTCGGCGATGAAATCACGCCCGGGTAAAATATGTCGCATTTCAGTCAGTAGCCAGACAATCGGTCTCTACGTTAAGTTGAAGATAGAGGGAAACAGAGAGCCTAAATGTCAGAGATGGCGGTGACTGATACTGAACTTGAACTGCTGCTGAACAACCACATAGCACACGACGGTACGATGAAACCCTGGATACCGCATGTTCAGCCATGATGTTCTGAACATTCCCGCAGACCGTCTGTAGGATAGTTTGTGTATTTTGTTATGGTTGGTCTAGGAGGCGTTGAGCTTATGGCTGTGCCACTCTAAACAAACTCTAATATACAGGATAAAGAAATGTAAACTCAATTCTATGCTTTTATTAACGTATTTTACTTTGTACTAAGACAGTAAATCTAGTATACTTTACCATAATAGCAGGCTACTTTCACTTTTCTGGTAATTTTCCATACAGTACTTTTACTTTTACTCAGTATGCTTTTGGGTACTTTATACAACATGACGATAGCACGGGTCCGTGGCTCCACCTTTTCACAACTTGGTCAACGCAAGAGCACTCCCATCCCCGGAAAATATGTCAGTTTAGCATCAAGGAGTGGTGACGCTTAGTCCATATTTAATGTCTATGGATTCCTACTCGTGTCTTTCTGCTGCCCTTCCTCTTGGTCTCTCGTATTCCTCAGCTGGTGGGTATAATACTTGTCCTTTTGTCAAGTCGTCTGTGATGTTACCAGTGTTTTTCCTACACTTCTTTGTGTTCTCGTCTTGTTTTTGGATACCCTTCCTTACCTGCAGCACCTTTTGTTCCCCAGCTTGTGAGTTTTTATTAAAGTAATTTTGTTTCCAACCTCGTTAGTGTCCTGCATCTGGGTCCTCCCTCCCTGCCTTGCTTCTAAATCTGACACAAGCTTGGGTCCTCAATCCAATCCACCCTGAACAAAACAAGATGTCATGGGCCAAATGTCCAACACACAAGGTCTCAAAACAGTAGTCGACACACAAGTTATGTCACTTGTGTCTTTTAAATTGTCCATACTTGGAGAAAGAGGGTCTTGCAAGGTCACAAAGGAATCATCCGGCATTGATCAACACAAATAAAAGACTCAATGCCACACGGCACCAAACATCTGCAAAATCAAGGTCGGACGTTTTCTGAAAGAAGAAAATAAAAAATCCAAGTAAACATCCACAGATTCAGACCGGAGCAAATTATAGGTTTGAAAATGTGCTGAAAGGAGAAAAAAAAACGAGGTGGCGCAACTTCAGCGTTATCATTAAAACTCACTTTAAACGCTGATTAATTATTGAAGGGATCTGGGCGTGTGCTGCTTTTGCGACAGACAGCCGCTGACAGCTTTTCTGGGGGTTCGACTCCACAACCTGTCAGTTCACTTAGAGCTGATGTAAAAACAACAAACACGGAGTAAACACCGCGACGCCCACATTTAACGCCGGTCGGATCTCAGAGAGAACAGATCACAGCTGTCACCACACATTCCGCGCTTCCTTTATCAGACTTGAAAGTGTTTGACTACTGTATACATCTGTTTATGCGACGAGCTCGAACAGCACAGGGGGGGAGGGGGGGGACACACCCTCCTGATTTATGATCTGAACATTCACGTGTGTGTGTGAGGTGGCACCCTCTGTGCGCTGCATGCGTGCGTCTATGGATTAAAAATGGATGTGATATAGTCACAGACATTGTGCGTAGACTCCTGCTTGCATGGCTTCCCCTCTCTGTGGAGAGACAAGGCAAATAAAAGTGAATTCCTAATCACATACACGCACACATTCGCTCCATCTGAAGCATTAACACTATGTGTGTTTGCATGATTAAGGGCGTAGATCTGTAGCACAAACCTATTCCATATTCTATATTTTCTATACATATAATCTAAATCTGCTACTTTACCGTATCAGGAATTTTAGCAATAACAGATTATTTGTCGGACTGTGATGTGACAGAATTTCAGATCATGAGAAAATTTGTTCTTATATGTGCTGTATGTGTTTGATTTACTCTGGAGCTTATTCCCCTCCCGGCATTAAAATATGTGCACAGCTTCAAGTCCATGCACCCAATTAACGGGTGCATTAACGGCGCTCAGACTGATTCTGAAGAGCTCGGCCTTACTCTGTGGACACCGCCTCATTCGCCATGCTTTAAACTAATCTAAATATATTTTCATTTACACCATTAGACGTCATTTAAAAGTCTGCAGGCGCAAAAAAACTTTCAATTGTACCTTCTACCTTCACTACTAAACTACTTTTAGTGTTATTCCATACTTTTAGACATTTGTACATTTTGATAATGTAAGATTAATTAAGATGTTTTTTTCTTTGTTATCTGCGTGAACTCATCAGTCATTTTTGCTCGGCTGCGTAGCTCCAGTCAACGCTACAGTTTTCTCAGTATATCACACTGATGAAAGAGACTGCTTGATTTTATTTCTACTAGACTTCATGAGGAATGTAGACAGATGATTCCAATTAAAGGTAACAGAGCATGATGATAGGTGGCAATAAGTAGCCAGAGGTGGGAAGTAACGAAGTACAAATACTTTGTTACCAGTAGTTCTCATATAGTGGGGTCAGGTGGACTTTCAGTGTTAATGTCTCTATTGATGCTTGAACGATAAACAAGCCTCCAGTCACTAGGTGGCAGCAGAGCTCAAACGAATCAACATGCTCCCTGATTTTCAGGTGTCTGTACTTGAGTATTTCTTTTTCTTTTACTTCCTAGATTTGTACACAAATATCTGTACTTTCTACTTCTTACATTGGAAAAACAGCCTCGTTACTTTTTAAACCTCCACGGATGAAAAGACGTAAAAGACGTGACATGATCGGACACGATTAGAGCATCGGACTAGAGAAGGAAAGTTGAAGATGCACTTCCTGTTTTCTTCTTCTACTTTTTTAAACAGGCAGCCTGTTGATCAGTTTGAGCTCTGCTGCCACCTAGTGACTGGAAGCTTGTTTATCGTTCAAGCATCAATAGAGACAATAATACTGAAAGTCCACCTGACCCCACTATTTGAGAACTAGCTACTGGTCTAATGTGAAAAAAACTAACTGAGGTATGATGTGGTTTCTGTTGCTATCATTAGCTTTTTGAGGATTATTTGGAAGCTAGTTTACGTTAGCAATGCTATAGGAACACACCGTTTTGATATTTTATAGCTAACACTAGCTAGCAGTTTAAAAACAAAACAAAATAAGTTTATTATTAAAAATGATCCAGATGCTCATACAGGACATCTGGTCAATTAAGTCTAGATTATTCTGCTAGAACTTTTTCATTTTGCAAAATTATCAACGGATGAATTGTTTCATTTATGGCAAAATCATTTTTACTTTTTACTTAAGTACATTTCAGAGCCTGTACTTTCTTACTTTTACTTGAGTAAAGGAGCTGAATCAGTACTTTTACTTTTACCAGAGTATTTTCTTACACATGTATCAGTACTAAGCGGAGAAAGGAAAAATGATTACATTACTGACATTTATGCTGCTTCTTGTTGGCTCTTATAGGCAGTTTAGGCTTCTGCGTCAGTTTGATGCTGTAGCTACAGTGACAGCCCAGTCCCAACACAGACCCTAGCGCCGTAGCCAGGGACATAGCGTCGACTAGCATTTGGGTTGTGTTTTTAGAGCGCGAGCCAGACTGACGAGCGCACAATTATAAACGGCTCACACCGGCGTCAGCTACATGCGTAGGTTACAGTTAAGATCTATGTCCCGCAGCACCTTAAATGAGCCTTTAGGCCAAAGATAGGCCCTTTATCTTTCTAAGACAGAAAAAAAACTGAAAAAATGTCTTTTAAAAAAGAGAACCAGAGGAAGCAAATGGAGAAGCAGATAGAAATCTAAATTTAAATGTAGAAAAATTGACAAGTGAGTGTAATCTCTAGCTGCCCCAGCGTTCATGTGTCCATTAGTATTCATATGTATTGTGGAGTTATGGGTTAGCTTAAATAGTCACAACTCAACTTTATTGATTTAGGAGAGTCTCCAAAGTGAGAGAGCTGTGTGGCATAGTGGCAGTAATTATATTAATTAGCCAACTAATGAATTAAAGCCAACATGGTTCAATTAGGAAGGCTAACTGCTGACAGCAAGCCATTTGCAGCTGGCGCTTATTTCCAGGTAGAGTGTGGAATTTAGATCTGATCTTAAACAGTCACTCAGGACGTATTTAGAGATGCATCTACTGAGCATTTGCATGTACTGTACTTTGTTAAAGTAGATTTGTGAGACATCATGTTAAAGTTGAGCTGCTTTAGATGTAGATTCTGCTACTACGACGACCAACACACTACTTTTTGTACTGTCTCTACTTCTACTATGATATATTATGACACAAAGTACACAGAGGAATATATAAACAGAAGATATACACAGGTGGAATCTATAATTATCCTATAAAAGCTCCCTTAAATGCTATTTAATTAGACATTAGCACAAAACCCAATTCAACATGAATTAAGACCGTTTCTCTGTCCTCATAGTTCGTAGTGTCCCTCATGGGCCGACTCAGGCTGGCGGCGGTTTGTGCAGCGGCGTTAAAGAGGAGGGAAACTATTGTCAGAGTGTGTTAATGAGCGCTGCCTCTCTGCCTGTGAAGTGCACACCAAAGGCAAACCTAGGGAGAGATATCAAAGCGGCAGAGAGATCCCGAGTCCAGCGACAAAGCTCCCACGTACTGCAGCGGGGAAAATAAGTTGACAAAGCTGGGAGAGGTGGAGAAGCGACGCTCTCTGCCCTCAAACTAGAAACCTGTCTCCAGACATGACAGGCCTGGTACTCGGCTGCCGTTGTTAGCACATATTAATATTCATCAGACGTTTCCTGGGGGAGCGCGGAGTTTTCTCTCTGAAGAGATGACACATTTGAATATCATTTACCTGCCAGCCTCCTTTATTCCCTCTCCAAATGCACTTCTTTACTGCCAGTGAACTGTCAGGTTGATGATCACTGGGAAGAAATTGAAATTGATCCTTTGGAAGCAGGTAGGATTGGATTTTACTGCTGCTTTTTTTTTTTTATTGACACAGAGTGCACATGTAGGCATGAAACAAGATATGCAGTACATCCACCCTGTACTGCATGGATCCAGTCTTAGATTTTTGAGTATACATTTCAATTAGGACAAGCAAGATTATGTGTCTGGCTTTTTTTTTTTTTGGTAGTTAGCAGTAGATGATACTTTTAGCCTGGTTTATCTCCTCTGCACTCACGTCCAATTAGTCTGCAGTGCCCACGACTGGATTTTTGTAACACAAACTGGACTTTCCTACCTGGAAAAGTTCTCTGAAATGCCACTTGAAGCCGGACGTCCTACTAGTGAAGTCTGGGCAAATCGTTCTACCCCGACTTTACTGAGATGCAACAACCTGACATCACAGTTCAATGGCGGCGCCCATTAAGGCCTCATCCACACGTACCAAAACGATCTTTTCCCTGGCGTCGTTTCAAGAATATCTGCGTCCACACGGATCCATCTCAACAAGACTCAAAACTACTTCATACTCCAGGTCTATAGGTGGCGCTGTTTCAGTTTCAGACATTCGCCAAAAACGGAGAGGAAGAGGCGGAGCATGCACATAAAGCTTGAGCACTGTTTACAAATCGGCTTTAGAAGAAACCAAACTCAAGGAGAAATGATATTTAGCCCTAGTAACCATAATAGGCTCAATATCTTCTCCAGCAGGAACACGAGTCCACCATTGTTGGTGATGTTGTACACCAAAATACGTTTCTGTGTGGACGGCCCCTGAGATTAAATGGGCGCCGCCATTGAATGTTAAAACATAATTAACTAGACTATAAAAAACATTTATGTGGGTTTTTTTGGGGTCGTGCTAGATATCATCATTTTACACAGCATGACTTTTGCGTGAGGATATGTCACTATAATCTTTTTGCATGAAGTTATTTGATAAAGTGTAGCCAACACCAAAAGAGAGGGGGTTTGTTGAGCGTCCACTGTATATTACCTGCTGCTGGTGGAAAAGCTTTGGGAGACGTCAGTTTCCGTCATTGTCAGTGAATTCAGAAACAAATCAAATCTTATCTTATCGCGGTCGGCCATGTTTGTTGTTTATGTTCAACGTCATTCTCCTGGAACGCTTTGAGGTCGCATCTAGTACACGCTAAGTGGTATAAATCAGACATCCTGGCTACACTAAACTCACCCCTGATACCTGGACGTGGCTGCAATACGTTCCAGGTGTATCAGGTCTCTCTTAACGCACTAAGGGCCAGCTGCTCCACAAAGTAGTCATGATACATTGTACAAAAAAATTGCATGGTCGGATGGAGGGTTAGTCCTGAGCCGCCACCGTGAACCAGCCTATGTTTTTTTGAGGAGAACATGCAAACTCCACACAGAAAGGCCCTGAGAATCGAATCCTCTTCACCTCTGGAATTTGAACCGAGGACCTTCTTGCTTTAAAGGCACCAGGGCTATCCTCTGTTCCACCATGCTGCCTGTGCAAGCAATGGGTATGCCATTTCCTGCACATAAAATGGTATTCATGAACCAAAATTCAATTGTCATATGCACTGTAAAAAACAAATTAAGACCGTACAATGCAATTCTTACTTTGCAAGTAAGAGATGGGAGTGATGAGGAAGTGAGGCAATAGTTTGTGAGTCTAGTTGTCCTTGATTTCACACTCCTTGATGGTGGTAAAGGTTTTCCTGATGACCCTGGTTCTTAGTGAAACTTAATTGCACCTTGAAGAAATCATTTAGAAGTAATGGAATGTAATTTACTCAAGTAACAAGAACTTAAGAGTGAATATTAGTTAGATTAGATGAGGACAGGGACAGGACCACTAAAAGAAGGTGGATAAACAGTCTTACCATGGCATGGAGGTTTTTACAATTGTAGCCTAGATTAAATAAGTTGCAGCAGCAACACAAAACAGTTTGATCTCAGAGATATGTCATGAACAGTTAAACTGTATTCTTGTATAGAAGGCTAGAGCACCGCTGAAGGCCAGAGGCAGAAAAGTGAAAGCCTGTCATTGTCAGCTTCTACAAGCGAAAGTCAGTCTGTCTGCACAATAGCATTTGGAATCCCAACTGGATGGCACTATGAATGAACCCGACGGAGGTCAAGGCTAGCGTGCACCTTGACCGGTTAATTTGAAAACTTGACTGCACCATCGGCAGTTTCAGATAAATAAATCACTGGACAAAAGAAAGCAGAGGAGATGAAACGAATTGAGAAGGACGGTAACAGAACATGAGATTCTAAGTGAACCTTTGCTAAAGGCTTCAGTTCACGGCCAAATGTCCTAAATTCTTCAGTTCTAGTTTCTTAAATGTGAGGATTTGTTTTACGCTTTCCTGTCGTGAGAAAGAAATCAAATCAAACTCTGGCTACTTTGACTGTTGTGTCTTCAAAATTTCTGGAATTTTCTGGAACTGCTTGTCCTCTGGAGGAGGTGGGCTGGACCTGTCCCAGCTGTCATTGGGCAAGAGGTGGAGTCCACCCTGGACAGGTCTCCAGTCTATGTCAGGGCTAACACAGAGAGGCAGACAACCATTACTACGGCCAATTTAGAATCACCAATGAACCTAACAAGCATGTCCGAACCCAGAGAGAACCCTAGAACCTAGAACCTTCTTGATGTAAGGCGTCTTCAAACCAAACCCAAACAAAAGATAGAGAGTAGTAGGATATCTAAACCGACACCTACTACCTAGACAGTGGATTCTTATGCGAGTCCAAAAAAGCTTACAACTGCGAAATTCTATCAGAACACAACAAAACCAATCGCTGTCCAGTCCAGTATTGTCTACGATAGAAGAAATAACGATAAAGACTGCCATGGGAGGGGCTTGATGTCCAAAATATATAATCTCCTGGTGGATGAATCCCCAGAAACGTCAGTAAAAAGGCTGGAGGCGTGGAAAGTAGATTTGCTGGAAAACATCAGTAATGAAGAGTGGAGTAGAGCCTGTGCCAAGGCCCAATCACAAACAGTTAACACACGCCTTAAAACAACTACAGCACAACTAGTTAATGCAAACATATCTGTGCGTGATTGTTAAAATTGTAAGAAAGAAATAAAGATACTGTTCTATTAATTTATCTTTGTGGGATCCAACAATCTGTGCAAGAAGTAGTGAGATATTTAAAATAAAATCTAACCAGCATATACATATATATTGATCTCCTAGTTCCTTGCGGGGATGTACTTGTGCAGTGGAGGACAGAAAAGAGAACTGAAGCACTACTCAGTGTCTACTGTGTGTATGTACTGCAGTAATGTGTGCGTGATGCTCGTCTCCTCTGATGTCTCCAGAGTTTGTGTCCAGTCGCATTAACGCCGGCCTTAGATCAGACTGACAGTCACGTCATCCTGTCATGTCTTGAAAGCATGCCACTGGATCGTAGACACACAGACACACACACACACACACCAACACAGCAAATGTCCCTGAGGCCAAAAGGGCATATGAAAGAGATAAGAGAGTGTGTGTGTGTGTGTGATTGCTTTTTATTATGGGGGCCGGAGTCATGCGCTATACTAAGGTTGTGTCCATGTTGCCGTCATGGGGCTAAGAAAAATTCTGTTGGGTCGTTATGATTAGGTATAGAAACTATTAAGCTCAACCATAGAGGTGGTAATGTCTTATCAGGATTAAAAACAAAGAAGCATTTTAGATTTTCTCCTTTAAATGCTTATTTCCCAGTGGTGTGAATGGCTCCAGCCCTTCCACAACCCTTCAAAGGACAAACCGTTGATGGAAGGAGCCTCTGTGGATCATCCCACAGATACTTGATCAGTTCGGGATCTAGTGAATCAGGAAGCCAGGTCAACACCTTGTGATGTTCTTCATGTTCGTTTGATTTTAGTTAAGTGTTTTTGTGTGTGTGCATCCTGTTGGGGATGTCTGCTGCCATCAAGGAGTGTCATAGCTATGGGGTGGGGGTGCCTGGTCTGGTCGATATTGGCTTTTCTGCTGATATCCGATATTGTCCAACTCTTAATTTCCGATACCGATATCACTCGATACCGATATATTCAGTCTTTTTACACCAAAATTATTAGGTAACAACACAACATATCACCTATTATGGAATTAACACATTATGCCTAATTTTATTGTGATGTCCCACTGGATGCAAACATAAATGCAACATGGCTTTTCAAATGTAAACACTGTCTGTGCAAAATAAGTTACTGAAAAAAGTGCCAAAAAAGTGCCATTTATTTATTTTTAGAAAGAAAGTTTTCCCTCAAACAACACTACAGACAATATCAAAACAAGGAAGACAAATGTAGCGTATAACTCTGCATGATTCTTCTTGAGGTGGGTGATCAAATTTGATGTATTAAAGGAAGACGCCTTGTTTCCTCCTCTCATAACCACCTTTGCTTTGCAGTCATTGCAAATCGCAAATTTACTGTTAGTAGGTGACACTTGGAAATACTTCCAAACCACGGACATCTCATACACCGGGCGAGCTAGCTTGTTAGCCACGGTTAGCAACCTAGAGACTAGAGTGTTGTTGTTGTTATACGTCATCAAGCATGCGCCTGTTAACGTCCCATGCTGCGTTCATGCAGACTCGGAAATACTGAAGCCTACAGAGCAAACATCGGTTACAAAGACCCAATACCGATAATTTCTGATATTACATTTTTAACTCAATATCGGCCGATAATATCGGACATCCCTAACTATATCAATGGAAAGTCCTTTCAAAGATAGAAACACGAGTTTGTGTGTGTGTGTTGGTGCACGTGCGCGTCAGTGTGCTTCATTACCACCACACAGAGCTTCAGCTTGCCCAACAACACATCAGAGAGACCTGGGATAGCAGGGGGAGAGAGGGGAGGAATGTGAAAAGATAAAAAAGAATAAAAGAATTGTGAATGAGAAAGACAGACACGGGAGGAGAGGAGATCGACGGAGAAAGGATGTGAGGGGGTGAAACTGACAGGAGTGTAGGTAGGCGCGTAAAAAATGCTGAAAAAGAAATTAGCAAAGAGACGGAGAGAGAGAGAGAGAAAGACTGAGGGGGGAGAAGGTGGGGCTCAATTTGGTGGAGAAGCGATAGGAAGAACAATGAGAGAAAGTGCGTGGTTTTGTGTTTGTTGTTTGTTTGAAGCCGCTCACTGCGAGTGCTTTGAACCAATAGGAGCGCATCACCCAAATGAAACGTTATTAGCCTAGCACTGGAACAGGTTGTTTGTTGGCTCCGTTCAGAGTGACACATCGGAGAACCGCAAGCGTGAGCGACTGCTGTGGTTAGACAAGTAAAACGACTTGTTTAGAGGGAGTTCCACGTCTGCACATCAAAGGGAATAACGTAGGTGACTGTTCTCCGGCAGCCATAGTCCTACGATTTTTACAGCATATTACAGTTTATTTCTTTCCCCTACAGTGGTGTCCTCCATGCTGTATACATTAAAGAGGAAATTCCAGACACAAAAAAGTAGCGGCAATGCAAGAAAATAGCAGAGACGACACCTTCACGTACGCAGATTTTTTTAAAGTCGACTGTTCTCAGCTCAGTCTACAACGACTAGTCTCTGATGACGTCACTAATATAAACACAATAGAAAGTAATGCTTTGCAATAATGAAATCTGTAATCTTGTTCTGAATACATATGCTGAGAACAGACAGCTGCAGATATGTATAGCCTGTATAAAAACAGGCAGCACCTCAGCACCGTCATTAGCATTTAAAGGTGCAGTAGGCAACTTTTACAAAACTAACTTTCTGTCATATTTGCTGAAACTGACCCTATGTTCAAGTATAATTGCATGAAGGACGTAATTTAAAAAAAAAATCGTCTCCTCTGGCCCCACCTAGAGACTGTAGCGCGATTTGCAAGACATCCACCGCTCTATGCACCAATCAAGACCAGGGGTGTGTCTAACAGAGTGTCAATCACTGTTCATGGACACGCATTTCATAGCGCCCTTCCCCGCGCACGTCGTGCACGGTCATTTATCTACCACATAGCAAACTGATAAATCTAAACTGTGGAATAAAACGCCACAATGATGCTTCTAACTGTTACTGATAGCACACATCACCGATGTAGGCTACTTTCAGAAACATCCTAACCTTGGTTTTGTCCTATTTTTGACTATTTCTAAATATTTAGACCTAAAGTATAACGTCTGTATCGTTGTACTTTAGGTCAAATTATTTAGCAATAACGAAGGGTATTATTAAAACTATTTAGTTGTTCTTACGTCGGTGTGTTCCATGCTAGTTTGTTTACTCGCTCTCTCTTGGTTCTCTGCTCGTGCGCAGTATTCCAGGGCCAATATGCACGCGCTCTATCGTGCACAGCTCTCCCTTGTGGGGGGAGGGGCTTGGGAGACCGTTTTGGGCTTTAGCGGAAAGGGGGGAGGGACTGAGAAGTTGTCGATGTTCAAATTTTTTGGCTAAGTCCTGGATCTTCACAATCCTGCCTACTGCACCTTTACCGGTACTCCACAGCATGTTGTTGGATGGGATAGTGTAGCCGGGCAGACTGCAGCTAAAGGTCTAATAACTTTATCAAATAGTTGATGTTCAGCCTTCTCTCAGTTACCACAGGACGTTTGGTGAAGTTGTTAACTGATTGCTGTCTAGAGGATTTGGACCGTTCTTCTGCTAGCGTTAGCGTTAGCCTTTAAAAGATGCGTTGCAGTAGTACTTTAGTTGTATTTCAGGACTGACATGTCACGTTAGTATGGGCTTCATCTTTAGTGAAGTATTTCCACACACTTCATGAACCGCTGCTAGTTTGCTGTAATGTCTTCTTGGAGGCGTCCAGTGGCGTCATTAGGCCTATTTTAGGGGGGCTTCAGCCCCCCTAAAATATTCTTAAGCCCCCCTAAATAATTTTATGTTCATTTATAAATTTTTTTTTTTTTTTTGCAAAAAAGTGCTGACAAATTCAATATAATGTGGCGGAATTTGAGTTTAGATAATAATCATATAACCAGTTATTATTAACTTAAATGTGATCATAAATCTTAGTTTCCCTTATGCAAGCGGTAGAGAGTCAGAGTCAGTGCGTCGTTATCGAGTCCATTCCACTTGTTCATATAGAGCACGCCCACATCACTGAAATCCAGGCCACGTTTTCCCTGCAACCTAGGTTGCACTGTACCTGGGTACCTGCAGTGTGTGTACCGGGAGCGGAGCACACAGAACCGACTAGAGCAGCATTAGGAGAAGAACGTGAACAAGAATGGACATACGACATTTTTTCAAGAGAGTAAGTATCACTGCTGATAGTAACAATAAGTTAGCTGCAGCCCCCCAGCTAACAGCAGAAAGTCCCACGTAATTGCCAAATGCTCCCTGTTTGACAAATAAAAACCTGGCTTACACACTCTGTAGCCGAGAGCCCCCCTGTACAGGAGGCAGCATGAGATGCGTGCTGTATATCTCTGTGTACGTCTTACCTTTATTGTTTGCGGTCAAAAGTTACATTTCAGCTCCAAAAGAACTCTGCTACTTACAGTAGCTAGCTAGTTAGTCCGAAATGCAATGTGAAGGTCCTGGTTGTTTATAGAGTTAGGTGTGCACTCTTCATATTATCTTTGGGGTGACTGTGGCTCAGTAGGTAGAGCGGGTTGTCCACGAACCAGAGGGTTAGCGGTTCGATCCCCGGAATGTGCCACATGTCGAAGTGTCCTTGAGCAAGACACTGAACCCCCAGTTGCTCCCAGTGCGTGGCACTGGTGTGTGAATGTGTGCGTGCTTGTGTGAGTGAATGGGTAGATGTGTCTCTGACTGTAAAAGCGCTTTGAGTACCAATAGGTAGAAAAGCGCTATATAAAAGCAAGGCCATTTACCATTTACTTCCTTCTGGAGCATCAGATGCACACCGTGAAACAGCTCATTCACGTATGATTATGTGGATAATAATAATAATAATAATAATAATATTTGCCACCCTTAAAAACAGACGACATTCTTTGATGCTTCCACCCACCAAGTAACTTCCAATTGTAGCCATGTTATTTTAAAATGGTGTACTTTCTGAGAACACAATGCTCTTTTTTTTGCATACGTTTTGGCTAATACATGTGGGCTCTTAATGAATAAGAAGCATTGGTTAAATACGGCACTGTAACTATGTGGATTTCTTTCTTTTTGTTGTTGTTGTTAATGCTGTAAACATACAGTACTTCCTGTGTTTGTTGTTGTACTGTGTTAAAAATGTAATGGTGGCCTAAAACATTTGCACAGTAAAGTATCTCTGTTAAATCTGTCCAAAACGTGCAATTTCTCAGTTTTTGTTAGCTGTTTGTGAAATTAAACGTTCGCTCACATTCTGTGCATCTCCTGGGGGCTAAGCCCCCCCTGTCCTTAAAACCTAGTGACGCCCCTGGAGGCGTCCATGTTGTTATTGTCACGTGATCAGTGACTAGTCAACATGATCCCCACTGTGTGGACAAGATGTTTGATACGCAAATAATAACACACAATGTTCCAACCCATGAGAGTTTGTATAAAGAGTAAATAAGCACCTGATTGATGTCATGTGGTGATTGTGTATACGTTATTTAATTCACATCATATTGTCAATGCGACATGACCAAATCCACATGAGGACAGCCCCAGGATCAAACAGATTAGCGTCTATTTTAAGCCTTCACTAAGCCTGCTTTCACCCAGGTTTCTAAAAACTGAGGAAACAAATGAAACCAAAAAACAACATGGAGCACAAACCCTCGTACTTGTTTTCTCTCTGTGCCCATCTGAATTCACCGAGTTCCCAGAAACTGTTTAAATGTGCAGTGAGTTACCCTCGCTGCACATTTAAACAGGACGAGGGACCCGTGTGAAACCATGGAAACAAAAACTCTCCTGTTTGAGTCACTCTGCCTTAAAATTCACTCTAATCTCTAGTCTGTTGCTTTTTTTTCTCTCTCTTTTATTCAGTTCTGGTTTCATTGCCACTGAGAAATGTTGCAACAAGGTGCCGGTCTTTCACCGTCGCACATCTGTCCATAGGAAAGAGCCACGACTGGTCAACAACACAGGCTTACAAGCAGTTAGCATCTTTTCTAGAGAGTCTCTGGACATATTCATACAATGCATTAACAGCCGACCTGGGCAATCCCATCGCAAGTGGCCAACTTTAAGGCACCCGTGGTCACACCTGGCATTAAAATACACCTCCATGCTCGTCCTCCACCAGCACTTGAGATCCGATCTCATGTACAGCAAGACTGTTTCTCACTGGATTTTATTTATCTATATTAATAAACAGACAAACATAAGGAAAACATTACATCATTAGTTTAGATTGAACATGAAACACGGGAATTCTGTGCTAACCATCGGACCGTCTAAGCGACACAGTATTAAAGACACAATTTTGACTGTTACCAGGCAGACTACTTTAAAATAGCGGTTGCATGACTTTGGATTTTTAAAAGTCGACTGTTATGTGAAGTCGACACCGACTAGTCTCTGATGACATAACTAATATAAGCACAGTAGAAAGTAATGCAAGAATTAAATCTATATTCTTCACCTGAACACTTCAAAACAGAAACAGTATTTCTCTGAAGCTTTCAAAGGTCTAGTAACTTGGTGACAATGAAATTCACCAACAAATTGTTGATTTGCAGCCTCCAGGATGTTTGGTGAAGTCGCTACCTCGCCACTGTCGAGAGCAGTCGCAGAACACGACAAAATAATACCAAAATAATATAAATATTATAACATTTATGCTAAAATGTGTAATAATCAGCTTGAATCTGCTGTTTCTTGCACAAACTAGTGGAAGATCCCCAGTGTGTAGTGATCATTCATTTACCTGCAGAAATAGCATAAGCCATAACATAAAGCGTTGTCATTACTAGTCAACTAGTTGCCATACTTTGTCGTCGTTGCTCCTTCAACTATTAGATTTGTCACGTCCTACAGTTACAGCCGCTCAGAACTGCCTCCACCAGCTGGGAGCCCGCTGTGGTCCTGGCTTCAATGACGCGCAAAGAAAATCAAATCACAAGTCCCTCCTACCGCGAGTGAACAGAAAGAGAAAAGTGCTGAATGTGTCATAATCCGAGCTCCGCAAAAGGCAAACAAATGAGACAGAAATCAAGCTGTCTAACAAAGGAGCTGAGCTACAGAGTTGCGACACAGATGGTATCCCCAAGGTGGGAGGAAGACTCCACCAACCACTCATCCCTGGATGACTCATTCAAACACACAGTTGTTGTCCACAAAGACCGTTATGTGACGACAACTGTTATTAGCTCTAAACCACGAAAGGACAAAGGATAAGAGTGGAGGAGATTGCTCTACTTCTCCTCCACTCCCCTCACCTGAGGAGAGGGGAGTGGAGGAGAAGGGGGAAAAATGGAAGATGAGGAGCTGAGCACATACAAAAACGAGAATTCCCCAAACTTTGGAAGCAATAGCTAGACTTGGAACATCATGCCGCACGAGCTAGAGAACTGAAACGGTTATGACTTCCTTCACCTTCCTCATCATCTGTTCTCTGGTGAGTTCTGGTCATTGGTGATAATCTGAGGACAAGATGAAAAGGTTTAGCAGGGATGGTTTGCGGCTATTTGACTGTGTCATTTCTAATCTTCAGAGCTTCACTTTCAGTTTTGAAACTTCCCTCAACGCTCTAATGAGTAAATGTACCCAATGCATTCTGATGTGTTTCTCTGTCCTCAGCTGGAGAAGAAGGAGATGACGGCGCCCTACAAACCTCAGATCTCCGATGAGTACGGCCTCGAGAATTTTGACACGCAGTTTACTAATGAACCAGTGCAGCTAACGCCAGATGATGAGTAAGTACAGCTTTTTATATCACACGTCACGTAGCCATCGCTGCAAAGCACGAATGGCTGAAAACAAGGGCAAGCTGGACTTGTAGAGTTTCTTAAAGACGTGTCATCCAAGTAGCTTCTTCGGTCCTAAAAGACCAATGAAGAGTTGGGGTTTAAATAGGAACAATCTGTGGGTGTTGCTCATCAGAAACTCACATGACTTGTGTCTGTTAACGTCCAGTTGTCTTTGTTTTCAGCTCATATACTATGACCTAACCTGAACTGTAGACGACTGATAGACCACAGAAAGACCACTGGAGATAAAGACTGCTGCTGCCGTGTGTTGTGTATTTGTAGTTTAGCTCAGGGGTGTCAAACATGCCGCATGCAAGCCAAACACTTCCGCACCAGTTGGTCCAATCTGGCCCGCTGGATGAATTTGCAGCAATACACCCTGGACGGGTCGCTAGCCAATCGCAGGACAGCTGTTTTTGCTTTAGCTATAAAAGTAACTGCTGTTCCAAATTTGTCCACTAGAGGTTGCACTGTTTTCGTAATTGTTGCGGACATAACGCAACAAATGGCAGCAATAAGCCAAAAAATTGCACTTTCCTTAAGACTTTTCAGGTCGTTCATAAAATGTTTGGTTTATTTAAACTTAATGTAATCATCTCATGAGAGGATTTCTAGCGCCGCATCAACCTGTGCAAGATACTGGATGCTTGAAACCAAATGTCACATATCCTAGAGAGGAAGCAAGGCCGGCGTTCACAGCCTCAGTCCTACATGTCAAGTCTCGAGGGACTTTATAACGATGAACAGCATGCAGGAAGAAAAAGAATCCCTGAGGTGGCTTCCCCCCCTTCGGGACGTGCAATAGACAACGCGTGGACAGCCAAGATAATAAAATTATAGGTCGCAAATATGTGAAGAATTCAATCACGAGGATGAGCCGGTCATGGCTGATAATTATCTATACCTCCTTTCACACTCGACTTCGGCTGAAGCAGCGTCTCCTCCACATAAAATGTGCCACTCAAACCGGCTTTAATTAAAATTCCCACCACCGGCTTCTGTGGAGTTGTTAGCTGCGCCATACATAGTGGCCTTATTAAACGCCCATCATGTTCTTCTTCTGTGACAGATGTCTTAAGGCAGCTACCAGGGCTCTCCCTCAGTTTGAAGGTGTAGCACACCCCGGCTGCTCGGCAGACGTTGAACTTCAAAAACCGATATCGGAGTGGGTGAGCCTCGTAGCCCATTAGAGGGGCTGCAGCGAGATGGTTTCTGAAGCCTGTCTCACATGTGACGGGGGGTTTGATGATGGGAGTCCGTGACAGACTTTCAGGGGAGCCGGTTGCAGGAGAGGTTGGAGCGCCGCCGTGGTGGGAGAAGGGGAGATGAGTGGCAGAACAGGGTGGAGTGCCAGTTCAATAGTGGAGATATCAGCTTGGCATCAAACGCCATGGCACATCAAAAGACAACGCGCGCCTCCTCCCCGCGTCTCGCACTTTATCTCCACATCCCCACTTCTCTTCCCCCTTGTTACCAAGGAGAGGGGCTGACGTCGCCCACTCCCTCGCGGAGGGGGTGATGCAAAAAGCTCCCCGGTCTCCACTCTTCTCCCACACATGATGGGCTTGGCACGAGAAGAAAGAGAATTTATGTGTAGGGAGAAGAGAAGGGTAAACCCTCCATGTTAGAGATTTACATTGCACCGTGAGGCTGGGGGGAGAGTGGGTTTAGGTTTCCAATGCCAACTCCCCGTCTTAGAAAATGGATACCCCAGACTGTGCCTAGGAGAGCACACTTCTGTCTTCTCTAGCCTTGGTCCTTGGGGGTTGATATCAGGATATACTGTGGCTAGAACCACAGTCTGCCTGGTGAACCTGTTTCTCATCCTCACACAGTAGATGCTGCGTTTATGGAAAAATCATATTAAATTGTTTATTTCTTCCCCCAGTTATCTTCTTTAAATCAAATCATTACATTAAACATGTTTGTCAGGCTGCTTCCTGTAGGCGTTTAGTCTGGACGTATTGTCCCGGCAGGGTGAGGACTTAAAATCATTTGATAAAACAGTTTTAAAAAAAGAAAGAACCCTTGCTTACAAAATCATCTTCTGCATTTATTCCTGGGATGAACAATTTTCCTTGACAACCTTATATTTGCAATGAAAACAAAATCCATCTGAAAGAGACATATTATATAATGTACTACACACTATGATGAAATGGTTCACATATTTTATGTGAATAATGATTAAACACTAATATTAAAAACTGAAAAACTGACAAATGACCTGCGGCATTGGTGGAATAGCATTCTGTAGCTACTGCCTTGTTTAGAAGCGCTAACCTGTTGTGCTAGCATGTTAAGTAGGGTTAGGGTTAGGACATGTTGTACTGCTATGTTAAGTATTTTCGTGAACAAGCAAGCGCATCGTCTGCTGAATGAACTTCTGTGGAGAAACTAGTGAATATGGTAATTGGAATGCTAACGCTAATGCTAATGCAAGGTGTGCGTAACAAACATAGAAAGAGCATAGAACAGCCAAGAGATAATGTTAGCCTGACTTACTGTGGAGAGTCATTTTGTTAACCATGTATAGACAGTACTTTACCTGTTAACCTGGCAAAAGTTGAGAATGTGACCTGTAAACATAGCAGTGATTGTACAGTAGACAAAGTAGGTAGCAAGTCCAGCCATCGAAATGCTTGTAAAATAGGTTGTTCGTCTGTCCCAATCACATAATCACAATATCACAAGAACACCTCACAAATGTTTTGGTTATAAGCCCTTTACTGATTTGTACTAGGGATGTCCGATAATATGGCCCCTCCGGAGTTAAAAATGTAATATCGGGAATTATCAGTATCGGGTTTTTATAACCAATGTTTGTTCTGTAGGCATCAGCATTTCTGAGTCTGCATGAACGCAGCATGGGACGTTAACAGGCGCGTGCTTGATGACATGTAACAACAACAACACGCTAGTCTCGTAGGTTGCTAACCGTGGCTAACAAGCTAGCTCGCCCGGTGTATGAGATGTCCGTGGTTTGGAAGTATTTCCAAGTGTCACCTACTAACTTTGCAATGACTGCAAAGCAAAGGTGGTTATGAGAGGAGGAAACAAGGCGTCTTCCTTTAATTTCAAATTTGATCACCCACCTCAAGAAGAATCATGCAGAGTTATACGCTACATTTGTCTTCCTTGTTTTGATATTGTCTGTAGTGTTGTTGGAGGCAAAATTTTCTCTCTAAAAACAAAAAAATAAATGAATGGCACTTTTTTCGGTAACTTATTTTGTTTGCATCCAGTGGGACATCGCAATAAAATTAGTCATAATGTATTAATTCCATAATAGGTTATATGTTATGTTGTTGCCTAATAATTTTGGTGTAAAACGACTGAATATATCGGTATCGGAAATTAAGAGTTGGACAATATCGGAATATTGGATATCGTCAGAAAAGCCAATATCGAGCATCCCTAATTTGTACTTTTATTTGTGAAACTGCATCATACTCCCCTCTACTGCAACATGTAGTAATGTTAGTACCTCTTACTAGCTGCACAGGTAGGTAAAGCAGCAGCAGTCTCAGTGGCTTGGTTAATTACAAAAAGAAGTTAACTGTAAACCATGGTCCTGTTCAGACCCTGCATTAACATCTATCCTGGGCAATGTGTTCACAACCGGCATTAAAAAGCATCTCCAGATACAATCGCCGTTTCTCACCGGAGCAGAGTATCATAACACTGGCTGATTCAGAACCAAGACCAGTCCTGTTTGACCAAGGCACACTTGTTAAATTATTAAATATTGATCTCAGCCTTGACGTTAGTTATTTTAGAGACTTCTAGACACACAGCTCCAATTATAACTCAAACACTGGAAGCTTCCATAGGCGCCATAACCTCTGGTAATAAATAAGTAAATAGATGAGGAAATACTCAACTTAACTCCACCTACATCAACATGACGGCATCAATAATTAACCACATGCTGATACGTTATTTAATGACAGACTCACACTCACATACTCATATTAAATGTTTTCATTTTTTATTTTATTTATTTATTATTTAGTTAGTTACCAGCTACAAAGAAAGAATATTTTATAAGGCTATCGTTAATGATAACTTAAGGTTCTTTTCTGGTCGATTAGTGGTTGTGTGTTTTTTCCTGGTAACCACAGATCACCTCTAAATGTGGTCAGAGATTGGATCTCTCTGATGTGACCACAATGCATCCTGGGCGTGTTCACACCTGTGTTTTTAGCTCGTCACTTGTGATTGGGTTCCCCTGGGACAGATGTTGTTGCGAGGTCTGAACGGGGAATTTTGCTCCGCGAAACTGTCAAGATTAGGAGTAAACAATAGCTCCTTTTAATAAAAAAAAAAAAGACTTAAAGCATCTTAAGAGAAACATTACTGAGTTCAAAAAGTTTACAAATGCTAGGGGGGGAAGAAGCCAGAGAAAAATACGATCTGTTAAAATAACAGAAGCTCTATACTCAGTATGGGCAAGTACCAAAAAAACAAGTTCATGTTGATGCACCCCCTTACAAACACAGCCAGTTGTTTGTTGGAGTGTGTAGCTAAACTGGATGTAACCCCAGCAGATCTGCCCTGTGATGTCCCCCTTGATAATCTCTCAGCATGTTGGTTGTAAAACTAACTTCAAAGAGAACATTGTCAGGTCTCATGCCTACAAACTTGACTCCTGGCGTAGTGTGCAGCCTGATTATTTGCAGTAAAAATCTAATAGTTCGTTTGTAGGCATTGACTGAGCCTTGTTACCAATGACTGATCTAGAAAGTTACCCCAAACTCTGGTTCATGGGCTGCATCTACTCACATATCAGTGTCAGTAGCTGTACAAATTGTCTCAAAGGGGGTTCAAGATGTCCAAATGAAACGTCCAAAACAAACACAAAAGCGACGGGGACAAGGAAGAACTTCCTACGTACGTAGCCTACGCCAGCGCTATCTGTAATAACACCACCCAAACACTAGTTGGCACTGTGTTCTTTTTGTTGGTCTGGTTCATTTTTGTTTCTACTTCCTGCTTCACTTTCTACAATGAAGACTGAAACTTTCTCAAACAAGTCGTACCCATGTTTGTATCACTGAACCTCCAAAGTTAACCTTTTCCTCAAGGTGTTCCATCTTGGTCGATCAAAAATTAGTTTCGGATATGGAGAAGCAGCCGGCAAAGGGTCTGGGGGTCATCGGATGAACAGTGTTCTGTATGAGCCTGTTACTGACATTAACTTTATTTCTTCCATTGGCAGTCCTGTGTTTTAAATGTTCAGTGATATTGTCATGGTCTTTTGAGTATTTTCTTTGGCCTTGTCGGTTTTCCTTGTGTTTCCTGTTTTTATTTTGTAAAGTTCTTCCCTGGTGTTTCTCATCTTGTTCTCCTTCCTGTGTTTTTCCCCCTCCTTTGATTGTTTGATTGCTCCACCCTTATTAGTTTCTCCTGTGTCTCGTTAGCCCCTCTGCCCATGTGTATATATAGCCGTGCCTTTGCCTTTGTTCTCGGTGATGTTTGTCTCTCGCCGTTCAGTTCCTTGTGCTTCCTTGTTTTGGTCCTTACCTGTTTTTGGAGTAGTGTTTTTGGATTTGCATTCGGGCCTTCACTCCCTTCCTACTGTACATGACAGATACATGGGTCTTCTTCCAGAACTGATTTAAAATGTTCTTCCCAAAACCGTTTGCAGTGCCTGGATAGCTTTTAATGCAACATACCTTTATACATACTGTTTCCTCTCCAACCATGTGCCTCTTCCTCGTTCCCTTCAATCTCTATCAGTTAATGTTTGTCCAAGTCTTAAAAGCACCATTCGCGCTGTGTTGGCTGAAAACATTTTTCTGTTTTCATGAACTCCCAAACCTTCTGCCCTCTCCGTAGTGTGTCCTTATCTGCGGTCTTTCCTCGGGCCTCCCTGAAACTCCCAAACAGACCTCATTGTTGGTTGACCCACGCTGTCAGTAGAGTACTTCACATGAGGTCAGATAGGAGGAAAAATATTGGCTTCATCCAACCTCCAGTCAGCAGACTCAAAGGAAGACACTAACATTTCATTCACTGGTCCCGGTGTTTCGGTGTGGGTGGGATCTGCAACCAGCTTGACACTGCCGGTGGCTCCCACCCACCTGGTGGAGCGGGGAGGTTCAGTGAACACACTTATTGTTTTAATTTCAAAGCCCTCTGCTCGCTGTCTGCAGGGACACAGCAGCATCTCTTGCCTTTTTCCCAGCCAGGGGTCTCCTTTTTTGGGCTTTCGGCCTTCGTCTGACCATCACAGCGCAAACAAAGGACTCACACACAGATGAATAAACAGCTTATTGCTGCAGGAAAATAAGAAAGGCAGCTAAGGGAGTACATTTGGAGGACTATTTATGGGGTTTTGCTTCATTTACCTGAGACAATGCCTTTATTACAGAAAGGAGCAGAAACAGTTCCAGGATTCGTCTATAACAGGGATGCTCAGTACGGCCTACTGCGTGGTTTATGCTTCTTCGTTAATTTGATGCTGTAGCTACAGTGACAGCCAAGTCCCTACACAGCAAGAGCTGTGATTGGTCCGCTTGGTAGTAGCGTGTTTCTGCTTTAGTATTTCCGGCCGCTTCTCCATCTCCACATTTTTTGTTTCATCAGTTGTTTTGGCTCAATAAAGATGGAACACATAACTGAAAAGATTCGGAAATAAAAACATTTGTTAATTTCATTGTACTTGTCCAATGACAATATAGACATTCTTCTTGAAAGTGAAACAGGAAGTAGAAACAAAAGTTAACCCAACTGGCGAAAAATACACAGCGCCCTCTAGTGTTTGGGAGGTGTTGTTACAGAGCAAACCAGACTGATGAGTGCACAAGTATAAATGGCTCACACCGGCGTAGGCCACGTACGTAGGTTACGTCATCTATGTCTCTCAGAGGTATAAACCATGTTTACCTTCATGATCTACCAGTTGATCACAAAGGTGGTGCGGGTAGATCACATGCTATTAAAAAAATGTTTTAGATGTTACCCTATCGTTATCGGTTGCACCTCCAGAACATGCAGCAAAACAAATGTTCATCCTCCTTTAATTTTGCAAGGTTGCAAACTGCTAAGTTAAGCTGCCGTTTAGTTCTGGGTTTCATGTTATGTCTGCAGCTCTGACTGAAACAGTGTGAACCCTAGTGGACGTAGTAGGAATAGCAGTTACTTTTCTTGAAAATTTGCAGTTAACCCTTTAAAGGGCATTCATTGAAATATTCGGAAATACAAATTTTCAACCCTAGAGTGTTGAAGGCCATAAGAAGATTTTTTTACTTTTTAAAAAAAAATTCAAAAAGTTTTTATGTAAAAAATCAATGAAGTTACCATGAAGTGGTTCATTGTCCTTAAGTGGTAAACATTAGACATCACTTTAGACAACACTAGACCACGTCTTCCTGGTACCTAATAAAGCAGTTCTGCTCAGCGTTCATGCAGAGGTGGACCTTGTAGACCACATTAGACCGGAGAACGTTGCTTTGATCTTCTTTGATTGGTTTGGTGAAACCACATGTTTCTAAACGTCACTGAGAGGAACTGGGACGCAATTTAAAATGTGTGCTGACGTTACCATATATGGTTCTTCTCTTCATAAAGGGTTAAAGTCTTTAATGTAATTTTTGCACTTTGCAAATTTCTCCCACAGGCCAAATTGGACCCTCTGGCGGGCCGGTTTTGGCCCCCGGGCCATATGTTTAACACCCCTGTCACAAGATGGAATACATTAAGCATAAATGTTTATCTTTGTGTTCTGTTCAAGCCAAATGTGACGGTGACTGCTGACTAACGCTAACCGTTTGTAATGAAACAACAACTCCTCTTTCCGTCTCCCCCTCAGGGACGTCATCAAGAGGATAGACCAGTCAGAGTTTGAGGGATTTGAATACATCAACCCCCTGCTGTTATCGACAGAAGAGTCTGTATGAAGGAGGGACCGGCTTCCTCCTCTGCCCACCTACTGTCTGTCCAAGCTGCCGTCTTAGGCGAGAGAACGGTCGGAAAACCCCGAAATGCAAAAGAGGAGGGGGAGGAGCAAAGGACAAGGCTGAGGATTTCTGGATGTGTCAAAAAAGACAAACGAAAGGAGAAGAAGAGGAAGAGGAGGAAGAGGAGGAGGTGAGAATTTCCTTCCTGGACGATTCTGGTTGTATTGTTGGGACGCCAGGCTCTTCTCTCTTAAAAATAAATAAAAACAGAGACACTGGACTACAAGAACACCCCTCCCCCCGCCGCCTCCCCCCCCGCCGTTACGTTGTCTTTTTCTTTCTCTTTTTCTTTTTCCCCTCCTTCAGCTTCATTCCTTTTTCTCCTCAGATTGTCCTCCTCGTGTCAAAGCATGACCGGCTTTGTAATTTGAGAAAAAAAAACTTTAAGAAAAAAAACAAAAAAACAAAAAACAAAACGCGAAATGTTTCATTCTGTGCCTGCCATCATGAACACATTTCAACCTGTTTCACGTCTCTGGATGAGTATGACAGTTCTACCCAAGAGCTTGAAATCATTTACATGCACTTTTTTGTTTTTTAAATGGTTAATTTCGTTTTTTTTTTCTATCTTGTAGAGGGGGTCAGTACCTCACACAAAACAAGAATGTACAATGACAAAGAAAAAACAACATAATAATAATAAGTTATTGCGTTAGGTAGTGAATCCAGGTAGTAGGGGAGGGGGTGGGGGGTATTTAAAAAGTGCCTCAAAGAACAAATTAATTCCCATTGTCTCTGATTGCACTTATCTCTTATTAGACATTTCTTCACTGATCAGCGGATGAACCCGAGGCCACACTCCGGCCTCGATCGTCCAGAAACAACTCGAGTGCAGTGGAATCAGTATTTCTGCCTCAACCCCGACACAAACGACCGAATCTGCTCACTTTTTGATTCAAGTAATCACCGTAGAATAGATTGTCGTTAGATTCACGAGAGCAGCGACAGAAGCCAACATCAGAAACGACGCCGGCGGCGACGGCGGCAGTGAGAGCCCGTGTGCTGCTGCTTCTCCTGTGCCAAATTCTCACCAGGTGGTGCTGTGCAGCAGGCAGCGTCCACGCAGCCCCCTCCCCCTCCGCATTTCCGGATCTAGCATGTAGGCGCGTGAAGTCCGTGCTGCACCGGTCGTAGTCAGGGCAGCTTCAGAATCATGTGCTGTACGTGAGGCCGAGAGGCAGAGCATCCCATCGGTTTTGGCTTCCACGGTGCATGTGCTACACCGCCTGGCCGTCGCAGGACACTCTGCAGTTGCTCAAAAACGCTGTGTTGTCCCGTTGCTCTGCCGCGTGGAAGCATATCTCCATCTCCATTTCAGCCTCTGATCCTCACACGGTGCAACGACGTCTCAGTGCAGCTGAAACTCACTAGATCTGTGCAGAAACAAGCCGTTACCAGTGGACAATTACATGTGCATCATCTAACTTGTCTTTGGACTATACACCGATCAGGCATAACATTATGACCATGTCCTAAAATTATGTAGGTCTCTCTTGTTGCCTACAGACTCATCAGAGAATGGACATGGGTCTTCTGAGGGTGTCCTGTGGTGTCTGGGAACAGAATTTTGTTAGTGGGGGGGTCTTTGATTGGAGGGGCCTCTGTGGATCATCCCACAGATACTTGATCAGTTTGGGATCTAGTGAATTTGGAGGCCAGGTCAACACCTTGAGATGTTCTTCATGTTTTTAGAGATGTTCCTAAAGTGTTTTCTACCATCAAGGAGTGTCATTGCTATGGGGTGGGGGTGTCTGGTCTGGTCTAGGTGGGTGCTACATGTCTAAGTAACATCCACCCCAATGAATGAATGAATGAATGAATGAATGAATGCCAGGTCCAAACGTTTCCAAGCAGAACATTGAATTGTCACAAGATGATCAAAGTTATTTACTTCTCCTGACAGTGGTTTTAATGTTGTGGCTGATCGGTGTAACTACCCACTTAGCATCAAAGATTAAGGTGCTTAACAAAGCTCAATACAGAGAATATAAGTATCTGTAGCGTTGACGTCAAAAACTCTCCGATGATCATTTTATTTTTTAGAATTATTGGGTCACACATGTTTGGATCTAAACTGGGACGTCCTAGTGGAGTTATTTTACAAAAAGGTAGTAGTTAAGACTTCTACTAAGAGTTCTGGTAAATAAAAACCAAGTTAAGGTACGGATAGGGAGCTTTTTAGGTGTTAGTGTAGTAGAAGCATCAGATGAGGTTGGGATGTCAGCAGACGTAAAGGAACAGCCAGCACTGATGGAGGGGTCGGTGTCATTTTAAACGCGGTGGTCAGCACATTTCTGTTTTCATTTTCTGATTCCAGAAACATCGCTCCATCCTGTTTTCTGAAGCACGCTGGGTACAGATCATTTCTTAGCGTACAGTCAAGTTTTCTGCTTTTTCTAGTTCGGGCAACTTTCTACGCCAACACCTTTTATGCAAAGCTGGTTATCAGAAAACCCGAAATCAAACCAGCAGCGCGGATTAACGACAGAACGGCGAGGTCTCGACTGAAACGAGCTCTCCGTCGGCGTCTGCGCCGCTGACGAGGAAAGAGAAGGATTCGATGAAATCTCAGCCGCGCTAATTTGATAACCACATAAAAGGATTAATTAGCTGATCCCGAGTCAAAGGGTCTCAATTAGCTCCGAGGCCTTTTGGAGGAACAGATACGAGAGAGAGACGAGAGATAGTGACGCACTTCCACTCACACACGAGAAAAGAGGCAAGAAATCAGTCCAACGTTGGCGGAAGCTTCCTCCTCCAAACCCCCCAGACTCAATTTAGCTTCCTGCAGTTTATTTCTGTTGATCTTTTACAAGATGATGCATTAGTTGCATTAGTTTTTTATCTTATTTTTTTCTTGAGGGACCAATGGATCAACTGGAAGTCCTTTCAAAACACCTATTTAAAAAATAAAACAAGAACTCACTGCAGACCATGGTTTCTGTTGTAACATAACGCTGGTTGGATCTGTTTTAACTCTGCTTCACTGCATCTTTGTAAATATGTGTAATTATTAAAAATGATACTGTTTTCTGTGAAATCTGTGAGTCCATCCTTTTTTCTTAATTTTGCAGACCGCAGCAGGAAAATCTTTGCAGATGCTACAGTTTTGCGGGACCAGGCCTCGCTCTCAGGCTGCTCCGGTTTATTCGCCGGTGCTCCTCATCTAACGCCGCTTTACCATTCTGTTTTTGTACCGTTTAACAGAAAATAAATAAAAAGTGCAGTGCAGTGGGAGTCTTCAACTGATTTCATCAGTTTACAGGCCAATTAGCCAAACACTGGTGTATTTAAAATGCATGCATCTGTTCATCGTTACATTTTTTTTTCCCGCCCAGATGGTGCTAAAAAATATTAAAAAGAATCTGTTCTTTCATGGTCAAAACTGCAACGAGACGCTTGGAGGTGACGTTAAACCGACAAACTAAACACTAGACGTTTAACCAGATGAAGAAGAAGAAGAAGAAAATGTTTTCGTGTCCTTTTCGCACGCGTGGAAATTTGTTTTCTGCATTTCAACAGAAACAAAGCTGAAGAAAACTGCTCCTGAAAAGTGAAACCAAAGCAAGTAGAGCTCCCCCTGGTGGCTGGCGGCAGTACAGGTCATAAGCTCCACCCCCATCCATGTTAGTGGGCGGGACTTACGACAAACTAAAACATTAAAATACACGTCAAATATTTTTTTTTCAAGGATGGTTTCTGTGATTTTAGATAGTTAATATAATGTTGATGCATGTTCAAGTGTCATTTTTTTGGATAAGTTTCTTTTAAGTTCAGGTTATTTGACGCTATATAAAACCGGATGTGACGCAATGGCGACCACCAGTTGCCATGCCAACGGCTCCTTAACCAAAAAAGATTGGTAAGTGTGAATCTAGTTGAGGAAAATATAATTTGGTTCTGATGACATGACATATTAATCCTGATCTTTATGTTTTTCATAAGGTTGTTGAAATTAACGCGGATTAATCTATCATCATGATTAATCCGATTAAACGTTTTAACGCAATAAGGCAATCTGAATGAACGCAGGATGACTCCGCATAGAAGATTTATCGTCGCGCATGCGCAACCAACCGCTAAAGATGGAAGACGTTACAGCCTGGTGCACGTTTGCGCATGCGCGACGGTAAGTCTTCTTGGACAAAAAGCCTGTGCCTGAAATACGTTGCCGGAGACGTTCAGGTCTTGTGCTTCAGCGTTAAAACGTTTAATCAGATTAATCGTGATAATGGATTAATCTGCGTTAACGCGTTCATTACTATGACTCATTACTAATTTTATTTATAGAGCTAAACTGAAACTGCTGGTGTTGTCTTTTTGTTTATGCTTTGGCTTTTAGTAGCACAGGTACCTTGTTAACCAGATTTACTTTATTAAATCTAATCCCTAATTTACTCTCCTGTCTGGCTCAAATCTTTGACTGAGCCCATGCTGCAGCACCAGCACCGTGCAGGGCCTCTCTCTGCTCTCAGTCTCAGTCCTCGTTGTCACGGAAACACGACTTTCTTTTGTGATTCTGGTGGGGGTTTTTTTTGTTGTTTTTCTAGTTAAATAAACCAGTTGCATATTCATGCATTTTACTGCCTCCCAGATGTGCTCTGCCGCGTTCAGATACTCTGACTGAGAAGTCCACCGAAGCATCAGCTGCTGATTTAAACCCAATCTTTAAACAGACTGGTCACCTTCACAGTTCCAACATGTGCTCTTTAATCTGGCGTGTGACTCAGCTCTTACGGTTGCACGGGGGGGAAAGGAAAAAAATTATAACAATAAGAATAATCCTCCAGAGTTTGAGATGAGCTCTTTGTTCTGCAATCACAAATCAGAGCCTCTTTCATCGGACGCGCTCTCGGTTTTATTTCGCTTTCACCCGCAGGCACAGAAAGTCAAAGCAGAAACAAAATGACAGCCAGAGGAGAGACAGCTTAAATTATTATTATTATTAACACACTGGTATGTCCACAAGATGAAAACAAACCGGGAAACGTTTCTTTCAGTGAAGCATTCTGAGTTTAGACCATGTTATGGACGAAAGAAAATGATGAACGACTTTTAAATAGAATGATTAGTGGCATTATTCTTGTCCAGTGTTAAAAGCTCATTCCTCTTCCACTTATCCTCCATAAAACTAAACGTGGACCCCTGAGTTGAGACGATCCGAGCTCTGACGAAGAACTTCTGCTCCCCTGCGTGCTGAGGTTCGGCCTCTCTGATGTGAATCTTGCCAGGAGTCGTCCTCGCTACGAGGTGACGTATCACTGCAGGTGGACGTGGAAGATCAGGATGTGCCAGGTACGACGGAGCAGAGGTCAGCGCTCCGCCACCCTGCCTCGGGAACTCCTCGCCTTCTCCTCGCTGCCCTCACCCTCGGCCTCGTGCAGCTTCCAGATCATGAGGTCAAAAAGGTCACAATGCTTCTGTCTCCCTACGTCCATCTGAGGTGCTGAGCGGGTGGCAGCCCACTGCTTCTAGTGTACACGATGCTGTGTGAATGAATGCATGGGATCAATACAACAGCTTCAACTTTTCTGGGAAGGCTTTCCACAAGGTTTAGGAGTTTATGGGAATTTTTGATCATTCTTCTTGAAGCATATTTGTGAGGTTAGACACTGATGTTGGACTAGAAGGCCTGGCTCACAGTCTTTGGTCTAATTAATCCCAAAGGTCTTCTATCAGGTTGAGGTCAGAACTCTGTGCAGACCAGTCAAGTTCTTCCAGACCAGACTCTCTCATCCATGTCTTTAAGGACCTTGCTTTGTGCTCTGGTGCTCAGTCATGCTGGATCAGGAAGGGGACATCCCCAAACTGTTCCCACAAAACTGGGAGCATGGAATCGTCCAGAATCTCTTGGTATGCTGTAGCATTCAGAGTTTCTTTCACTGGAACTAAGGGGCCAAGCCCAGCTCCTGAAAAACAACCCCACACCATAATTCCCCCACCACCAAACTTCACATTTGGCACAATGCAGTCAGACAAGTACCGTTCTCCTGGGAACCACCAAACCCAGACTGGTCCATCAGATTGCCACATGGAGAAGGATGATTCGTGACTCCAGAGAACACTGGTCTAGAGTCCAGGGTCTAGGGTCCAGGGTGGCGTGCTTTACACCACTGCATCCGATGCTTTGCAGTGAACTTGGTGATATATGTCTCAGATGAAGCTGCTCGGCCATGGAAACCCATTCCATGAAGATCTCTACTGTTCTTGAGCTAATCTGAAGACCACATGAAGTTTGGAGGTCTGATTGACTCTGCAGAAAGTTGGCGACCTCTGAGCACTATTCACTCGGCCCCACACTTCGTAGCTGAGTTGCTGTCGTTCCTATTGGCTTCCACTTTGTTATAACACCACACCAGAGGAAATTTCATGACGGGACTTGTTGCACAGGTGGCATCCTATCACACGCTGGAATTCACTGAGCTCCAGAGAGCGACCCATTCTTTCACAAATGTTTGTAGAAGCAGTCTGAATGCCTAGGTGATAGTTTTTATCCACCTGTGGCCATGGAAGTTACTGGAACACCTGAATTCAGTTATATGGACGGGAGTGAATACCTTTGGTAATATAATGGAGATGTGGCTCTGCACTGTTGCAGAAAAAAATAACTGTCTTGACAAAACCCATCTTTGTCTGCAAGGTTTCATTTATCCTGATGTGCCGTCAGTGGGAAATAAAGTCCAGTTAGCTATTCTGTAATTCCTCCATGTTTGGAGGATGCAAAGTGTCCTACAGCTTTATGATGGTGTAAATGTGGTGCATGGTCCATTGCTCTCTGGGTTGCCCAGACGTTGGTCTTTATTCCTAATCGTACGACTCGAAGGCAAAGCCGTCACACCAGCTCGGGATGCTTCAAAATAAGCTAATGGAAATGAAACGGGAACAAAATGGAAAGCTGAGACCTCTAAAGTGGTGCGTGCAGCGTTAGCATGACCCACGGAGTCACGATAATCTGAAACACGCCAGAAGTAAAGCAGAAAAACATCGTTTCCAGTCCAGTATTTTTTCCCTTCCATCTTTTTTTTAGGGTGGGGGTGGGGGGTGGAGGGAAGGGGCCTGAGGCAAACCTTGGCCCAAAGAACTACAAATAAAAAATATATTTAAGGACGTAAGCAAACCAGGATTCGTTGCTGATGGAAGAAAACTGTTTTTTCAACGGTTGTTATGAAGGAGCGCAAGAAAGTACAAAAACACACACAGTCTGAAAATGTGTTTTCCTGATCTGAAGCATCAAACAGGCCTTTATGTTTCTGACTGCGTCGCCTAATCGTTTAATTCTGACTTCTAATCCAGCGGCATCATGTGGGTCTGGCTCTGGCTTCTCCACTGAGCGCACAGCAAAGCACAGCACAGCACAGAGAGTTACATCACACAAGAATGCGAACCCAGATGATGGTGTGTTTCCTCTGCGAGGACACACATGAAGTGGAAAGTTGAAGTCATAATAATGGTGGGACTTTTTTTTTTTTTGAGCCTGTAGGTTTTTGGCCAGAAACGAGGGACCAACGGAGAGCGGCTGCAGTGTGCAATGGAAAAAAAAAAGGATGGCTGCGCCGAGCAGAGAGGGGCGGAAAGGAACAGAAAATAAAGGAAAGAGGAGAACATCGTTTGAAAGAATGAAAACAGCACCGCCGATGAATTGCTGACATTGGCCGAGCGGGTTTTTTATTTTTTATTTTTTATTACCTCAACCACAGAAGAAGCACAAAAGGGGGCCGTGGTACATGATGTTACGCTCGCCGCATGGAAAGAAAACGTTATGTCACCCGTCCCACGTGATGCTGTGTTGTGCTCGGTTACCGCGGCGACGGCGAACACTTTTACACCGGCGGGCGGCAGCAGCTTTAACTGTTTACGCTAAAGAAATGCGCCAGTTTGAGACCCAAACCAGATCCTCTGTGACGTGACGGAGGCGTGACACCGCCCGGGGTGCAGCCAGATAAAGGCCTCTTGGTAATGCGTACTGTCAGCCGCTCGCTGAGCCCTTCACCCGTTTGCTTAATTGTGTTTTTCTGTGGAAACGTCAGAACATGCTCGCTCTGTGACTCGCCGTCCCCGGAGTCGGGCTGAGTCTCCGCTCCCAAGTTCAGTTTGATTCGACTCAACTGAAGGTTCAAATCCATTGGCAGACTGGTTCCTGTCTGTGTGGAGTCTGCATGTTCTCTCCAGTTTCTCCAGCTTCCTCCCACCGTCCAAAGACATGCTAGACTGAGACAGACTGGAGACCTGTCCAGGGGTGTACCCCGCCTCTGGCCCGATGACAGATGGGATAGGCTCCAGCCCCCCCCACGACCTTCACAGGACAAGCAGTTACAGAAGATGAATGGATGAACGTTTGTCTCCCAGGTCATCATTATCTGATGCGACAGATGTGAGACCAGCGCTGCCTCAGAACCTTGCAGAACCTTAATTGATAGCCTCTCCAGTTGAAGTTGAAGGTGAGGAAAGGCTCGACAAACGTTTAAACTAATGAGCTAGCTTCATCTTGAAACGATATCAAGGCAGTTTACCCAAACTTTAGAAGGCTGGAGCTCTGTACGTCTGTTTGTTCTTCTTCAGTAGGCGTAAAACTCCTCTGCTTCACAGCAACAAGAGTTGTAGTAATGTTGTTAGTGAGTGGGGGGCCTTTGAGGGGAGGGGCCTCTGTGGATCATCCCACAGATACTTGATCAGTTTGGGATCTAGTGAATTTGGAGGCCAGGTCAACACCTTGAGATGTTCTTCATGTTTTTTTGAGTTGTTGAGTTGTTGTGTTGTTTTGCTGCTGCCATCAAGGAGTGTCATTGCTATGGGGTGGGGGTGCCTGGTCTGGTCTAGGTGGGTGCTACATGTCTAAGTAACATCCACACCAATGAATGAATGAATGAATGCCAGGTCCAGAAGTTTCCCAGCAGAACATTGAACTGTCACAAGATGATCAATGTTCACTTCTCCTGTCAGTGGTTTTAATGTTGTGGCTGATCGGTGTATATCAGAAATCTTGGGTTTCTAGAACGAGGAAAACAAAATTCAACATCAGAGCAAACCCATCTCATTCAGGTAAACACCCAGACCCCTCCTCCTGTGGTTATGATGGTGAATGTGAGAGCGTTTGGATTCACAGCGTGGTATGCAGGGGCGCACTGTCAGGACAGGCAACCCAAACAATAGTCCGGGGCCCCGTGAAAAGATGAGAGAAGGGGCCCTCAGAGGCTACCTTTAGGCATATTTCTGCAATGACAACCATAAAGGCATCAACAACGCTGCCCCCGCCATAGGGGTCCCCTTCTATCTGCCCCGTAACAGAATAGCATCGTCTAATAAATCATGAAGCCCAGACAGGGACATGGCGCTATTCTCGAGGGATACCTGTCAACCGGCGAGACAGGATGAATGTAAAAATGGTTTTCGTTGACCCTGTGTTTGCCACGAGTCAGGCCGATGTACATGTACGTTAACGGCGTCGGTGTCAGGTTTGAGGAGCACGCCCCAAAAGATGCGGAAAAAATTATAATACCAGGGGCTGATCAGCGGGAGGTTATTCTTAGCAAACAACCAATCAAAAGCTCGGAAGGATCATTGTGTCGCACAAGTGTTTTTTTAAAACCCTAGCTGACTTAAATGTACCGTTACCTGCTAACCCAAACACAAGCTTCATCCGTTGATTGGTCGATTCATGGATGGAGGCATGGTTCATTTTTTGTCCCCATTCTATGACAGAACAAGTGTTTGCTCATGTATTTCATTCATCTTTGACGTAAGAAGGAGGCTGCAGTTCATTGTGCTGTGGTCAACCAAAGATAATGTTGGTTGTTCCATGGGAGGAAGACTGCGGAGAGGCCTGTACGAGAAAGGCCTCGAAGTACCAGTCCTTGGTCCAGGACAAGGGCTGGCAAGCACGGCTTCCCGGCCATGTCAGCATGGCGTTCACTGTCAGCTCTGGGCCTCTACGATCGGAGCTTGCAGGATGGGGGAGGGGGCGGAGAGACGCCTCGTGTTTTGGATCTGTAGTGAATGAGAGGAGGAAAGCTGGAGGCCAGGAGCAGACGGTCAGGGAGTTGGCCCACCAACTGGAGAGCATTGTGGTTGAGGGCCGATACGCCACCTGGTGATGTCTGCTCCTGGACCACAGCTGGACCTTATTTCTGGCATAAAATACGGTCGTTTACTCACCCATATAACTTTGGTGTAACTTGTAGTTAGGGAGATATTTAGATCTGCGTATATCCATATAGTGGGAGTGAATGAGGCACCGAAACACAGCCTCTAAGTAACACATTATCTGCCGTGAAACTCATTTAATCCACCAATATTTTGTTATGATATGCTAGTGCTAATCCCCATTGAGTCTGGAGTTACCTGTTATCATCATCAAGGGTCTGTAGATTGACTTACAGCCTGCAGATGATGTCTTCTGACCTGGATGATGTCATCTCTGAGCGCCGCACGCACTGGCGACAGTCGGCTGTAATTCGCTACTGATATTTTTTCGCAACATGGCTGAATATTTTTCCGATTCTGAGGTTGTGGATGAACCATAACAGTAGTGCATTACAGGTAAACAAGCCGACCGTTGCCAGTGCGTGCGGCGCTCAGAGATGACATCATCCAGGAGAGAGGTTAGTAGCTCAATCTACAGACCCCGGATGATGATAACGGGTAACTCTGGATAAAACGGGGAATAGCACTAGAGTATGATAACAAAATATTGGTGAAATGAACAAGTTTGGAGGCAGATAATGTGTTATTTAGAGGCTGTGTTTCGGTGCCCCATTCACTCCCATTATATGGATACAGTACGCTGATTTAAATATCTTCCAAATGACTCGAAATTACACAAAAGTTATATGGGTGAGTAAATTATTGTATTTTACGCCAGAAATAAGATCCAGCACCAAATTGCATAGTATGTCACAAGTTGCTTTAGTTGTACTAGACATGCGTATTTTCATGTTAAACACTGTGGCGACAACTGAATGAATGTTTTCTATGTATTAAAATAACCATATAGTTGCTCATAAATAAAAATTGTTCTCTGAGGTCTTAACATATTCCTAGTTTTTTTTTTTTATGTTGAGTTCACTTTCATAGTAAATCTCATTAACATTCTGCCAGTTGAGTAAATGAATAATCAATAAATCCTGCAGGTGGTTCAGCTGCTCGAGGAAATCACGAATCTGACCGCCGGGATCAGCGGGAGCCCCTGAAACTGATTCCTGAGTTCTTAATTTCATACGTGCTTTCAAAAATGTCACCTCAAATTGGTCCTCAGGACTTTTAACCAGCTGCCGACCTGCCAGCACGCTGCAGTTACCGCAGTGTCTGGCTAGAGGACGCCACAGGAGAAGGACACTGCTCCATCAGCCGTGGAGCTGAACTTGATGTGAACTCCTGACGCCCAAACTTGGAGTTCCCATGTATGTATTATTAATCACAAACAACTCAGTGTAGGTCCCCTGGATATTTATACACTGCATATGGGTGTTACCTACTGTCTAATATTTGAATATGCCGTTCGGCCTTGGTGGATCTGCAGAGGTTCTGACTTCTATGGATAAATGTCAGACAAAAATATCCTGCACAAAAAATGAAAACGATATCTTCTTTTTGTTTTGTCTGTCCGCTCCATCTGTGAAAATATTCAGGATTCTTTCACAGCGTTGCAAACACATGAAACTTGCTCGTTCGCCTTTGCCAAACAATTTTTAACACGTTCAAGCAGGAGGGAAAACAAATAAACCGCAGCCAGTCGTGCAATTTGCGCTTCCTTCCAACGCTAAATTTGTCTCGTCTCGCAAAACCCCCGCCCGTTGACTTTCAGCTCTTTTTTTTTTCTTCTTTTTCTTATCAGCCATGAACCAAATGATTCACTTGAGCGCTCTTGACTCTTCTGCTTCTGACTTTCAGGGACTGGTGGGTGAGGTGGTAGATTTGCGTATTGTGTGAAAACCACCTTTACCTCAGGCCGGGCGCGGTGACTCAATTTACTATTTGACCCCATAAAGAGCAGAGAGTTGGTTTTATTATTATTTATATTAATATACTACGGGTTCAGCCAAACTGTGAACTGAACAAAGAAAATGTTAATTGTGTTGGACTAGAAAGATAAAGGGTATATTTTTAAGGCGATATATATATAAATATATACATGAACGTATCATAAGACACAAACGCATCTTTCACTTCCCTTTCTCCCTCAGTCTCTGTTTCTGTGTAGTTTTGTGAAACTATCTCTGTGAGTGAGATAAATCTGGGAAAGCGAGAACATTTTGGGCTTTCTTCGCTTTCTCACGCCCAATCTGAAGAGCAGTTTGAAAGGCTGAGACTTGATTTTAAGGTCAAAGTTGGAGTTGGAGCGGGTTCCAACGACGCAGCTCCTCCACAAAGCTAAAAAAATGAAAACACATTCACTGAAAGCTCCCACGGAGCCTCACCTGAGTGGCTCAGTCCTTCGAAATAAATTAATTTGACACTTTGGTGATAGGGGGATGTGTTATGTAAATCAAACATAGGGCCTGTGGTCCAAAAGCCGGCCCATGAGAGGGTCCAGCCTGGCCCGTCGGATGAATTTGCAAAATGTGAACGTTTTCTCAACAAAAGTAAATTAATTTCATCAAGAGGGTCGTAGTGGGGTTGGAGACTCTCCCAGCCGTCATCAGGACGGCTCTTTTAGCTTTAGCTACAAACATAGCTGTTTCAGTAAGGAGCTGTAGACGTCTAGAGCTTATTTTATCCTTAAGACGTTTCAGGTTGTTCATAAAATTTGAGTTTTGTAACGAGCGTACTTGTATTTCTTTGCACTAAAACAAAGGGCTATGTTTTTATTGGTGTTACTGGTCCTACCCCCTTAAAGATCAAACTACGGTAAAATCACTTCAACACCAGTCAGGCGTGTCTAGAACCAGCCCACCAGAGAGGCAAGGTACACCCTGGACAGGTCTCCAGTCTATTGCAGGGCTAACACAGACACACACTTACACCCAGTCTATTAAGAATCACCAATGAACCTAACCAGCATGTCTTTGGACGGCAGGAGGAAGCTGGAGAACCTGGAGAGAACCCACGCAGAGGGGGAACATGAAAACTCATGAAAACGACCTGGATTCAGACCTTCTTGCTGTGAGGCATCAGCGCTAACCACCACGCCTGTAAAACTTTTCTTGTAATGGAAAAAAAAAAAAGTTTCATTTTCACATAACGTATGACAAAAGAAAGGGGGGGAAGTTATTGCTTTTGTGTTACCGGAGATCAAAATGTGCTGCGATGTACCCCTCTCTACACGCCCCCCCCCCCCCCCCCCGAACTGAAAACGAGAGTTTGACACCCCTGTCGTGTAAATGAACGTCCCCAACAAAGCAACACAAACGTCCGCTCGCAGGAGAGAATGGAGGGTGGTGATGGTGGTGGTGGTGGGAGGTGTCGGCCTGTTCCTGGAAGAGCCCAGCCTGCCTGCAGAGTCACTCACATTCCTGGCTGGGATTCAGTGACCGAGCCAGACACACAAACACGAGAGGAAGGGGCGCGTGAGAGGGCGCGAGGAAGGGAGAGGAAAGAGAGCGAGCGCGAGAGAGAGAGAGAGAGCGAGACCGAGAGAGAGAGAAGAGAGAGAGCGAGCGTGCAGGAGAAGGGCGAGAGCGCGCACGGGCAGGCTTGCCTCTGAGACTTTTCATCTCGGCGCAGTCAGAGTGAACTGTGGGGGCAGGCGGAGAGGATCGCTGCAGCCCTCGACAGCGGAAAGAACATGAAAAAAAAGATATCACCGTTCCTAATCGCGCTTTACTGACCTCGAGCCTCCAGCTTTCGTTTAATTTTCGCCGACTTTGGTTTGGAGTTCGACAACTTTACGCGTCCTTTCTTTTTTTCTTTTTTTTTCTGGAGTTTGGAAAGCCGTATTTCTTTCTTTCTTTCCTTTTTTTTTTCTTTTTAGATATGGACAGTCGGCGACCCGCTACACGGAGCTACCGGCCGGGGTTCACTCTGTAGCCACGGGAATAAAACTCTTTTTCTCTGGATGTTTCATGACGCGCTTTCGCCGCTGTGGTCAATTCTGGCACGTCGTGGATTTACCGGGTTCAGGAACCGATAGAGAGACAGGCCTGTTTGTGATTAGCCTACCCGCTCGGCCATAAGAAGGATTTACGTTTCCAAAGTTGCAGGGAGGGGGGAAAAACATGGAGACTGTAAATCGACAGAGCTTCCAGCCTCATCCGGGACTGCAACAAACTCTTAAGCAGTTTCACCTCAGCTCCATGAGCTCTCTGGGCGGACCGGCGGCTTTCTCTGCCCGGTGGCAACATGAGCTACTCTTCAAGAAGGACGGTAAGGAGCCCGAGATGGTTCTCCAGCATCTGCCGCCGCCCGTGATGCCGGGCCCGCTGTTCATCCCGTCGGACCGGTCCACGGAGCGGTGCGAGACGGTGCTGGAAGCGGAGACCATCTCGTGCTTCGTGGTCGGCGGCGAGAAGCGTCTCTGCCTCCCGCAGATCCTCAACACGGTGCTGCGGGACTTCTCCCTGCAGCAGATCAACTCCGTGTGCGACGAGCTGCACGTTTACTGCTCCCGGTGCACGGCGGACCAGCTGGAGATCCTCAAAGTCATGGGGATCCTGCCTTTCTCGGCGCCGTCCTGCGGCCTCATCACCAAGACGGACGCGGAGCGGCTCTGCAACGCCCTGATCTACGGAGGCGCCTACCCGCCTCGCTGCAAGAAGGAGCCGAGCGGAGGCTCGCTGGAGCTGCAGCTCACTGATAGGAGTTTCAAAGTCTACCACGAGTGCTTCGGCAGGTGCAAGGGCTTGTTCGTGCCCGAGCTGTACACGAGCCCCAACGCAGCGTGCATCCAGTGCATGGACTGCAGACTCATGTACCCGACCCACAAGTTTGTGGTGCACAGTCACAAGGGGCAGGAGAACAGGACTTGCCACTGGGGGTTCGACTCCGCCAACTGGAGGGCCTACATCCTCCTGGGCCAGGATTACACGGGGAAAGAGGAGAAGGCCCGCCTGACGCAACTCCTGGACGAGATCAAGGAGAAATTTGACTTCTCCAACAAGTACAAGAGGAAAGCATCGTCTGTGGTGAGTCGGTGCTAATGCAGCAGCCCCCTACGCTCGCTTAGAAGTATGGAGACGCAGTGTGAAGCTCTCTCCAAGGATCTTACATCCTACTTTTATGTACCCCAAACTTAAAAGCCGTTAATCCATTAGGGTGGTCCATTTCTTGCAGTGTGGATCCCTTGGCTTCACGTTGACATGCCAGGTTGTCCCCTGCTCTCCGTTGAGGTCTCCCACTGGTCAATTACAGGGCTCACAAACTTGTTCTGCCTCCCCCCCCTCTCAGAGGAAGCCCTCACTATTTGGTCATCATTGCCATATTGTCACTAATTGCCCCCTATCCAGCAGTGACAACAAAATGCCTCAGGTGGCCGTAAAGCCATTATTGGCCCTTACAGTAAACACAATCCCATTTATCAACAAATAGCTCAAAGACAGCAGTCGCGTTGAGGCGCGGGGTGAACATTAGTTCTGATTTAGATCCAGGATTGAGCGTTTATTTGTGTTTTTGTGCTTTTTCCATTGGGTTAAGAGCAACTTCTGGCTGTTTTGTGTCTGTTCCCCAATGAGAAGAGATGCTCGGACAGATACGGGCGGGATCTGCTCTGGAATTATCTCAGATTTTCTTCCTGTGTCGGCCTGCGGAGCTTCATGTGTCATATTAAACGTCCGTAATAGCCGCCGGGCTGTCACGTGCCTGCTGGCTTCCTGTGGGTTTAATTGACGCCGCTATCGGGGCTGGAAGGCTTTTCATTTTCTGCTCGTCCTCGGGTGCTTCCCTGGCGTTTGAATAATCAGAACTGGGAGCGTTTGCGCCGGTCGACGTTGCGGTTTTTCGGGCGATCAGATAAAAAGGCTTTCGACCGAAGTGAAGTGGTTTTAAGTTCGGAGCAGCACACGTGCCTCTGGCCGCCCGGCGAGGACTTGGCGTTGTGTTTTCGTAGCTTGGCGTGCGGCGGTGGTTTACAGAGAGGAGCTTTAGCTGGGTGGTAGGCTGATAAAAAGAATTCCACCCCACCCCTGGGGAAAAGGCTAATGCGGCCATTTGCATGAACTGTTACACATGAATGGAGCTGATGTAGCAGGGTTTAGAAGTATTGTGGTGGAAACATAATATGATCCCAACAAAGGGCAGCATTCAGCAAACATCGGGACCCCCACCCCCCACTGAAAACATCCATTGACCCCAGGGCCAGCCATCCACCTCTGACATGCACACTCATCTTTCCCCCCCCATCCTTTGCCTGCCCGTGGACTATTATAGGTGGAGGGAGGGGGCAGCAGACTTGTTGATGAAGCAAAGAAAGCAACAGCCAAAGTGTTTACAAGCAGCTTTCCTCCTCCTCTCCTCCGCCGAGGCTTCCTTTCAGAAGAACCGGCCAAAAAACAAAACAAAAAAAGAAGAGAAATCGGGGCGACTCTTGGCGTCCTGAAGAGCGCCAGCGTCCCGCCATGCATGTGAATACCCACTCTTGGCACACACTTTCATTCTGACTCGAGTGGGCACACCTCAAGCACCCACCCACCCCCTCCACTTTAAGGGGCCTCTTCTGTTTCTAAAGGTGCCGACGGGGCACCCGAGTGTTAAGCCCTCGGCTCGCTTTGAGCCCCGCCGCTTCTTCATTCGCCGCCGCCGCCTCCTTCGTCTTCTTTTTTTATTTTTCCATCACCCTTCAAGCGCCCCCTTGTTTCACGAAACGCTAATGAGGGAATACACGGCCGTATGGGCGAACCTGCGCCGAGTGTTTTCGGCACAGCCGCCTGAGGAACTCTGACAACGCTCTCGCCGGATGTGAAGCAAAGTGCTAGACTGGTGCAAGAGAATGCCATCATCTATCTCTCTGTGTGTGTGTGTGTGTGTGTTGACAGTGGAGGAACTGGGTGGCTCCGTGAATATTAATAAGGCTTTTACAAAAGTGTTAGCAGCAGTCTCACATGCAGACAGACACAGGAAGCGATATTGCCACACTTCCTTGCAGACACTCTTTTGAAAGCTTCCTTCTGAGACACGCATGTGTATATATATCTATATATATTCATACATATCTGAGTCTGGGGTCACTTTTTCTCCCCGTTTGTCGCGGATAGTGTGAATTTTGTTTGTTGTCGCGTTCCCTTTCGCGGAGGACGCCGGCCGCAGCGCTGATTTGCAAATGCGGGGAACTAATTAGTTTATATTCTGGGTACGGAGCCGCTCTCTTAAGCCCAGCTCCTTGGCTGCGAGTCTTTGGTTTCTGTCTGGTACACATGTGGGTGGCACACATAATCAGTGGCTTTCCGCATCCAGGATGTTTAGATATGGATTGCGGCTGCAGATTGACGACTACTACTGACTTTCTGTGATTCACCCTCAGCGCGGTGCCGTTCCTGCCCCGGCCTGGCGTGTTCAGGGGAGATATGAGAGAGGGAATCAAGGGGGCGGTGGGGACGGCGCCAGCTCGGGGCTCGGCTCCGGTGCTTTCCTGAGTGATGCTGTTCCCCCCGGGCCCCTTCGCGCAGCCTGGCCCGGACTTACTCGAGGTGGTTGCTAGTTCGCCCGGTCGCTCCGCGCTCACATTCCAGACCTGCCACTCCTGCAGAGAGGAGTGAAACTGTTTCACCGCTTCAAGACACTCCTTGTCTGTCTGGGGTTAAATAATAGCAATAAAAAACCTGTTTCTGTGCGTGCATGCCCCGTGAAGTCGTGCATGCCTCGCTGCCCGCCGATTCATTCCGCTTCTGCAGGGATTGGGTTTAGATTTAAACATGTGTGTGTGAAGAATTCAGTGGGGAAAGTGTGCTGGGTAGAAGCCATTTTGGGTTTAAGCTCCACATACAATATGCTGTGTCATCATTCAGCGCATTCCTGCAGGCTGTTATCCCGTGGCTTCTTGCAGAAAGGCTGCAAGTAAAGCTGCAAACCCAAAATATTAATCCCCAAAAGTAAATGTTGTTCCATGTGGGGTGGGGTGGGGGGTTAACATTTTCTTCCACGGGACCGGACCGCTGTTCTCAAATGCGCACGAGCTAAAAATTCCACTTTTCCTTCCACAACTACCCCCACCCCTGAGAAGCCTCGGCTGCTTGCTGCTGGAAATCTGGCCTCCAGCTGAAGGGGCTGCTTGTTTCACGAGGAGGGGATGGGGGCGGGGCCTTGGCTTTGGTGGGGGCTCAGAGGAAGTGAACTCCCAGAGGGGATATAGGACCATGTCCTGTTTCGTATGCAAGGCGCAGCGTTTGGCTACGCCTGCTGACAGCCAGCCATGTCCACGCGGTGGACGGGACAACAGCTGGTAGCCGTGCATTTCAATGACCGCCGAGGAAATGTCTCCAGTCTTTCTTTTAACGCGGGGAGGGGGAGGGGGGAGGTTGGCAAAATGTGACCATTGCAAAAGTCTGCCACATAGATTTATTTGGTCCTGATTGCGCTGGTGTGAGAAAATGCGTTTTATTATTTTTTTCCTTCCTCTGCGGCGTTCATGCTGTTTTCTGTTTTTTGACGTCGCTCTTATTTTATCCATCAAAGAGCAGAATTAGGGCTTTGTGCTCCGCGCTTTGAAAAAGGAAGTAAGCCACAAATTCAATCATGTCGGGATAATGAGCGCCCCGGCTGCCAGTCTGGGTTTTCTAATGGAAGACAGTCGGTCCGCGCTGTGAGGCATGACTGAGGGTCAGCGGGATCGGCTGCACGTTTGGCGTTCAGGTGTCTTTAATGTCAAGCGCGGAAACTCGCACCTTGAGCTCGCCGACCCCCGGCGGGTCAGCTGGTTCAGAGCCAGGCGCTTCATCTCCAGGCGGGTCTCTGCGTCGCGGCAGGCCGACGGTCCGGCTGACGGAGAGGAAAGCTGGCTCGTGAGTGGCACCGATGCCTGGTGGCTGGTTCAGAGCTGAGAACAGCTGTGACCAGAGCTTCAGATTGGGTTGTGAAAGGAGCCCGCTGACGTTGTACATTGCTGAGCGCTACGGTTGTTGGGAAATCAGAGATGCAGACAGACGTATGTGGCGTTCCTTTTCCTGTCTGCCTCTTTTTTTTTTTTTTTGGGTTTCATTTTGTGATCCTGTGCAGATGAAATTTCAGCATGTCCCCTCTCTGCCTTTGAAATGAAAGTGTTTTGTTTGCCTGTCCGCCTGTTCTCGTCGCAATCGTAACGTTATCAGTGCTAAACCTGTTAGCGCTCCTTCTCTCTCTCTCTCTCTCTCTCTCTCTCTCTCTCTGGTGCTAGCACCCGCCAGGTTCTGGTTGCACGTGTTAAAACAAAGTGCTGATACTTTGGCCTGACTTTCAGATGTATACAACGTTTTTTTTTCTTCTCTTTTTCCCTGCAAAGAAAAAAAAAAAATACTCCGCGGGGAGCGATTGTCCTCCGAGGCTCCTCGCTTTGAGGAACAATCGTGCCGTGAGATGAAATGTCTTTGCACCGGTTTTTGATGTGCCTTTTTAAATGTCTCAGACTGTATTTCCACCACGGCGAGGAAGCGGAAGAGCATCTCCGCTTCTATGGCGTGTTGTTATTTGTCTGGGAGGTTTTTCAAAAGGCTGCCATCGAAGTAGCGGAGGAAAATGAATTAAGTGCGGCGATTCTTTTCATACAGTACGCGTCCCCGCCAGGAGCTGTTTATCTGGAAAGCCTTTAAAGTTGTACGAACAAAAAGGGGATTTTCCCAGTTGCTGCTCGGCTGCATGAAAACATCATCTGCGTCTAGTGTGCAGCACATGTCGGGCGACGTCTAAGGATTGTACTCTGACTTGACCTGCAAGACTTTCTGTACCGTGCATGGAGTTTGATGGTTGTCCCTGGCTTCTGCACCCGTCTGCAGCATCTTCATGTCCGTTCAGGCTAGGGATGCACTGAAGAATTTTGTCCGAAAACAGAAAATGCACTTTCGGGCCATTTTCAGACGAAAATTGCTGTTGTTGTTGCTTGCATGTGTTGTTTTGGCGAAAAAAGTCCGAAAACTTTTTGACTGAAAAAACAAAAATGCACTTTTGGGACATTTCGGACAAAAATTGCTGCAGTTGTTGCTTGCACGTGTTGTTTTTGCGATAAAAGTCTGAAAATTTTTGTCCACAAAATTTTTTGAAAATGCACTTTGGGCCATTTTGGATTAAAAACGTATCTCCAAAAGAACACAGCTAAAACAGGATCTTGTGATGAGCGAGCAACAACTACAGCAATTTTCGGGCGAAAAAGACCCAAAAGTGCATTTTTGTTTTTTCAGACAAAAATTTTTGGTGCATCCCTAGTTCAGACCTTTGTGAAGAGTCCAGGCAGGGTGGACTGAACTGAACAGTGCAGGGCTGTTTGGTTGTAGTCACCTGCACACCAGTTCTAAGAAGTTGGAGAGAAAAACCGTCCACAAGTATCTATTCAAAACATATTTCCTTGAACGGACATTCTTGCTGGAATATTCCCAGCATTCCCCTGTTAAAATATGAAAATAACTGAACTTGCCGTGGCTCCTTTATAGAGGCTCACAAACCTGGTGAAGAGAATCTCACCTTGGTCAGATGCTTCACTTTAATGCCCGGCCCTGACTGTTGGCATGTGAACAACGCTGCCTGTTCAATATTGATGGTACGTAGGTAACCGTAGGTGTGAGGTGGATGGTGTTTATTTAATGAGAGGGCCAATGAAATATTTATCGACACACGTGGCACCGCGAGGCCAGCGATTGCTCTCCACAACTGCACAATCCCGAGCCTGGGTGAGCTTTGCATATTTCTGCGTAGCGCGGCGCAGAGACGGCTCGACCTGCAGGTTTCCTACATCCTACCCGTGAGAAATGTTGAAAAAGGTGATATCTTCACTGCGCACCTTTTAATTCGAGGTCTGCACGGGGCGCTTGTGTCATTGTGCATCTTCTCACCTACAAGCCACAACCGATCTCAGCTGCTGAGGCAGTGAGGCTGCCGTCGATGGTAAACGTCAATCGTAGGTGTAAACTGTTAGGTTTGTTTTGTCGAGAGAGGTGAGACCGTGGACTTTTTTAGACCACGCTGAGAAACGTGTGGTGATGCCCAAGACACACCTTTCCTTGCTCTCTTTAGATCCATTATACACCGATCTGGCGTAACATTATGACCAGTATGATCCCTAATGTTGTGTAGACCTCCAAAGCAGTTGTGGCTCATCAGAGAATGGCTGCTGAGGACGTCCTGTGGTGTCTGGCGACAGAATGTTGTTAGTGGGGGGCCTTTGGGTCCTATGGCTAGATGGGGAGGGGACTCTTCCATCGAGGAGTGCCATTGCTATGGGGTGGGGGTGCCTGGTCTGCTCTAAGTAACATCCACATGAATGAATGAGCACCAGGAACACTGTATTCCGATAAGATGGTTATCTACTCCGCCCGTCAGTGGTTTTAATGTTGTGGCTGATTGGCGTATGAATGAAATATTGGAGAGAGCAATGCTCGGATATGATTAGGTTGCTGTTTTCCTTGAGCTTGACTCGATTGTTAATGGATGAAGAGGTCCAGATGTAATCATTTAAAGTAATGTGTGGGATGGGGGAGGGGATGCTGGCCTCTCCAGTCACTCCAATCACACCACACCCCCGCCATGTCTATCTATCTATATGTATTAGGAACGGCAGCCAGCACCAGATGACCATCAAATTAGTTAAAGCATCCACCGGCTTCATGATGTAATAAAAAAAAATATGTTTGCACGGGCGAAAGGTGCGCTTTAAGATCGTGAATGACGCTCACACACGGGAGCATTTGAATAGCAAAGGCATCCTCTGGCACATTTGGTGTCTAATTGTGCATGGGTCTGGTTGAGCGTGTGATTTGCAGGCGCGCCGGCGCTCGTGTCTGCGTACGCGCCGCGCTTCGTGCCTGGATCAGCTGTAGGAGGAGATTAGCATGAGCTCACTGCCTACTCATTTCCATCTCCATCTGCCTGTCTCCCACAATGATGCTGCCCCCGCCCCTCCCTCCCTCCCCTCCGCCCGCCAGCCCCAACCACCACACATGTAACCACACAAATAAATGAGCGCAGACATCCACACAGCACCCGGATCCCACCCCCACAGTGCCTCCTGAGTCTTATAATGAATACAAAAGTAGACAGAATCTCATGCAAATGCGCGCACACACACACGCACACGGCCCTGTCAGCTGCAACAACAGCACGTAACACAACATCCACCGAGCGTGGCCTAGAATATCCTCCCACATATTCATACCAGGAGCCAATGGTCCGTTTCAGTCTGTTGGGATAGAAATCCATCGGCCCTTAATTGTTTCGCAGTCTGGTAAAGGCAGGTAGAGACAGAAAGCAGATACGGAGGCATTCTCAATCTAATAATAAGCCGCGCTAATCGTATTTCTGATTGAACTGGCACGATCCGCACCCCCCCTCCTCCTCCCCGCAAGGAGAAAGTTGCCAAGTGAACTCTGCAGCTTTGCAAAATCTCCCATGAAAGAAATGGAGCAAAGCTACGTTTTATATTTGCACAAGCGACCAGGTTTACAGCACAATCTGTGTCTGGTTTTGCGTAAATGTTAGCGTTGGCGTGCGCTGTCCGCCCCGCTGCTCTCCAAATTTGGCATTTTTGGATGGAAGACATAGAGAAGGAAGCGTCTGAAAAGGCCTGGGATGCATTTTCTGTTGTCGCGAAGCCAGGCCGGGTCCTGAGAAACCTCTTTGTTGACTTCAAGGCATTGGGGGGGTGGGTCACGGCGGCTTGGCCTCAGCGATGTGGAAGGGCAGCTCCCAGGAGCTTGGTGAGGTATTGTTGTGAGAGCACAGGGTGATGATGACTCTGTGTGTGTGTGGCTGTCTGCTGGCTATTCATTGGCAACTCTTTTGTGGTGGGTATCAGCTGTGGATCTGTGATTGTGAGACAGATAGAGGTGATATCCATCCCCCACCCCCTTCACCGCTGGATGGTCAGTTCTCCCAAAGCGCCTGATTCATGAACCCCCCCCCACTCCTTCTTCATTGTTTGTCTCCTCTTCCCATTTTATCCTCTGGTTTCTGTTTGGTCATCGTTCCTAGAGGTTTCACGGCCCCAGCTGCTGCTCTCTGACACAAACATTTTTGACATAAAATTTGCTAAAATAAATAAAATAATAGGGATGCGGCAAATTTTTGGCCGAAAAAACGAAAACGCGCTTTTGGGGCATTTGCGGTTGTTGCTGGCGTCATCACAACGTCCTGTTTCGGCCTTGTTGTTTTGGCCGAAAATTTTTGAATTTTATATCCAGAACAACACGTGCGAGCAACAACTGCAGCAATTTTCATCTGAAAATAACGCGGTTTTCGGCCAAATTTTTCACTGCATCTCTATAAAATAGTTTCTATAAAACTCGCGCTGCTTTGTCTCATTCAAAGAAAAGTCCCCAAACACACAACTAGTCGATCCATAGCGACAAACAAGCTTCAACTCTAAACGAAATAACAGCGATGGCGATCCTTGTCCTCCGTCAGCTAATGAGAACTCAATAAATACACCTAAATCTGCGTCTTTGTCCTTCTCGTTCGAAGCCTTAAACTTTTACTTAAGGCCACGAGTGACGCATTGTGTCAATACAGCGTTTGAAAAGTAATTGTTGAGAGTAGTACACCAGAAGCTTCAGGCTCTTACAGGTTCTACTTTGGGCCTGCACAGCTTATTATTTCAGGGAAAGCGTAACCAGGCAGCGCAGTGTACGTCTCTTATCTTTCGCTTTGCCTAATTTCAGTTACACCGATCAGGCAAAACATTATGACCATTATGATTCCTAATGTTGCGAAGGTCTCATTTGTGCCTCCTAAAAAAAAAAAACAGTTGTGACTCATCAGAGAGTGGACATTGGCCTTCTGAGGGTGTCCTGTGGTGTCTGGTAATGGGGGGTCTTCAAGGGGGAGGGGCCTCTGTGGGATACTTGATGAGTTTGGGATCCAGGTCAACACGTTCTGCTGCTCTTCATGTTTTTAGAGATGTTTCTGAACCGTTTTTGTGTCGGGCTTCATCCTGCCGAACGTCAAGGAGTGTCATTGCTATGGGGTGGGGGTGCCTGGTCTGGTCTAGGTGGGTGCTACATGTCTAAGTAACATCCACACCAATGAATGAATGCCAGGTCCAGAAGTTTCCCATCAGAACACTGAATTGTCACAAGAAGGTCGGTTATAATGATGTGGCTGATCTTTCCTCTGTGTGCAGCGTGGCGTACGTCTCTGATCGCTCTGACTCACGCTGCCCTGGCTTGTATCAAGGCACCGTGGGTTAATCTTAAACTGGATTAATCAGGAGAACAACAGACCTGCCCTATTGATCCAACAGGAAAACTTTGTCCTTAAGTTTCAACATTACGACAGTTCTCCTCTTATCGCTTGTGTGTGTGCGCGTGAGGTCAGGAATGCAGGAAAGGTACAGATGAAGGAAGCGGTGTTAGTGGAGGAGTCACTTTAATGAATGAGGGACGCTCAGACTGGAGAGCGGGGTTAAAGCTACGCGGGTCAGGAAACGTTTAGACATGCTTGAGTCTTTAGTTTTGCCGGCCTGGGAAGAAGCAGAAACAAAGTCGGCGAGCTGAAGCCACACCTCAGTTGGCTTTAGGCTGCGGTGAAGTCGAGGTGAAAGGTGTGTGCTTGTAAGTGTGTGTGACAGAGCAGACTGGGGCCTCTCGGTGGAAGCAGTGAACGGGGAAGGACTCGGTTTCCTCCTCAGGAATGAAGTGTTGGAAACAAAGGCTCCTAATGTGGTTAAATCCCTCCTCCAGACGGCGCAGCCTTACCTCGGTTTCCTGAATTAATCCGGCCCAGGCTCACTTTGGCAAGAGGAGCGACCGATTCTAAATAAAACAATGCGCCCGAAAGGGGATCCCTCCTGCTGGCATGGGTGCCTTCTTCTCAGGTTCAGGAAGCCTCCAACCAGGCCCAGACTTGCTGCTCTGCTTTAGCCGACCCCCCCTCACCCCGACACATCCCCTCCCCTGCCTCCTCACAGCCAACTTGAGCCGAGCCCATTGATTTCACATCCCACTCACCTCCCCCACACTACTCATTTCTTCGCACACACACACACGTGCAGACGCTGAAAGAATAGAAACACATTTCCGCACATGCACGCCGCTGTCCAGGCATCCTCTTTCGCAGACAGGTGCGTACGCATGCATGCATGCACGCCGGCGCGCTCGTCCCACTCCCACCGAGCAGACAATAGACTTCTCGAGGCCCTCGGCTTGTAATTAATGTAATTGTAGATCTCTAAGACAAGGTAATGTGCGGAGTGTGTCGCCGCCTGCGAGAACAAAGACGTTATTCTCAGCGTCTTCCCTTCAAAGAAGCACTGTCAAGGCTATCTTGAGCAGTAGGACATCTATTTATGTAAAGCCCACTGCCTTACGTCTGCTGCTAGCACGCAAGTGTGTGTGTGTCTGTGTGTGTGTGACTTATCCCATGTGACCTCTAGCCTCCTCACAGGGCTCATCTGTCTGCCCTGTTTAATTATCTACTCACACACACACACACACATGCATGGCCACGCGGGTAGACGTACACACACTCACACACACATATTGGCTGCAGCTGAACCTTGCCGCACCACCTCCGCTCCGACTCATCCCCTCCATCCCACTCCTCGCCTGAAAGCGCTTTAAAAACCCGAATGTGTCACCGGCACCGGCACCGGCGGTGGCGTTGGTGCGTTTGCGCCAGCGTTACCGTGTTTACGTCATCTGACAGAGCTCAGACGGTGCACTTTATGGCATGCTATCGGGGTCATTACGGTAATTTCACTTGCGCCTCTCCCGGAAAGGGTTATTGCACTCTTATAACGTGCAGGAAATTGTAAACAACTGCTAGATATTGGAGGTTATGGAAGGTGTTCTGGGAAAGATGGAGTAGAGCACTTAACCTACATTTTCTGACCTTTTTGTTGTCAAAATAGGCAAAAAAAAAAGGGTTAATTCCCATCTAGCGTCCTCCACAGGACCACTTTCTACCATGATTGAACTCAGCACAGTTTGAACACATATAAAGCAACATAGCAGCATGAAAGCCAAGATAAAACATCATAAGAATCATACATTTTTAGATACATAGCTGTACTTTCCTTCGTTCTGAGCAGGAAAACGAATCGCGTTTGTCAAACTGATTTTAGTTAAGAGGCCTCATGTAGCTCAACTTGATCTTTAACGGGACCCGGACCAGAAAAAAGGGTCTGGGTTCGAATCCATGGGCCAACTGGGGAACTTCTTGTGTGGGGTTTGCATGTTCTCCCTGTGTCTGCGTGGGTTGTCTCTGGATACTCCAGTTTCCTTTTCGAAAATGCTCTTTTGGGCCATTTTTGGCTGAAAATTGCTGCGGTTGTTGCTTACATCATCACCATATCCTGTTTGGGCCTTGTTGTTTCGGCGATAAATTTTCCAACCAAAAATTTTGGGCTGAAAAAAAAGAAAATGCACTTTCAGGCCATTTGCGGACATAATTTTTTAGTGCATACTCCGGAAACTGGAGTACCCAGAGAGAACTCACACAGACACGGACAGAACATGCAAACCCCACACAGGACGCTTTTATCTGGCTTTTTTTTTTTTCAAGCTTTGGCTTTTATTGCTGAAAAAACATGTTCAAGCAACAACCGCAGCAATTTTCGGACAAAATGTCCAAATACATGCTCGTTAGGTTCTTTTACTAAAAGACTGGACAAACTAGGAATAGCAGTTTCTTTAACTGAAAAAAGTTGCAGTTAATGTCGTCTATGTAATGTTCACACTGGGTCCCTGGGTCAGATCCAGTCAGCGCTGGTTGGCACACATGCATTTGTTGTTCAAAGCCAGGCCACGTCGCTCCTTATCATCCAGATTTAAAAAGCATCTGGCAGTCTGACAGAGGGCAGTGCTTGATGGTGAGCAGAGCGGTTCAAAGTTTGCGTCCTGAGAAGAAGCCTCTTCAGTGTCGGCCCAAGGACAGAGCCGGAGTCGTTATCTCTGCTCCTATTTCTTTTCCTCTCAATCTTCCGTTTTGTCGGACTGGCTACCATCCCTGTGTCAAGTCCCCTCCTTCACCCCTGCCAGACCCCCCTCCTTCCTCCCCCCTCTCCCATTCCCCATTCCCCTCCACCCGCCTCTCACTGCTTTCAATGTTATAGTGGCGAACCCATCCAACTCAGGAAGCGCTGTGAAACATCAGATGCCACTTCCTGCAGCAATCAATACATCTCAGGTCCAGCAGACGCACACTCGCAAGTGAGACGCACATGTCTCTCCCTCTCTTTCTTTGTCTCTCGCCCCAGCCCACCCACACACACACACACACACACACACTGATAGTGCTGTGTGCATGTGAGAATTGGCTTTTAATCAGAGACGCTTCCAACAGCAGGAACGCATTCTGTTTCTAAGCCTCGCAGTAAAATGGAGAACCGTCGCACGGGCCCGGACGTCCTTCAGATTACGACGGCTGTCAGCTGTCGGCGCGTCGGTGGCGTCGACTCGTTCGGCTGCGTCTTCAAGCGTGCGGTGCAGCCGCCGGTTGTGCTGCAAGGCGACCTCCTCTTTGCCTCCCACTGAACAGTCACACGCACAGTCAGATTTCTTAATAGGCCAAACCGGAAAAGCATCTTTTTTTTTTTTTAAATCGGCCCCCGTCTGCAGGACTTTGCACTTTGCGATTGTTGCATTTCAGGTGTCTGCAATTAGACGCCGGATCGGAATTTGAATTTGATTAAAAATTTAATTCATCCAGTAAAGCGTCTCATTGTGGCAGCTTTTAACGAGATAGATAGATAGATAGATAGATAGATAGATAGATAGACAGACTTAGGGAAGGGTGTAGACTCGTGCCTTAGCCACCCCCTCCCCTTCTTTCAGCCTAGTCTCCAAATGATGGATTCCTTATGTGGATGGGAGCAGAAGTGAAGCGATGACCTCACAGCCACCTAATCGTCGCGGTGGGACTACCCGGCGGCTAATGTGTCCATTAGGCTTCCTTCCACCAGAGGAGAAACCAACCTTGCTGGGAGAGAGATAGCAAAGGAGAAGGAGAGAGAGAGAGAGATGTTTTACCCTCTTTTATGCCCATTGGGTTAACTTAACTCAATTGTGCCTTCATTTTCCTCTTGTGGCTTACCTTCCTCGACAAATATTGTTTTTCGCAAGGAAGCTGGCAGCTTCTGGCCGCACGAATGCGCTCGTTTGACGTCAAAACAACAGAAACTAAATGGGAAGACACAACAAGGTGTCACTGCATGCATGGACGACTCTACGTGGCAGGTTTTAAACCGCTGTTTGACTCCTTACGCTGGTGTAACTCTCGCACAAACCTCTCTAAGGAACCGTTTGTGTAAATGTTTCCTTCTTCTGGTGCGTTTTTTTTTATTTGTACCTTGAGGTCAGAAAGGTTGCCGATGTTTGCTCCTCAATAACTGAGGTGACATATCGGTGCACGACAACCAGAAGCGTAGGGATGTGTGCCTTTCTTCTTCTTCTTCTTCTTCTGCACGACATGAAAAAAAAAACAGTCCGTGTGCACGTAACTGAACCCATGCAGTGTCACATGTCCATCTGCTGCGCTGTGCAATCCCTCCTACTTCCCGTTTTCTCAGTAGAGCCGGGGTATTGGCAGGGTACACGGTGTGTTGGCTGTCAGCCACAACAACCCAGCAGACTGTCAGTCTGAACGTTCACCGCAGAGCCGTGGCAAGCAGCACCCCTAGACTTCCGGTTTTGACACCGCATTGGCTTCCTGTGGCCCCTCCCCCTCCTCCACCATCTCCACTGCTGTCAGAAATGTCTTCGGCGCTCTCGGCGCAACAGCGCTGGGCGTCTACGCCGCCGCTTGCCCCGGGAACCTTTGTTCTACACTGTGCAGAGTCAGACACTTTCTATTTGACGTCTTTTCATAGTGTTGCCCTTCGTTTTTGTGCTCGACGGGCTTTGACTAATGAATATGAAAGCCTCCTACCTCCGACTGTTTCCAGGAAAGCTTGACGACCAGTCGAACATTTTGAGAAAAGAACTGGTTTGCCATTGAAGGGTGTTTGATAGTTTAGCTGTGACTATCTAGCCTTTAAGCACAAAGACAAATGAGCACCTTCACTTCCAAATTTTACCTCGGTAAGTACAGTGTAACCTAAAAAAGTTGTAATAAACCAAATTTTGTCAAAACAAAACACTGGCTTAACTCCAGACCCTCTTCTCTCACGTCCAGCCCTACTCCCTGCCCACCGGACGCCATGTGATTTCTTTCCACAGTGAAGCCTCAGCTAAGTTCAAGAGCAGAACAAAATGTCCAGCTGGTCAGTTTGCTCATTTTTCTGCACCACAATGAACGAAAACAACAAATACCACCATATAAATGTAAGGCAGTCTTCTTCTTAGCCTGTCGTGCTCTACTGCCAGTGATTTAGGACATGTTGGATGTGGAAGAAGCAACAACCAGTCCTACCAGTAATACAGTTTTGAAGTTATTAATTAATTCGTTGAGGGTTCTTTCTAAAGTGGCCGTAGCAGATGTCATCTCTTCCTCTGAAACCCGAGTTGAAACAGACGCTTGTTTTTCCTCCGAGCGAGTGCGTAGTGAAGTTTGTCCATCACATGAGGTCCCCAGGTAATTGCTCTCCGGAGCAAATAAGGTTTAAAGCCGAGCAGTGACAAACGGGGATAGTGTCTTGAATGAAATAACAAACTCATGACTAACACTGCCTCTGGGCGTGATGAACAGATAGCTAGATGCAATCTACAGGGCGGCTATGTCTGTGTTGACCTTGCATTGACTGGGCTTTATTTGCTCTGTGTGTGTGTGTGTGTGTTTCCATACAGTAGTGCTAATGAACTTTGATCCCCGTCTTGGCCCCAGCAGCTGTCTGTGATAGTAAGAACGCGACGGAGTTTTCTGCCCTCGATTCTGCGGCCGAACCAGCCCGACCTCTGCCACCCTCCGCTCTCAGCTTTTGCGACATCAGACGCATGTCTCATTACCTGACACCTGGCGTGGGAGTGTTAATTTCTTTCAACCTGAAGTTCAGCAACCCGGCGGTTCGTTACAGAAATAGCTCTGAGGTCCTGGAGAGGATAGCTCAGAGAGATGTGTGTGTGTGTGGTCGCAGCCAGCAGCAGTGGCCACAGAAATGTCTATTTCAGGCTATTAGTGTGATGGGTGGGGGGTTGGGCACTGACAGTCACACACATCACATTGGCCTAGAGAGAGGGAGGGGAAAGCCATAATGGGTTTACTTTAGCGCTTCTTAGTGTACTTTTAAACACCCAGCAGTGTCTCTCAAGTACCAGAGAGACACGACATACTGGTGTGTTTGGCGTGTTTTTGTGACGCTAATAGGCAGTTTAGACTTCAGCACAGCCTGACATGCACCTCCTAGAGATGTAACTATGCGTTTTGGCAAACTGCAAGAGTTGTGATTGGTCCGCTTGGTAGTAGCTTGTTTGCACTTTAGTATTTCCGGCTGCTTCTCCATCTCTGCAGTTTTGATTGATTGTTTTGGATCAATAAAGATGGAACGAATCGAGGAAATGTCAACTGAGGAGGTTAAGAAATTAAGGCCAAATTTCTGTTGAAATTTTGTTGAAATTTTGTCATTTTTTTCGAAATTATGCCCGTTGTTGAAAGTAAAGCAGGAAGTAGAAGCAAAAATTTTCTCCCCAGCATCGGTTCGTGCATAGGTTACGCCGTCTATGTCTGGCAGAGCTATAAACCCCGCTTAATGCATCACCTCCACACGGCTTAGCAAAATGCTTCTGACTTGAGCAGCAGTGTGTACCGGGCTAATTCAGATTGGATGAGACCACGTCCTGGTCGGCCAGGTTTACATGCTACTGCTGCTGCTTAGTGTTTCACTGCAGCCCCAGATGAACCGTGCAAAGGAGCTTTTACTTGTTGCCCCCCCCCCCCCCCAGACGAAAATAGTCCATCTGCTCTGCACCAACAACTCCATTTAAAATTACAATACTACTCTCTCAAAGCTCTGTTTAGTAGAGCTCGTATAGTTAACAGTCTGTTGTATTAGCAGCACAGGATGAGGAAATGGTGACTAATAATGATAAATGAAGGCATAATAGCGGACCACAGCAAAAGGTTTCAGATGAGTCAATGATGGTAACTGCTACTTGTGTTCTTAGACTACTAGTATTTAACTAGTACTTCCAGTTACTATATTTCAGCTATATATTGGCAAGTGCTAATCTAATGGTTATTGTTTTTTTGTTTTTTTAATTGCTGAACTGTTTAAACGATTAAAGCAGCTGAACGGCTTTAGCGATGCCACATGTTGAGGTTTTCTTAAAGGGCTTTTTAATATTTTTTGGTCTCAAAGGCACACAGGTTAATGTTGATGAGTCTTAATTCACCGCCCCTCTCTGGTTGCCGATCAGCCCGCCATCCTCTGGCTTGGGTTTCGGTAAGGCGAGACGGCACGCTCTGGGTCAACTGTCTATCAGACAGCGAGATGGGGGTTAGAGAATGAGGGCGTGGAGACATTCCTGAAGGCGGCTTTAATTAAAGCGAATTAGGGTTAGCAATCGGCGCTACGCAATTTTTTTTCATGCGTGTCCCTGAAAGGAACGTCTGCCACATGGAGACACGAGGCGGTGATGTCGTCAAGTTTCAAACATGTTTGGTTTAGCCTACACACAGTATGCATACGTATGAGGTTTCTTGCGTAAGAGCAGGGTGTCGTCTGCGTATAGCTTTACACTCGAGGCGTTTTACTGACATGTGTCCTCACCTTACGTGAAGCACCACATGGTTTTTAATCACACGCGGCTGTAGGTACAATGAATACCTTGTTTTTTGATGAATGCGTGAAACAGAGAAAGTGAAATACATCCGGCGGTGCACAGGTGCAAAGCTCGGGTGCTTTTGTGTTCTGCACTTTCATGACATTTGTGTGCAACGCTGAGGGGAAATGAAAGGTGTTTCATTGTTCAAGAGGTTTTAAAGAGTAGAATAAGAGACGGTTAATCATTTCACGTTGTTATTGGGGAGGTATTGCAATTATTTGTTTCAGATTTTTAAATCCTAGGTAAATTAAGAGCATGTATTTGTAATTTTTTCATCCCTAAAGTCAGACATTTGGAGAAAGGCTAGTGCTTGTTGAGATTGAGGACAGTTTCAGGAGTTGGTAACCTAGTTTAGCATACAACTTGGAGCTGTAAACCCAGATTTGTGAGAATCAGAAAAATACCGCCTGACAGCTTAATTTTACTTTTGATGGTCAGATTTTTGGACTTGTTGTTGTGCATGCACTCCTGTTGGGACGTGGAAGATACAGATGCACCACCAAGCCCGACATTCATAGCTTGCTAGCATGGATGCAACACAATCAATTATTCGTTTAGCTTTTTGAAAAGTGATTCTTGGACTCAAGATGTCTTTAAGAAATAAACATCAACACTTATCAAAGCCAGGTTGGTCTGTTGGCTAAAATTCTTAACTGAACTGGACGTGAATCTCTTAGCTGGTCCCTTTAGCGTCATGTAACGTGGTAAAACCTTTCTGTTGAGCATGTGTATGGGGGAGGCCTCATGTGGGCCTGACCTGATTCCATCCAAGCATCGCGTGCCTTACCAGAGCATCTCTCTGTTCTCTTTCTCTTCTCCATCCCTTCCTCTGCTCTCACCCCCGCCCTCCCTCTCTTTTATTTCGTCCACGCATTACAGTGTGCCTCGCTGGCTTTGCAGCACAGCTCGCTCGAACACGGCCGTTCTTGTGCAAACACGTACATGCCCGCACATAAAGGGAGAGACCTCGGGCTCGGCGGAAGCGAGCAGACAGAGTGCTAGCGTCTCAGCTACGTATCTTCTGGATAAAGCTTCTTCTTCTGGATATATACTTTTATAAGTATATTTTATAAAATAAAACTTGTTACTCCTGCACGCACACACACACAGCCTGTAGACCCCCAACCAATAGACATCTTTCAGAAGTCCTGTTGAGGGATGATCCAAGCCCTGTCATCCCCAATTACCCAGATGTGGGCCTCATCCTCTATCCCCAATGCTAATCCTTCTTTTCTCTTTCTCTCTTTCCTTTCCATTTGTCTGGTTTGGACAAAACAATTTAGTGGGGTGATACACTGTTAGCATATACATGTAGAAGGTGTTTCTCTGTGGGCTATGGTCTATAAAAGCCGGAAAACCAGGAGTCTATAGATACTCTGATCAGACATAACATCACGACCAGCTTCCTGATATTTTGTAGGTCTACCTTGTACCTCCAAAACAGTTGTGACTCATCAGACAATGGGGTCCTGTGGGTTGAGGGGAGGGGCCTCTATGGATCATCCCAAAGATTCTTGATCAGTTTGGGATCTAGTGAATTTGGAGGCCAGGTCAAGACCTTGTGCATGTTTTTTGAGTTGTTCCCAAAGCGTTTTTCTGCTGCCATCAATGGGGTGGGGGTGCCTGGTCTGGTCTAGGTGGGTGCTACATGTCTAAGTAACATCCACATGAATGAATGAATGCCAGGTCCAAAAGTTTCCCAGCAGAACATTGCATTGGTGTACAGCAGCATTGTCTGAGACAGGTTCTTTAATATTAAATTAAGCAAATCTGAATCTTTTGTTTGAGAGTATAACCCATGGACAGCTTTGATTAACAGCAGCGGTATCGTAATCTAATCAGCCCTACTCCACATACGTATTGATCACGCTGATAAGCTCTTAAGCAGAGTTGATTAACCAGGAATGCAGAGAAGGTCTGAACTCCGGAGTCGACTTCTCTCTGTGCCACCTAGGTTAGTCTGAAGCTTTTCCTCTGTTCTCTTTGTGGAAACGAGACAATGATCTCTCTCTCTTCTTCTGGTTATGCCCAGTTGGAGCTCGCAGCAGCGCTTCGGTTTGATTGTGCTGCCAGCCGCGTTGGAATCGACGGCCAGGCAGCTGCCAAGAACAATATTTTCTCATTCTTATCTCCTGTTTGACTGGGAGATTCAGTGTTTCCAGAATCCATGAACACCGCTCGTGTGTTCCTAGGACTTGCACAGCAGGCTGACCCACTCCGCAGAGCACCTCGCTCATATCGGACGTAGACGCCAGACTTTTTTTTATTTAGTTATTCGGTTATTTTTTTTAGGTCAGCCCTTGCCGGTCAGGGTGGAGAGAGGGCCGGTTGCCACCACTGCTGCGTCTTTAAAAACTCTCTCCAAGCTGCTTTGCAGATTACCTAGCTTGCTAGGTAATCACCCCTTAGCACGAAAGGGCTTATAAACCAACTGCAAAGTACAGACAATTCATTTCCAGCGCCACCTAACCCTGCTCACTTCTTTTAATCTGATTATTTCTGCTGTTTTGTTCTCACTATTTTGCGAGGGAGGGGTTGTTGTTGTTGACCCGTCAGTCTTATTTAGATGTACTTATGGTTGCGGAGAGGGGAGGGTTAGGAGCTGGAGTCTAGTCCTGGAGACGTAGGCAATCCAATGGAGGGTTAACGCAAACAAAAACCAAACAACTGCACAATAGTACCCTCTTTCCTTGGTGTTGCAGTCGTGGTAATGCTGGCCAACAAGCAAAGGCCAGAGCAGCATCCTCTGCATTGGTTTGTGCGTCTTTCTTTTCTTTCCCTGCGCCTTCGTCTCCGAAGCTGTGCGATTCCGCTCGCCGTTTGTTTGCCGTTCGTCAGAACCGGTCGAGGCGTACGTCCTCCCCCTCTGAGCCTTGTTTGTCTGCTACCCAGACGTCAAGCAGCAGCAACGGCGGCAGTCGCGTTCGGCGACGAAAGAGAAAGAGTCCTGGAAAAAGTGAAGCGCTGCGGAGCTCTGGCAGATAACTCGTGTGTTCTTATGATAACAGCCTCTTCCTCCAGTGTTCCTTTCCCAGCTCATATGCTTCCCATCAGGCGGAGTGGCCCGCATGACGTCTGCATGGGGCACGGGGGGGGCGGTTAGGAGGGAAGTCGGAACTGGTGTTCAGATGTCGGAGGAAAGAAGGGGAACGGGGGGAAAACTAGAGACGACACAAGCGGGCTAGCATTGAGTTAAAGAATCTTCAGAGGTCCTCTTGCAACTGATCGTCTGTTAGCCAACGGAACAGCCCCAAAACCGCCAATACCATCAAACCACAGTTTCCTCATTGTCTCACTCTGCGAAGGAATCCATTTTTCCTTTAAGTACTTTTACCTCAATGCACACTTGGCCTTGAATATTCCTGCCTGCACACGTCCTCTTTTAGTCCAGCCTCGTCTCTCAAAGGCCACAACAGCTTCTTTCAAAAGTCCTCGCCTTTTACCGCCCCCGTCCCCTCCCAGCCAACCCCCCCTTTGCCCAAATGAGCCACGCTGCTGTGAGCTGCCCTTGATGCCGTCCAAAATTTTTTTTTTTTGTCGCCTGTTATTCAACCTGATCCCTCTTTGACCTCTCTGCGGCTGTTAAGGGAAAGGCCCGCCACTTCTGGTCATTAAAGGACATTTGGCGCAATTAAGCAACGCCCCTCCCCCGTTTTGTTTTTTTGCTATTTTTACAGTGGTCCGGACCGTAAAGTCAGTCAAGGGGGTGGCTTTGGCCATTCATCGTAAGGGTCGGCAAGGGTCGCGAACCTTGTGTGACTCGCAGAAATGAACCCTCCGAGGCGAGTCTGCGTCAAATGCGCTTCTTCTTCATCAGCCGGCGTCCCCGGGGTCCTGTTTAGACCTGGTGTTTAACGAGCCGCCGCTTGGGATCCAATCGAACTCTGTGTGCAAAAAAATAAATAAATAAATAAATAAACAGTGACATCATTTGGCGAGTAGGATGTTGTGTAACAGCCGATGTCTGTAATGCATCTGTACTGTGATTAATGGTGGCGTTTGTTTGTATTGGTACGATACAAGTCGCTGAAAGAGTTGTTAAGTCTCTCATTCACCTAAACTGCACACAAATGTTATTACTCAGTCTGTTTATATATCTATATCAGCCGGGACTGTATTTTAGAGACGTGCACAATGCTCAGATTATAAACACAAGCCCCAAAATATCCATGCATGGTGTAATTTCCCTGCAGCACAAAAAAAAACTTGAGTAGGCAGAGGACTTTCTATGTCAAAGCTGTTCACACTACAGAAACATTGTGGTCAAAGCTGTCCACACCAGCTTCAGATGTGGTTCGCAGTGCCACTCGGGCGTTTTCACACCTGTGCTTATCGGACAGCGCCAGGCGCAAGTTTGAACGGGGGCCTGGGACGGGACGGGCCGGGCCGTTTGCTTTAGCCCTTATTAGGCGTGGTTCTGTTTCCAAGTCTAGCGCTCTCATTATGAGCGCAGGATTTATGGCCTTTGCCACGCACATCCTCATAAGGTGAAATCTATGGCGAGCGGCGTGGAAGCCGGCGGGGGTCGCATGTCTCAATAGTTGGAGCCTTGCTGTCTTAGACGCCTTGGTTTATACGACTCCAGGGTCAAGCGGTCACTGTTTTACAGGGGTGGAGGCTAGTTCACAGGCAGTCCAGGCCCCACTCGTGCCATCTGGCAGCCATAAAGTCAGCCCAGAAAGTCTGACTTTTGTACCGTTTAATGAGGCTCTCTGGGGGTGAAAGCATAGGTGGAAAACTTCTGTTTTGCCCCCACGCTCTTCACGTTTTCACCCAAGCCCCGCGCTTCCAGTCCTCCTGCAGGATAAACTTGCTTTTGGCGTCCGTTTGACAAAATCCAGCTTTGGTTTTCTAATTTTTTTCTTTCATTGCATGCATTGTGGAGCGCAAAAAAACAACCGTCAGCGCATTTTCACAATTGCATCAACGTCCCAAAAGCTCGCGCTGAAGGTCAACGCCGCTGTAATATTCAATACACATCCTGTTTCCTTTTTGCACGAGCTCGCACGACTACCCAACATAGAGACTTCACAGAGAGGCTAAAAATAGCCGACATGCAGAAACAGACGTCTTCTGCTTTTCCGACATCTCCCCAGCCATCAGCGCCACCCGTGGTGTGCGGTTCGTAGCTGATGTGTCCTCACGGACGTGTCCAAAAAATAGACAAGAGACATGCGAGGAGGATCCTTAGCAGCACCGGGCAGAAATAGCAGAAATGGCTCAATGGAAAGGTTGCAGAGCTTGGGACAGTTTCCAAGCCCAGTGTATATGCTGAAGCTGAAATGCACAAAAACACAAGTGTTTATTGAAGGATTTAAAGAAGTTACCTAAAGTTGGAGCAGCTGAGCGTAGTTTTTTTTTTTATATATTTTTGTCTAAACAAGTCATAAGGGTTAGGGATGCACCGAAAAGTTTTAGCCAATAACCGAAAATGTATGTTGGGGTCATTCTTGATGGAAAAATGCTGCATTTGTTGCTTGTGAAAATTTATTGCTGAAATAACGCAGCTGAAACAGATTGTCATGAAAATATTGCGACAAATTTTGACCGAAAATGGTCCAAAAACGCATTTTCGCTTTTTCGCCCAAAAAAATTTCAGGCAAAAAAAAAATTCGGGCAAAACATTTTCAGAGCATCCCTAATCAGTTTGCTCAAAATACACTTTCCTGAGCCAGGAATTCAAAACAAATGGCTAAATTAGTCAAAACCCACATGCCGTGACCTGCCTGCATTGAGCGGGCCGCTAAAACAGGGGCGGCCTAGGGCGAAGGGAAGTTTCAGCGACGGCGCTTTCACCGGCATTTGCACCTAATCCCGTTAGTTGCAGAGAATACAGGGACCCCCTGCTAGCTTACTCCGACTACACAGAGGAAGCTTTGGGGGTGAGGGGGAGTAAGAGCAGAGCAGAGCAAAATGAGAAGCCGCCCCCCTCCTCCTCCTCCCTCCCATCCCACCTGAGAGGAGAGAAAGTCACGACCCATCGTTTGCCTTTTGGCTCTGTGATTCATCTGTGTCCCCCCCCCCCCCCAGTGAAAATGTGCCACTTTGCAAAATTGGGCCTTGAAATATGTTTAGCGGGGAGACATTAGCCAGACCAATCTTGTTATGAACATCAGCGCCGTGAAAAGAGAGGGGGCTGGCGGCGGTCTGCGGGGGGAGGGCGCAATCTTCTTAAGTGATTAATTACCATGTGAAAGCGAAACCCACTGAGATTTCTCCACCTCAAATTTTTTAACTAGACCTTTTCTTCTTCTTTTGTTTTTCTTCCAATTCCAAACATTTTGCATCAAACGCCAGAGAAGACGGTTCTGCTGCTCTACTGAACCAGAGCAGGCCCTTTTCCTCTTTCGAAGATTCCCGTCGCATCTCCAGATTTCTCCGTTGCCTTAGCCGCCGTTAGCTTGTCAGCGGTTTGTCAGTTCACTGCACAAACTGTGGCTTTTCAGGAGAAGCCAATTAATAAGGGCCGCATCGTGGAGAAAGATTCCCCCGATTACGTACGGCAATTAACGCAGAGCGTGCGGAGGGATTCGAGAATCTAAAAAAAACAAGAAAAAAAAGAAATGAAACCGCCACGGTCACTGTAGGTGGGAGTGTTGCATGTTGGCGGCTGATCTTTGCGGCTGCGTGCGCTCATTATGCATGCTTGTGTGTGTGTGTGTGTGTGTGCTCACACGTGTGGAGGTGTGTGCTTGTGTGTGGGCAGGGGGGGCTTTAAAGGGTTTGTGGTAAAGGTTCTCATAGATAACCAGCGTGGTATTAGTCACTTTCAGGTTTGATTTCATTTAGCTGCAGCTCTGTGAACTTTGTGAATCCTAGGTTTAATGTGCAAAAGTTTACAACTGTGTCTAACTCTTTTTTTTTCTCTCCTTCCTTTCCATGTCTTCCTTCGCCTCGTTCCGGTCGCTGCTTTGTCATCTAAAGGTGAGTGTCTTTTTATTCCTTTCCCCTCTCGTGTATCTCCCGCCGCAATCACGCCGAGCGCGCGCGTGCCAGATGCGGCGGCGTCTGGCCGCATTGCCACCTGCGTTGGAACCCTTCAGTCTGAGATTTGTCTGGTAGCTCTGGCGCAGGGAGGAGCTGCAGCGCGGGCAGGGTTAAGGGTGCGGTAGTGAAACCCCCAGCGCAGACCAACTTGGGTTTAACCAAAATGGCCGCCCGTTGTTGGGTGTAACCACATGCTTCTGCTATCTTCCGCGCTGCAGCCGTGCATGCTGCAACCTATCGGCTGTTAAGCGTGCAAGGCTTCTCTTTGTTCAGCCCTGCGCGTCTCTTTCTCTTTTTTTTTCTCTCCCTTTTCTTCTTCTTCTTCTTCTTCTTCTTCTTCTTCTTCTCCCCCTTCGCAAACCGCTGTGCCATACCCGCTGCCAGATTTTCGTTTTGTGTCACCCTGCTCCGCTGAGCTCCTCAAACTTTGCAGACAGCCTGCTCTGCAACAGCTATGATTAACTGCAACTGTGCGCTTTGTACTTCAATGCCTTGCAGCTGAGCGTTCCCCGTTTAGCCGCCGTTGACCGCCGCTGTTAAAAAAGCACGTCGTCCCGTTGCCTCAAACCGGTGATTTTCTGCTGCCCTTCTTTCATAAGCTAAAAAATATCACCCTTCCCCACCCTTATGTTTTTTTTTTACCAGGCGTGACGTGGAGCGCGTTTAATGAAGCCGTAGCGCTCCAGTTTGAGTTTTCAGATCGTTTTAATTTGAGTTAAGCGCCGTTTATTATCGCTGGTCGGCGAGTTTCAGACGACGCCGAGTGGAGCCGGGCGCGTTGGTTGCGGCAAACTTTTCTTTTGCAGAAACGCTGCGACGCAGAACACGGAGAAGAAGAATCCGAGTAGAAGTCGTGTAGGAGGATGGAGGAAGGAGGATTTTTAATTATCGGTGCTCGTCCTTCTGCTTGAAGGAGGAGGAGGAGGAGGAGGAGGAGGAGGAGGTGCGTTTTGGACCAGCTGCTGCCGTCTGCGTAGCTGCATTTCTAGGCTGCGTCTTCTCGTGTCTTTCCCGCGTCTCCCCACTGGGGCCTGCACCCCAGTTTGAGAACCACCGTCCACCGTGGAAGCAGCAGCAGTTTGACCGTGAAATCTCAAGTCAGGGCCGAGCCAAAGGCTTTTCTCAACTCAGCCTTTCTCATCTGGGGGGAAAATCCTCGTCATCGTTCATTTTCTGCTTGTATTTTACATCCTGTGTGTTTTCGATGGTTGCGCTGCAGTGAAGCAAAGCAACATTTTTCATCATTTAAAGTCCTTGTCTCGTACAAGCTAAACAAAAACAAGAGCTTTCCACACACTGTGTATTTTGGGCCGCTCCCTCGCCGATCGGAGATGACTTTTACCACACTGACCCTTGTGGGAACCATGCAGCGGCTTTTTCTTTTTTTCGTCTTTAGTGCCACAACAAGACGCCGTTGTTAGCATGCAGGCCTTAATCCATATGTTAACGCATCTGCCTAGACCTTTTCCATCGGGGACGTTTTAACATTTAACGTGATAAAAAGCTGCACGGATGCGTTCACGTTCACTCGGGGAACTCCGTCCGACAATTCGAGCACAGTTTCGGCCCGCGCTTCGAAGCGGATGCCTGCGTTCTCACCGTCTCGCGTATTTATGGCACTCGTGGCAGAGGAAATGGTTTCGACCGCTGAACAAACACAAGGACCCAGTGACATATATACAATAGCAACCGTGATGCTGTTGCCCAGCTGCAGGCAAACTGAGCTTTGGACTCGGCCGAGGAGAGGTGAAGATACTTCTGTTTGCCCGCGTGCGCCGTCCCCGATAGTCTGTTGAAGGACTGTCCCGGTTTGCAGACGTGCGTTGGTCAGAAAAGTTGCATAGATTAGCCTGGAGCTACCTTTAGGTAACGGGGTCTAGCCTTCGCAGGGGTCGCTGTATTCGGTGTTTCACCTTGTCCCGGCTGACACCCCGAAGCCGAAAAGAGGCAAAGTGAGACTGAGAGAAGAGGAGACGGAGGGAAAAGAGGAGGGAAGGTTTTATTTATTTTTATTTTTTTTTTGTGCGTGCAGACGCGAGTGTGTGTTGCGGGCGGCACACCCTTGCAGGTTTCTCTATCACTCAGCTTCCATTAATTTTTAATTGCTTCCTCTGCGCCTGGCAGACAGCTCCACTTTCCACTCAGCGAGCAGAAAGGAGGAGGAACGGCTCCCCAGCAGTCGAGCGGAGGAGGAGGAGGAGGAGGAGAGAGATAAAGGAGGGAAGCGAGAGGAAGAGAGGAAATGGCGGTCAAGACTGCTCTTCCACGAGCCAGATTTGGTTCGGTCTTCCGCTGGGGACGTCTTCGCGAGCCTCCTTTTACTTTTCCCTTGCTGCGCCCCCCCCCCCCTCGCCTCCTCGCCGTCCCTCAGCCACCCAGCTTTTCTGAACTTCTGCATTCTCGCCCATATTCTCCTTTATCACCGTTGGTGAATATATGAAAAGGAAAGGAGACCCAAAGCCTTTGATGGGGGGGGGAACAGTTTCAGCACACTCAGCCATCATCTCTCCCTCCAGCCTCCATTCCCATCCTTTCAGCCTGTCCCTCCCTCTCCCACTAAATTAAACATCAAAGCAAGAGCTCTCCACTAGGTGCTCCTGCTCCTCTGCACCGGCAACCCGGCGCTGCACCTCTTTTCCCCTCGTTTGAAAGTCACAGAACGTATTTCACACCCAATCTAACCCTCTCCTGCCGCTGCCGCTGCCCACTCCTGATGGAGTGCTCTCTTGAGTTTTCAAGTGTGCGAGTGGGGGCCGGTTTGGGGTGGAGAATGAAGGACCCGAGCGTAGAGGATGAATGCGTCAGGGTTCAAATGAAGCTGGCGATTGATATTTTGTGCCGGCGTTCAACGGTATGTGATACATTTAACGTTTAACAGTATTTTTGAATTGAGTTAAAGCACCAGTGGCTTAACCCACACACAGATAGAGGCGAAAAAAATAAAATAAATGAAAGAAAAGCATTGAATAGCTCGACATTGCTAATATTAGCTGATTAGCTTATCCGTCGAGCCCTTGGTTCTAATTTGTGGGCGGCACGAATTAAACTATTGTGCGATGGCCACTCTGAGAGGCACAAAGAGTCTGCAGGATACATCCACGCCGTCAAACTACCACAGAGCGAGCAAGAGAGGTGCATTATGGCACAGAGGGATTCAACGGGCGCATTATTGTCTCCATTCAGGAGATAGAACCAGCAAAAGGTGGTGATTTTAGGGGATTTGGTTGTATCTGAGACCCGATCCTTGAAATATCTACGGTTCCTGAGCCTCATTATGTCGTAGAGTTTGCATATCTTTTCTGTGGGTCTATTAGATCGAGGGTAAAAATATGGATTTGAGGTTGGAAGTGTGATTTTAAGAGTTAAACGCTGGTAGCCCAGCCTGGTGCAAGCAGATTAAAGTTTGTTGTTACCTGCGCAACGTTGAAAGGTTCAGCTCAGACCCTCAGTCTAATAAAGTCACTTGGGTGCACCGAACAATTTCGTCCGAAAACCGAAAACGCACTTTTCGGCCGACAGTTTATCACAACAGGACCGAAACAACACGACCAAAACGGGGTGTTGTGACGATGCAAGCGACAACTGCAGCATTTCCGGCTTTTCGGCCGGCATTTTTCGGTGCATCCCTAGGTGATATGGTGCGCCCATTAGCATATGTTAGCAAGGTAGCTACGTGGAACTGACATTTGCTCATTTGGTGGCGCATTTTATCATTTCAAAGCAAATAAATGCACCGGTGTCCCGTTAATTACCGCTTCTGACCATAGTGACCGCAGCGAGATCAATGTTGATAGCAAAAAATCTTTGTAAATTTAGTTATGGCGATTGCTCCGCTGGAAGATGCTGGAGAGTGCAGCGAGAAATATTTACTGGCTTCAGGTTCAGTCCCAAAATTGATTTTAGCCGTCAGAGACTGCAGAGCAGGAAGAGGAGGAGGAGGAGGATGATGAGGAGAAGAGAGACTACTGGCCCCTTGCCACGCCCCGTGTGACCTTCCTCATAAATAGCTACCGACTCCCCCCACCCTCCCTCCCTCCCTTTCTTCCTCCTCGCTTGTTCTGATGGAAGGAAGGAAGACGGAGAAAGCCGAGACGGATCCGAGCTCTGCAGTGAGCGCCGTTTTATTTCTGCCGGTCGGCCTTTTTTAAAACGGGAAAACCAGGTGGAGCGAACTCTAATGAACGCATGAGATCTTAGTTTGAATGTGGAAGTTGTTGAAGTCGTCCCAAACTGGAATTTTTCCTTTCCCCAGAAAGGACGGCGCATGAAGTGAACTCTTCCCAGCTCTGATTAAAATATATGACATTGCTGAGGTCACAAGACCGAGGACATCTTCCAGAGCTCATTTGACTGTTAAATAGAGCAGTGTTACAATTAACTATTCCATAAATTGGTTTGCCAAATTAAATTGGCAGCGTGTGACATCAAGCCTCTGCGGGGACCCGGGCCGATCCTTCTACTTTACTTTACATCCTGCGCAAAACAGATTCTGTAGGACGAAGCGACGGAGCTGGACTCGAATCAACCGCATTTCTAATCAAGCATAGGCGCTGCTGGCGTGATATCGCACCATTGTGACGGTCTGGTAGTTTACCGCAGGGGCTAAAGCCTGCCAGTGTCGTTACTGCTGCTTGAACCGAGCGGAGGACGTCGGCGTAAACGGGCGAACCAAAATATAGGTCATCTAACGTCGTGGCGGTTCAGCTTTCTTCATCCGTTGCTCCTTTGTCACGGGGGCACGGTCGCTGCCGGGCCGAGGCAGATGGTGCTCGCGTCGTGAAAGGGCAGCGCTCACCAATCCTCAACCAACAAGTCAGCAGTGCCTACCACGGTACCACCTGCTCCTCTTGTCTGTTTGACCCTCCTGCCAGCCGCCCACTCAAACACGCAGCGAGCGCCCGCCGACTGAAAACAGCGAGGAGAAATAAATAGATCTTACACCCTCTGTCTATTTTCAGGCGGTATTGTAGCACCTCTCGTCAGTTAAAGACTCAGAGGACTTTGTTTCAACCTTACTTACAAGGAACTATTGCGTGACCGATGATTCACTGATGAATCTTCAGATATGAAGCGTCTTTCTAAATTTGTTGAGTCTGAGTCTTTGAGGTTAGTGGATGGGTGAAAGCATGCCACATCAGACTGCGGTCGGCTTCCTCTGTATTTCGCTGCTCCTGGATTCCGCAAACCCGTGACCTAATCGTGAATCATGACTAGTCAGGGTGTAGGAGCTAGTCAGCCGTGGGCACTGTGAGACTTTTATCTTTGCCTCACTGGCGGCTGCTTCAGGGTCATTTAAAGCTCTGCTGGGGATAGACCTGCTGTGGCTTACGTACGTAGCCTACGCCGATGCGAGCCATTCATACTTGTGCGCTCGTCAGTCTGGCTCGCTTTGTAGAAACGCCACCCAACCCAAACTACTTCCTGCTTCACGTTCAATAATGGCGCCTGGAATTTTCGCACAAACGCTTGCGTCGCCAATTAATTAATTTGATAACGTCGGCAAAGGAGAAGCTGCCAAACGTGCTACTACCAAGTGGACCAATTGCGGTTGGCGCCACCGCAGCACTCCCAGTTACATTTCTGAGTGGCGGGGCGCCAAATTGTCGCAGAGGCCTAAACCACCTATAACCTGTCTTAGCTTGTTAATAACTTTAAATCAATCCGTCGGATTGGGCTAGACGTCGCAAACAATTGCAAATAGTTCAGAAACTGAAGACGAAGGAGACCGGTGGCGTCATTTATGTCCAACAATTGGAATAAAATAAGCCAAACATCAACTAAGGCAATGCCAGCGTTTCCAGAAACCCAAGAATATTCCTACTTCTAAGCTGAAATACAAAGCAAACGAAAGCACAGGCAGCTGAAGGAAGGCTGCTCAGAAAGGTAACGATCCCCTTGATTAGATCAAGTGGCAACAGGTAAACTTAATCACCTGTCGCTGCAGCGAAGAGCAAGACTTGAATGCACACAAGAGAGAAAACACACATGTATTACACCAAGCTGGCAAAGAAAAACAACATTAGCCATACAAGTATGCAGTTGTTGTGTAATTCTCAATTGCTTTTAGACTTAGGTAAACTTTATTCATCCACAAGGGAAACTGATTGGTCACAGTAGCATTAATAGTAATACTCTTAAGAATTTTCACTCACAAAGGTCCGGTTGCACTTACAGGAATGGGTGTAGTTCTGCTTCGGCTGCTTTGCTGCTGTCTGACGCTCTCGTGACACACGACGCCGTGAAAAAACTCATAAATACTGCACCTAAGTCTTATAAAAAGGCGGTGAACTCTTTAAATCATGCAACCGAACACAAAAAAAAAAATACATCCGCTTGCGTCAAACGGCGACAAAGACCCTAAAAAGATGCATGCTCATAAACGACGCTAACACGCCGTAGCGACACGTTTATTTTATTAGATTTTGGACGAAGCATTTAGCGTCGTCGTCTCCGAAAGTCGACTCGACAGACGGAAAATCTAATTTGGCCCGCGGCGTCCATTCAGGTCCTGAATGACTGGAGCTCAAACCCAACAAAGCAAATTAGAAAATGTTTAGTTTGGACTGGTTTTTAGGAAGCTAGTGCAAAAATGCTAATACAGATTTTGACATTTATTCAACTCGCTGAAAGTTATGTCTGAATAAGCTGTTTTTTTTAACGTTTAATGAAATCCATCTATTTAAAAGCGTGGCATGCTTTTCAGTATGATGATAATAATAATAATAATAGTCTCCCAATGGACGCTGTTGAAATAAAAGCTACCCATGAGCGCACAAGCTACATTATCCGTCCCTTACTTAGTCTCTCTTACGGCGTCCGTCCCCACATACTCATGGGTTGGTCTTTGCTTCGTCTACAGGACAATACTGCGAGGTTTTGTAAGTGCTGCTCCCAGCTTGAGTTTTATAAACGGGGATGTGGATTACCTCAGCGTGGTTCTGAACCAACGCTGCTTGTTCTAAACCAGATGTGGTGCGTTGCGTGGTGCTCCAGCGCAGAGAATGAGCTCATTGTTTACGCTTTAACCTGGTGATAATCTTCTCTGAAACGCTAACAACTGCTAACTGCGCCCCACGGCCAGGCCCGATACCCCCCCCTCCCCCGCCCCATCCCATCCCACCCCACCCCTCCCCCCCCCGCCCTCCTCTATGCTTGGGTGTGCTTTCTCTTGGCAGACTCCAGATATCCCCTTTTAGGCGCATGAGAAATTTGCCAACAGCCTCCCCCCAGCTGCGCGCCGTCGGCCCGCTTCTTGACAAATCGAATCTGCGAGCTGAAATCGATCCGCGTCGCCGACCGCTAGCATCCGGTGCTTCGCACACGAGCCCCCGCCGCGTGGAAGCCGTTCGAGGTGGGGTTGTCGCAGGAAAGGTACGGAGAAGGGATTGGATGTTGCACCTTTTAAATAGGTCTGAGAGAAAAGAGAGAGTTGGCGTGGCGAGGGGAATCAGACATGCCTCTGATCTCCGAACATCAACATGCTATCTGAAAGTACACGCTGGGGCAACGCCGCTCAAGCTTCTCTTGGCTCCGAGCGAACTCCACTCTGGTTTCTGCAAAACTACTCTCAGTGTGTTTGCTCAACTCTTGGCTCCGGTTGCGACAAATGCAGGGGATTGTGATTGTTGGCCTCTTCCACAGCTTTTTTTATTTTTTATTTTTATTTAATTTTATATTTTCTTTCTCGCTGTCAGTGCCGTGTTCGTACTGGAGCACGGTCGTGCGCGCTGCTGGAAGCGCTGGAAGTCATTTTTTTTCATGACTAACGCAGTTAAAAAACAAAGAGCTGTTGTCTTTGCTGTTGCGCGAACAAAAACACGGATGAAGCCAGCTGACGGATTATAGTTGTGCCCCCCACCACCCTCCACCCATCCCTCACCCCCACCCTCCCGACTTGACTTAAGTGCCTTTATTAGTCCTGGTCCATTAGCAGCTCAGCTTCCTTCTAATTCACCGCATCTATTTGCCGTCCACAGCGCTCGTATGTGTCCGCGAGCACGTTGCACGTCCTTTTCCATCTTCCTGCTCGACGCTGGCTAAACTTAGGCCTTCGCATTAGCGGCCTCATGAACCGGTGGTTGCACCTCGACAGCCGTGCAGGCTTCCTTCTTCATTGTATGAAAAGAGCTGACGTGGATTTCCTCGCATTTGAGCCCGCGAGCGTCTTCCTGCCTGCCCCCGTTCTCCTCCTTCTACTCCTCATGTGCATCTTTTCTTTGAATACGCGCTCACCAGGAGTGGAATCGCACAAGGAAGCAGAAGGTGTGACATTTTTTTTTATTAGGTTAATGGACGTGTAAAGACGGAGCGGTACTAACAGACGTCCGGAGACGGCTGATAAAGAGTCTGTGATGTCTTCTGCCCCGAGTCTGTCTCTTCTGTTCTTGTCAGTGTGACAGGACTCACGTACACTTTTCCCTTAGCCACCACTCGCTCCCTCCCTCCCTCTCATTTTTTTTTTCCTCCATCCCTCCCAGTCCAGATATCCCAGAGAGCCGCGGGGCTGGCTAATTGTCCATAGCGACAGACTGCTGTCCAAGTGAGCCTGACGCTACCCAGTGACAGCACAGCTTCCACCGTGAATGTTTGCATCTTGGCTAAAAAAAAGGAAAGCATATTATTTATGAGACTTGGCATTTATGTTACCGAGGCTTTCGCAACGCCCGGGCAAGCGAACGCTAAAGGAGGTTTTAGGTTTTTTTGACGATATATTTCTTTGTTGTTTTAAGTCGGGTACTGCCAACCGCCCGGAGGCCACTTAGTCTTTTTCTTGGCTGCTTGGAAACAAATTCGTCAGTGTCAGACAAGTCAAAACATCTCCCTGCGTGTTGCATACGTTGACGGAGAGCAGGCTGAAATTAAACGGCATCATCGCAACGTGCTCTCAGTCCGGTGCCACCGTGCAATTAACGCCGCCTGCGCTCCAACCTGCAGCTCCCCGGCCTCCGGCGCTTTCCAACAATCTGCGGTAACTGAACAGTTTGCGATGCGTGTGCTTCCCCGTTTAGCGGCGAGGCCGCACAAACGTCCCGCGCCGTCGCCCTCTTTCGCCGGCCGCCGTTTTCCCGCAGCCCCAGACGCTCTCCGTGGTACATGTGGGTTTCATTGAGCAGTTTGCGTATTAGAGAAACGGCTTGGAACGCAACCCCCCCCCCCAGCCCCTCTGTACAGGAAACGCCAAACTTCTGAGAGTTGTCATTTGTTCCATCTGGCAGACGCAGCGGAGGGTTTGGAGCGGGCCGAGAGGCTTACATAACTAAAACAAATATCCGATATTTTAGAGGGTTACATCATAGGAATGGGTAACTGGTGGGGTTTTGCGGCGTGTGCGCGGACGGCGGAAAGGTTTCAGTTTTGAAACGGGCGCCGGAGCGGGAACAAAAGGTTCGCGCCGACGACGAGCAGAAGCATCGGGTTACTTCACGTACGCCGCCGCAGATATTCTGAATATTATTCCATCTGCAGGGAGGTGTTGTTTATGGTTTTGCACGCGTTTTCGGATCATTGTTATTGCCAATCCTGCGCTTTGAAAACGCCTTCGCCGCTGCCTTCAGCGCGCGGCTCGCCGAATGACGTCTGCAATCGAAACTATGTCTGCTGGAACCGCTCTAAAATTAGGCATGAGTGCTCCGTGAAGATGGAGGAGGAAAGGAAAAAGGCTTTTGCACACACCAGCTGAATAATGGCTTTTATTTGGTCTGTTTTCTGATCCCGAGCTCGGCTGTGTCGGCCTGTTATGTCGGTTTCTATGGTGAAAAACACAGGGCATGCCAGACTCTTAGTAGTACAGGGAATAAAAAAACAGAGAGAGAGAAGAGAAAGAAAACCATGTGCAGGGAAAAGGGGGTGGAAGTAGCGGCGGGGGGAGATGAGGGAAATTGGATTCCAAGAATTCAGTGGGTGTGGATGCACAGGGAGCAGGACACGACAGACTGAAAGTGCATGTGCAGCAGACCGAAAAACACAGAAGAAAAGACGGGAGCATCGCGTCGGAGTGGAGAAACCGAGCGAGACGGGACCAAAATGGCAGCCGAGGGGAGGAAAGGGGGGGGAAGAAAACGCAAACCTTTTCTAAACCGACGGGCGAGAGCTCTGCCGGTAACTCACATCGAAACTGACCTGTGACCGCAGTATTATTAGTATCACTTGAAATTTTTTTTTTTTTTGAGGGCTTGCAAGCGTGTGCATGAGCCAGCGCACTGACTCAGTGGTCCATCATGCATTGTTCACTCAATGAAGAGGGTGAATCAGATGAATCCCGTCTCATTTCCTGCGTGCTCGTTGTAGGTGTGCAGATTGATCCGTCCTAAATGTTTTGCACGTTGGTTTGTTGCGTTGGGTTTTTTTTTTTTTTTTTTGCAGACTTTTGCAAACCTAATGACTTATTCCCGTATTCAACCACCCACAGAGTGGAAATGACGCTACGCGACACCGCAGACACGTTTCCAACGAATGGAAATTGTGGCGTAAACGCTTCCACCCTTATGCCCGTGGCCCCCGTTCGTTCGCGCTCGACTTCGCTCCGTCCCACCGGGCCGCCGCCGATCCCCGCGTTTTAGCGCCGGTTGCGGTGGTTTCTCCTGTAAATTAAAGACGAGTCCTGCTAGCTGACACACTTAATTGATAATAAGCGCGTGTTTGTGCGATGGCGAGATAAAGCGCGGGTGTCGGAGCCCGGTCGACGGAGTGCATTTTATTTTACAGGCGGCTGCAGCTGCTGCGCCGTTTCCTCGATCGGTTTGTCTGCAGGTGCGCGCGAGCCAAATGTTTAGACTAAATCAAAGCGCTCTTGTTTTTCCGTCGCTCTCTTGTACATGCAGCTGCAGCGAATTTCTCTGTATCATTGCACATCTGTGTGTGTGTGTGCGTGTGTGTGTGTCATGTCCGTACCTGCTCGTCTCTTATCAGTCCATCTCGCTATCTCTACAGCTTCACCCGTGGAATGCAGCTCACCTGCAGTAAAACAACTCCCACACACAAACTGTGTCAGCACGCACATTGTTTCGTGTTTGAGTGTGTGTGAGTCTGAGTGTGTGTGTGTTGGCACAGCGTATCGTATCTCTGTCCAGAGGTCAGGCAGTCGGCACATAGTGGCACGCGTTGACTTGGGTGCGCACACACACACACACACACTTCTAATGCCAAGCTTGTCTGTCTGCAAACAGGAGAGATGAGTCACCCGGAGTCTGTGTGAACTTCTGCTCGCACCGTTGGTGTGTGTTTGTGTGTGTGTGTGTAGTCAGCACTTTCCCACACACACATTCACACCAAAAAAATCTAGCCCAATCCACAAGCAAACAGATGTTACAGCGACTGAAAAAAAACAAAAAAACAACGCTGTGTAGCTTCTTTCTAGCGGGTCACGGTGATCCCTGCTCGCTGCCGTGATGTTTTTTATGTTTATTTCAGTTGTTCTTAAAGTGTTTTTGTTTGTGTGTTATTGCTATATGGGGGGTGGGGGTGCCTGGTCTGGTCTGGTCTGGTCTGGTCTAGGTGGGCGCTACATGTCTGAGTAACATCCACAGGAATGAACGCCAGGTCTAAAAGCTTCCCAGCAGAGCGTTTTACTTCTGCCGCAAGATGGTCAGTGTTATTTACTTCTCCTGTCAGTGGTCATAATGTTGTGGCTGATCGATGTGCGTGTCTCTCTCAGTGTGTGTGTGTGTGTGCGGTGAGTTACATCACACGGGGCCAGGCCTGGACTCAGTATCAACAGTTTAGTCTACGCTTCTCCACAGAAGCCGAGAGTTTGCCGGTTGCCACGGCGACACCTGCCGTTCCCATTAAGGGACCTGGGCCCGTTTTCTCGGCATTTGCGAAGAGTCGTCTTCACGCCCGCCGATAGGGGGGGGGGGGGGGCAAACGGGTCTGCTGTCCCGGGCCCAGGATATTTAATAAAAATAAATAAATAAAAATAAATTGAAATAGGCCTTTTGTTGAAGAAAATCGTAATATTTGAGTGACATAAAAGCTTTTTATTTCAAGGATGGTCAAGAACACCCCCATCGCCAAAACAAAAATGGTTTGGCCACTGATCAAACGTTGATGTTGCCGTTTGACCGGAAGTTCCGTGCGATCAAAATGTCAGAATGCTCAGAAAAGGAAAGAAAACAGAAGAAGAAAATAGAAACCTTAAAGATTTTCTTAATAAATATTTAATTTTTAAAAAAAAGGTGGTGACGGTGAAGCTGGGACTAGTAAAGTGAACGTAGAGCAAGAAACAGCCAACGTTTACCAGCCTTGTAACGTAACGTAGCTCTAATGCTAACGTCCATTAGCTTGTATAAAAGCTTGACACAACACGTTAACTTTAACAGAAACAGTTGAGTTTGATAGCGCCGTCGATGATCTCGTCCCGGTCCCAGGCAAGACTGTCAGTTGGCCTGGGCGCCTGCGCTTTTCCAGAGGCCACGGCTCGCGAGACTGTGGCAGCGGCGGCGGCAGCGGTGGCGGTAGCGGCGGGGGTTGCGGGGGCTCTGACGCGCCGATACGAGAGTCTGGTTTTAGCCTCTCGCTAGAGTCATTCACACGTCTGCTGCGTTAAAATAATCTGCGGCCGTGCTGATATAGAATCAAAGATGCAAACTGTGATTGACGACAATAATAAAGCTGCCAAAACAAAAAAAAAAGAGACCTGCTGTAATTATTTTCGTGTCACGTCGCGTCACGTGATGGGGCTCGGGCGCTGGCAGTTAACGCCTCAACTGGTGAGACGGCGGTTGATCCTTCTCTAAAAGTTAATGTTGTTCACTCACGGTGCATCTTCTCTAAGTTTGTTCCTGCTCAAAATATCACAATAGTAAGAATTGCTGCTTCTGTTTCATAACCACGAACAGCGTCGTTTGATCTTTTTAGGACTGATTTGGAGAACTTTTTTTTAAATCCATGAATGAATCGCCCTTAAAGCAAAGCCCTCAACCTTCCCCCTGAGCTCTCTGTATAAAACATACATGACAACAAACACAGCTGCTGGTTCGCACGATCAAAAAGTTGTGTTGCACGCGTCCAAACTGCGTTTATTTGAATTTATTTATCTCCGCCACGTGTGTCGTTTCGGTGACCCACACAAAGCGCAGATTATAACTTGAACCTTGGACGCTCCCCGACCCGCTGCGAGCTCGTAAAAAACCAAGATGGCCGCAGGAGCTGGCCTCCGGTGCTCCCTGCATGACCCGAAAAACTCTGTGGTCAGTTGACCTTTCCTGTAAGCCGCGTCGTTTCTCTTTTAAACTTCCCTTTGTTTTTGTTGTTTTACGGCGTCTCTCGCCTCGCTCGCCTGTTGTGTCTGCCCTCCCCTCATCCCTCCCTCCCTCCCCTCGTAATGCAGCAGAGCAACAAACTCAAACAGCGGCTCGAGAGCCTCAGACTTGTTTATGGCGTGGGTCTCCTCGCTCACCTCTCGGTGAACTCCTGCCAACAGACGCCGGTGTCCCCTCTCAGCAGAGAACAGCACGACCTCAACTTCACCCTGCCCAGCCTTTTGGATCATTTTAAAGTGACTGCGGTCCCTTTATTCCTGCGTCTAGAGCCGTTTAGCTCTTCTTCCGTGCCCCTTTGCTGGGTCTACTGTTTAATGAAGGCTATTTAATCAGCCTTTTAAAGCAGAGTCATCGTATCGCTAACCCTAAGCCCAGAAAGGATGAACTGTAGCAGCCCCTTGTAGTATTCAAGCATATTTGGACGGCTTAGCTAGCTAGCTAGCTAGCTAGTACATTACCTGTTCGTGCATGAGCTAATGAGCCGTTAGCTCTGCCTGTTAGCTCATTACTTACTTTAAGTTAAGTAGGACTCAAACTTGCTATATCCTCTCCTAAGCATGGTGGCAGCTCCAGAAGTCTTAGCCTCTGTTTTCTTGCAAATAAATCTGACATGACTCAGGAGTTTTGTATTAAAATTTCTTGCTCGTCGACTTCACAACGGCCCGATCTCATCCACTTATGTTTAGTCATGAAGTTTGGCGTCATGCTTTTAGCTAATATTAGCCCCACCAGCTCTCCATTGTGCAAGCTTCGAGGTGCGTGCGTGCGCTTCCCAAAGAGCCGAGCAGTCCAAACATCACCTCCGTCCTCTTTCCCCCGTCCTGTCAGTCCTGTTTGGAGACGTGCTGTAATTATCTCACTTTTCCTCTTACTCACTTAAAGCGCGCCCTGTTTAGCTTGGCGCGAGGTTAGCCGTTGAGATCTTAATCTGCTCACTCAGCCATCTGCCGTTGTCGCCGGGGCCACGCATCTCGGGGATTAAACCGGAGGCCGTGCGGCACGCGAGACGTCCCCCGCGTGCGGCAGGGCCCGCGCCCTCGGTGACGCTCGCTATTCATCTGGCCATAACAAAAACAAAGGAGTCCTATTGAGGGAAGCGGCTGCAAAAAGGCGCTCGCTCGGACAAATTCGCACATGCTCGGGAGTGTTAAAGAGTGAGGATTACGGGCCACGGCCACTTTCCCCGCAGCTCAGATTACCAAGTGACTCTCCGCCGCCCGCAGCTAAAGGTCCTGATTAGCATTTTATTACAGCATGTCATTATTCTGATCCTATCAATGGAAATGAATTGGCTGACAAGTGATTTACAATTATCCTCCCCTCCTCTGTGCCGGCCCTCAGGGAGCCTCTGGTGCTCATTGATTAATTCCTCCTGTCCGCTGTCTGACTGGCTCTAACTAGGCTTTCACCTATCAGACCTGCACTGCTTCAACGTGACAGTGATTGAATTTGTGGCTGGATTTCAGTTGACATCCAGGAAAGAAAGAAGAAAAAAAGGCAGCCAGCGTTAAAACAGTTCTTAAACTTGAATAAAAATAATAATGATCCAAAACTGGAAAAACATAAGACCAGACTCTTTGGAACCACTAGATTTTAAACACTTATGCAGCTTAAAGTGGAACTACTGTTTTTCACAACTTGGTCCTTATGTCTGGCATAAAATAGGATCCAAATAACTTTTGTATAATTTGCAGTCATTCGGGAGATATTCAGATCACCGTATATCCATATAGTGGGAGTGAATGGGGCACCGAAACGCAGCCTCTAAATAACGGATTATCTGTCCTCGTTGAGTCCAGAGTTCTGTAGATTGACTTACAGACCCCAGATGATGTCATCTCTGAGCGGCGCATAACTCCAGACTCAACGGGGAATAGCACTAGCATACGATAACAAAATATTGGTGAAATGAACGCGTTTCACGGCAGATAATGTGTTATTTAGAGGCTGCGTTTCGGTGCCCCATTCACTTTCATTGTATGGATATACATTGATCGGATATCTCCCGAATGACATCAAATTACACAAAAGTTATATAGGTGAGTAAATTATTGTATTTTATGCTACAAATGAGGTCCAGGTTGCAAAAAACAGTAGCTCCGACTTAGCCAGCTAAATTACTCCACCTAGTATGCGTTTCGGTGCCCCATTCACTCCCACTATATGGATATACGTCGATCTAAATATCTCCCGAATGACTGCAAATTACACATAAGGTATATGGGTGAGTAAACAATCGGATTTTATGCTACAAATAAGGTCCAGGTTGTAAGAAAAAAAAACTGTAGTTCCCCTTTAACTGTTAATTAGCCTCGGCTAATTAGCCTCTTTTTTTTCTCCTTGCGTAAATTGTAAATTCATCTTGGTTTAAATACTCATAAGAACACATAACCTTCGTGTTTCTGCTGGTAACATTGTTCAGTGCACTGATTGGGGAGAGAATAAGAAAGAAAAATCCTCCCAGCCGGCCGCAGGGCGTGCAGAACATCATTAGTGCCAAGTGTCTGAAGCTGTCAAAAACATTCCCATCACGGTGCAACTGGAGTGCTCTCTAACAACCCAGACTATTACGTCTCCATTCCCAGAGCAGGCCGGCAGCCGCGGCGTCCTGCCGTCACTGAGGCCCGACTTCGGTACATGCAGCACATGTGCACTTGCAGTCATTTTCTCTCGCTGAGTGTCTCTCAACGGTGAGTCACCTCGGGAGAAAAACATGTACCAGCGTTGGGACCTTTTTCTTCTTAATAAAATACCTTTATGGATACAGCGGTAGATGGAGTTCACTATGTTCTCCCTCCCCCGAACGGATAAATCTGTCAAAGTCTTACCTGGAACTGCAGTCTGCTAGTTAATGGCTTGCAATTACCACAATTTCCTGTTGAAGCATTGCGGAAAAATGTGTTTTATCTTTTGCCAGACTTCCCCAAGACTTGGCACTCGGCTTGAAATGGTGCAAAGGGAAGGCAAGAGCTACACGTGTCTGCTCTGATGATGTTACGGCATTTACTGTTTGATAAGTGGCTGCCACAGGTAGGTCAGTGGAAGTGGAAGGACGTCCGCTTTATGCACCTGCAGCCGCTTTGTGCTGTCGATAGGCTCCCTCCTCGATATGCGTTCATGCACTCAACATTATTACGGCTTTGATTGAAAACCAGACGGTGCTTCTGTTTTTCGTCTGCCTCTCCACATTGTGACACTTGAAAACCGTGGCACCTCGGCACCCGGATCTTTTGGCCACGGCAGGCCATTGGCTCCGCTTGGTGCTTTTATTGACCCGCCACGTCTTAATGCCCTGATCACAACAAACAAACACAGCTATCAATAGATACCGCTGCCTGCATCAGATAATCTGCACGGTTGTACAATTATAAGATAGTTATATCAGTCCATGTTCAAATGCACCGCTCCGAGGAGAGACTGTAATCAGGCCACCCTCTCGGCGTGATCGCTACGTTCGCACCACCCCAAAACGAACACGAGGCGTGAGAGAACCCTACAAAGCAGACGATGACTGGTCAGGAGGAGGAGGAGGAGGAGGAGGGGGGCAGCGGCCCGTCGTGTCCTAATCATCTGACAGCTTGACTTAATCCTCCCACACAGACAGGAAGAGACAAGAGCGCGGCCTCCGGCGATCTCAGATCTAGCGTCTGAAAGACGAGTTGTTTTTTTTCCGTGTGAAGCGAGGGGACAAACGCTGGACGAGCACCAGGGTTTGTTTAAGATGCGGCGCGGCTGAGGCTCGTAGTTTGGTAGAAAATAAAACAACCTGTGGATGCCGCTTAACCGGAGCGTGCAGCAAACCTTTGCAGCCTCAAATGCTTTGCCGAGGCGGCTTTACCTTAGCTGTGGTGCTGCAGGAAAAGGAAATCCAACAACAAATCCCTGGACCTTTTAAAGTATAATGCACATTCACAGCCTTGTAAATGCTGCCTTTGTGTTTGAAATATTGCTCTTTACCTGAGGTTTTTCCAGTTCCACATTCTTGCAGCAGGCTGTTTGCAGCCACGTCACCTCTCTCGTTGTTTTGAGTTACCGTACGTGCAGTGGCGGCTGCTGGTCTTTCAAATAGGGGAAGCCCAGTTTTGTAAAATTGGCCAATTATTACATCATTAAATTGAACAGGGTTACTAATTAATTCTCCTTATATTGTATATGTCTGTGAAGGTTCTCAGTCATCCAGGTCAGACGTTTCACCGCTCATCCGAGTAGCTTGTCACGTGCCGATTTGGGTTGATTTGGGCGGGGTCGGCCATGATGGTAGAAGACGCTATCGGTTGCCAGGGGCAACGCCTGGAACGCCCGGAAACCTGGACCATTTCCCTCCGTGCACATATATGGATATTGTAAATTACCTTGTTTTTGGTGTGAGTTACTACACGATGCAGGAATTTAAAAGCCACAAGTCTTTGGAAAGTTCCGATGCTTTCTGCTGTGGCAGGCGTTTCGCTAACCTAAAAAACTGTATTCCATTGTTGCTATGTTTGTGTGAGGTACTGGAGCAGTTTTTAACGCAGCAGTCACTTCCAGGCATGGTATTACAGTGCGGAATTGCAAAAACCTCGTCTACTACTGAGTTAACAACACACGTAAACAATCATGTTCCGCCGCTAATCCTGCCAACATGGCTCTGTAGCATGACGACAACTCCTCACTCTCTATAGTCTTAAAGCGCTGTCAATCACGACGAGTTCCAGCCACGTTAACAGTTCCCTCCCAGAGACGCCCGGCTTCCCTGGAAGTGACGATTTTGGAGCGTTTGTCCAATAAATGTCAAGCTTTTTTGCCCTGAGATCGGCCCATTCTGAAGCCCCATTGAAAGTCCATTGAAGCCGAGCCTCAGTGGGTTTTTAAACGGACCGTGCCATTACAGCAACATGAGAAAAAAAAATAAAGATAGACGAACGGCTAAAACTTATTATTGATTGTGTTATTATAAGAAGTAGCCATGAAGTCAATCATGTTCTAGCACATTCTAGTAATGTAAATTCGTAGTATTTGACGAAATTGCCAGCGATATTTTAGAGGAGGCTGAGCTTCCCCTGTAGTCTTAGAGCAGTCGCCTCTGCCGACGTGAGCGCTGTGTGGGTCACATCAGGGCCGGAGGTTAATGAATAAGTAATAGCCTAAGGTTTGACGGGACACACTGCAACCCGCCGCATTGTGTTTTATTTTGTGTGTGTGTATGTCTCCACGTTATACAACACACGGTGCCGTTTGTGGTATTGCGTCTGCAGCGGTGCTCCGTTAAAGGCAGCAGCTGTTTGCACAATATTCCGCACTGCGCCCTGAATGATGTGTTTAATTGCTTACAGACCGCACCGTGGTCACTTGAGACGCATTTCCCAAGACAATGCGCGCATTCAGAGCGCCCCGCTCGGGATCGATTTTAACGGTGTCGCGGATAATTTGCGCAGCCCGGACACTTTTTTAATACCGTGCGTAAACACAGTCCCTGTTCAGTCAATGATTTGATTTGCCCGGCAGATCTTTGTCGGAGCACGATCGGGTCCAAAAGGTGTGTCGGCAGCCGCGAAAGCCATGTAGGCATCAGAGGGAGTTGCAGTTATTTTCTTGCTTTTGTTCGTTTCCATCAAGAGCGAAGCTGTGGACATAGCGGTGCATTTTTCTCCCTGTTAGTTGATATATCCTTTCCTTCTCTTCTTCTGTGTGTATACAAAACTGTTGTTCGTGGCCTCCGGTCAAAAAAAAAAGAAGTCTGCAGTACAAGAAGAGTCATTGTCTTCTCTCATTCCTGTTGTGTTGTGTCAAACATCTGTTTCTGGGATCTTCTAATGATGTTCTGACTTAAAGTTTACATGCTTGTCAAAAAAGAAAATCCATGACTCTTGCAGCTGAAAGGCTTTCAAGACCCATCAAATGGACTTGTGATCTAGCTACAAACAAAAAGGGGACCGGTCCAGCGACGTGTCCCGTTTGCAGCACAGTTCATGCAAGAGAAGTTTTTTGGCTATGGGCTTGATTCTTGTGTTGATGTGGGAAAACAACATTCACAGCTTATTGCACATGCCTTTAAACATACGGCGCACACATTCCAGATGAAGGTGCGCTTGCAGCTCTGGGACGTTTCAGGAGATGCACTTTGTGTTGGTCTCGGATTTGTCTTTCAGGTGGCAGGGGAATGCATGAGGGATAAATGATGTGTTATGCGAGGGGAGGTGGTACAGGCAGGTACCGCCGGGGCCTCCTCCTCCTCCTCCTCCTTACATGCAGCTACCTGATAGTCTGAACATCTGCCATTTGGCTCGACACACACACTCGCTCTGGCCCGGAGTCCTGTGTTTATGTCTGGAAGTTGTTTGAGTCCAAACACTCTTGTCCAACATTCCCAACGTGTTAGCACTTGCCCTTTATAATTCTGCAACTCGTATTACCGTTGGAATATCTCAGAGCGGCGCGTGAACAGACTTAATCGGCTGCCGTATCAAAGTGAATATTAGATGAGGTCATTTCAAGCGTAGTCAGCAAGCCAGTTCGTCTTGAAGACGAAGCTGTGCCTCGGCAAGACGGAGGTTTAAGAGGAATGATTTGATCCAGTGTAGTGCTGCTGACTGTAGGTATGTGTGCGATTTACTTTATTGAAGACAGAAGCCCCATTGTTCTCTGGGACTCCTCACACAATGGTGGGATGAACTAGTTGCCAAAATTGAACCTCTGCATGTGTGTAACCCACAAACACACTGTTGAGGAATCTCACTCGAGGGAGCAGCGACGGTGCCCGCTGTATTTTTATCCGGAGTGTTTGAGAGTGGTGCACGCGCACACACACACTCGGCCCTGACGTCATTTATTTTAGAGACCCACACTGAGCTCAGATTATAATCTGAACCCCGAAAGCCTCCGTAACGTGCACCGTAACGTCACCGCTGCACAGTTTTCTGCAGGTAATGATAAACGTAAATAAAGGTGAGTGAAGACACTGGTGGTTACTGAGAAGATGTGTAACTTAACTCCACAAGGCTACGTTGCATCTACATGAACTCATCTCTTATTAATCGCGAGCTGATGGGTTTATAATGGGATTACATGCAGCCTACTCATATTCAGCAGTCTCATTTTGCAGTTCTTCTTTGAGATTTGTTTATCATTAGGAATGCACCAAAAAGTTTAGGCCGAAAATGCACCAAAAATTTTCAGCCAAAAAATGAAAATGCCAAAAAATTTCAGCCAGAAATCGAACATGCACCAAAGATTTTCAGCCAAAAAAAAACAAAAATGCACCAAAAATTTTGGCCAAAAAGCGAAAATGCAGCAAAAATTTTAGCCAAAAAACGAAAATGCACCAAAAAATTTCAACTAAAAACTGAAAATGCACTTTTTGGCCGAAAATTGCTGCAGTTGCATCATCACAACATCCTCTTTCGGCCGTGCTGTTTCCACCGAATATGTCCCAAAATAGTTTTTTTGGCTGAATTTTTTTTTTTTTATTTTATCACCGAAAGAATACGTGCACGCGACAACAATTTCCGGCCGAAATTTTTCGGTGCATCCCTATTTATTATTTAGCTGGTTAACAGCTACAAGGCTAAAATCTCTATTAATCTCGGTAGATCATCCATTCTAGCAGTTGTGCGTGTGTTTTTTTTGTCTGAATGAATGAAGCAAAACTCTGCTTACGCACGAGCGCCCCGGCTGAGTAGGCGGTTTGCGAGCGTGGCCAGCGAGTACTGAGTGTTTACTCTACTAAAGGAATGTGGTCACAGGTGAACCAGGCCATCTGTAAATGTGAACGGGGGGGGGGTGGATCTGATCTTAAATGCGTCCTCTTATGTCTTAGGCGCAGTCACACCTGTACTCTTTTTAAGCGGTTTGCTTGCGATCACATCACTCGGGGCAAACCAGATCAGTCTGACTGCAGAGTTATCATAAACACAGGCAGTGAGAAGTGAACTCTCCAGACAAAACAGCTCACCCGCCCAATATTGCTCAATTCTGCTTCCAGGAGACATGAAGTCTAAGACCTTGAAACTAAACTGCTTTATGCGTCGTGTTTGTTTGCTCAAAGTCCAAGATGTAATGAACTGTGGCCAGACTTTTTTTTTTTTTTTCATTTGGCTGCATCTGCAGTGCAACAACAAGCCGTCTCACACCTGTTTGTTTATCAGGATATGTAGGGGTTTTTTTTCTTCTTTTTTTGTGGCATGTGCATGTGTGTGCAAGGTGAGCAAAGCTCTCACTTTGCCTCCAGGAAAGGGCCCCTCCCTTTCAACTGCTACGGGGCCCCTCAGCAAGACGTGCAAGGGAGGCCAAAGTCAGGTCACAGGCAGGGTGCGGCTCCGTTCAAAGCAAAGAAAACAGGTTGTTTACCTTTCATCTTGGCTTAGTCTGGAGGGGGGACGTTGGGTTAGGCAACCTGTTTTGCACCATACCACTCAGGCTGTTTGTGTCTGACAGCCGTGTGGTCTTGACTCTTGACACATTCTGCGGTGGAAGCAGAAATTGCTTCGTGCTGAAGGAAATGGCGAGTTCAAGGACACCCAGAACGTTTGAAAGGTATTGGCACTGGATTGCTATGCATTGTTGAGCTGAACGGTTATCATTTTATTTTTCTAAATCATTCTGAACCACGTCAAAGAAAAGTCAAAGCTTAAAGCGGAGTCGGTTTGTGGAAGTGGCAGCTCTCAGTGAATGCAGAGCAGACGTGATCTATTGAAGCTGCTCTATGAGATGCAGTTAAAAGCTCAGGAATCCAGACTCACTGGAGCACTGTGGCCGCGTGCTGAAGGAAAACAAGCCCAACATTTAGCAGGACGCCTTAAATGAACCTGCAGCACAACTAATCAACCTTTCCCCCTGTTTAAATGTACGAATGACAGTTGCCTTGGCAATAAATAGACCTACACAGCTTATAATGTGCCGTTTCATTTGAAGTTCACAGTGGTATGGTCAGTTGCAGAACAAGACCCACAAGATTAACAAACATATGCAAACGCAGTATGGGGTCATGAGAAAAGGCCAGCTTTATTCTTCAAGTTGCTGCGCATCTATTCTTGGTGTTTTTACGCTGCTTCAGACGACAAATATTGCCGTCTCGCCCTTTTACCGCTTTCTCTGATTCGTCATCAGATTCGCTGCTTTACAGTGGACTGGCTCTGTTGAGGATAAGCGCGAATGCGTAGCCGCGATGCTGGTCCGTCTCGACAAATGGCAGCATTATGTGATCATTTAGTCGCAGTCTGGAGGCCAGCGGCTTCAGTAATGCACATTAAGACTTAGATAGACTTTATTGATCCACCATAAAGTGCTCAGTTGCACGAACAAAATACACTTGAAAACCGCTGGTTAAAAGAAAAGTAGGTGTACGACACTAAACATATATAAATATAAAAATATATAAATATATCAATTTATATATATATATGTTTTTATATTTGTATAAAATTGATATAAATATTATTTTATATTTATATATATATATATATATATATAACTAAAAAATTACTTAAAACTTATTAAACTTTATATTTATACATATTTAAAAATCCATATGTTCATATATATAATATATGCATTTATATATTTTTATTTTTTAGACATAATAGATATAAATCATATTATTTTTATATTTTTTAAAAGTATGTTTATAAATAAAAAAAATATATAAATATAAAAATGAACCAACAATAATAATAATAATAAATACAAGATAAATGACAAGGTGGGTTATTCATATGCACAATGCGCGACCACTTTCCTAATTTAGCGCACACGTCTCAGCAGACACGTTTTTCTTTAATAGTTCTGAGTCACTTCCAGTAGTTGTTTTGAAAGTATCTGAAATTAGAGTGCCCTACATTTATTTTATATTTATAGCACACATATCAAAATATTGGTCCAAAGACTGACCTCTCAACTGTTGTCATGAAACGGTGACACCAAACATAACTCATTACACCCATAAAACGTCTCGATCGGTGAGACTGAGAAAAGCCGTTTTATCCTCAGGCACACGGGACGTTTCAGTCTGACTGATTCCTCTTGCTTTCTTTCTTTGTGACTGGAATCTTGCTTGTTTGTAGAGGACATCCTGTAATTTGTGTCACAGGAAAGGTACTCAGACAGAAAGACGAAACAAGCGGGCTGTTTGGGTGGGGAGGGGTTGAGAAAAAAAAAAGAAAAGAAAAGAAGACGACGGCGAGCGTAGGGTGTGGCACAAAAAGGAAACACGTTGGTGGAGTTGATTCAAAATGATAGATCGCGTCAAGGAGGAGATTGAAAGGCGGCTGTCATCGCAACGGCCTCCTTTCCGAGCCGGTGGGGTTTGAGCCTCCTCTTTTCAACACCGCGAGGTGTAGTCAAAACATTCCTGATGCAGGTTTTCGTCTCGCCTCTGAACTTATTTCCTGAGAGCAGCCGTCAGTTCCGGACACCGGTCTCTGTTCAGTGAACATTAGTCATTTTTCAGAGACGACGGTTGCAGGCGTAGGTGCAGTTTATTAATCCAGTTATCCTAATCTGACGCTACACCAGGCCCTAACATAGTCACACATCAGGCATAACATTATGACCAGGAGAAGTGAATAACATTTAAACCATCAGTTCAATGTTCTGCTGGGAAACATCTGGACCTGGCATTCATTCATTCATTGGTGTGGATGTTACTTAGACATGTAGCACCCACCTAGACCAGACCAGGCACCCCCACCCCATAGCAATGACACTCCTTGATGGCAGCAACCATCCCCAACAGGATCCAACCACAAAAACGCTTTGGAAACAACTCAACAACCATGAAGAACATCTCAAGGTGTTGATCTGGCCTCCAAATTCACTAGATACCAAACTGATCAAGTATCTGTGGGATGATCCACAGAGACCCCTCCCCTCAAAGGCCCCCCACAGACACCACAGGACACCCTCAGAAGGCCCAGGTCCATTCTCCGATGAGTCAGTTTTGGAGGCATCAAGGGAGACCTACACGGTCCTAGGTCATAATGTTATGCCTGATTGGTGTATAGCTCATTTGCGTCTTCATATTACCAGCAGACAGAAACAACACATCTGATTTGTTAAAGAAAGCAAACCCTCCTAACCCCTTTTTTTTTTAAAGCAAAGCTTCTTTAAAGCGAGACCTCCAGAAGCATCTGTTTCAAAATGTCCACAACTGAAACCCGCCTGAATGCAAACAACAAAGCTCGCCTCGATCAGACGTTTCACTTCCCCACTCGTCTTAACAACAGTTATGTGACTGTGAAGATTCTCAGCCGTCGAGGCCGTGGCATGTTAGAGGGAAACGCTTCATGTGAGCTTTCTCTAAACTTCATGCAGCTTCACGTCCCTCCTCATGTGGACGTCCTCACGTCCTGAGAGAAGATTTTCCGCCGCCGGCGTCCAATGCAAAATCACCAGAGATCGCTCGAGGCACCAAAAAACATGTCACAGGTCGTACTCCCGTCCAAATCTTCCTATACTTAGTATTTTTGTTGCACTCTGACAAACACCAATGGCCTGCAGACAGAGGAACTGAAACTGCGAGGATTTTCAAAAGGCACGGTCTTCCGCTGAGAAGACTGTTCGCACCCCACCCATCCTGTCTCTGCCACAAACACACAAAGCCATCCTAACAGACACCCACTTCCACACGGCCAGACACGTGCTCACGCCTGTGTCCTTGCATTGCCCCCGATGGCAGCTGAGACCGGCCCAGCGCTCTCTTCGCTATTTCCACTTATGCTGCCCCGTGACTTGACACTTAATGTGAGTTTCTTACGCAAGGAGGGGGGGGGGGGTTACCTCTGACTGTCAAGTGCTTGGCCATTGCTTAGGTAAGATGAACATGGGACGGCATGCAGCCCTTGCAACTTTTATCACGAAATTACATCTGAGTTTTAGAGAAGGCCGTATCACTTCTTAGAAATCGGTGTAACACCAGCGCACAGTCACATTACAAAATATGGCCTTCGAAGCATTAGGTGTTGGCGTCGGAAAATGCAGACAACACGGTCTAGGCACCCTTGTCGGCTCATCAGAAAGCCTCGTCTAGGAAGTCTAACATCCTGTCTGCGATGTGCGATCCACACCCAATCAAAAAGGGCCTCGTAGACGTGTGCACACACTTTCTTTGTGTGCTCGAAGTTAGCCGAGCTCAGGCTTTTACGGTCGGCCTGCAGCGCGTCAGAGGCCTACAGCAGGGCCTGTGTGCGTTTTTTCCACATCGCGGCCTCTCGTTTTCATGCAAATGGATGTAATCTTAAAATAAATGTTTATTTTTTTATCCCTTGCTGTGGCTTCCTGAAGTCTGCGAGCCACCGACATCGCCAGGAACTGGTTTTCCTGCCCTTTTTTTTGCTAGCTCAGCCGGGTTGAGATCAGGAGACTGACTCACTTCTTTACCTTTAAACACGCCCGGGTTGTTCTCACGGGTACGCTTTGAGTCACTGTCCATCTGTTGTGTGAATCACCATCCGATTAAATGCACAAAAAAAAAAAAAAACGTTTTCCTTCCTCGGATCTGGACGCGAGTACCCTCAAATTATTGCAAGTCTGCAATTACAACTTCAGCACATCCGGGTAACTATAAATGCCTCGGCGTCCAACCAGACGCTGTTTGGTAATCCAGACATTTTTGACCTCACCGGAGCACCCCGCAAGCTTAACTGCTGCTTTCATTGGCATCTCTGCCCCCGACCCCGTCCCATCGTTCTCCTCCGCCCCGAGGCTCGCAGGGACCAGATCTCGCCTCGGATGGAAAGCTGTAGCGTTGGCAACTGGTAATCCACGAGACGAGGACTGGCACGTGGCGTGGAGATTTCACCCCGGGCTACAAACTGTGTCTGTCTGTGCATTTGTGTGTGTGTGTGTGTGTGTGTGTGTGTGACAGAGATCAGCCACTCTGTGGGCTTATCTGCAGGCACTAGCCGCTCGCCTCTAGCCCTGCTTTGGTGCGGCGGTGACATGTAGGACATATCGCTTCATCACTAGATAACCCACAAACCTTCCCGGCAACAGGATCACTCTGCGCGATTGGGGCCTGTCTTGCATGAATGACTGAAAGTCACACTCTTATTATAATAAGAAGAATTCTTCACCACTTGAATGAATAAATAAATAAATCAAGTAATAAGGATGTCATATTTTATCCTTCACATTGTGAATTAAATCCATTTTGTTTAGATTTTTGCAGGAATGCTCTTGCTACATATTGTTAAGTTCATAATATAAACAGTAGTTGCACGTGTTCACCAGTCATATAAAACAAATGCAATTTAGGTCATTATGTGGTGGCGTTGCGGTCTCTTTAACTTGTTGTGTGGCTTTAAAACGTAACGGCTACAGCGTAAACCCCATAAAAGTTAAAGCATCCAGAGAATAAAACATTCAGACTCGGCCTCTACAGCTACAAGAGCCTGGAGAATGCGGCGGCTCCCAATGTCGCCCTCGCGCCACTGTTTCTGGTGAAGTCGGGTCCCGTGTCCTTATCGGTACCAAGCAGGTCCCGCCCGAGTGGAGATGAACCCCCGGTCGAGGACACCGACTCCAACTCCAGGCCTTGCAAAAGAAAAAAGAAAAAAAACTCATGCCCCCTGCGTCGGAGGTCCCCAAACCTCCGTCCTCTGCTGACTTTCACGTGACACCGCCATGAGGTGGAAAAGGGAATTGCTGCTTTTTCTTTATTTTTTTAATAGGAGAAAATAACTAAAACTTTAAAGCACAAGAAATGGCAGGGGCTACGGTGGCGTTCCAACCTCAAAGCAGCAAGCGCTTGCAGATTGTCATCATTGAGTTTTGTCTGATTGTCGGTTGCTGCCTTTGCATAATCTCCTTAGAGCAGATGAGAGCTAATGGCCATCCAGCACGCTCTGAAGCAGCCTGTCGACGTGCACGTAGCTCTATAGAACCAAGAAACGTAGATCACCAGTGGATGAAAGCAACTGTTTGCACGTAAATAATACATTGCCACCATCTGCACAATGATCAATAGCAGGGATATAGTCAACGGTAGCTTTCCTAATTGGGAATACACCGCATAAATAATGAAATCATAGTGTCTTTTTAGAAAATGTTCAGTCAGATGTCTTAATTGTAAGTAGCTTCGTTTAATCGGCCGCTCAGAGAACAAGCAGTTTGTCTAAAGTGTGTGTGGACATATCTCAGATGGGGAAAAGGTTTCCAGTTGTCTGTGAAGGCCTCATGCTGGACAGGCAGCGGCTGACTGAATGTTGACCAGCTTTACGGTCGATCAAAGGCCGCTGTCACCTCGGCGGTATTTGTTTGTCTAGCCGCGCTGCGTTCCTGCGAGAGCAGCTCTGACATATGGCATCGTACGCTGCCAGCATGGTGGAGAGAGAGGGAGGGAGAATATCTAACCCCTTTTACAAATGGCCACCTGTTGACACCATGCAGGAGGCCCTGTCTGTCTGTGTGTGAGAGAGAGAGAGAGAGCGAGATGGCGTATTTATACCACTCACTCCTGCACAGGGCTTGCTTGCTAGATGCAGTCGATTCCACATGTAGGTCCTCAAAGAAAGAGAAAGAAAGCGAAGCGGGTGAATGAATGTGTGAGTGAGGTTTGATTCGGAGCCGTCAGACCTTCACGGCGACTAAGAATTACGTGGGTTTCACCGAGCTTTGTCGTAGCTAAATCCCCGCCACCACCGCGCCGCCTCAGAAAGCCTCGCGAGCATTGTCCTCCTAAACAAACAAAACCTTTATCAGATTTTCGAGCCTTTTTAAAACGAGAAAGCGCTCGTCAAACGTGTTTCTGCTCAATCACCGCCATCGGCCGTCGCGATCGCCGCATGTGTGATGTGCTCGTTCGTGTCTGTGGCAACTAGTGACAGACACAGACTGGAGAGGCTGAGGTCATAGCCACAAAGCCAGCATACTGCGGGTGGTGGTGGGGGTGGTGGGGGTGAGAGAAACAAACCCCCACTTGTTCGTCTCGTCTGACTAGCGTAACCAGCCAGACGTCTCAGGACGAAGCCCGAAACACGGACGAGGAAGAGCAGCTGCGAAAAGTCGAGAGTGCAAACCATGAACAGAGAAGTTTTATTACAATTTAGTGTGAAGAGGTGTGTGGTGTTCTCCTGAAAGCCCTGAAATCTTTTTTTATTTTATTTTTAGTTTGTTGACTCTGGAACAACCAGAAAGGACACAGTGCACCTTTCCACGCTCATCGGGAGAGGGAAGAGCACGATAATGTTTTCCGTCAGTGACAAAAATAAATTAATGACGCTTTGATTTTGCCGGACAAGACTCTTTCGCGCGAGGGGAGTGGTGCATTAACAAAATTAGATTGCAGCGGGATGCAGTTGTCGGGCCGGCGACGGACGGCGCGCCCGGATTGGTCGGCGCAGTTTTGAGAGAGTACAGAGAACAAGGCCGGCATACAAACGCAGGCACACGCTGTCCCAGTTGCCTCCTATCTCGGTTGCCAAGTACACCTTGCTGTCTTGGATTAAAGCGTGTGACAAGAGTGTCACGCGCTACCGCGGCGGGTAGTCGCATCCCTCGGCATCCCTGCAGCGGCGGTACAAGTGTTCTTGGCTAGTGTGTGGTGCTATATAAAAGCATGGCCCGAAGGCGAAAAGCGGGTCACCTGTCGCCTTGAGACGTGTCTAAGCAATAGATACTGATGATCTAAACTACTCCAAGATTCCCAAATGTGTTGATTTCCCTGATATAATGTAGCACAGCCTACCCCGCATATTAAAAACAAACCTTTATTTTTTTTTCTGTCTTCTAGCTGCCCGATTCCATCCCGATGAAAAAGTTGAAACACGAAGACCTCCCCCCACAATCCCCGCTGGCCGACAAGGAGAAGCAGCACGACTGGCTACACTCGGTGTCCGCCTCCAGTAAGGTGAGCACCGCTAATCCCCCCCCGTAAGAGGAGTCGTTCGTGAAGAGGATAATGATCCGCGGTGCACGACAGGAGATGTCATGTCATGTCAAGCCTTTTTGGATAAAGGGTAGTGCTTTAAATTTAGATCTGGCAAGCTGTGCAAACAGAGTGGCGGCGGTGGAGGCCACGAGCCAAGCCCTGCAGCGAGTGAAGCTTGAGAGCAAAGAAACTAAATATATATATATAACCTTAATGTAATAATGGATGCGCCTTGTGAAGAGTGATACCATTTAGACATATTTAAAAAGCATCCCCAGACTGACCCTACAGTTGCATAACAAAATTGGTTATGATGACACGCCGATTGAGAAGCTTTTAGCACTTACTGCGGAATGGCAGGTGAATATTTAGAGCCGCTAATAAGACCCTGAAAGGTTCTACTGAGTAATTTAGCCTGGCGTGCATACCCCGTAATGTTTTGCATGACCTGCCCTGGGTCAAAGACCTGCTATCACGTCCATATTAGCGTCCAAGATTCAAACGGTGTACCGTCGTCTCATTAATGAACGTAATTCATGTTTCTTTTTTTTGTTCAGGGAATTAACTGCATCCAGCCCAGGCAGAGGCCCTCAGCTTTCAGACCCTGGTCCCCACACATCTCTGCTAATGACAAGGTGCCCGCCAGTCATCCCTTGGCCCTACTGAGAGACAGGTAAGCATCATGGGACTACCTGAACAAAAGTAGTAGACGCCAAACGGCAGATCCAGTTGGACTAAAAAATTTTATCCCGATAATTTCTGGTATTTATCACGGTAACGATAAAAATTACGATAAATAAACACCAGTTCAGTCTAATCTTTTTGACTATAATGCATCAAGTTTTATCTGAGTTATTGTTTTTTCCCCGGACTCTTTTGATGAAGTCGACGCAGCTTCTGCATCCTTGCTCATTTTCTGTCTTTCTTCATATTCTGGTTTGTGCTTGTGTTTGAGGTGGTGGAACAAATTAGGGCTGTTACTGCACTATTTGTTTGCAAACCTTACATGTTGGAATTTGCTGCTCCGCGTCAGACTTTTTAACCCCTTCATGCCTAGTGTCGCAAATTCGCGACGCACTGTTTCCGTTCCAGAGTGGTCAGCAAAAATACAAATATTTCATTTCTTTATATAATTGAAAAATCAATTCAGGCATTAAGGGGTTAAAACCAAACCAGATAATGGAGGTGGAGCCTCTGTCCGGCGTATCTGCTCCGCCTTCCACTCTCCATTGTCAATTTGTCAATATTCCACACGTGTTGGGCTGTGAGTGTGTCGCGCACATATATACGTCATCAATGGGAATTTATCGTTTTTAATCGTGGGATGACATTCTTACCGTGGGGAATGTTTTTGACGATATATCGTACACGATGAGATATCGCACATCCCTAGTAAGTGCTGAAACTAGTGTTTATGTACCCCTTATGTACCCTATGATACTAAGCTTGATTTTGGTTATTGCTTCTAAGAGACACTCAAGTCAAACCAATCTGATCTACTCTCAGTTTCTACAGCTACAAGAGCCTTGAGAATGCAGTGGCTCCCAACGTCGCCCTCACGCCACTTCCTCTGGGGAAGGTGGGCCCCATGTCCCCATCCGTGCCCAGCACGTCCCACCCAAGCGGAGATGAACCCCCGGTCGAGGACGCCAACCCCAACTCCAGGCCTTGCAAAAGAAAAGCCCAAGGCGACGTCCCACCCCCAGCGCCGGAGCTCCCCAACCCTCCGTCCTCCGCTGCGTGCAAGCCGGCGCCGCTGCCGCCTCCGGACAACAAGGACCTGGAGGTCGATGTTGAAGTGGAAAGCCGTGATGAGTGTAAGCACGTAGTTCTCCTCCATCAGCCAGATGCACATTGATCCATGTTTATTTCGTTACCAGAGAACGCTTCTATAAACTTCTGCCCCTTCTCTCGCCACAGTTACTTCGTCCATGTCCTCCCTGTCGTCGCCGTCCTTCACCTCGTCCAGCAGCTCGGCCAAAGACTTGAGCTCGCCGAGCACCCAGGGGCCTCTGGTGCTAGCGGAAGGGGGCACCGCGTCGGCAGCTGCGCCGGTCGCGGCCCCCTTGACGCCTCCGGAGCTGGCGCTGGAGTCGGAGCTGGAGAGCCTGAGGCAGACGCTGGAGAGCGGACTGGACTCCAAGGAGTCGAAGGAGAAGTTCCTGCACGAGATTGTCAAGATGAGGGTGAAGCAGGAAGAGAAGCTGGGGTCCGCCCTGCAGGCCAAGCGCAGCCTCCAGCAGGTAGGACTCATCTGTTTGCATTGAATACAGTGATAGATACTTTGACTTGTAATTGAACTATAGTACAACTTTATATTATCTTATTGCAGTATGATGTGGATCACTTTTAGTTGCCTTAGATACACCAACAACACATGCAAGTGGATTAGAAGCCCTCCTCATACGAACCCCTAAGTCAAAGAAAGGCCGGATAGTTTTTTATTTTCGGTCTTGCAACAAGTAAAAGCCAAAGAATGAGACCGGGCGCGCAACTTGCGACGCATCCTAAAAAGAAAAGCAGTTCCAGCCGTGCGCATTCCACTTTCGTTTTCCTTCAGGGCTCAGAAGAGCTGCGGCAAGGCTCCGCAATCCCAACCTACACACTAAATCAACAGCGGCCTTGCTTTTAAACAAGCCGCTGGTATATTTCCTCCCGTGTTTAGCTGAATGATGCTAAGCCTGGTGGGATTGAAGGAGTCATTATGTGAAGCCTCTGTGGGGTAAAGGGTGTGCTGGGGATTGTTTCTTTTCACTCTTTTTTGTTGGAACCAACAAAGCTTGATGACAGGCATGTTTGTCCCAGCTGCTAGGTTCCCATGAGAAGGCTATGGGTGTGTTACCACAAGACACATTCACGCTCTTTTAGTTTCAAAGGAAGGGAACTCTACTTCTGTCATCCCACACATTAGAATAGTCCAATGTCAACACTGACATGGACACCACAGCCTACTGTAACAACTCTCTGCTTTTAAGTATCAACAGATTAGCTGGCAAAGCGTCCATGTGCAATGCGTCCGTTGACGTACGCACCGGTATAGGCACCATTAGCCACTTAATCTTCCCATAGACCCTTTCAAACTTCGGGAAACAAAAGCCAGTTGATTAATTGACCGCGGGGACTCGCCGTCTTGACCTGACTTATGCTCGCTGTTCTCAAAAGGAGCTGGAGTTTCTGCGGGTGGCCAAGAAGGAGAAGCTGCGGGAGGCAACCGAGGCCAAGCGCAACCTGAGGAAGGAAATCGAACGTCTGCGGGCCGAGAGCGAGAAGAAGATGAAGGAGGCCAACGAGGCACGGATCCGTCTCAAGCGGGAGCTGGAGCAGGCCCGGCAGCTGAGGGTCTGCGATAAAGGCTGCGAGGCCGCGCGCCTCCGCTCAAAGTACTCCGCACAGGTCAGTCGGCAGCCGAGGGTTCTGGGTGATCCGGTCGCGCCGCCTTAGCGTGCAGGCGCGAGACCACCCATGGGTACACTTTAAGGCCAATCACAGGGCCCACATTTGGAGGTGGTGCAGGCCAATACACAAAGCTTCCTGGCCTCAGCTAAGGTTTGCCTCTGAGATGCTGGCAGCAGATTTTGTGAACAGTTGCCAGGAAAGCCAAAAACTACCCAAACACACGACCAGCATTGCCATTTCTGGTTCCGAACCGTTTCCCTTGTTTTGCTACAGCAGCTGTTTGCACAATATTCTCCTGTGCCCTAAATGATGTCAGTGTTTATTCTGCTCTCGGAGCGACAGTTCATGTTGCATGTGGAGACACATTCTGTCGGCAGGTGTGAACTCACAAACTCACAGCTGCCTTATTTGTGATCAGGTCTCTCAGGGCCGTGTCAAATAGCAGGCCTGAACAGGGGCCTTCAAGTCTTTTAACGTAAGATTTGATCATTTCTATACGTTTGAGAAACATGGGATAGATGGAGGTAGAAGCCAGACAGAGCTGTGCACGTAGAGCGGCCCAGTGTAGGCCAGACGTCACGGTGGAAAAGTCAAGCTGCCCTCGTGGTGAATGCTTCTCTGGGTCAAACGCTCAAGTCAAGTTCAGCAGAAAAATAAAACACATTTCCTCTTCTACAGTTATAAAAAAAAATAAAAATAAACGGGCGTTGCCTCGAGAGGACAGACTCATGATATGTCACTCAGAAGAAACAGGAAGAGACGCCGACTTCCCTCGGGCACCATGAGAAATGTAGATTAGAACGAGAGCCGTGTCTGCGTGGCTCCCTGCAGAGACTGCAGTCTGTGCTGGAAGTCTGTCGAGACTCCTTAAGGGATTTGATTGTGACGTGTACACCGATCAGCCATAACATTATGACCACTGACAGGAGATGTGGACCATCTTGTGGCAATTCGATGTTCTGCTGGGAAACTTTTGGACCTGGCATTCATTAATTCATTCATGTGGATGTTACTTAGACATGTTACTTAGACATGTAGACCAGAGACCCCCACCCCATAGCAATGACACTTTAGGAACAACTCAAAAAATCATGAAGAACATCTCAAGGTGTTGACCTGGCCTCCAAATTCACTAGATCCCAAACTGATCAAGTATCTGTGGGATGATCCACAGATACTTGTTTGCACAGCTCAAAGCCCCCCCCACTAACAACATCCTGCTGCCAGACACCACAGGACACCCTCAGAAGGCCCATGTCTATTCTCTGATGAGTCCCAACTGCTTTGGGGTGCTACTGTAGGGAGACCTACACGATATTAGGACGGTGGTCATAATGTTATGCCTGATTGGTATATTTAAACATAAGCAGGCGCCTCTGGGCCTTGATTCCAGCTGACCCCTGCCCTCTGTCTTCCAGATCGAGGACCTCCAGATGAAGCTGCAGCACGCCGAGGCCGACCGCGAGCAGCTCCGAGCAGACCTGCTCCACGAGCGGGAGGCCAGGGAGCACCTGGAGAGGGTGGTGAAGGAGCTACAGCAGCAGCTCTGGCCCAAACCCAACAGAAGCAAAGACGGGGCGGCCAAGGACTCGCCCGCCGACAACTAACCCGGCCGCCTCCAGCGCACGCCCAACCATTCCCTCTACCCCCAACCCCCAACCACATTCCCTCCCCCGCTTCACACCACCTACGAGTTCTGGGCCACACTATCGCACTCCCTCTCGCCCCTGAAATGCGAACACGACCCCCCCCCCCGCCCCCCTGACTCGAAACCGAAAGGAGGAGTCGTCACCCACGCCCATGAAAAGAAGTCGGTGAGTGATCGGAGACAGAAGTGAAGGAAACCCGTTTTCTGAATCAAGCACTGACTTGCACCTTCTGAACTCGCAGAACTGAAAACTGGCCGTGATGTATAGCACAAAGTCTGGCGGAGTCTTTTTGTTTTTTTGTGATCGCGCTGCTGGTGCCTGCTACGTGATCACTTTCTCATGTCAGAGGTATAGAGCCGTCGAGAGGAGCTCTAGCGGTGTGGCCAGGAGGACGTGGTTTACACATGAAACCCCCCTGCAGTTCCCACAAAAGCCTCTGCTACCATATCCTGCCAGGACGGATGGTTGTTGAAGACGTTATAAGCTACTCAAGAGACTACATAGTGATATGTAAAGAAGAGGAGGAAGAGGGAGGGGAAAAGAACGTTTCTTTGAGTTATTGGAGTTTGAAAAGATGACCAAAACACGCGAGCGGACACACTGCAGCCGCGACTTTGTTGGTTTTTTTCATGAAAGCCGCCAAGAAAGAAGTGTGCAAGGGAGGGGGAGGGGCGGGTTTGTCAAATCCGAAAGCGACCGGTCATGTTCTTGTTTTATAAAATCCTTATTTTCATTCAGTTGAAGCGTTTTCTCTTTTTTGATCAAAGCCCGGATTGGGGGAATTTGGAAAAATAAAAGCATGGTGAGTTAAAGACAACTTTTTTTTTTTTTAAACGAGCACTTGAATGATGAATAGTCTTCATAACACACACACACGTAAAACACACACACACACACACACACATGCTGGTTGACCTGTGCTTTTTAAGAATTTGGGTAAAAACCCTGAAGTCTTTATCTTCTAAAGATAAAATGCTCCAGATGTGAGTGTGGCCTTGTCTTCTTGTCTTGTAACACCGTTTTTTTGTTTTTTTTTAAAAAGTCCATTTGGCACCTGCAGCCTCTATAGCTCCACCCACTGAGTTTTTAGTGTAGTGGGGGGGAGGGTCGCCCAGTAAGGCTTTGGGCTGCAGTGGACACTCTTAAAATAACCACAAAAAAATGTTCATTTGAATTAAATTAAGGTATGTAAATATAAATTTTTTTTTTTTTTTTTTTACTTTACAATAATGAATCGCACTTTGTCGTAACAAAAATACTGTCATACCATAAGCATTGTACTCTCACTATCGTCTCTTTGAAGACGTCCACCGTATAGGTTCAGTTAAAACTTATATACATCGCCGATAAATACTGCTGTTCTGTTTGTTTCCAAGGCAAAGTATTGTAAATAAAGTTTAAAAAAAGAAAAAAGAAAGAGACAGTCTAGCTGTTGCTTGCTGATGCAGTCTGGGATTTTTTTAAATTTTTTTTATTTTTTCGCCAAGTGCTTTGTAAAACTATTCACACTCTAGCTCCGGGTTCTAACTAGTGAAAAATCTGAACTGTTACAGGAGCGGGAACAAACAAAAAAACAAAAAAAAAACACATTTTATTCACTCACAGTGGGTACAATGCAATCAGAATGTACATTGTGTTGATGCTATTTTTCATTTTCTTCCTTTTGGTTGTTGGATGTTTCAAACGTGGAGATATTTTTGTCTTGTTATGTTCACTTATTTTTTTTTTCTTTTCCTCCCCCGGTTAGAAAACAAAATACTTTTTGCATGAAAGTTGAAAATGTTTGCCATACATACATACATTTATATATATATATATACATATATATACATAAAGTCAGTTACTGGACATTGATACTGTAAATGTAAGGATTTTATTGTGTTATGCAATATAAAGCAATTTGTCTTATCCAGAAGAGGGAAATGGAATTAACTGAACAGCTACAAGCCGTGAATTGTTCTTTAAAAAAAAATGATAAAAAACAAATAAAATAATAATAAAGAAAAAACAAGACAACAAAAAGAAGTTGGGAAAGACAAAATAAAAAATAAATCAATGCACCAATGCTGGAGAACCTCAAGTGCCTGGATGTGGGCGGCGAAAGGTTTCCAGAGTAGGAAAAAAAAAAAAGCGAGGGTGGAGGTGGTGGAGGTGGAGGTGGCGGGGGAGGGGTGCCTGGTAAATTTTCCTATTTGCAGGTTTTTCAAATTAAAAGCCCCTGCCTGGTTCAGCGGCTCGTTTTTTATCAGCGGTCTTAGAACCGACCAGTTTACATATTTTTTTTTTTTAAGTCCCGTTTCAGTGCAGGGTACAGTTGAACAAAAAACTGAGATGCATCGTAATTATTGTTTTGTTTTTCCCATTTTAAATCGATGACGTGCATGTTTGGAAAATTTTTCTAGCAGATCTTGGGGGGGGGGGGGGGAAATTGGCGAATTTTTACTTTCTTTGGGTTGTATTATAAGGACTGAACTGTTTGTTCCCAGCTTGATGAGGGCATTATTATATACGCTAAAAGCCCCCCCATCCCCCGCCTCCCATCACCTTCCCTCCCTGCCATCTCTTATCCTACATTACTAATGAGAACAACACTGTGTCTGGGACTTTGTCAGACCTAAAAAAATTGGTACATTTTGTAGTTTTTACACTCAAAAAAAATATAAATAAAAAAAAAATAAACTCTTGATAGCCTAATTTATATTTTGGTTTTCTACAAAAGGAGGGAGACAGTAACGGCATTCGGATCCTCTCCCTCCGTCGTGAAAAAGAACAAAAAAAAAAAATTAAATAAGAAGCAGTTTAAACGTCTTGTTTTTTTTTGGAAAATTTTTGGTTTTTTTGCTAAGCGACGGAAAGTAAAGCAGCAATAACAGTCCGCGTTGTTGACGAGTACTAGCCAGTGATTTGGAGATTTGAATAAGACTTTACAAATGTAAATATGTTTTTTTTTCTCTCTTTCATTTACGACCTTGTGTAATATATGTACATGTTTCCTTTTTTTTCAGAAAGAAATCTTTTCTTACAATAGCCGTCTTGTTTTTTTGTTTTGTTTTTTTAAAAGTTGTGTTTTAACTGAAACAGTTGATGCAGTGCGTAAGAGAATATTCCCTATATGTTAATCCATTTCCATTTTTATTTTTTATTATTATTATTTTTACTGTAGAGTCTTTATATACTGAATGGCATTTTTTCACCAGTTCATATACAGTTTTTTTTGAATTTTTTTGAATTTTTTTGAATTTTTTTTTTACACAATATAGCCAACATGCAGTATAGGTCACACACACACATACATGCAGTATAAGCCACCTTGCAGATTGTTTCATCCTCATTTATCCTTTTAGCCCTGTGCTGCTGCTAATATATACAGTTCTAGAAATATTTTTTACGTAGGAGGTTAGCTCTCCCGTTTATTAATGCCACACATACAGCGTGGAGAAAAGAAAAGAATAGAAAAGGAAAAAAAAAAACAGCTTGGCTTATTCATCCGTCTCCCTTGTTTCCTTAATCTTTTCACGTCTTCTACCTTCCTTCCTTCCTTCCTTCCTTCCTTCCTTCCTTCCTTCCTTCTGCAACACCGTTCCCTTCTCTAACGACACAGACTATATTGTAAAGTAAAGGAATTTAAGAGATTATGTTTGAAAATAGCTATGATTATATACTACAGTGACTGAATGTACAGTGTATAGATGCATTACCAGAAATAAAGTTGTTTGTCCAGATGGAATGGCTCGGTTTCTCTTCTTTTTTTTTTGCTTGCTTGGTTAAAAAAATACACATATATAACCTCTCATCATCCTGGAGACAGTAAGAGCGAGCCCTGCTTTGTTCCTAATTATTTTGATCATTTCAGTCTGTTCCCTCATCCTTGAATGGAGCAGAGTCCAGGCTGCTCTCTAAACCGAACGGCTCTGCGTCTAAAAACGACACTTCTATCGGTTCCACGTGCAGAATGGACCAGCGACGGGGTTTGATCTGCTCCTTGCGGGCTCCGTTTGCAGGCGTCCCCCGGCCCTCCTGCGTGCCTGTTTTCTTATTTTTCCTTCCCCTCTCCGCTCTGATTGTTCTCGCACAAACCAGTCAGAGGGAAGTAAGGAAATCCTTTTTGGCATTCTCGAAAACCTGCGTTCGCGGCCAACTCTGCTCTTGCGGAGTGCAGTCGGTGAATGGCGTTGGATCTCGCGCTCGAAGGCTCGTGCCAAGCGCTTTGCATGCGATGCAGTGAACCTGGAGGAGGTCACCGGACCAATTTAGGGAACGGTTTGACAGGTAGCGTCAAACTGTTCTTCTGATGTGGTAGAAACTTTTATGAATCAAGTTTATTAGAAAGAGCAGAGGCCAGAAAGTGACTTTCAAAAGAGTATCGATCAGGCATGAGATTATGACCACCTTCCTAATACCGTGGATGTCTCCAAAACAGTTGGACATGGGCCTTCTGTGGTGTCTGGCAACAGAGGGGGGCCTTTGAGGGGAGGGGCCTCTGTGGATCATCCCACAGATACTTGATGAGTTTGGGATCTAGTGAATTTGGAGGCCAGGTCAACACCTTGAGATGTTCTTCATGTTTTTTGAGTTGTTCCTAAAGTGTTTTCTGCCATCAAGGAGTGTCATTGCTATGGGGTGGGGGTGCCTGGTCTGGTCTAGGTGGGTGCTACATGTCTAAGTAACATCCACACCAATGAATGAATGAATGCCAGGTCCAGAAGTTTCCCAGCAGAACAGTGAATTGACACAAGATGGTCCATGTTATTAACTTCTCCTGTCAGTGGTTTTAATGTTGCGGCAGATCGGTGTAAAGAAACAAATCTCACACACGTTTGGTTTCGACCTACCAGACTTCATTTCCTAATTAAAGCAAACACACAGACACACAGAAATCCACTCAGTTTGTTTCATGTTCCACTAACTGGAGCTCTCTCGGTGCAGAGGGTGGGGGCGGGGGTGGGGAGCACTTCTCATAACACCAAAACAACCCATTCTTCTCGTTTCGCCCTTTAATCTGGTTTATGTATACAGACATGGTTTTAGGGCAGCGGCTGCGAGACAGAGACGAAAAAACTCCATAATTACTGTGAAAACCTTAAAACAGAAAGAAAAAGATGAGCTAGGAACACAACACGACTACAAAGAGCTGCACTGGATCTCCAGCAAACGCCCACTCAGCCCAGCAGCCGGGCGCCTGATGCAAACATTCATTAGTGTGAACACGAGCAACGTGTAGCGCAGCACAGGTAGGCTCCTCGCCATCCGGTAGACTACTTTGCGGTATACAATCAGACAAAAAAAAAAAAAAAAAATGCTTCTGTAGACATGAGGGAGCCTCAGGCACGACTGCCTAGTTACAGTTTATAGCAAGGTAAAGACAAAAAGAGACTAAACTCCTATGGTTATTTTACTTCACTGCTATAGAGTATCTGTGGTCATATTAACTCTTTAGAACTGTCGTCATGTTCTGCTGGAAAGCTTCTGGACCTGGCATTCATTCATTCATTCATTCATTCATTCATTCATTCATTCATTCATTCATGTGGATGTTACTTAGACATGTAGCACCCACCTAGACCAGACCAGGCACCCCCACCCCATAGCAATGACACTCCTTGATGGCAGAAGATATCCCAAGTAGGATGCACCAAAAAACAACTCAAAAAATCATGAAGAACATCTCAAGGTGTTGACCTGGCCTCATAATTCACTAGATCCCAAACTGATTAAGAATCTGTGGGACGGTCCACCCAAAGGCCCCCCACTAGCAACACTCAGGACACCCTCAGAAGACCCATGTCCATTCTTTGATGAGGTCTACAATCAATGATCTGAAATTTGTTCCACGCCTTTATTGAGCCAGCTGTGTTGTTTTAAATGTCTTTCCATCTCCCCTGTGTATGCAGTGTCGCAGGTCAGGGAGGAACAGCACCCTCTAGTGGTTGCTTATGCGTTTGAGAGCAAATTAGAGAGATAGACAAGAGAAGGTTGAAGGTGGACTGCTAAGTCAAAGCTGGACCTATTTCCCCGTTTCTGAAGTAAGTTATTTCAACATGAAATGCTGATTTGTCACTCTTTCACCTGGAACCCAGCTGACCCGTCGTGTTTTCTGTTATGCTTACCCAAAACAAGGGTGATGGGTTGACCTGCACGTCGCTACTGGCCGGCTGCTCGCTCTAACTTTCAACTTACTGTAACCAGGCCTTAAGAGTCTATAGCCTGGCTGCTAGAAGCTGTACTTGTACGCTGATATTTAGCTCTTAGATGCTCTTAGATTACCATGCAAATTAAATTAATTTATTTTGTGTCATTAACAATTCAAATTGTCTCGAAACCTGCTGCAGAACCCAGAGCCTGAAGAGCAAGCACTAAGGCAACAGAGGCAAGAACATTTTTTGTTTTTTAACAGGAAGAAACCTGAGCAGAACCCAGCTGTGCAATCTATGGTCAGGCGTAACATTATGACCACCTTCCTAATATTGTGTAGGCCTCCCTTGTTGCCTCCAAATAGTTGTGACTCATCAGAGAATGGACATGGGTCTTCTGAGGGTGCCCTGTGATGTCTGTGAACAGACTGTTGTTAGTGGGGGGCCTTTGAGGGGAGGGCCTCTGTGGATCATCCCACAGATACTTGATCAGTTTGGGATCTAATGAATTTGGAGGCCAGGTCAACACCTTGAGATGTTCTTCATGTTTTTTTAGTTGTTCCTAAAGTGTTTTTGTGGCTGGCTGCTGCCATCAAGGAGTGTCATTGCTATGGGGTGGGGGGTGCCTGGTCTGGTCTAGGTGGGTGCTACATGTCTAAGGAACGCCCACACCAATGAATGAAGCCAGGTCCAAACACTGAATTGTCACAAGATGGTTAAAGTTATGTACTTCACCCGTCAGTGGTCATAATGTTGTGCCAGTGTACCATGGTTCTTATACGTCAGTTGTTCTGCAGCATCTTTTCTTATTCAGTTTTTTAAAATAACTGAATAAGAAATAAGTGCATTTGGCATAATCTCTGTTTCTATCTACGCAGCTATACACTACTCCACAATGACTGCTGACATACTGGACAATGATGGCTGAGAAAGGTAATGATGTGCTGTGAGTTTAGCATTTTATTTGTGTAATATAATGAGGACGTGAATGTAAAGTACGTATTGATTCCGTTTATTTTTACATTATTCCACCTACTGGTAGAAAACAACTCACTAGATCCAGCAGACCTGACCCCCCCCCCCCCCCCCCCCCCCCCCACTTCTCCATCTGAACGGACACTTCCCGCTGCTTAATGCATCCATCTCCGGCTTCCTTGCCAGAATGCCCTCAATCAGTCGGTGCGGGTCACCGGCCCCCGGGGCAAGGTTCAATATTCATGGGTCGCTGCAGTGCTTCACCGTCTCGGCTTGGCAGAAGCGATCAGCATCTCAAACGCACCAGCTGTCAATCCAGCAGCTCTGTGCATCACACCGAGCCTCGCAGGTTGTCACCGTGACGAGCCCCCCACCCTCAAGGGTTTCCCCCCAGCCAAAGATAGACGTGAAGAAGAGCTCCAGCCTGCACCACCATCTAGATGGTTTGTTTCTGACAGATAATAGGAAACGGCTACTGTATATCAGAGACAAACACTTTGAAATAAACCTTCTCGTTTTTTGTTTTTTTTGTAGGTCTTGATTGCACGATTGGTCTCCACCTATGAAGTCTGGAAGTTCCTGCTAATTGGTTGGTTCAACCCTAGATTGTCCAATCACTGCCCGGGACCTAAATTAAGGAGCTGGAGGACCCAGTCTCTGCTGCTCACTCTGGTTACTGGTCTCCTGCCTTGCTAGATACTGAGACATGTGGATTACCCTCTACACCTTTCCTCAGGCAGGTAATATTTTGTTATATACTCTAAGGCCCCATCCACACGGAAAAGCTTTTTGGTTTAAACGCAGATGTTTTGCATCATTTTACGCCGATCGTCCACACGAATCCTATAAACCCATTGTAAGGTAATGGTAAGTGCGTTTCCGTGACGTCATGGCCACACCCCTGGAGCAGCCTTCCACCTCTTATATCCCGTGAGACGTCTCCTAACAACATCACCAACAATGGTGGACTACATGCTCGTGTTCCTGCTGGAGAAGATATTGAGCCTATTATGGTTACTAGGGCTAAATATCATTTCTCCTTGAGTTTGGTTTCTTCTATTTGTAAACAGCGCTCAAGCTTTATGCTCATGCTCCGCCTCTTCCTCTCCGTTTTTGGTGAATTTCTGAAACTGAAGCGCCACCTATAGGCCTGGAGTATGAAGTAGCGTTTTGAGTCATGTTGAGACGGATCCGTGTGGACGCAGATATTCCTGAAACGATGCCAGGGAAAACGGAGGGGGAAAATATTGTTTTGGTATGTGTGGACGAGGCCTAACATTACTGGTTGGTGCCACCTATCTGTTGATTACACCTTGTTTTGTAGAGACGACAGTGAGGCCTTTTGTTTTTTTTCAACTTGGAGTATTTAGTTAATTTGGTTTTGTTTCGTTTATTCGACACAACCACGTGGTCCAATCCTGACTCGCTGTTTGTGGACTGGGACTTCTTAGTTACTCGTCTTTTGGTTTTGGATTAACTCTGTTTTAACTTTGCCTTCCATCTGGGCTCAGCTTCCTTGGTTGGCTTCTGATCGTTCCCTAAACTTCCTCTAGTTCCACTTATGGATTTAAAGGGATGCTACTGTTATTTACAACTCGGACCTTATTTCTGGCATAAAATAAAATCGTTTAGTCACCCAGATAACTTTTGTGTAATCTGGAGTCGTTCAGGAGATATTTAGATCTGCGTATATCCATATAGTGGGAGTGAATGGGGCACCGATATGCAGCCTCTAAGTAACTCATTATCTGCTGCAAAACTATTGGTGAAACTCGTTCATTTCACCAATATTTTGTTATGATAAGCTAGTGTTATTCCCAGTTGATTCCGTTATCGTCATCCGGGGTCTGTAGATTGACCTACACACCTGCAACGGTCGGCTTGTTTACCTGTTCTTTGCTACTGCTATGGTTCATCCCCAAACCTCAGAATTCGAAAAAATATTCATCTTGCCATGTTGCAAAAAAAACAATTCATCCACGTGATGAAAAATATGCACCTGTCACGCCCCGGGGGGGAAGGCGGGGAACGGCTAACCACTAGTTACAAGTGATTTATATACAAGGGGACGCGCTGCTTCAGGCTGAACCCAGGCCCAAACGACAAACAAAAACCAGCCATCTTGTTCTCAAACCACCAACTAAACCCCAAATGCCGCAGGAGAAACGGGAAAACATTTAATTACCCCAAGTCCCTAAACTAGCAAAAACAGGAGAACGGAACAAAAACATCAGTTCACCTGTACTGCTTTATGCAATTTCTCAAGATTTTTACAAATTCACAATAAAAAAACAGGCTAACACTGGCAAATACACACTCAACTAACAAGATCAGAGTTACGAGGTAGGCAATCTGAGGCGGGAAACCAGCACCTGTCAAAGCTCTTCAGAACATTTAGAGGTCTTACTTGTGAGCCTAAAACAGTTACCATGCTAGCCAGCACCTTTATCCATTAATTAAAGGAATATTTTATCAAAGGCCCGAGCCCATTCTTCCATCAGGTAGATTTTAAATAAACGTTTGATTTGTTCCCTACGTTGCTTCCGTAGGGTTCTTCTACTCATTGTCTCCTGCTGTTCTCCTAAACCTTCATGGCTTCCCTGCTGTTTTCCTGTTATCCCTCACGTGTTTCCTACGAATCTCCCAGTGTTCTTCCATTTTAAAAAATTTTGTCTGGGTTTTTTTGGTCTTTGTTTTCTCTAGTTCCCATTTTTCTTCCGTTGTATTATCTTCCTTTCATTGAATTACTTGAATATTTCCTGCTTGTCGTTGTTGTGTCTTTTTGTAATCTTTGCAGTAAATTTTAATTAAACTAACCTGCGTTATTTATGTGCAAGTCCTGCAATCCGGTGCTTCCCCTTTTCTGTAAAATCTTATCACCACACAGTTATTTCCTGCCATTTCTTTACGGCTTTACAGTGTAATCGAGGTTCAGACGCTGCACTGACACTCGACCTGGTTGCTGCCAGCGCCTGAAATCTGATCCGGGTTTCACGGTCAGCATGCAGATAAATACAGGCGTCATTCACGGATCAGTTGAATATTTTAACAGCTGCTGTTTCAGAACCAGGAACGGTTGTTTGTCGCGTAAAGCGGATGTGTGTTCAGTCATTTATTTACCTCCGCCGTGACGTTAGTCGTTTTGGAGACCTGCACAAAGATCAGATTGTAACTGAACCCAGGGAGCTTCCACTGGCGCAATAATCTCCAGTAGTAAAGATAAATAAAGACACTGGGGATTATTGAGGAAATGCGTATCTTAACTCCACATTAGGGATGCTCGATATTGGTTTTTCTGCCGATATCCGATATTCCGATGTTGTCCAACTCTAAATTTCTGATACCGATATATGCAGTCTTATTACACCAAAATTATTAGGTAACAACATAACATATCACCTATTATGGAATTAACACATTATGCCTAATTTTATTGTGATGTCCCACTGGATGCAAACATAAATGCAACAATGGCTTTTCAAATGTAAACACTGTCTGTGCAAAATAAGTTACTGAAAAAAGTGCCATTCATTTATTTTTTGAGTTTTTAGAGAAAACAAATTTGCCTCAAACAACACTACAGACAATATCAAAACAAGGAAGACAAATGTAGCGTATAACTCTGCATGATTCTTCTTGAGGTGGGTGATCAAATTTGATGTATTAAAGGAAGACGCCTTGTTTCCTCCTCTCATAACCACCGTTAGTAGGTGACACTTGGAAATACTTCCAAACCACGGACATCTCATACACCGGGCGAGCTAGCTTGTTAGCCACGGTTAGCAACCTACGAGACTAGCGTGTTGTTGTTGTTATACGTCATCAAGCACGCGCCTGTTAACATCCCATGCTGCGTTCATGCAGACTCGGAAATGCTGAAGCTACAGAACAAACATTGGTTATAAAAAACAGATACCAATAATTCCCGATATTACATTTTTAACTCAATATCGGCCGATAATATCGGCATCCCTACTCCACATGGCTCCTTATACACCAACATTATTTAATTTGTTTCCTCAATGAATGTGATTTTTAGAAGGATCGCTCAAAAGCATCCCCAATGCGTCCTCCTTGTGTTCGCAGTTGTACTTTAAGGTGGCCACGTGTGCCCTGGACAGATATTGATGAAAGGTCTGAACAGCCTCAGTGCAATCATAAATCAATAGATTAACAGAACCTCTAAAAGCAGGTCTAATGTATTGTTTCTGTAATGGGATAGTCCATCCATCTAGGGGAAATGCTTGACAGTAAAGCGCTGCACGGTTGCGAATGATCTGTGCATGTATCCAAGGTGACCTAATTGGGAAATGTAAAGTCAGGGGGTCCGTTGAGGTGGCAACCCAACCAACCAGACCTTTCTCCGCTCCCGCTGTTCTGGCTGCGTAACGCCCGCGTGCAGATGCAGGGAATGAACTTTCACACTCTTCGGAATGTATTGTCCAAACATAGCCTATGGCCTGGTGGATTCAGCTTTCTGAATCAATACTTCACCGCGCCGAGGCATCGCTCAGCCTCCATCCAGTTGGAGCGCCGCCAACATCCAGTTTCAGGACTGCCATAAGCCTGCAGTGTGCATAGCTCCTGCCCACACACACACACACACACACACATCAACAGGAGCATAAGCAGTCAGGAACCCAGCTAGAACGGCTCTTTGTTTTGTCTTGTCAGGTGGAATTATACGAAGCAGATCATGTAGGATGTGGCCTTGCAGATTCGAAATGTGTTCGACCTGTTTGAGCACCAATGTGAGTTCCTTGACGAGAAACGTTTAACCTGTGTGTTTGCATTATGCACCAAAAAGTTTAGGAAATGTCGGGAGCCACATTAAACGGTGGGTGTATTCACATGAGTACGCCGGTGTGCTGCGGTTGTGCTATCCTTAAGCTTAAGACAGAAAATAAATCCTGCAGAAATTCATTTTGCATCACTCGAGAGACGGAAGAATGTAGTCCATCAAATGATACTAGATTTTGAAGACCAGAGACTAAAACTACTTGCCCCAAAAAAGGCTCCAAGTCAACAATTAGACTGCGTTTACATGGTCTTTAGTATCCCGATTTTGATGGGGTTTTTGAAGTATCCCGTTTTTGTGTGTGTCCATGTAAATACCATATCCCGAATTCAGAAATCGGGTTATGCCCATTTCCTGATTTCAAGAAACCCGTTTTTTCACCTGGAGTACTCCGATAGAAGCCTGGATACTGGAGCATGTATGCACCTTATCCCGATTTCTGACGGCTGCCCACTGTCTGCGCAGGCGCGAGTCACGCCAAGCGACGCACTAGAAATACAAACAACATGGCGGCAACGAGAACTTCTCACTTTTAGAGCGACGCAGAGACAGAATTTTCCCTTAAACTAATGAAAGAACTAAACATAATGACGTGTTTAGATGGCGGAAAACACCAGAAAAGCTACGTGATGCTGGTTTTCCACCGCACAATGTGTTGTAAACAAAGGACGTAACACACGGATGCGCAGATAGGATGTAGTGATCGGAAAACGGGATACTGGTATTTATCATGTATACGGGGATATGAATAAGCGGGTTTCTCTGTGTTCCATGTAAACACCATATCCCAGATATGCTCAAAGCCGGGATAAGCCTCAAAATCAGGATACTAAAGACCATGTATACTCAGTCTATAAATCACCTTCCACCTGAAAAGGCCCCCAGTACAGCACTTAAGGATGAAATATTTGTCTTTCCTTCTCAGATAAATCATCTTACCAGGTCCATGTTGCATGTTCCTTGAAAGGAATTAATACATTAAAAAAACATGATCTCCATAATTGTCCTGTTTTCTGTCATGGTTTTGTCATGTCTTAGTTTGTCATAGTTTAGTTTCTGTCATGGTTTCGTCATGTCTTAGTTTGTCATAGTTTCGTCATGTCTTAGTTTGTCATAGTTTAGTTTCTGTCATGGTTTCGTCATGTCTTAGTTTGTCATAGTTTAGTTTCTGTCATGGTTTCGTCATGTCTTAGTTTGTCATAGTTTAGTTTCTGTCATGGTTTCCGTTATGTTTTCAGTCATGTCTAGTTTTTCTGTTCTGCTTCCCGTTTTATTTTGTTAAGTTCTGGTTTCCCTTTGTGTTGCTCCATGTCATGTTGTCTGTCATGTTTGTCTCATCTTCTGTCATGGTTTAGTTTCTTGTGTTTCTGTTTATTGTATTTTGTTAAGTTATAGTCATAGTCATGGTTAGTGTTTAGTGTTTTCTGTTCTGTTTCCTGTTTTATTTTGCTAAGTTTCCTTAGCATTTCCTTCCTGCCTTTTTTGTCCCTTTGATGAGGTTATTGCTTTCACCTGGTCTTGTTTCTTGATTTGCTTCACCTGTGTGTGGTCACCCCTGCTCCTGGTGTGTGTATATATAGCCCTGTCTTCCCCTTTGTCCCTGTTGCGTCATGCTGCTTGTTTCCATGTCATAGTGTTTCATGTTGTCCATGTATCTTGCCATAGTTTTTGTTCATGTTGTTCATATTTTTCATGCCACATCGTAGTTTCATAGTGTTTGATTTTTGTTTGCTCGTTAGATTTGATGCCATGTCAGCAGCGACCTTCGTTTTTGTAAGTTGCGTTTTTGTTAACTAAAAAAAACTTTTTGCCTACTCCTGCCTCAAGTTCTGCGTTTAGGTCCTAAATCCCAACCCCTGCTGCCCCTTTGTGACAATAATAAGAAAATCTAAATTAAATGGGTGTAGTCCCAAAGAGCAAATGTATCAAGCCAGCACAAAACAAATAAATCACATTATCACATAAACTTAAGGTAAAGTGATTTATTTGTCATTATACAACTGTACAATGAAATGACACGGTCAGTTGGAGGGTCAGTCCCGAGCCACTGTGACCGAGCGTACCGCCACTGGAAAAAAAACTGGAAAAACAGGAACACATGACGTGACGGCTTATCGACGCAATATCTAATTGTTCCACTTAATTAAAGCTAAAAAGTTATAAGTGCTGCATTGTTTAAAAGCTAAATTAACAATGATGAAGCACATGTGTTTCCCTACAACAGTTACGTAGGAACTATACACGACACATTTACCTCAGAATTAAAATGTGTAATAACTGACACAAATGGGGCGGCACCGTGATGTGGTGGTTAGCATTGATGGCTTACAGCAAGAAGGTTCTGGGTTCTAATCCATGGTCCGACTGGTTCCTTTCTGTGTGGAGTTTCCATGTTCTCCCTGTGTGGGTTCTCTCCAGGTTCTCCAGCTTCCTCCCACCGTCCAAAGACATGCTGGTTAGGCTCATTGGTGATTCTAAATTGGCCGTAGACTGTCCTGCCTCTCGCCTGATGAGTGATGATCAGATGTCTCATGTCTGTGAAGGTTCTCAGTCGTCCAGGTCATGGTTTATCCAAAAATCGTTTAAGAAAGACAACTGGGCTTGTAGAGTTTCTTGAAGACGTTTCATCCAGATGCTTCTTCATTTCTAAAGGGCTGGCGGAGGAGTTGAGGTTTAAATGGGAACATCTGTGAGTGATTTCTGCTAATTACCAGAAACTGGTATCCATTAACAGCTGGATACTTGTCTGTCGTTGAGGCAAGTGATAGGTAAGTGAGAGTCCCCCCTCAACTATTCCCCCTCAAAACACCCACAGATGTTCCTATTTAAATCTCAACTTCCCTTTAGAACTGAGGAAGCTACTGGAATGAAACGTCTTCAAGGAACTCTACAAGTCCAGTTGCCTTTCTTAAACACTTGGAAATGACAATCTTACGACCAGTGCCACTGTTGGTTGGACTAGATCACAGGTGTCAAACTGATCCGTGAAAGGGCCATGTGGCTGCAGGTTTTCATTCCAACCATGCAGCAGCACACCTGACTTGACTCAATCAATCAACTGAACTGCCTTCACGTAGTCATTTCAGGCATCTTCTTGCTTGATCGGAACAAGCCCAGCTACACCCACTGCATGGTTGCTGCATAGTTGGAATGAAAACCTGCAGCCACATGGCCCTTTCATGGATCAGTTTGACACCCCTGGACTAGATGGTTTTGGTTCATTGGTAGTGATATGTCAAACAAGGGGAGGCAATGCATACAGCATACGATGGACTGTGCTTTTAACTTACAATAAGACTAGGAAGAGGATGGAAAATAGTTTTGTACTTTTATGGTTTGTACAGTTTTACAATTGAAATAACTTTTAAACCAAGAAAAATCCCACCCTGGTGCTCCTGGAGGACAGCATACCTGTCTAGCTTTTAAGAGGCACTCGATGAAAGGACGCATCAACCATTACACCAAATATGAAGGAGCTGCTTCCAATTTTGAAGGTCTAACAATGGCTTTAGATGAAATGAGATGAGAGGAAAATTCCACATCGTAATTTAAGTCCAGGTCAGATTCTGCAACGCAACCTGAAAATTTCCGATGAAACGCAGAACATTAAAGCGAAATGAGATCTGAAATGGGAGCCATCTGTCCATCGTTTGTTGCAGATATTTAGAGCCCGGCAGCCTCGACAAAAGACGCAGTGAAACTGTTTACAGAAGGCCCTAATGCATGGAGGCCTTTTGTGATATTAGATTGTGTGTACGGGCGCTTGTGTGAGAGAGAACAAACTATCATTGTGTGTGCATGTCCAACGCCGTTGCCTGCATGTGTGTGTGTGTGTGTGTGTTTGTGTGTATTCAGGCATACTGGCATGGATTTGTGTATTCATGCATGCACGTTTACACAGCTGTGACATACTGGGCGACGGCACAGAAACATATTGTTTTTGCCGCCGTGTCTCACGTTGGCACCGACACGTCCTGTGATACGAAGCCAAATGAGCTGCAAGGTTAGCGACGCACCGAGAGAAGGTTTGTTTGTTGTCGTTATTAGTTTGGCTTTGGCAGCTAATTGTGAGCAAATTACCTCTGGAACAAAGACATACATGTTGTAAGGTGCACAGGGAAAAGGAAGGAGGAGGAGGAGGGACTACGAGGAGTCAAGGATGGAAAACACGGGCCAATTAAACAATACTGTGCTGCAAAGCCAAAAAAAACGGCAATAGCAATGTCTCTAAGGCGACACATTAGGGCTCCAGTGACCAGTTATCCTTTAACTGTGGATGCATCTCCACTCAACACATGGGCAAAGCCAACGTTTTTGCCCCATTAGAAGCTAAAAATCCTACTTCTTAAAAGAATAATTTGACATTTTGGGGGTAAAAAAAGTGTGCACTACTTGTGATGCACGTGGATGAAGTAAGTAGATGTTTAGCTTACGCCAGCAGAAAGACTGGAAACGGGGAGAAACAACCAGCTTAGCGCTCTAAAAAGGCCTCGTGCATGAATGTTATTTTCTCTTAGATGGCGTGACTATCGCACTACTTGCATGAAGCAAAATTATGCTACGTGGGATTTCATGAAATGGCCCATTCTGTTCTCACCGCTTGCATATATTGATGAATCGTGTTTGAGTTCAAGGCACTTTGCACTTAAAGGGGAACTACTGTTTTTTTTTACAACCTGGACCTTAATTCTGGCATAAAATCCGATCGTTTACTCACCCATATAACCTAGCCGGTTGGGAGATATGCCACGAAACTCATTCGTTTCACCAATATTTTCTTACTGTATGCTAGTGCTAGTCCTTGGAGATGTCATCTCTAAGCCAACTGCTCAGAGATGACATCATCTGGGGTCTGTAGGTCAATCTATAGACCCCGGATGATAACAGGTAACTCTGGACTCAACGGAGAATAGCACTAGCGTACGAAATATTAAGCTTCAACCTTAAAGGGGAATTACCGTTTTTTTTTTTACAGCCTCGACCGTATTTCTGGCATAAAATACGATCATTTGCTCACTCGTATAACTTTGGTGTCATTTTGAGCCGTTTGTTAGATATTTACATCTCTGTATGTCCATATAGTGGAAGTGAATGGGGCACCGAAACGCTGCCTCTAAATAACGCATTGTCTGCTGTGAAACTCGTTCATTTCACAACTTCAGACTCAGTGGAGAGCAGCACTAACGTATCATAACAAAATATGGGTGAAATGAATGAGTTTCACGGCAGATAATGTGTTATTTAGAGGCTGCGTTTCGGTGCCCCATTCACTCCCATTATATGGATAAACGCTGATCTAAATATTTTCCGAACGACTACAAATGACAAAAAAAGTTATATGGGTGAGTAAACGATGGTATTTTATGCCAGAAATAAGGTCCGGGTTGTAAAACACAGTAGTTCCCCTTTAAGGGTATGCCTCAGATAAGGGAAGCAAACATAAATGCAACTGGACATGTAGCCAAACGGAAACCAGAACGGAAAGAGAAATTACATCAAGGGCAGCTAAAGGAAAATGCTTTTCTTCTGTAGAGTAAACTTTAAGAAGAAGAAGTTTTTATTGTCAGTGTCTGGCTCTTTGGTTTAGAAACTACAGCAGCATGAAGACAAAAAAAACTATAGCAGCAAAACACAATAAAATACAAAACAATGAGGGAAGAAAACAGCAGCATTTGAAGCAGTAAACAATTAAAAAATAATGCAAGTGGTATCTATGATCCTGCAAATCCGCCTATTGAGTGTAGGTGGACTGGTTCCATGGCGCAGCAGTCTGTGCAGCAGAGGTTAAAGGTGTGACAGATCTGACGGCTTGAGGGCAGAAGCTGCGTTTCAGTCTATTAGCTCTGGATTTAATGACTCGGTATCTCTTCCCAGAAGCCGTTGTGGAGAACAGTCTATATCCACGGTGGAAATGTGACTGACTTTCTGTTGGAGAGCCGACGGTCCGCTCTGCCGCCCTCACCACTCGCTGCAGGCCCTTCCTGTTCCTCCTCCTCTGCGCAGCAGTAGGACAGGATGCTCTTTATAGCTGACCTGTAGAAGTTTGTCAGGAGGCGCTGGGGGAGGTGAGCAGACCTCGGCTTCCTAAGGAAGCACAGTCTTTGTTGTGCTTTGCTCACCTGGCGGGAGATGTGTGAAGTCCAGGTGAGATCAGCATTGATGTGGACACCAAGGCCTCTGAACCTCCCCTCCCTGTATACTGAAGGCAGACTGTGGAGTGTGCTTGGACTTCCTAATAAGTTCCTTAGTCTTTGTGGTGCTTAAGTCAAGGTTGCTGTCAAGATGCTGAACCTCTTCTCTGTTGTCAGGAAATTTGACGGCTGTGTTGGTGCTGTGGATCGGGGCTAAACCTTACTTAAAAAAAGATTATTAAATTCAGCTAAACCGCCAAGCTTCTTCACCTATTCACCAATGAACTTGTGTACGCGTTTGCACAAATGAAATCTCCTCCTGTGTTTTGGATCTATATTTATTATTTTATTACTTTAAGTGTGCACTGTGGTGTCATTCACCTTGTACAATGCAAAACGTGCCGCAATCAATGCAATAAATGCTGCATGTGTAGAAGAAAAATCTGCCAAAGGAGGCCATGCAATCTATTACAGTCACAGGACGAGACCAGGAAACTGTCTAAACTACAGACATGGAGCCATCTGTCTAATTGTCTATCTGTGTCTAAGGTGTAATCTGATACTCCACTGGATGGTGACCTGACCTACCACAACGTGGAAACATCCCATCACCACCAGACCACATAACCTCTGATTAACTAGCAAGATCTGGAGACGGTGATAAGCGTCAAATGCAAATATTTGATCTTCAAAATGAGTTTAATTAATCTGGCCGTGACATTTGAATCCGCCTTAAACAAAGCACCTGAATTTTAATTCATCCAAAACCGTAATGTCCACATGTAGCGTATGAACGTTTTAGCTTGAAGCAGACGCGTTTGTCTCCATTGCGTCTTCCAGCAGAGCTTTGACTATAAAAAAGGATTCACCTTAGATTATCTAGTATTTCAGTAAACACTCCCGAACAGATGGACTCTAAATTAGCCTTGAAATTAATTTTCTTTAGAGGTACATTTACTTTTGAACCTTAAAGGGGAATTACTGTTTTTTACAACGTGGACCTTATTTCTGGCATAAAATACGATCGTTTACTCACCCATATAACTTTTCAGTCATTTGTAGTCATTCGGGAGATATTAAGATCAGCATACTGTATATCCATATAGTGGGAGTGAATGGGGCACCGAAACACAGCCTCTAAATAACGCTTTATCTGCCACGAAACTCGTTCATTTCACCAATATTTTGTCATGATACGCTAGCGCTATTCTCCATTGAGTCCAGAGTTGTGAAATGAAGGTGAAATGAACGAGTTTTAGGGCAGATAATGCGTCATTCAGAGGCTGTGTTTCGGTGCCCCATTCACTCCCACTATATGGATATATGCTGATGTAAACATCTGACAAACGACGCCAAATGACACTAAAGAACAGTAATTCCACCTTATATCCCCTTAATATTTCAGCTTCATTTGTTCGACTGGGTCCTCTTTCTCTACTTTTAGGACTTTTAGGAAAATCCGGTGATGTTTTTAGTCATTTTTATGCAGAAATGCAAAAGATTCTGAGGCGTAGTGATTTCAGCGTTTACGCAACAGCATATATTTAGTTCCTCATGATTACTGACAGTCTCAAAGAAATAAATGTGCCTTTATCATATATCAAAAGTCATCAGTTGAAACTAATACATGAATGAATGACTGTAGAGCGTTTTTATCCCGTGTTTTATTAATGTTATTTGCTTTTTCTGCCTCATTATTAATATTTCATAGCACCGACTGTAGGGAGGCTTTTGTGCTTGCTGGCATAAATATGGTCGAGAGAAATTTTGCGGTTACCTAAGAACAAACGAGAAGTACGCAATTATTGATGAATGCTGCTAAAGTTCTTAAACGGTGCCGACGAATAAGCATCGATGCCTTAGCAGGTCAAGACTTTGTCTGTTTTACTGGACAAACGAGTCCAGCTGCCTTTGTTTTAGATAAAACATGACCTGGATGACTGAGAATCTCCACAAACATCACCCCAAGTTCAATATTAGCAAAACCGACCGCGAGAGAAACATCAGACCCCTGACGGTTTAGGCAGATACACTGGAGTGTGTGTGTGTGAGAGCTAGAGAGTCAGGGTAAGTGGGTGGTTGGTTGGGTGCATGTGTAGACCTGCCTCTGAGCTAAACTCGATTTTCCTTTGAGAGTAACAGGAGCTGGATAAGAGGACAAGAGAATTAGCGTGGGGTGGGGGGAATGGGCTGGATGGTGAAGATGAGAAGACAGTCAATAAAATGTCAACGCTATGACAACGCTAAAGTCGATACGGCGTCAACTGTAACTGAATTAAAGAAACTGAAGCCACTTTTATCTTTTGATACAAGTTGAATCCATATAATGATTCCAGTAAAACATGATGAAGCTGATTCTGCCAGTATATATATGTCATATACACCGATCAGCCACAACATTATAACCACTGACGGAAGATGTGAAAAGCATCAACGGTTTTGTGACAATTCAATGTTCTGCTGGGAAACTTTGGGCGTTCATTCACCCACCTAGACCAGACCAGGCGCCCCCTACCCCATGGCAATGACCCTCCTTGATGGCAGCAGCCATCCCCAGCAGGATGCAGGCTTTAGGAACATCTGAAGAACATCTCAAGGTGTTGACCTGGCCTCCAAATTCACTCGATCCCAAACTGATCAGGCCATAGGACCGATGGGTCCGTCAATGGGTCACAACAGTTTTGGAGGCACAAGTGAGACCTCTGCAATATTAGGTCATAATGTTATGCCGTATTGTAGTCTTTGTCTATTTTTATGTTGGGCTGGTGGCAGCTCTCTAATTGGGTCTATTCCACTGGAAACTAGTAATTGAGCTGGTTAAGAGACAAATCGTTTTTCCAATACCCGCCAGCTTTGCTAACGTTAGCGCCTCCACCTTATTATTAAACTCTATTATTACAGGTTTTCCATGTTTCTCTACGGGAATGGATCCCTGCATGGCTATTATTTGTCTAACCTAGCAACAGTAACATAGGACATCAGGCCTTGACAAAGACTCTGCTTTCTCCTCTTTCTCCGGAGTGTGTTTTTAGTCACAGTATTTTCTTGTGCCTTCCAGTTCCTCCTAGCGTGTCTGTTCCTTCCAGTGTTAGTCTTTCATGGACCGCTGCTGGAACGTCTGCTCCTCCTGTTGTTTCGCTATGAGCTGTCACCCCGTGCAAGTGGGAATGAGCGTTTGTTTCCAGGTGACTGGCTTGTGCTTGCGTGACAAGCCTTGAACGTTTCCTTCTCCTGGAGTCAAAACACTGCCTGTTTGAGATTTTGGGACTTGGTAGTTGTACTGGGAGCTACGCCACGCTACTTCTGCCACTTTTCCTCATGACGCAGCTTCGCCTACAGCCATCTTTGACTGACATTTTACAACATGTATGAGTTATGAGAGTGCATCTGTTCCCTGATCCTCATACTGTGTCGCATAGTCATTTTATCTTCATTTGTATGCTTCATAATTTCTTTTCTTTAGCTTAATCAGTGCTTCTTTGTTTCGTTATAAGTCCTTTAGTGGGTCAAAGCAGCAAACTAGCAGCAGTTCATCACATGTGTGGAAATACTTCACTAAAGATGAAGCCATGACATGTCAGTCCTGAAATATAACTAAAGTACTACTGCAATACATGTGAATAGGCTAACGCTAATGCTAGCAGAGGAACGGTCCAAATCCTCTCGACAGCACTCAGTTAACAACTTCACCAAACCCCCTAAAGGTAATAGAGGGAAGGAGGCTGATCATGCTGAAGTACACAGAGAAGGTTTCGCGCTGTGGAATAATATTAAATGCTATTGATGGTGATGCGGTGCTGCCTGTTTTTATACAGGCTATACATACCTGCATCGCACAGTATGAAACACATGAGCTGTCTGAACATAGATTTCATTGCTGCAAAGCATTACTTTCTACTCTGTTTTTATCAGCGACGTCTTAAGTTATTTTATGACATAATAGTCGATTTTAAAAAATATAAAGTCATGCAACCCCTAGTCTGCACTGATATTGGTTTTGTCCTGTTTTGCTGAGAACCTAAAGTGGCGTCTCCTTCACCGTGCGCCCCTGTATGCTGTGTGTTACCCCTCCCTCATCCTCTTGTCCCTCTTCTCTAATAGCAAGCCTCAGCTCTGACTCTAAATGGATGGGTGAGTGATAAACTGCTTGTACTGAATAAAATTATTTTATGGATAGAACTTAATCTCCCGTCCATTAGTGTAACCAACCTGCATGCCTTGTGGGCTATTGGAATTGACGGTAATTAATAATCCTTGGGAGAGATTCCAACCCGACCACTGCTCGCCACACGATGACATTTTATTTGCACTGAGGCAGGTGTTACAGGCAGCGCTAAGCTCAAGTCTAAATTTCAATTCCAGTTTTATTTATATAGCGTCAGCAACAAACTGAAAACTTGCCTCAAGATGTTTTACCAGAGTTGGCAACGGTGGTAAAAGATTCAGAAAAGTGATCAGTGGCAGATTCATTCTAACTAAATGTAGTGAACTGTTAATCTGCTCAGTCTATCAGTTTGTTTACTGTTCGGTTCCCAATATATATATTTTTTTAAATAAATGTAATGTAATGCAAGCACTCACAGGCCTCGTCCACATGTAACAAAACAATCTTTTTCCCCTCCATTTCCCCGGCATCGTTTCAAGAATATCTGCGTCCACACAAATCCGTATCAACACGACTCAAAACGCTACTTCATACTCCAGGCCTATAGGTGGCGCTGTTTCAGTTTCAGAAATTCACCAAAAACGTAGATGAAGAGGCGGAGCATGAAGCTTGAGCGCCGTTTATTAATTGGCTCTTGAAGACATAGACATATAAACATAGACGCCGCATCGACTGTGGAGGGGCGTGCCTAAAGCGCCGCCATCTTGGTACAGGGCTAGCAGAGGCAGCGGTGCATGAACGTACGAAGGAAAGAGGTACTCCTCAATCTCAAAGTAGAGTTATTCGCTGAATTTTGAACCGATTTCCAAACGTATTGATCTGATAAAAATATGGTTTTACTACCCAAATACTAATTTTACTTAATGTTATCAGCAGACTAGCTTCTGACAGAGGATTGTAATGAAAAGATGCCGGACTTCAACTGATTTATGATGACTTTTATTGTGTAGAAACACCATTCCTCCATAGATGTAATGCACTGTAGGAGCGAGTGGCCCTGTTTCAAGATGGCCGCCCTGTAGGCACGCCGCTCCAGTAGACGACAGCGCTCAATGAGGCGTCTATGTAGATATGTCTATACTAGAAGAAACCAAACTCAAGGAGAAATGATATTTAGCCCTAGTAACCATAATAGGCTCAATATCTTCTCCAGCAGGAACACGAGCATGTAGTCCACCATTGTTGTTGATGTTGTTATGAGACGTCTCGTGGGATATAAGAGGTGGAAGGCTGCTCGAGGGATATGGCCATGACCTCATGGTTTGCCAAAATCTCCGCCTATCCACACAGAAACGCAAGAGCTTTTTGAGAGGAGTTTTTTCGAATTTGCGTTTGCAGGATTCGTGTGGACGATCAGCCAAAACGATGCAAAACATCTGCATTTACACCAAAATGCGTTTCTGTGTGGACGCCCCCACAGTTAACCTTAACCCCTAAAACACAGGCAGACAATGCACTTTACAAATAAGGCAACGCTGAGCTGTTTCAAACAATAAATCACACAAATGTTTCGTGGAATCCACACACAAAACCTTCAAACATCAGAAAAGTGGCTTCAGTAACAGAACAAGAAGCCAAAAACTCTACCTGGACTGAACTAAGCTAATAGCTATTAGCCTCCTATTGGATGATATACTCCAGATGATATCACCAGTGTTTGTGGAGCATGTTAGAGGAAGTGTAACAATAACCTGAACAGAAAAATTGAAAATACACGGCCTACGTTACGTATTGCGATACTTTCACGGCATACTGCGTTTTCTTTAATATACAGTTGCCGTTATCTCCTTCTGTTCAGAGAATAGCATTTTATTTTTTTGACAAATTGGATTCATTTTGTTTAATTTTGTTAATAATCTAGTGTTCTCCACATTGATGCGGTCACGCCATGATCCCCGTCCCCATAGGGAACCAAACTGATCTCTGGCGTCTGTGAACCCCTCAATAGATGTTTGTTCTGTCAGCGGCACAACAGGTCCGGATGATCCATTCCAGTAATTTTGCTTCCACCAGATCTCCAGTGCCTGGTCTCTGCAGCATTAGCTGTGTGTGTGTGTGTTTGCCGAGTAGATGCCATTTGTGTCACAGCAGCAGGCTAACAATGTCTGCGTCACTGTCTGCTGCTTTGTGCGTTTCTGCCGAGGGAGCAGAGAATGAAAGGGAGGGCCGAGGCGACAAAATGGCCTGTGCGTGGATTCGGCACAGATTCTCACCATATGCTGTTCCCACATGGCTTCTAGCACGCCACGGCTCCGTTGCATTTCCGTTGCACGCTCTCATATCAGTGGCTATGTTTGTCTTTGCATGTCTTTATTTTTTTTTTGTTTTAAGAACGTGTCTATTTCCCCATTCCTTCCTATGAGATCCTGCGTAATCCTTTAATGTTCTGCTGCTTGCTACCAAAGTTAAATAACAGTCACATCAGTAACTCACATGATTTGGTTATTCTTTCTACTTTATTGCTTATTAATAATTAGTTTCGGATGATTATTGTAGGTCCAACAGACTTGTTATGTCTTTAAGCTTCTTCCTTTTTTTAAGTGTCAGCTCAATTCATTTTATATCCAAATTAACGCTTTACTGATGTCAAGGTCTTTCAGGATGTTTATATATTCTCATAAAACACACTGAGGTCATCGTCGTCCGACCATAGATCGTATATCGCGTCGCTCCCACAAATCTTCCCTCTCCCTTAGCAGCCATTACCATATCATTTTCTGATTGGCTGATGTGATACATTTAGGGAAGAGGATTTCATGTTTTGTTTTTTGTTTGCTTTCGATCACCTGAAGCCGGCTAGTGATCTCCGTTTGCTAGCGCACCAAACACGATGACAATATTCAGGAAAAAGCATGCTGTATATTAGTTTTACTAAGTCCAGTTTTACTTGACCTATCAACACAATTTAAAAAAAAAACTTTCCATAGATATTGAAACAGAGTCGCAGTGAGGCTTCGTCTTGCTGCCACATCGTCGTCCGTCGACTCCAGAGGGTTAAAAATGAATAAATATCAAAATGAACCATGAGTCTTTTGAACGAATCCAGAAGATCCGACTCACCTTCGAAGAGCCACAAATCTCATCTATTTTCTGCAGCAACTAGTAGAAGGCTCATTAAATAGTACCCGGATGTTTTACGCCATCAATAGCCAACTCTTTAAAATGGAAACTACTTCCTTTTAAAATATTTACATATATATATATATATATATATATATATATATATATATATATATATATATTGCAGAAGTATGAGCTCTTTGCAAAATGACCAAAATGTCTAATGTGCAGCTAATCGTATACAAACCTTTGCTTGTGTGTGTGTGTGTGCGCTTCACAGAACATGTGTCTGCTTGTACTTGCACTGGAGTTGCTAAGTGTGTCGCCTCACAGGGACCTGAGTGGCATTTAGGCAGAATATTCCCCCAAGCCAATGTGTAATTAATTTGCCTGCTGTTTACAGCCGCAGTATCCCACCACCTCTGCCGCTGCTTCCTGCCCACCCCCAGCCACCCCAGTCTTAATGGAGATAATCAGCTCTACGGGGAATTCTCCACAACCACCAACAAACCCAACACTCACACACTGACACATGCGTTTAACCTTATCGTGTGCTGCAGTGTGGGGAGGCCTGGGAGTTATTTTTCTCACAGTGACGTCGGAGGATTTGCTGACTACAAATCCCAGGTGCCTAGGAAGGAGTTAGCCCTGGTCTCGGAAGAAGGGGATGTAGATTGTTCTGCTGGACAAATTAAAGTGAAAGAGCACTGAGGATAAAGGCCAAACCTTTCTGCACAACCTGACAGCTGTGAGCTCCTTCACAACAGGGGGCGTGGACTCATACAAAGCGCTGATACAGGTTCAAGTCGACTAGAGTCATTCACGATCATCGTGTGTTCAGTTGTCAATCAACCATCTAATGCAGACGTGTATGCTAAGAGATAAGATCTTTCATTCAAACCGAAAACAATTGTTTTTAAATAATTCGTGGGAAAAGAACGCGGGCACTCGAGGGACGGCCGCTCCTTTGTGCTCTAAAAATAGTTGGAGAGTGTGCAGAGTCAGCATGATGGAGCCACAGCGGTGACAATAACGGGTCGTGTGTTTCATACGCCGGACCGATCTGGAGTACGCGGCTCATTCATACCAGAAACGTCCAGCGCGGGCGGAGGAAGCAGGGAACTATTTCTGCAGCGAAACAACAAGCGGGGATCCGGAGGTGAGGCCGTGGCTCAGCGTCGACGGATAATTATCATAATTACACGGGTAAATAAAAGGATCGTTTTATGCCATTTGACTGGCAATGAATAAAGCAACTGGGGCATTTGAAAGGCAAAGCGTCTGTGTTTATTCCTTACGTTACTGCAGTTACATGCACACAGAATAACTTTGATGTTAAATGCCTCTCCTAGCGCGTGATTTTTCAAGTTGACAGCATTTCTTCGTTTCCCATCTGGCAACACTGCTGTGGATGGATGTTATGGAAAGAGATCCTCCCCTGGAGATTCATGAAGACTTTCCTTATCATTTTTAGGGTGGCTTTTGTGAGGAAAGTGGAAGTTAGAGTCGCACAGCACCAGGCAGTGAAGACCTTTTTAACACCTATACCTCAGAGCTGTGAATAGTGTATGGTGGTCCAGTGTGTGTTACACCTTCTAGTGGCGTGTTTAGGTACTGCACGTGTTAGATCTTCAACTTCCTGTTAGATCCACAGAAGAAGAAGAAGAAGAAGAAGAAGCCTGAACAGTCATGCTGCGTGCTGTGAATCCTGCACAATCTGCTGCCATCCCTTTGTGTACCTTCTTTACGTGGCGCCGTCTGTAAGTTTCACAGTTTTAGTGATTTATATTTGTGATCATTTACTTCATCTACCTCTGTCACATTTTGTTTGTATCTTCTAGTTTCACACTTGACCATATAAAACCTGCAACACGTGACTGTTAAATGGAGAAAATGGTGCAGTTTGAGAGTTTAGCTGATGACTGATCTCAACACGAGTTCACAGGAAGCCGCAAAAGAGACGTCTTTTCACTGGCAAGTTCAGTCCCTGTGTCTTGCTGAAATCGTACTCTTTAGGCAATTGTGTCTTATATTAAGAGTAATGAGATATTTTGACTAGAAATGAGACAAATATACTTGGTAAGATTTTGTTTTTTTGCAGTGTGGGCAAACGGGTCTGCTGTCCCGGGCCCAGGATAGAGGGGGGGCCCACAACTGGGTCCTCATTAAATTATGGAATAATTAAAAAATAATAATAATTAAAACATGTAATATTTGAGTTATATAAAAGCTTTTTACTTGTTTTCTTCCTAATTGTCCTTGAAATAGTGGTCAAGAACCCCCCCATCCCCAACACAAAAGTGGTTTGGCCACTAATCAAAATTTGATGTTGCCATTTGATTGGAAGTTCAATACGTTCAAAATGTCCGGTTAGCAGAAGTCCAATCCTCAGAAAAGGAAAGAAAAGAGAAGAAGAAAATAGAAGCCTTAAAGATTTTCTTAATAAATATTTTAAAAAAGGTGGTGACGGTGAAGCTGGGACTAGTAAAGTGAACGTAGAGCAAGAAACAGCCAACGTTTACCAGCCTTGTAACGTAACGTAGCTCTAAAGCTAACGTCCATTAGCTTGTATAAAAGCTTGACACAACACGGGACTGTCAGCTGGCCTGGCATTCATTCATGTGGATGTTACTTAGACATGTAGCACCCACCTAGACAAGACCAGACCCCCCCACCCCATAGCAATGACACTCCTTGATGGCAGCAGGATGCAGCCTGACACAGGCACACACGCGAAAACCCTTTAATGTGGCCGTTGCAGGTCGCATGTCATCGTTGCTGGTCTAACTGCATGAAAAAGAGCATTTTAATCTTCGCCTTGGCTTCGCCAGATGGAAGAAGTGGTTAGCGTGTCAGCCCGGTTGGAGCTTGCAGCTTAGCACGCCTGACTTCTACCACAACTAACCGTCTGTGAAGCCAGGTCTGCTGTGTTAACCACTCTCCAGGAAACCAGTTTATAATCTAGGCTTTGTGGCCTGCTCCGGGATGCCTGGAAAAAAATGGTCAAACTGTGTCGCTAGAACTTATGAGTTCAACATGTGAACCCATAAAGATTGTCGCTGGTCCCGCAGCGTTATAAATAGCATCATAATACATCCATGGTCTGGAGGTCAACCCTCAGCTTGGCGTGTCACGACCCTTGGAAAACTTCTGCAAACGTGGCATAAATGTCCTCTTAAATTAGGCTATAAGTTATTTACCAGGCTCTCCCCAACAATAGCTATCGTGTGGAGGAAATCTCGACCCTCTGCACTGAGAAATCCATGCCTCCTGACAATGCCCAAAAATATCCCCCACTCTCTATTTATGAATCAAATCCCCGAGGCAAGATGTGAATCCTATTGTTAGCGGCAGCTGAATAACCAAGCTCTGCAGGCTCTATTCAGCATATCCTGTTACCCCGCCGGGAGGAGGTTTTTTTGTCGTCTTCTCACCCTGAATAGATGGCGAGATTGGCCCCGAGACACCGGAGCATCCTGCCTGTACAGCAGGAACGTAAACAGCCCCTACCCAGCCTAATTTTATGTGCTCTGTTCTCGTTTAGACGTACGTGTGTGTGCCGACGTAGTTTTCAGTCGACGGTGTACGTGGGTTTTTTGTGCAGTGGATTTGCAGTTTACTGGAGCTACATAAATTACTTCTGTATCAAACATCCAGGATGGTTTAGTTGAGACGTAAGAAATGTGTTTTTTTTCCTCCGTAAAGGTCACAGAACACAGCAGTGATCAAACGATTGCTAGATAATGAAGAAGACTGGGATTTGTTCTGAGTCTCGCCGTGTCAGCAGGTTGCACATGTACAACACAACCACCAGTAGCAACAGCAGCCCACACCGCCAAGGCTTTTCAAGTTCTCCTTGATCGTTTCAGTTTGGCTAACAGCGAGCCAAGGATCCTTCTTTACATAGTGTATATGTGTGAATAAGCAAAAAAGGCCCGTTGAGGACATTATTCATTAGACTAATATATTTTTGTCCTCTGCTAAGTTGAAATATTTTTCAAGGACTCTTGTATCTGTGGTTCGTAACTAACGAGACAAGATATCGTTCATTGCTGAAAGATACCTCACAACCAAACTACCTTGTGCAAAATGTACCAGTAAAAGGTGACCATTGTCTGTTAGACGGTGGAGAGGGCAGTCAGGGTTATCCGTGATTGCTAACTGTTTGTTCAGAGTCCTTCTCTCCACCACCACTTTATAAGTCTCTGGTTCTGTCTTGGTCATCGTCTTCTGTTTAATGATTGCGCCAATATTGTGAGTAAAGTTGGTTGAAATAATAAAGAAATGCCTTCTTTTTATATTGATTCCTGCAGATTCAACACGACGTAGCAGGCACAGCGACTTTGCACAAGTCAAAAACATGAGCTCCTGATTAAATGTTTTAGTTGTTTGCACATGTATCCTATCAAATCACTTTATTTAGCATCCATGGGAAGTTTGGAAGCAGTGGGAGTTGGGAGCTCTAAACAAAACTCAGCACTGTAAACAGTTTAGGAAAAACTGTTGACCTGGCCTCCAAAGACTGAACCTGTGGCACCGCAGTGAAGACTATAAACTGATCAGCCACAACATTAAAACCAATGACAGGAGAAATAAATAGCATTGAGTATGTATAGTAAGATGTTATGTATTGGGAAACGTCTGGACCTGGCATTCATGTGGATGTTACTTAGACATGTAGCATCCACCTAGACCAGACCAGGCACCCCCACCCCATAGCAATGACACTCTCAATGTGTTGACCTGGCCTCCAAATTCACTAGATCCCAAACTGATCAAGTATCTGATGATCCACAGAGGCCCCTCCCCCCAAGCCTTATGACCCAAAGACCCCCACTAATAGGACACAGGACACTTTCAGAAGGCCTCTGTCCATCCTCTGATCAGTTTTGGAGGCAGAAGGGAGACCTACCCAATATTAGGTCATAATGTTATGCTTGATCGTCAAACTTGCCATGATACAGATTGAACCGCTGTGCTTCTTAACAAAATTTTAAAACTAGTGAGGCATTATATCTGCTGATGGTTTGTATTCCAGTGATCTGAAGGAGTGGTGCCCATGCAGCGTACCATCCGCTTTATTCAGCGCTGCATCATTAGCCTCCAGTCTAGCTCTCTCCATCCTTGGTCTCTTTCTGTCGGCGGAGCTGCAATCCAAACAAATTAATCCCCTCTTCTTTCCCCTGTGTGCTGGAACGTCATCCAACTATTTAACCATAGCCCTGAAACAAACCAACATCTGTTTGGATGCCGGCCCAGACCCGCCAAGGCCTTCCTGCTGCAAATGCACCAGCCTTCACCCCTTTAACCCTTCTGTGCTCGGCTCAGAGTCAGGCAGACGCCAAAACCAGCAAAGCCCTCGACCACTGAGAGAATTACACGTCTGTTTACATATAGTATCTGTGTGTTTTTTGTTTGTTTTTAAGATTCACTGTCTGTGGTTTACAAGTGGCTCCCTGCTCGCCAGAGAGAAAACTAGATAGTCAACGTGTGTGACAAACTGTGACGTCTGATGAAGTTATTCCAGTGGCCCTTTCACTTTCAGTTTTAATTTTATATGTGTTGTACCAATAATGATCACCACTGTCTCCCTCCCCCAAAGCCTGAAACCCCCAGAGCATAGAGGGACCTTCTGTAGACCTATCTCAGACTAAAGGGACCTTCTGTAGACCTATCTCAGACTAAAGGGACCTTCTGTAGACCTATCTCAGACTAAAGGGACCTTCTGTAGACCTATCTCAGACTAAAGGGACCTTCTGTAGACCTATCTCAGACTAAAGAGACCTTCTGTAGACCTATCTCAGACTAAAGAGACCTTCTGTAGACCTATCTCAGACTAAAGAGACCTTCTGTAGACCTATCTCAGACTAAAGGGACCTTCTGTAGACCTATCTCAGACTAAAGGGACCTTCTGTAGACCTATCTCAGACTAAAGGGACCTTCTGTAGACCTATCTCAGACTAAAGGGACCTTCTGTAGACCTATCTCAGACTAAAGGGACCTTCTGTAGACCTATCTCAGACTAAAGGGACCTTCTGTAGACCTATCTCAGACTAAGGAGACCTTCTGTAGACCTATCTCAGACTAAAGGGACCTTCTGTAGACCTATCTCAGACTAAGTAGACCTTCTGTAGACCTATCTCAGACTAAAGAGACCTTCTGTAGACCCATCTCAGACTAAAGAGACCTTCTGTAGACCCATCTCAGACTAAAGGGACCTTCTGTAGACCCATCTCAGACTAAAGGGACCTTCTGTAGACCCATCTCAGACTAAAGGGACCTTCTGTAGACCCATCTCAGACTAAGGGGACCTTCTGTAGACCCATCTCAGACTAAGGGGACCTTCTGTAGAACTATCTCAGACTAAGGGGACCTTCTGTAGAACTATCTCAGACTAAGGGGACCTTCTGTAGAACTATCTCAGACTAAGGGGACCCTCTGTAGAACTATCTCAGACTAAGGGGACCTTCTGTAGAACTATCTCAGACTAAGGGGACCTTCTGTAGATCTGTCCCGGAATAAGAGGACCTTCTGTAGACCTATCTCAGACTAAGGAGACCTTCTGTAGACCTAGCTCAGACTAAGGAGACCTTCTGTAGACCTAGCTCGGACTAAGGAGACCTTCTGTAGATCTGTCCCGGAATAAGAGGACCTTCTGTAGACCTCTCTCAGACTAAGGGGACCTTCTGTAGACCTAGCTCTGACTAAAGGGATCTTCTGTAGACCTAGCTCAGATTAAGAGGACCTTCTGTAGATCTACCTCAGACTGAGGGGGCCTTCTGCAGACCTAGGTCAGAATAAGGGGAACTTCTGTAGACCTATATCAGAGTAAGGGGCCTTCTGTAGACCTAGCTCAGATTAAGAGGAGCTGTTTAAAACTTAAAGCTTAAAGTAGTCAACAACTTTGCCAGCGGACTGTGAAGGAGCAAATCTCTGCATCCAACACACTTATCAAACATGCAGATTGTCATCACAACTATGTCACACTTTCTGCATAAATGTGACCGCGTCTTTGTTTCACTACAGTTTTTCAACTTCTCCTTTGCTTTGGACAAGTAGTTTGTTTTTTTTCAGTCTCTTCTCTGGACCAATAAGCAGGTTCATGTATTTATGCGACAGAAAAGTAAGTAAACCTTATTTTTTATTAGAAAATAAGAACTTCAGGTATCAGCATGATAGTATAGGTCTACACGGATCAAGCATAACATTATGACCACCTTCCTAATACTGTGTAGGGCCCCCATTGTACCTCCAGAGCAGTTGTGACACATCAGAGAATGGACATGAACACTGAACTGTCACAAGACGGTCAATGTTATTTACTTCTACTGTCAGTAGTCGTAATATTGTGGCTGATCGGTGTACACTGAGAATAATATGAAGGTATTTTCTTGTAGTGCTTTGCTTTGACCACTAGATGGAAGTATAGTTGCACTGATAACAACTCATGACAGTCTGACTCTCAGGCTGCACATATACTTGGATTCTTTTTATTTTTTCCAGTTTTTCCTGTGATATGATGCTATAACCTGGAAAAACTAATAAATAATCTACTGTGTTTAAATTTATTATTCTTAAAAATGTTTCAGATTTTGGAAATTTTGCCCCCCTCCATATGTTTCATTTGGAGTCATGTTTTCATAACCACCGTGATGTTGTCCGGCCTCCTAGAACCGGCGTCTATGAACGCTCTGCTCTGCTCTGCTCTTCTAGCTGGAACTGGGAGAGCAGCCACAGAAAGGCACCAGCTTTACTGCTCAACGTATGACCCACAAGTCAAGACAGATTACGTCTGATTGGATTCGCCAATGGGGAGTCTGACCTACAATCTGCTGCATTCGCCGTCTCCCTGGGCAAAGGTTTCCATGGGAACAAGCCCAGGGCTCCTCTAATCTGTTGTTTTGCAGCCCTCACTCATCTGGAGGCAGGCTGGATTCCTTTTTGTCAGGCCTGTATTCTTCTGCTCTATTTCCTCCCTTAGCTCTCCCTCGCTCGCTCGCTCTCTCTCCCTCTTCCAAGTGAGTTCTTGCTCTACCAACATTACCTCCTTTCTCTCTCTCTAGCTCCCTCATTCTCTTTCGTACACTCCAGTTTCATGTTATAAAATGGCTCAGACAGATCAGCTGTAGACTCTCAGCGGACTTGGCAGCAGTGCAGTTAATGCACAAAACTATGCACTGACAAAAAAACACTCGTCCTCATGTAGTAGGTAGCTTTAATTTGTATTTGTGCTTTTTTTTACTCATAATATTCCAATCAAAAGATGCAAAATATTAAGACTGACAACATGCATTATGCACCCAAAGGTATGCAGACGCCCAAACTTTAATTCTCTTGCCACAGCAGCCTCTATCCTTCTGCACATTTGAGAAGTCATACGATGATGTCAGGCGACAAGGGGCGATAATCTGTGCAAACCGGTTGTTTCACCCAAACTTGAGAAGGTCCCTTCCTTGGGGATAAACCGCAAAACCGTCACCTGGCTACGGGATTAAGGTTTCACTTGAAAGGGAAAAGCACGCACTGTTCACACACTTTTGACCATGTATTGCATTCCAGAAATTGCTCAACAAGCCCAACTCGACAGCCCGGGAGCTTGTGGAAAGACTGAGACCTTGAACAGAGGAAAAAAAAACTGTGCAGTCAGTCGTGGAAGAAGAATGCAAAGCCTTTACATGTCTCAGTGTAATAATAATTGAAAGTAAAAGCAGGACGCACACCAAAGTTGTCACAGCTGACAATGTTAATACGGATGTATTAGCACTAATGTGTAAACAGAAAGTATTTGTCATTATACATTGAAATTGCATGGTCGGATGGAGGGTTAGCCCTGATCTGCTGCAGCCGAGCATGCCGCTACTTTGGGCCAACCTGACCTGATGCCTAGCACCCATGTTTTTTGATGATGGAAACCCATGCAAACATGGGGAGAACATACATGATTAGCACATGGCTAGGCACTGTTGACTCTCTTAGGGCTTTTAAAGAGAGCTTACCCATCGTTCCAGCCCATTTCATCACCAATAATAATAAAACTAAAGTCTTGGACAGGTCTCCAGTCTATCACAGGGCTAACACAGAGAGACACTAACACCTACGGCCAATTTAGAATCACCAATGAACCTAACCAGCATGTCTTTGGACGATGGGAGGAAGTACCTGGAGATGAACATGCATACTCCACACAGAAAGGCCCAGTCGGCCCATGGATTCGAACTTGCCTTTGCAGAGCATTCCACTTCTTTAGTTTCAGAAACTTCTGAGTCGCTCTTGGATCACTGGCCATCCGTATCGTGAAGCACCGTCGGTTCAGCTTTGCTTCACTTGTCTGAATCTGAGCAGAATTAACTGGTCTGCTTCTGTCTTCTGTCACGTCACCAGCAAACATGACTGACCCAGTGCCATTGGAGGCCATTGGAGGCCATGCGTGTCCGTTGCGTCACACTGCTTCCTTTGTGTTCAACAGATGGTGCTGTGTGCTTCTGATCGTGACACATTTTTCTTCCTTTCATTCAAGTACAGGTTCCATCTGTTAAACAGAACTGCTCTGGCTTTTTTGAGTCTAACTTGATCTTTCTATCCTTGAGGTTTATGAACGGAAAGTTTTCTCGTCACAGTCGACTCGAATAAAGAAATGTCCACCTCATGGAGAGTGTTTGTTAATTTGCAGGGTCTTGTGAAGTTTTTGTCATTGCTCTGGAAAAGATCCCAAGATTCCTCTTGGGGACAAACAAAAAAAAACAAAACATGAAGAACATCTCAAGGTGTTAACCTGGTTTCACCAGATCCCAAAATGATCAAGTATCTGTGGGATGATCCACAGAGGCCCCTCCCCTCAAAGGCCCCCCACTAACAACATCCCGTTGCCAGACACCACAGGACACCATCAGAAGTTCCCATGTCCATTCTCTCACAACTGTTTTGGAGACACAAGGGAGACCTACACAACATTAGGAAGGTGGTCATAATGTTATGGCTGTCACATGCTCAGATATTTGCCATTGGCTCGCTCACTGGGGAAGCCAGTTAGCCAGTGGGTCAGGAATGTTTGAATGCACGAAAACTGCAGGAAACTAGTCGGGCGATTTCAATGAGATGGTAACTATGATTTCTTTTTAAAAGAATAGTGTACTTTAATAAGTTACGTGATTACACTAAGTGCTGCTATTAAATGCAACGTGATTCAACTGGATCAGATGATTGTTAGGAGTCAACTTCTTTTTGTTGCCTTTAGGTCTAAAGAACTGATAAACGTCAAATTGGTATTGTTGATCCAAAGTCACTAGACGCTGACAACGCCAGGATGTAAACTAGCTACGCACAGATACGATATACGCTGGAGCTCTAAAAGCCAAACATTAAATGGTCTTGTCTTTAAATAGCACTTTTCTGTCCATTGGCCTGTGAGCTAAGCTACGTACCGACCCTACCGTCTCAACCACAGCTGTCTCATCTAGTGGTCACTGGTGGTAGTGCAACCTCCTGAGTTTAACAGCAAAATAAAAAAAATAAATGTTGTTCATTGAGACAATGTACGGTCACTTTGGTTGTCCTTAAATCCCAGAGACATTTGGTCAGAGTATCAAAAAGTTCATTATTAAACAAAGAACACAGTGTATTCCTGTAAATGAAATGCAGTGCAGGTAAATGTACAAAAGATAAAGTACAGAATCTGAGTAAAAGCCTTGTGAGTAGTGGAAGTAAACTAAACTGAACGTGTGACTGAACAAGTTGTGGATGATTTGGATGTCAGTCCAGTTCCCTCATGTGAACCCTAGGATCCAGTCTGGGACGCAGTTGGACGTCGACGTGTTTTTTTTTTGCCGGTATGAATTTGCCCGCCCCCTCCTTTTCAGTTTGCCTGAACTGCCCTGAGCAGCAGCTCCTCAGCTCTTATCCCTCTGCTGCTGCTGCTGCTGATGATGATGATGATGATGAGGAGGAGGATGAGGATGAGGAGGATGATGCGCTCTACGTGTGAATGAATTCCCAGTCAGTGACCCGCTGCCGGACGGCTGTGTGACGAATGCATTGGCTTTTTACAGTCAAATGCCTGGAATGACCACGACTATGGATATCTTGTGTTTCCTATGGATGCTGCCGTCGGTGTGGGCGCTCGAAGGTAAGACGGTGTTCTCAACTCTACTTTGGATGTGCGCGAAACCCGCGCAGGCAGACGGCGACCGCGGCGGAGCTCCATCATCCCGGGCTGGATGCGTTTAAACCGCGTGTTAGAGAGGCATCCCGGGGAAAACACCGGGGAGGGGATGTTAGGTTGTGGCTCCGTTAAAGCTCTCTGCAGGCCTGCTGCAAAAAAAACCCCAAAACATGTTAGTAGGCTAGGCTGGAATTAATCCGCTTCCATGGCTTTTTACTTTGAATTTAACATCAGTGTCCTGCAATCAGGCTGTTATTATTACTATTATTACTATTATTATACTTATTGCAGTGTTCTCAACATTGAACCATTATATGTTCCTGCAAATGTGCTTTGAATAAAGGCTGCAATACTTACGAGATATAAAAAAATATACACGTTTATGTATGAGAGGCAACCTCCGTTAAATACTGTGGTAGATCAATAATAAAAAAATAATGCATATTGCATATATAACCTGCATATGCATACATAACACAGTTCTGAATGTTATAATCCTGCAAACAAACAAAAAACACAATATTACTTCTATTAAATATTATTTCACATCGAGTATTTTACCAAACCTTACTTCACTTCCTTCTCTGCTATGTGCATGCTATTTATATTATAATATATAATATATACAGTCTACACACATATCTATACTACCAAATGTTACTCTAAAATTAATCGTACAGCATCTCTGCAGGTAATATGCACCAGCACTGACACTTGAACGCTGATACTTGATAGAAACATTCTTTATTTGGATATCATCCATTCATCAGTGCAAAAAAAAACCACAACAGACCCACAACAGGCCGGGGTATCCTACCAGGGAGGCCTGGCTCACTGGAGCCAAGTATTTTTCCATGCATGCTCCCCATAAGTTTGCGATAGCTGATTAAAACGGTCGTTGCAGGTGAGCAAGTGCACGTGGCGGACTCTGCTTGTGGGTCACATTTTTGCGTGGAACTGGTTGTTAGTTTTTGTGTTTAAATCCTTAAAACTGATTTCCAGGACGCCTAATTAATGTATCAGAGGGCACATTTACCAAAGGGGGAGGTCAGTTTATGCATCAGGGCTGGTACGACAGCTGTATTATGTCATCGCCGTTGTCATTAGTCGTTACAGTTGCTGCAGGAGACGTTTTAAGTTCCAGCTCCAATCAGTGCTGAGCTCTGAATGCTAATTATTTAATCACTACCTGCCAGAGGAGCAGCAGTAGTAATGTGCAGGCCGGGAGCTAACGGTCTAGTTTCAGGATGCAGAACGAAACGTGGACAAGAAAAAGCACCTCAGGCCCTTTGTCACCCGGTCCATTAAGGATATTGTAGTTTTATAGTCCAGGCCAATACTACCAGATACCAGATTACAAGTTGTAGAAGCTGTTTATTCAAACTTTACCTTCTAGTGGATCTAGTCAATGTTTCCTTTTTTCATGGCTTACACCTGTCACACATAACATTATGACCACCTTCCAAATGAGTCTGCCTTGTGCCTCCAAAACAGTTGCTTTTGAGTGGAGGTTCCTCTGTGGATCATCCCACAGATACTTAATCAGTTTGGGATCTAGTGAATTTGGAGGCCAGGTCAACACCTTGAGATGTTCTTCTTCCTAAAGTGTTTTTGTGGCTGCATCCTTCTGGGGATGGCTGCTACAATCAAGGAGTGTCATTGCTATGGGGTGGGGGTGCCTGGTCTGGTCTAGGTGGGTGCTACATGTCTAAGTAACATCCACACCAATGAATGAATGAATGAATGCCAGGTCCAGAAGTTTCCCAGCAGAACATTGAACTGTCCCAAGATGGTCAATGTTATTTACTTCACCTGACACTGGTTTTAATGTTATGGCTGATCAGTGTATATCATAGCTGCTGATTATATTTCTTTACGTTGCTCTTCCTCTTGCAGCTTTAGATTTCTTTGGGAGCTGTTGGTGATATACGGGGCGGCGGTCTCCTGTGGTAGCCCTTGATCCTTGGCCTCTTTGACAACAGCTATTTGACTTTATGAAAGAAATGTTGAACAAAATTAGAAAACTACCTAAGAGTGGAATTACCGTGTCCTTTTAAGTACATCTCAAAGAGCAGACTGATGGTCAGTCGACCAGACATTATCCCTCCGCCTGGTGATGTAACAGCTAACTTATGGACACAGTTCATGTCTGTCGCCATCTCACTGCTTAATGCCAGCCCTCTCAGACACATGTCTCAGGCCACTCAGAAGGAAATGGGCTCTTTACTAGCACCTTTGCTGCTCCATTATACCTGGCAGGGAATGTTTGCATGAGTTGAGCAGAGATGTTAGCGTGTGGCCATCCAGCGTAGTTATCATTCCTGACTCTCTGCTGGAGGTGGCTTGCACACACTGTGAGATGTCTCTTCAAGATGATTTGTAATAATAAGTATCTCATTTTGTCATGCCATGTTATTTTATTGGTTATCAGTAGAGAGGAGTGGTGTATTGGACATGCAGTGAGGACTGTACACCGATCAGCCACAACATTAAAACCACTGACAGGAGAAGAGAATAACATCGACCATCTTGTGACAATTCAATGTTCTGCTGGGAAACCTTTGGACCTGATCCTCGTATGGATGTTACTTAGACATGTAGCACCCACCTAGACCAGACCAGGCACCCCCACCCCATAGCAATGACACTCCTTGATGGCAGCAGCCATCCCCAGCAGGATGCAGACACAAAAACACTTTAGGAACAACTCAAAAAAACATGAAGAACATCTCAAGGTGTTGACCTGGCCTCCAAATTCACTAGATCCCAAACTGATCAAGTATCTGTGGGATGATCCACAGAGGCCCCTCCCTTCAAAGACCCCCCCACTAACAACAGTCTGTTGCCAGACACCACAGGACACCCTCAGAAGACCCATGTCCATTCTCTGATGAGTCGCAGCTGCTTTGGTAGGGAGACCTACACAATATTGGAAAGGTGGTCATAATGTTATGCCTGATTGGTGTATATTGTCTTGGTCTTGTGGAATGTTGTAAGAACATAGAAGAAAACCACAAAAACTATAATTACTTTTAGAAAATGTCATTTGTTGGTGGTTTAAAAAAAACTCAGATACCTGAGATGATTCCATGATTTTAAGAAAAATAAAGTAGCATACAATGATCTCAAGATAGCATGAGTGTATGTTCCCAGGACAGAATGTCTAGACACAATTAGAAAAAAACTTGCAGCAAGTGTTGTGGCACGTCACTGGAGTAATTTCATGCACTAGCTGCTCCACAGTGGACACGCTCCGGCCATTACTGTGACTCTGCTGTGGCTCTCTGTCATGCTACCACACATTCTCATATCAAGTTCAAAATCCCAGCTTTGGAACTAGGCTAGTGTAGAACTGGGTCATGGGGCTGTTTTGATGCTGAATGTTTTGTGTCACTGCTCCCAGAGGCGCCCCGTGCACTGTGCTGCTCCCAACACTGAGTATTGATTGGTTTAGATAACTAGCCTCCACTGAGAGACGTCAGCACCGAGGCCGGGGTGGCTTCTCTCCAGAACAAATGAAAGTGACGTAAGAACTGGTGACAAATGCAGCTGAATCAGTCCAAACAGCTGTTTTACCGTTAAACTGACTCTCACTTTTAACGTACAGAAATACCAACACGGTTCTAATTTCTGAAATTTTTATTTTGCAAATATAAAACCTTTGGTGACATATTGTTGAGAGCAACTCAGCGAATGCAACAATGACAACTGAGACTTTGCATCGCTAGGAGACAAGCTGTCAATAACATTTAATGTCTCGCCTGCACAACTTTTCGCACTTGTCACAGTGTGGAGACCAGATGTTGTAGGAATGACCAGCTTGTCTGACTGTTTATAATATTTAATAAAAATGAAATAGCTGCACATCTGTCATTACAAAACAAACACTGCGGGGAGACATGATAAACCAATCAGGTGTAACATTATGACCACCTTCCTAATATTGCGTAGGTCTCCCTTGTTGCCTCCTAAACAGTTGTAACTCATCAGAGAATGGACATGGGTCTTCTGAGGGTGTCCTGTGGTGTGTGGGAACAGACTATTGTTAGTGGGGGTCCTTTTAGGGGAGGGGTCTCTGTGGATCATCCCACAGATACTTGATCAGTTTGGGATCTAGTGAATTTGGAGGCCAGGTCAACACCTTGAGATGTTCTTCATGATTTGGTGAGTTGTTCCTGAAGCATGCATTTGCTGCCATCAAGGAGTGTCATTGCTATGGGGTGGGGGCGCCTGGTCTGGTCTAGGTGGGTGCTACATGTCTAAGGAACATCCACATGAATGAATGAATGCCAGGTCCAGACGTTTCTCAGCAGAACAATGAACTGTCACAAGATGGTCAATGTTACTGACTTCTCCTGTCAGTGGTCATAATGTTGTGGCTGATCTTAATGAGTTTCATAAATCACTTTCTCAGATCTGTTCATATGCGATTCTTGCTTGAAACCCAAGTTCCAATACATTCAAAACCATATAAAAACGCTTTCCTTGTAAGCTAAAGCACCCAAGAAACCTTCCATCTCAGGACTGAATGACTACAGCTCTGTCACCCTGACATCTGTGGTTATGACGCCCTGTGATATAAGGTCTGCGCTGCTCTTCTCCCTTTACACCTCCAATAACGAGCTCTAGACATTTGCTGTATAGCCACACAGTGGACATCGAAGGCACAGGAGTCTTGGCGTAGCATCCCTGGCGCTAACCTGAGTTAGCCTGGGCTTTACAGTCAGAGTGGACAGGGACACCGAGGCAAGTGGGAAAAGAAAAGGTGGGGGGACTCGCGCTTTTCATAACCAACAGATGGTGAAACCCAAGGCATGTAACGGTGTAGACGACCATCTGCTGCCAGGACATCAAACTTTTAGCCGTCTTTGGGCATATTTAATGCCTAGGGAGTGTCTCACACGGCATAGCTGGACGTCACCCACTGGACTGTCACGAGACTACAGACAGAGCTCCCCGATGCCTTCTCACTGGGCTCAGCAGACTTAAACACAGGCTCTACCTCACGTTTTACTTTTGGAAACTGTAGGAACCACGAAAAAGCTGACATTTTGAAAGCAAGGCGTTCTATTAGGGCAATACCTGTATGGTAAACAGGATGAAACGGAAAACGGACACTGAATTGTCACAAGATGGTCAATGTTATTCACTTCTCCTTTCAGTGGTCATAATGTTGTGGCTGATCGGTGTAAGTGACAGTGCTGACAAGTGGGAAAGGCTGAGGCTGTGTTCAGACTGGAGTGATACACAAAGCCCACAGGTTGACTTGACTCTTGTAGGCGGTTTAGACTTATGCATCAATTTTACGCAGCCGTAGCTACGACGACGTGCACCTCCCCCGAAAATGTAACTCACCGCTTGGTAGTAGCGTGTTTTGGCTTTATTATTTCCGGCTGCTTCTGCATCTCCGCAATTTTTGAATCGATTGTTTTGGATCAATGAAGATCGAGGGAAGGTTAACTGAGGACGTTCAGAGATACGAACATTTGTACGACTCGTCTTTTGCAAAATTTTCGGCAAAAGACGTGCACCCGACTAACGTTTGGGTGCACAAGTATAAATAGCTTGCACCGGCTACGTAGGCTAGGTACGTATGTTACGGCGCCTATGCCCCGTAGTACTCTAAACGAGCCTTTAAGTAGCCAAACCTGCAAATCCTTGAGCTTTGGGGGTAAAATCCTGCCTCATAGGCCCCCAACCGTTTATGTAATTGCATCAAGGCGGACAATTAAAACGATTAAATAAACCTTATATGATATAGCGAGCAAATTTAACACCATCACATTATAGAGTTGCTGCACTGTAATCTCAGTGTGTCAGTGCCTCAGCTATGACTCATGCTGTACATCAGCGTTTGGGTTCCTTTTACGTTGGGGGATAGGGCATCCCGTGTTAAATGCATTTTAACGGTTCAGGTTATATTTAGGCTTAAGTTAAATAATGCAGCGGGAGGCCGCGTCTGAGTACGAACGCCGGTGCTGAAAGCCACATGGCGGGGCCGCGCCGTGACATAAAACAAAATGAATTTCACTGACGTATCCCTGTAGGATTAATTCAGCATGGCATCCAGAGCGTGGGGCAGCCCACAAGGATTATGTGTGCTAGACTTACATGGCTCCCTCTCTCCTCCTCTTTGTCCTACTTTTCATTGAATCATGCAAAGAAAGGCCAAACAAGAGCGCTCTCTCTCTCTCTCTCGGTATATAAATATATACTGTAGGAATGCAGGGACAGATGGAGCCAGTGGGAAAAGCAGGGTCATAGCTAGACAGAAAACAAACGAGGTGTACAGCGAATGACGAGAAAGGGTTTCGTTGAATTCCACCTCTAAATAATTGTAATCGCTGAGTGCTCAGTGTCGCACTTTAACAGGGTGTCGATGGCGTTGATGTTAACTCGTTCCTTCGTGCCAAGCGATTTCCTAGCAGCATATTGTAGCCAGTCAGTTGTGTTCAAACTTTAGAGACTGAGGAGCTGACATGACGAATATCTAGTCACGAAAGGAGGGCAATACATAATAATGCGCCCCTCCCTTGCAAGCCCACACTGTCCCCATTTCCCTCCTCCAGCTCCCATCAGCAGCACCAGCCAAAAGCCAGCCTTCCTGCATTTTTAAATGCACGACTGCGGCACCGCTCTTCATTATTAACCAGCGTATTAATACGGTTATGGCACAGATTGGCAAATGGAGATAGCAAAGAGGTGCCGCAGTAAAATACAAAGTGAGCTTGCATGGATGTGGAGATGCAAAATATCACAAATTGCAGGTAACCACCCCCCCCCTTGGAGAACATTGTCCCTGCAGACACGCACGCCCTTTACCCACAATCCTGCAATCTGCATGCCAGACCCCCGCCAGGTCTGGGCTGAACAACTGGACTCCATCTTCCTGCAGTGTGTGAGGATCTGCTCCAGCGCTGGATCAAATGACATTGCTGTAGTCCTGATGTCTGTGGTCGTGGCATCCTGTATGGACGTCATAGGGCCCTTGCTGGAGGCCTGGATGTCCCCTTACGCTTACTCAGCAATGCAGTTAGTGTGGCTCTGCACTACATCCCGCAATACTCCATAATAACCAGCGTTCCTTAGTGGATCGCAAACTTCCTGACACCCTGGCTACGGCACTGGTACCCCTTAAGGATGGGTCTCTCCCCTCTATACTCTATATCCTTTGTCAAACTCCTAGTAGGTCCAATATATCTCCAGCCACCCTTGATTCTTCTATTGGACCTTGGGCATGGGCCGTCTGAAGGTGTCATGTGGTCTCTAGCAACAAGGTTTTGTTAGTTGGGGGCATTTGGGGCCTGTGAATTGAGGGGAGGGACCTTTGAGGATCATCCCACAGATACTTGATCAGTTTGGGATCGAGTGAATTTTGAGGCCAGGTCAACACCTTGAGATGTTCTTCATGTTTTAGTTGTTCCTAAAGTGCTTTTGTGTCTGTGTCAGGCTGCATCCTGCTGCAAGGAGTGTCATTGCTATGGGGTGGGGGTGCCTGGTCTGGTCTAGGTGGGTGCTACATTGGTGCAAAGTAACATCTGCACCAATGAGTGCCAGGTCCAGCAGAACTTTGTATTGTCTCAAGATGGACACTGTTATTGGCTTCTCCTGTCGGTGGTTTCAATGTTGTGGCTGATCGGTGTACAGTGAGGTCTATATCATTCTGGAGCTTTAGTTCAAAGAGTAAAATGAATCCTGGGACATAATACCTTTAGGGACGTCAACCGTTTTATACAGCCCCCTATGGCTCAAACATAATCCGATAAACTAACGTCATAAATGAAATATTAATCTTAGTTTCATTTGTCATAAGAATGCTGCCTGGCCGTTTCAGATTTTTGTCAAAGGTTGTTGTGGTCTTTGTTTTTTCGGCTCGGCTTTAGGATTAGGGTTTCTGCATTTGCTCTGGGGAAGTGTTCTCATTAGGCTGGAGCTGGAGAGTGTTGTGGAAAAATCTTATCACTGGGTTTGTCAGAGGAAAATGTCTTTGCAAGTTTTGTTTACAGGCCGGGAGAAGATCTGTCACCACGCACACGGGCTGCACGGTGAGTTCGTTCTCTGTGCCCATGATGGAGAACATGCAGCTTTAAGACATGTCTACATTAAGGGACGTTTCCTCCCATCCCCGCTTCTCAAGGTGCAACTGTCAATAGAGTTCCTGTTGAATCTGGATTTAATTCATATATCCAGATATGTTGGACAAAGTTATCCACACCCTTTATAGATCACATGGCTTCCTGATAGACCCAGCAAAAAATTTACAGAAAGATTTCATGAGAATTCAACATAAACACACCGTTTAGCAGGACGTTTAGCTCGCTACGTAGCCGGACTAGATTTCACAAAGTCCGGGATGTACCAGTTTGATAACAAAGCTAGAAATCTACCACGCTCGGTAGGCCTCATGAATACATGTACGCTGGCAAACAGCACTGAAGCAAAGCGAGCAAACGCCCCAGTGATTGTAGAGGACAAGTCCCAAGGCTCACTGCAGAGGGCCATGTCGGCGTCTGTGAGCTCGGTGCCCTGCTGACTCGTGTCCACTGGGCCAAAGGAGACGTCTGTCGGCTTTGGACTCCTCATGAGGTATATCATCAAAGGTAGATCCACCCCGTCCACCCTTTGGGATGGCGGGAGCAACGGTTGTCTGCAAGTTCAAGGTGCCTCTCCAAAAGCAGAGAAACAGAGATATGGCTGGCGTAGGAGCATCGGAAGGCACAAGGCAGTCAGTTCAACATTTAATGGAACTTTATTGCAGAACAAAACAGCAGAGCTGCTTTTTGTCGAGTGAATTACAGAGATGAACATTCAGTTATTGAGCAGCAGGAAATGATTGCACGATGGATTATTGCACACGTTAGCTGCATTTTAGGAAATATGTTAATGTGAGAGTTAGATATATGCTTTCACACTGTCATACACCTTCAGTAGTGCTTGCATACTGTTGAAGCGAACTGAATCGACCTCTAGGGAACAAGCTCTGAGTCTGGCAGTGTCGCAGCAGCGTTTGCCAGGGAGGAAGGTTAAAGAGTCCACGGGCAGGGTGGGTGTCTGGTTTGTTCCTGTTAAATGGCAGTTTGGCCGTCACTGTCGCCTCGGTACTTGCTCTGGGGGTTTGAGACGTTCTGAGACGTAGCATCTTGACATACTATAGAAACTGATAAATTAATTCACTTGAATGGTCTCCCAGTGAGGGGAGGGGAGACGTGAGGCACACAGTGGCTGACATGCTTTAGAGACTCACTGATGGATGGATTCGAACCCGGGACCTTCTTGCTGTGAATGTGCTAACCACCTCACCACTTTAGAGACACCTAACACAAATAATTATTGTCGTATTTGTAATGTGCATGTTAACAGAAGATTGGGGAAAATAATTAATCCTTCATGTGTTTATAGTGAATATTTTTCTATTTCTTTTAGATTTGTACATTATGCAAATCTTGTATATTTCTGCTAATTTAATTTAATTTAATTTAATTTTTTATTGGATCATTAAAGTCTATATAAATCCCAGTCTAAGTTCAGCAAAATTATTATAATTATTATCAATAATCCTTCCTATGTGTATGGTGTATATAGACTTCAATTTCTTGTCAGTTTAATTTAATTTAATTTAATTTAATTATTTTATTGGATTAAATTCAATAGGAGATTGGAGAAAATAATTTTCATTGATCCTTCCTATATATATAGGAAGTATATGTGGACTTCAATTTACTTTTATTTCATTTCATTTGTATATTTACTTTTTTTCTATTTTGATTTAATTTAATTTAATTTAATGAGATTATTGGATTAAATTCAACAGGAGATTGGAGAAAATAATTTTCATTGATCCTTCCTATATCTATATATATATATATATAGTGTATATTTACTTTTTTTTAAATTTATTTTATTTTATTTTATTTTATTTATTGGATCAATAACATCTATATAAGTCCAAGTCTTGCTCCACAATGCTATGACAAAACCAAAGTTACATTATTATTGACTTTGAGTCAAGACCAATGGAACCAATGAGAATAAATAAACAGGAGTCTGTTTCTGGACAGACTGTCCTAGAAAACAAATTTAGGAAAACATGAATCACTTACAAGATTAGACTGACATTTATATCATAACGTTTCAGTTATATAACTACTTCCTGTTTACTTCCCCCAAAAAGGTTTTGTCAGATATAATTAGTTTCTTGTTAATGGAAGTGTACAACACCACAGGCTGCATCAGGAGCGTAGCACAGACGCACGTTCAGATCTTCAGCCTCCTCCGTCCCTCCTGGTTGTGGGTCAGTGCTCGCAGACGTTGAGCAGCAGCTCTGACACCTGGCTTGCTGCTTCCTTCCAGCTTCTCATTAGCTGCAGCTGATACTAGCAGCTGGATTCTGGCATTTATAATACGAAGTCGTGACTAATTCTCATGGTGCTACACACAGTTTGATTATCTTTGTACTCTGACATGGATTCATGACAAATGGTTTGACTTGTGTGGTGTTTTCAGATCTGATTATCCTTATGCATGGTCCTAACATTGTGTAGGTCTCCCTTGCTGGTCTCCAAAACAGTTGGGACTCATCAGAGAATGGACATGGGTCTTCTAAGGGTGTCCTGTGGTGTCTGGTAACAGGATGTTGTTAGTGGGGGAGCTTTGAGTTTGGGATCTAGTGAATTTGGAGGCCAGGTCAACACCATGTGCTGCCCTTGTGTTTTTTTATTTTGAGGTATTCCTAAAGCGTTTTGGTGCGTATATATACTTTGTATTTTGTATATATGGCTATATATATATATAACAGTACGCCGTGTGATTGCTGTGTTCACACCTGCTCAAAGAACTGACCTGAGGGGGCAAACACTTCTGGTTTCTGATCAACGAAATAGGTGTGAAAGCACTCTTAAGACATCTGCAGTGGCGCCTTACGTCGATGTGGATCTATGTTTTCTGCCGTTACAGTCCCCTCCTGGCTCAGTCTCACATCTCTGGGTAAAATGAGAGTTTTGCGGAATGGAAGAGTGGAAAACGAGAGAGGAGTCCAGACCAGCTCTGCATTATGACCTTCATTGAAGAATCATTCATTCATTCATTCATTCGTTTGTTTGTTTTCCATTATCGCTTGTCCTCAAAGAGTGAGAGAGTGTCGCAGGGAGGGGGGCCTATCCCAGCTGTCACTGGGCGAGAGGCGGGGTACAGCCAGGAAAGGTCGACGGTCTACCTCAGGGCTAACACGGAGAGACAGACAGCCACTCAGTGGTGTAGTGGTTAGCACTGACGCCTCACAGCAGCAGGGTTCAGACCCACCGGCCGGCTGGGGGCCTTTCTGTGCAGGGTATGCACATTGTTGAATGTCAAGGTGCTTCCTCCCACAGTTCAGACACATGCTAGTTGGGTTAATTGGTGATTTTAAATGGGCTGTAGGTGTTGATATGAGGGTGAATACTTGTCTGAATTACTGTCTATCGCTGTCTGATTTCATGAAAGTAGTAGTACCACTTGGTCAATGTGAGACATTCTGAGGAACCTTTACCCTTCACACAATTCACAGTTAAACCATCATTTTACAGCTGATTCATCTGGAAAGCCTCTCATTCAAGAAGAAAATCTTAATTTTTTTATATTAATGCTTTATACTGTATTGGGGAGCTGAAGCCTCTAGGTAGAGGGGCTTGCACTGCAAAAAACCATGGACACAGAGGGCTATTACCACTACTCCCCATTAAAGACCTTGCGAGCCAGCCAGGAGTGGAACCTAGAACCATCTGAACCATAGTCAGACGTGTTTTCCATTGCACCACTAGCCCTGTATATTAGCCCTCATATATTAGAGACCTAATATTAGTCCATTAGGACAATAACAAAGGCCAAATGTCAACGCTTTTATTGTGACAGGCTTTCCATCTAAATGACTAAATGAAGAAACTTAACGCTGCAGCACGCTCTCAGCATGATGTGAATAATTGAACATGTGTTGTATACACACGCTTAGCAGCATGATATCACTTGACATGGCTTCTCTGTTCATGTTTCTGTCCTTCTCTCTCTCCTGTTTGTGTGTACGCTCGCCGTGCCGTTGAAGACGAGCCAAGTCAAAGATTCTGAGATTAATCATGGTCACAGATGACAGTGGAATTAAAATGATTTGACAGTAGATAGAGGGACTGAATTTAATGTTAAAGTAAGCATTCTGAATCTAATACTGTTGTTGTTTTCTGCAGAAGTACTAATGGATTCAACAACAGCAACTGCAGAACTGGGCTGGACCATCTACCCATCACAAGGGGTGAGTGGAACAAACGCGTCACCTAATTCAAATACTGAAATGTAAAATTATACATACAGAAAAAACACTGAAATGGAGAGAACCAGCATTCAAAGTATTCAAAGTCAACAGAGCACTTAGGAAGATGTTGAAGTTGCGCCTTATGTGAGGTTGATTTAATAGTAATGAGGGCCTTTTGAAACATCTTGTCTTTATAGCTGTTAACTGACAATGATACAGAAGTAAATGCATCTAATCCAATCTAGTGTGTTATTCTGTCAATAGAAACAATTTGTCTAGGTAATTGTCAATGTATAAGGAGTTAAATTGTGTATATTCTCAATAATTCCCACTTCTCAATAAGTCTTTATTTGCCTTCATTACTAGAGACTTTTCAGTCTCTGCAGAACATTGGTGAAATTACGTGGAATTCGGAAACTTTCAGGGCTAGAGTTAATAATCTGCATCCAAAACGTCAGGGTGAATTTAAGTTAATAAATTAAGTTACGTTAAGTTAACGTATGTGCTTTCGGTGAGAGAGAAAGACTTCACAGCTTGTTCCAAAATATTTATCGTATAGTTTGTGGTTCTGATGGCCATAGCTGGAAAACTATATAGAGTAATGTTTGTAATAGCCCTAGGGTTAGGGAAAAAGTAAAGATGATGGCCCGTACAGGGATCGAACCCGTGACCTTGGCGTTATTAGCACCACGCTCTAACCAACTGAGCTAACCGGCCATAATGGTTAAGGTTGGAGTTGATCGAAAATATCGCAGGGCTGATAGAGGGAGAATCACCAATGAACCTAACTTACGTCTTTGGACAGTGGGAGGAAGCTGGAGAACATGCAAACTCCACACAGAAAGGCCCCAATCGAACCCAGAACCTTCTTGTTGTGAAGCACCAGTGCTAACCACCACACCTCTGCGCCTCCCTTAAAACGATATGTTCTGTTGCAAAAAGAAAGGACAGGAATTGAAATCTTTTGTGGGTAAAAATCCCAATCGTTGTTGTGCAGTAACATGTTGCGTGGGACTCATTTCCCATGATTATTTCTGACATGATTAGATCATTAGCGCTGGTGCGTCGAGCCATAAGCAGCATTTCCCATCACAGCTGCTCGAGGCAAACTTTATATTTAACGACGCCATATACAACCAGTCAGTTTCGCGTTCGTCAGCGTAGGCTCAGGGACACACGTTTAAGATTTCTCCATTCGTGAGCAATTGCAATCTGTAACCAATGTCCCAGTTTGTTCTGGAGTTACATGTGATGTTTTGAAAAATGTATGCGTACACGATCTATATCCTGACCATTTTGTACAGTACAAACGTGAATAATACATGGAAGTTTGAATTACTCCGTGTGTAAATGACTCGCATATGCACTGGAGTCGGGTTTGCACGTGGATATGGACGTTTGTCCCAACACCTACGGACACACACTGAAGTACAATGTGGGTAGTTAAGTCGGCAGAAACAGTATTTTTTTACTGTTCTTTGGATGTGCATGGGTGCTACTTCAGTAATCTTCTTTCTTGACTTTCTGCCAGTGGGAAGAAGTTAGCGGCTATGACGAAAACATGAACACTATTCGGACATACCAGGTGTGCAACGTCTTCGATAACAGCCAGAATAACTGGATACGCACCAAATACATCCGCCGCCGTGGTGCTCAGCGCATCCACGTGCAGATGAAGTTCTCGGTGCGTGACTGTAGCTCCATACCCAATGTCCCTGGCTCCTGCAAGGAGACCTTCAACCTGTACTACTACGAGTCTGACTCGGACGTGGCCACCAAGTCATCCCCACCCTGGATGGAGAACCCCTGGGTGAAAGTGGACACCATAGCAGCTGACGAAAGCTTCTCTCAGGTTGATCTTGGCGGTCGCATAATGAAGATCAACAGCGAAGTCAGAAGCTTTGGGCCCGTCTCGCGCAATGGGTTCTACCTCGCTTTCCAGGATTACGGCGCCTGCATGTCACTTATCGCCGTGCGGGTCTTCTACAGGAAATGCCCAGGTGTAATCATGAATGGCGCCGCCTTCCCTGAGACTCTGTCGGGGGCAGAGAGCACCTCTCTGGTGGCAGCCAGAGGAGTGTGCATTCCCAATGGGGAGGAAGTGGATGTACCCATCAAGCTGTACTGTAATGGAGAAGGGGAGTGGATGGTACCCATCGGACGGTGCATGTGCAAAGGAGGATATGAGGCGGTGGAGAATGGCACAGTCTGCAGAGGTAAGGAGGCCTACACACTATGACACTGCTGCTTGATTATTAGGATAAAATGAATGTGTTAATGTTATAGTTTTAAGACTTATTTAAATACTTATATTACATGTTAATGGGATTTACTGATTTTACATCAAACAGAAGGGACATCTTATGGTAATTGTTAGTCTACATCTAGTCGTGTTGCAGAGGTTCCACACGTATACACATTGATTGATACGTCACTTAATCATCTGCAGATGAAAGGCCAAGAGATTATTTAATTTAACACTCCAGCCTCAGGTTGTATAATCCCTGTGATTCTTGGATTGGAGTGAACGTTGATGGTGAATTATATGTATCTATTAATACACATTTCCAAGGTCCACACACACTAATCAGCAACAACTTCCTAATATTGTGTAGATCTCCTGCTTGTCCCTTCAAAACAATTGTGACTCATCAGAGAATGAACTCAGGAGACTCCTCTGTCGAACTTAAATTTTCAGACCAGGTATCAACCTCATCCAGCCTAGAAAAACGTGTTCCTTTACAGGTAGTAGGACCATTATATCTTCAGCCACCTTTGATTGTTCTACTGGACCTTGGGCATGGACCTTCTGAAGGTGTCCTGTGGTGTCTGGCAACAAGATTTTGTTAGTTGGTGTCATGTTAATTGAGGAGAGGGTCCTCTGTGGATCATCCCACAGATACTTGATCAGTTTCAGTGAATTTGGAGGCCAGGTCAACACCTTGTGATGTTCTTCTTCATGTTTTTTTTCCTCCTAAAGTGTTTTTGTTTGTGAACCTATGTCAGACTGCATCCTGCTCGGGATGGCTGCTGCCATCAAGGAGTGTCATTGCTATGGGGTGGGGGTGCCTGGTCTGGTCTAGGTGGGTGCTGCATGTCCACATCAATGAATGAATGCCAGGTCCAAAGGTTTCCCAGCAGAACATTGAATTGTCACAAGAATCCTTTGTCCAGAACCCGTGGAGAACACCAAATAAAGGGGTTCCCATTTTTGTGACGTTTATCAGGCTTTTCAACCGCCGTCTTCAGTTTTGCCTTCAGCAAGTAAAATACTTGCTCAGTGGTGGACACACACAGAGTACATTTTTGGTACATCTGTACCTTGAAGCATCATCTAATCAGCTTTGCTCCATTCGGCTGAATCTGTGCAGGCAGTATATGGATGTCCCTAGACATTTAAAGATTCATCCGACTGCTTTTTGCCTTCTGTCACGTCAATAAATTCTACTGACAGATTACTACTGGAGGCCATGCACGGTAACACATCACGCTGCCTCCGCTGTGTTTTACGGACAATGTCATATGTGTAGCAAAAATTGCTCATTTAATTTGGGGTGCCCTTAAGAGACAATACTTTTTAATTATACTGTATGAGGGGACTTATTCACAAAGGTAGGGTACAGCAGGGTATTAAATGAAGAATTATTAAGGGGTAACACATAAAATGCTTGGTGACGGTGTTTCACATTTCTGATGGAATGGAATGAGAGAAAAAGTAATCAAACTTTTCTCAACGATAAAAGTTTAGAAATTCGACATCTCTCTGGTCGCAGCACAGCCTGGTCGTGGTTACTGGCTGGATTCCTTCAGAGACACAGCTGTTGTACTGAACTGTTGTCGTGCAGCTCTCCTTGGGGACTTTTCTCCAAGATGCAACGACTGTCAAGCCAGATGAATCAACAGCAGCTCTCAGTGGTTCTGGCAATCAGCCCCAGCATTGATGGAGCAGGTTGAGACAGGACACGGCCTTGTTAGTTAAGGTTTGTATCAAGCAGTTGTTGGGAGGCAAACAGTTGACGCTGGCTCTTGGTCAGTTGTGTCTGATGCTGGCTAAGACTCTGAATTGTTTTAATGTTAATTTAATCCAGGGCCAAGCTTGGAGCCTCTGGTGAGCCGGTTTTGGCCCACGAGCAATATGTTTGACATCCCTGCTGTGGTGAAATTTAAGTGCCAGTTATATGTCAGTCCTACACAGAGGGAGATGTCTACTTCCATCTGTTTGATGTTCAGGTCTGACGTTATTATGCCTAAAGTGAGCTGGTCATTTTTGAAGAAGAAAAGCTTTATTTCACATCATCTCAGAAAACAATCTGGTTTGACGTCTGTTCCATTTTAAACCTTCTTCATAACCTGGCTCTTTTTGAGAATTCTCTTTTCTTGGCAGAGTATAATCCGGCCTTTCTGCTCTCGAGTTTCATGAATGGTTTGCACCTTGCAGTGAACCCTCTGTATTTGCTCTTGTGAAGTCTTCTCTTTATAGTAGACCTGGATAATGAAATGCCTACCTCCTGGAGAGTGTTCTTCTCTTGGCTGGATGTTGTGAAAGCCTTTTATTTACCTTTTGAAAGGATCCCACCATTGACCACTGCTGATGTCATCCATGCTTTTTTTTTTTTTTTTTTTTTTTTGCAGAGCATCATTATGTATTTGCAGCTTAAGGATAGCCCTATACTGAGTTTCCAAATGCAAAGGCTTCCAGGCTACCAAATATTTATAGTTTAAATAATATTTAAACACTGAACGTAAAGTAAGTAGTAGTGCAGAAATCATGTCAAAGATATTTTTTTACAACCTGGACCTTATTTCTGGCATAAAACATACAACTTTTGTGTCATTTCTAGTCAATCGGGAGATATTTAGATCAGCGTATATCCATAGTGGGAGTGAATGGGGCACCGAAACGCAGCCTCTAAATAACACATTATCTGCTGTGAAAATCATTCATTTCACCAATATTTTGTTATCATACGATAGTGCTATTTCCCGTTGAACTGTTATCATCATCTGGGTTCTGCTGATTGGCCTACAGAGCCCAGATGTCTTCTGACATAGATGATGTCATCTCTGAGTGCCGCAAGCTCCCGCGACAGTCGGCTTGTTTAGCTGTAATTTGCTACTGCTAGTTTTTTGCAAGCTGAATATTTTTCTGATTCTGAACCATAGCAGAAATAGCAGTAGCATATGACGACAAAATATTGGTGAAATTAATGAGTTTCGCAGCAGATAACGTGTTATTTAGAGGCTGTGTTTCGGTGCCCCATTCACTCCCACTATATGGATATACGCAGATCTAAATATCTCCCGATTGACTACAAATGACACAAAAGTTATATGGGTGAGTAAACAATCGTATTTTGTGCCAGAAATAAGATCCAGGTTGTAAAAAACAGTAATTCCCCTTTAATTATTTACTTAAGAAAGAAACTGAATCAAATTCCTGGGACTATACAGTTAAACTCGGGGACTCATCGTTCCTGGAACCAAATTCCACCAGCTTTTCTGCATGGTCAGCCAACTGAATTCAAGTGACCTAGATTTGATGCGAGCAACCTTTGCCACCGCGATCGTTCAATATATTTCCTTTAGATCGGGATGGGTCCCCATCTGTTGTTCCCTATTCTTTATGACTCGGGCTTCGTGTTTGCACTCATCCAGCTGCACAATTAATTTCAGACATGAAGCAGCAGTTAAGTACATCAGATCAGATGAAGACACACAGCAGAGAGAGATGAATGTGAAGTAAACAAAGATAGAGATGCTAGCAGTCTCTTTTTTTAGCATATGCTTCGACATCAAAATGTATTTTTACAAGCAATCAATCTGAACTCTTTAGGGTTAGTATGTTCTGTTTTTTTTCAGTGGTACCATCTGCATCACGGAAGACGCTCATAAAATAGTAATGCTTGCTACCCTCCTCCGATCCTTTATTTCTCGCTTGTGTATCCGAGCCTTTGTGCTCCACTTGTTCCAACATGTTTTTCAGCCCTTGAGACAACAGAGGGGACAGCAGTCCTCGTGTATGTCATTCCAGTGAGCTGACCTTTATGAGACGCAGACATCTGGGCTGTCATGACTAAACATATGCTTTGTGTGTAAACCGTTCAGAATGGAGCACAGAACATAGAGTATTCTAGGGTGATATATTAAACCAGGTGTTGATTTCTTTAGAACGTGTGTCGTGTGCATTTTGTTTCTTTCTACACAAACAAACTCCTCTATACCATCTTCCAGCTTGTGCGTCCGGCTTCTTCAAGGCTGCACAGGGAGACCACAAATGTCTGCAGTGCCCCATCAACAGCCGAACCACCAGCGACGGAGCAACTAACTGCGTCTGTCGCAATGGCTACTATCGCACTGACTCGGACCCTCCTCAGATGCCTTGCACCAGTACGTTAACACACACACACACAGCTGTTATGGCAGCACGTTCCTGGGTAGCAGTGTACTAGCTGCCAAAAGGCTCTTAAAGTAAGCACTTAAGCATCTGGAACGTTACAAAAGCTCTAGGCGGGTGTAGTCTAGTTGACTTACTGCTGCGGTTAATGCTGAAATCAATGTTAATGAACTGTATTTAGACACCTATCTTGACTGGTATCAGTGCTATACTAGTCCACCTGTCGGTCTTGAATTACACGTTGCTCTCGTTGAGGCAGTGGCTCATACATGGTTTGGCCTAAAGATGAAAATCCACAGTTATCCCGCATAGATCCTCAGAAGGTCTTAGCTTTCATCTGGCCCCTTCTCACAGGGCTGCAGACTGCCCCCGTGGACACTGGAGGTCAAGGTCTATTCTACTGGCAGCAGAACTATGTAATCCTAGAAGAACAGATGCAGGACTTAGGCTTCCTTAAAGCAGATTAAACAACTATTAAAACCATGACTCTGAACTTGTGTGCTGAGGAGACAAATCCAGTCTTTCCTTGACACATGCTCCATCATCGCAAGATGCTTAGTACCACAGACTCACTCCCAAGCAGCAGTAGCATAATCGCATGCCCGTTCTCTTTCCTCCAGCGGTTCCGTCGGCTCCACAGAACGTTATCTCCATCGTGAACGAGACCTCTCTGAGGCTCGAGTGGAGCCCGCCGCAGGAGGGCGGCGGACGGGAGGATGTCGTCTACAACATCATCTGTAAAAGCTGCGGCAACGGGCGCGGCGGCTGCACCCGCTGTGGAGACAACGTGGAGTTTGTCCCACGCCAGCTGGGACTGACCGACACCCGTGTCCACATCAACGACCTCCTGGCCCACACTCAGTACACTTTTGAAATACAGGCCGTCAACGGGGTGTCCGACCAGAGTCCCTACTCGCCGCAGTACACGTCTGTCAACATCACCACCAACCAAGCTGGTGAGGCATTGGCAGAAGTTGACTTTCAATGGTCTGATTCACCTGGTTGATGCTTTGACTACACTTCTGTTTGGTTTCTTTTCAGCACCTTCAGCCGTGTCCATTATCCACCAGGTCAGCAGAACTCCTAACAGCATCACGTTGTCCTGGTCGCAGCCCGATCAGCCCAACGGTGTCATACTTGACTATGAACTTCAGTACTATGAGAAGGTACGTCCACCACCTCCCCAAATGACCGCTCTCGTGACAGACATCATTTGTCCGATTCATAATTTATGATGCATCTGTTTCAGAACCAGGCAGAGTGGAACTCGTCGCTAACAAGAAGTCAGACAAACACGGCGGTTATACGAGGCCTAAGGCCTGGTACTATCTACGTCTTCCAGGTTCGGGCTCGGACTGTCGCCGGATTCGGGCGCTTCAGTGGAAAAATGTACTTCCAAACTATGACTGAAGGTAGGAATTATCAGAAGGGCAGTTAATTTTATTACATACTCTGCGAGAAGAGAGAAGTTTGTTCTTGTTCCTTGGGCTGCAAGAACAAGAAACATCGGATCAAGTTCATTCAGTTTGCCGATCTCTACCCAGGACAGATTAGCAGTCACACTGTAAATATTAGCATCAGGGAGCTCACAGACCGCTAGCATGTCTGCTTTACAACATTAACCACACCCACTTCCAATATCTGACTAATCACGGATTAGTTGCTGGACACAACATGATAAAAATGTTCTGCCTGGTTGACTGTCGAGAACAAGCCCTAGGAACAAGAACAAACTTCTCGCTTCTCATGGAGTGTGTAACAGCCCCTTACTTACTCTACTAAGTATCTTTGGACAACACATTTAAATCTGTGCTTTTAATGACAGATTTCTCTGCTTTCTTTCTTTTTACCTGTAGAGGAATATAACTCCAGTATCCAAGAGAAGCTTCCACTCATCATTGGTTCATCCGTTGCAGGGCTGGTCTTTATAATTGCCATTGTTGTCATCATAATTGTCTGCAACAGGTGAGGCAGCAATGTTGCACGGCATGAAACATTAATAACAATGACACGGTCAAACGTTGTAGATTTTAAACACAATGATTCCCATGAGTCATCATCCGAATACGGAACATCTGCAATGAAAACTATAGGAAACTCTGTCCTCAAACTAAATCAAATAAATGTATGTTGAAATTCAATGAATAAGATAAAATAATGTAAGAATATGCGAAATAAATTGTAATGTCAAATGATTTTGTGATGATGTTACTGTGCAGTTAATTAGATGTACAGTTTGTTCAGGGAGGTAAAAGATAGGAACCATGGAAAAAAGTAGGGATGCACTGAAAAGTTTTATCCGAAAAAACAAAAATGCACTTTTGGACCATTTTTTTGCAAAATTGCTGCGATTGTTGCTTGCATCATCATAACATCGTATTTCGGCCAAAAATTTTCAGACACCAAAACAACACATGCAAGCAACAACCGCAGCAATTTTTGTCAGAAAATGGCCCGGAAGTACATTTTCAGTTTTTGGCCTACATTTTTAATAACCCTTTAATAAATAGCTGTTAACTGACTAATAAATAAATCTAAAGAAGAATTATTTAACAGATCAAACCATTGAATATTAGTAGGCTATCTGTATTTTGGTCATTAAAAACTGTATTCTTATACTTTGCTCATAAAGTACGTGGATTAAGTTCCAGTATTTCCTCAGTAGTAACCTTATTATATCTCTGCCTTCATTAGTGAAGATATTTCCCTCCCATTGCTGCAAACAGCCCAACAGTGGCACTCCTTTTCATATGGATCCTTCCAGTAGTCAAGTTTAAATCACAACCCAACGTGCGAGCTTCTTAAATAAGTAATGTCAAGGGGCCGGGATAAATAAATGATAGCCTTATGGATGTGCTCTCCGTGAGAGAGAGAGGAAGCTCCCTTCTCATTATGTCCTCAGAGCTTCATGTCGCATTTTGTATCGTGTCACCAAACAATGTTTGTGGTTCTGAAACGCCGATAACAATCACAATAGCTGTTTTGAGGCAGGGCCGAGTCTCAAATTCTTCTGGCTGCCAGGAATTCACGAGATGGTCCCTCTCCCACGTGTAGCTGAACTCACCAGAAATGAGTCCAGTGAAGGTGGTGTCTTCTGCAAACTTCAGGAGCTCAGCAGACTTGAGACTGTGTGTGCAGATGTCCTAGAGGAAGTGGAAGAGAATGATTGCAGCCTTTAGAGGAACTGGTGCTGAATGTCTGGGTGTCCCGGCCTCACAGGAAGTCTGACTTTCAATCAGCTGCAGGCGGAGTGAGGCACACTCATCTCACAGAGCTTGTCCTGCAGCAGAGTCAGGATGATGGTATGATAGACAGTCTGTGGAAGTCCACTTTGTCTCAAACCTGCTGGCTCCGCAGGCAGACTGCAGCTGGTCCAGGAGAGAGTTAATGTTGGTACTGAGTCAGGACAGAACAAGGCACTCAAATGACTGTAGGTTGGCACAGCAGGTGTAGTTGTTGCGTCCTTTTTTCTTTTCTTTTTGAGCATTATGGAGATGGCTTGAATGCTTGAAACGGCTGATGAGCACGGCGTAGCCAGGGCGCTCAGTGGGGGCTCTGTCACTTTAAGAATCATGTAATATCCAGACTCCAGGACGGAGCTGTAGCACTCTGCTGTGGTGGGGGAGGGGGAATTTGGGTGGATGGTGACAGTACTGTACCACTGTCTTCCATATCTACAGTTAAATTCAGTTGTCCGTTGGTCAAGTTGCTTTTAAACTTGGTCAACACCCTGTGCTGTTCCTCATGTTTTTTTGAGTTGTTCCTAAAGTGTGAACAGCAGAACACTGATTTTTTACAAGATGGTCAATGTTATTCGCTTATATCGTTGATTTTCATGTAATTGTCTCTGGGGGAAAAAGAAATTCCAAAATATTGTATTTGCAGGCGAAGAAACAAAGAACGGATCTACGTCTTTGTATAAAATCACCAAATACGTTGAGTCAGAGATAAATTCTGTCTCTGTTGTACCAAACCTCGTCGTTCACTGTCGTTCACCAATATTTGAGTTGTCTTAACTTTGATTTTTCTTACTAGCATCTTCAAGACTAAGCTGTAAGACCTTTCTGTGTTTATCCACAGCCGGAGAAGTTCAGACAGACCTGAATCTGAGTACACCGACAAACTCCAACATTACACCAGTGGTCACAGTAAGTATCTATTCCTCTACCTACGTTATTTACATGCACTGACATTAACCGTTTTTATATTTGGAGTATAATTTTGCTCTGTGTTTCAGTTGTTGCGTGTACAGCTGTTGCTGTTTTTCTTTTCTTTCTTTCTTTCTGTTGAAGTGTCACCCGGAATGAAGATCTACATTGACCCCTTCACGTACGAAGACCCCAATGAGGCGGTCAGGGAGTTTGCCAAGGAAATCGACATTTCCTGCGTCAAGATCGAGCAAGTGATCGGTGCAGGTACAGCAGAGCGGTGCATCGAACAGAAACGCAGTTTATGTGTCATTCCTGTTGAGATTGTCCACAGAAAACTCTGATTTGTTTAAAATGTAATTCACCTTTCCTCCTTGTCAGGTGAATTCGGGGAAGTGTGCAGCGGAAACCTGCGGCAGCCCGGGAAGAGGGAGATACTGGTGGCTATTAAAACACTGAAGGCAGGCTACACTGAACGCCAAAGGCGAGACTTCTTGAGTGAGGCTTCCATCATGGGCCAGTTCGACCACCCCAACATTATCCATCTGGAGGGGGTAGTCACCAAGAGCAGCCCGGTGATGATCATCACTGAGTTCATGGAGAATGGATCCCTCGACTCCTTTCTCAGGGTAACGGAGACACGATCAACGCTGACAAATTTCCCTTATAGCCATTGATCACCATCTACTTCTAGTTCAAGTAACCAGGGTCTGGTCTAGGTGGGTGCTACATGTCTAAGTAACATCCACACCAATGAATGAATGCCAGGTCCAAATGTTTCCCAACAGAGCATTGACTTGTCACAAGATGGTCAACGTTATTCACTTCCACTCCTGTGCCAATCAGGCAACTGCAAGGTGGGCTTAGTCATGTGGCGTCAGACCAACCAATCACATACCTTCACATACACTGCAAAAAAACAAAATCTTACCAAGTATATTTGTCTCATTTCTAGTCAAAATATCTCATTACACTTAATATAAGACACAATTGCCTAAAAAGTACAATTTCAGCAAGACAGTACATCTTAATACAGAGCCATTTTCACTAGTTCCATTGACAGTTTTTTTTTTTGCCTATTTTCAAGCAAAAATTTGCTTTTGAAAAAAATTGAAAAAAAATGCTTGAAATGCAAAAATTGCTTGAAAAAATTGCTTAAAATTCAAAATTGCTTGAAAATAGGCAAAAAAATCTGCCAATGGAATCTGTATTAAGATGTATTGTCTTAAAACAAGTCCCTGTGTCTTGCTGAAATGATACTCTTTAGGCAATTGTGTCTTATATTAAGTGTAATGAGATATTTTGACTAGAAATGAGACAAATATACTTGATAAGATTTTGTTTTTTTTGCAGTGTACATATATCAGGAAACACCTACAAATGCAAGTTGGTTATATCATCACGTGGTTTCCAGCCTATCATTTGACCAGAATGCCAAAAGAAGAGAATGCCCAGTAGATATCAATGGTAAAAAAGACATATTTGGAGACGTTGAGAAGGTTTATTCTAACTGGAATGTTTTTTCTTTCTTAATAGCAAAACGATGGTCAGTTCACCGTGATCCAGCTGGTGGGAATGCTTCGAGGCATAGCAGCGGGAATGAAGTACCTGTGCGACATGAACTATGTCCACCGAGACCTGGCAGCTAGAAACATCCTGGTCAACAGCAACCTGGTGTGCAAAGTGTCAGATTTTGGTCTGTCGCGGTTCCTCGAAGACGACACCTCGGACCCCACCTACACCAGCGCTCTGGTGAGTCTTTAATCATAGACTACATGGGCTAGGAAACAAAAGGCAAGATGTAATATTATGAAAACGCCTCTTTGCCTTTTTTTGTCTTGCTCCTAGGGAGGGAAGATTCCCATCCGATGGACGGCTCCAGAGGCCATTCAGTACAGGAAGTTCACCTCCTCCAGTGATTGCTGGAGCTATGGGATTGTTATGTGGGAGGTGATGTCGTATGGAGAGAGGCCTTACTGGGACATGAGTAATCAAGATGTGAGTAGGACTTCATCGGACAGCCTGTAGGTATATAAAACACACAGAAGGAAGCTGGTCAGACTTAAGCTTGTTACATACTCCATGAGAAGCGAGACATTAGTTCTCACTCTTAGGGCTGTGAGAACAAGAACAAAGTTTGTTCTGGTCAGGTCATCTAAACTTCAAAGACAAGATATTTAATGATCAAACTGAGTAACTGTCTTGTTCACTCATTTTAAATTTGAGCCACTTCAGTTGAGCCTCTTTCTGTTCTAAGTTCACGTTCTCAGACGCTCCACGTTATTCCTTCTGTAGGTAATCAACGCCATAGAGCAGGACTACAGGTTGCCGCCCCCCATGGATTGTCCCAGCGCACTCCACCAGCTGATGCTCGACTGCTGGCAGAAAGACCGTAACAACCGGCCCAAATTCAGCATGATCGTCAGCAGTCTGGATAAGATGATCCGCAACCCCAGCACCCTCAAGGCCATGACTCCTCTGTCGTCGAGGTATGAACTAAAGACCTCTTTACGTTCCACTGCGACTGACCCACGTCCCCAAAAATTCTCACGAGCTCTTAATTTGTCTCCTTTCTATCCACCAGTGTTCACTTACCTCTGCTGGACCGGAGCACTCCAGACTTCTCCTCTTTCAGCACAGTGGATGAGTGGCTGGACGCCATAAAGATGGGCCAGTACAAGGAGAATTTCACCAATGAAGGCTTCACCAGCTTCGATGTAGTGTCTGAAATGACGATGGAGTATGTTAGATACTTTGGATTTTTCCATATTGTAGAGAGCTAAGAGTCGTATTGCATTAGTAGTGTCTACCAAACTCTATATAATTAAACTGATCATTTAATTGACTGAAGATGAAACATCATCAACAGCACTTACAAAACACACATTAATTCATTGCCAGGAAACTTCAGCACCCAGACAAAGCAAGTTTTGCAGGATTTTAAACGTCATGTTGTATACTTGGTATAACTGACAAATTGGTTCTCTGCAGGGACATCCTTCGGGTGGGAGTGACACTGGCCGGCCATCAGAAGAAGATCCGAAACAGCATCCAGTCCATGAGGGCCCAGATGAACCAGATCACCTCGGTGGAGGTGTGATCCCACAGATCAGCAGCAGCAGCAGCACACAGACCCTGTTCACTGTAGGAAGCTCAGCCGCCACCAACCCTCCGTCCTCCTTGAACCTCTGAGAAGGGCTGATGACTCGCGAGCACGCACGCACACAGTGACTTCAAGTTCCCTCCCTCCAAAACTTCCTCCAGAGGGTTACGTCAGCCCGCAGCACAGCACAAGTGTTGGTAGTTTTCTCAAAGCTACTGTATGTTCAGGTAACAGCCATGCTCCGTGGCTTGATGTTATGGTTGACCACGGCCCACCGGAACGCCGTCTTCAGACTGCTCAGTTCGTGTTTACTTTACATGACATAACTCAGCAACCGGCTCCACTACCACCGCGTTAAATCATTCAGTGAGAAATACATATTTAAAGCTGGCCTCGTTCTTTGAATTTCGTGTAGAGGAATCACTGTCACAGCGGTGAAAATTCATAAAATGAAAAACAGCAAAGAGGACTTTGCTAAATCACTACTGCAAAAATGCAAACTATGCTATTAGATGGACGTTTGCGTTGTCCAGTGGGAGCACATTTATTTCAACATTTGCACCTTACTGCTAGGGTTAGCTGTTGTAATTGTTCACCGTTTAATGTCACACTTTTTCAAACTCTATTTCTGGTACTATTCAGGTTAGGGAAGTTTACGTCCACAGACTAGGGCTGTCAAAATAATAGGTTAATAATGGATTAAGGCAAGTCCCTTTTAAAGCTGCTGATTTGTTTTAAACACGTGTTTAACATGCGGGCAGTTTGTTACTACAACCCTGACCCAAACCTTCGCTTGGGAACTCAGGAAGCAATCAGTGCAGCTAAAAAAGGCTGTGGAAAGCAAACAGAGTCTAAAGTGCAGTCATAGTAAATCATCATTAAGCTGCAGTGACACATCCTGTAGTTTAAAAACTGCCAAAAATCCCAAAAGAAGCAAGAGAGGAAGGAGAAACCAACGAGTTGAAGTGGACAAAGAAACAAGTTCAGCTTCAAAGCCTTTCTAGAAAGTTCTTGCAGGTACATTTAAAACAGATCCGAAAATGTGGTTAATTTACGTTAACGTGCAATTAGCAAAGGAAATCATCTGAATCTACTGACAGCCCTTAACATAGAGAGTAAAAGTACTGTATCTGCATTCTGTGATTGCCTCTATATATAATAGTTTTCACTGGTACTCACAAAATCAACACAGGGTATTCACAGGAAGGGTATTCACCCCCATAGTAATTAGGTGCTATACATATTTGGAACAGGAATCACTGGGTCTATTTCAGTTCTAATGTAGTAGCCGCTGATAGACACTCGGCCAGTAGTCGCTATGCAACTTGTAACACAATCCATATTATGAAAACGTGCTGCCCATGCTAGTGGGAGCAACAACAAGGGGTTGCCAGATCATTTTAACTTTAGCATCATATCCACATCATAGTTTTCCTACAAAAACAGTACAAACACAACTTCCTGACAATCTTTAAAAATAAGAAAATTAAAAAAAAACATACAAGCTGACGTGGTTGACAGCGCGTGACTGGTATTAATTGAAGAGATTTGCCCTTTAAAAGGGCTTTTTAAAAACCCATTTCAGTACCCGTGCTGCGAGAAGAAGCTGCTGACTTATTTTTGACTCTTGAATGGACATGTGAGACAAATGAAGGAACTACGCCAGGAATGCTTAAAGAACACTGTGCGAGCTGGTCTTCCAAAAGTGTCGTAAGACGTCAGGACGACTGGTGTTTTAGAAGAGAAAACTGGTTGATATGTTATACTTGTTACTGATTTCTTTTTCTTTCTTTTTTTTAAACGGACATTCTCCTGCAACATTTTAACACTGGAATTTATGAAATGGACTATTTGTAAATTGTCTTCCCCTGTGATCTCACTGTCCCACTCACTGTGAAGCATCTGGGTCAGTGTGTGGGTTAGGAGACTTTGGAATACGTCGCTCAGTGCTGTACATATTTTGTTTTTTTCAGGTAATATACATCATGTTTTCGGTTCATTGAGGATTCGGTTCTTGCCGTCTTGTACATATCAATATGTTGTTTTTTTTATTTGTTATTTTAGCATACACCCCCAAAAACTCAATAGTGTTTGCTACACTCATTTATATATACATATATATAAAAAAATACAAATCCAGGCTTTCCTTGAATGTCCACCTCCTCCTCCGAGTCCCACTGACCCTAGCTTTTAAAAACTTTTAAAACACAGGTTGTACAGATGTGCATTCATTGTTTCATGTGGCATGTACGTCACCTAATGATGTCCGATCTTATGTGTTCTTTAAGTGTCAGTTTATGCTGATAAAAGACAGATACCTCTCTGTTGGACCACACATTACACTCAACAACGAAGCCTAGCCTTTAACATTGAACTAATACTGTGTGCACGTTCCTACAACACCAGTTCCTCAGCCGCATTGATGACGTAAACTATCTCTGTCATAATTATGAGAGAATTTCTTTTTTTTTTTGTAATAATTAGATTCTCATTATTAGCACATACAGATGTACACATTGAAATGCCTCGGTAGCTTGTAGTGGTATCCTCCAGGTTCCTATGAGATGCAAGAAGACGTCTTTTCCTTCCCTTGGTATACTTACCGCACTTACATAAAGTGAGCCAAGACTAAGTTGAGATTTCGGGGTGCTATTCAGCAGTTTTTTTTTTTAAAAGGGAGCTTTTATCTCTACGGTTTGAAAGGTTCAAATGTGTTTCGCTGTACATTGTGGTTGGATGTGGTTCGTTCTAGCTGTGACAGCCTCTTGGAGCACTCGTCATAGCTCTTCCTGCAGATTTAGTCTGTCTCGGGGTCTTCTGTCTCCTCACGTTATTCTAGACTGACTCCGTGATGCTGAGATCAGGGCTCTGCGAAGGACGAACCGATCACTCGCACTCGGACTCCTTGTTCTTCTTGCGACTGAAGATAATGCATCGTGACTTTGGCATATCAGTCACCGTGGCTTTGGAGACAGAGCGCCTGATGAGCGCAAACAAAAGAAAAAAAACAAATGTCTAGATATCTGAAGTAGGCTACCTGAAATGTTTACATAGTGCTGTATCTGTACGCCAACAAACTAAATGATGCCATTGAAACATGTCCCCTTTTTGGCAAGGTCTGTTCCTTGACAACATTTTATGCAACGCCAACGGTGGCTGTCAAGGATCTCGGGGGTGCCCTAAGGAAAGGACTGTGTGTGAAGAGGCTGCCAAGTTGTCATTTAAACCTGTCATGGTACCTTCTAGAATGAAAAGGGCATTTCATCTTATAACCTTGAAACTTGAGGTAGTTAGAGCGTCAACAACAGTTCCTTCAAGTCAAACAATAAAGTGGATCTTTTGTCCTTTTATATGGGGTTCAGGTTTGATTAGTTTTGGAAAATAATTAGGAACAGATTATTGTATACGTTAGCTTGGAGTTTGGGTTTTTGACACCATTGCATCAACGGTTAAACTTCAATGATGCAATGGTGCCACAAACCCAAACTCCAAGCTAACGATTAAAAGAATCTGTTTTTAACGCGTACTAATTAGTTTTAGCTACCACTTCCACAATTTACACATGGCAGAAATCATGATAAGCCATCAAAATTAAGTTAAGTGCGGTTTATACCTCTGCGGCACATAGACGTACGTAGCCAACGCTAGTGCGAGCTAATTTATACTTATGCTCTCGTCAGTCTGGCTCGATCTGTAACAACGCCTCCCAAACACTAGTCGGCGCTGTGTCTTTTTTTTCCGAGACGGTTACATTTTTTATTCCACTTCCTGCTTCACTTTCAACAATGGCGACGAAAACTTTCGTCGGAATTTCGTCGAGATTTCAATGAATTCGAGTCGCACAAATGCTTGTAACCTCCTCAGCTAACCTTTCCTCGACGTGTTCCAACGTAAAACCCAAACTCTTATGAGTCATACTGAGACACTGACACACTGAGATTACAGTACAGCAACTCTATAATGTGATGGGATAAATTTGCTCACTATATCATATAAGGTTTATTTAATCATTTTAATTGTCCGCCTCGATGCCATTAAACAAAAAGCTGGGGGCCTGTGAGGCAGGATTTTACCCTCACAGCTCAAGGATTTGCAGGTTTGACTACTTAAAGGCTCGTTTAGAGTACTACGGAGCATAGACGCCGTAACCTACGTACGAAACCTACGTAGCCAGTGCGAGCCACTTATACTTGTGCGCTCGTCAGTCTGGCTCACTCTGCAACAACGCCACCCAAACACTAGTCGCCGCTGTTTTTTACCAGTCGGGTTGATTTTTGTTTCTACTTCCTGCTTCCTGCAGAAATACGCCACTACCAAGCGGACCAATCACAGCTCTTGCGGTCTGCATCATCATAACGCGCAGTTACATTTCTGGGGAGCTGCACATCAGGCCACGGTGTTAGGTTTTGCGTACGCTGTCGCCGCAGGTACATCTGAAAAAAAGCAACAAAAGAGAGATATACAGTACACATGTTAAACTAATTTTTATGAAACTAAAACATTTAACCTCTCAGGTTTAATGTGGGACATACAGGCTGTGTGCTCCAGATCCTGGAAAAAGACATGTCCCCAATCTATCCGTCCATGTGCTGTAACTGTTCCCTTTATGGTTTAAAATGATCCAGCTGAGGTTAGACTCTGAATCCAGTACCAACAAGCTTCATCAGTAACCAATGAGGGTTTGGGATTCTAAAGGAAACATGGTCCTGAGGCTTCACAGGACCAGGACAATCTCAGAACTGTTTTTGAAAATGTGAATTTTGATAAAAACTGTGTTGCTGGTTTTTTTGTTGTTTTTATAAATGTTATGCAATTATGACGGTGATTTTTACTTCACAGTTCAGAAAAGTGAATTCTCAACTTGGGTCATGTGTTGTCTGAGTGATTCTTCTTTTATATTAGGACACTGGCATGTTACGTATCTTTCTGCTACTAGCACGCAACACGCGTTCACGCACTCACATCACGTGTTCATTTTGATCTCAAAACCCAGTGAAATAGGTCTGTTTGGCAAATGGTATGAATGCTCTCTGTTTTAGTTGAGGTACAACACACTTGGTTTTGTTATATCATTAACACTGATCAGGCATAACATTATGACCACTTTCCTAATATTGTGTAGGTCTCCCTAGTTGCCTCCAAGTTGTGACTCATCAGAAAATGGACATGGACCTTCTGAGAGTGTCCTGTGGTGTCTGGTTTGGGGATCTAGTGAATTTGGAGGCCAGGTCAACACCTTGTGGTGATCTTCATGTTTTTTTGAGTTGCTACCATCAAGGAGTGTCATTGCCATGGAGTCAGGGTGCCTGGTTGGGTCTAGGTGGATGCTACATGTCTCAAATTGCCCCCAGGAACAAAAAACATAAATAATTCTAACTTTTCTAACCTGAATACCAGGTCCAAAAGTTTCCCAGCGTAACATTGTATTGTCACAAGATGGTCAATGATATTCACCTGTCAGTGGTTTTAATGTTGTGGCTGATCAGTGTAATTCCACACCTGAATCCATCAAATGTCTTCCTAGTTGTTATTTGAAAGATTAGTGCTGTTATAAAGAAGGGAACGCACCTTTTGCCTCAGTTTTTACGTGTTCTTTCTAATGATTTGCTCGCTCCAACGTCATTTTTACCAACAAAACTTTCATTTGAAACTTTAATTCCTGTTGCTCACTACATCCGTTTCTCACGGAGAGCCTTAGTGGGTGAATCCGGCCCAACACTTTTACCTCTTGCTGTTACATGCAGACGCACTGACGACAGTACCTGGAGTTTGAAGAAACAGCTTTAATATTCTGATATTTAACATGTGCACGTTCATTTTTTTAATACATCTATATGTTTAATAGAAGATACAAGACCAGCTCAACTCGGGTGCACGCTAGGCTTTCTTTTTTTATGACTGCAGCAATCACTTTGAAGCTCTTCTACCAAACTATTTTTCATGTCTTTTCATGTCTACTATCAACGATGGTCTCACATACAGTAGATGTTGACACTCATGAACACAACACACCGTATTGTTCTGTAGGTCCACACAAATGCATGGTCTGTAACGTTTTGGGTCCAGGCAGCGCATTCACACTGCTTCTGTACAAACCGACATTATTATGTGCATTCGGTGTTCATTTATTTATTTTTTTGTAGTTTCGTAGATTGACATTCTTTCCAAGAAAACCAAGGAGGAATCCACTTGTTTTTTAATTATTCAAAGCCCAACCTAAAACCATGAGCGTCTAATCCCAGTAGGTCTGTGGCCACGACTGCTTCCCTTCCAAAAAAATAAAAAATAAAAATGTAGAGACCAAAGAATTAAAGAGAACCTCAGTGAAAGAAAAAAGTCAACATGGACGTTTACCAGCGTCATGGGATATGCTGTGTTTATACACGTTACATAAGTTGAGTATTTGGTAAATGTATCCGTTAATATTTCCTGTAACATTGGAGTGATCCTGCAAAAACATTTTCATTTAAAACATTTCAGTCCACCAGATATTTGGATTTTTTTTACTTTTTTCAATTTAGTTTTTATCACCAAACGTCTCTGCAGCCTCAACTGAAGACTCACCGCCATAAACGCTGGCTTTTCTCTGTACGTGGGAAAACAAACCTCACTTGAAAACGACCTCTTGATGTAAAGTTTAAAGAAAACATTCACTTCCTCTTGTAATTGTTTCAGTATCAATGTGCGTACGTGCGCATCTTTACACGTACGTCAAAATTGTGCAAAAGTTAAAAACACTAATTTCACTCACAATTGCTCCAAAGCAAAGAAGAAAATGGTCTATTTATGTTGTGGGTGTAAAACACAGAGTAGAGTAGAGCTGACTGAACCTCATAAACAACAAAAGTCTGTTGTTTTACACTTTAAAAGTTATTCTCAAGCCTACAGAAAAAAAAAAATACCTGGAAAAAAACGACTAAAGCTAGAAAATCTCAGAAGCCAGTATTTCAGCCACTTGTTCCCTTCACCACATCTCCCTGCTTTAAGCCGGACCCAGGGGCCCCGGAACACATTTGTACTCCACGTAGGCAGGTATTTTATTTCATTATCGTTATTATTTTTTAAATTCAAGTGGTTATTTCCTGGACGGTTTTGCTCGGTCTGGGTCGATAACCAGCTCCAGTGACGGCTCCCTCCACTGTGATCTCACTTCGGCTTTTATTTGTATTTTTTATGTTGTACAAATGTATATTGGATGGTATACCTGTGAATTATTTGTAATACAATTATTAGTTTATTTTGTAAAATAAAGGAAAAGTCAAGGACGGAAAGGAAACACAATAAACTCGGTTTTGTGACAACTGTCATGCAGTTCATGCACCGTTTAGTTATTTCACTCCGAGATGAAAACGTTGGGCAGAAAAGGGTATTTTATTGTTTGTTTGTTTGTTTTTTAATCCTGAAGAACTCATATAACTAATCAGTCTGCCTCCTGCAGCTAAAATGTGTTGTCCTCACACAGAGTATTTGAAAGAGGAGTAAAGAAATCCATCTATTTTAAATATGATATTGGAAAAACCTCTCTTTAAACAGGTGAGCTGGACCGACGCACCACTTACCAGACACTTACAACACAGTCTTTAAAAGTTTAACCCTATTCACACCCTCAGTCTGATGGTTTCTGGCTCTTAAATAGAACCGCTAATGCTAAAAAAGAAAATATCACACATTAGTTGCACTGGAGTGTCACCCTAGTTTTCAGGTAGGCCCCCAAAAAATTTTTTCTTCAAAAAACTCAGCTGTTGAGAATACTTGGTGAAACCTACAGTCAAGTCAGTCTGAGCTCCAAGACTCTAAACTAAATTACCACCGGTTTAAAAACACTAACGGGGACTAATTTAAAGAGAAACGAAGGAGCATTCCTTGCAAATCTCATGTATATTTGTTGAGACTCAACAAAAATTTAGGAAAAGTGAGTGAACTAGAACAGTTTGTTGTCAACGAGATGTTAAAGAGAGATGTGTGATGATGAAATCATTTTCTGTAAAAAAAAAAAAAAACGTACGTTTTCCGTAAGCCATAAATCATAGAATCACTCTATATAAAAGAAATCATTAAAGGAAGCATTTCAAAAAAAAAAGAATTTAAATTTAATTTTTTAAAAAAAATGAAATTTGCTTGTTTGATGTACAAGCCGTTACATGGACATGTCCCACCGCCCATGTCTGACTTTCTTAAAAAACAAAACACAGAAAAAATGTTCTCTCCATAAAGTAGCGCCTCACAATTACAAACCTTCAGGACGAACCTCAAGCAGTGGTTGGAAGCAACCGTTGACTTTCATCTTCTTAGGAATGTACTGTCTTGTGATTTACTGTGATTTATTGTCTGTTCCTATGTCTTATCATGTTTCTCTGTTAATTGCCCAGGTGCACTGTCACAATCAAATAAATAAATCAATAAATAAAAATCATACAGCGATGAACTTCATAAAACCACTAGAGGGCGGCAGAACCCCAAAAAATATTAATACAGATCATTTCACCAAAAACTCACATAATAATGTGAAAAAATAATAATAAATCATAATGAATTAAATAAGATACGGTTCCAACGCTGCTAATAAAATAAAAACCTAAATTACACTATCAGACGCCTAGCAACAATAACATTCAGACATGAAGCCCATTGATTGACATATTATTTTGCAGAGTCCCTTTCTAGTTATATTTTCATTCAAACATTCACCACACGTGTCCATGGACAAACACACACACAGATATACAGGTGCATCAGGTGCATAACACACAAAAGTGTCAACAGGAACACAACATGGCAACGCGGACAAGCGTATATGGTCAGACATGTGTATACAGACGCAGGCATCTCTGTAAATGCTTCTGCAGGGTATGCAGTAAATGTCTGGACTTTATCATCTCAGACACGGAACTGTTTTATGTGTGTGTGTGTGTGTGTGTGTGTGTGTGTGTGTGTGTGTGTGTGTGTGTGTGTGTGTGTGTGTGTGTGTGTGTGTGTGTGTCTTGTTGTCACTGTAGGACCAGAAGGGCTTTTCCACATGAAAATGGACTCGGTGACCTCGTCACATGGCTCTGAAACACACAGCCAGACTCCTGCTCACAGCAGCATGCAGGACGCTGACAGACACAATACACACACACACACACACACAGTTTGACAGCGATGTCATGTGACTCCAGGATGCAGCACATCCACAGAAGGAATCAGGATAAATTGCACGTGTCTCTCTCTATAAACTGGATGAAACGCACGAATATAACGGCGTTTACTCACCGTGGCTTTCAGAGTTTAAAGTGTTTTTGATGTTTGGCCTTTGGGTTGAAATACTGTTATATAATAAGATGTGATCTAGATATGATATGAAAACGTAGAAGTAAATCTATGTCTTTATTGATGCCTTAGTTAGCCCAATACAAATCATGCAGGCTTACATTTAAAAGACCCCTCCCTTCAACCCATAGCACCCAAAGGCCCCCCACTAACAGCATCCTGTGGCCAAACACCTTCAGAAGTTCCCATGTCCATTCTCTGATGAGTCACAACTGTTTTGGAGGCCATACACTATGTTAAGAAGGTGGTCATAATGTTATGGTTATGCCTGATTGGTGTATACAACCACGTCTGTCCTGTTGCCCTTTGACAGTTCATCTTCAGTCATCCGTGCTGTTGATTTCTGGATGTTTCCTCACCGTATTTCCTGCGTCTCCTGATTTCTTGCGCCTTCGTTTTTGGATTAATGTGTTCATCATCACAGCGGTTCTTGTTTCCTCATTCCTCACTTTTCATACTCGCCACTTGAGACCCAGCAGATGTGCCTTTTGTGTTAATGTGGCCCTGTAGACATTCATGTTATTCAGACGTGAAGGCGGACCTTGGCTCAGGCCTGAATGTGAACCCCTCCATGAGGGCCCCTACAGGAAAGTCTGTCCCTCGTTGATGCCATAACCCCCGGCCTGTTATCCATCAGCTTGCCGTCCTCCAGCAGCTAGCCGCCAGCTGCCTGGATCCCGGCCCTGACCTCACCGAGCCCCAGACCCGTCGAGGTCCCGCTGCTCAGCAGATCGATCAACTCCAGGCCCATGGCGACACTTACCTGGTTCCAGTGTCCGAGAACCATCCAGTGCCCTTCAGAGTGGGAGCCCACCTCGACATATCATTCACAATTCAGGTCCTTTACGCACAAAAATATACGCAGGGCTAACGCAGAGAGACACTCACACCTACAGCCAGTTTAGAATCACCAGTGAACCTAACCAGCATGTCTTTGGACGGTGGGAGGAAGCTGGAGAACCTGGAGAGAACCCACGCAGACACAGGGAGAACATGCAAACGCTAATATCAAGCTTTTAATGACTTTATATACTGTTTTTATTTGAAAAGATCAGAAGTTTGGAGCATTGCTGTTTTGGCGGGATTTATTTGGAAGGTAAAAGCAAATCGAAATGGAAAATTCTACAGCTGAAGCAGAAGCATCTACGCATCTCGTGGACATGTGACAACGTACGGCAACAGTGAAGGGCAAGCACAACCGAGCGATTAGTATCAAAAGCTTGAAGGTTCGTTGCTTCACACACGGTTGCTGACAGTTGTTCCATGTGGCCTCAGAGGAGAGTATAAAACACACTGAACAGCAACAACAGAAAGAACAATACGTGGGTGTTACTATGAAATGCTTAAAGTTAGTGTGTTCGATGAGTAGGACAGAGGTGCTCAGCATTTTCCTAGATTCTCCGACACTATCTTTTCAAATGCTAGCATGTGAGCATTTATTTCAGGCTTTGCTTTTTTCCGAGTTGTCCTGATCCGGGCTCTCGGCCCTGCTGCTGAACCTCTGGTTCAGCTCTGACGTCAACACGGAGCAGCAGGATTTCTGTGAAAGAGCAGAATACGTTAAGAATTTTAAAAAATAACAATAATCTCCGTAATTAAATGTCAACTTGATGCTACTCCTTCCTACTTTTCCATCCTTAGCTTTGTTATGGGCCCTGGATAAGAGCTCCAGGAGGGACAGGAGGAGCCCGACGCCCAGCCCCAGCCCCAGCAGCAGGAAGTGGCCTCGCAGGCTACTGGGCTCTAGAGCGTCGAAAATGTGATTGCTGTCGGCGCCTATGCAGCTGCTGGCCCACCACTTGTCCCTCAGGTACGTCAGCTCGCCAGACTCACTGAGCTGCAGGATGGCCACGGTGAGGTTTTTCACGAGTGGGGAACCTGGTGGGGAAAGGACAGAGAAGATGTCAAACTAAGGAGCTTGAATTGAAGACATACGGCAGGAGTGCGTCTTCTCTGCTCTCACGTTCTCACCCAGAGGCGCTGCGATGCCGTAGGCTCTCATAGAGATGACTTCCTGTGAACGCGTCAGTTTGCAGTAGCGAGCCGCGGCCAGATCCAAGGACACCGCTTCACCGATGAAGGCGAAGTTCCCCTCCTGAGCGCGGCGGATGCCCTCATCCATGCCGGACACAAAGCTCTTCTTGCGCTCCATGTGTTGGTAGATGCGCCGGTACACAGGGTTGTCGGAATTCTTGGAAAGGCATGTGGACAAACAAAATACATCGACTTTTCTCAGGAATTAAAAAAAAAACAACAAAAACAGGCTGCAGCGACTACGAGCTGCTGACGGCACCTTAAAGAAGAGCATGGTGGACCCGGCCTCAAAGGTGCCGTAATCGATCACGTCCTGGTTGGCGAGGTCCTCAAAGGTCTTGATGGAGATGTGTTTGCTGTTGGAGTGCAGCAGGGAGTTGAAGTTGCCCAAGTAGCAGGCCAGCAGCATCACAGCAAACAGCCACCAGATGGCACTGATGACACGTCCGGACAGGGATTTAGGGTGAGGGCCGGCACCTGAGAGCACGAAGACAGTAAGAGGCTGCAGCTGCAGAAAGTCACCAGAGAGCAGTGCTGCTGTCCGGCTGCTAGTAGTATTCATCTGAACCAGTCACCAGTAGGGCTCCTAAGAATTTTACACAAAAATAAATGATATGCAAATGTGTGCAGTCTCTTAAGGTGAAGGAGAATCAGGAGTGATGTGACTATTGAACTGAGGGATGGAGGAAAGAAGGGGCCTAGGGCTGGCCTTAAGCCTTAGGGTTCTGAGTTTGATGTTTCGTAGCTTTCTGCTTGACGGGGACAGGGTGAACAGTCTTTGGGCATCCTTCATAACACAGGACGCCCTGATTCTGCACTTGTTGACCTCAATAGGTGGAGAACTACTGTTTATAAGAATGGCTTCCTATCAGAAGCAGGGCAGATCCCATACTATACTGTAGCACAGGAAGTGGAGAAGCTCTCCACAACACATCCTCCATCAAGGAGTGTCATTGCTATGGGGTGGGGGTGCCTGGTCTGGTCTAGGTGGGTGCTACATGTCTAAGTAACATCCACACCAATGCCAGGTCCAGAAGTTTCCCAGCAGAACACTGAACTGTCACAAGATGCTCAATGTTATCAACGTTTCCTGTCAGTGGCTTTAATGTTGTGGCTGATTGGTGCAATTAATGAGGTGTTTCAACTCAGCGTTTACTTACTGGCCACATTTCGTGTAGCGTATCTTAAAGTGCAGTGCATTTATTGAGAGAGAGAACATATAATGCGGTTTCGCTTTCGCCGACTGCCGCGTTACCTTGCAGGGTAAGAGCCCCCGTGATGTACCAGAAGCTGTGCAGCAAAGTGAAGTTATGTTCCTCTGTCTCTGGCTCGGCCCATTCGGTCGGACTGATCCTGCAGAACAACAAAAATGTTTTTGTTTTTTTTCCAGTAAATTGGACGGTTTAGGAAGCCCCTGTTGTGGCCACACGTTCTTCTACATTTACTATTCTAATTAAATTCATACAAAGGCAGATTGTTTTATAATAGCCTTACAGCCTGTAACAGCGTGCATACCTGCAAATGCCCCCAACAACTCTACATAGGGACAAAACTAAAATCAACAGAGCAGCCTCTCTATGTATTAGTTTTGCAGCTTAGTGGTCATGTTGCATCTGCTTCTAGAAGTTTTTGCATCTCCTTTTGATTTTGTGTTTGCTGTGAATACAAGCAGGATTTTTTATTTTTTTTGCAGCCTTTAAAGGGAGGAATCATTGGATAAGGACACTGGATGTTGGATAACTGTATTTCAGACTCACTTTGATGGAACTAATGCTTCTGTTTTCACAAGGACAGAGGAGACAGATCAGGGCTGTATTACAAAATCGCAAAAACACTGCGTCTTTGTGTTTTAACTTTCTAACTGTAGAATGAACTCTTTGTGAGCACATTTCCAAAAACAAACAGAGAACATCTTTGTCCTGTCAGCTGCCGCCCGGCTGTCATCATCAGCGTCACTATCAATCAACCTTTGGAGGGACTTTTTGAATCCCGCACTGACCTGCCCACCAGGAATATGCAGAGCCCCGTCAACAGGAAAGCGATGAGCACCCCGATCCACGTGTCGGTGGAGAAGGGCGACAGCAGGCTGAAGGTGCTTTCCTCGGAGGCCGCGTCTTTGCTCAGGATGAAGCCGATTCCCGTTTGCATGAAGGGGGTGGTCATGTCCACCGACTGCTCTCGGACTGCAGTGATGGTCAGCGGGGCCACGGCCAGGTCGGCCTCCTAATAGAGGGTTATACACGGGTACGTAGATCATACATGAGACACGTTTACCTGAACACAGTGGCTGCCTGCAAACAGAACTTGATGATTGTGTGACATGTGCACTCAAAATGCCTTAGTATATAAAAACGGGCTCATGCTGGAGAAAGACTAAGCTAAAAGATCACACACCAGACTAAAGTCTCACTGAGATGGAGCCTGTGTAGTCGACGGCCTTTGACTTACCCCTCTGACGACCTCACCGATCATGCCGTTCCAGTTTCCACTCGAGTCCATGGCTCCGTATCGGTTGTCCTTCACCAGATGCATGTTGTACTTAAAGCCCACTTTCTTGGAGAGTTCAGAGATTAGATCGATGCAGTAGCCCTCCAGCTCCGAGCCTCTGCTCATGGTGTACGGCTCTTGCTGAAAATAAAATAAAAAAAACATAAAAAAACAAACAGAAAAAGGAGTTACAGTCTGAGTAGAGGTTAAAATAAAAAAGACGAATGGACTGTAAAATCCAGTGACTTTTATTTGGGAGTGGAAAACGGTGTGATGTAAAAGGCTGTTTTAAGAGAAACCATATACTTTCGGTGACATGGACATAAAAACAGGGTAATGTGAATGTAACGACTGAATTAACTCGCTTGAGCACCATTTCAACTAAGGCAGAACAGTTACAGGAAGAGTACATGCAGTGAGCCACCTACCACGTTCTGCATCAACGACGTATGTACATGTATTTTGCTCAAATGTCTTACTTATTTTTACAGTTAATCACTCTGAGCATTCTCTGGCGTGTATCGTATCGTATCTCGTCATGTTATATCTCGTGGTATCTCATCTTATCTCGTCACATCGCATCGCATCTCATCCTGTCTCGGCGTGTCGTATCTCATGTATCTCGTCATATCGTATTGCATCATGTCGTATCGTATCGTATTTTGCCGTAACTCGTCCTGTCTCTGTGTGTGGTACATCGTATCTTGTTGAGTCGCATCATATCTCATCGTATCGCATCGCATCGCATCGTATCGTATCTCATTGTATCTTGTTGTGTCTCGTCGTGTCGTAACATAATGTAATTGTTCTAAATTGTGAAATTAAAAAAAAACATGTCATTTAAGTCTAATAAACCACACTGAATATATGACCACATTCTCTGCCCCTCCCTCTGTAGCTCAGCGTGAGCAGCGATCTTGTCGAGAGCCAGAGGCAGCACTACGGGGGGAAGTTTTAAGCTTTCCCGACAGCATACGGTATTTGTTAAGCAGGGATTCAGGCAGGTCCTCCACATGTGGTCTAAGTATTGCAGCTGCTTGAATTAGATAACTTCAGGCACAATCTGCCTGATACTACTTCTTTACAGTCCAAAGTGAAGAAACTTGCAGAGAAAGACCAACTGCAGGGCACTAAAATTTTTAAAACAATCTATATTATCAACTTTAAAAGTTACTTTCTTGCTCTTTTTCCAAGTTGAATCGAATCTGTTATTTGGTCTCATAGCTTTTGCAATGATAATAGTAATAATAACAGCGATCATGACACATAATGGATAGGTTGAAACCACTGGATTAGAATAACAATATCCTCCCATATACTCATGGATTTAGATTTCTGCAGAGGTAGACGATATATGCCCATTCAGGGTCCGAATAAATCCAAAAACAAGGACCACAAACAAGACGTGATACTCTCGATCACACAGAAGCTCTGCGGCAGGAAACTCTCCTGGGAGGAGGACATCCCTGCTAAACTGGCTCAAAGCTTTTTAATGCAGTCTTTCTAATCTCACAAAGCTTAAGTGCTTCTTTGTGAACAGGAGTCTGAAACCAGAAGGCGTTTTAGAAAACACATCTGCAGAGCGGCATCGCTTTGTGGAAGAAGAAGTGAAATATTGAGTTGTCAACCTATCTCTGCTTAATGAATGAAAAAGGCAAAGCTCGTGTCCAGACTCTTGCGTCTTAAACAAACAGTTCCAAGGCTGGAATTAATTAGCAGTTCCTGTTGCTTTAAAAAACGGACCCGCTCTCCTACTAGGAGACTCAAATGCCACTGGAAGAATCTGCGTTTTGGTTCAGACCACTGCTGCGTTGTTGGATTTAGAACGTTTGTCGCTCATCAGGACGCCAGTCCAAGTCAGTGGATGTACATATATTAACTTGGTCTAATCCTGCTGACCACGTGTGAAGACGATTGAGGCGGACGCTTTCGTTGCATGTTTGATTGTTGTCTCTTGTCTGAGTCACATAGAAGCCGCTACCTGTTGTTTCCCGCCCCAGAAATGTAACGACACGCCACAGTGTCACAGATCACAACATCTGCGATAGGTCCGCTTGGCAGTCACGTGTTTAGTATTTCAGGCTGCTTCTCCATCACCGCAAGTTTCGAATTGATTGTTTTGGATCAGTAAAGATGTAACACATCAAGGGAAGGTTAACTGAGGAGGTTTGCTGATACAAACCCTGAATGAGTCTTTGCTCTAGTGGTTTTATAAAGCGCCTTTCCACCTATTGGTTTTCAAAGTGCTGACACAAACACACATTCATTCACACACTGGGAAATACAAAGTTGTTAACTGCACAGCTGGCGTCTCACTGGGATAAACTGTACACTTGGATTTGGAAATTTGTTCTATTTTAGTTTTTTTTTTTAATATATATTAATGATCCCGCTATGTACTGACTGCACGGTGATTTATCCACACAGCTATCTAACACAGAAAGCAGCTTTCAAACTGCCTAATGCTGCGTGCCGTATTATAAAGTAATCACCAAACAGGTACCAAACAGGTGTACACTACTATTTTACAGTCAGATGGGATCAGGAAAGTGCTGTTTTAGTGTGAATTATCTACATGATACAGTCGATCTGTGATTGCGAAAGAGGATAATGTTGATATTCTGGTGTCCTGAGGTGAACTTGAGCCTGTGCCAGTGTGTGCGTCCTCTGGTCCAGCTATCTTTCTGAGGACAAGGGTGAGGAACTTTGTGCAAAGTAAGGACACTTTGATCAGTCCTTCCTTGTTTTGCAGCAATACCGTTGGTAAGAGGCCAAGGCGTGTTGAAATACTTGGACGGCCAATAAGAACAGCATTCAGGGTAGAAAGCTGAATTTTGGATGGCCACCGACGGGGAAAGATCAAGGCTATGCACGAGGGGTCTGCTAACACACGCATGATGTGGCCAGATAAGAAAGGCTTTGACGTTTGTTGAGTTGCCTGATGTCTATGTGCAGCGAGCAGTGTCTGAAATTCTCCAAGAAAAGAACATTAGAGAAACCTTTAGTTTGTTTAATCGATAATTAATTTTTCTAAATTTTCTTTTAGGACTCATGTTAGGTTAAACACTAATAATGTAAAGTAGTGGGTGATTTATTTTTTCCTATTGACACCATGCAGCATTTAAATACTTTTACAGTAAGAATTATGGCCAATGAGACACTATTAAATTATTTCACTAATCAGTCATAACATTATGACCACCTTCCTAATACTGTGCATTGGGTCTCCTTTGTGGTGACTCATCAGAGGATGGACATGAATGAGGGTGTCTTGTGGTGTCTGGGAACAGGATGTTGCAAGTGGGGGGGGGGACCTTTGGGTCCTGTGGGTCGAGGGGAGGGGCCTCTGTGGATCGTCCCACAGATACTTGATCAGTTTGGGTTCTAGTGAATTAGGAGGCCAGGTCAACACCTTGAGATGTTCTTCATGTTTTTTTGAGTTGTTCCTAAAGCTGCATCCTGTGGGGGTGGCTGCTGCCATCAAGGAGTGTCATTGCTATGGGGTGGGGGTGCCTGGTCTGGTCTAGGTGGGTGCTACATGTCTAAGTAACATCCACACCAATGAATGGCAGGTCCAGAAGTTTCCCAGCAGAACAATGAATTCCTGCAAGATGGTCAATGTTATTTACTTCTCCTGTCATAATGGTCATAATGTTGTGTTCATGTACCATAAGCACTCACTTCTTCCATCCATCACGGCCCCAATTTGACTGGTCCACCTGATCTTAACCAGAGCATAGTCAGCTCCAGACCAACTTTTTGCAACAAAAATATATAAATAAATACATAAAATGTGGTCAGGGTCGTATACAGGGACTGGAAATAAGCCTCTGTCCAGAAATCACTGCCTGTTGCAACTATTTGATGCATTCAATGACGCTTTCACATTTAAATGATTGGTTAATTGATGCACACCTGAAAGGCATACGCTTCTTATGGTAAATTTGTAGAGCAATTAAATACTTCTTGGAAGTCAAAGCACTTTTACAGTCAAAGTGACGCATCTACCAGTACCAGTAAGCAGTGGGAGCTTGTGTATTTAATTGCATCTTAAGTCGGTGCGGCATTAATTTTCGATTGCATATCAGAAGCGTTTTCATGAAGGGGAGTTCTGGTTAAATGTGACTCTTTGCCCTCGGCTGGGCTTCCTCATTCTCTTCAAATCTCACCTTTATAGTGGTGATGGATAACTCCTTGGAATCTAGAGTGAAAAAAGAAAAACAAGCACACATTACATTTCTAATTCCTGCAATGAAGTAGATCAGTTTAGTCGAGCGTGAACATCAGAACAAAAGGTCTAATCCTTTTTTATCTCTGGCTCATCTGTGTTTGGGTTTTTATGTCTACAGGTTTATGTGCAGAGCGGTTTTGTGAGGCCCAGTCAAACATATTGTTGCCTTGAGTCCCCTTCATGTGTTTTTCTCTCAGCAACAGCAGTAAATAAGCCAAACAGCCAGCTGGAGGACAAAGAGCGTCTTGTTGCAGAGTTCTTTGAAGACTTGAGAAAGAGGCTCCACGCTGAGGGGAGGTACAACCAGGGGTGACTGGGCCCTTGTGAGGGGATCAAAGTAATCGGAGCAGGGGATGAAGCCCCCCCAACCATCTCATGTCATTACTCATATCACTCCCGGTTGTTTTCTTTTGACCGTAACTGTGACCAATGGCGCTGCGAGCGTGTCCAGCGGGACCTAACATGCCCTGCCACGGTCGATCGGAGCAAAGAAGCCATGCCAGGCGGAGATGGCAGGGGCGCAGATTCTTCATAGCTCCACGCCGTCACAAAAGCAGGCCCAGTTGGGTCATACCCACGACACCCTGTCAACTTCCTCCAGAGAAGATGGCAGGACCTACGAGCTGCGGAGATGCCTGTCAGTCCGCCGCCCGCTGGCAAAAGTCCCACGTGGTTAATTGATTCATCACAGTGCTTTCTGGATCACGGCGAGGGTCTTTCACAGTAGACGTCGCCCTTCTGTGCTTTTGTAAGACTCCAGCAGGGAGGGAGTCAAACGTGCTGAGTGATTTGAAGGGAGCCAGTCCCACAAGTCAACTAGAACCTGCTGGGAACAGAGCTGCAGAGCCAGGGCAGGTTTAGAGCTGGAAATGACCTCATTGACTAAGTGAAGATTTACAGCACCAGAGGGTTTAAGGAGGACATGAGCAAGTTAAATCAAAACGGATATGTAGAGGTCACATTTTCAGCAAAATGCTAGACGACAAAAGGGAAACAGATTTACAAAGAACTCTGAAGAAGATCAGCAACCCAACTTTTAAAAATGACTCCAACTTTTTAAGAAGACTCTGGCCTAAGAACCGCAACCTCTGCACACTTACTGGTTCAATTTAAGTTTAATTGACAGTGATATGATGAAAAACGCCACCTTGCTAAGCCAGTTGCTAAACCGGTCACCAAACTAGTAACGACTTTGGGGAAAAAGGGTCATGTTTTAATAAAGTTTTAGAAATCGCATCAAGTGGAGGAGACTTTGGGAAAATATATTTCACATTGAAACAAAAAAACCACCGTGCATTCGCCCTCAAGCAAAGGTGCACATCTTACCTGCAGTGACAGCGCACACAGTCAGGGTTGCCACGCATAGTACCAACGCCGTACAGACTTTCATCTTGTCACACTCGAAGTCTGAAAACAAACGGATTTCAGTTTCTAAATGCTCACCTCAATTACAGGTTTCAGTTAAACATTCGTTGCTTAGTGTGATTACAAAAAAATAAAATAAAAAAACACTTGAGTTCCCTTACCTTGGTTTATCAGGTGCAGTGTGGGCTAAACAGATTTACGTGCGAGTGACGACTCTCGAAATATTGGCGGGACCTTGACAACAAGAATGAGAGTGGACAGTGGGAGGAAGTGTACGCCACACAATGGTTTATATGGGCGAGTACGGGGAGGGAGGAGATAAGACCCCAAAGGGGTGTGATTACCAAACGGTTGTTTTTGAGGTTACATAACTTGGACTTTGTGAAGGGGAGGAGAATGTGTGTGGGTTTTGAAGAACTGAGTTTGGTAGGGGTACAGACTAATGCTCAGAGGACCAGAGTTTTTTCTTATTTCCTCTCTTCTTTACTGTCCTTGATGAGAACTCTCTGCTGTAATGCTGCAAGTGTGAGAGAACTGGATGTGATCAGAGAAGTGCTAAATACACAAAAAATATAACTAAATCAATTTATTTGACTCTTCCCATTGTCCAGTCTCTATAAAAAAAAAGTTGAATGTCTCATAACCCTGTAATACTTTATACTATCCACAAAAACAAGCCCTGTTTTTCGGCTCAAGCCTACAAATTATTTATTTGCTCAAAAAACTTGAAAGGATTGACTGCATTCACTCCCTGAGACAAAAGCATTCTTTCAGGCCTGAAGTGCTAGACAGGGCCTGGAGGTTTCAGCCGAGAGGCCAAGGAGATGCCAAATTGTCTGGATAAACACAGCTTTAAAAAGAGACGGCGCAGCTTTCTCTGAATCCTAATGAAGTCGTCTTTTGTGTTTGTGTCCCGGCTGGAGAAGAGTCTGTGGCGCTAAAATGAGCATGAAAGTCTTACAGAGCCGGAGAAGAGGCCTGGCAGCCTGTGACTGCTCGCCAGAGGTGGCTTTGGAAACCACAGACTTGATAATGGAGAAGCTTTCGGCTGGGTCCTGAGAATGCATGAAGGGGCTGCACGCATTCTTAGATTTCAGAGTCAGGTTTAATGTTTTTAAGTATACTTGAATTTGAGAATATTTAAGATGATGGTTCCCAAAGTTTTTCTTCAAGGGCCCCGTTTTGTAGGTAAGATTTTTGGGGGGCGCTATATGCATACACAATATTGTCAAAAGTATTGGATCATCTGACCATTTGTGAGGTTAGACACTGATGTTGGACTAGAAGGCCTGGCTCACAGTCTTTGGTCTAATTAATCCCAAAGGTCTTCTATCAGGTTGAGGTCAGAACTCCGTGCAGACCAGTCAAGTTCTTCCAGACCAGACTCTCTCATCCATGTCTTTAAGGACCTTGCTTTGTGCACTGGTGCTCAGTCATGCTGGATCAGGAAGGGGACATCCCCAAACTTTTCCCACAAAACTGGGAGCATGGAATTGTCCAGAATCTCTTGGTATGCTGAAGCATTCAGAGTTCCTTTCACTGGAACTAAGGGGCCAAGCCCAGCTCCTGAAAAACAACCCCACACCATAATCCCCCCCACCACCAAACTTCACATTTGGCACAATGCAGTCAGACAAGTACCGTTCTCCTGGCAACCACCAAACCCAGACTGGTCCATCAGATTTCCAGATGGAGAAAGGTGATTCATCACTCCAGAGAACACGTCTCCACTGCTCTAGAGTCCAGGGTGGCGTGCTTTACACCACTGCATCCGATGCTTTGCATTGCAGGGTGATGTATGGCTTGGATGCAGCTGCCCGGCCATGGAAACCCAGTCCATGAAGATCTCTACTGTTCTTGAGCTAATCTGAAGACCACATGAAGTTTGGAGGTCTGATTGACTCTGCAGAAAGTTGGCGACCTTTGCAAACTATGCTCCTCAGCCTCCACCGACTCCGCTCTGTCATTTTACGTGGCCTTTATGTTGACTGTGGAATATTTAGTAGAGGAAATTTCATGACTGGACTTGTTGCACAGGTGGCATCCTATCACAGAACCACGCTGGAATTCACTGAGCTCAAGAGAGCGACCCATTCTTTTACAAATGTTTGTAGAAGCAGTCTGAATGCCTAGGTGCTGAATTTTATCCACCTGTGGCCATGGAAGTGATTGGAACACATGAGCTCAGTTATTTGGATGGGGGAGTGAATACTTCTGGCAATATAGTGTATCTGATATGTTAACAGTAAACCGTGTTTGTTGCAGTTGGTCGCTCCATCCTCGTCATCAAGCTACTCATAAACGTTGTTTGACAGATCATAGATGCGTATGTTAGATGTTGCTTCATCAACCAGAGATTCTTTGTGCAGTTTATACTTTTTTCCCCCTGAAGACATCAACTGGCTTGTCCTTGTGCTCTGGACATGCTGTCTCCCAGTGGCGTGGCGTCTTAACTGGTTTGGTTCCCAACTGTCAGAAGCTTCCCTCCCCTCCCCCTCAACCCACTTTGGTAAAACGCTTTCTAAAAGCTATGAATGACAGTTATTATTATACTGGGTTATTGGATGTCACGTTAAATGGGCTTTAATTAAAAGAAACAAAACGTAACACATGCACATGTTGAAGTCTAAAAAGATGTGAATTTGGTTGCCAGGCGATCCTGAAAATAAGTGTTTTTCCACTCCTTGAATGACTGGCTGAGCTGTTTGTCTGTTGTAGAGAGTCAAGTCTTTGTCCTGGAACGCTCTCTCTTCCTGCGGGGGGCCTAGTTTTTTTTTGTCTGAGAGGTTGAGAGAGGTGACAGCCATAATTGGAGCAAGAAGCCGAGCCTGCCAAAAACAAGACGAATGGAATGTTAACTTGCATATGGCTCAGTTCCTCTGGTTTGTTTAGGACTTGTTTTCGTCTCTGAAGTTAGACATCTGTGAAGGTTCTCAGGCATCCAGGTCATGGTATATCCAAAAAACGTTTAAAAAAGGTAACGGGACTATTAGAGTTTTTTTGAGAAGACGTTTCACGAGTAGCTTCTTCAGTTCTAGGGGACTGGAGGGAAATTTGGCGTTTTAAAAAGGAATAGCCCATTAGAAACTTGCTTGACTTGTTTCTAGAAACTGGTGCGACTAATTTCCATTAACGGCTACATACTTACCTGTCGTTGTCCATGTCCTCTTGCCCTATGAATGGTGCTTTAACCAGCCATCATCAGTCAGAGGATCCAGTCTCAAGGTGTTGAAACTTAACCATAGATCTTCTCTTAGCCAGAGAAGATGATTTGAAAGGGGAGAAAAAGAAGCCACCTGTGTCAGGTTGGACTGAGATTTAAGCTGCCATCAATTTACAATACAGCTTTTAACTTCTGTCCCCAAGAAGTTTCAACACCTTGAGACTGGAGCCTCTGACTGATAATGGTATCTAGCCGTTAATGGAAATTAACCGCACCAGTTTCAGATTTTCAACAGCAACAAGTCAAGCTAGTTTCTGATGGGCTCTACCCACAGAGTTTCCTATTTAAACCCCAACTTCCCACCAGTCCCCTAGAAATGAAGAAGCTGAGGGGTGAAACGTCTTCTCAAAGAACTCTACATGTCCATTTGCCATTTTTTAAACGCTTTTTGGATCTTAAGTAAGACAACTGTGAAAGATTAGTAAGATTAGCAGGACAAACGTAATGAATGAGCTGTGAAATGTTCAATCATATTAATTTAAGATTTATTCAGGTCATAAGTACACATCGTTTGAATCAAATATTGTCCCTAAAAGTCTGGCATGGCAGTGCAAACAAAAGAGCAGGTCGACAAATAAACATGCTTCAGTACAGATCATTTCCATCTAGCTTCAGTATCACAGACCGATGAGAAGACAGGGTTTCAAACATGGTGCTCTTTTGACCCCCAGATGATGATGATCCAAAAAAAAAGAAAAAAGAAAACAGCAGTTTGGAACAGTAACAAATCTTTAGTCTTTGTAAAATAAAGCACAGCCTTAGAATTAACACTACAATGCATAAAAAAACATGCAGTTAACGTAAGGGCTAATCTTGGTAGCAGTCTACCACAGATATAAAGAACAAGTTGCCAGTGCTGTGACATGCCAAAGGTAAGTTAGCAAAATATTAGCCGCTCTGATCAAATTACAACCATTCAACATAGAATACTTAAATTTAAAGACCTACGATCTGGCATCAGAGGAATTGTTTCGTTTTTTCAGCAAAGACATAAGACAAGCCTCAGCTTTTAGCGTCATACACACTGTACATTATATTCAATATAATACCATGCCATCATTTTCAAAATATTGCTAGTGGATGGATGGGCTGATACCGTCTTGATGTAAAATATCTAAAATTCAACACAGTTAAAAGTATATCGTTACAGTTAATAAAAACAGTGGATCATATAAATCCTATCCTCTAGTTGTGATCTATTGCTACTGGATGCTCATGGAATGATACAAAACAAATGAGAGTAGAAGAACAAACATATAAAAACAACAAAAACAATATTCTTACTAAATACATTCTGGCCATTATCTATCATTTGGTGCAAACAAATGATAGATCTGTATCCGCTGCTTTAGAAGAATTGCCTCAGGACAATGATTTGTGATTGCACAGGTAAAAAAAAAAAAAAAAGATCGTGCACAACCTCATTAAGTACAATTGTTAGTTCATTGACTACTGATTTAGTGAAACAGTCTTCGACGAGATTTGAAATAATCTGCGTTGTGTGTGAGATATTCTGCAAGATATGCATATGGATTTTTATTTTGAAAAAAAAAGGACTTTATTTTCTAGCCGTGTCCCTCACTCTCAGTTCCAAGTCAAGTCAAGCCTTAAAGTTTAATCATGAAATAGACTCCGCTGTTTTCAGGGTCTGGGTAGAACTGGGACTGGATAGGGGAGGGCGATTCAAGAGGTGTGAACTGACTCAACAGGTCCGGGCTGTTGCAGGGACTCCGGGCCACACAACACGCCCCTTCAGGGTTCCCCCGCTCCTCAATGGGGCTAGCGCTACTTCCACTGCCCATGCTGAAGCTTGCATTTCTACCCTGGGCCAGCCCCTGAAGCCTCTGCCTTTCCTGGGCCTTCTTGGCCCTGTTTGCGATGTACCGGACTCTGCTCTGACTCCTTGAAGAGGTCCTTCGCACCATGGTCTCGTCCACAGACTCCTCCTCTGACTCTCTAGGCCTGTTTCGTGGCTCAAAGTCGCTGGCGGTGAGAGGCTCCACGTCAGTCAGCTTGCGTAGCTGCTCCGTCAGGTTGCTTGGCGGCTGTGACTTCTGCAGGAAACCTTTGCGAAGCTGGTCTCTGGTTGGCCTAACAATGAAGCTGCGGCTGATGCTGCGGTACTTGCTGTCAAAGTTGCAGGAAATATCATCAGAGGTCAGATCCCCGAGACTTTTGGACACAGAAGATGTAGGCGTTGTGTTCATAGCTGCCGTGGATTGCCTTCTGTTTGATGACTCCTTGAGTCCTTCCATGTAAAGCCGGCTCCAGGTGTGTCTCCTCTGAGTCAATCTGTTGGATGAATCCACAAAAGACGGCTGGGCTGACTGCAGTGGATGGGGATTAAGCTCGTCTTTGGGGCTCTCGCTTTGTTGAAGATTGGGGTTTGATTTGCTCTTGACAATTCGCATGGCATCGTAGGAGAGTAGTGCCGAGCGATGGCGGGTGACCCAGGGAGGATTGCAGGTGCTACTGACTGTAGGCAGACTGGTGAGGCCCTTTATGGACAAGTTAGGCAGAGAGAGATCAATGACAGTGTCGTTTGAAGAGATGCTAGAAGAGGAAGACATGCTATCTCTGTGACTGCCCGGGTCCAGCTTGCTCCAAAGACGGTCATTCATGGTGGCGTCCGTCGTGACCTCTGGTACCGCGGACTGAGCCTGCCCAGCTACGGCTGCATTCGCCCGAACAAAGCCCTCACTTTTTGCTCTTCTTACTGGTGTGTGTGACGGCAGATGATTAAAAAGGGCTCTCCTGGTCTGGACTGCCTGGACCGCAGGGGTTCCAGTGGACGCTACTGGAACATTTTTCTTTTGTATGACAGGTACTTGGTTTTTCTTCTGGTTTGGTGTGTTGCCCATAAATGGTTTAGTGCTGCTGTTGGTATGAGTGTCTTGACTGTGTTGCGATGGTCCAGTCTTATCAGCAGGGTTTGACTGGGGGACCGACGTAGTTCTTGAAGGGGTTAAAAGTTTCTTAGGCTCTCCACTCGCTTTGTCAGGACTTTGTACCAGCCCGTTTGAAGAAACAGACACTGGTGAGTCTGCGTTTATTGCTGTGGACGATGGGTGCGGTGGTGTAGTAGAGGAGTGACGTAAAGACAGGCTTTCTTCTGGAGTTGAGTTTGAGCGGGTGACGCTCCTGGTGTCTTCTAACTTTAGTGCAAAAAACGGCAGAGGGGCAGCAGGTCTCTGCACCGGAGAACAGTCTGTGGAAACGACAAGAAACGTATCACTGCAGTAAACTGTTTTCATGGTCACTGATCAGAGAAACATGTGAACAGCTAGCTAACTGTCCATAATATTAATTCCACTTTATCACAACATAGATCTGAAAAAGTCTGTAGCTCTGTGTGACGGCATCGTCTGGTTATAGATGGCGTTTGTTTTTATGTCTCTCTAGATGAACCCATATTCATAATTAGACATGCACGATGTGGCAAGATGCTCATAGTAGTCAGGCAAATGAAAAAGCAAAGGGAAGCACGCCTAAAATTTCTCTACGATAAAGTGGAATCAGGCAAGACACTCTATTCTGCAAGACTGTGATAAGTGATGCTGTGCACAATCCAACATTTCACAAACTGTATTTGCCACTTGCCCTAAATTAGGTGCATTTGGACCAAAGCTAGCATGGTGCTCCTAACATGTGAAAATGCAGAACAATATGGACGCCACACCCCATCCAACCAACACAAGTGTACGACATACGGGTCACGAATAAGCCGGCAGGTGAGACAGAGAGAGGCCGGTGAGTGAAGGATGTAATCAGAGGCTGCATGCATTCAGGGAGTTTACCTGGCTTTGGTCATCCCCTCAATTCTGCACTAGGAACAGAGAAGGCGTGCAAAAGGGACAGAGAGGAAAAAGGAATTTAGCCAACATGGAAAGATGAGGAGGCGGAGGAATGGAGGCAAGGAAACAATTTTGCAGGGCAGAGAAAGCATCTTAGCAAGACAGGTCGTTACACACTGGTCACCAAATCCAGACAAGAACAAATGACACAGCATTTGTTTCGCACTGAAAAGAAAAACAAGAGCTAAAGCAGCTAGAAAGATGGAAAGAGACGTAGGTCAGGTGATAAATCTATTAATAACAAGCAGTATCATCTTCAGAATATCGTAATGTAAGACTAAACTCTCCAAACTTGGTTTTCACCCATTGATACATTTTCATAAAAGAGTCAGAGTTAAATGCAGACTATTCAAACGGTTATGCATTCATATATACTTACAGTAATAAAGAACGAGCTGGAGATGAATTATAAAATAAACATACTTATAAAAAACATACTACTACCCTATAATTTCATTTGGTAAATACATTTTCTTTGGCAAAGCATAGGGACGTCCCGCATGGGTGCTATGATGGGTTTTTTCAAGACTTTTTTTTCTGTGATCACTGTTCATCTGCTATTTACTCTTATATCACAGTAGCTTGTATACTGGTCCATTAATAGCGCAGTAGTTGCAGTTCAAAGAATACTGAAGAGTCTTTCCCAAATAATTCGGAACATTTTTGCATCACTGATTGCAAATACACTCGTTTATTAACCACACTTTCCCAAGACAATGTGCTGCACTTTTAAAGGTTCACTTTCTTGCGTACGTACTAGGCGGGCGTACTACGTGTTACTGAAGAATTCAGCCAGATGACATAAAGTACTCAGCCACTGATATCTGAAGACCGGTGGACAAAACATGGCATCGACAAGCCCCCACACAGTTTTTCAAATATTTTCCACTATGCATAAGAATTTATTCCATATATTTTTGCAGGTTTCCACGTAGAAAGACGTGGATATTTATTACTCTGCAGAGGTAATAACAGATTGCATGTAGCACATATGTGGATGACTTGATCTTCAAAACGTCTCTCATCTCCTGCCATTTATGCGAGTACTGCATCTTGCAGACGTGTAGCATAAGAGCAATATATGCAAGGCAGACATCTCCTAATCGGCGAGAAGTAAAAACAAGTACTACATACAGTTTGTCCCATCTCAGGAGGGACAACAAGCCGTTGACTAATACAGGGACACCCAAGGGGCTTCAAAATGAACAGACTGAAACTATTTCTATTAGTTTTAGGGTAGAAACTTACCACTTTTCTCCTCTGTCAAGCACGTGGGTAGTGTTAGGTGAGTTTTGAATGACAAAAACAAACTTTGAATTAATTGAACATATAGTGTTTTGATTAAAAGTCTCAAAACTAAGAATCTAACCTTGTAAAAATAGAATGAAGGGAGGGGCATGGTGGTAGGATTCGATCTATTGGGGACACTTAGGATGACAAGGTACAAGAGAGGGTATTTTCTGACAGCACAGGCTACCAAACATTGGTGTTATTAGCATGTATGGGGGTTAACTGGAAGTCTGCAGTCTAGAATACTTGTACCACTACAGCTACGGCGCATCATCTACTGGGTTCTTGCTAAGCCTGCCTCATACATATCTTACCAGCGCAGAACATGGGGGACTTATGGTGCAACTCTTCCATTTTCTGGGCGAACAGGGCGTTCATCTCCCGCTGCAGGGTGCCCACAGCTCTCTTGCGGCTGTCGAGGACAGAGCGCGGAGGCAGCATAGGAGGCGACTCCAAGCTGCTCAGACTGCCAAGACTGTCGCTGCTGCTACCGTCACTGAGCGAGAGCCCTTCGCTAGTGTTACCGTTAGTGAAGAGGGCGAACGCCGAGCCGCAAACAGCGCCATAGTCGGGGGGCGTCGCCTGCTGCCAACAGACGCTGGTTCTGCAGTCTGGTGTGAGGCTCGGCGCTGGGGTTACAGTGTTGGTGGCGCGCCTGCGGGGAATGCTGCAGGATTGACTGTTTCTGTGTGATGCTTCGGACTGAGGTCGGGCACCTATAGTTTGCCTGGCTTTGGATCTGGGGAATGGGTTAGGTCTGAAGAGAGCCTGGGGCAGGTATTGTAACTGGGCCTCCATGCAGGACTTGGTTTTGGTGGCAGACTGCTTTAAGTCTGAGTTGGGTGCTATAGTCTGGGTCATGGCGACATTATCTGGCTGAGCTTGTTTCTTGTCTGAGGAGGTGTTATGTTTCTCTTCTTCTGCCATTTTGAACTTGCCTCCCTGCCTTTCCTCAACCTGACATTTCCTTTCACCCTCAGGACTCTCCTTTGAGCCGATCACACATGTAATGCAGTTGGAGGACATCCCTATCCTGCCTGAGCTGTTAAGTGCGACACGGGCAAATACCCCTGGCTTCATGTCTAGCGGGTCCTGAAAGCGGAGCCGACTGGCCCGTTTCAAAGGCTCACTCATGGGTCGCGCCTGAGCAAAAAGCGAGGTCTTACCTTTACCCTCGTCAGGGTGAAAAGCCCCATTGGTGTCAGGGCTGTCCTTGGGGCCCTTGGTTTGGTGACATCCCACTGAATTGCGATGTTGTGGTGGTGTGAACTGATGGGAGGCGGCGGCAGACGTCTTGCACCTGTCCTCAGACTCTTGTTCCTCGCTAGCGCACTCTGAGCTACAGTCTTTGGTGTCGATGGCGATCTCTGGGAAGCCCTTCTTGAGTTTGGGCTGACCTTTGGTGGGTGCGCTGGCAGTGCGACGCAGGAGGTGGGCACCAAAGTGGTGCTTACGGTTGTGGGGTACAGCAGCATGGCTGTCCAGGGAAGCCTGCTTTGGGTTTCTGTGGAACAGCCCTTTTATGCCGCTGGCTGCTCTGGCCTGACAAAAACACAGCAAAACATAATTATCAAACACACAACCAATCTTAAAACAATAATACACATCACAGAGAGGTCTAGGAACACATTTGCCACAATGCAAGTGGTCCACATCAGTGTGTTATAGCAATAATGCATGGGCTGTTGTACAGTGAGCATGCTTAAAGACTTCCATCAATTCCATCACTATCCACAATTACCCAAAAGATTTCCTGTAACCTATGAGAAGCATCACCCATAGATTACACTAGCATATCATCCTTCACCAGTAATTCATGCCGACTAGCTTTGGATTCCACTCAAATTCAAAATGGTTCACATTTTGAGATCCTACACATCTATGTACACCACCTGTAGTCCCATTGGTAAACCATTAGCATGCTTGAAGCTAACGGTTAAACACACAAAGAGTTCCTCAAGTCATTTGTCTCTACAACTAAATACTATGACTTTAAACGGTTGTGCGTACGAATCTACTACTACAAAATAGTAAAAGGACGACAAAAAGACTACACAACAAAGGTTCAAAGTAACAAAAAGAACTGAACGATTTACAATGAGGTTGACATATTTTGCTACATGTAAGTATACGCTATAAACCATAAAACTAGATGTTTTATTTTTATATTACTTATTGACATTTTATTTGTATAACCAATATTACCAGAGGACTAAAGCTCAATTAGCTGGAGTTCAAACTCTTTGCGTGTTTGGTAAATACTCAGGTTTGCACACACTTGATGCACTGACATGGCTTTAGGTGCTACATGGTACAGGTTATAAATCACAATGACAGACAAACATGATGAGAAGAACAAGGACGTTCAGACAACGGCAGTGATGAGTGTGAAAGTCACTTTGAATAGGAAATACTGGACCAGTCCACACAGATGCAAAACCGAATGGAGTTTTAACGGGATAAGGCATCAAAGGATGCATTTCCACTGCAGGAAGTTTCAGTAGGGAAAAGGAAAACTTTGGAGGAAAAAACTAAACAAAACAAAAATGTGAAAAAAGTTTTGCCCCACTGTAAAAATACAAATCACAAAGGAACTTTTATGCCTGGTATGTTTCTGGATATTAGAGGTGCATCAAAAAATTTCGGACAAAAAAAAACAAAAATGCACTTTCGGGCTATTTTCGGCCAAAAATTGCTGCGGTTGCCGCTTGCATGTGTTGTTTCAGTGATAAGAGTCCAAAATAAGAGTCTGAAATTTTATCGCAGAAACAAAACGCCCGAAACAGGATTTTGCGATGATGCAAGCAACAACTGCGGCAAATTTTCGGCCAAAAATGACAAAATGACAAAAATGCATTTTTGGTTTTTCGGCAGAAAATTTTCGGCGCATCCAAGGTTTTTAAGAGCTCCAATAAGTGGTCCAACTGCTCTAGTGAATGCCTTTATTAAAGCGTCACATCTCCAGCTATAACGAATGCTGTCAGGTATGCTCAATGAATGTAAGCATGAAAAGGGAAATAAATGTTGTCAAAGGGACATCCTCGTACAAAAAAATCTTCAAGTTAAGAAAATAAATGCTGTCGGAAGAGAAAAAATATGCAGTCATCGCTGCAGCGTGGCAGATTTCCTGACTCCTGGATCTTTTTTTTTGGTAGGAGGAGGAGGTCAATGAAAATGCAGGCACGTCAAGCCTTCATAACTCATGTGAGGCATGAGTTGGCCTTGTAGTTTGGGCTGGACAGAAGGGGGGGCGTGAGCAAGGGGGGTGGGGGGAGGTCACTTAGGTGGAGCGTGCGGCTCATGCAAAATTCCAACTGGGTCAAACTACACCTTAGTTTTGAGTGGCAGCCTCAGGACTCCTAAATATGTCCTGCTTCTAAATGAAGCATTTGGTAACAGAGGGGTCCACTGAAATCACAAACAAGACAGACAGGCAGAGGAAAAGAGTAAAAAAATAAGAAAGGCAGAAGATGAGGACAGAAAAAAAAAGGAGGGGTGGGTTAAGAGAAAGATCACAACAGAAGGCTCATAGCGACAGCTGAAGAAAAAGGAAGTTTAAAACAAGATAATACGAACGACAGAGCGATCATTTACAACATGGCTGGAGACTGCTTAGTACAATGAAACAAAATGGAGTTCAAATGAAAATAAAACTGAGCCAAGAATTACATTTTACAACAACCAAAAAAAACCAAAAATCTTCAACATTCATCATTTTATCCATGAAATCGTTTCATACATAAATATACTACCCTATGTATTGCATCTGTCAACATTTAAGCTTTGTTTTTGTCAGGTTGTGGATGCAAAATGAAGCAAGGTCAGATTTATCCAGACATGCCCCTCAACTATGCCTGCAGCTGGTTAAAGCAGGCCTCCAAGGATCCTCCTCCTGGATATCTGTAGACTGCTATGCTAGGATTGTTTAGTTCAACGTGCAAACTGCCCGTTTCAATATTAGATCTGGGAGTCTTTCCAGGTATGCATCCTCCAGGGACTTTACATTCGTCAACATCGGAATGTATTTATTGTCCTCGCAATAGCAGTACAGCAAGTCTGTTTGGGGATCTCTTCTCACGTTACAATGTGCTCAAACACAAACCCAGGAAATATCTGGGGGTTCATCTCAGTTTCTGGAAGGGATAGAGGTTGCACAACAATGAAAGGTCTGTTTTTTGAGTTGAATATTGGATGGGGTGGGTCCATAGCAAGTAGGGGGGACATCATAATGCTGGAGTGTTTCACCAAAAGCCTCAGAAGCAGGAGATGTTTGTAAGACACCAACCCATGACATAAAAAGTACTATTCTACAATCCTATTATCAACAGTCGGTGATTACTGAAGAAAAACTGGAAACTGGAAGGATTTTCTGAGTGGAACCAAACTTCTTTAACCCTCGTGCTACCTTTGGGGTCTCTGGGACCCCAAGTGAATGGACAGACAGTTGGAGGACATGCAATAGTGTAGCACGAGGGATAAGCACCGCTTCCTCTTGGTCTGATTTGGGAACCCCATGTACAATTGCTATATTTGAAATCTTTACCACTGACTACTAGATGAAACTAAAGGTCAGTTAACTCAGGAAAGAGACTTTTTCAAGAATAAATGAATTAAACAAGACTCATCAGAGCAGTCGTTCTATTTACAATCTTCTATTCCAGTTTTGTTTTCCTTCTTCTACTGTGCCAACTGCAGCCTCAGCTTTCTGTTTCGTGACATCTGGCAGCCACACGGTGTGGTCTTCTGCTGCTTTAAGGTTTGACGTGTTGTCAGATGAGCTCTTCTGCAAATCTCAGTAGTAACAAGTGCTTATTGTGGCGGTTACCGCTGGTTTTCTATCTCCTCATACCACCCTGGCAATTTTCTCTGGCGTCAACAAGGCATGCTTGCCCAGATAACGGCTGCTTGCTGGACAGTTTCCTCTTTCCTTTCAGACCCTTCTCCGTAAACTCTATGGACAGTCCTGCATGCAAGTTTCAGGAGATCAGCAGTTTCTCAAATACTCAGACAAGTCTTGGACCAACTTCACCACCTTCAAAGTCGCTTAAATCACCTTATTTTTCCTCAATTCTGATGTTTGGTTTGAACTTAAGTAGATCTTCTTGATCATATCAACATGTCTTAATGCACCAAGTTGCTACTATGTGATGAACTTGCAATGTTGAGCAGTTGAACACCTCATGAACCGGCCTTATGTAGCATGATATGGTATCAAAGCTGTTTCATTTACCACAAACTCAGTTTCCACAAGAATCTACAAGACATACAGTATATTAATACTCTGAAGTAAAATAAAGGTGCTATGTGTTTCTTCGGTTTACCTACCTTACCAGTGATGTCATTCACAGCCACATGAACAAAGATTGAAGCCTCCTCCATACCTTCCAAGTACACGTGGCGATAACCTGCACGCAAAGTTGAGATGATTTGCATTCTGGTTTAGAAATTTGGTTGTAGATCTCAACAAAAAACTTTTTTAGAGGTCGTAAGAACATGACCCAGGTGTCAGCTCAATCTAAAAGCCGGCGTGTCTCACCTGGCATCATGCTGTTGAAGGCGATGGTTCGCTGGCCGATGAAGTCCTGACCGATGGGGTCGTGATCCCATACGAGGAAACGAATCAAGGCCTGCTCTGGCATGTTGACCGTGAAAACCAGAGTCTCCTCCCACATCGGGTTGAACCCTGCACGTCGGCATTTCCAAAAGATGCAGGAAAGGAAGGGTGTGAAGGAAAGGGGCAGAAGGTTGGACAGAAGAGTGTGACAAACAAGAAAGGGGACAAGTCAGACAGATAAATAGCAAGGCTAGAAAGGACACCAGAGACTGAGGACAGACAAAATGAACGAGCCTGGAGAGTGTATTAATATTTCAGGGTTTGTACGTGAGAGAGGGGGAGGCCTGTGAGTCGCTGCCTCTGCAAATCCCCTAATGCTGAGCTCATCAATTATACATCAGAAACCATAAAGGCAACTAAAACACACAGGATCAGGAAATGTATTGCTCCAATGAGTTAGATCCATAGACACTAGAACATGTTCATCAAAACATATTTAATTTACAGACACACATCGAGCATGTGATTGGTCAAATCTGCTAAATCTACTGGTGATTGCTTTATTACTTCACCAAATCCTCAACCAAAAACAGGTTGATGGTCTGTTTGCTGGGCATTGCTGGCTGCCCCAGCTCCACGCCAAGAGTGCCTTTGCAAGTGTGTTCCTGATGGGCCTCTGCCTGGAGACATCTCAATAACACCTCTGTTGGCAAAACTGGGCCATAAGAGGTGGACCACAAGTCAATATCAAGCTCCTTTGACCCCAGTACATCTCCTGGTGCGTGGAAGTCACAGAACAGTGAGCTCCACTAGCAGGACCGTCCGTGGGGCTTTGTCCTTGTGAGGCTTACTGGGGGTGTTGTGGCTTCACAGGTCTGGCAGTTTTGACATGCAGCAACGGAGCCCGTGATGGGCTTAAGGGATTGCCCACAAGCTTCCAAACCTAAAGAGGATGTAGTCACTCCCTGCAGAGAAGCACTCAGCTCTGTGACTGAGTCTCCTCTAGCTGTATCATGTCTCCCTTGTTTCATCTCAGACATGCAGCTTCAGATTGTGACTGCTCTTTTGGAGCTTAGCGAAGCATGGACGAGGTGGGGTTTACCGTGCCTTCTCCACGTCATAACAACTCACCGTTGTCATCCACCACTCTGGTCTGCTCTTTGCAGCAGTCCACTGGGAGCCCGATGATCTCCACCTCCACAAAGGGATCTATGATCTGAAAGAACAACACTGCACAGTTAAGGGTCTGCTTCATACCAAACACAGAGTTGCCAGCGAGACTGTTGCAACAAGACATCACTAAGTGAAACAGATAAAAACCCAACTACATTTCTTTGTCTGTGGAAGGCATTCGTTTTTATTGTACAATCAGACACGTGCGTCCTACCTCTCCTCTGTCTCCAAGCATCGAGTCTTTGGGTTTGGGAAGCTGTTGTCCACTGATGATCTTTAATACCAGCTGTTTCTTCATCTCACCGGGCCGAGGGTCCTCCAGGTTGGGATTAAAGGCACCTGCAAGTGGGTGGGAAAGAAAGTAATCCATCATTTCCACGTAAATTCCTAAAATAATTGTACTTATGTAATAATGATGTCACAGGCACTTGTAAGGCCATGTAAGTACAGTTAAGAGACAAGTATGTGCAACTGGAAACACGGGCACTCTCACAGGTTGGATTCTCTTTGTCTACTTTCATTGTTTTGAGTCATTTTTACGCAGAAAGGTAGAAAATACTTCACAGTATAACTCAAAGGCTAAAGGATCCGTAGACATCTGTCATGTTTCAATGTAATGCTATTCTAAAGTATATAGTTAAAGCTAATATATATTCAATATATACACAAGCTGAAACTACAAACTAGTCCTCGGGTCTAAGTTAACAATGAAACTCTGTATTTCTAACCAACCTTCGCACATGCAGGCGGGTTTGAGGATGTAGCCACAGTTGCCGTTGCTGTAGAATTTGGCTCGGTTGAGCTGCAGGACCCGTCCTTCAGACTGGTAGTTGAGTGCAACTGAAATCAAAACATTTCACTTCATTATTATCTGCAACAAAGGAGTGTCAAACATATCAAACTAATCTGGCCCCCAGCATGAATTCACCAAATGCAAAAATTACATAGACAAAGACGCACTGAAAATAACTGCTGTTCCTAATATGACCTCTGATAATCAGAGGTCTTGACAAGTCGCCAGGATTAAATCAAGGACTAGTTAACGTTCTTTACACCCGACTATTTCTGAATACAGCGTTCATGGAGCATGTCCAGTTGGGTAAAGCTCATACCAAGCTGGCACCCGGCATTCCAGAAAGGCTGGGGGTTGAAGTTGGAGGAGTCCACGCGGTAGGAGGACGGGTAGATGCGGGAGAGCTGTCGCTGGTTAAACTGAATGAAGGACGTAGCTTTCTGCTGCATCACCTGGTGGGCTTTGGTCTCGCTCAGCGACGACACCTGCCAGCTGCAGTTTGCTGCAACGGAAAACACACAGATACCTTTATGTTTAGATTTAGACTTTATTCATCCACAAGGAAATCTAACATCTCCCAGACTCCGTTACTAATGTTTGTATTTGGGGATCTGTTCATTTACATTTCTTATTCAGTTTATCGCTGCACTTCAAGAGGGATTTTGTCTATTTTTTGTTTTGCTGTTACGTTTTTATTTTACTTAGGAGGCACACGTGATATTCACTAACAAAGACATGGATTGCAGTGCATGCAAAACTCAGCTTTCTGTGTACCGTTCAGTCTATAAACATTTAAACTGCATCTTGTCCCTGAACATGGATCACTTCCATGCACCCGTCTTATTTCTGGAACTGCAGCTCTCATACTTAAAGCTTAGCTGCATGAGTGAATAAAGCCAGTACCTGTGCAGGTGTGTGAACCTAACTGCTCACCTTGTGCCTCAATATCATACAGCCCCACAGACCGTGTGTATTTGACCAGATCGGACAGAGCTCTGGACAGCTTCATGGTTTTCTTCTTTCTGTAAGGTTAACAAATGTCAAAGGTTACACTCGTTTGCATATTTATATTTACCTGTATATAGAGGAAAACAACTCTCATGTACACTACCGTTCAAAAGTTTGGGGTCACATTGAAATGTCCTTATTTTTGAAGGAAAAGCACTGTACTTTTCAATGAAGATAACTTTAAACTAGTCTTAACTTTAAAGAAATACACTCTATACATTGCTAATGTGGTAAATGACTATTCTAGCTGCAAATGTCTGGTTTTTGGTGCAATATCTACATAGGTGTATAGAGGCCTAGTTCCAGCCACTATCACTCCAGTGTTCTAATGGTGAAATGTGTTTGCTCATTGGCTCAGAAGGCTAATTGATGATTAGAAAACCCTTGTGCAATCATGTTCACACATCTGAAAACAGTTTAGCTCTTTACAGAAGCTACAAAACTGATCTTCCTTTGAGCAGATTGAGTTTCTGGAGCATTACATTTGTGGGGTCAATTAAACGCTCAAAATGGCCAGAAAAAGAGAACTTTCATCTGAAACTCGACAGTCTATTCTTGTTCTTCGAAATGAAGGCTATTCCATGCGATAAATTGCTAAGAAATTGAAGATTTCCTACAACGGTGTGTACTACTCCCTTCAGAGGACAGCACAAACAGGCTCTAACCAGAGTAGAAAAAGAAGTGGGAGGCCGCGTAGCACAACTGTGCAAGAAGATAAGTTCATTAGAGTCTCTAGTTTGAGAAACAGACGCCTCGCAGGTCCCCAACTGGCATCTTCATTAAATAGTACCCGCAAAACACCAGTGTCAACATCTACAGTGAAGAGGCGGCTGCGGGATTCTGGGCTTCAGGGCAGAGTGGCAAAGAAAAAGCCATATCTGAGACTGGCCAATAAAAGAAAAAGATTAAGATGGGCAAAAGAACACAGACATTGGACAGAGGAAGACTGGAAAAAAGTGTTGTGGACGGACGAATCTAAGTTTGAGGTGTTTGGATCACAAAGAAGAATGTTTGTGAGACGCAGAACAAATGAAAAGATGCTGGAAGAATGCCTGACGCCATCTGTTAAGCATGGTGGAGGTAATGTGATGGTCTGGGGTTGCTTTGGTGCTGGTAAGGTGGGAGATTTGTACAGGGTAAAAGGGATTCTGAATAAGGAAGGCTATCACTCCATTTTGCAACGCCATGCCATACCCAGTGGACAGCGCTTGATTGGAGCCAATTTCATCCTACAACAGGACAATGACCCTAAACACACCTCCAAATTGTGCAAGAACTATTTAGAGCAGAAGCAGGAAGCTCATATTCTATCGGTGATGGAGTGGCCAGCGCAGTCACCAGATCTGAACCCCATTGAGCTGTTGTGGGAGCAGCTTGACCGTATGGTACGCAAGAAGTGCCCATCCAACCAATCCAACTTGTGGGAGCTGCTTCTGGAAGCGTGGGGTGCAATTTCTCCAGATTACCTCAACAAATTAACAGCTAGAATGCCAAAGATCTGCAATGCTGTAATTGCTGCAAATGGAGGATTCTTTGACGAAAGCGAAGTTTGATGTAAAATCTTATTTCAAATACAAATCATCATTATTTCTAACCTTGTCAATGTCTTGACTCTATTTTCTATTCATTTCACAACGTATGGTGGTGAATAAGTGTGACTTTTCATGGAAAACACAAAATTGTTTGGGTGACCCCAAACTTTTGAACGGTAGTGTATAGGTGTGCGTGTATGGATTATTGTTTTAGAGGTGTGTGTTTGTGTGCAGCATACTTGCTGTGGTGCACAGGGCCACGGGAGGCGCTACTTGTGCTTTCTTGGTCTGTATCGGTGTCTTCAAAGCTTGACGCCTTCTTCAATTTGGACGTCTTTTTCTGCAGAATGAAAATAATTAAAAGATGACTCTACATGGAAAATAAGCATGTTACTTCTATAATGCTGATTATTTAAAAAGAATTTGAAACCTCAAAGGCACCTGTCTGACTAAAAGGACTGTTGCTATGTCCAATAGTGTGAACGTCACGCTTTAAATAAGTTTTTAATCTTTGGGCTAAGTGTGAGGCATTTTCAAGTCAAAAGGCTCAGTCTCAGTGAAGTCCCAATGAGTCCCAAACAAGGTACTTTTTAATTTGAAAACTCCAGTGGAGTCATCAGGTTTGTCCGACTCGAGTACATGTCATGTAATTATTAATTTGCATTGCATTTTAATTGTTCTAACTTAATATTTAGCATGATTTTACTGCGCATTGGTGGTGCAACAACCCTACATGTCAGATTCAAGGAGTCTGTACTACCTTTTCAGTTGCACAAAAACTGAAGAACCTACAGAAAACTAAGAAATGAAGAAAAGAAGAGTTCAAATTAAAGGCAAACCTTGCGTTTAGAGAAACTCCTCATGAAGGAGCGGCCTGTGCGCTTGTTGCTGTTACTGGGATTAGCTTCGTCTGCGGTGTCTGTCCCATCATCACTTTTACCCTGAAAGCAGAGAGCAAACCTTTTCTTTTTCTAACTGAAAAGTACAGATACATACTCCATACACCACTCTGAACATACAGTAGGTTTGTGCCACATTTCTATCACCTACTGGCCTGGATTTTATTTTCATTAAGTTTAAAGCGACTCTATAATTCAAACTGGTTGCTCGTAGGAAGAAATGCTGCTTGACCTACAGCAGCGGTTCTCAAACGCTTCCTGGTACGCCTCAGTTTAGAAGCTAAATAGGTTTTTATAGTATAGTAAATACGTATTCAAACAGCATTAGAGTCTTAAAAAGTCTTAATGGCGACTAGAGAACAGTCAGGGAGGATCTGTTGTGCTTTAACGTCTAAAGAAAGAAAGAAAATGCCAGAATAACTGAAGGATAACAGCGCATGGTGGGCCTCTGAAGAATCCACAGATCATTACAAATGTATAAAAATGCCCCACGAAACAGTATGTGATCACACTGATGAAATTAGTCAGAGGTCTTTTGTTTGCATCCCTTGGCGTAATACGTAGCTCAACAGGAGAACTGGAAAACTGGTCAGCGTGTTTGCTATAAATAGTTTTTTTGCATTTTCAGATTGAGAATAAGTTAAAAACCTTGATGTTAGTGGGTGTTTGAAAGCTTAAAACATAGTTTGGGTCGCACAAGGTTTTGAAAGCCAGAAAAAAAATAAAAAACGACTTCACACTCTAAAGGAATGTGACCATCTTTGTCCTAAATGTGTATTTGGTGCGTTCACACCTGCACTTTCAGCAGGTCACTAGAGATGTGATCACTCAGGATCTAAGTCAATACCAGGTGTGAACAGGCTAAGGTTAGCATTACCTTGCTTCCAGTTTTGTCATTCCCAGCAGGAGGGAGGGCTGTGATGGTGAAGCTGTCCGGGTCCTCTCTGTCCCGGATCTTGGACTCCTTCATCAGGTTGTCCAGCTTCTTCTTGGCCATGTTCTCCACCTGCTTCCTGTTAGAGGTCTGGAGAGAGAAGGAGCATGATGACGACAGGATCTTCCAGTGTCTGGAGAGGTTTTCTTGCCTGGTGGTTTTGTTTTATAGAAATGTCTCATAATATTAATATAAAGTTAAAAGTATGCACAAGTTATAAGGAAGGAACCGTTACCAGATACAAGAGAGGAGGAACCAGACTCCTAAGATCACACAGTGAAACTCAACGCAGCTTACATGGCGCCGTCTAGAGTTTCAGTGGCGTCATTACAAAACAAAACTGACAGGTATACACCGGTCAGCCACAACATTATGAAGTAGAAGTGAACAACATTGACCATCTTGTGATAATTCAATGTTCTGATGGGAAACTTCTGGATTCATTCATGTGGATGTAATTTAGACATGTAGCACCCACCTAGACCAGACCAGGCACCCCCACCCCATAGCAATGACACTCCTTGATGGCAGCAGCCATCCCCAGCAGGATGCAGCCACAAAAACGCTTTAGGAACAACTGAAGAACATCTCAAGGTGTTGACCTGGCCTCCAAATTCACTAGATCCCAAACTGATCAAGTATCTGTGGGATGATCCACAGAGGCCCCTCCCCACTAACAACATTCTGTTACCAGACACCATGGGACACCCTCAGAAGGCCCATGTCCATTTTCATAACTGTCTTTTAGGCACAAGTGAGATCTACACAATATCAGTAAGGTGGTCATAATCCCCCCTATGACAAATCTATGCCGTCAAGCTGTCACAGTACTATAAATGATGCTAGTTTACTTTTGTGTCACACAAAACACAAGCACTATATAACGTCTTCACACTTTTATTTCAGGTTATGAATTAAAAACGATGTTGCACTACTTACAAGTTTGACTAAATATGTAATGTCCTGTATTGTGTAATGTACAAATCAATGGGAACAAAAATTAAAAGGATGTCACTGCAGAGTGCCCCTCACTAATATGCACATGCTCAGTTTAGCCACATGGTGGTAGAAGTTATCCATAAACCGCTACAGTAATCAGACCACAGGAAGTCTTCTATATTGAATAAGTATATTTAAACTAAATATGGTGTATGGGGCCATTGTTCAGCTTTTATTAATGAACACTGTGGTCTAGTCAGTTATTTTCTTAATCTTGGTTTGGTGCTTTCAGAGGCTTCCGCCCTGACAGAAAGAAACAAATGCTGAATTAATGAATGCCTACCATTTGCAATCATATGAAGACTTAAATTATGGGGTGGTCAATGCATGTGATGAGTAAAGTAACTTAGTTATGAGTAAATCCAAGCGCATCCATGATAAATAAGTTGCACTCGCTCATCAATAAAGCACCTGCTGCTCTCCACGCATCACTATGTTGTATGTTTTTGGTCCTACAACTCAAAACCTTCTCATCCCCGGGGCGTTCCAGCTCTCAAATGCACGCCGATCACTGACCCACTTGCTGGCTCAGACGCAGCTTTAAAAACTTGTGCAGTTTCTCCAAAGACTGCACACGACATTGAAGCACTTTCTAAGTAATTTGGGAATGTTTTATGCCGTTGCTGCGCGTCCTGCTTTTGCATCCATTGATTGTGTTTGTGTCTATTTTCAGCTACTTACGCCCTCTTTAATTGCCGCTCGAGGACAAATAAAGTGATTGGATTTGAACTGAAAGAGGATGAGAGGAGAGTATGGCGCATGACTGGGTGAGATTTCTGAGGTAATGACGGTTGGAATTTTTTATACAGTACCTTCCACTTTGAAAGAAGCGAGCAACAGTTGAAGAGAAGGAGAGGACAAACGGGAGGAGAGAAGAGCAGGAAATGAGAACAAATAGCCACGAGAGAGACAGACGCAAACAGCAGAGATAGCACTGCAAGAAATGCTATAAACATAAGGAACAAGGGTAAAACACTTCATCACAGCTGCTTTGTTCAAACACTAACAACAGGAAACGCATGCACAGTTTTTTGGACAACGGGGGTACATACATCTCCATTCATCAACTTGCAGTCGTCCTCCATCTCATCAGCGCTGTCCTCGTCCGACACGTCTCCCTCCTCCGCGTTCTCGTCGATGTTGGGAGGCAGTTTCTTTCCCTGCCGGAGAAAGAAACGGCACAAAATATGGGAAAGGTTTTTATTTTCAAGAGATGTGAAATGCAACGTGAACAAAGTTGGCATCTGGTGAGCGTGAAAACGTCCCCAATCCTAGTCCCAGTAGACATTTGTGCAAAATTTGAATAAACTCCCCCGAGGCATTTCCGACAGTACGCAGAGTTAGCTCCGTTTTTTTTTTTTTTTGCATTTGGAAAATGTTGATGTCAAGCCACAGCATGTAGTCAAAGGAGCGCTCAACGTAAAAACAAAACAAATCCATCAGAGTCAGCGGGAACAAAAAAAAAATCAGTCTGAGAGAAAAAGATCAAGACGACAGTAAAAGGTCTGTTTATCCATGAAAGACTAGAGCAATCAAAGAAGTACACTTCATAACATCTAGACAAGTGATCAACTGTGGAGCTGCTGGATGAATTCGGTTTGTCCAGATACATCCAATGGTAGCCATGGCGACACGATGGTGGTTTATTTAACAGATGGACAATAAAACCAGGAGTTTTAAAAGGTAAAAAAGTCAAATTCTTAAAGACTGAGTCAGTTAGGCCAAATCAATCTGATCAACAAATAAAAACAAAGCCTGAAAGTAGGAAACACATTCTTTGGTGGTGTCCATGTGTCCCTGATATTAGGCAGTCCTTTACTGCCAAGGACTCCCTGCAAACTAGTGAAATTAACATTTTCATTATTGTTTTGTTAATTTGTCCGTTTTCATTTGTGTCTCTGAAAACAGGAGGCAGTTCTTAAATGCTTTATGTGATGTTTTTGCTCGGCCATCTTAAATTAAACCCTAAGGAGTCTGCACTTTTATGTCCACACAGATTATGAGACTTGGTAAACAGCAAATATAAATCAACTGAATGCAAATAGAAGAGAAATGTGAAGTGAAGGTTTAGACATGTAAAGATCATCAGGCTGATCAATGGTAATTTAAAAATACTGACTTTTGACTGTCTATGACTAAAATACAGACATGGAAGAGACGTGAGGAACCGCTGTTGTTTCTGTTGACCTGTTGTTAGTACACCGATCAGGTATAACATTTTGACCACTTTCCTAACATGGTGCCTCCAAAACAGTTATGACTCATCAGAGAATGGACATGGGCCTTCTGAGGGTGTCCTGAGGTGTCTGGCTATACAATGGTGGACCTTTGAGGGGAGGGGCCTCTGTGGATCATCCCACAGATACTTGATCAGTTTGGGATCTAGTGAATTTGGAGGCCAGGTCAACACCTTGAGATGTTCTTCATGGTTCTTTGAGTTGTTCCTAAAGCGTTTTTGTGTGTCTGTGTCAGGCTGCATCCTGCTGGGGATGGCTGCTACCATCAAGGAGTGTCATTGCTATGGGGTGGGGGTGCCTGGTCTGGTCTAGGTGGGTGCTACATGTCTAAGTAACATCCACATGAATGAATGAATGAATGCCAGGTCCACAACTTTCCCAGCAGAACAATGAATTGTCACAAGATGGTCAATGTTATTTACTTCTACTGGTCATAATGTTGTGGCTGATCGGTGTATATGCTTTTATTTACCCAGCTCTTCTTGAAACCTGTCATAACTTTCTTTTCTTTGTTTGTCTCGCAGACAGATCTCAAGGAGGAAGAGGAGCTAGAGAAAGGGGTGAAAACTTGCCCAACTCTCGGTGCCTCAGTCATGGATTAGTATTTTTTTTTTCTGTCATGGAGACAGAGGTCTGCAGAAGGACATTATGGGTCTGATGATACTCTGAACCCACAATGAGGCTGGACAGATGCAGAGTTGCAGGTAAACCAACACGATACATGTCAGTGTTCCTTGTAGTGTCTACACTGGTGATAGTGCTAGTGTAACAGCTGGCCAGACGATTCATAATGTGCCAGGCGCTGGCTAAGTGCCCGTCCTTCGTGAAAGCATTTGGTGTAATTAAAGTGTCATTAACCTCAATACCGGTCCCTCTGCTACCAGGCTGCTGCTTTCCTCTGACTGTCAGTTAAAGCAATATGAGAAAATAAGTTTGAGCTTTCACAGTGGCCACCTAATGAACATGAAAGGAAACCTGACGCTATGCTGTTTATGACACCTACCACTCATACTGACACGTTTAGGTCTCAGGTCTCAGGTCTCAGGACAATCACAAAGACACAATATCCACACTGATGAGCCAATACAATAGAACCACGGTGAAGCAAATTAAAGCTCATTATATTGTTACAGTGGAGCATGTAACGGTCGGGGGCATTCAGATTGTGATTAAACCTTGAAGTAAAGGTGGTGAGTGAGGCCAGATTCTTGTTTCCAGACGAGTAAGCCGGAGCCTCTGGGAAATGGCAACGCTTGAAGGGTGCTTCTAATCAGAGGTGGCGTTGTGTTAACAAGTTGCTGTCTCAAGAGCTTTAGTTTTAATTAAAGTATCTTTAACTATCTTGTCATGTAAATACCAACAAATTACCTTGTCAGGCTCCACAGGAACCCCAATAAAATCCAACCAGAGGATAAGAGCAGCCTTTTTTAAAATCATAGAATCTTGATTTAATGCATTTCATGTATTTTCTGCCTTTGTTTCGCGACAGTTCAATTTAAATTGTATCACGGCAAGGATGTCCACCAATAAATCAATCATAACAACATCATTACTACATCTGTTGCAACAACCAACCAACCAACCAAGAAAATCCATGCAATAGAAGACCCCAATGACAATGACCTTTGTTTAAAGACCAAGTATTTAATCACGTCTTTATAAATTGAAGAAAATCATAAGGTCAAACATGCTACACATCATCATATGATATGATTATTTTCCCCAATTGTACTTTGGCTTAAGACCAAGAACTGTTCTCTGCAGATATCAGCACATTTCAGACTCCTGCACATCATGACTTTCTAACCCTAGCCACTCTATCACCCCACCAGCTCACGCCTTTGAAGTCTCTCTGCAAGGTTCAAAGATAATTGTCCAAGGACTGGCTCCTCACCACCTCACCAGGAATAATATTTTTTTTCGCTTTTAAAACATCCACACTCTGCCTCTACCTTCACAAGGATCTTGCCCCTGAGCGCTTCCGGCGATGGCAGCTGTCCGGACTCGTCGGCTTTGATGCTGGACACGTCCAGTTTGTCGCCCAGGATCTCAGTCAGGTACTGGGCCATCTTCTTTTGCTGAGGGACACTGCAGTGGTTCTCGATGGACAGGATGACTGGGTAGCTGTGAGAATCACACATAACGGGTGGGAGTTAGAGAGCTGTATCCGTGAGTTTAGGAAACATCAAAAATCTTCACGTACCTAATTTTTTTGTAGATTCAGAAACAATGGCATTTGCGATTTGTAAGAGAAATGTCACACTTTGTCTTAAAAGGAGTTATTCAGCCACTAAAGAACTGCTTTTATTGTGTTATTGTAAACATCATAGCAGGGCGTCATGTCTCATCATTAAGTCCAATGACTGACTTACAGATCTGAATTGAAATGGATGTAAGTCAATGGAAATAGCAGACTGAAACTGTGGAGACTCCCTAGCTTTTTAACTTTGAATTTATTTATTTTGGCCTAATATAAAGTTAAAAATTTAACCTGGGTCTTGCAAATCAGGACTCACTAAAGTCTGTAACCATGGAAATCACCAAAGAGTCAACAATTTTGTTGAAAGCCGTTCAAGGACATGATCATTGGACAATATACCTACTTCCAAAACTCCTGGCTTCTTTTTACAGTATGTTTGTTGTGGTCATTGTTCATCTGCAAGCACTGATGCCCCACAGCAAGAAGGTCCTGGGTTCAAATTCAACGCCCTTTCTGTGTGGAGTTTGCATGTTCCTTTGTCAGTGAGGTTCTCTCCAGGTTCTCCAGCTTCCTCCCACCGTCCAGAGACATGCTGGTTAGGTTGATTGGTGATTCTAAATTGGCAGTAAGTGCAAGTGTCTCTCTGCGTTAGCCCTGTGATAGACTGGAGACCTGTCCAGTGTGTACCCTGCCTCTCACCCAATAACAGCTGGGATAGGCTCCAGCAACCCCACGACCCTCCAGAGGACTTGCCTTCCAAACAATACATCTCATTTTGAGCACAGATTCAGCCAGGTCCTAAGGTCCTCCAAAATATCACAGTTACTGCACTTGAACTTTAAGATTTCAGACATATTAAACCTGAAATTAACTTCTCTGCAGCCCGAAGAAATTTGGAGAGAACCTCCAAGTGTAGGGCTCACGTTTAAATCTAATCTAATTTTGAAGGTTGAGTTAAAAAAGACAGATTTTCTCTTTCTGTTGTTTTCTATTTGAATAATTATCTTAATAGGAATAATAACTGGTGACTGTTTAATATGTTAGCATTTAATAATAATAAAAACATCATCATCAGATTAGAGATTAACCCATACTGAAAGAGCACTGGCTCAGAGTCCCTGTAATAGCAAATATAAATGTCACTAAGGTTTAGGAACCTCAGAAATCTATTTTATGACATGGCTCAAAGAGTCATTAGTGTAAAGCCTCTTCAGTCCATACTCGATCACCACTTACACTCAAATATGTCACAGCTTAAACACGCTCTCCGAGACGAAGACACTTAAATGCTCTGTGGGGTATTGGTAATCTGTTCCACTTGGCTTTAACACATTCAGTAATGGCATGTCCGGAGATGAATGTGAACATGCTAATCAAGCTAAAGCATGAAGTATCTGGAGTCCAGCACGTGGAGCAATCCTTAAAAACAGCCGCTTTGATCAGCACACAGCTCATTCATAACATACTGGCTGTGACAATACCCTTTCAGCCAGATGAAAGCCTTTCATGCACACTCGGTCCGTGACAACCCTTCGCAAAACTCGCTTTTATTCAGCAACCTCCGGAAAATGTGACTGCTCTTTGATGCTGAATGCACCCTTTCAACCTGACTCCCTTTTAGCCTATTATCTGATAGAATATGTCCACTGTTATGTTATTATTATTTTTTTTTTTTTAAAATACAGTGAGAGTGAACACAAAGCTAGTATTTCTCCTTCTTATTACTTGAGGAGACGGGATCTAAAAATAGAGCTTTTCTCTGCATCCTCCAGATTGTGCGCATGTCAAAGGAATTATCACCTTCTGATGCCGATGTCTGTGTGTGGTTTAGTTTCTGTGTGAGGGTGTACAGGTATGAGGAGGATTTTATTTTAGACGTTTCTTTTAAACATTGTGTGTAAAATAAAGATACATAACCTGTGACCAGAATATATGCAAATTATGAAAAAATCTGGCACAACAATGAACTGTGAAAAGAACAGTCATGAGATGTCTCTCCAGTGTCAAGAGGCTGACAAGAACATTAAGTAGGCTGCAGCTCTTTCTCGCAAGTACTGTTGTCTCTCTCTACTACTACAACTACTGTCAATGTTAACACTATGACAGCCCGGCAGGGTCTAATTTACCGCGCCATGGTCTCAGAATTAATCAGAAAATGTTTGCACCTTTTAAACAATGTTTTGTTTGCGTTGTGTTTCCTGCTTGCGAATTTCCCTCCCCTCCCCCGATGCTCTTCCTCCCCTCCCCCCAACTCTCCACACACTGACCGCTCACCTGCTCTGTCCTGAATTTAAAGCCCCGTCCACACGGAAACGTTTTTTGGTGTAAACGCAGATGTTTTGCATCGTTTTGGCCGATCGTCCACACGACTCCTGTAAACACATTGCCTTAAAACGCACTTTTCTGAAACCTGAACACAGGGAGAAAAATTTCGCAAACGCAGCTCTTGAGTTTTCGTGTGGACGGTGAAAACGGGTACGTGCATTTCGATGATGTCATGGCCACACCCCTGGAGCAGCCTTCCACCTCTTATATCCCGCGAGACGTCTCCTAACAACATCAACAACAATGGTGGACTACATGCTCGTGTTCCTGCTTGGAGAAGATATTGAGCCTATTATGGTTACTAGGGCTAAATATCATTTCTCCTTGAGTTTGGTTTCTTCTAAATCCGATTTGTAAACAGCGCTCAAGCTTTATGCGCATGCTCCGCCTCTTCCTCTCTGTTTTTGGTGAATTTCTGAAACTGAAACAGCGCCACCTATAGGCCTGGAGTATGAAGTAGTGTTTTGAGTCGAGATGGATCCGTGTGGACGCAGATATTCGTGAAACGATGCCAGGGATAAACAGAGGGGGAAAAGATTGTTTTAGTACGTGTGGATGAGGCCTTAACTGATGGAGAAAACAGCTCGGTCAACTCACGTAGCATGTGAAGCTATTTGTGTTGTTCACTAACCAAAATGTACATTACCGCCACCTTTTAACCCTACGCTTGTGTTTAAAACATCTCTCTTTTAAAACAGTTATTTAAAGAGAGATGGTCAAAACCTGAAGGAAAGGTAGCATGAACTACTTGCTTAACTTTATAAGAGCTGGATAGAAAAGTTAGATTGAAAGTCAGTGGCTTTATTGAATCATCTGCTGCCATTTGTCGCTAAATCCAATATCTGTGTTATTACGGCAATTTAAAGATGGACTCATAAAAAGCACATGATCTTATTCTATGCGTCATATAGTGTATCAAAAAAATAACGAAGTTTTGTGGGAAACGCTCCGTCTAATTTCATGACAAAATACCAAAGCAAATCCACATTAACAAAAGAGTGGCTTCACAATTTGTAATTTCCCAGCAAGAGAAAAGGAATCAATTCTACTCAGCAAATCAAAGAGGGCCGTGCAGAGGAGACGCACTAACCAGATCATCACAAAACCTGCCGTTTTAACAGGGCTGTATGCTGTGCACTTTTCATATCCACTGACAGACTAATCCAGGTTGATGGTGGAAGCAGGCGGAGCCCCCGTTGCTGCAGTGCGACGAGCTCGCGTTTAAGTTCTTCCTTTACACCAGATCCTTCTTAATGGGGCTCTCCTGGATGATGGATGACCCCGTGTGTCTCGTTTGTGGCTACTGGTTATAACGATTTCAGCCTAATTTCTGAGAACTTACACATGTTTTGGGTTTAAATACCAAAGTAAAAAAAATGTTGTCGTAGGTGAAGAAAAATAAATGCTACCCCATTGCCATATTAGGGCTGTCACTTTTTATTTCTCCTTGCTTGTGCACGCTGCATGGTCACAAGGAAAAACAATTTCACCCTCTTAGATTTTGCGGTTAAAGTATAAAAAAATAAAGTGATAAGTGATCTTTCTAATATTTGGCTTCAGTTATAGCATCATTCAGTATCTGAGTGGTTAAGCCTCTGTTTATCCGGTGCTGCTTCATATTCCATGGGGATTTAAATTAAATTAAAATATGCATATGAATATGAATGAACTGCTTAAATGTACCCATGTGTTATCAAATGTGCTAATGCGTGTGTGTTTGTGCACAAACTTACTCATTCTTGACAAAGGCGTACTTATTGATGGCCTCAATGACGTCTTTGAAGAGGATCTTGGAGGTTAGGGTGTAGCCGTGGTGGACGATGGGCTCGCCGTCCTGTCCGTCCCAGCAGTCCACTGCAGACAGCAGAGAGGAGACAGTATCAACAGGACTGTCACTAGGACGCTAACTCAAATTAATCCCGCTCCCCCCACGAGGGTGTATGTGCGTCCACGCTGACCTTCAACACAGCGACACCCGGCCTGCAGCACCCAGGCGTACATGTCGACCCTGGACTGCGACATCAGCTGGTCGCCCATCAGGTAGGTGTTGTGTGACGAGGCGATGAAGTAGTTGCAGAGCGGCTGGTTCATGTCCTGGTTCACGTTGTAGTGTTCTGGGTTGAATATATCCCCCGCTGGACTGCGCATGAAATTTGTAAAACCTAGAGGAAAGTTAGACAGATATGTTTTTCTGTTGCGTTTCTGCAAAACTGCTTTTGGCTCCAACTCTACTAAAAATATGGAATCCAAATTACATTTCTTGATTATTTTTTTACTCATTTTTTTCCCTTTGGTTTCTCGGGGGCAGGGGGTCTGATATCAAACCAGGCATTCATTTGCAAACATTTGTGTCCCTAGGGATTTCACACATCACCACCTGAAGGTCATCAACTATTGCATAAAAGCTGGAGAGAAGGAAAATAGAGAGAGCGTTGAGAAGTTCTGCGAGAATATAGAAGCAATTCAACCGCAAAGAGAAGCCATTCAGTTTATAACATGGGAAGATGAAGGTAGAAGAATACAATATATGAAAGTGAAAACAATGTTGTGGCTTGTGCAAAGTATTTGGCCAAATTCTTCTAGAAAAATTGCAGGACTTGTACGCCAGGTTAGGACGACATAACTGATAAAATAAAATCCTTGAAACTTGTGACAACATTGAAAAAAATGCAGACAAAGCAGAGAAGCCATAAAATGATGCTAAACATTTCCACACAGACTCATTTCAGAAGTTATTCATGAAACTAGATGATAGCCATTGATCATGAAAGGGTCCACGCCATGGGGAAGTCGTCCCACAAGTGAGAACTAGAGGCCTAAGCGGCTCGGACACGGCCTGAAAGGAGGCAAAGTGTCTGTGGAGGAATCCTTTGGCTGGTAAGTGAATGAGAGGCAGGCAGGTGGAAAGCAATGGAATTTGGTGGGTTGGTAAGGAGTCCTCCACAGATGGTTCAGCCTTAGTTGGATTGTAGAGGGAATTATAGGTTTTAGCAGATTGGAAATGGCCTGAAAGGAGGTCAGTTGTCTGTAGGGGAACGTTGTGTCTGCCAACTGAATAATAAGACACAGGTCTTAAATTTGTAAGTGTCAGCTGTAGCCTGTGAAGGTTCTCAGTCATCCAGGTCATGGAATATCCTGGAGTTTTTTTGAGAAGCTGTAGCGCCATGTATGGAATGAATTGCAGGGACTTCCACAGTTTATGCTGGTTTGTGAGATATTAACATGTTTAATTCTGTTTGTGTCCAGATCAAAAATGCAGACAATAGTGTTTGTGAATGAGAAGCAGGTTTTCAGTGAGTGTTGGCATCAGAGCTATGTAGCTGAGCACGATAGTGTTTACAAAGACGGCCGACCATTGGTGTCATTAGCATTTTTATTCAGTGTGTTTCAGCTGTTGGTCAGTGTTTTTGATATGTTAAATAGTCTTCATCATGAAGAAGCAGAATTTGTGGGACTGGTTTGTTTAGCAGCTTGTTTAGTGTGTTTTTATGTTTAAGTTTTGATTTTAAGTATATGTTCGGTTGTGGGATTTGGTAGTCATAGTTTAATTTTAAATCAGCAGTAAAAAAAATATATGTTGTGTTACACAGAGTGGCATCTTCATGTTAAAACGTGAAGAAATGTAGGAAATGTTGTGATTAGGTAATACATGTGTGTTAGTGTATATGGTAGATTTTATAAATGTGAAAGTGTGTTGACTAATGTTTAGTGGTGTGGATTAAAGGCACGTTTTGTTCCTAATATTTTGGTAGACAACATGGAAATTGAACAAAGCAGACATGGTGGTATGTGAAATGTAATTTGTAGATCAGTAGCTGTGGTTAATCCATACCATTAGCAATGAGGGGGGTGGGGTTTAGGATCCTTAGAGTACCACCTTCTCAGCAGTTGCTTTAAAACATGTGGACTGTTACAGGTAGTTATCACTTTGGCTGGTGTTGCAGTTCAAAACTTTGTTTCCGTTGCAGCTGCATAGAGACGTAGATTTGGAACTGGGAAGACTGTGGTTTGATTTAATCTTTTTTGGATTATTTTCTGTTTTTTTTTTTTTTTTTTTTTTTGCCATTTGACAAAGTTCCTTACGGTAAGTGCCCTTTGTTTACTTTTTTGTTTAAATCTGCTGTGTCATGTTGTTTTAGATGAAGGGATAACTGGTTTTAAATTTTAAAATAAAGGATAAGAGTTTATTTCTGTCCAAGTAATGAGGAGTGTTAATTTGAATCAGAATCAGATTCAATGGCCAAGTATGTACACATACAAGGAATTTCTTCTCTAGTACAGAAACAGCTTAACAAAAATAGAATAACATAAGATAAAACACAATAAAATAAAAGATATATATTGTGTTATGTTGTGTTCCTGTGGTATAGATGATAGTTAGAAAATTATAACCATGTAGTAAATGTTTGATAGTTTTGTGTTAGATTATAGATCAAAATAAGAATATGATTAACTATAATAATAATAATAATACATTTTATTTAAAAGCGCTTTTCAAAATACTCAAAGACACTTAAAAAAGAACATATCTTTTCCCCCTCCGTTTTCCCTGGCATCGCTACTTCATACTCCAGGCCTATACGTGGCGCTGTTTCAGTTTCACAAATTCACCAAAAACAGAGAAGAAGAGACGGCACACGCGCCTAAAGCTTGACCGCTGTTTATAAATGCGCTCTAGAAGAAAGCGAAATGGAGGAAAAAATGGTATTTTGCCGTCATAACCACAATAGACTCAATATCCAGCAGGAACACGAGCATGTAGTCCACCATTGTTGTTTACGTTGTTGGGAGACGTCTCGCGGAGGTGGAAGGCTGCTCGAGGGATATGGCGGTGGTTTCGCTAACACGGAAACGCGAGAGCTACGCTTTAAAACATTTAAAAAATATATATATATAAAAGTGCGTTTTAGGGCTATTTGTGTACAGGATTCGTGTGCATGATCGACTAAAACGATGCAAAACGTCGGCGTTTGCACCATAATGCGTTTAGTCGTCATGGTTCAGTTTAAAACCGTTAGTAAAAACGTTGTGTTGACTATACTCCGTGATAGGAGTTGTAAACAATAGTGAAACTGGCTTGATCAAGAATGCAGACAATAGTGTCTGTGCAGTTAGCAAGTTAATTCATATGTAAAACGGTGTTTGAATGAGGGAAGCAGGTTTTCAGTGAGTGTGGGCATCAGGGCTGTTTAGTTGAGTGTCACAGCGTCAACGAAGATGGCTAATCACTGTTGTCATTAGCATTTTTATTCAGTGTGTGAGTGTTTTGAGGAAGAACCAGATGTGTGTGTATGTGTTTCAGGTGTTGGTCAGTGTTTTTATATGTTAAATGTTTGTTTTTTAATCACGGGGCAGCAGAATTTGTGGGGCTGTGGATGTTTACGTTGTTCTTGAAGTGGATTTTAATCATATATTTGTTTGGTGGCTTTACTTTTAAAACCAGAAGCTGGTTCTTTTATATGTAATTGTGGTCATATTTTTTTGTCACTGTTTCAGATGCCACGTGGAAAGGGATATCGACGATCTCAAGCTGCTAAGAAGAGTATGGCTGCTCGCCTGAGCTTGAGGGTCGAGCATCAACAGCCTAGCAGCAGTTCTTCTGTGGGTAAGTTGTCAGATGTTCTTCAGCAGATGTTTACTTTGTGGTATTTTACCTAACAGGGAACCAGTGGGTCAGACGTGTTCTTATTGTAACTGTACGTTTGTCTGACTAAACAGGGCAGGGTACAGGGTACCGTCATGCATCAAAGAGGTGGCCAGTTTCAGCTTTTAGTGGGAAACAGTGTAAACTGGTAGTTCCACCACCATCTCCTGACAAGAAGGTACGTTTAATCTTTTACATGAAACAAATGGTTGTGAAAAAGTTGAATGTAAATACGTTAATTGTAAATTAATATTTTTTCCCCCACCAGTTTGTTCTGATTGTTGGAGATTCCCATCTACGCAACATTGTTGATGGTTTTGTGACGATGCCAGAGGGCGGACTGTCTGTTGGGTTTCTGTCAGTACCCGGAGCCACCGCAGCCGATTTGAGGACCGATGTGATGAACGTTCATTTGCCTCAAGTCCCCGAAACGGTGTGTTTGTTGGCTCCCAGCAACAACCTGACAACCAGCAGGACCATCTCAGAGGCTGCAGCAGACTTCGAGAAACTTCTGACCACAGTCTGCAGCTGCTGGCCTAACGTACGTCAGAGAGTATGCTTCTGCTTTTGGAGGAACATGAATGTAGCCTACATGCTGAACAGTGATGGTAACAGTTGTTTCCAACAGGTGTTTGTGCTTGATTTTCCTCCACGACTCGACATCGACGTGGTTCAACAGGAGTTCTTGCGAAATGACTATCATCGTGTTGCAGCGCGAATGGGTATGTTGCGTATATGTTAAACTAACAGCATACAGTTTTTATAAAATGTGTAATTTGTGTCTGTATGTGTGACTTTTCTCCAGGTGTGAAGTATTTGTCTGTGGCTGAACACTTTCCTGTAACGAACCAAACTCTGTGGAGCAGAGATGGAGTAAGTAGAATGCTTACATGAATATATGATTAGACATGTAGCAGTGATTTACAACCGTATAACAAGATTGATCAACGTTGAACATTTACTGGCAGTGAAGTGTTTTGTATTAATTTAACTCAACGTGTTATCTTACAGGTACATTTGAGTGATGTCGAGGGAATGAGCGTTCTCGTGGACTTGTTTTGGAGTGGTGCTTATCAGCAACTACCCACTGCTGAACCAGAGCCACAAGCGTCCCCCAAAGCATCACCCGCTGTGCCTCAATGTCCTCCAGCTGTTGTGGTGAAGGATGAGGTGCAGGTGCCACAAGCAACAAACCCACACGAGTGGGCACATGTCGAACGAGGCAAGAAGGTAAATGGGATTAGCACGTATTGTAATATAATGACAACCATTATAACAATGCTCATGATGTGAAATGGCATTATAAATCTCTTAACTGTTGCTTTGCAGAGAAGTTTTCCATGTGAACAAGAGCATGACGCCGCTGATGCCAAAAAGCCCCTGCTTCATCAAGAGGTTTGTGAATGTTTTTAACGACATATTGTGTGCAGTGGGCGTGACATGATGAAACAACGCGTTTTTATTTTACAGATGCCTTCAACCAAACTGGTTTTGAAACCGTGTTCAGTTGTACTGAATCCTATTCACTTCAGCGCTGCAATGTTAAAGGCCATGGATAAAGTTGTCCCAGCGGATCTCTCTCTCTCTGGCGGCTCAGTTGTTCATGACTCCAGAAAGGTAATTTGATTGTTGTTTTGTTTGTGTTTTTCAAAGCCGTGATTGTGTTGGTTGAAGGTATTGATAGTGTATTTGTGTTTTATTTCCATTAGAAACGCAACGGAAGAGGAGGCCTACGAGTTGAGGATCGTAAAAGGAAACCTGCTCAGGAGGTTTGACTGAAAAATATGTATTTCAACATTTGACATTATGATTTAAATGGTTTGTTTTTAAGGTCACATTAGTCTTATAGATTTTTAAAGTTCTGTGTATTTTATTTATTTTTTTTCTTCAGGTAGCGCCTACACAGTCTACATCAGACACGCCTTCAAAGAAGCAAGATCAGCACAAGATAAAGACGTCTACCAGAAAGGTAATGTGTACATTATTTCAAATGAAGAGCTTCTTGATTTTACTTAATGTATGCAGTGTTTTTTTCAGTGTCATTGTCATGGTTCAGTAAAAAGTGACTTAACGTATGTTTTCCTTGTCAGGCTTGCAGTGTCGACAAGACAGTAGCTGAATCCGCGGTAGACACGGAGGATGTAAGAGCTTTTATTGATATATTTATTGGTGATTATTATATAGGGTAATCATTGTTTGTCACTGTTTATGTATAACGTTGCTATGTACTTATGTATGATTCTTTTCCCCCGGTCAGGCTTGCAATGTTGAGGAGGATTCAGATGTTGTAAGTACTCATGCTCATATTTTTACATGCTGTAACAATATATATTTGTTTTAATTAGTTTTTTTGTATAAAGTCTAAATCTAAGTGCTTATGTTGATCTGTTTACACATAATAAGTGTTTTGTTCAGTTGGCATGGTTTATGTAATGCACCGTATTTGTATTTTCTCAGAGCTGTGACGTTGAGGACATGCCATGTGAATCCATGAGCACCACTGAAGCCGCATCGTATGCAGCGTCCTCCTCCAACGTAAGCTCAGAGTCTTGCTCTTTTGTCAAGGGATCGTTTCACCAAGGCGACCCACGCTTCGGACGCGACGGCGATAAACAGTCCGTCGCAAACGGCATCACAGCAATCATGGTCAACGCTATTAAAGCAGCGCAAACCTGGTCGTCTGATGACCTTGATAATATTCTGGAGCGCGGCAATGACTTGTTCAGTCAAATGAGACGACAAAAAACTGACAAGCTACCAACAACGCACACGCTGGATAACAAAACCTTTTGTTTACAGTATTTAGAGTCACACAGCGGAGAGGTTGATTTTGAAACGCATGGCGGTAATTTACAGGACGTAGCTACGCCTTTGTACGTGGCTCTAGAACGTGCACTGTTTGACGCAGATGCTTGTTTGGTTAACATCAGCAGCAACATATTCACTGTATTTAAACAAGGAGCCGAGTACGCCATATTTGATCCGCACTCAAGAAATAAAGCAGGTGTTAGCACGCCTGAGGGGAAAAGTATCGTTGCATGTTACGACGATATAAACATGATGTTTGCTCACGTCACCAGGCTCTTTGGTTCCCTGTGTAGTGGTGGTAGCAGGCGCTTTGAAGTGACCGGTGTCATGGCGGATGTGGTTGATGAACATACTGGTTGTTCAGAACACGACGTTAATGGTGGTGACAAAGTGCCAGAGGTGAAGGGTTGTGCTGGTGTACTGACAGAAACGAATGGTTTGTCCGGTAGTTGTGGTGATGGTGACTTAAGTGCAACAGAACAGAACCCCGATTGGCCAGTGTTCGCCTCTGCAAACACATGTGACTACACACAGACCACATATCTGTTCAGCCCAGTCACGTCACAAGAAATGCAAAAGTACTGCTCAAAATTTAATGCATTCCATGCAGCACAACGTCCTAGTTCAATAACCCAGCCGAGTGCTGTTCGTTTAAATGAACCATGTCAAACTGAGGCCATCGTAGGCGACAAAAACTGCTTCTTCAGAGCATTAAGCTTCTCAATTAGTGGAACGGAAATGAATCACCAGAAAATTCGGCTAGCTGTAGTAAACCATATCCAAAAAGAGTCACAGAAATTTGTAGCATATCTTCCAGATGGTTATTGTTCTGTAGACGATTACATAAAACGCTCGCGAATGAAATATATTGGAGCACGGGCAACTGAAATGGAAATACTAGCTGCATCAGATCTGTGCTGTAAGCCCATCTTCCTTTTCAGCAGGGGGAAATGGTTACAATTTTGTTTGCCATGCTGTGACACCCAGATGAGTAAAAGAGGCATTTACCTGTATCACAATAATGAACACCAGTTTGACGTCGTTTCATGTGTAAAAGCTAAACAACCTGCAACGTGTGCAAAATTTTGCAGCATTGAGACTGCCAAAGTGGACAGCCAATGCCGTACAATAATAAGCAATGGCAAGATCCAGAGAGCATACCGTATGAGGAATCGTGTTAAACGTGTTAAATCAGCAAAACAGAGTAGACGTGACAAAAAAGCTGCCGATTATAGGGAGGCCATAAGACAGTATCAGAAAAGGCAGGACGTACGGAACAAGCGTAAACAAAGATATCAGGAAGATGAAAACTTTCGTAACAAGGTTAAAGCCTACCAAAAACAAAGATATCATGAAGATGAAAACTTTCGTAACAAGCTTAAAGCCTACCACAAACAAAGATATCATAAAGATGAAAACGTTCGTAACAAGCTTAAAGCCTACAGGAAACAAAGATATCAGGAAGATGAAAACGTTCGTAACAAGGCTATAGCCTACAGTAAACAAAAATATCAAGAAAAAAAGCAGCTTCAACAAAACGAATGTGAACAAAACAGTTCGTCCCCCTCCAAAAAAAAGAAGAGCACAAGGATTACAGAGAGACCAAAAAAATAGCGCGCTAATGAAAAATATAGCAAAAATTAGGACTTTTCGCAATGCGGCTAGAGCTTACCACAACCGAAAATATCAAGATGAAAACGTTCGTAACAAGATTAAAGCCTACAGGAAACAAAGATATCAAGAAAAAAATCAGCTTCAACAACGATGAATGTGAATGAAACATTTCGTATTTTCGCTAATGGAAAATAAGGACTTTTCGCAATGCGGCTAGAGCCTACCAAAAGTGAAAATATCAAGATGAAAACGTTCGTAACAAGGCTATAGCCTACAGTAAACAAAAATATCAAGAAAAAAATCAGCTTCAACAAAACGATGAATGTGAACAAAACAGTTCGTCCCCCTCCAAAAAAAAGAAGAGCACAAAAATTACAGAGAGACCAAAAAAATAGCGCGCTAATGAAAAATATAGCAAAAATTAGGACTTTTCGCAATGCGGCTAGAGCTTACCACAACCGAAAATATCAAGATGAAAACGTTCGTAACAAGATTAAAGCCTACAGGAAACAAAGATATCAAGAAAAAAATCAGCTTCAACAACGATGAATGTGAATGAAACATTTCGTATTTTCGCTAATGGAAAATAAGGACTTTTCGCAATGCGGCTAGAGCCTACCAAAAGTGAAAATATCAAGATGAAAACGTTCGTAACAAGGCTAAAGCCTACAGTAAACAAAAATATCAAGAAAAAAATCAGCTTCAACAAAACGATGAATGTGAATGAAACATTTCGTACCCCCCAAAAAAACAAAAAAAAGAAGAGCACAAAAATTACAGAGAGACCAAAAAAATAGCGCGCTAATGAAAAATATAGCAAAAATTAGGACTTCTCCGCAAGGATCCTCGCAAGTCTTCGTACATGAGGCCCCTGGAAACGCTGCCTCTAAATAACACATTATGTGCCGCAAAACACTTAATTTCACCAATATTTTGTTATCGTACGCTAGTGCTATTCCCTGTTGAGTCCAGAGTTACCTGTTAGCATCATCCGGATGATGTCTTCCGACCTGGAAGATGTCATATCTGAGTGCTGCGTGCATCCGCGATGAATTTGCTCTTGCTATTTATTTTTTTTGGTAACATAGCTGCATATTTTTCCCATTCTGAGGTTGTGGATGAACCACAGCAGTATTATATGGGTGAGTAAATTATTGTATTTTATGCCAGAAATAAGGTCCAGGTTAGATTGGTAGTTCAGTAGTTCCCCTTTAACAAAGGATCTAGAGGGACTCTAGGATTTGCTATTTGTATCTAGATCCGATTATATCAAGGTGAACAAACCTTCACCAGATTCTTGCAGACCTCATTAGAGGTCCATGCAATGAAGTGTGCAGGTTGGACCCCTAATGAGGTCTTCAAGAACCAAACCTCCATATGGATGCACAGCAGCTGCAAGAAGGTTTGGAGTGGTGGTGCACTGCTCCACTGTGCAGCATTTACTTCTTTTTACTGCAGAAATCAGGGGGGAGCTAACCATCAAACACTAACGCTGTAATGTTTTGAACTTAAAACACTAGATACTCACACTACAGAGCTGAAAAGTCTAATAAAATCAGTTTAAACAGATGCACAGCAGACCAAACCTGTAAAACTATGACCCTAAAAGTAAACATTTTCACAGCTGCTCAGGTAACATAGTTTAGTTACAGATTTTAGTAGACTTACCATCAATTCCCAAAACTCCTTGCTTCTGGTTTTCAGAGCATGGCTCAAATTTGTTGACAATATCCAGGCAGTAGTCTTTGGTCACCTTGGTCATCTACAGAGTGAGGAGATGAATGGCATTAAACAAAACTTTATATATTTTAAAAAACAGAACAACGGTACACTTCATGCCTACATGGCTTCATGCTGCAAGATCCAACTGTCTGTCTATCTGGCTGCTGCTCTTTAAAGAGATTGACACATATGGGGATCTGACCAATCGGGAGCGTTCTCTTTCCCAGCAGGGACACTATCATACTGCGTCAGGGAACTGGGCTTTACGAGAGACACTGTGTTTACAACTTAGAAAGAAGCCCGTGCAGGGTGAGAGTCTGAAAGTGAAGGGGTACACTTGTTATCTATGTCATTAATAATCTGGACGAGAGGCTGCTGTGTGAAGAGTAAACGCAGACACACAGCTGTCCAGAGTCGTGCACAATACAAACAGCACCTAATATTTCTTGTGTACTTTTAGTTGCAGAATCAATTTGTTGTTACAACTAAATTGCTGTAAATGAATCCCTGTGTTTGCTGCATCTACTGGACAAACTAAACTACTGAGAGTTTTAAACGGCGTGCTATAACAGTCCTGTTGTCAAGGTTCACTTGTTTCACTGGTTATCCAGCTAATAGTAGTTGAGGCGTTTAAGTCTGAACAGCAAAATGCAAAATGTAAACCTCGGGATGGGTCGAGGAATATCTGAAATCATCAGGAACCATCCCACGGACGTCCTGCATGACATTTCAACAGATTTCAATCACAGCTAAAAGCTGAGTGTTGTAAGAAAGCTGTTTTATTTACCTTATTTTATTTGATTCTATTTTTTTTTTTTTTATTACACATATTTTTCTTTTGGTTTTTATTTTATTTTCATTTCTTTTGTTTATTTTATTATATTTTTCTATATATTTTATTCTTCTAATTTTATTTTTTTCAACAATCTTACACATATTTTTCCGTTTACTAGTGTATTTTATTTTATTCGTCTTTTTTTCTTGTTTTGATTTTTATAAAATAATACCTGCTCTGTCCTAAACGAAGCAAACGTTCAAAGTGTTCATAATGTTTTGTAGATTAAATGTAAATGCCAGGAGGTGACCACAACGACTATGAATCATCTTCTGTCTTTGTTTTTTGTGTTTTATTTAAACTCTAACAGTTGGCTAGAGAGAAAAGGCTGAGATGTGTTTTAAAACATGCAGTAGGATAATTACAAGGTGTTATGTTTAAACATACATATGCATTAGATTATAGTCACTTCTGTTCTTCAATGTCTTCTACTGTAACTAGTTTCCTTTTGCTAATAAATACCACAAACTTTTAACTTAATGTCTTACATCTCTTTTGTTCTGAGGGAGATTCCACAGATTGTTCCACAGCAGCTTGGACCGATTCTTATTGTGTCATGGAAAGAAACTGCAAGAGAACGTTTTGCTGGATTAGGTCCAGAGGAGACATCTGATGCCAGCTGTGGCTGCTATCGCTCCGTCTGGTATTAATGGCTAAATGCACCTGTGTTCAACATCTTGAAGGGTGATTTCATCTTCAGGAGATTTGCTGCTCAAACAGCAGCTGCCCATCAAGATAAACGTGCCAGGGCTCCATCCAGTTGCCCTACTTTCTCACTGACTGTTTTGGCAAAACTCCAGAGCAGCAAGTATCGATCAGCAGAGGCCCACTGGGCTGCTGATCCAAATGAACTCAGATCAGTCATGACTATTTTGTGAGGAATTTCATGAGTTGCATATGTGTTTAGACAGAAACTATGCATGAAATAAAAAAAAAAACATTAGCTGAAGTGTTTGAATTGCAGTAGATATGTAGTATGTCACCAACAAGGATATTCCTAGCACACCAGACCACACTGGACAATTTCCAGGTCAACGGATTTGTGTACGCTGTGGGCAGACAAGTGACTACAAGTACAAGTACAGTTTGCAATGATGCAAAATATATATTCTCTTTGAATACTTTGGATTCACTTTATATTTTATTCTTTTCTTTTTTTTAGCGAAATCTTACACATATTTTTCTTTTTACTGGTGATTTTTATTTTTTATTTTTATCTAATTTTTATATCTTTCTATTCTATTTTTTTATTCATTTTTCAACAATCTTTAGTGGGTTTATTTTATTTATTTTTTTCTTGTTTTTTATTTTACCTTATTTTATTATCTATATATTATATTTATTTTTTAAAACAATCTTACACCTATTTTTTTACACCTATTTTCATTTTACTAGTGTTTTTTATTTTATTTTATTTATCTCTTTTTATTTTTATATCTGTATTTATTTTTTATTTGATTCTATTTTTATTTTCAACAATGTGACACATATTTTTCCTTTACATGTGTTTTAATTTTATTAAACTATTTTTCTTGTTTTTTTATTTTATATTTTTTTATATTTTATCCCATTCTTTTTTTTTTTAAACAATCTTGCACCTACTTTTTCTTTTTTACTCGTGGTGTGGTTTCAAGGGTATATTTTATTTTATTTTTTTAATGTGCAACTGACCTACTCTGCTCGCGCCATTTCCCTCGCGGATCAATAAAGTCTAAATCTCTCTGACGTCCAACGTGTGGACCAGCTTCTCGCTCTCGTACCTTTTGCTCCGTCTCCAGGAAGCGGGCCAGGTCGTCCTTGTCGAGGTGGTCTTTGTAGTTACCGTAGGTGAGCATGAGGAGGTACAGATCCCGGCGGGTCGACATCATCTTGTAGAAGGAGCAGAACTCTTCAAAGCCCAGTGTTCCCTGGTTGTCATCCGTGTCTGCCTCCTACACACCGGGAACGAGAATAAGTTTTAGTTTGTCTAACGCTGGTGCCATTTCAAACCTCCCACACTTTTGACAAACTCAACATACACCTGCAAGACCTACAAATATGCTATTTAGTCTTCAGTTTGCTATTTTTCGAGTTTATTTCACTGAATTCCAACTGGAGTTTGTATATTAGACATTTATCATTTGAAACATTCAGCTGTGATCCATGAATAATAAAAGACATGGCAGCCTGTTCAGCTTTATCAAAGAGAAGTAGACTGTATGTGCTCCAGGTATATTTTTGTAAAAAGAAAAAAGTCATGTGCTCTGTTCTCTGTCTGTTCTCTAGTATTTCTCTGCAGAGAAGTAAGACTAAAAATTGATTTAGATAAAATAGCCAACAAAAACTGGGGCCAAAGGTTTTTGCTAAATCTCAGATTTCAGTCTAAACTAAATAAACTAGTAAAGGTTTTAATTTATACATGAAACATGTTCTAAATTGGGACAGATGATCCAACTCTGCAGACATATACTCACCTTACCTCAATAGAAACTAAGTTTTATGGTGTTTTGTTAACAGACTCGTTTAGAGCTGAATGCTCTGAGGAACCGTTTTCACCTCCTATTACAGGACTAAGTTGGGTTTTGGGGTCGTCAGCCCATGAAAGCCAACGCTTGCGTCCTAGAATGAGGCCAATGAGAAGACCGCAGTCAGTCACGCCCCATAATCTGGGCTTAAGTTTATTAAGGCGGCCCTTAAACGCCTCCATATGCCGAGCAGCTCTGGAGACGGCCACTTAATGCCGACGCTGACGGCCGCACCAGTTGGAGCGTGGCTCATCGTGCCATAAACATTAGGAGGAGAGGTGTCCCAAAGCAGCCCTACGGATCCCAGTGTTCACATGGAGGAAGGAACTCATTCTGGGCCCTGATGCAAGCTTTGCTGTTTTAGCCTTTTTTCAAAGAACTTATTCTAGTTGGAGTAAATGTGGACAAATGAACATATTCATAAAAATGTCAATGCCCTTTACCTTCAAAAACACCTGAGCTGCTTTGACAGTACATTTTATTTTATTTTTGCTATTAACCTGTACTGTGAGCCGACATTAAATCCCTATACGCTTCAGAATGTCTATATCTGAATCATTCATTCGTTAAACATTAATGAACCATCGCTCATACCATTAGAGCTCCTCCAGTATGTTCTACAGAGGATGTCAAGCTTTGCTTTAACCTTTCATTTTGGTACAAACTGATCTTAAATACATGCGCGTTTATAATTGGTCTGGCCATTTTATTTTAGAAGATGGCGCTAACCTAGTACTCACATTACTGAAGCTTAATTTGCTTTTTTCTCTTTTTCATTGGGTGCTAATTTGAATGCATGTTGTAGATGCACAGAAGGCGTTTCAAAATGTAGATGACACACTGGACTAAACTGCAAACCCTTCACCTGCTTGATAGAGGTAGAACTTAACTTTGATCCCAATCTAAAGCTGAGAGGGCCAGTGTCCAAATATAAATATATTTAGATCCACTTGAGGTCCACATACATTTCTCTTGTTACTCCTCTTACATGTGAGTACCTGTGACATGGACTGATTTTCCCCTTGTGGAAAAAAAATAAAAAATATTTGGTACAAAACTCATATTTTTAATCCAACTAACATGTCTTAAGCATCATATGTTAAGTTAATCATTTCAAAGTAGCATCGTTCTGGAGGTCAGGCACCACCGAGGCACCTCCAGAGAACTGCTGCTGTTTAATACTGAGAGAGAATGCGTTGCTGGATGAGGTCCACCAAAGAGAAATGTGACGCCGGCTGTGGCTGTTATTTCACCTGCAGCTAACCCCTTCAGACAACTGTCCCGCAGCTCACTACACACTGTGTGTTGGCCCAACTCCAGGCCAGCCAGTATTGATCCGCAGTGGCCCAGTAGGCTGGTAATTACATTATTGTCGGGTCAAGTTCAGATTATTTCAGGAATGATTTTGTGTGTGGCGTTTAGGGCTGAAGTCTGAGCAAATGTAAAAAAAAAAAAAAAAGTAATAGACTATGTAGTATGTGACAGCACTCCTATGACAAGGTTTGAAGTTTAATCGACTGAATTTCTGTCCATCACTATGAGTCCAGACACAACGTTACTAAAAGTAAATGAAGTTTCTTCCTGCTTTTCCCTTTTAAAAAACTCAAGTTAAACTTCTTGCTGTTTGATGATTCCACTTCAAACGTATTAGGATCACACCTACAGCTAGCACTAGACTTAGCCTTAGATATCTATTATTGATATTCAGGTATTAACAACAAGTGAACACAGAATGAAATTTCATGGCATTAGCTCAGCGTCATCAATCAGTATTAAAATATAAAGCAGAAGAATGTCAATGTATAAACTTGGGTATGGCGATTACAAATACTCGCCGAGTTATTTCAGTACTACCTACCTATTATGAGGAATCCACGTCACATATAGCTGATTTACGGAGGCCCTAAAGGTCAAAACATTACGGAAAGGGTAGGGACAACACTTCTTGTTTCTAAATGGACAGAACCTGACAGTGTAACGTCATTTCTTGTTTCTATTTCTATTTCTAACTTTCCACTGTGTCCGTACACAAGTTTTAAACCATACTGGAAAGACTGGGGGACGTGATGGCATTTATAGAGGAATATTTTGAAAGAGGACATGCATATAAAGTCATTCTTGATATGCTTTGATCATATCAGAATCCTGAAAGCACGGCCTCTAAATAACGCCAATGTCTTTACGCAAGAAATTAGGCCACGACTTCTACTTCTTTCCACAATGTGGACAGTACATGTTGTATGCTTTCAAAGCACATCAGAGTCTACACATACACAAATGGCAGTGAAACAACCAATCACATCAGCTTATAGTTTAGCACAGGTTCTGTCCTATCAGATACAAGAAGTACTGTCCCTACTCTTAGTGTAATCTGAAATGTCATTGTCTTTTCTGTAATGTTGTGTTTTCTGAAAGCATTTGTTTAAACCTTGACATTAAGATGCATTCGTTTTGTGTCGTGTGTTTATACACAAATAACTAGATTTAATTTCTGTTATGGAACATCAGTTAAAAAAAGATCCTCAGCGCTGTATCTATCCTCTTCCATTGAGACTATACTACACTGAATCAAATCACTATTTGAACTTTCCCTCGTCGGGGTCGGACACCAGGAGCCCCCTGATGTAGTTTCCGTACCTTGAACATCTGTTTGACTTTTTGCCGGGGCAGGTTGACATTTAGCTTGTGCAGGAGCTGCAGGACCTCGCTGATGCTTAAGCTGCCGTCCCCGTTCTTATCGGCCTCGGTGAAGGTCTGCTTCAGCCACGTGATGACGCATGTATTAAGGAAGGTCAGCATGGAGGTTTGAGACAGACATGTACACTTATCTGAAATGCTGCAGCTCTTGGTGGTTTGAAATCAGAGCTAGAGGTGCAGCTAGAGGTAACTGTGGAGGATCAATTAGAGAATTACCTTCCTGTTATCTTTTTAAGCATAATCTTGACTGAAATGATCTTCTTTCAGTTTTATTTATCATTTAAGTCTATTATCTTTAACCTAAACTCCATACATCAATTCATTCTTTTAAATCCTACATGTAAGCCTGTTCACGTGAAGGATATTGGTCACGCGTGCGTTGCCTCTTGGCCAGACTGTCCTCATCACTGATGCCCGCCATCAGGTACTTGAGGCCCGTGATCCAGGTCCGCGCCTCCTCTCCGGTGCCGGTCACCAGGTCGAGGGACTCCATGTGTTCTCCGTAGTACAGGCTGAAGCAGCAGTTGGGGTTAAAGCCGCCCTCTGCATGGCGCTGGAAGATCTCGGACTGCTTACCCTCACGCACCTCCCGGATCGAGTCAATGGAGACTGTTGGAGGAAAGAAGAAGTCAAGTACGTTTACGTTAAAAACTTTCTGGAGATACAACCATTAAGACGCTATAGTGGACTCTAGGGACTCCCAAAAATCTAGATTAAGCCACCTTTGTTGATAATGGCTGATGGTGGATTTCTGAGGAGCTATGCAACCCTTTGTGTTGTTTTGATTGCCATCACTTAGGGCCTACAGGAAATACAAGGCCCTACCATATTCTTGAAAAAGTGCAACTAAGTGAATCATTTTCTTTAAATTCTCAAACCTTGGAACGCATAACGACATCACAGTGAGGAGTCATCTTAGTACAATGGCACTTTGAACTTATTTGCAGAATGTGAAATCTACAGCTTAACGAGCAGAATCTGACAAGTTTACTTTACAGGTGGAAATCTAACACAAGAAGAACTGCTCTCACACAATAACACGATAAACATACGTCAACGGGTCTTCAGCTACATTTGTCCAGGGGACAGAATTTTTCTCAGCAGACATCGTGAGAGACAGATGCGCTCGTAAAATCAAACAAATACTGTTTCCTAAGTAATATATTGTCATATTGTCATTTTTTAGTGTCTGTCAATGTTAAACGGACTCATGTCACCTGTACTGCAGCTGGCCACTAGGGGGCGATACTTTAAGCCCGACAGCTGTACAACCCGATGTTAATAAAAATAGTGTCGGAGGGGAAACGTAACTTATCCCATTAACTACACACAAATGTCAGTGTTGTGATTATCTTGATTTTACTTTATTTGTATTTATGTGTTCACAGGCGACTTTAATTTGCAAAACAACAACTTTAGATAAAATGAGCATGGGAAACAGTGAACGAGTTTATTGTGATGTGTGATTGGCAGGCTATAGCACGAGCTACTTTTCAAAAGGCATTTGTTTAATTTGATTAAAATATGTTATTCCTGAATTCAGTAATATTCTGGGAGCCAGACACAAAGCTACGCTATATTATTAGATGTGACTTGCATTGATGTTCAGTGGCATAGCTTTGATGAGCATTAGTTTACAAAACACCAACATTTCTCAAAAACTTTCCTTCTCCACTTTCTTACCATTTAACCGTCTGCTCTGGGGATAACGTGTGGTGTTGTTCAGCCAGCCTGTGTTTATAATTTTATTTGTGTGTTTATAAGTTTTAGGGTTTTCTTTGCTCGGCTGATATCAGCAGGGTGACTTTACATAACAAAAAAGAAGATATTAATTACATTTTTCTCTCCCTGGCGAAGACAACGGGAAAAGCCAATTAAATAAAAAAACCTGCAGCTAAATCTGTGCGTAACACTGCTGAGGAAAAAGTGTGGCTGAATGATGTTTTCACCGACTAGACTCACGGGGTGACTCACATCACATTACGCCTTTGAAGGTTTAATGTGATAAGCTTCTGTGGGTGGTGACTAAAAACTGGCAGCATTTTATTTATTTATTTATTTTAAAGAAGTATGATTAAATACGCGTGGAAGATGGATTAAGGCATAAGAAGTTATGATCTGCGAGGTCTTCCCCCACGCCGAGGCGTGAAAATAGCTTATAGTACCTTCACAGAAGTTTGAATTCTAGTATTTTTTTTCATGCATTTGTAAAAGCCTGAAGGTTTGGGATAATTTATATGATTTGGTTTTAGTGTCTTTAAATAAAGAGCTCCAAAACCAATAATAAAAACTGACTCAGTGGCACCTGTGTGTGTTTAAGAAGCCGCTTGAGCAGATTAAAGCAAATGAATATTTAAGAAGAAGCTTGTTAAATCCAGCGTCACAAAGGAAAGTGACCCCCTAAGACTTTCAGATAAAAGAAGAGCGCCGACTGTCACGGATTTCCCTCCGCCGTCACCTGACCTCAACCTCATTGAATATTTATGGGGCACTTGAAGCCAAGGAGTCCTGTAATCATAAGAAACTGTTGGTAACGTTGTCAGATTGTGCCAAATGTCATTTAGCTGGGGGGCACGCCGTCATTAGACTGCAGCTGTTCCACAAACGTCTTTCCATCTGAAGTATCGTCTGAATGCAGTGAGCTACGAGAGCAGGACAGATTTTGACGACACTTACTCTTGGCCTTCTCGTTCTTGCGCGAGGGTCTCCAGCGAATGCACGACTTGTGTTCGTCCAGAAAGAAGAACCGCACCAGTCCTCTGGAGCCGCCGCGCAGCTTCACCATCTGGGTCCCCATCTGCATGGAGCTCATGCATTTCTCCACTGGATTCGAGAAAGAGGAAAATGTTGGAGAGTTAAAAAGGGGGGGAAAGAAAAGCATGCAGCATGCAACACGTAACATATTCTTATTTGTGTGTTGCATGTTGTTTCATAAAATTCCATTTTGGGCTCAAAAACAACAACACAGTGAGAGGATTTATGCCCTCGTGTGAATACACAACGCTGCAAAGCAAATGCATTGGATATGGCTTTCTCTGCTGGCAGGTTTCACTCATCTCATGGGAGGAATTGAAAGCGAGTGAAGACAGACAACGGTGAGAGGCAATTTCTCAACGAAAAGCCCTTTGACAAGATCTCTATTTCACACCGTAGAGTATGAGAGTATGATGCATGTGAGAACGACAACAAGAAAAGTCAATAAAGGTAGGAGCTCTTTTTTTAGATGTGACCGGCACTTAGCAGAAACCCTTCTACCTTTTTCAACACAAGAGGACTGACTTTAATGAACTGTGATAAAATCATAAATGGTAGGGATGCACCGCAAAAATGCACTTTCGGGCCATTATCGTCTGAAAATTGATGCAGTTGTTGATTGCACGTGTTGTTTTGGCAATAAGTCAGAAGATTTTCATCTGAAAAAACAAAAATGCACATTCGGGCCATTTCTGTCTGAAAATTGATACGGTTCTTGCTTGCAGGTTTTGTTCTGGTGATAAAAGTCAAACTAAACGAAAATAATCGGGCCATTTTCATCTGGAAATTCCTGTGGTCAACGCTTTCACGTGTTATTTTGGCGATCAAAGCCAGAACATTTTCAGACAAAAATACACTTTTGGGCCACTTTCGTCTGAAAACTTTTGCGGTTGTTGCTTGCACGTGTTGTTTTGGTGATAAAAGTCAGAAAATGTTTGTCCGAAAAAACAAAAGTGCACTTTTGGTCCATTTTCAGCCGAATAATTATCGCAGAAACAGGATGCTGTGATGACGCAAGCAACAACTGCATTTTCATTTTTTTGGCCGAAATTTTTCGGTGCGTCCCTAATAAATGGGGATTTACATGCCATCATTTTGAAGGAGAATGTGACAGTTCATGGCATGGTAGCCTTCCTAGGTCAGGCTTGCGAGGGCAACAACGTGCCCCTGGGCTGCAATTACACCCTACGATGATATATTATTAGTTGGCACACGTCTGTCACACACAATCAAACAGTTTCCCTGCAGCGTGCCGCAAATAAGGCCGCCTCGGCACGCTCACGTCTGAATGAGGTTAGCAGATTGCTAACACACGTGATATTCACGTGTTGGCTGTGTTTGGGATTTCAGAAAAACAAGTCTCAACATTCAATATGTCTCACAGTTTTCAACAAAACCCCAATAATGTCACGTTAAACAATGTGGCCCGATTACTACAACTTGAAATAAAGGTGCTCGCATGGTAAATTCACCGTTCTGTATATGTCTACAGCACTAAATCCATAAGTACAACATCCAAACCATGTTACCTTCCTGTTGCTAGCAGTCCCTTCCCTTTTTGAAGATATATTTTCAGCCACTGCTTTGATGATTTTCCTTTTTTGAATATCGTTAATGAATCCCAAGACATTTTTTTTATTCATTTATATAAATGGAAACACGTGCATTTTTGTGTTCAGCTGTATTTCTGTAAAAAGAAAAAAAGTGAGGCCAGTTCTGTTGCACTGAGAGAATGTTGCTGCAGAAAACATTTTTTAATTTATCAAGATAAGAGGAAAGGGTTGAAGATGTGCTGAGCTTCAAATTAATCAGGACCTGAGCTGCTCTTAAGATTTTCTCTTTTCTTAACCGTGACTTCTCCGAGTTCCTAAATTGACAATCTATACACTGACCTGAACGACCCACACTTATCCATTTTTTGACAACGTCTAATAAAGCTGATGTGAAAAGTAAAAAACACAAACACACACAGTCAAACCACCTGATCACATTTTGTCACATTTCAGCTGAAGGGCATCTAACGTTCGTATCTGCTGTTTAAGCACGTCACACAAACCGGCTGTGATGGATGGCTCTAATTGAGAATGGATTGGACTCGTCTGAGGTCCCGCTGCAGAGGTTACACCTCCAGGGAATGTTAATGCAGTTTAGTCCAGTTCTCTAAATTGCTGTTAAGATGCTCAAAAGACCATTGAAATATTAGCCTAACTATAAACACCAGCACCAGAGTGGCAGTGGGTCATTTAAAAAAACAAAATAATAATAATTCGGAAATGTCTCCACTGTGGGATAAATTAAAGGATTATCTTATCTTAAGCTCTCTAGAGTTATAATAGTTCTGTTGGGCACGACAGGATAAGAGCAGCTAAAATGTCTGTAAATAGAAACACTGAGTGAACGCATCATTACAATTACTATCAAAGGTTAGAACTGCAAAACAAGTGTATTTATAGAACAGATTTCAAAAGTGTACACCGATCAGCCACAACATTAAAACCATTAACAGGAGGAGTAAATAACATTGATCATCTTGTGACAATTCAACGTTCTGCTGGGAAGCTTCTGGACCTGACATTCATTCATTCATTCATTCATGTGGATGTTACTTAGACATGTAGCACCCACCTAGACCAGACCAGACACCCCCACCCCATAGCAATGACACTCCTTGATGGCAGAAAACACTTTAGGAACATCTCTAAAAACATGAAGAACATCTCAAGGTGTTGACCTGGCCTCCAAATTCACTAGATCCCAAACAGATCAAGTATCTGTGGGATGATCTACAGAGGCCCCTCCCCTCAAAGGTCCCCCCGACTAGCAACATCCTGTTAACAGACACCACAGGACATCCTCAGAAGGCCAATGTCCATTGACTTGACATTAGAACTAGATAAACTATGTTTTATAAGAATTATGAGATGATTTCTTACTGAGTGTGACAGCGTACAGGTTTTTCCGTTCAAAGTAAAGTTTGTGAGTCTTAAAAGCTAAAGAGCTGATGACATAGAATGAGAAAAGCAGGGTTTACGCTCCAACTGGCCATAAACACTTTGTATAGCTGCATGTCAACTAATGCAGGGATCTGATGTGACCTCTGACTTTCCTGTTGAGAGTCATCAAGCAGAAAATTCCCAATTTGGAAGGATGAATGCTACAGCCACCAAGTGTCCGCACACTAACCATCTCATCACAAGATGACCATTGATTTGATGTCACGCTGCGAGTGCGTCAATTTGTGTGTTGAAGCGTTGTAGTGTTTACATCCAATCCCACTGAAGTGGTCCTCCCACTGCCTGGAACGCAAAGACTGACTGAAAAAGCCTGGACGTGCAGGTCAAGTACTGAAAACGCCGCTACACACAAGCACCTCAGCAGAGAAGATCGTCCGATTGTTGGTTGGTTGGTCCACGATGCCTCGGAGCTGAGGAACGCCGCGTTTAATTGCATTTACGAGTTGTATGTAGTTTGGTTTGCAAACTTTTGAACGGTATAATTACAGAACTGAACAGGAAAGCTAGCTGTTGCTGTCTCCTCTTTGAATACATCTGAATACAGACAACCACCAGTCATTTCTTCTCGTGCAGCTCCATGAATTTACCTGCTGCTTTGACTGACAGGTGGGTGTCGTTGCAGGATGCTAGCTATCTAACAAGGCATCAGCTGCCCACCTCAGCGCCACTCACATTCTACTTCTTTGTCAGTTTTTTTGATTAGCGTGAACACAGGTTTAATCAAGCACTTCTAAGATGGTGACGGATGGAGTCACCGCATAAAGCTTCAAAGCTGCTCCTTGGGAATCCTGCTCAGTCGCTGATGTGACGGAGGGTTATCTTTATACAGAGTTAATGAGAATATACGATAATACTCAGGCATTTTTACATTTTTTTTTTGTCTGTGATTTCTAAGAGCAGCCTTCAAAAGTGAATCTTAAAGTATGAGTATATGTGACAGTTAGTCAGTCGTATGATTTGTGATGCTTTTAAAGACAGTATGAGTTTCTGAGTGTCCCCACAACCTGTGCATCATAGCGGCCAAAATACAAAAAGTAATTATCCAGCTGTTACATGCAACCACTGCTGATTAGACACAAAGCCCGGCGCCTGATGCCCACTGGCTGTAAAAGAACTAAGGATCTGCTCTATTTCAGCTAGAGAGGGTGCAGTAATCCATGAAATGAGCAACTGTAAGAGTTTGGAATGAGTCTGAGAGCATCCAGACAGCCTGAGCTGGAACTGCACACTGCTGAAAACTGTCAATCTTCTTCCCACCAAAGCTGTAATGAAGCCCTGCTCCCTGCCAGCATTTGCCTAGCTGCATCCAGAGCTGCTGATGATGTCCAGAGCTCCACCGTACCGACAGTAATAAGGGAAACTGCTGGGAAATTGAATTCTCTGGAATAAACGGAAGGTGAGGGAGAATGAAACGCCGATCCAGCCCAGAGTCTATTTTCTGCTTTGTAGAGGCATGAATGTTTGATTTCACAACTGCAGCGAGATGCTAAATTTAGTCAAATTGCAACCTCAGAGACGTGTTTCTGCACGGACCACACTCTGCACTGCAGCTGCACTGAACGCAATTTAGTGACAGATGAGGGGACAGGGAAAGAGGGCAAGCTTTGCAAACACAAGGAGGACGTGTTCGGAGAATCGTTTGCTCAAACTCGTCTTTGAAATATCTTCCTACAGACGGGTGGAGTAGAGCCTGTTCGAGGAGGCGCCAAGTCATTTTTGGCCAATCAGAAACTGTAGCCCACTGATTCAACCAACCTCAATCACGAGGGAAGCAACTCAAAAATATGTTGAATAGGTTTTCGTTTTTAAATCGCTATTGGCCAAATGATACATGAAATAACACAGAGACACATATGGGTTGGTGATCAAAAACCGGTTTCGACGTAGAAACATTGCATGGCCACAACTTTACCAATTCATCTACATATTAAAATAAAATTACTTCACATTAGGGATGTGCGATATTTAATTGTTTATGATATATCGTCAAAAACATTCCCCACGATAAGAATCTGTCATCCCACGATAAAAACGATAAATTCCCTTTGATGACGTATATATGTGCGCGACACACTCGCAGCCCAACACGTGTGGAATATTGACAAACTGACAATAGCGGAAGGTGGAGTAGATACACCGACCAGCGAGGAGCTCGTTCCTAAATGAGGCTCCACCTCCATCATCTGGTTTGGTTTTAACCCCTTAACGCCTGAATTGATTTTTCAGTTATATAAAGAAATGAAATATCTGTATTTTTGTTACCACTCCGGCCGGTCCTACCAGAAACTAGTGCTTGCAAAAGGTTCCTAGGAATTTTCTGAACGTGCACAAACTGACATTGGAGTATTACATGCGTTATTTCAGCTGCAGTCTGAATGGAAACAGTGCGTCGTGAATTAGCGACACTAGGCATGAAGGGGTTAAAAAGTCTGACACGGAGCAGCAAATTACAACATGCAAGGTTTGCAAACAAATAGTGCATAAAAAGGACAGTAACAGCACTAATTTGTTCCACCACCTCAAACACAAGCACAAACCAGAAGATGAAGAAAGACAGAAAATGAGCAAAGATGCAGAAGCAGCGTCGACTTCATCCAAAGAGTAAAAAAACAACTCAGATAAATTTTGCAGATGCTTTATTGTCAAAAAGATTAGGCTGAATTGATGTTTATTTATTGTCATTTTACTGTTACCGTGATGAATATCAGAAATTATCGGGATAAATTTTTTAGTCCATATCGCCCATCCCTACTTCACACTGTAAGCCACATTATCCAGGAATCATACAGTGAGGCTAAGGCATCAGTGCCAGAACAGTTTAATTGAGTTTAATAACCTTGTGGCAGTGTTGTGACAATACCACTGATACTGATAAAATCTAATTAATTTTCATTCCTAGACACATTTCGACCAGAATCCTTTTGGTCCTGTTCAGATCGTGTTTCCCCAACATCAAAATATTGTGTAATCAGCTGCTGCATCACAATGAGAACCACCACCTGCACCGTTAATTGTGTGTGCGTGTGCCCCAAAATGGCAATTTAGTAGAAATTGCAGGAAGTCTGTCTTGATTACCAACAACTCGCACCTATCAACATCAAATGAGCTATTTTAGAGACCCCACTAAAAGCTTAAGATTCAAGAACTCAAGCTGTGGGCCGGAAGTGTTTGACCCATTTCTGCCCATAGAAGAGGTTAGTCCAAGACTATTTACGGCTGACTAAGCTTGGATAATAACAGCTGCTGTAATCACTTAACTTTATGTCCAGTGACTTTGGGAGTTTGTGTTCAGGTGGAGACGCTGGAGCAGAACCCAAAATAAATGGTACACCAATTAAAAGGCACGATAAAAGGCTACTGATTTAGAATTAAATCTATATATAAATATTAAACAACAACCAAGAGCCACCAGAGTTTGTCATGTGTTTTTACAAGTGGCATCCAACAGTTTGTGTACCTCACTCACTCACAAATGTGAATCCAAATCAGTCAATTAAATGTAAATGTTCTTTAAGACGCCGCAATATAATGACTAAATTATATTAAGCATTAAAATGAGCAGTGGAGACTGGAGTCTGCAGGGGAGACAGATGGAGGAGCCAAGGTTCAGCGTACACATTTTACTAAATGCTGAAATTACGCTAAAATTGGAAACTATTAAGATGCTTCTCACAGAACAAACATGAATAAGGGAATGTCTTGAAGGTCCTTTCAAATCCAGAATTAAGTTGAATGAAAACCTAATGAAAACCTACGTGGAAAATATCTCACCTAACCCACCAACGCATGCAGACAGAATACCAAGTCATTAAAGCACCATCAATCCAAATAATGTGTGTTCATTCAAGTTCACTTGTAAATTACCCTCATGACCTGCCTCATCCATAATCATCCCAGATCAGAAATAACTATCAGCCCAGTCTCGCCCTGAAACTAACCTCCATCTGAGGTCAAACATCTAATTTTGGAATTATGCAAAAAGGATATCTGCAGCTAATGTCTCCGTAACCTCTTCAAGTGATGGCAGTAGTTCAGGCTCTTTGGTTCTAGTGGAGCCGGGGGTGTTTTTACAGCCGGCACCTAGGATTTCTTTCTGCATTGGTTTCAATTTCAAGTCATGCTTGTTGCCTGGACAGACTTTATCAGATGTGTCAGTGGCCAAAGAAGCCAGGGGTGGTTGCTCAGTAAGAGTAAGAGTGAGCAGCACACAGCGGTCTGTTGACACAGTGTGAGAAGAGAATTCACAAGCTTTTAAGGACAAACCTGTTAGCGTGCTATAGCTAATGGACGACAACTGGTGCAAAAGTCAGAGTGGAGCTCGTAATGGAGGATTTTACTGACAGTATTACAAATATTAGCATGATAATAATTTCATGGCAATAATTACAATAATTAGTCAATAGTTTTGGCAAATTGAAGAGAAATGATCTTAATAATTGTTGCTAATTCCAGCATGGTACATAAGCCTGTCAGTGTTGGCAAGGTGCAGTCCTTTACCAGTAAATTTAAACCTGTAAACTGCTGTCCATTGACATATTAAAGGACTTTAAGGGTCAGTCTATAAAAATAAGAAATAAAAAAAATGATTCTGACATCACCTACAAGCTGTTTGAGCAAATTATCCTCAGAAACATCAAAATAGAAACAGCTATGATGAAGGTACGAGACAGACACGGATTATAATTTTAGACACAGACAAAGGGATTAACTGTTGTCGCCCGATGGCATAAAAAATAAATAAATAAATAAATACAAGCAGATGCTGTTAACAGACTGAATGAAGACAACACACACTGTACAGGAGCCTATAGCTCCTGTACAGTGTGTGGAGAAGAGAAAAGTGGAGCAGCAGACGCGAGGAGGCTGTGTACACACTGTACACTCTTTACCGGTGGGGGTCTGGGTTTGTTGCCATGGTTACACCATCCAATTTAAAGTGTGGATGCGGAGAAGCGCTCGATATGGAAATGGATGAACAAAAAATAAAATAATAATCATCAGCATAATAATCATAATAATAATAACACTCAAATCCTGGATAAAATATTCACTTTAGACGAGGAGGAGTGATCGTGTAGAAGGTACTTTAAAGGTAGGAAAGTGCTACAAAAAACATTTTATTCATTTTGGTTCCCGTATTGAATCTGTTAAAATGGTTATCCTGCCGAGGTTATTGTATATCTTTCAGTCCCTTCCATTAGACATAACTGATCAACAATTCCAGGAGTGGGATAAACTCATCTCCAGGTACATTTGGCAGGGGCGACGACCAAGAATCAAATATCAGAATTTACAGTTAGCAAAAAATAGAGGGGGGGTTGCGCTCCCATGTTTAAAAAATTATTATATTGCAGCTCAGTTGAGACCGTTAGTGTGTTGGTGCAATCCAGAATATACTGCTAGATGGAAGGAGCTAGAGGGGGCCATAACAGCAGAGTTCCCAATTCAAGCGGCAATAGGAGATAAGGGTTTGATGGAAAAGTTATCTGATATAGGAAACCCCTGGATTGCTTTACCACTTAAGCTGTGGAATAAGGTAGTAACTAAAAAGAAGTTGAAAGAGGCGATAAAAATACTGAGATGGTGTGCATTTGATCCAGATTTCATGCCTAAAAATTTGGATGCAAGATTCAAGGCCTGGAAAACTCATGGACTTACAGCATATTGTACCTTTTTGTTTAAGGGGTCAGTGAACAGTTTTCAAAACCTTCAGAGACAATTTGGTCTAAATAATGATGACTTCTTTAGATTCTTACAGCTTCGTCACCATGTTGAACAAATAAGGAAAAAGATTATACAAGAGCAATGGGATAACATTCTACTAAAAGTATTTATGGATGCATATGTTTCAGGCCCAGGCCAAAAAACCATCTCAAGACTCTATAAGGGTTTACAACAAATGAAGGGTAGCTCATTGCATGTAAAACAGAAATGGGAGAGGGAAGGAAATCTAGTCTTAAACGAAGAAGATTGGGAATATTTATGTGAGATACAATGGAAAACTTCAAATTCAACACTATGGAGAGAGTTTTGTTGGAAAACCCTTATTAGATTTTTTATCACTCCAGCTCAAAAAAGACACTATTCCAATTCATCTATATGTTGGAGACAATGTGGATGCCTCGAGGCAAACCATTTTCACATATTTTGGTCTTGTTCAATATTGTTGCCTTTCTGGTACGAGGTCTACAACATTTTGCAAAAAGTATTCTGGACAGACATTACTTTTGAGTTTGTATCATTATATTTAGGAGTTTTACCATCAGAGAATGTCTCCTCTAATGACAAATACTTGTTTCAGATTTTAAGTGCCGCTTCTAGGAAAGCCATAACAAGGAAGTGGCTAAAACTAGAGAAACCCACAGTGGACGAGTGGTTTGACATCATTTATAACATTTTTAAAATGGAAAGAATTACTTTTGCTATAAGGCTAAAACAGGATCTATTTTTGAAAAGATGGGAAAGATGGATTAGATATGTCAATCCGATTCGTCCATCGTTTGTCTAGTACCAGATTTCATATCCATTTCCTTTAGTCATCTATGTTTTTCTGTGTCAACCCATACGCATCAGTATTTTAATTTTTTTTTTTTTTTTTTTTTTCCCTCTAATATAACGGATGTGCACCCCAGCATTCTTGTTCAAAGTCTAAGGAGTTACGTTCTAAATGTTTGTATTTTATTATTTTCATCTCTTATGTGATTGAGGGAGGACCAATCATCCATATCTGTGTATTGTCAGTGCAATCGTGGATGTATTACTGAGCTATTCAGATGTAATTTACAGATGAAAGGATGAGATTGGTAATGTGAGATGTAAATGAACATGTGAACCATGAAAATCACAATAAAAAAAGAATTGAAAAAAAAAAAAAAAAAACATTTTATTCAGAGACGAATTAAAGTGTGATTAATGTTAAGACACAAAAATATACATATGTTAATGCAGACCTGCCTTTATTAGATTTAAATGCTTTAAATGTACTTAAACAACTCTTTCATGACGCCAGGCAGACAGAATTCAGCAGGCATTAGCAGTCCAGCTGGAGGACAGACATATATACAGGTAAGAGACATATATACAGGTAAGAGACATATATACAGGTGTCACGTCACTGACACGGCAGTGGGTGATCTGGGTGGCTGCTGACCTTCTGTCACAGTCAGAATATGGGCCAAGGAGGTGGAGTTAACTACCCTCCTGTGTCAGGGCACCAGGTTAAGCCTTGGGGGGGGGGATTGTCTGGAGGCCATATGTTGCAACCAAACACACACACACTCAGGTGACTACATGGTGCAGATGGCCAGTTGCATGCATAATGAAGTCTGACACGGCCGCAGTGTGAAGAACAACCTGCACGGTGGAAATGTCCCCGAGCAAGACATGATCGCTAAGATGATCGGGAACGGATGCAACGCTGGAAATCACCTGTGCTGTAGAACATATGGAGGATCAATATAAGCTTAAGGGTGGAAATAATAGTCCACACTGATATCTAGCTGCAGCTTTACAGAAAGTGGCTGCAGTACAATAGTTAACATGATACTGTGCCAACATTTGCACAGGAAAAGGTCACGTAGCATCTAAACGCTAATAACATGAAGGACACGAACGAGATAAGTTCTTTTCACTCGTTTTGATAAAGACCCTGGCCCTGACCTCATCTACCACCACAATAAGAAAAGCCAAAGGAAATATCATCATCTCATCATTACACGCTCTTCTTTGGATCATAAAGACGTGTTTCATCCCGTGGCTGGTATTGATTCTGCAGAAATCCACGAACGCCGTTTATATATATGTGCAATAGCCAAGCTTTCCAGAAGTGTTTTCAGACTTGTAATTTCACTGCTGCATCTGCGTTTACGTTCACAATGACTTCTCCTTAATAAGTCCAGCGGCTGCACTTTAATGCTTCTTTCATGTAAATGAGCGTCATCCTGGACGGCGCAAGGAGCTCGGGAAGAAATAACTCGCTGCAATATTAGAATTATTAGGCTGCAAATCAGCCATGTAATGAATACTGACAAGACATGAAAGTGAGGTGTCCGTGCGCTGGAAATATAACGCAGGTATTAGATTGGGTCTCTTTAAACGGACCTAATGAACTGACAAAGTCCTGAGAGGGTTCAAACAAACCAGACCACAGTCTGCATCTCCTGCTTATTACACCGTGCTCGCCTGGAGGGGAAGATACCGACAGCAAATCGATTCATTGCGATTCAGCCTTTGATTTCTAAAAGCTGCTAAACCACTGTCACTGAATTCTTGCGTCTTTGCTTTAGAACTGGCCGTTAAAAGTTCATTTTAACCAAAAAAGTGCACCTGACTACGCTTACCCATGTAGCCAAGCCTCCACTTTGAAAAAGCCACAATGCTGCCGCCTATCCAGAAGAAGTCCTCCACCACCCGGGACAGAGAAGCCTCCTCCATCTCCTTCTGTTTGCCCCTGTCCGGGGAAAAAGCTCCTTTGACCAGGGGTCCAGGTTTGTCCCCGGTGGCTCTGGTGCCAGGAGAATGCATCCGGGCGGCTGGGCCGATAAGGAAAAAGCTATTTGCCTTGGATTTGCTCATTTAGAATCACAGAGGCTGCTCTTGTTGCATAAAAGTCAAAGGGATGTTCTCACGCACAAGTCATCGGAGAATAAAAAAGAGATTTGGGTAAATTAGGAACGCTAAACGTCTGTATATGTCAAATACTTTGGAATAAATGGGGGTAATCCTTTGCTTTTCCACCTCTTTGAAAACTCCAAGATGGTATAATTACACGTATCGGTTGCAAACGGTTTCCTTCTTTTGTTCAAAGCAGAATCCACAGAAAAAAAAAAAAAGTCCACAGGAGAAATCCTCTCAGTCTGCACATAATATCAACACTTGGTCCATAATCTGTCTGTTATTGCCCCAGCAAACCTGCTTATGGCACCACCACCACCTCAATATTTGTCAATCTCAGAAAAAAGATGCAACTTCCAAAGCTACGATCTGTCTTCATGCGGTGCCATTGTTTCTTTATTTTTCTTTCCCCAAGCTAAAGAGAGAGAGAAAAAAACAAAACGCAAAGCCCTCAATGAAAGAGAGACTGCGGCTGGAGAGCAGACAGGACGGGGAAGCACGGCGGGAGCACACCGGTAACTGTACAACATGTGTTGGGCGGGCAGAAATCCTAAATCCCTAAGGAAGCGGTAATCCCGGTCTCTAGGAGATTTACTACATGCGGGGAGTGAGACGTGCATTGACACAGAGGAAAAGAGACAGAGACACGTCGGGGCGCTAATCAACAAGGTCACGAGCGCTTCCGGTCAAGTAGATGTTTGACATCAGAGAGTGCGTCCTCTGAAGGGGCTTCTTAGATTAGGGAGCTTTTCAAACTTCGCCAAAATTCAGTGCCTCTGCAAGAACTTCAACACAATAACACTTTTTTTTTTTTTAAGCCTTTGTTTATCTTGAACATATTCTCCTAGATCATCACATGCGCGCTGTGCTATAGTGTCAAGATTAGTTGGCATTAAGCCACTTAATCCCACTCGATCTCAGCGTCAATCCGAAAATTTCAACTTCTTTGAGAAAGTGATGTGGTGCACACCAACGAATATTCTGTGTTTCACTCTGCTTTGTCTCTATATTTTGTTCTAACAAGTATTTCTCCTCAAAATCCCAATGAAAGGATTAGCACTGATCGAAGGTTCTGGGTTCTCTCCACATTCTCTCCAGGTTCTCCAGCTTCCTCCCACCGTCCAGAGACATGCTGGTTAGGTTCATTGGTGATTCTAAATGTGTGAGTGTCTCTCTGTGTTAGCCCTGAGACAGACTGGAGACCTGTCCAAGGTGGACCCCACCTCTTGTCCAATTACAGCTAGGATAGAATCCAGCCCCTCCCGCGACACTTCACGGGACAAACGGTTACAGAAGATGAATGAAAAGGCCTTCGTTTAATATATTCATGTTCATGTTTTACTCTTCCTAACACGGTTACAACTAGGTACGAGACTTTGTTACAGCCACTACGAAACAGGATTAGCATCCCGCGGCTCTAAATTAATTAACTGGATTACGCACACAGTGTAATTGTTTAATTTCCAAATTAAGACGCCAGGGTTTCCGAGACACAAGATTAATAAGAATAATGAGAAAATAATTAGCTTGTTTGACAAGGACGCAAATGAAAAATCCAGGAAACCTTTGGCGCACGAGTAAGTGTCCTCTAAGCGTAGAGTCTACTCTGAACGCTTTCTCATAACTTTTAGTAAGGAGCTGAGAACAGCAACACTCCCACTTTCAATCCAAGTCTCTGGTCCGTGGCTTTTTTTAGATCCCGCTCCTGCCGTCTCCCAAAATCCAAAACACAACACCCAGAAGTCTTTTCTTTTAACCTGGACTTTAGCAAAAGATGTGAACATGAACGCCCGAGCATTAATCAACCAATCATTAAGGTGCTGCAAATGAATTGTCACCAAATGAATGTCTTGCAGGTGTATTTCTGTGGAGGCAGCATCACAACACATTTCATACCAACGTGCAACATAGCACCTCTGCAGAACACCTTTCACACACCAAGATAATTCACATAATATCACAAAAGAGGGAAAAGATGAACCCACGTTGCACCATCGCAATCAGTAGACTTTCTACAGAACAGAAACGGTGCCATCTCCAAGGTATTACTTTTTGGGAAAACACTGTTTATCAGTGACAGAAAGAAACAAACACATCTTCTCAAACTCTACTGAAACATCCCAGAGAATAATCCAGGCCAAAGAGCAGCCAGTCTGTGTCAGCAAACCAGAGGACAGAGACGAGGACTCTTTTCCTTTTTCTTGTCACCACTGCTGTGCACCCATTAACAAAAGGAAGAAACTGAATCATCTGGATGCTGTGTTCAATTAGAAAAAGACTCTCTCTGCAGCGGCACCTTGCAAGAAGCCCGCTGAGGAATATCAGTATAAAAGTATAACACGTAAAATGCAATATAAATAATGTTTCATGGATGTTTTTTTAAAGCCGAATTATCCGATTATCATTTACAAAATGAGATCAATAATATCTTATTCTCTCGGCTATGTATGCAAATAAAAAATGCAAAATTGTCAGAATTTCTAATGGAGTTTGGAATGGAGCGCAGAGACTCACCGTGGCCTCGGGGCCGGGCTGTTTTGACGTTTCGGCCAGGCGGACATTTTGAAAAGCTGTTTTCAAGAAATACGTTGGGTTTACTCTTCACTCGCTTGCACACCCTGGACCAAGTGGCGTAAATGAGAATCTTTGACGACTTGTCCTTGAGATACCACAGAGACGCCGAATCGTGGACGCTTTGAATCTGTGGCATAACAACTCGACTCCCAGGCGCCTCATTAAAAATGTCCCCAAAATAAAGATTAAATATGATTCGATAAATTATTTCACATTTACTGCTGGTTTAAAAAACAAACAAATAAAAAAACTATAAAACATATTACAGTATAGGCTCGCAAGCATCAACATCCACGTATCCAGGACGCGAATCGACTCACGAGACAACTTTGCCGCATCTCATTAAGGTAGTTCAGGCACGTGCGCACACCTGCGTCGCATTCACGCGCACCTTGGAATATAGGTAACGTGAGCTCTAGCCATTAACAACTAGCAAACGCGGCTATTAAACCTCAAACATACGGCTCGCGGCTCAAAATCAGATCCTCAGAGAGTCCAATCTGGCCCTCAGGGTGAATTTGCTAAAAGAAAAGTGCGAAAATTACACAGAAGATATTAAAGATGAACTACTGTTTTTTACAACAGAATGTTATTTACTCACCCATAAATTTTATGTAATTAGATCAATGTATATCCATATAGTGGGAGTGAATGGGGCACCGAAACCTAGCCTCTAAATAACACATTATCCGCTGCAAAACTCGTTCATTTCACCAATATTTCATTATCGTACGCAAGTCGTATTCTCTGGTGAGTCTGGAGTTACCTTTTATCATCATCCTCGGTCTGTAGATAGACCTACAGACCCTGGATGATGTCTTCTGAGCGAGGTGTGCATCCACAACCCACGCTTGTTTACCTGTAATTTGCTACTGCTAGTTTTTTGCAACATTAGCAGTAGCAAATTACAGCTGTTTTCAGACACACGCACCTTGTTTAGGCTTCAGATAAAGCTATCTACATATAATAGAGACATAAGACATGTCGTGACTCTCACAGCACAGTGGGACAAGATTTTTTTTCAAAAATAAACATAACCAAAACATTAAGTAGATATCGTTTTTGTGCGATTTGTACTCAAAGCACTTTACAGACACACTATCAAACACCAGTGCCATGCACGAGGCGCAACTTCAGTGTCTTGCTCACGGACACTTCAGCATGTGGTCTAATCCTCCGGTTCGTGGACCACCCCCTCTGGCTACAGATACCTGCAGCTATTGACCCAACAATACAAGAGTTATTGCGCAGATATGTGTAGGCTACAGCTCCGGGGAAGAAGCTGTTCCTCAGTCTGTTAGTTCATGCTCCAACAGTCTTGCATCTTTTCCCTGATGGCAAAGGGGACCAGCAGACTGTGAGCTGGGGAGGGTTGGGGCTTTATAGTTTCTGCTACCTCCATCTGGGTTGGCGGCGAGGATTCACAGTGTCCAGATCTTGTGCAGCTGGCACTGTCTGGTCTGTTTGATCTTCTTAAAGAGGAAGAACCTAAGTTGGGTTTTCTTAATCGAGTGAGGGCTTGGGTTATGTGGATTCCCAGGAGCTTGATGCTGTCAACCCCTTTCCGCCTCTTCAGTGTTTAGTGGGTGGTGTGGTCTTCCTAGAACCCTTCCTAGAACCCCCAATGATCTCCTTAATATCACTGTTCTTTAGAACGTTTTGTTCTGAGCATATACCCTTGTTCCACTTGCTTCAGGCCTGACGTTTACAATAGTTTTACAACATTTACTGGTATAAACTGTCACGTTATACCTCCTGTGTGTCCGGATGTTACAATAAATGGACTTACAGTGATAGTTAATAACAGCTGACAGCTGTCCTGTGGCAAAGACTCGTGCTATATGTTGTCATGGTCATGCAAAGGACAGATCTGGAGAAAGTGTTTTGTCAATTTTCAAAATAATAACTGTAACAGAAATATCTAAAAGATGGGTGTTATTTTAAGTCATGTTGACCATTACCTTCAAGAGCAACAACGTGATTTTGTAAAATATCTAGAAGTCAAACTGATTCTGCACATAGAAGAGCCTACACTGAAACGTGTCAACGTAGAATGTATGTCTACTAGGTCTAAGTAGGCCACTGGCAAGTAGGCCAAAGCAAAGGTGGCTAACGTCGCTGAGAGAAACTGTCTCTGTAAATCTGCTTGTAGTCGTAACAGCCGCCTCTGGAGCCAGGCAGCCAGCGAGAGGGTGCAGAGTTGACCAATAAAGTGGAGACACTGGTCACCTTCCAGTCCGATTACTGCTGACAAGACGTGAGAACACTCCCTGAGGAACGTAAGGATCTCCGCCTTTTATCATTTAATTACTGTACTCCTACAGAAAAATAACATTAAAGGTGAGGATAGATGTTTAAAGGGCAACCGCCGATGGCTGACGGGAAAAACACATCGAACCAGAACATTTGAGATGTCAGAGATGAGGTGTTGCTGGATTTTTGCTGAGTTTTTAATCAATTAAACGCGAAAGAAAAAAGAATTTGTGGAATAAATTGATCATTCTGGAGTTTGCATGTTCTCCCTGTGTCTGTGTGGGTTCTCTCCAGGTACTCCGGCTTCCTCCCACCGTCCAAAGACATGCTGGTTAGGTTCTAAATTGGCCATAGGTGTAAATGTCAATGGTTGTCTGTCTCGTTGTGTTAGCCCTGAGATAGACTGGAGACCTATCCAAGGTGTACGCCGCCTCACGCCCAATGACAGCTGGGATAGCCTTGGTTGATACTGGGGTCCTGTAGATTCATGAGATCACTTTTAGGAGCCCAAGAAGTTGAACACTAAAACTAAAAACTAAAAGAAAAAAACACATGCACTGCACTGCACAGCACAGCACAGCTCTCTACTCGATATAGGCAGAGTGGAACAAGGAAAAACTCAATTTAAGGTGAAAGCCTAGAGGGATGCACTCATAGTCATTTGAGATTTACAGCTGAAAGAATAAATTCACGGTCTCAAAAGATCTTAGAGCATGCATGTGTGTGTGTTATTGTGTTTGTTAAGTTGCGGGCGCCAAACTCTTGTGGAATACTAACGCTGTGGGGCCACTAAGACTTGTTTTTGGGGTAGGTCATGGTTAGGGCTGGGGTCAAAGGCTAAGCAATGCTTGGTGCCAACAGGAGGTCCTCACGAAGGTAGAAACACGGGTTTGTGTGTGTGTGTGTGTGTGAAAGAGAGAGAGAGAGAGAGAGAGAGAGAGAGAGAGAGCAATCAACTCCCTCTTGGCAGCTATAAATAACAGGAACAGGATATTACATCAAGCTCGGCATGGGCACAGGACATATTAAGGCCAGACCAGCCTCAGTCTGTGGGATTTATAATTCCTTTGTGCTCTTGGAATTATTTCTGCTTATTACATGAAAGGTTTTAGTTTTGTGATGACAACAAGCAATTAGACACGATGCAAAAGAAAAAAAAATATGGATAAGGTTTGTCCTGCATGGCTACGAGCTCTGAAGGCTACGTCCAGCAAGGAGAACGCTCCACGTCATAAAAAATAACAAACTGATTTCTTGAACACAACAGTGAGTTCACTGTATTCAAATACCTCCATCATCAGATCTAGATCCAACTGAGCCGTTTGGGATATCATAAATGATTCTATGTTGTTAATATGGACCACATTTTCTAAGAAATATCTTCGTCACCTTGTTAAATCTACATCATAGAGAAAGCAATGCATCCAACTTGGTTCTAGCAAGGTGCAACAAACAAGATCCGAGCATATGCTGCACATGAGTATGTATTATTTTTGAGCGAGAACAAGGGAAGAGGTCTGCATTGCCGCATGTGCGCCGCGGGACTGTGAGAGCTATTTGTCTCTCTCAGCTCAGTTGACTTGGTCCTGCTGGATGAAAGAGCAGGACCCTGGTGTGGAGTTACCAAAGCATCTGAAGCAGCCAGATGGCAACTGTGGCACCAAGGAAGCTAAGGCCTGCTGCTTAGCTCTGCAGGGGCACAACAACCGTTTGCTTGCATGTGTGCATGTGTGTGTGTGTGTGTGTGTGTGTGTGTTTGTGAGTCAGTGTGGAGTCTGTGCGGAAGATTAGCTGCAGCCGAATCCCTTGAAGCCTTCTCATGTGCACAAACACACAACAACCTGCACAAGCTTGTGTGCACAGATGGTTTCTCTTTGAAATCCTGTTGTCAATCTGGTAAATGCTTCTACTGCTAATTGTAGACACAGCAACACACGCACAAACAATCATCTGTATGCGCTAACTGACACCTAATACACATATACAATACACTTACTCTGAGAGTAATATCGTTTCTCTTTTTTTTTTTTTGTGGTTGTGTGTCTTTGCAACTTGTTGCAGTTGACAGATTCTTGTGGAGCTTGTAAATGCTCTGGCTGCACCTGAATTTGAGCAAACTACAACACTACAACAGATTATTGATACACAAGTAGGGTTAGGTTAGGGTTAGCTGGGAAAGTTGGATAAATTGCAGAGACGGTGCAAAATCCATTGTTATACTTATAGTGCACGCTACATAGTGCCACATAGTGTTAGAGACGGATCAATGACATTGCTGATCGTGTGCAGTGGGAACACTTTAAAGGATTTTCATGCCTGAACAACAACACTTAAAGGCTCCATTTAATGAAATCATCACCATTGTATTGCTGTGTGTGTCAGTATGCCTAATACCTGAACGTTATACCTTAACGTTTATTAGCTCAGATGATGAGGTGTGTTATTATCACCCAAGGTGCAATTCTATATGTGGTTATTGTCACTGCACATGAACTCTGACACCGTTGTATAGTACTATGTTTGTTTTAGATTCTTGACATGCTAGTATACTGGATATACAACGATCAAGTGGAACATTATGACCTTAATATTGCGTAGGTCTCTCTTGTGGTGACTCATCAGGGAATAGACATGGGCCTTCTGAGGGTGTCCTGTGGTGTCTGGCAACACAATGTTGTCAGTGGGGGCCTTTTAGGGGAGGGGTCTCTGTGGATCATCCCACAGATACTTGATCAGTTTGGGATCTAGTGAATTTGGAGGCCAGGTCAACACCTTGAGATGTTCTTCATGTTTTTTTGAGTTTTTCCTAAAGTGTTTTTGTATGCAGCTGTCCCCACCTGGGGTACCTGGTCTGGTCTAGGTGGGTGCCACATGTCTAAGTAACATCCACGCTAATAAATATGAAGTCCAAAAGTTTCCCAGCAGAACATTGAATTGTCACAATATGGTCTATGCTATTTACTTCTCCTGTCTGTGGTTTTAATGTTGTGGCTGATGGCCCAGTTACCCATGCTCAAGCACGGTGTTGCCTGCACCGTGCTCCTTATAACACCGGCAAATATATGAATGAATATTAATATTTGAAGCAAAAAACAATGGGAAAAATCTTTCATTTTAATGCAAAGCGCGCCTGTAGGTCTGAAAAAAACAAGATTGCATGAAAATGTAATTTGTGAGGAAAATGGCTTTGTGTCTGTACGGGCGAAGAGGTGAATGGAAAAACCAGGGAGCACAAAACAAGAGATCGCATCCGGAGGGTGGTGAACCTAAGGGCTTCAAACGCTTATGGGAGATTCCTCTGGAGCAGAACCGAGTAAAGCCTGAGATCACGTTCTCAGAAAGAAAGCCTCACGGCCCGGCGTGAGAAAAAGGACAAGCAGGCGAGGAACAAAAGAGTAAAGACACGTTGGCGTGAACAGCTTTTCCTTTTTTTCAACAGAGTTTATCTGTTTATCTGGTTTTGCTTACTTTTATTCACAGAGTTTCGCCTCCCTGCCACGCACCTGCAAAAAGCTGTCACCACTGTATTCACATCAACAACTACCGAGCAACGACATGATGAAAGACGCATCAACAACAGTCATTACAGCGTTGTACACGCGTAGTCCAAACATAATGAATAAATCAGCAAGTTGCTCCCACATAGAAAGTAGGAGAATTCATTGTCTGGCATTCTCAGCTTCCATTCAGCCCTTTTAAAATCAAACAAAAACCACGGCTCAGGTTGATCTCCTCTGTTGACTGCCTCATTACCACCGTCACATCGACACTCCAAACAGACATGGACTCTGTTTATATTTTTAGCTTCACGCACACACGGTGACTTGGCTACAGTTTGCAGCGCAGTTGTTGGGTTTTCAGTGCTTTCTACCGTCAGACAACACATTTTACACAACCCACTGAGACGCCATATTGACCCGGGGGAGGGAGTTGGCATCACCGCGCGCTGCTATAAGCCTCCATGAGAACACAAGTGTCATTTGTATGTCATTAAGGGCTTAGCTGCTGAATGCTGCCAGTGCCAGGTCAACATAAATGATCTTCTAACGTTAAAAACCGTTGTATAGAGCTCTGGGCGTCTCATTTTGTTGACGCCGCCATATTGGCAGGAAAACTCGGAGGAAAAATGAATGCCGACACTGATTTCAGGCCGTCAGAGTTTACATTGCACTTTAAAATGATAGAAATTGACCAGTACAAGGCAAACAGATTATATATGATAGACCCTTATCACGGCCCAGGTGTGCTTTGTTCGTGCACTGAAACAAACTTCTTGTGGAATACGCAACAGCCTTTTTAGTTACTGGTGGTGCTACCCCACCAATAAACATTATTTCAGATTTTTCGTGGAGATGTGCATGACCTTGTGTGTATTTGTTTAAACTGATATGAGTTAAGAATAGACTCTTAACTTCCCCAAAGAAGTTTCACCCCCATTCACACCTTGAAACTGGAGACTCTGACAGATAATGGGTCGTTAGAGGGCTATTCATTATGGGAAAAGAGGACGGGGCAACGTATCTGGTCGTTAACAGAAACAAGTCAAGCAAGTTTCTAATGGGCTACACCCACAGATGTTTAATCTTCAACTCCCAAACGGTCCCTTAGTACTGATGAAGCTGCTCGGATGAGTGGCGAAATAACTCTGGAAACTCTGGAAACTCTGGACTTGCAGAGTTCAAACTCCCTACGTTTTCCATGTGATTAGTATTTGCAATGATATGACCTGGTTATTTTTAAATAGGGGCTGAACGTGAGTAATTCCTTTGTGCTTGTGTTTCATGCTTCCATATCATTCCATCAAGCATTGCATCAGCAACTGCTTATTTTTGTAGTGACTCCCCGGCCAAACAAAAGAAAATCTGCGAGGTAGATTTGGAGAGGAGCGGCGTGTGCGGTGACTAAATCCCACTGAAAGCCAATGCTTTTCTCATTCACACACATTCAAGTGTCTCTGCACGCTCTAATGTTCCTGCTATTCACAGGCAAACACACATTTTGAGTAATTTCACCCCTCAAAACACACGACTCCATGTCCCACATACGTGGCTGTGAGCCATGGAGAAGCTGTCATTGCCCTCGTTCTGAAGCTGCGCTCCACATTAGGACGGAGAGGGCGGCACTCGAGAAGCGCTCTCCTATCAGCTGGATAAGGTGCGCTCAGTGCACTCGCTTACATCCATGCAAAAGCTCATTAAATCCATTAGCATGACAACAACAACCAGAGGTTATAACATCCCTACGCAAATACCAGGAGCGTCATCTCAACCCCTGATCAGACTCGTAGCAGTTTATCAAGGCTTTGACACGGCAAGCTGTGTCAAACTAATTGAGAACAGTGTGTTCACCTGCAGGATGGAACATTCAGCAGAAGGGAAATAATCAGTACTGCAATAATGTTTATGCCCGGAAGAGGCAAAGACACGAGAAACGCGTTCCAGACTAAGAGTTTCATTTTCAAAACGAGTTATACATATTCTGCTTTTTGTTTTCAAAGGGAAACTTGCTGGGTGGCTGCACCATTTACAGCAATGTATGATAAGCATTTAAACAGTCACGTGTAGGAAAATGCTGAAACAGCATCAGAAAGGCGGTAATTTAATTGAGTGATGATTTTAATAATACTAATAATACATTTTATCCGTAGGCGCCTGTCAAAGCACTTGAGTTCACCTTCCATAAAACATCATAAGGATAAAACTTGCAATGCAGTGTAAATAAAAGCAGATTTGTCTATGATTCAAATGCTAGGTGGGAGAATGTTCCAAAGGTATGGAGGAGCTGAGTGGAAGAGTAGGGCAGGTGGTGCAATAGGTTGGGTGGCCGAGAGGGATCTGAGAGTACGGGAGGATGCGTATAATTGGAGAAGATCAGGCAGATGTGATGGAGCTTGGTTGTGAAGGGGCTTGAAGGTGAGTAGCAGGACCTTGTATGTGTTAATACAGGATTTTATTGGAAAACAGAGGCGCTGCCAAAGAATTGGGGTGATGGCAGGGAGTTCGGGTGGTGATATTAGCTGCAGCGTTTTGGACCGCAGACATTTGGAGGTTAGACCAAAGAGAACGGAGTTACCGCAGTCGACAGTGGCATGGTTTGTGGTGCTATGAAACTGGAGACTTGAAGTTCTTCAACATCTGCCAAACAATGTTGAGAACTGCTTTTGAGTGTGTGGAGGTCAATGCGCTCCTGTACGCCATTGTATGTCGGGGGAGCAGGCTGAGAGTGACGGACGCTAACGGACTCAACAAACTGATCTGCAAGGCTAGTGATGTTGTAGGGGTGGAACGGGAGAGGAGGACGTTAGCAAGACCATCTTGGGCAAGTCCTACCACCCACTCCACAGTCCTACCACCCACTCCACAGTACATTGGCCGGTCTAAAGGCTCATCTGAAGCACTGAGGGACATAGACGCCGAAACCTACATACGCAGCCTACGCCGGTGTGAGCCAACAACACCACCCAAATACCAGTTGGCGCTGGGTCTGTTTTGCCAGTTGGGTTAAGTTTTGTTTCTACTTCAGGCTTCACGTCCTCGTTGAAGACAAGTTGTACAAATGTTTCTCTGGACCTCCTCAGTCAATCTTTTTCAGTTCCATCTTCAATAGCTGATTATGAAGAAGGAGAAGCAGCTGGAAATGTCAAAGCAGAAATCTGCTACTAGCAAGCGGCCCAATCACATCTCTTGCGGTCTGCATCGTCGTGACTCCCAGTGTAGGGTCAGGGCTGTCGCCGTAGCTACAGCATCAGATTGATGCAGAGGTATAAACCGCCTATTGAGTCCAGTAACTCTTCTATGCTGTTGCTTTTTTACCATCCCTTTCAGCATGTGGCTGCCTGAGGCCGTTCACAGACACCTCTGATTCGCCCGGCGCATTCTTCTTCTCACATGGATGCTAATAAAACATCAGTGTGAGCAGAGGCTTACGGAGCCATTTCACCCTGGCATTAACTCAGCCATGGCGAGCCCTGCTCACTGAGGTGAGACACATCTGCTGGCCCCTGGATTAGCACTCTTTGTCATTCAACCCTCACCTACCTAGAGGAGGCTCCGGATTCAAGCAAAATGAGATATTTAATAGAACTCTATCCCTTTCTTTGTAATGCATTTGCAATTTAAATGATCTCTGTTCTCAAGGTATGCGTCTATTAATAGTTTTTGACATAGTGGATGCATTTAATTTCAGCCGTGGATGCAGTACCAGCCTCAAACTCACAACTTTAACACTGAGGAAGATGACAAAGAACTACGACACTGCAGATGCATGTACCATTAGTACAGATGTGCTTTTCTCTTTTTGGCTTTTAGTGTTTCATTAAAATTTCAGTGTCTTTTATGAGCCTGGACATAGCTGCACACTTTGGCAAACGCAGACTTAAGATAAAAAAACAACTGGGCAACTGGATTTCCAGTGACGGTGGGAATAAATTTAAACTTTTACAGCTTTAAATGCTTGTGTTAATGGCTCTTAATCGCTAGATCGTAGGTATGGTCGTCCCGTGTGTTTTTCCACACACAAAATAAAGGGCAAAACAGAAACTGGAAAAGAAATTTGACTTGAATATTCATGCCTGAACCTACAATACCTCTGTGGTTCCCTGGATGTTTGCAGGGAGGACACGCTCGGAAGATTGGCAGTATTTTAATTTTTAAGTTGCACTTCCCCAAAGGTTTTGAATAATTTAGTTGAAACACTGGGCTGCATGGCCAACTCGTAATTTTGGGGGTTATTTAGGGAAAACAAAAAAAAATAAATCCAACCTGGGATTCTTCAAAGTGTGCACTGACAGCCGGATCCGTTCCCTTGCTACTCTACTATGACACTGGACTGGATGAATATACCAGGCATGCCACAAACTACAAACCAGCCGAAAGTTTTTAAAAATTAGACCAGGTGGTGACGATATCCAGTCGAAATTGATTTGCGTATTTACTGAAAATATTCTAACCCAAGATCTAGTGTCACATTTTCAGTGGGGTGATATAAATGTAAAATGTTTCAACATGCTGCAGGAAGAAGCAAAGGGCTGATGTGCAAGATCTGGGAGAACATCAGACCAAGAGACCAAGAGCTTAATAAAACCAGATGCTACAGAAGAGGCAATTGTTCTTGGATGAGCAGCGAAACATCTTCAGGAAACTCTACAAGTCCAGCTGATGACCTGAACGACCCCCCCCCCAACCCTCACAGACAACTGCAGGAGTCCAACAAAAGAAGTGATCTAAAGGAGAAACGAAGACGTGATAGAATCTAAAGAGAACACCAATGGGCAACGCTCGCAAAGTCCAGGGGTCACAAGGGAAGAGCACAGAAACGAGAGCGATGAAGACACAAGCAGAACTTATTGGGAAACACAGGTGAAACTAATAAGAGGAGAAAGAAGCAGACAAAAGAGACAAGGCAAGACAGCCAACTTAAATGCAAAGAGATAACATCACACATCCAGGATCCAAACCAAACTAAATAACAAAAGATGCCAAACTCATCATCATGCTGGGATGAAATAAGATAAGACAAAGACAAGGGGGCGCAGTGGTGTGGTGGTCAGCACTGATGCTTCACAGCAAGAAGGTTCTGGGTTCTAATCCAGTCTGACTGGGGCCTCTCTGTACCCAGATAAGATAAAGACAATGCAAACATTAAATAATCTGAATAATCTCAAAGCAGAATGGGAGCATAGACGCCTACAGAAAGACTCCACACACAAGTGGGTCACATTACACTGCAGCCAGTATGAGACTTTGAATGTCAGCGTCAGTGCTTTGAGCAGAAGCTCCTGATTTCTTATATTTCGTGCCACATTCATTTTTATTTAAATTTAATTTCACGCAAAAAATAAGTTGAGGGGGAAATGGTGTTAACAGCGGTCTAAACTAAACATCTAAAGTGCTCTAAAATCATTTGTACAAAACACATGATTCTTAATTCATTTATTCAATTTGGGAATTTGAGAATTGGGCATGGATTTTAGGTGGAATAACAATTTACACTACTGTGGTTTCTTGCTCTGGATCATTAACCAATGGGGGGAAAAACACATGAAATCAATCAGAGGAATGAAAAAGAGAAAGAATGGCACAAAAAAAGAAATCCCTAAAGCATGGATCCATGTTAATAATCACCAGTTCGGGTTAAATATCCCAGCAAGTATTTGATCAGGTGAATTGCTTCGTATCGATCATATTCCAGGCCTTTCTCCTCCAGTGGTCGACGCATCAATGCAGCTCATTTTAAGAAATCACTGTGAAACCAGTTAGTTACACTTGGGCTCCCTAACACTAACGGTGCCAAGGATCAAGGACCATGGAGTTACCATGGAGACCATGGAGCAAAAAAATAAAAGCAAGATCCAAATCAGCTTGGTCGCTCCTTTGGGGTGGCGACGTTCAGACCAAGTGTAAAACTAAAAGATACTGATGATCAGTATATTTGGATGTTGAATTGCTTCAACATTTAGCCAACACCTTGAGTTGTACTTATACTATTATTTATTAAATGCTTCTGATTCAAGAAAGAACCAAGGAGGATTAAGAAGGAGAAGATAATTGAAGACTTTTGCATGTTTAAGGGTTCAATGATTTCCTGTTCATATGCACAAGCAGTGTTTTGGTCATGGGTATCCCTTGGGGGAAGACTCGTCACTGCTAATAGCAGGTTTAGGCTTCTGCGTCAGTTTGACACCATAGCAACGGCGTCAGCCCATACCCCAATGCCGTAGTCTGACGTGCACCTTCCCAGAACTGCAACGTCCTGTCGCAGGGATGTGGACCGCAAGAGCTGTAATTGGTCCGCTTGGTAGCAGCGTGTTTCCGGCTGCTTCTCCATCTCCGCACTTTTCTAATTGATTGTTTTGGATCAATAAAGATGGAAAACATGGAGGAAAGGTTAACTGAGGAGGTTTGGAGGTACAAGCATTTGTATGACGCTAAAAGCGCCTTTGTTGAAAGTGAAGCAGGAAGTAGAAACGAAAATAAACCCATTGGACAAAAGACACAGCGCCAACTAGTGTTTGGGAGGTGGTTTTACACCTCCGAGCCAGATTGACGAACGCACAAGTATAAATGGCTTGCCCCGGCATAGGCTACGTACGTAGGTTACGGTTAAGGTCTATGTCCCGGAGTACCTTAAATGAGCCTTAAGAAACTATCATCATCATCTTCATCATCAACTTCATGAACTAAAGAACCGCTTCATTATTTATGAATGACTCTGATTTGGGGACTTTAGAGGCTATTCCACCTGACTAGAATATTTGATCAACAACAATCATGAAAGTTAAATATTTATCATGGCCAGGTGTGCCAGCCTTGAGAAACCAACCATCCAATCAACCGCCGACTCAGAATATTAAGCAGCCGGTTCCCGGCGGTATCGACCCGACAAGCTTTCTTACACACAAGCCTCTGCTGTGGCTCTAATATCAAAAGGCAGCAGCTTTCCTTGACAGTAGCAACTGATTCCGCACACGCACCCAAGGCCTTTTGGTAAAGTCATTACCATTCCTGTCAGAAAGCTTCACCCTGCTGCCGGTGAACGGCCCCCTGACTGGAGGAAAAAAAGGCAGAACCTGTCCCGTGCAGTCTTTCAGTATAACGTCTTCTTTTATGAACTGTAATAGAGTTTACAATTGGCGTTGTGGTTATATACTCCGCTGAGGTGATTTAGCAATAAATGTGACTGAAACAGACCGTACGCTTTACACTGAAGGTGGAAAGAGGACTTTAACAGAAAAACGAGTCACGGCTTCTTCGGGGCAGGTGGTCGATTTCCTGCAGAGGAGCTCCTCATAAAATCAGGCAATAATCCATTAACAGGCATCATTTATTCAGAATTTCCTACCATATAAAGTGTAAGACTATTGATTTTCTATATTAGTAAAAATATAAATTCCTTACTGAATTATACATTGATCAGCCACAATATTAAAACCACCGACAGGAGATGTAAATAACACTGACCATCTTCTAACCGTTCAGTTCTCTGCTGGCGTTCACTCGTGTAGTTGTTACTTAGACATGTAGCACCCACCTAGACCAGACCAGGCACCCCCACCCCATAGCAATGACACTCATTGATGGCAGCAGACATCCCCAGCAGGATGCAGCTTTAGGAACAACTCAAAAACAACATGAAGAACATCAGAAGATCCCAAACTGATCAAGTATCTGTGGGATGATCCACAGAGGCCCCTCCCCTCAAAGGACCCCCACGAACAACATTCATGTAGCCAGACACCACAGAACACCCTCAGAAGGCCCATGTCTATTCTCTGATGAGTCCCAACTGTTTTGGAGGCACAAGGGAGACCTACACAATATTAGGAAGGTGGTCATAATGTTAAGCCTGATTGGTGCAAGCTCCTTTTTTCGCTCCAGGAACATTATACTGCTGCCTGAAGTACTCGCAGAGTTTCTGTTACTAACAAAACTAGTCTACGGTGCAGGTAAACCAAACACCTTTGTGTCTTTCTGGTGTTGAGATTTGTAAGTAAAAGTAAAATAAGCACCAACTTTTGTGCAAAACACCAACACCAGCGGTCTACGGAGGTGGTGAAGGAAACTTTAAAAGGTTAAAAGTAACTATAAAGAAGTCCATTAGAGCTGACGGTAATGGTTTCCAGTAAGGGTTTAATAAATCATGAAGCCACATCTGTCTTGTCTGCAGTGGACCAGGGCGGTTTAGGAGAAGAAATACGCCGTGGCTACGGTTTACCTCCCTGGAGTTAAAGTAAGAAGCTCAGTGTGAAGTTAAACGTGCCCAGTGCAGCATGGCGATTTTGTAAAAAGTTCGTTCATATCGCTCTGCGTCGCTTCTACAGCTCTTCTGCCCCGGTGAGCCGAGTTGATCCCACACTAATGACTCGCGCTATGGTTACTGGTTACTTCGGGGAAATGCCGGCAAGAACAGGATGGAAGAGGAGCAGGGGGGAGGAGGAGGAGCTGATGAGCCCTGATGGGTTGTCAAACACAGATCATTTCATTTTTGCCTGCTTTTCCTCTCATGCTTCACCCGCTCCGCCTTGCTCTTTGATCTGCTCCCGTCCTCACTCCGGCTTCACGTGTGCCGCTGAGGCTGCCAAAACATGGGATTGTACTCGCAGGAGCTTGTTAGCGCGCTGCCTCCCAGGTGATCGCCTCTAGAGCCAGGGCTGGGCCACGATGCTTTGTCAGTCGTTTCATTTCGCATCCGGAGCAGAGTTCACGGCTCCAGTCAACACGTGAGCCACCTGCACATTTCATTCATGTCTTTAAGAAGATTAACACGTCATCAGCAGAGCTTCAGAATATTCAGAAAGGTGGCAGTACGTTTAAAAAAACGACAGAGCTGAAGTCAAACTGACAGGCTGAGGTGAGAAAGACGAGTTTGAGCGGCTCAACTCTTCAGCCGCCCCTTCCTCCTCTTTCACACCTGACAGGCGTGAAGAGCTCCTCATCCTAAGCCGGCATACTCCTCCAGAGCAGCACGCAGCGGCGGCGTGAATCCCGGACCCCCTTTTTTTGCTCATCTTACCTTGCTCTCGGCTCAGGCTCCGAATGTTGCTGGAAGCGTCCATTGATGCACTCCCAAATACGACGGAGAGCTCCACGTGCTGCTAGTACAGGGACGGAGGGGCTGGCGTCACCCAAACTACCATCTGGAGCGCTGCTACTGTCACAGGCATGCCTTGCTCCGTGGGTGTCATCGTCTGAAGTGTCACAGCGTACTAAAGCATTGGGGTTGGGGGGGGGGGTGGACTAAACAATCTCCTCCTCCTTATAGTTTATCTATCCAGTACAGTTTTCCCTCTCTCCTTCCTTTCTGCTCATCTTCTCTCCATGTGCTAATGTAGCTGCAAAGACAATAGTGTGGTTCTGCACACTTCTTCTGCCTTTACTGTACAGACTGGAGGGATGGGGATGGTGGTGGTAGGGGGGGGTGTTGCCTGGGGAGCTTTGGGAGCACACTCAGTGCATTCAACCACTCATGGCTCTTGTATGGGAGGGGGGAAGTGCCTGGTTCAGTGGTGATCACCTGGGAGAATGAACGCTATTAGATGGAGAGGGAGGGACAAGTAGGACAAAAAAAAAAAAAGAAAGAGAGAAAGAAAGGGAAACAGGGTGGGGAGGAGAGCTGAGCGGGAGGAGGAGGAGGAGGAGGAGGAGGAAACGGCGGAGGGCAGTAAACGAGCTGAAGCACATCTGCTGAGATGAAGCCGGGGGAGCGAAGGAAACGAGAGGGGAGCGGGATCGGGAAGGCGCCAAGGAGGCAAGGTGGCTGAGATTTGCAAGTAGCAAAGAGCAGCAGCGTGCGGCGCGCATGTTTTATTCAACAAGGAGCAGCTGAGAGAGAGAGGACCAACCAGGCAGGGATGGGTTCGTCCCAGCAGTGAGCTAAGAAAGGGAGCGGCAGATGGGGTCTGAAGCCAGCAGGAGATCAAGCAGCCCCTCAACTCCTGACGGAAGAACGTCTGCAGAAGCTGCGGCTCACTTTGAGGAAGCTGCTGCTAAAAAAAGGCCGTGTGATGTCACCTGAAATAAAAAAACCAAACCAGAACCAGAATCAAATGTACCTCGGAAATAGATTAAATATCTTCTTGCAATGCTCCATGTGCAGAAAGCTTAATGCGGCGTGTTCTGTATTCATTTGTTCTAAACGTTGAACAGAACATTGTTACGTTAGGATTATGAGGGCATTGCATTGGAAAGCACAGGCACTTAGATTGCGTGCGTTTGAAACACGGAGCTGGAGTTAGAGAGAAAGAGAGTCCTGCGTGTTCTGGATCAGCAATCGTCGTCCGTATGAGCTGTAAGAAATTCTCTGCTATCCAGTGGCATTAGGAATTGCTGCCTGTAAAAAATGTGAAGGATATTACCAGTGGACGTAAATGTGCAGCTCAAAAAACTGCAGAAAACAATTGCAAGTTTACTACGAGAGATAACCAGCCAGCTTTCACAGCAGATAAATGAGGACAATAAAATGCTTTGACATTTTAATTTGCTGCCCAAAGCACAGACTGTATATAAATATGGACAACACGTCCCTATTTCATGCATTGACCAAACTGATGATATTTACTTGGGGATACATCTTGCGACTTTGGAGCCAGATTGTGATCAGTATGCTCCGAGAGTGGAACCATGCCCCGCCCACACTTCCTCCAGACTCATGATGCCCCGCCCACACTTCCTCCAGACTCATGATGCTCCGCCCACACTTCCTCCAGACTCATGATGCCCCGCCCACACTTCCTCCAGACTCATGATGCCCCGCCCACACTTCCTCCAGACTCATGATGCTCCGCCCACACTTCCTCCAGACTCATGATGCCCCGCCCACACTTCCTCCAGACTCATGATGCCCCGCCCACACTTCCCCCAGACTCATGATGCCCCGCCCACACTTCCTCCAGACTCATGATGCTCCGCCCATACTTCCACCAGGCTCATGATGCTCCGCCCACACTTCCTCCAGATTCATGATGCCCCGCCCACACTTCATCCAGACTCATGATGCCCCGCCCACACTTCCTCCAGACTCATGATGCCCCGCCCACACTTCCACCAGACTCATGATGCCCCGCCCACACTTCCACCTTCCAAAATGACAGAAACCATTCTTGAAAATAAAATCATTTTAGTGTTTTAATTCGGCCCACTTCCCACGCCCATGGAGGAGGCGGAGCTTAGGACCTATACTGCAGCCAGCCACCAGGGGGAGCTCTACTTGCTTTGGCTTCACTTTTGAGGAGCAGTTCCGCCATCCATCTTCATACAGTCTATGGCCCAAACTAATTTATTTTTTTCTTGCCATGGTCGCCCTCATGCGTACTCCAGGGGTTTAGGACCAGGATTTGCAAAGCGTCTTAAGACAATTTGTATTGTTATTGACGTTATACAAATAAACCTGAAATAGATAGATACATACATACATATATATACCATTCACTTCTGGATGCTAACTATGGGAAAATGGTGAAACGGCACCAGCAGTGGGCACTGACTGTTTCCAAAGAACACATTTATGCCCCTAGGCTCTCTAAGAGCTTTTACGCTTAAGAAGATCTTGGTCAAATACTTCTACTCAGTAGGCGTCTGCAATGCAAACTGGAGTTTTCAGGAAAAGATGATTTTAAGACACAATAGAACTGAATCTTTTGGGTCCTTTGTGCAAACCAGAAAAAGGATATCTAGGCATATCTTGCAAGTTCTTAAACTATATAGAAATACCAGATTAAATCAGCACACAGGGTTTTGTTTAGTGCATATCTGGGATGTTTAATTTTTTCTTCCTTAACAATCACACATTCCTCTGAAGGAAACACAAAATACAACAACACACACACACACTGCCAGCAGCCTCAGTTTGAATGCTTTGTTATTAGTGCTTTGACCTATATTTTCCCAACAATATTGGTAGTGGGATGGCGGCATTACAAACACATAGAGTGGGTTCTTAATGCAGATGCAGTAGCAGAGCTTATTAACGCCAAAGCTGATTTATGAACACGCCCTGTGTGTCATTTGCAGGGGAGGACTTGAAAGTTATTTAAAATCATGCTGCATCGCCATCAAATATAGATCACAGTTTACAATATTTTCAGCAACTATATCAGCCACAGTATGAATAATACACAGTGAACATCCTCCGCTCATGCATGTTTCATGAGGCAGAAACAACAAACCTCTGCTCTTTTGTGCATGTCATAATCCCGCTCCCCGGGATACGCACCGGATCCGTGTTTCCACCAAAAAGTCAAGCTTCATTTATCCACGTGTGTCTTCTTCGTACATCGACTCGCGACACTTTCCCGCTGCCTGGATGAGCTTTTGGGCACGCTACAGCGGCCGTCCACTGAGTCACAGCGCAGTGTGGCGACGCAACCTGCTCCACGGAGCCAGGGCCCGGGGCCATCGGTGACACACCTAGAGGTTAGCTAAGAGCGCGGGGGCAGTCAGTGAGGGCTGGTGTAATAGCCTCATAGGTGTGAATGCTTGGCCTGTGAGTGGGGGGTTGGGGATTATGACCGTGGGGGCTGGGACTTGGTCCTTTTTACTTTTATTATCGAAGTAGGACAGCGCAGTTATGTAAAATACAGCCTTGACTGGGAATAAAATCAAATATATGGACAAATATAATATGAATGCTGATGTAAAGGGAGTGAAGCAAGCCATAACATTGTGACCACTGACAGGAGACGTCACCATCTTGTGACAATTCAATGTTCTGATGGGAAACCTTTGGACCTGCCATTCATTCATTGGTGTGGATGTTACTTAGACATGTAGCACCCACCTAGACCAGACCAGGCACCCCCACCCCATAGCAATGAGATGGCAGCAGACATCCCCAGCAGGATGCAAAAACAAAAGTGCTTTAAGAACTCATAAACAACATGAAGAACATCTCAAGGTGTTGACCTGGCCTCCAAATTCCACTAGATCCCAAACTGATCAAGTATCTGTGGGATGATCCACAGAGGCCCCTCCCCTCAAAGACCCCCCCCCCCCCCCCCCCCCCCCCCCCCCCCCCCCCCCCCCACACACACACACACACTAACCACATCCTGTTGCTAGACACCACAGGACACCTTCATAAGGCCCATATCCATTCTCCAAAGTGTCACAACTGTTTTGAAGGCAACAAGGGAGACCTACACTATATTAGGTGGTCATAATGTTATGCCTGATTGGTGTATGTTTCTCTTAAAGGAGGTGAAAAATACATATTTTCAGGTTTAAGTTAAGTCATGAACTGAGTAGCATCTCTGTGAGCTTTGTGAGTCACTTCCACTGCTCTGTCTCCTGTCCCTATGTCCCTCCGTCCGTCCATCGTGTGCCAGTGCAGCAGGTTATCTGAGCTCTTATAAAAGCGGAGGGTTTATAAAAAAAAAAATCGATGCGGAGCAGCTACTGAGGGAACAAAGTGAAGCCGAGAGCCTGCTGGTCAGATGTTTGGATTGCAGAGATGTGGAAGTATTAAAAGCTGTCCCCCCACTGATTCTTTAAGGCCCGATAAGAAAGTCAAGACAAGTCTGAGAGGCCAGACCGCACACAGACGCTGTCAGGATCCCTTATTAAACGTACACGCTTTCAGTGAAGAGATGATGTGAGCAGGACTGAATCCAAGCCGTAAGAGACAATGAGAGACAGCAAGACACCTTTTCTTTTGTCATTTCATTTGTGTTGTAGCTGTTTCTTGTCCTTGTGCTTTAAGTTTTCCTCCCTCTGTCTCTTTGTCTGTACGCCTTGGCTTATGTCAGCCCTTTTCTTTTTGGTGGATTATCCCCTTGTGTTGGACTTATTTTGTTTTTTACTTTGACCTGCTTTATGTCTGTACTTTTCATTCAATTTTCTTTTGGTTTTTCTCTGCTGGCCCTTTTTCCCTGTGTGTCTTGACCAGTTCAGGGTTTTGCTAAACGGTGACATAACGTCACGTGCTGCGTGTCTGCAGGGTCGATGAGCTGATCGATCAGACCAGATAAAGTGCTTCCATTACATCTCGTGACAAGAGAAATTACACGCAAACTGCCATCAGAGACCACAGCGCTGTAGCATTACTTGATAGAATTACTGACGCATGATAACTGAGTGTGTTTGCAGTTCTTGCGTTCAGGTGCCTGTACTCGTTACTTCTGACTGTGCTGGTCATTAACAGGTTGATCTCCAACAGGCTGTGATGGGAAACAAAGTCCTGACCTCGCTTTCTGCATCTACCAACAATCATTAATCATTCAGTTAATATAACTGAATATATAACAGGGATGGATGGATGGATGGATGGATGGATGGATGGATGATAAATGGATGGATGGATGGATGGATGGATGGATGGATGGATGGATGGATGATAATGGATGGATGGATGATGGATGGATGGAGGTGATGGATGGATGGATGGATGGATGGATAATAAATGGATGGATGATGGATGAATGGATGGATGATAAATGGATGGATGATAAATGGATGAATGGATGATGGATGGATGGATGGATGATAAATGGATGGATGATAAATGGATGGATGGATGATAAATGGATGGATGGATGATAAATGGATGGATGGATGATAAATGGATGGATGGATGGATGGATGATAAATGGATGGATGGATGGATGGATGGATGGATGGATGGATGGATGATAAATGGATGGATGGATGGACGATAATAAATGGATGGATGGATGGATGGATGGATGGATGATAAATGGATGGATGGATGGACGATAATAAATGGATGGATGGATGGATGGATGGATGGATGGATGATAAATGGATGGATGGATGGATGGATGGATGGATGATGGATGGATGGATGATGATGGCTGGATGGATGGATGGATGGATGGATGGATGGATGGATGGATGGATGGATGATAAATGGATGGATGATAGATGGATGGATGGATGATAGATGGATGGATGGATGGATGACAGATGGATGGATGATGGATGGATGGATGGATGGATGGATGGATATAGATGGATGGATGGATGGATGGATGGATGATAGATGGATGGATGGCTGGATGATGGATGGATGGTGGATGGATGGATGGATGATGGATGGATGGATGGATGATAAATGGATGGATGATAGATGGATGGATGGATGATAGATGGATGGATGGATGGATGGATGACAGATGGATGGATGATGGATGGATGGATGGATGATAGATGGATGGATGATAAATGGATGGATGATAGATGGATGGATGGATGATAGATGGATGGATGGATGGATGGACAGATGGATGGATGATGGATGGATGGATGGATGATAGATGGATGGATGATAGATGGATGGATGGATGATAGATGGATGGATGGATGATAGATGGATGATCATCATTTGCAATGATAACTGACAGTGTTTGTTGCATATTTACCATCTAACCTTTACTGAGCTACATTATTAGTCACTCAGCATTTTAGTGGAATTGCTGCATTGCTCCGTGGAGAATTAAACACAGTAAACACAAGAAATCCGAAGGGAGTTTTCATGTCAAGCTGAACTCACAGATTTGCTCCAGAGGCCAAATGCAAACCGTCTGGGACTCTGAGGGGACCTGGAAACACCTGAAACGTGCACGTGCATGTACATGCAGCTGCATGAATGTAGGACACTTGCATACAGTTGGCTTCAGGGATTTATTTTATTTATTTTTGTATTTTTTGGATTCAACGCCTGAATGTGCACAGCATATTGGTACTTCTATCGGTGCGCAGGCCTTTGTGTGTGGGCGTATCCTCAAGTGAGTGCCCAGGAAAATCAGTCGTCCGTCTTGATAGAAAACGACCTAGGGGCCTGCAGAACAAAACGTCCCACCGCCTGTAAGGTGTCGGTGCAGTGGTAGATGTGTGTGTGTGTGTGCGTGTGTGTGCGTGTGTGTGTGTGTGGCTGCTGAGGCCTGCATGGTGACCGGCTGATTAGCAAAACTGTCAAAATCGATTCACGTGTGCAGGGCTGGAAACTTGACAGCTGTTTTTTTCTCTCTTTCCTTAATGTGATATGTTTGGACAGCTAGCCACACATAATGTAACCCTGAATGAGTGCACTGTAATACATTTCAAGGCGGTAAAGTTGACTTGCTGCCTTAAAAATGTGAGTAATCTCAACCTGAAGAAAACCTCTGGTTCAACTCAAGAAGCTAAGTTACACCTAATGATCATTACTAAGTCACATTATCCATTTTATCTTCTCAAATTAACTCTTATTTCCAAGTTAACATCAATTTAACTAAATTCACATTAGCTTCCATTTTAACTTGAGAGCACTAATGTTTTAGTTTCTACTTTAATTTCTCGTCTTGACGACTAACGGCAGGTTTTAAAGTTTGTGTAAACTCCAGACGGATTCGGCTCACATCTCCGTTCATTCGGAAATTTAGCATTTTATTTTATTTAGGATGTTTAGAGAAAAGGAAATTAAAAATTTGATCCAAAAACAACCACTTTGAGATTCTTTCGTGGCAGAGAAACATCCGTTATACGCTCACGGTGCCAATATATTTTTCGCTGACGTTGTAATGCCGTGGTTTAATCCTCTTTTGTAGAGCCTCGTTTCAAAGGTATCGTCATTTTATAGTTATCGTTCTATTTGAATTACAAAAATGTGAAAATGGCAGCAGCCTCTAGATTTCCCAGTATATCACCCTTCCTCTTCCTTCTCCACCAATGTTTCCAACTCAGACCTTGCTGACCACACAGACAAAACTCACAAGAAGTCAAGACAATGGATTACTTGTTTTACAGTGTGTCTTCCTGCTGGTTACACACATGTGGGAGAGCAGATGTCTTGTGTTTCTTTTTTTTTAATTACATCACGACCTATCACAATCCTCCTCGTAAACAGTTTGACGTGAATGTCAGCCAGGTTGTTAATTGCCGCCTCCTGTTCCGTGATCAGCCAGTTCACGCGGAGTGCAGGCCGTCGCCCAAAGAACGACCCCGGAGGTGATGCCTCTGCGCGGTGAAAGGGCATCTGTGGCAGCACGGATCTAGCCCAGATGCGAACTGATGCGCCGACTGATTTTCAGCCTGACAGCAGAGCAATTGTGCCTCCTGATTGATAGTTGCCTTTCGCGGCAAAAAGTATTGCGTGAATCCCGTGAATAATTCAAGGAGATTCACTTTCTGTCTAGTTTCGGGACCGGACACTTAAGTACCGACTCTCAGCAGCTAGAATCTGTCTCCGTCTTCTTTCTGCTCTATGCTAACGCCACCATGCTGAGAGCAGGGCTCTGCGGGGGGACTCATCATCTGTTGCAGCAGAATTTATTTCTTTTTTTTTTAATGACTGGACTCACTGCCATGTTGCATAATTAGTTTGCAGCTGATTAGATACCTCATTAGATGAGAATCTGCCTGCGCCTTGAAAAACAGACAAGACCTCTGATTCTGACAGCATCTCCATTCGTAGAAATGCAGAACCGCCACACCTTTGGTCATTTGGACTCATCGTTCTGCATCGCTAGCCTTCTGCCGTTTAGCACCGATGCGTCGCTTTGTTTTAATTATAGATTTATAGAATAGCTTAGTGGCTGCATCCTCCACTTCCTTTTAAGGGGAAGTCAGGAAGATTTGGCCTCGTCCGTTGTTCTCAGTCCTTGGTCCTCAGTCTTTTTGTAGAAAAGCCTGGACAGCGTAACTCAAATTCCCCCGTCTTCCATCAAAATCAGTTCTCCTGAGAGGTCTTGCTGATGTGGCTCGACCACTTTGTGTCGTCAAGGAGCAACGGTTTTTGATGAGACGCTCTGTGGCGTCTGTCTTTTTCAAGCCTGTTTTATCTGCCTACACAACTGTTTGCTTCTAAAACTGTGTTTTAACCTACATACAGTATCATGTCGTTTGGTACAACTGTTAAAGCATGCTCTGACGCCTGGATAGAACTTCAGTAGTTTTAACTGGCTTTCTTTAAATGTGTAGACGTATATCAATGGTGCCACCAATATCTGAGTATTTGCAAAGTAACGTTGGTCAATGGAAAGCACAGGTGTCAAACATAGGGCCTGTGGGCCAAAAGAAGCCCACCAGAGGGTCGAATCTGGCCCGCAGCATGATTTTTTCAATGAAAATAACTGCTACTCCTAATTTGTCCAGAGAGAAGAGTTCAGAACACAACACTGAGACCCAGGACTAAATAGAAGACAGCAATGTGCCCAAACTGCACTTAACAGTTGACGTTATTCTGTTATTTTACTGGTTTGGCCCACAAAAGACGCTTCATCACGGCCGCAATGATTCACTTTCAGAAATGGTTTTCATACGGTTTATCCACATGCAGAGGAAAATTTTGATTTACAGGAGGTTAAAATATTTCATTTTTAATATTGGCTGCCGTTAAGGTGTAGCATGGTGGACGCAAGAGGGACAAGTCACTCTTCAGTCGTCTTGAAGATAGGAACAACAAAAAAAATCATGAAGAACATCTCAAGGTGTTGACCTGGCCTCCATAGTCACTAGATCCCAAACTGATCAAGTATCTGTGGGCTGATCCACAGAGGGCCCCCCCCCCCCAACCCATAGGACCCAAAGACCCCCCACTAACGACATCCTGTTCCCAGACACCACAGGACACCCTCAGAAGGTCCGTATCCATTCTCTGATGAGTCCCAACTGTTTGGACATCTACACACTAATACGCCTGAACATCTCCACAAATGAATCACGCATTTAATAAATATAAGCTTTTCAAGTTTTTATTACTCTTATCAACATGGGAGTTGAAAATTATTTGTGCTTTATTCAAATGTAGTGTTCATATTATTACAACAATGCAGCAGAATATTTGTAGCTGAACTTGTTATTCAAATACTCGTTTCTTAATCCATTTCTGCTCATTATTTCCTGCTTCCTTTCACCTTCTGCTTCTTTTGGGATCTTTTGATGCTGCAGGGCAAGTGTTACCTGAATAACTCAGTGTGCCCGGAGATATAAAGGATTTAACCACTGGATCACGCCTGAGATTACAGAATTTTATTTCAGAGCCCTTGTTTGGCTGTTATCAGAAGTTCTAACAGCCCTTCTGCGGTCAAACTCACCAATTATCGTTTCACTTTATTAGTGAAGAAGAAGCGTTCGAAAAAAAGGTCCAAAATGTGTTTGGTGGTGGACTGGTTGTGGAGCATTGATTTACTGTTGTGTGTATCCCATGTGGAATAAACAGACACTTTGACGAATGGCTTCATCTGTAAATAGCCAGTCTTAAGAGGATTTTGGACCACATCCAGACCGTAATGCTTTGCAAATAAAATAGCTGTAATTGGCCGTTCTGAGAGTAACCATTATCTCGTTTTACCCTCTAGTGAGAGGAATCTCATTATTTTCCTGAGAGTGAAAATGAGCGTGCATCATCAGCAGTGTTAGCAGTGTGGCTGTATGGTGCAGCACTGTAAAAAAAAAAAAAAAAACAAAGAAGGAAAAAAAAGCTGAGGGTTTTTCAGACCGAATATGAGTGAAAGGCGTACCAGAGTCAGAAATACAGTTCTTTCTCCACCCCCTAACCTTTTACAGATAAAGGACTTTTACATATTAATATGGAGCAATTCATCGTATGTCAATGAATGGTACGACACGATGGCATAAGATGAGGTAGAAGGAGATAAGATGAATGAGATACAATACGATAAGATATGATATGAAACAATATGATGCGATATGATGGCATAAAATGAGATTAGATATATAGAAATCGATACGATATGATGAGCTATGATATGAAACGATACAGTTCGATACAAAACGATAAGATGAGGTAGAATGAGATGCGATGAGATGAGACACGACACGACACGACGCGTCACAATACCATACGATTCAGTTCGATATGAAACGATATGATGAGATATGATAGATAACGGTATGCTACAAAACAATGGCAAAAGATGAGATGCAATACGATACGATACGATACGATACGATACGATACGGTACGGTACGATACGGTACGGTACGATACGGTACAGTGCGATACGATACGATACGATACGATACGACCCGACACGGTACGGTATGATACTATATGGTACGATACGATACGATACGATACGGTACGATACGATACGATACGATACGATACGATACGATACGGTACGATACGTTACAGTACGATACGTTACAGTACGATACGATACGATACGATACGGTACGGTACGGTACGGTACGGTACGATACGATACGATACGATCCAGTACGATACGGCACGGCACGTTACGTTACGTTACGTTACGTTACGTTACGTTACGTTACGTTACGTTACGTTACGTTACGTACGATACGGTGCGGTGCGGTACGATACGATACGATACAATACGATACGTTACGATACGATACGATACGATACGATGGCATAAGATGACAGGATACGTCGATACGATATGATGAGCTATGATATGAAACGATACAGTTCGATACAAAACGATAAGATGAGGTAGAATGAGATGCGATGAGATGAGACACGACACGACACGACGCGTCACAATACCATACGATTCAGTTCGATATGAAACGATATGATGAGATATGATAGATAACGGTATGCTACAAAACAATGGCAAAAGATGAGATGCAATACGATACGATACGATACGGTACGGTACGATACGGTACGATACGGTACAGTGCGATACGATACGATACGATACGATACGACCCGACACGGTACGGTATGATACTATATGGTACGATACGATACGATACGATACGGTACGATACGATACGATACGATACGATACGATACGATACGGTACGATACGTTACAGTACGATACGTTACAGTACGATACGATACGATACGGTACGGTACGGTACGGTACGATACGATACGATACGATACGATACGGTACGATACGATACGATACGATACGATACGATACGATCCAGTACGATACGGCACGGCATGGCACGGCACGGCACGGCACGTTACGTTACGTTACGTTACGTTACGTTACGTTACGTTACGTTACGGTACGTACGATACGGTGCGGTGCGGTACGATACGATACGATACAATACGATACGTTACGATACGATACGATACGATACGATGGCATAAGATGACAGGAGATGAGATGAAATACAACGGGATAAAATAAGATAAGACACAAGTTGGGATAAGATGCGATTATTTTCTCTATATAGTGTAAATAACAATTCAAACGGCCTCAAGACGCTTTACAGAACTAGAGGTTGAAATCCTCTGAGGCGAGAATAAACTCTCCTTTCAGAGGGAGAAACCTTGAGCATATGGAGGAACCTGGCTCATATGAGGGGGAAATATCTTCTTGCCAGGTAGAGACAAAAACAAAGACAGAGAGGAGGAATGAGGGGAAGAGAACAACAGGGGAATGAGATGAATTCATTCCTGAGACAAGCATACATTCAGCATATAAATAAGACACAAACAAGAGTTCAGGACAGAGATGATGCATGTCATATAAGAGACTGATAACAAATAAAAAAGAATGGATAGCGCTAGGATTCTGCAAATCTGGGGTCGTTCTTGTTTTCGTCTGTCCATAATTAATAAAACTTTTAATTTTCTTTCCACCTTTCATGCTGTCTGCTTTAATTTACAAAAATATGCAAATCTGTTTCAATCTAAGAACATTTTAATTTGCTGATAAACTCATCTGGGACCCTTCTTAGAAATGAAACATCAGTTTCAACATAATTAATGTGGCTCGCTTGTCAAGGTGCATTTTCTCAGTTTGAAGAGTCACTTTACCTGACAATGAGAAGCTGCACCAAATTATTTTGTCAAATTTAGGGCGCTGGATTTAGCACCAACCTTCACTGTGGTTGTTTCCTTAAATTATTATGAGTTACATCAATGAACGTGATAAGGACGTTCCATTAATGTCACTTGAATCTGGGTCCTCATGTGCTCTTAGGGTGTTTGTTCTGATGCAAAAATAAATGCGTGTCTTGCAATTTCAAAGGGGTTTCTCAGCACAACACAGTGCCCTCTAGTGAGAACAAATCAACCCCTCCCTCAGTCATAGTGGATGCTTTTCATCTCCCATGCTGTTCTAGATCTAACCTTGGACAGCAGCCTCACTGCCACGCTTCTCTAATCCCTTTCTCCGAGATGAAAGCTGATTAAACTATAATTATTTAATTGAAAAGCTCTCCTTGAAGAAAGACTTGTACAGCGCTCTGAAGGCAGAGTACGGTAGTATTAACACAGATCAGCCACAACATTAAAACCACCAACAGGAGAAGTGAATAACATCGACCATCTTGTGACAATTCAATGTTCTGCTGCAAAACTTCTGGACCTGGCATTCATTCACTGGTGTGGATGTTACTTAGACATGACACTCCAAAATCTTACCAAGTATATAACTTAATATAAGACACAACTGCCTAAAGAGTACCATTTCATCAAGACACAGAGACTTGTTTTGGGGCCATTTTCACTAGTTCCATTGGCAGATTTTTTGCCTATTTTTAAAAAAAATAGGTAAAAAATCTGCCAATGGAACTAGTGAAAATGTCTCTGTATTAAGATGTATTGTCTTAAAACAAGTCCCTGTGTCTTGCTGAAATGGTACTCTTTAGGCAATTGTGTCTTATATTAAGTGTAATGAGATATTTTGACTAGAAACAAGACAAATATACTTGGTAACATTTTGGTTTTTTTGCAGTGCAGCAGGATGATCCACAGACTGAGGTTTTAGTCATTGGTCCTGAAGGTCAGAGAGAGAAACTTTTACCAAAACTACAGGATCTTAAACCAACACAGTCAGTAAAAAATCTGGGCGTGATTTTTGACTCTGAGCTGAATTTTCTTCCACACATCAAAAATATGACAAAAATAGGTTTTTATCATCTTAAAAATATAGCCAGAGTCCGCCCGTTTCTCTCTCAGGCCAGTACGGAGGTGCTGATGCATGCTTTTATCACCTGTCGATTAGATTATTGCAATGCCCTGCTCTCTGGTCTTCCTAAAAAGAGTATTTTTAATCTCCAATTATTACAAAACTCAGCCGCACGAGTACTGACGAGGACCAGAGGGCGGGAGCATATTACACCTGTTTTAGAGTCGCTGCATTGGCTCCCCGTACGTTTCAGGATCGACTTTAAGGTTCTTTTACTAGTTTTTAAATGTCTTAACGGCCTTGTGCCCTCTTATTTATCTGACCTGCTTTTACCATATCAACCCTCGCGGACCCTGAGGTCCTCCGGCACAGGCCTTTTATCCATACCAAAACCCAGAACCAAAACCCATGGTGAGGCGGCATTTAGCTATTATGGCCCCCACCGGTGGAACAGCCTGCCGGAGAGCCTCAGGGCCGCAGAGACAGTTGATATTTTTAAGGGAAGGTTAAAAACACACCTTTTTAGTCAGGCTTTTAACTAGATTTTAAATTCTTCTCATGGTTCTATCTTATTTTATGTTTCTGCTTCTATCCGGCTTTTAAGTTGTTACTAACCTTAAATAATTTTACTTGTTTTATTTATTTTATCTATTATCTTACACATTTTTATTTATTTATTTGTTTACTTAATTTTTATCTTTTTAAACTGTTTACCCTGTTATCTTACTTTTCAGGGTTTTTATCCTATCTTATGTTTTTACTTTTTAACTCCAGTGTTTCCTCAGGGGGGTCTTCCACGCTGGGAGCTGTGTCTGGGCTGCTGCTGGGGGCGCTGTCCCTGGGTCCCTTCGGCTCCGCTGGCCGTGGCCTGTCGGGGTCGGGAGGCCTGGGCGCTGGTGCCCCCTGTGGCACGGCCTGCGACTCCTCCCAGTGTGGACGGCCCCAAAGATAGCGCTTCCTCAATCCTCAGTGTCATGCCATGTCTCCCTAGCGTCAGTAGTGAGAGAGAGTGTGTGTGTGTGTGTGTGTGTGTGTGTGTGTGTGTGTGTGTGTGTGTGTGTGCGTGTGTGTGTGTGTGTAGTATGGAGTGTGGGAGGGAGGGTTTTTTTTTACTTGTAATTGTTTTTATTTTTTATGTGTGTAAAGCACTTTGTGTTGCATTTCGCATGTATGAAAGGTGCTATATAAATAAAGATTGATTTGATTTGATTTGACAGATCTTAGGAATCTTGGGCAGTCCATAAATGCAACGGGATGACCTGCCCTGGATACAGCTGTTACTATTGTTAGCAGTCGATGGTTTGACCCCTTTCTGTTTGACATAGCCAGTTATTCTTGTAGGCGTTGGCAGGATCTGGCATCGGTGTCTCAAATGTGGCTGTCTTTACAGACATCCAAAAGTTAGTTTTTCGTTTTTTAAAAATATTCAAGTGTCTGGAATATTGCAATGTTTAAAATACAGTGAACCTATGCACATATTTTTGTTGAATACATCAGTAGCACATCTGTTTGTTTAATCAGATATGATTAAAGATAAAAATGTTAAAAAGAACTGAAGAAAATATGACTTTCTTCCTTCCATCTGAGCGAGTGGATGTTTTAGAGACAGGTCTGCTCGTCTGCTAAATCAAGGCCAGTTAGCTTTGAAATGTAAATGCCATCACCGGGCTTTACAGCTAACAGATAGAGGCTCTCTGTAATCATTAACCTCACACGGCCCGCGGGGCCCACTTTTTACAGAATGCTGTCTCTGCCGCGCAATTATGACATTAGCCCAAAGAGCGGAGGTTTCCAACGCCCAGACACCGGCTCCCACCGGCACACACAGCTTGACGTGGTGGTAGTAATTCACGGTTGGTTGTGTGTGTGCGCAGGAAGAGGAGTTATTAGCCTCAAACAGATCTAAAGTAACATGATATGGTTTCCTATATGAGTGTGCAATAGACTTAAATATATCCTCTCCATTAATGTGATAACCAAGGAGATGGTGGTGGATTTCCGGAGGTCTAGGCCCCACCTGCAGTCTGTAACCATCAACGAGCATTGTGTAGATGATTCAGATCTATAGGTACCTGGGTCTGGATCAGAAACTGGACTGGTTGGCTAGCATAGACTCAGTATACAACAAAGGTCAGAGCCGTCTTTGTTTCCTCAGGAGGCTAAGGGTGTTAAACATCTACCAGAAGCTGCTGGACATGTTCTATCAGACTATCGTTGCCTCTTCTACGCTATGGTGTTCAATGATGTCATGGCCACACCCCTGGAGCAGCCTTCCACCTCTTATATCCCACCAGACGTCTCCTAACAACATCACCAACAATGGTGGACTACATGCTCGTGTTCCTGCTGGAGAAGATATTGAGCCTATTATGGTTACTAGGGCTAAATATCATTTCTCCTTGAGTTTGGTTTCTTCTAAAGCCGATTTGTAAACAGCGCTCAAGCTTTATGCGCATGCTCCGCCTCTTCCTCTATGTTTTTGGTGAATTTCTGAAACCGAAACAGTGCCACCTATAGGCCTGGAGTATGAAGTGGCGTTTTGAGTCATGTTGAGACGGATTGTGGACGCAGATATTCTTGAAAATATTCCAGGGAAAACAGAGGGGGAAAGGATTGTTTTGGTACGTATGGATGAGACCTAAGAAGAAGCTGATACAGAAGGATGGCTTTGTGGTGTGGGGAAGAGCTGGAGTCCCTGACATCGATGGCAGATGGAAGAACCTTGAACAAAATCCGGTCCACCATAACCAATGCCCACCACCCTCTACACAACACCACAGTCAGGCAGAGTGGCTCGCTCGGTGAGAAACTGCCGTCTCTGTCCTGCTCCATGGACATGTTGTGGAGGTCATTTGCCCCTCAAGGCTCATTTGAAGTACCGCAGGACCTAGAATACCTAGAATGTCAAATGCATCTTGAACCGTGCAATTGTTGTGGTGACCATGTACAAAACAGACCTTGAAGTCTTGAATATTATGTCATATACAAGAGAAGAGCCAGTGTATTCCCTTCATCTGAGTGTTCATATCTGAGCAGACTGAAACAAGAGATATATTATGCAAATATCTGCCAGAGAAAATATCCTAAATCAACATAATAAACCTACAAAAATCTGTGTGACTTTCTCCTGAGACATAACATTTATTTAGCTTATACTTAAGTGAAATGAACCTTTAGGACTTCTGTGTGGGTTCAGTGGGTGTCTGGTCTGGTCTAGGTGGGTGCTACATGTCTAATCCACACTAATGAATGCCAGGTCCAAAAGTTTCCCAGCAGAAAAAAAATAAATAAATAAAATTCTTTTGTTGTTTGGTTGAACGAGTGCTCCCTCTATTGCAAAGAAAGACATTCTGCAGACTAGAAACTTCCCCTTGCAGCCTTGCAGCTGCATTAATCAGCTGTTTTATTCAACACCGCTCCAGCTCATGGGATCCTTTGTGGACAGAGTGAACCCAAGGCTTCACCAGTCTGCCTGCTGAGAGGAGAGGAGAGGAGGGAAGAGAAGACCCTTTCATGTGTGAAAGGCACGTTGGACTTCTTCGCAGCGTCTCCGTCCGTTCCCTTTTAAGCCACACCCCAGCTTCCTGCTCACTAGGGGCAATCAGTGAAATGTGAGACTAATGTGCCAAGCCTAACAGTTTCCTGAATGCACAGACTGGGATCACTAATAATAGGAATAATAATAAAGCAGCCTAAGTGATTCCAGGCCCGAGCCAGGATGAAGATAAGAGAAAAGTTCTCAAAGCGAGACCAGCATGTCCAGAGGTTATGATTCCTCTAGCCTCTCAAAGTCAGCCTCTAGATGAAAGTTCAGTCCTTGAATTTCTGTTTCCACTGCTGAATAGGTAATTTCATCCAATTTGTATCGTGACGAACTTTTTAAATCGTGGCGCAAACTGACCATCAATGCTGAATCGACTTAGACTTTATCTGCTAATGGATAGATGGATGATAGGGCGTGTATTATTCCTTTGACCCAATTATGACATGCAAAACCCTCTCAGTGCAACATCATAAAGAGCAAAGGGTCCTCCTTTATTGTCCTTGCATGCAGTGCAGCTTTACAGTACCCTACAAAATGCTTGTTAGTTTCTAAATCTGTTTTCAGTTGGGTCCAGGTCAGTATGTCTATGTATGTATACCTCTAGTACTTGGCTACAGTTCAAATCATGCAACTGAACCAATTCTCCACTGTCAACATCTTATATACCGTTACTGAGTTCATATTGGAGCTCCAGCCTTCAAAATGCTGAACCGTAGCTGATAAATTCCATCTAAGTATTGATTCTGAACCTGTGCTGAATGTGGGGAGGTCTCTGTTTAAATCATGCAGTGAATCAATAGAAAGCTTGACCACATAATTCTCTTTGAACTTTTAGTCATTTATACGAGAACTCTTGTATAAATGCTTCAAGCTGCGTATGTGTTAAGACTTGTCCTGGCTGCTTTAGCGGACCACACGGCCTCTCGAGGCTCCTATGCAGACATCCCTGTTAATGCTAATAGCTCAGTTTGTATGGGAGCAATCAGTGATGTATGAGAAACGCTTCCCAGCCCTGGGCCTCATCCACAGTGTATGGACCACTCGCTGAAGTGTCCTTGAGCAAGACATTAAACTCCAGGCTGCTCCCAAGTGTGTGAATGTGTGTGTGTTTGTGCAAACCAGTGGTAGATGTGTCTACCAAAAGGTACAAAGGTGCTTTGTACCTTGACCTCCTGAGACCCAAGGTTTTGTTTGGTACGCATTTGTAATTTCTCCAAGGTATTTGGGATTAGTAAGACCTAAGAAGTAAAACGGCATCATCTTTGAACAGGAAGTAGTTTTTGAATAAAAAAAAATGTCCTCATATGTGGACACAGGGATTGTTTCATGATATAATACAATAAAGTCACCAATGTGTAACAAAATATAAAACTATTTACTTCAGTACCTGAACATGATTGTGCAAAAATAGGATTACAAACAAAAACTGTTCTTCATTGCTTAAATGTTCATATTCATGCCTGAACATAGCTGTACAAAGACCAGAATTACAAACAATGAAGTCCCATTGTCCTCAAACGAGTACTTGCTAATTAGCAACATTATAGCTTCTAACTATTGATATAATTTGTTAAATTTGCATGTCATATCAAACTAGAAAAGTTAATAAGCATAAATAAACAAGTTTGAACAGTAACATTTGATGAGCCTTTGTCCACTTTTATCCCGTGATCAGTTGAAGAACGAATCTGCTGAAATGCCAGCTATCGTGTTTTTACACCAATTAGTGCATTGACCATTTGCCACCACTACATAACAGACGAAAGGGTCTTCTTATAAGGGCAGCATGTCTAAATGAAGCACAATGCAGAATAAGCTGCCAAAAACCTAAAACTTAACGTCCACATATGAGGACATGGGGTCTGTGTTTATATAATACTAAGGGGTACGTAACCATCCTGGCATCGAGACTCAATTTAACATGTGCAGAAGTTAGGAAATATGGTTCCTCGTCCCATAAAGGATTTAAATGCTACCATATATAGCATGTAGTTAGTCTTTTAGTTGGTAGACTGATCAAAATAATGTTGCAACAGCAACTACAGACAGGCACGCTATCATCTAGTTTTACACCAACTGCCTGCAAAACAAGTATATCGAGACCAAGTGCTGCAAAGTACTGAAACGTGATCTATGGCCTCTGCGACAGTAATTGAAGTACTTTATCATTTGGAAAACAAAGCAAAAGTTCAAAGCCAAATCTCTCTCTGGAGGAAGACAAACAAAGAAGAAAATGAATATGCATGAGTTCCGGTTTTAAAATTTAAAGTGTGAGCTTGCAACAGAACAGTTCATCTCCAGTGCAATCACTCTTACAAACAAATCCCAACAAATACACCGAATGCTGCACTCGCAGGCTATGCAAGCGTCTGGTTTAAAGTACCGACCGTTTTTCACTCTAATTCAAGGACTTTTAAACTAAATTTCTGTTTTATTAGCACAAAGAATTCAGTGGAAAGTCTTACGTCTATAGAAAAGGTACAAGTCTGACACTCATTATCAAATGCATGTGAAGGTCTCAGCCATTCTCTACTGCTCTGTACAGCACAGGCATATAATGCTGTATACCACGCAGTATCGTACACAGTGCTGAAGCTCAACAGTACAGACAGAAGTTAAACATCACACAAAGCTGAGAAAAAATACTGAGGTTATATTCTCTTCAAAGATCCTTTGTTAAAAGCCAGACTACTGTCTTCAAAGCCCCGACGCTGCTCCACTGATATGTGCAGGCATCAAAAATGTGCTTCTTCTTCTTCTTTTTTTTTTACATTGTCAGGAGGAACAATTATTTGTGCCCTGTCAGTTTTATGTATTACACTGTATGAGTACATAATTACTGCTGATTGCATGAGCTCCACCAGTTCAGGCAAAACTGCAGTTGCATTTCAGTTTAAAGGGATGACCAAAAGGCACTGGAGGATAGCTGCGTGGTATGCAAAGCTAGCCTGAACATAGCTGTACAAAGACAATAATTACAAACAATGAAGTCCCATTGTCCTCAAATGAGTACTTGCTAATTAGCAACATTGTAGCTTGTTCCTATTTATATAATTTGTTAAATTTGCGTGTCTTATCAAACTAGAAAAGTTAATAAGCATAAATAAACACGTTTGAACAGTAACGTTTGATGAGGTTTTGTACTGTGTCCACTTTTATCCCGTGATCGGTTAAAGAATGAGTCCGCTGAAATGCCAGCTATCGTGTTTTACACCGATTAGTGCATTGACCATTTCCCACCACTAGATGACAGATAAAAGGGTCTTCTTATGAGGGCAGCACGTCTAAATGAAGCACAATGCAGAATAAGCTGCCAAAAACCTAAAACTTAACGTCCACATATGAGGACATGGGGTCTGTATTTATATAATACTAAGTGGTATGTGACCATCCTCGCACCAGGACTCAATTTATCATGTGCAGAAGTTAGGAAATATGGTTCCTCGTCCCATAAAGGATTTAACCCTCTGGTTCGTGGCCACTGATACTTGCAGGTGTTGACCAAACAATACAAGAGTAATTGCGCTGATATGTGGAGGCTGCAGCTCCGGGGAAGAAGCTGTGCCTCAGTCAGATAAGAGGGCACGATTAACACCTAGTCTCTACATCTCTAGTGAAAATCTACTCCATATATGGCACTGTTGAATCTTGCACTTCCTCTGTTTGGTGCACCATCTCTCAGCTCCTCTATTCCTGCAATAAAACCGCGGAAGATTGCATCCGGTCTCTGTGTTTCTCGCCAGAATCTAGTGAAGGCAGCTGAAGACTTAGAGTGCTACATGTCTAAGAGTAACATCCACATGAATGAATGCTAATGTTGTGGCGGATTGGTGCACATTCCCTCTTTCTTTCTCTCTGCATGCAGTGTGGTCTTCTTGTATCTTTCTTTTGCCTGTTGTTGCAAATACAAGGAGCAGTGAAGTGAGCTGACCTCTTGACCCTGATATCAATAGAATAGCTGAAGCTCTAGAGAGCACTTCAACAGCAACTGGAAGTTTACGCACAAAAAAATAAAAAATAGAAATGACAAGCACAGTTATAGAGCTGATTAGCATTCCACGAGAACAAGAGTTTGGGATTTAAAATTCAAGTGCATTCAGAAGGAAAATGAAGAGCACTAAAGTTCAGCGTCTCCACAGACATCTTCTAAATTCTCATTAAATTCCGGTGACAGTGACAGCACGTGGGAATCGATGCCAGCCTACTACAGTGCGTGGTGTTTTTCTGTTTTTTTTGTTTCGTGCAATTGTTTGTGTTCATCTCGCCGTCAAAGACTTTGCAGCTTTCTGTAAATCGCAAGGGTTAACGCGTCCTCAGCAGCAGTTTACTCACTGCTACCGAGTCACTGGGCACTCGAACGGACCCAGAGGGCCTGCAGCAGTCAAGCAGAGGAGGATGAGAGTCCTCGAGCTCCGTCTCAGAGATGAGAGGGGGAGGGATGTGGTCTGATTTCCACAATGTTCTTTGATCGTAACATCCACAAAAATGAATGCCAGGTGCAAAAGTTTCCCAGCAGAACAATGAATCACCACAAGAAGGTCAATGTTATTTACTTCTCCTGGTCATAATGTTGTGGCTGATCGATGTACATATGAGCTACAAATATATGTTCCAGGTTTTCCAAGAGTTCATTTTGTATTGCTGAGCAGGGACGGCAGGGACAGGATGCTCACACACAAATTTACAGATTATCACCTCCAGTTAAATCAGTTCAGCTCCCACTTCTATTCCACCCTCACGCTCAGCGCTGGCTCGCCATGAGGCTGAGCGCTGAGCCCACTACTGTACTTTCTTTACACATACGACTGCACGCCCACTCGCGCTCTATTATAAAAATTTGTGCACGACACGACACCGCTTGGACTCGTCTCGGGGGGGGGGGGCGATTCCACCGGGGACGAGATCCAGAAACTGACATCGCGGTGCTCTGCAATCCCGAACACAAAGACAACAATAGAGCTAATAATGGATGAGTCCCGCCCTTCTTCATTAACGGCGGAGGCTGCGTGGAAAGGGTTCACAGCTTTGGATTTCTGGGAACCCACATATCTGACAAGCCTTCCTGTTTGACTAAAACATCGCGGTTGATGTGAAAAAAGGAACGAACACGCCGGCACTTCTACCAGGCTGCAATATAGAGCATCCTAACATACAGCCTCACAGTGTAGTGCTCTGATGACGACCCGCTAACATGCCAGCTACCTCTCCATGGCAAAAATATTATGAGGACTCTTGTTTGACCTCCTCAGTCAATAAAGTCTCACACCGGCAGACGAATGAACATGTTTTTTTCTTATTAAACTCACTCTCTCAAAGGAGTCGGTGACTGACTTGGAAGTGAACATCCCAACAGGGATTGGACATTGACATTGTGGACGGATATAAATACCTTGGTGTTGACTTGAACTGGTGTGGTGGAGTCACGGAGAAGAACAAAAAAAACTAACTGATGAAGACGACCAGTTCCATCCTGCTTCTAAATGAAGAAGAATACACAATAAGCTAGCAAAAATGCAATGTCCCCATATGAGGACGTGGGGTCTCTGTCGTCTGGACTCAGTGGAGCAGGTGGCTGAGAGGAGGAAGCTGGACTTTAGGTAGCTCCTTCAACCAGAGACTGCTGCACCCACCTGGGCGTCCTTTGTCCCTTCAACAGTCTTCTTTTGTTGGACATATATCACATCTTATCTTGTCTGATCTTTGAATAAGCTAGTTGAGACAATTGGGACTTTAGGTAGCTCCGTCAACCAGAGACTGCTGAAGGTGCCAAAAACGTAAAACTTAATGTCCTCATATGAGGACACTGGGTCTCTGTGCTCTGGACTCAGTGGAGCTCTGTCAGCCAGAGACTGCTGCACCCACTGTGCAAGAAGGAACTCTTCTGGACGTCCTTTGTCCCTTCAGCAGTCTCCTTTTGTTGGAGATATATCTTATCTTGTCTGATCTCATCTTATAGGTCTAAATGAAGAAGAATGCAGAACAAGCTGGCAAAAACGTAATGTCCCCATATGAGGACGCAGGGTCTCTGTCTTCTGGATTCAGTGGAGAAGGTGGCTGAGACTGAGGTTAACCCTTCTCATCCTCTTGTATGAGACAGTTGGGACTTTAGGTAGCTCCGTTTGCTAGAGACTGCTGCACCCACCGTGCAAGAAGGAACGCTTCTGTACGTCCTTTGTCCCTTCAGCAGTCTTCTTTTGTTGGACATATATCGTATCTTGTCTTGTCTTATCTCATCGTATAGGTCTAAATGGAGCAGAATGGAGAATAAGCTGGCAAATACGTAATGTCCCCATATGAGGACGTAGGGTCTCTGTCCTCTGGACTCAGTGGAGCAGGTGGCTGAGAGGAGGATGTTGGACAAACTGTCAAACATCAGGAAGAACCCCTCTCACCTCTTCAGCAGTCTTCTTTTCTTGGACATATATCGTATCTTATCTTGTCTTTTCTTATCTTATCTTACCTTAATGTTAACACGTTTACATGGATTAAGAATCCTTTCGTTTCATAGCCCACTGACATTTTCTTGAGCACTTTATGAGGCCGACGTATGCAAAATGCCAATGCTATACGATGTTAATGCTTCGCTGAAGACGCACCAACAGTCCACTGGGCCTCCTCTAGTACCACACGAGTGAAATTGCACACATTAACTATGAATGCCTATGTAGCCTTGCATGTGTTTACGCTCAAAAGAGAACGAGCCTTTCAGGTTTTACAAGCCTAATCTTTAATTTAGTCAATGAAGCGATTAACAGATTACAACCACGCGTCCTTGTTGTTGTCATTTGCAGCAGGCGTTACTGGGGCGCGCGTTACACGGGGGAACGGGCGAACTTCAGAGCTGTCACAAACAACACGTGTCACCAGAAGATCTCGTATCCGTTGCTCTTTGTTGACACGTCAAAGCTCCTGCGAGGTGGGGGAGGAGGAGCTGATGTTTTATTTGTCCTGGGCTTTGAAGTGATTAGACCAATCTCTGCAGGCTCAAAAGTAATTTGTTGTGCTCTCCGTTCGTGCCATTCGCGGCGGCGCAGAGAAAAGAGACGACTGAATGAAGTTTTATTTCTAATTTGAACTGCCAACTGTATCCAGTATGCAAATCTCATCCCTATCTCAGAGGTTGCTTTTGAAATGACCAGATAAATCAGGTTTGTCAATCTTAGAAGTGCTCCAGCACGTTTCCATTTCCTAAAACACCATCTAAGCATGCCCAGTGTCCCTATTACTGCGTTTCAGATTGATATATTGAGTTAATGACTGTCACATCTAAAAGCACGGTGAGGGAGCACTGATGCGGAGGATCCATATTCGACATGAGCCGGACCACATCTGTGTTCTTCACTGTGATGCCTGTTAGAGCGGCCACACGGAGGCTGCGTTAATTGGTCATCTGCTGCTCTGTGCACGCTTATAGCACCATCAACAGCTCGGAGACGACCCACATTACTCAGCAGAAAAGAGGAACACCAAAGGGACTCACAACAGACCTGTGTAATGGCAGACATGTGGAGACAGGACGGGAAGCAGAGGTGTATTTAATGAATTAAATGTCCCAGTAAGCCATGACAGTCATCTAGCACGAACAAAGCGAAGGCCTTTCCAGAGAGGATTACACCTGCATTTGAAGGAATTTGTATTGATGCTCGCTTTTTCCTCCCAGTGAATGATGCGCTAATGATCCATTCATGAACAGAGGCTCAGATGGTTAACAGACACTAGTCGTGTGAGATTCAGCTGTGGGCACCACCCACAGATGTTTAAACCCAAACTCACCGCCACTGTGCTAGAACTGAAGAATCTACTTGGGTGAGTGGCAAAGTAGCAAACAGCTGTGCAAAGTTCAAACAGATAAAAAAACTAATTTAAAATATGAAAATAAGTAAAAACATTAACCAGTCGGTCTGAAACAAAAGGTCAGATGATTTACTCAGATTAATTATTTATTGTACGACTCCTCATATGTGTGTTAGACAGAAGGTGCTAGTACATTCTTTTGCACATGATGATGATGTTATTATTATTTATCGCTCATTTCACTCTACCGCTCTATTACTCTATCACATCGTTCTATAGCATCATAACACACGCATCTATCTACAGTATCTTCCCAGTGATATCTATCTATCGCTCTATCATGTCGCTCTATCATATCTATCGCTCTATCATGTCGCTCTATCTATCTATCGCTCTATCATGTCGCTCTATCATATCTATCGCTCTATCATGTCGCTCTATCTATCTATCGTCTATCATGTCGCTCTATCATATCTATCTATTGCTCTATCTATCATGTCACTTTATCATATCTATCACTCTATCATGTCGCTCTATCTATCCATCTATCTATCTATCTATCTATCTATCTATCTATCTATCTATCTATCTATCTATCTATCTATCTATCTATCTATCTATCTATCTATCTATCTATCTATCATGTCGCTCTATCTATCCATCTATCTAGCGATAGCTAACGATAGCTATCGCTAGATAGACATCCTCGTAGCAAGAAAACATCCTACAAAAATGTAAAGCCATTCTTGCAGTTCCACATAGAGATCAGAGTGTTGTTAGAAGCATCATTGTTGTCAGCTCACATTGAGTTCACTTGAACCTTGAAAACACAGCTCCATCTCACATGTTGAATGAGTGTGTGTCGATGGATGGCTGCTTCTATTCAGGCCGTCTGATGTGTGCACGCCCAGGACTTCTGAATGGTCAATTGTCAAGTGAATATGTAGACACTTGACGTCTTTGTCCTTGGCAATACTCTTAGAATCTCTCTTAGAAACATAAGCTGCAATATCCTTGAGCCTTTCACTGGATGTCAAACATTTAGAGTTTCTTTGTCACTGGAGTAAACACTTTAACAGGAAAACCTAGCATCCGCCTGAGAAAATGTTATAAACTACAGCCTCCATGAATGTGTGATTGTAAGTTCACCTTGTATTTAAATGTCGCACCAATCTGAAGTCAAGTGTTTGCAGTGTGGAAGGTGACACATATGTCATCAAACTGCAAAAAATAAAAGAATTTGCACCACTATTTATGGAGAGGTTTCAACTTCATAGCCTTTTGTAGCTCTTGTTTTGATTGGAACATTTAACAGACACAGTTAAAGACGAGCTTGTGAACATAGTGGAGTATTTACCAGCTGAAGCGCAGGAGCCAGGAGTTAGAGAGTAGGGGTCGATGTAGGAGCCTAAAAGCAGCATTACTTACAGCTTGAGTCATTTGAAGCTTGCTAGAGGGAACTAGAGTCTTGGTTTATTTAGTGTCAGGAAACAGAAGAGTGGTGCCACACGATTTTTTCTCCTCTCTGTCTCATTTCCTGCCTTGTGTCTGTTTTTCTTGCATTTTTGTTTGCGAAGACTTTGTCCAGGGAAATTTCAAATGGACAGTTGGTCTGTTTAAATTTGAAAGTAAACTGTTCAACTTTACCACGTGGTCCTGTGGATTATTTATTTATTTATTTTTCGGACAACAATTTGGATGAATATATCATCGAATTCAAACCAGTTCTGATTCTGGCTGAGGTTTTTACAATCCAGTTTCTCCTTCGACACGACACGATGTCACACTTTGTGTCTTCGTGGCACTTTTGTATTCGGTAGTTCAGACGTGACAAGTTCAGTTCCATCATACTGAATCTGGAGGATTCTGCATTTGGAACAGAAGCGTACTTGTTGACACCATTGGCTGTCCACATAAGTTACCTCTGGTAGAGCTGCAAATATGTATAGCCTGTATAAAAACAGGCTGCAACTCAGCCTTCTCTGTGTCCTACAGCTAAATGTCTAATAACTTTAGTTGATGTGCAGCCTCCTTCTCTCCGTTACCACAGGACGTTTGCTGAAGTTGTTAACTGACTGGATGAGAGGATTTGGATCATTCCTCTGCTAACATTAGCCGATGCTTTTCAGATGACTTTGCATTGCAGTAGTACTTATTTTGTATTTCAGGCTTATTTTGTATATGGGCTTCATCTTTAGTGAAGTATTTCCACACACTTGATGAACTGCTGCTAGTTTTCTGCAACGACCCACTGGGCTCCTCAGCTGTTTTCTCGGAGGCGGCCATGTTGTTATTGTCACATGATCAGTCGACAAGATGCTTCACGTTACAGCAGTGCCGTCGACTAGTCTGTTCAACCAATATATCTTGATTTTGAATTCAGTTTAGTTTACTAGTGCTAATAGTTTACTAATACTAGTGTTACCAATCTGTGTTGATACGTGTTTATGTCTGAATCCAGTTGTCACTGTGTCACTCTTAAGTGGAATGTAAAGTATGGTATCAAACACCTGCTAATCATCAATGACAGCATCGTTTTTGTGGCTGCATCAAAAACCTTCCGTAGTAAGATCGATCACTGTCAACACGGACGCATCGCCTCGCTTCGATTTCTGTTCCGTTCTCTCTCTAAGCTGCCACGCCGACACGTGCGTCATTCTGCCTTTCCACAATAAAGATTTCAGGAATTACCTGACAGGTATTGTGAGTCAATAAATCTTTGTCACGGGAGCGTGCAGTGATGAAGTGGTTCAAAGCAGAGACTTGATTGACCAGTCAGCCCATCAATCTTCCAATGGAGGAGAACGTGTCAGTAATATTGAATGTTCTCATATATTTGGAGTATTCCATCCCTCTTGTGATAGCGTTCATCCATCACAACTAATATCTCACACATACCTGATCTGTCTGCTTGTCAGTGTTTGGCAGTTTCAGAATGACTCTGGTTATCTCAAGGAAGCACTTGAGCCAGAAACAATATATAGTGTATGTTTGAGATCGAAACCTTTGAAGACAATTATAGAGACATGCACGTTTTGTCTCCATTTAACCCTTATTTATATTTGACATCTCTGCTAATTACTTCCTATAGCCTGTTTTTACCCTGCAGACAGGTGAGGAGACCAGTGTGTGGAAATACGTCACGTCAGTCCTGAAATACAACAAAACTACTACTGCAGTGCATCTGAATAGGCTAACGCTAATGCTAACAGAGGAACGGTCCAAATCCTCTGAACAACTTCACCAAACGTCCTCTGATAACAGAGAGAAGGAGGCTGCAACTATTTGATAAAGTTATTAGACCTTTAGCTGCAGGACACGGAGACGGTTTCAGAGAAATGCTATTGTTGGTGCTGAGGTGTTGCATGTTTTTATACAGGCTATACATCTGCAGCTCACCGTATGCAGCACATGAGCTGTCTGTTCTCAGCGTATGTATTCAGGTCAAGAATATAGATTTCATTGCTGCAAAGCATTACTTTCTACCTATCAGAGACGAGTTGGTGTTGACATGACGTGCAAGCCCTACCAAGTCTTCATACTTGGTATTAGTAAAAGTTCCAAGTGTCTTTCACCTGCTGAAATAAATCTACAAATTTAAATTTAATCTTTTTTTCCATTTTCACTGAACATTTAGTCCCTTGCAAATGACAGGAAATTAACCGTGTGCAAAATGTTCCTAAAAATTTAAACTCTAGCCCCTTTCACGTACTTCACGTAAGCCATGTGGCTCTCGGTATAGCTACAACGCTGCATTAAGGGTTGACGTGTGACTTCAGAGCTGAAACACACTTATTTCTCATTGTCAGCTTAATGGGGTGTGGGAGCCTCTGAGCCAGAACAAAGCAAATTACCGAAAGGAAACGAGATGAAGAGTCATTTCAGCGGCACCGTGACTCAATCAATGCACCTGTAAGAGACACAGCTGATTTCCCAACAACGTTTTTTTTATTGAACTGGGTTTGGAATTTAATTTGAAAACTAATAATCCATGAATCTGGCTCATTGTGCAACCCTGAGTTCACCTATGAGAGGGCGTGTTACGCAGTTATGAAAATACTGCCCACGTGGAAAAAAAATCTATCTGTAATTTATGATGTTTGTCACCAAGAGTGCTGTTACGTAAGACTGTTGCCAACTCGCTAGTTTGAGAGACCAATAAAGTGAACCAGCGTGTAATGTAGTTTCCCATGTGGCTTTTAAATGTGGGGCATGGCAGCGTGTTGCCAGCTGAGCACATTACTTCAACAGCCAGAAATGAAGAGACAACTGCAAACTGCACATAGTTTGGACTTGTTGGTGTTTTTTTTCTGTCGATGATGTTTCTGTTTCCTCTTCTGTATTTCTATTCGTTGAAATTTCTGACTTATTTTGCTTTTCAGACAGCATTACACCAATCAAATTAATTTGGGATCTATTGAATTTGGAGGCCAGGTCAACACCTCGTGCTGTTCTTCATGTTTTTTTGTTTTTAGTTGATCCTAAAGAGTTTTTGTGGCTGCATCCAGCTGGGGATGGGCGCTGCCATCAAGGAGTGTCATTTCTATGGGGTGGGGGTGCCTGGTCTGGTCTAGGTGGGTGCTACATGTCTAAGTAACATCCACACCAATGAACGAATGCCAGGTCCAGAAGTTTCCCAACAGACCTGAATTGTCACCAGATGGTCAACGATATTTACTTCTCCTGTCAGTGGTTTTAATGTTATGGCTGTATGTCACAAACCAATAATCAAAAAAACTGACATTACCAAAAAGATAACCGACTTCAAATCACTGCACTAGTTTTAAAAGTAAAGCACTAGTGAGATTTAAAGAAACACTTTGAGGCACCAGTAATTTAAAATGCGACGAGGCAGACGAGGAGGATAATTTATTTCTTTGCAGACCCAGACATTGTTATTTCCCCTGGTGCGCTGTGTCCCCGAGGGCGGGAGATGAAAGTGATGATTCAGTGTGCACAAGAGCCCTGTAAGCTTTGTGTTTGTCACTAGCGGAGCAGCTGTGTCATGGACCTAACAGAAGCAGTTTGCAGCCTGACGTTGTACTTCCACGTTCGACTGCTCCCGAGAGTTGGCCTTGTTTCTGACAGTTCAGCGTTCGAAGCCGGGACACGGAGTCGAAGGTAAGAGCGCCTTCATCGAGCGACTGGTACACTTTGAACAAATCTGTCGGCTAAAAAAAATCAGCTTACGAAGAATCTTTGTTGTGGACTCATTTCAGTTCACAGGCTCAGATAATTTAAGGTCCAAAAAGCTCCTTGGATTCAGATTCAGATAACTTTATTTGTCCCAAGAGGCCAATTTAAGGCACCTTTATGGGAGGGCTTCTAGGTATAATATACAGTGGTGTCAATATTCAGATGAGATTTTCATGAGAGGAAATCAAGAATCCCAGAATAGGTGATTTATTTTTGTAGAGGACAACAACTAAGAAGTCTCCACCTTCGATTTATCAGCAGATTTATTATGTTACTCTCTATCTATAGCCGACCTCTTACTCTAACTTTCACTGTGAACCTTCTGGGTGACTTTCTCTCTCCGTCTCCTTCCTCTCTCAGCTATCAGACGCCCTGTCTGCTTGAGGAGGTCGTCCTGAGCCGTGCACTGGCTTTGCGGTGCGCCTTAACCTAATGAAGAACTCAGCTGGATCAAGCGGTCGTTGTATTATTGATGGTGATCACACACACACTCACGCGTGCACACACAGACAAACACACACTGGTATCAATGTTCTATCTGACAGCTCCTCGTTAAATTTTAATGAGCCAACCCCTTGGGTAGAGAGTGCCACAGTAAACTGTGTCCACCCTTTTTCTGGTTTCTTCCCGCTGCATCTTCCTTCAGTTTCCCTCCTGTCGAAAGGCAGAGCTGGCTAATTCAGCTCCTCCTAAAGTGCGGTTTATACCTCTGCAGGAAGTAAACCACGTAACGTACGTATGTAGCCTAGACCAGGCCAGCGTGAGTCATTTATACCTGTGCGCTCATCAGTCTTTGTAAAAACACCACCCAAACGCAGTGGTGGACAGTAACGAAGTAAATTTACTTAAATGTCTGTACTTTACTTGAGTATTATTTTTGGGGGATACTTTTAGTTTCACTCAAATTCATTTGAAGGACAAATATTGTACTTTTTACTCTACATTTCGGTTGATGCTCTCATTACTCGCTACTTTTGAGTGTCAGCTGATTATAATTATTATTTTTTTTTTTTTTTTTTAATTCTGAGAAAATAAACTTTCTGCTGATTGGCTTCGTGCCATACAATCCGTACAATGCAGGAAGAAACTGGAGAAACTCCCACCGAGCACCCGTGTCCTTATCTAAACCTATGTTTGAGATTTTTGCCACAAAAAGTGATTTATTTCAGTTTAAATGTTTGTTGTTCTTACCGCGAAGAAATTATATCACAACCTACAAGAACTCGTCTTCCAACATGAAAAAGCACATCGCGGTATGTAAAGTAGCTACTGACGTTAGCTAGCATGAACATTTTAAACGTATTTGTATGAGGTTATAGAGAGAGAGAGAGGCTGTGGATTGTATAATGACAATGAAGCTACTTTCCTTTCATGTGTTTCCTGAGATACTTTCTTAAATACTTTTACGTAAGTAGTTTTTTAAGCAAATTCTTTAGTACTTAAGTAAAATTTTGACTAAGCTACTTTTACTTGTATTGGAGTAATATTAGACAAGGAGTATCTGTACTTTTACTCAAGTCGTGAAGGTGTGTACTCTGTCCACCTCTGCCCAAACGCTAGTTAATTTTTGTTTCTTCTTCCTGATTCACTTTCAACAATGGCGACCGAAACTTCTGCAGAAATTTCGCCAAAGACGAGTCGCACAAATGTTTCTCCGAACCTTCTCGGTTAAACTTCCCTTGATGTGTTCCATCAAAAACTAGACGCTAAATGCTAAAGCGTAAACTACCAAGTGGACCAATCACAGCTCTCGCAGTCTGTGTCGCCATGACGCGTAGTTACATTTCTAGGGAGGTACACGTCAGGCTACGCCGATAAGGTCTACGACGTCAAATTGACGCAGAAGCATGAACCGTGGGTAAGCGTGTATCTCATTTTACTCTTTCTGATCTTTCTCCTGTCTCCATAAAAACATTTATTTTATCACACTGGACGTAGAATATCCAGGTTTTGCAATTTCTACAAGCATTTCTGGTCAGTAGATCTCTTTCAGTGGTGATTTAAAAACGGGGTTTTAATACTAATTTGATTGTCTTCTCCTAGAATAGCTACGTCTCACCTTTCCATCTTTTTCATAACACATTGTGAAGATGACCTTCTAAAGCCACTCATCATCTTTACTCTGCTATGTTTTAATTTGGCAAATTACCAGTGAGTGTATTTTAGATTTGGCAAAGACTCCTTCTTTTTTCCTTTCTACTCTATGAGGGAGTAAGCAGCAATGGATTAGGTGTTTTTAATTTTCAGTTGGTTCTTTCAAAGAAGCCACCTGCCCTACAGCTCATCCTAAACAATAAAACATATGATGTGGGGGATGAAACCGTGTCCCAACGCCCAGCAGACTTACAAAATCATTAAAATTCTTCCCAGCCCTGCCTTTAGTACAGATTCGGTTAGGTTTAAGCATGAACAGTACCGTGTTTTGCTTAAGAAACGCTCTGAAAATAGTTTGTCGGCATATCTGCTCATCTGTCTTGATTGTGGAATTTATGAAAAACACAGACCACATATCCACTAGACGTCCCAGTCAGGTAATTTTAGGCATAGGCTTATATGGCTCGTAGATTGAATCACAGTTTCAATGAATTTTCATCAGCGTTGCGTAAGTCGGGACACAAATCTCCCTGAGACTTCCCTCTTACCAACCCATAGCCAATGCTAGGAAACAGCCAAAACCAATGAACCATCCCCAGACAGAAAAGACACTAAACCAAATGGCACAATGGACGATAAGAAAGAGAGAGAGAGAGAGAGATGGAGCACAAAGTGAAAGGATGCCACCAGAGAACAGCCAACTGTGTTCCTGCTGCAGCTGCCAAATGAATTAACCGTGCTTAAAATAACACAAATACATAAATACACATGGGACCCCTATTCTTGTGGTGTAGCAACATACAAGAGAGGCAGCGCTCCGGCTGTTTGTTAATTTTTTATTGTCTTGAATTTAGGCAGTGCACACACTGCGGATGGATGCTTATTACTGAGCTTCTGCTTTAGCTGTTGCCTTTAGTTTTCACTTCTCTGAACTCAGATGTAACGTTTAGGTTGTGTTTTACTACAAAACGGATGGAAATCCCAGCAGCAACGCAGCTGACAGTTTTGGGAAATCATCTCCAGCAACTTAAACCAAACAAACCGAACGGCACAGAAGTATTACACAAGAGAAACTCATGCTGCGGTGAAAAAAAGGGAATCTACTGAACCACGTCGGATCAAATTATTGTCTGAGAAATGAAGCTTTACTTTCAAAGTCAACATTCTGCAAAAATAAGGGTCAAGCTCATAGACTGTATAAAGATGGGCGGAGGACGTTAAAAGTGAAGCCAAAGCAAGTAGAGCTCCCCCTGGTGGCTGGTTGCAGTATATGTCATAAGCCCCGCCCCCTCTATGTTAGTGGGCGGGACTTGATCCAAACTAAAACACTAAATACATGTCAAATGCACTTGTTTAAAGGATTGTTTCAATCATTTTAGGTAGTGAATATGATGCTGATTTGGATATTTTTTGTTTTAGTTAATTATTTGATGCTGTAGAAACAGGATGTGACATAATGCCAACTGCTCCATAAAGTAGTCCTGTAGGGACATGAGAGCTGGAAGAATGTTTTTAAAACATAAGTACAGAGTATAATCCAAAAGTAAAAAGTAACTAGTGGAGGTAGATCAGAGCGCAGTATTAATTAAACAAAAACGTGAGTGAGTCTGGAGGAAGTGCGGTCGGATCGTCGATATCGTGGCGTCACTCTCGGGCCACACTGCACAGACTCTGGCATCAAAGTCGTAAGATGAGGCCACCCGTATCCCCAGGAAAATAGGAGGAAGTGGCGACGCATTGTCCATATTTATATACAGTCTATGCTTCAGCTAAATGTCCATAATAAATCAGACATGGCTGGATTTTACGCCAGAAATGAGGTCCAGGTTGTAAAAAAAATGGCAATTCCCCTTTAACATGCATCACTGTGATTGACTCAAAAGGTTTGCTATACAACTAAGAGTCAGCTGAGGTCAAAACCTTTAAAAATCATGTCACTCAGCAACAATGTACGCAGCAGAACGACATTTCTCCTGACCTCCTCTATTGGTAAATCTCCCCAAAGTAAAACTGGGGCCAGAAATATCAACCATTCTGTGTTCATGTTCATGTCAGTGATCAAACAGAGACGTGCTAATAAACCTGATGCTGGAGCGACGTATACCTCGCCTTTGGATAAAAAAAACAACAACACACACACCCTGTCATAAGCAGTGATAATTAACCTGGTATGTAGAGCAATGTGTAGTGTGTGGTATGCATTTAATTACACCCTAATTGGGATATATTTGGCGTGCTGCTCATTAGCATGGCGGCATCAAAGGAGCTGTAGTTACAAAAGTTTACAGCGTAGACGCTGCTCTGCCATGCGAAAAATGGCTTCACCGTGTAATTGGATTGCACGGTTTTCAATACGGACACGGTTTCATTTAGCACAGGCGTAAAAAAAAAAAGGGGGTGCACGTTTGATTTAGTGCACCTGCCTCAAAAAAGTACATGCAAATGAGAAGATGTTTTGATTTGCAACACGTGGGATGTTTCTCGCAGGCCTCTTAAGAATCTGTTGATGTTGCAAATACACAGGCTCTACTGGTTGTCTTCACAAGACAGACGTTTGATTTAAAATCTACTTCCTACTTCCTTAAAGTTCTGGGAAATAATCAGAAAAATTTGTAGCTTTGTTGTATTATTTGTGGATTTCATTCCATTTTCATAGAGGAACTAATAGAAAGCAATGTTTTTCAAGTTGGTACATCTCACCAGTACTGGAGTGCCTTATTCAAATGTGTGTCATAATGCAGCGGTCCAGTACCCTCCAGAATATTCTCCAGAATAAACCGGCCACCCAATTAAGTAGTGCTGCCGAAAGTTTGACGCTTACAGAGTTGCCCGGGCGTCTGCGATGCCTCGAGTCTGGGGAGGCTCTGCTGTCTGCTGTGTGCTCGACCAGCAAAGCTTTGAAAACGACCTTGCCGCTCAAACCACCGCTTCTTTGTCTCTTTCTGCTCGTTTGTTCACTTTATTTGCTTCCTCTTGTGGGATTCTTGCCAGTTTTTGATACTATATAGCATTTTCCTGCCTTGTACGCTGTAAAAACGACTACTGCACTTCATACTCTTCTTGCTTTCCACTGCATTACCACTGCTTTAATCACTTCCTAACAAGCTAAGGACATAATAAGGATTTTATTTATACCAGTGGGGAAATTAATGTATTCACCAGTACTCTCCAGAATATTCTCCAGAATAAACCGGCCACCCAATTAAGTAGTGCTGCAGAATGTTTGACGCTTACAGAGTTGCCCGGGCGTCTGCGATGCCTCGAGTCTGGGGAGGCTCTGCTGTCTGCTGTGTGCTCGACCAGTAAAGTTTTGAAAATGACCTTGCTGCTCAAACCACCGCTTGTTTGTCTATTTCTACTCGTTTATTCACGTTACTTACTTCATCTGGTTTAATTCTCAGTTTTTTGACACTATATGGCATTTTCCTGCCTTGCATGCTGTAAAAAAGACTACTGCACTTCATATTCTTCTTGCTTTCCACTGCATTAACACTGCTTTGATCACTTCCACACAGGCTTAGCTCATAATAAGGATTTTATTTATACCGGTTGGGAAATTAAGGTGTTCAAGAGTGCAAAATACAAAAAGAATAGGGTAAGACAAGAGAAACTATATAAAAGTAAAATATTTTATACGTGTCGTAACCTACGTAGGTTACATACGAATATCACTGAAGTAGCCCACCAGCTGTTTCTACTAATACTAATAACTACAGTTGGTAAAAAACAACTAATATAAAGGGAAGGTTGACGCGGTAGGAGGCTGAATGGCGTGTGGGTTGATCTCACGTTTAAATTATTCGTGGTGTCGAAGGGAGCTGGCGTTAGCGTCGACAGCCTCGAACAGAAACCCAGAAATATCTGCAAACCACACGCATAATTTAACAGCGTGATTCATTTATACATTCCTCTCGACTCCATCATTCTGTCTACCAGCTTGGTCAGACATCGCCAAGGTTCAAAGAGAGGAAATAATATTAAGGCTTTACGCTTCTGTGGCCGCCTGCTCTCTCGGACTTGCGGATTATACGCGCAATGCACATTCACATTAAATTCTAAAACTTTTTACTAATGCACAATCAAGAGGAATGGGACGATTATTAAAAGGCAGGTGATTAAAGCAGCTATGCTCAGCATCAATGCAGAGGTGGACCTTGCAGAGCACATTTGACCCGAGGACGTTGCCTTGATCTTTTCTGATTGGCTGCATGAAAACCACATGCTTCTAAACCTCACTGTGAGGCACCGGGACGCAATTTACCAAATATGGTTCCTCGTCCAATTAGAGGTAAAAGTTAAATACAGGTCGAAAAGCGGCAGACAGATCAACTAAAGCCAACTGAGAGAATGACGCATCGTGATCGCGGCAAAGCCAGAAAACCACTTCTTCAAATTGGTCCTGTGAAATAAGGATTCATTTATTTATCATCGCCTGCTGATGAATTGCGACGTTCATAATGAAAATGAATGATTCATAAAGAGTCTTTCTGTGATCATAGCCAGGAACAGAGAGCGTCCAGTATTCGTTTCAGATGTGATCTGTGCACAAACTGTGCTTATGTACTGGAATAAAACGAGAGACGTCGCGTCGATTGAGCTAAAAAGAAAAATAATTCTGCAGCTTACAGCGATACTTAACTGAGGTCAGCACGTGTCTCACAGCGGCCTTCACTGAATCCGCTCTTTTCCACAAACACACAATCATCTCTGCAGCTCCAGAGATGATTCCTCATGCATTTGAGGTATTGTAGCATCCCACCCTCCTAGCACGGCGAATGCAGGGACATTTGTTGATCCTTTCCCCCGAATGAGGTTTGTGCAAATTAGATTCCACGGCCTCGGCTGCGACTCTGCTCTGAAATGTCACCGTGTATCTGCGCGCTGTGTATGTGACACCTCCAGTAATGCAAACACGACGCAATATTGCGAGGCAGGTACGGCGCCTTTCAGACTCCCCCGACAGCCCTGTTTCCCCCGCCCCGCTGTGCGGGCTGACAGAATCAATGCAGGTGGAAACGGGGCTTTCTTTGATCACAGCAACTGGAGACCACTGACCTTCATAAGAGACACGTCGGCTTTTTAATCTGTATAAAATGTGCACATGTTTCTCTGCCCGGCACGGTTAGGACTGATTTAATAGGAGTGATTTAATTTCACTCAGGACTCAAGGACCTCATCTGTATGTCAGTTATTTTCTGGTATGTGGTTTAGCATGCACCGATCAGGCGTAACATTATGACCACCTTCCTAATATTGTGTAGGTCTCCCTTGTTGCCTCCAAAACAGTTGGGAGTCATCGGAGAATGGACATGCGGACTTCTGAGGGTGTCCTGGCGACAGGATGTTGTTGGGGGGGGGCCTCTGTGGATCATCCCACAGATACTTAATCAGTTTGGGATCTAGTGAATTTTGGAGGCCAGGTCAACACCTTGAGCTGTTTTTCTTTTAGTTGTTCCTAAAGTGTTTTTGTGGTTACATCCTGCCTATGGGGTGGGGGTACCTGGTCTGGTCTAGGTGGGTGCTACATCTCAAAATACTGAAAAAATGGCACACATTTTGATTTAAGAATATTTTTCATCATCGCCTTCGTTAACGAAATCAACGGCGGTTTGTTGCCGCTGCTGCTACACTGAATGTCCTGGGCTGGCATACGGCTTCCCAATTAAGCGTCCCTCCCGCTCACCCAGAGAAAGGCAGCCAGCTTCTCCGAGCAGCAGGCATCCATCTGAATTCATCCGAGACCTTAGCGAGGCAGCGGAAGGCTGGAGGTGGGAGGGGGACGAAGGGACGCGGTGGGCCGAGGAGAGGGGGCTGTCTGTGTGTTAATAAAACTCTAGGGGCCCACCGTCCCCACCAAGGCCCCGGCAATTAAGGCTATGACACAGGGTGGACAAGGCGAGGAGGAGGGGGGACCTGTGTGACACGTGACTCAGCCATGAATTCTGTCTTGTCAATTTGCGCTAACGTTCGGATCATTGCACACGGAGTAGGTCGCGTATCACAAGTTGGCAATTAGAAGCAGAGAGAGAAAAAAGGCAGCTTGAAAAGACCTGCCAGGGGATTTAGATTTTGTATCCGCTCTTATTAGGTGCCCTGCAGTACATTTTAGCCAAACCAGCCCACCCCTGCTTTGTCTGTTCTTGGTGGATAGAAAAATGTCTTCACAATTTCAGGAACTTCTCACGGTTCAGGACTCACAAGATCAGAGTCGCATTTTACCTTTGTGAGCCGTTTCACCCAGAACAAATTATTTTGCACGGGTAAACGGTTAATTTGCCTCCTCTGAGCTTTGAGTGGTGTGAACATAGACTCAGGAGAGAGCGGTGTGGACAGAAGAGGATGACGCAGGACGCTGGGGTACAGCTGGAGTTCACTAAACTAAGAGTCGTGTCTACGGCAGCATTAACATCAGCGTTAGCGGCGCTTTAGCCGAGCAGTGTGGCGTACACCGGGGGACAGAACAGAGCGATGACCGGTAGAGTGGCACTAAACCTTAAATTGTTCATGGTCGTACACAGCTAACAACTCATTTCTAAGAATAATAAAGAGAGGGGGAGGTTAATAGGGCCTTGGACACCAACAGAAATGACCTGAAGAGGTGACACATCCCACTCAGCCGGAATAGAGACGACTCCCCTGCTCTGTAAATGGAACCCTATAAACTGTACAGACCCTCCTCCTTGGTAAACTACTCAAGGAGTAGAGTGACACATCTACCCATTAGTTCACACCACAGGCAGTATAAAGATGGGCGGTGAAACTGCTCCTCAAAAGTGAAGAAAAAAACAAGTAGAGCTCCCCCTGGGGGTGGAATGCAGTATAGAGCATAAGCTCCGCCTCCTTCATGTTAGTGGGTGGGACTTAGGCCAAACTAAAACACTGACATACACGTCAAATAAAGCTTTTTCAACGATGGTTTCTGTCATTTTAGATTGGTAATATAACGATGATGTATATTCAAGTTAGCTTTGTTTTAGCTAAATTCGAGAAAGTCTGGGCAGGTCATTGATATCGCATATCCGCGAGAACCACTACTCTGACTCCAAACTCGCAATATGGCCTGTATCCCTGGGACCATAGTGCCAGTTTGGCCAATGCAAGAAAGTGGCGACGCATTGTCCACATTTATACACAGTCTATGGCTCAAGCAGTTCAGTGTCTTGCCCAAGAAAGCTGTGATCCATTGTTCCAGCCCATCTGCACCTCTACTGGACTTGCAGTGGCTGTGCAAGTGTCGTTGGCTTGTGATGATGTGAATAAAGGGCGTAGGTGGAGAAGCAGCAGACGAAGCCAGCTGATTGAAATACAGCGAAGATAAATATGATCCCAGTCCAAAACCTCACTCATGTCTGTTTGCAGAAAGCTCCTACAAACATTCAACTCATCACGGGACCCTGACATAGCATCCAACCATCTGGTTGGAGTGATTTCCACAGGGGCTGAAGTGTAAATGACTGCTAAATGACTTGAATACTGATTGAGGTATCGTTTTGGTAAGGATTTGTTTTGTTTTTTAACTGTATTACTGAAACATGCTTTAGCAATACATAGACATTACAATGTGCTGTAAAGTTTACCTGCCACTATCCGACTGCCCAACCACAAAACACTCTCCCTCTTTCACCCTCCCAAACGCCATCTTCTCAGTTGTCTTATCTTTTTGTGTGTTGCATTGATTCCAGTGAATAAAAACTGCCAACATCAGCTGCAGCGTGAGCCAATATATCAACAATAATTGCCGTTTTGTGCGGTATACACAGAGTGGTCGACTAATCACTCCCGGATGATAATGATCCTCCCGCCTCCTTTCTGCATCAATTAAGCAGCTGAAAGGTGTAAAGCTGTATTTGCGAGCAAACGCAGACGCCTCGCCGCGAGGTGAGAACCATTCATAATCCCCGAGAATAGCAAGATTTGACTAGACTGTGAAAAACAAGGGAGGAGGGAGGGTGATTTATGAGCACGCATGGCTTCTAGTGGCACTGGATCCTGGTGTTTATTGATTACGTGACAGAGAACAGAAGCAGTCAAATGAATTCTGAAGTGCATATGATGTATTGACCTGCTCAGATTGAGCGGAATGCAGCAAAGTTGGTGGGACGATGCGGTAAAGGTGGACAATGACCCAGAACGAGGAATATTCTGCAAAGGTGGACGAACTAAGTGGTGTCCATTAGGGATGTGCGATATTTAATCGTTTACGATATATCGTCAAAAACATTCCCCACGGTAAGAATATGTCATCCCGCGATTAAAAACAATAAATTCCCATTGATGACGTATATATGTGTGCGACACACATGTGGAATATTGACAAACTGACAATGGCAGAAGGTGGAGCAGATACGCCGGGCAGCGAGGAGCTCAAACGAGGCTCCAGCTCCATTATCTGGTTTGGTTTTAACCCCTTAACACCTGAATCGATTTTTAAATGATATAAAGAAATGTAATATTTGTATTTTTGTTACCACTCCAGCCGGTCCTACGAGAAACTAGTGCTTGTAAAAAGGTTCTTAGGAATTTTTTGAATGTGCACAAACTGACATTGGAGTATTACATGCGTTATTTCAGCTGCAGTCTGAATGGAAACAGTGCGTCGTGAATTAGCGACACTAGGCATGAAGGGGTGAAAAAGTCTGACGCGGAGCAGCAAATTACAACATGCAAGGTTTGCAAACAAATAGTGAATAAAAAGGACAGTAACAGCACTAATTTGTTCCACCACCTCAAACACAAGCACAAACCAGAATATGAAGAAAGACAGAAAATGAGCAAAGATGCAGAAGCAGCGTCGACTTCATCCAAAGAGTAAAAAAACAACAACTCAGAGAAAACTTGATGTGTTATAGTCAAAAACATTAGGCTGAATTGTTGTTTATTTATCCTCATTTTTATCGTTACCGTGATAAATACCAGAAATTATCGGGGCAAGTTTTTTAGTCCATATCGCTCATGCCTTGCAAAGGATTTCAAAAAAACTACATTCAACGTAGTGACGTAAATACATAAACATTTCCTCCGCTTTGTACGTAATCACCCTAAAATCAATTACATTTCCTCCCACCGCGTTACATTGATATCTCCCATCACTAACCGACCCCAGCTGGAACAGATCTGGTCCAATTTGGGCCGAGCTATTGTGACATCCAAATGCCCATCTACGCAGGGGCAGAGCAATCATGAGCCCCCTTCTTGTGATTGAGACCGAGCCTTTCTGTGTTATGCCAAGATATGAGCGGGGAATTGTTATAGGCGTGACAATAAGGAAATGGAATGTCTATCAAGCGGAGGAACCCTCTTCACATAATGGCCTTTTAAAAGGAATAGAGGGATGCTGTATGGTGTAATGCGGACACCGCTGGATTGGACTTGACGGTGAATAATGCACCTCACCATGGCGTTGTCATATTTAGAGCTCTCTGCCAGAGGAGGATTATAGTATACGTGACTGTAACTTATAGACTGTAATATTAAAAAGCGTTATGATGAGACTTCTGTTCTGTGCACCCGCTTCGCTGCCTCCTCCGTCTTAACCGTCTTCGTTTTTCTCCGTCTCACCATATATTGACTATTTCCCCGATGAGCGCGACCAAACATTCCTGCGATATTGCAGAGGAACTTCAGCAACGGCAAAACAGCCCGACAGAGAGCCGGGAGATTCTCGGTGCGATTGCTCGGCTTTTATCTTTCATTAACGGCAACGGCGGGAGGATGCCGAGGCCGGGATGAGAACCATTAGACACCCAAATGATCCCATTAGGCTTATAATGGATTTCCACTGGAGCCACTGACAAGTGAACAAACATGACAACAGAAATGTGAAGCCAGACGGTAACTTTGAAGGATGAACAAAAAAAACAGAAGATGATGAATTTGCTACTTAGAGCAGCCAGGTTTTTGACAACTGATAAATCGCTGAAGTAATAAAGCACATATTGAAGCAGAAACAAAACCATGAAAATGTCAGCGTCAGTGGGCTTTCTGTCGTTACAGTATACCTTTGTAAAAAATGATTATGTGGCGCTTGTGGGATTTAGACCTTTGACGACAAATCAGAAGTCGGAAATATGATGTGGCTCAGCAACATTTAGAGTCATTTCTGACACTAATGGCTTGTTCAGATGAATCGATTTGTCACCGCTGTGCTGTGACGCTTTAAGCATCATGCCGATCATGTGACCTTAGCAACATGGCCGCCTCCAAAAAGACAGGTGAGGAGCCTCGTGTGTCGTTGCAGCCGTAGACATATATACATAGACGTCTCATTGAGCGGGTTGGCCCGCCAACGTCAACGCAACGTCAACGTCAATGTCGCCACCGTATTGGAGGAGGCAGCTCAAGTCAATGGTGTCTTTGGACGGTGGGAGGAAGCTGGAGATGGTGCTGACTTGCTGCATGTTTTTATACAGGCTATACATATCTGCAGCTCACAGTATGTAGCACATGAGCTCTCTGTTCTCAGCGCATGTATTCAGGTCATATAGATTTCATCACTTTCTACTGTGATTAACTTTCACCACACAACAGTGATTAGGTCCATTAAGGGGACGTGCAGCTGTGAATTACATCCTGACATCATCTAACAGTGAGGATTGTCTCTACACCTGCCCGCAGCCCTGTCCCTACCCACCTCGTTTCATTTTATGTTGTTAAATGAAATGTGAAAAGTTTGAAATTGCTGCGGTGTACTATTCTGTACACAGTCCCGCGATGTTACAGCGAGAAATGCAGGGCGAGCCGTGTGTTTGTCGTGTTTTTTCTCTGTGCACTGATCGGCCTTGAGACCAAATTAAAGAGCGAACAAAACACCTCGTTTTATGCAGGAGGCGAGCTTGAAGAGCGGTGCATTATTAATGTCTGCTAAAAACAGGTGTAAAAGAAAAAAAAAAAGATCAGACGGGATGAAAAGAGACGATGCAAGGGGTGCAGGAATCAGAGGAACACGTCAGGTCATCCAGATCACTCTGCGAAACGGGGAACACGCCGTAATCGTCTTTCTAATACGCGGCGGAGGAACAAAGAAAAGGAGGCAGTTCTGTCTGTGTACTGCAGAACCTGACAGGGGATGGCGTTTTTCCACTTACATGAAATCTTGTGAGAGTAACCGCCTAAAAGAAAGTGTATTGTTTCCTTTCGGCTGTCTTTTAGAAAACTCTAGAGCGCCACAATTAGCTCCCTAAAACACTCTTCAGGGGAGCCGAGTGAAACTGATGGAGCTTGTCTTTTGTGGGTTTTCTTTGCTTTTCTTTTTTTTTTTTTATTCCTCCCGTCACACTGCAGAACAGACTTCCGAGCCACAACGCCGCATCTATCCCCAAGACACACAGAAGCCTGTGCATTCGCAAACATCCCCGCAGCCATGCCTCCAGCCACAAACTGACAGGAGACGCGCAGCTTTCAAACCGCGTGGCAGCTCCCTCCCGCGAGGCCTTCAGCTGGTTGCCATTTGTCTCCCGTACATGACAATATTGCGCGACGGCCCGCCTACATCAGTCTGTCGGGGAGCTCGTTTTACACCTGAGGATTTTTTAAGCGCTCGGTTTCGGAGGCTCGGCAGGTTGTTTCAAGGATTTTGACGACGTGCCAGACGGAGCGGTCGGATCCAAGACTCGCGGTGTCTCCCGTCCTCAAAGCCAGAAAACAAAACCTCCGTTTCTATTCATTAACTTATCTCGGGAGTGGTTGGAAAGCTGGTCGACGGGACAGATGCATACGCTCGACATGGTACGCCAAGCCAAATCAAACTGACGTCCTTCACATGCAAGACACAGCAGAATATGAAGGATGGAGTTTTTTTAATGGTACATAAAGGAACAATGTTGACTTTTAGGCTACTTCTACTTCAAACAAAGCATTTAAAAGGGCAAAGGACAGTAAATACTCTCAGTTTAGGACTTTTCAGCTTAGGGTTAGGACACAATAAAATAAAAAATGGTAAAAGAAGAAGGAAAATGAATGCATCCTGGTTGTAGCCAGCCGAGCCTTCACACATGAGCAGGATGATACTATACTAGTTACACAAATATATGATCCAAAATATTAATTAGAAATTAATTAACAACTATTTTGTCCTTCCAAAAAAGAAAAAAAGAAAAAAAAAATGCTTTATAGGTTATTCCATAGACTGTATATAAATATGGACTACATGTCCACACTCGAGGACGTGGGCGGCGCCATCTTGTAGACTCCACACTCATTCCTGTATACATTTATTTAATAGAACTTATTATTATTTATTTATTTACTTATTTATTTATTTATTCCAACTCCCATGAGACTGCTTCACAAAGCGGTTGGCATGGCAACTGGTAGTCGCCCCTTATGGCACGTCCTGTTTCTATAGCGTCTTCTGTAACTAACTAAAACTAAATTTATCCAAAAGATTGACTCTTAAACATGCATCAACATTATATTAACTACCTAAAATGACAGAAAGCATCACAAGCCCCGCCCACTAACATATAAGGGGCGGGACTTATGACCGATTCTGCAGCCGGCCACCAGGGGGAGCTCTACTTGCTTTGGCTTCACTTTTGAGGAGCTGTTGCGCCGCCCATCTTTATACAGTCTGTGGTTTATTCAAACAAGAAGCCAACTACGACCTTTGTTCATGTAATTATCGTGACAAAAACCCTCTAGTGGCCATCGTAATAATTACAATCAACTTTGGCGTTACGGACAAATGAGCAAAGCTTCCTGCGACAAAACAAAAGGCAAAATTGCTTCCACAGTCACAGGAACCCTGAAATTAAAACTCTTTGCGCTTGTTTTAGAAAAAGGACCCTGAATTTAGGCCCTAAAACCTAATTTTTCTCCTCGTTTCTCCCAGGAGCTCTCAGGTTTCCGGCTCAGTGCTTTGCAGAAACCTTAAGACCTCGTGATACCTCAGAGTCATAAAACTTGATCAGCTTTATCAGAAGGACTGGCCTCCTTTAACTTGTTTATGTGAAAGTACAATTCTGACAGTTTGCCATTACACGGTATGGAGAATTAAATTATCATCCGTAACTTAATAAATAAACGTTGCCCTTATATACCGATGTATGATATTCATGATATACATGGTATTTTTCTGCATAAATCATCTGCGTGAGCGCTCGGGCTCCTGTGAGTCGAGAGAGCGTCTCTACCTCTGCCACTCGACGGAGGACCTTAAAGCTATAACGCTTAAATCAAATCCTGCACTTCCGAACTGTTTCCAGCGCTGACAGCCAGAAGGAGAAGTGCGACCCATCACTCTGCTGACTGAGGAATGTATTTCTCCCTCTCTCTCTCTTTGTGCTGTTGCTGTGTGCGCAATTTGTTTGACTGTTGATTATTGGTGTGTGTGTGTCACAAGGTTGGCGGTATTAAACAGAAGTTAAATCATCTGGCATTTGCACAGGTACAGAGCACGAGCACACAGGAGTTAAAAAGCAATAAATAAAGCAATTCAAGAGCTCAAGAAGAAGAAGAAGAAGAAGAGTCCTGGCAGCGCCCGGGAGCTGTCCACTGACTGTGGTGCTGAAAAAGCAATGCGCTAACTGTAACTGTTCGCTGGAAATGGCATTGTTTCCCATAAAGGAACAACAATAACCTCGCTCCTGAGAGGTGATATTTTTTCCACTAAGTGACAGAATAAACAATAAACAGTTTGGAAGCGAACTCGTCCGTCGGAGGCCAGACCAACTTTCTCTGGAACTGATCATTTGGGAGCTGATTGGGTTCCAGCAAAAGATCCGCCAGGCCGATGAAAAAACATCTGAGCCGGGCTCAATGTGGCGATGATTGGTTGTAGGACCATCCAATTGCGTGTTAATTCCATTTTCTTCTGCTTATTGGTTGAATTAGACGCCACAGTCAAATCTACATGGAGCGTTACCAGAGTTTAGTCTGGCCAGAGTAGGGAACAGGGCGGTGGTTCTGATTAATAATAAAAAGCTTCTAAAGACACTACACAGAACCCGGCAACCACAGTCAATAAATGAGAAGATATGGAGCAATAGTGATGAGACTCCTTCCCACAGGAGGGTGATGAATCCTTCTCATAATCACACATTCTGCCGTTTCTTGACCTCACCTCTGACAACGGGCCGCCTTCAAGACGACGTTTTTCTCCACGCGCCCCACCATTAATTGACCGATCCGCGCGGCTGATCCGTTTCACCCGCCCGCCCATCCTTCCATCCATTATTAGATTTCCTCCCTGTCTCCGTCCCTCCCCACCGCCTTCATCCTGATCCAACGTTAAATCTCACCTCACACCGTACGAGGCCAAATGTCAACTCAAAAAGCAGCAATGAAAGTGAATTTCTCCGTCAGGATTCGTGGTTATTGCAGCTCGTCAAATAACCCGGAACGACGCAATTTGACGATTTTTATTAAGTTTAACATCCTCAACGTCGACGCGCTGGCGTTAAGCTGTAAATACGGTTGTAAATACAAGTGTTAAACGGCGCCAAATAGCTGTACGTCCAGTAGGGGAGATACTGCAATTAAAACCAGATATCAGCCTCGCTGCCGTGCCGCTGAATCACAAAAGTGATTGCAGTTAATTTGGTGGAGATGTTCCAGCGAGCAGCAAGATTTTTACGCAATCCATCAAGCGCTCGTTTAGAGATCCGGACTGAAACTGCCACCGTGCAGCTTCTACGCTGTGGCGTGGCTAAGAGAGAGAGAGAGAGAGAGAGAGAGAGAGAGAGAGAGGGGCCAACATGATGCACTATTCAACAAAGAGGGAGTGATGCAAGTTTGCAGCATCTTAAAACAGATCATCGTGTCCTCACTCCGCTTCCAAGGGCGTTTTTACACCTGTCATTTATTCACGTGATCCCAATCAGTTGCCCGCCTTTCTAAATACGTCCGGGGGCTGTTTGGGATTGTGTCAGGATCTGGGAGACAAAGAAAAATAAAGAAAGTGGCAAACTGCGCTTCTCACAAATGCACCGTTTGGTGCCGAGAGACGGAAGAAACGATGAAGTTTCACGCTGATACCGTCGCCGACTGTGCTGAGCCTTCTTCACGTCTGACTGCAGAGTAGCATTTAATTCTCTCGTCCTTAATTTTCTTACAAACAGCATCAACATCTCGCTGTAATAACGCAGGAAAAACACATTAAAGACATTAAAGTCTGCAGGAGGGGACGACTAAAGACAGATCGGTGATTTGACAGCCTTTCTGATTTTAATATATTCAACTGCATCAAATAAAAACATGAATTATGAGCAATGAACGACAAAGAAGACTCAGCCCGTCTGAAATCCTCACCTCAGTTTTAACTTTACTAACAACAATCCATCAAACCGCATCAAAGCTCACTGATAATCCAACTTTTTTTTTTTTCATGTGACACACAACAATCTCAGCCAAACCGGTCAAACTAAGGAAGCCGCTTCCAACAACTTCAGCGTCAAGTAAGTAAGGACGACCTTTAGCAGCCCCGACGAGGAAACGGCAAACAAAAGACAGCAGGCGTTAAAAAAAAGAAGAGTGCACGCTTACGTACTGAATCTCTGAGGCTCCAGCTCCATGCTGCCTGCCGCTGAGTCGGTAAAGCAACTGACACCAAAGAGACACAGAGCAGGGAATAATATGCGGGCAAGATCTCTCTCTCTCTCTCTCTCTCTCTCTCTCTCTCTCTCTCTCCCCCTCTCTTACTCTCTCATCTCTCTCTCTAATGTGTGTCTCTTGTGGTAGATCTTCCTCTGCTGTTATGATGCTAACCTAATTTTTTTTTCTGCCATTCCTTGTTTTCCATCTTCTGTCTGTAATGAGTCTTCCTCACCTCACCTCATCTAGCTCTCTCTATCTATTTCTCTCTCTCTCTCTCCCTCCAGCCTCAGTTGCCATGCTCACCAGCTGTAATGTAAAGACAACACACTACATGTTAAAAGTGGAGCCAAACGGGAAATCAGACAGGATATCCAAAGGATATCCCCGTGCGAGAGAAGTCATCGGACAAAACCTGCAAAACCGTCGCCAAAATCTTACACGTCAGACTTTTCTGAGGTTTTTTATCTTCTACGACTCTGTAGCACACGGCTCGGACGCTCTAGATCCGCTCTGATAACAAATATAACTGATAGACCCGGAGTAGGACCCGACCAGACCTCGTGAGAATACACAATAGTTGGCGCCAATCAAATTTAGGTGCAAGGCTAATCAGAAAATAAGTCGGCGTAATCGTCTTTCAAGTGATATTTCAGCTTGTGCACGGACTGGAGTGTAAATGGATTGATTTTTTCTTCTGCAGACAACGAAGCAAAACAGAGTCCGTTTCCTTTCACCCGGCCGTAGAGACATGCCTTTGACTGACAGCAGATTGTAGCTCCCCGCCAGAGAGCCGGTGGTCCGTCATGCAGAGCCAAAAAAACAATCAAACCATCCTGCCTCCTGTGCCTTCTGCAGAGAGTGTCGAAAGATAACGTTGGTAGGTGCTAAAGGTCTGTGCCAGCTGATCTCTATCTCAATGCAACTGTCCACTCTGCCTGCAGTGCAAACATCCCCCCAGGGATCTCCAGGATCAGGAGACGGAGCAGGAGCTGGATATCCAGGATCCTGAGAGAAGTCTTGTGTTTATAGAGCACTTCTCTATAGAGAACCAGTGCCGTAGCAACTCAGTGTTCAGTGTAACGTTCAAAGAAGAAACTTTGGTCGTGTGGTTTGTGTAGCCGGGGATCAAACTGCTAACGCTTTGGTTTAGTCTGTGACACAGGGACCTGGACGGCGTCAGCAAGATGGAAGATCCAGAGCAGACTCAGGGGCGTGGGAAGTGTCAGTCAGCCAGAGGAGTCTCTGGCATTGGTACATTGGAAGAGTTGAGCAAACCGAGACACTGGGAGAGTTTCTGGCCCCGAGAGCTTAGACGTTGAAGGAGCCTCTGACACGAGGGAAAGTATTTGAAGTCTAGAGAAGTCTCACTGGAGGGCTCTCAGACACCAGAATCAGGAAAGTGTTGGACCACAAAGGCAAATGTCTCAGTGGGCTGCAGGACCTCCGTGGCGCTGAGGGAACGTTCAGATCAGAGAACTGGGCAGTGGTGCAGTCGTGGAGCTGAGGGAGCGTCGATCAAGCAGATTAGAAACCAGCAGGACGGTGGCTCTCTGACGCAAAGACTGGAGAAGACAGGTGCTCTAGTGCGCCAGGGGCTAGCTAGCAGGCTCTTCACGCTAGACCTGACAAGAAGCGTGGCCTCTTAAGACAGTCTGTTTCATTTCAAAAAGCCTGGCATAACTAGAGACAGCCGAGGATCGTTTGGCAAGAAAAAAAACAAAAAAAAACCACTCCATTAATGTCTACAGCTCCGGCTGACGCTCTGGGTCCGTCTCCTCCCGAGCCATTAGGCCCGTGCTCATTAAAGCAAGCAAATGCTCTTGGAGCGCAGCTGTTTCATTGCGTGCGCGTGTGCTGGGTGCATAGTTTCGTCAGCTCATGCTGTAGTAATAATGCAGAAAGCGGGGAGGATGCGTGCAGACACACACACACAAGGAAAGGAGGATGGGTGAATTAAGAATATAAACTTATTCACGAGGAGAACAACAATCTAACTCGGGTCAAAACAGGATTCAGATAAAAGGTAGGACAGGAAAACTTTGACAGTGTTATTTACTGGACTCAATTAGGGATTCACCAAAAATTTTATGTTTGTATTTTTGGTTTTCGTCCGAAAGTGCATTTTCGGTTTACGTACTAAAGTTTTTGGTGCATCCCTAGACTATGAATGCACAGGGGAGGAAATTTTATTTATTTAAGCTCGGATCAGGATACGGCTCTACCAACTCTGAATATTAAAAACAAACTTGATCGGGACGTCCCTAATGAAAAGCCAGCAATCAGACCCAGGTACTGTTTGATGCTGTTGCAGTACCTTGGATGAATACAGTCAAAAAAACACAGATATTCCATGTGTTTTATTTCGGCTCCTCTCCCCTGGGATCAGTCTGACACTTGCAGTAAGACGTCAGTTTCACACTCTCCTTTTGTATGTGAGGTAATTTTGGTTAAACACGCGTACATTTGTAAAGCTACGCGCACCGCAACTGAACATCTCGGAAAACAAGTCATCCACATTGATCCCTTTCCCCTGGGAGCAAAACAAGTGATGCAAACCCGAGATAACAACGAGTCTCTCTGTCGGGGTGACACCGGGAAAGAATCCGAGAGTGAAAACACGGGAGGAAATGAATAAAAATGAATGATAATGAGAGCAATTACTGTGAGGGCCTGATAGATCGGAGCCGAGCCGAGCTGGAAATGTGTCCACGGGCTCAAAAAGTGTCTGGACCGGCGGCAGATAAGCCTCCTCGACACTTGAGTGAATAAATCGATGCCTTTATGCTGCTCTCTCTCTCTCTCTCTTACTCACTCAGGTTATATGTGGCTGGTCAGTCAGAAGGGGACAAAGCCATGTCTCCACAGACCACTGAACTGCATCAAAGCTACTTTAGGGGGATATATACGAAGGGCAGTCTCAGAGCAGCACTTGATCCGTCAGTTTGGAGCATTTAGATACGAAACAACAGAAATTAGTGATCAAAACTGACTCTTTGAGTTCATTATAGGCAGTTTAGGCCTCAGAGCAGACACTAAGGCCGTAGCCTGACCAGCGCCTCCCCAGAAATGCAACTACTAGCTGTGAGAGTTGGTAGTAGCGTGTTTCCGCTTTAGTATTTCCACCCGCTTCTCCATCTCTGCAGTTTTCAAATTGACTTGTTTTGGATCAATAAAGATGGAACACATGGAGGAAAGGTTAACCGAGGAGGTTTGGAGATACGAACATCTGTATGGCTCATCTTGGGTGAAATTTCGTTGCTGGTGTTAAAGGTGAAGCAGGAAGGTTAAATGGCTTGAACCAACGTAGGCTACGTACGTAGGTTACGCCATCTAGTCCTACAGTATTTTAAATGAGCCTTAAAGGGGGACTACTGTTTTTTACAAGCTGGAGCTTATTTCTGGTATAAAATACGATTGTTTTCTCACCCATTTAACTTTTGTGTGAGAGATGGGAGATGTAGATTGACCTACAGACCCTGAATGATGCTAACAAGAAAGCAAGGGAGTAGCGCTAGCGCGTCATAACAAAATATTGGTGAAATGAACGAGTTTCACGGCAGATAATCCGTTATTTAGAGGCTGCGTTTCGGTGCCCCATTCACTCCCATTATATGGATATACACAGATCTAAATATCTCCCGAAGGACTACGAATTACACCAAAGTTATATGGGTGAGTAAACAATCGTATTTTATGCCAGAAATAAGGTCCAGGTTGTAAAAAAACAGTAGTTCCCTGACATGTACCTTCCCAGAAATGTAACTACGCACCACAGAAACGCAAGAGCTGGGATTGGTCCGATTGGTAGTAGAGTGTTTCCGCTTTAGTATTTCCAGCTGTTTCTCCATCGCCTCAATTTTCAAATTGACTGTTTCGGATCAATAAAGACGGAACACATGGACGAAAGGTTAACTGAGGAGGTTCGGAGATAGAGAAAATTGCACGACTCGTCTTTAGCAAAAATTACAAAAAAAAAAGTTACAAAAAAGACACAGCACCTGCTAACGTTTGGCGAGCACACCGGCGCAGGCTACGTACGTAGGTTACGGCGTCTACGTCCCTTAGAGGCATAAACTGTGCTTTACTGATGCTGCTATAAAAAACTAAATGTCTTTCAGTGTTTGTTCCACGTTAGTCATGAAATATTCACTAGGCCCTGGTTAATACAGAGTCATCTCAACTTCCTTGTTCTCAGTCGTATTTATATCTTTTCAAAGGCCAAAACATTGGCCAGAGCCAAAACATTAGGACACAGGGGAGTAGGGATAAGTCGACCCAGTCAGCGAGCGACAACAATTAGTCCCCTGCCCAGGTCTCTTAGAGCATTACACCTACTAACTCTAATTAACTCTAATTTACACCCGTTCTCCCAAATAACGTCCCACTGCAAACAAATGCAGTGTTTAAATATATCTCACTCAGGAGCCGAGGACAAATCTCATTTCTGCGCTCCAGCTCAAGATGCTGCACATCCTCCCCGAGCCCTCGAGAGAAAACTGCACACACGCACACACCGTCCTCTCTCCGTCCGCCTCGCTCATGTTCTCTATTCTCTACTTCCTGCTTCACATTTCAAATCATGTACCCTTTCCCCGTCTCTCTGGGTGGACGGGTGAGGTCACGGTCCCGCCACGTGGCGCTCCGTTTCAGATTACTTTCCATTTCCTGATTTTATTTCTGACCCCGTAACACCCGATGCATCATATGTGACGCATTAGTCCCTGGGACCTCTGCACCGAGCACATAATCGATGCCCGGCTGAAAAACCTGTTGCATACAGATTTGATGCTCTGTCATTTGCCCCCTGGTGGATTCATTCATGCTCTGCAGTGAATATCAGGCCTCAGGTTTAAAACAGCTGCTTTCAGACTGACAAAAGAGAAACCGTTGCTAATTTTGAAAATTACGCTGTTAATGATATTTACAAGCAACTGAAGCAAACTTTAATTAATTCAAAAGCCGTGTGTCAAATATGAAATAGCAGGTAATTTAATTAATTCTTTTATTTATTTATTTTTTAATTAAACTGATAATTTAAAGTATTAAAATGTCATCTTGTCACATGCATTAGTTTATGCCATATTAGTGGAATATTTTTGTATTTATATATATTTTCTATGCAACCTAACACCGACACAATTAAAAGACAACCATGCGCTCCAAAATGCAGAAATATCTGAGCTCCTATAAGAACTTTAACTGAAAAAAAAAATATATGTTCGCTCTACAAAGCCCCTCAAAGGGAGATAGAGTCACATATCACTTTACAAATTTGCCATTGTCGTGCATGGATATCAACCACTTGTCGACGTCTGAACAGCGGCTCCCTGGGGCTTTGTTAAAACACTCACTAATTAGAGTCAGCAGGAGATGGTCGATGTGGATGGAGGGCAAAAAGAGTGCACAGCTCCCACGCAAGACACAAGTTCACATCCACACTCCTAGCTCAGCCAAAAAATTTTTTAAAAAGCACCGAGGTCACGATTATGGTGGTTCAGGTTAATCATTTCCACCCCGGAGGGCCTCGTACCGGCCACCGATCCCAGGCAGCATTGAGCTACTAGACATCCAGGTGGCAGCTTCACTGCTGACCCAGATTACCAACTCCCTCACAGGACGGCCACGGCGTTCGAGGCTGCAGAGCGCCGCCGCAGCGCACTCAGCGCCTCCTCAGGGGACGGTCCCGTCCACCCTATCTGTTCTGATGTTAGTATCAGCCGCGAGACTCTCGGCCCATCTCAGGGCTTCCCGACCGCACGGTCCCAGAGGACAGAGGGAGATGCAGCACACGGAGGGAGGACACGCTTCAGTTCCACACGGATCGCAGTTCACAGTGAGCTATATTTAGAACAGGACACCCTCGGGAGAGAGAAGAGTGGAGCTGCATGACTTCGGGTGGACGGAATAACAACAAGATGTCTACTGAACTTAGAGCTGGAAGAGACTAGGAAGTGTGTAGTATTACTGGATTTCAGCAGCAATAAGCCAGAGTTTTCACTTTCATTATATTTATTTACACCGATCAGGCATATTATTCTGATATTGTGTAGTTCTCCTTTGTTGCCTCCAAAACAGTTACAGAGAATGGACATGGGCCTTCTGAGGGTGTCCTGTGGTGTCTGGCAACAGAATATTGTTAGTGGGGACTTGACCAGTTTGGGATCTAGTGAATTTGGAGGCCAGGTCAACACCTTGAGATGTTCTTCATGTTTTTTGAGTTGTTCCTAAAGCGTTTTCTGCCATCAAGGAGTGTCATTGCTATGGGGTGGGGGTGTCTGGTCTGGTCTAGGTGGGTGCTACATGTCTAAGTAACATCCACACCAATGAATGAATGAATGCCAGGTCCACAAGTTTCCCAGCAGAACATTGAACTGTCACAAGATGGTCAATGCCATTAACTTCTCCTATGAGTGGTTTTAATGTTGTGGCTGATTGGTGTATAACGCAACGCAACACAGAAACGTTACACTTTCACCTTGCCCCAGTAGTGTAGACAATAGAGCTTAACACAACCGGACATAACAAAGCAGACTGTTGCTCACAAAAGCACCCAGACATCAGCTTATGCCTGACTGAACCTGACCGATCAAGCATGCAGAGGAATGAACGTCAGGTCCACAGGTTTGACACTGAATTGCCTCAAGACGGTCAACTTCTCCTTTTAATGTTACGGCTGATTGATGTAGTCTCACAAGAGTAAAGACTATATTCTAGGTATGGCTTTGAGTTTTTTACTTTTTTCAGTTATTTTCAAGTTTAACCCATGCTGGGGATCCAATCACTAGTCTGTCCACACAATCAACACGTCCCGTACAGCACAGCCTCCGGTCAATATCCTCTACATCCTTCAGTAACGCAATCAGACTCCAAAACAACAACAACGCATGGCTGTCTTTTCGTAGTATCTCAATCAAGCCATTCTTAACCCGTCACAAACCAAATTCTACAAACCAACAATGTGCATTAATATGTTCTTTCCACAGAATATTCAAAAGCTTATGACTTACCGACATAGACGCAGTTAGCGGAGAGGAAGTGGCTGCAGACGAGGCTGGGGGTGCTCATGGAAGAGTCCCCGTCCGTGGTGGTCCTCGACCTCAGCGACAGGTTGGGGGAGTCCGTCGCCATGGCCATTCTACCTGCCACAGCCTCCATGACCGCTTGACTTCTGATGTATGATTGACAAGAGCCAAGTTCCCGGGGGGGGGGTCAACGCAGTGTTTTCAGATTAACAAGGTATATGTGGCGACCCCTAAAAGTCTCTAAGTGCCTTTAAGAAATATTCCTGGGAACCCTGAAGAGCAGCCTCAAGGCTCATGAAGCAGTAAGGAATGGGACAGTTATAAAATGACAATCCAGTCTGATATTCAACTTTTGTCACTCGAGGAAGTCTTCACATAAAAATCCAAAAGTGATGCATGACAAGATCCTCCTCTTGTCATGCCTTTGAGTCGATCAGGTTACAATGAATCTTCTCCGTCAGAGTCCATCACTGAAATAAACTCCTCCTGGTCCGAGACAGGGCCGAGCAGTTACCGCCTAATACAGCAGAGTAGACAGATAGAGAGATAAACAGACGAGAAGGGGAGGGGACAATGTATGAGACACATGAGATATGACGTGTTTTTTCTTTTTCAGCAAAGACAACAACATGAGAACAAAAACTATATGTGTTTGCAGTTTCTATTTATAATTCAGTCCAGAGCGGCGAGAACATGTTGACCCAAGTCACGCTGCAGTCTGAGGCAGTATTGGCTATTTTCAGTTCTTGTGTTTAGGGGCTTCTCTGAATTGATTTCTCAGAGAAAAAGTGTTAGGAGCATTGGTTGAAAAATAAACAAGGAAAGGAATGTCTGAATGCACTGGTCATGCTTTCAATGGGAAAATAAATTAAATAGAGCGACAGAGCAATATGATAGAGCGATATAACAGAGGGATGGAACAATATGATAGAGCGATGGATAGATATGATAAAGCGACAGAGCAATATGACAGCGATATAACAGAGGGATGGAACAATATGATAAAATGATGTGATAGAGCGATGGATAGATATGACAGAGCGACAGAACAATATGATAGAGCGATATGACAGAGGGATGGAGCAATATGATAGAACGATATGATAAAGCAATAGATATGATAGGGCGATAGAGCAATAGAGCAATGGAACGATATGATAAAATGATGTGATAGAGCGACAGAGCAACATGATAGAGCGATATAATAGAAGGATGGAACGATGTGATTGAACGATAGATAGATATAGCGCGATAGAGTGATATAATAGAGGGATGGAACGATATGATAGAACAATATGATAGAGCGACAGAGCAATATGATAGAGTGATATAAGAGAGGGATGGAATGATATGATAAAGCAATAGATAGATATGATAGGGCGATAGAGCAATAGAGCAATGTGATAGAGCGATGGAACTATATGATAAAATGATAAGACAGAGCGACAGAGCAATTAAATAAATAGATAGATAGATAGATAGATAGATAGATAGATAGATAGATAGATAGATAGATAGATAGATAGATAGATAGATAGATAGATAGATACATACATACATACATACAGGATTAACCGCGTCAGGTTGATTGAGACACTATAAAGGTGTCATTGCTGTCCTCTGTCCCTCCCCAGACATTAAGCCAGAGCTGTCATTGCCTGAATATCAAAAAGCATAGCAGCCTTTAGTCCTTTATCTCTAAAACAAACGCAGCCAGACACGTTTGAGTCACAGAGACAATAAATGACGTCTCCACCAATCCACCCACTCCTGGGCGAGTCTTCGCGTCCTCATCGCTCCTAACGTCATGAACGGCTGTAGGTTAGTGTGCTGGCAAGCAAGCGCTCAAACAAAGAACAACCCTTGTCAATGAAAAGCACTGATCATGACCTGTCCTCTCACCTCTTTCTGTGTTGTCAACTTGACAATGACACAATACACAGAAGAAAACCCTTTGATAAATTAAGTTCCCTGTAATTCCACATGAGAAGATACAGTATCTTTGGAGTCTTTGGATATTTCTCAGCATCTCCTGAGAATACTTATCATCATATATATCTCTCTGTGAAGACACCAAAGACTTCAAAAAGGTTTTGCTTTTGATGTGCACTCGCACTTGCCAACACCTGGAGACACTCTTTGAGGAGACACATTTACCCTGTCAGGAGTCCCCATAGATAACAAACCAATAATTGTATGGATGCAATTATAGATACGATCTCATGACTCTAGATTTTACTGTAGGCAACATGAAACTCTGATGAATGAAGACTGTCAGGGGTCGTCTATTCTAAGGCCACCCCTGGGCTTCTCCTTCACTTTCCCGTAGATTGGTGAATCTGCTATGTTTAGACGCCACAGCGCAAGTCACACGTGAAAATGAGCCCTAACTGGACGCATTAGCAGAACCACACACAACGAGAAGTAGAAAGAAGCCTAAAACGTAAATGCCTGAAATTAGAGATAGTAGATGTGAAAAACAAGGCTTTTAAAAAATGCTTTCCATTCAACAAAAGCCCATTGTGCCGGCGCATTACAGCTACCCAGCATGTTACAACACACCTCAAGCTCACTTCACCTCTCCTATCAAAACGTCTTTTGTTTGCATACCTTGCCGCCGACACCCCCCACCCCCACCCACCACCACCACCACCTCCACCACACACATAACACACATAAAGCCAAAATGCCACCCACAAAAGGTTGGATACAGTTACCTCTCAGCTTGAAAACCCGTCTTTAAACCAGCTTTTAAAAGCCCAGAGCTCCAGTGTTAGGGCAGCCACCCCGCCGACTGTAGGCTATGTGAGGCGGGGGAGTCAGCCCGGGTTAGCTGGAAGTGGTGGGCTGGCTTGAAGGGCCTGTTGAGAACTGTTTCGGAAGAGGCTGGCGGTCAGGTTGCATGGGCCGCAAGTCTGGGCACGTTCCCGTTACCATCAAACAAACACACACATGGTATACACTCCACCTGGACACAGAAGTGTGTGTGTGTGTGTGAGTAGCTGGAATTTGAAGTAGCAGGTCTAGAGTTGATGGTATCTTGCCTATTTCATCATTTTAACCCGTAACACCTGATGTCTCACAGCAAGAAGGTTCTGGGCTCAATCCACCGGCCGACTCGGGCCTTTCTGTGTGGACTTTGCTTGTTCTCCCTGTGTCTTCAGGTACTGCAGCCTCCTCCCACCATCCAAAGACAAAATTGGTTGTAGGTGTGAGTGTGAATGTCTGTCTGGAGACCTGTCCAGGGTTGGTTAGGTCTGTTTTGACTAAACGTGGCCTGCTATGTAAACTCTTCTCTTACTTAGCACCATTTGAATGTTTTTAAAGATATTAATACACAGGGGAGACTGCTGTTCTTTGACTTTAGCGTGTAACTTTTGCCAGAGTCGAACAACGAGGACTTTTCTTTCTTCACGTCCTTCCTTTGAGTCCCTCTGTACTGTCCCGAAAATGGACGACTCGGCTGAACTTTAAGAGCCTCGCGCCACATCGACCAGCATGAGCAGAATGAGTGAGGACACTAAAGAGAGCTGACATAAAGCTTGCTCCAGGGGGGTCGGCTAACACCTCCGTAGCTCCTGAGTCAGCGTCTGCTAACGCTGAGGCTGCTCCAGAGCCAAGAGTCAGCGTCATCTGGCAACGAGACCATTTGTCCTGACGTGACACTGATTTGCCGAAAGAACATCTGCTCTAGAGCCGCCATGAGTGGACCACTGTCATGCTCCCGTATAGGAGTCTGCTCGGGTCTGCAGACATTCGCGCTTCGTCCCACAGCTCCCTCTGCTTCAGGGCCTGAACATGTCAGGTACCACCCTGACCATCAGAATGCAGGGCAACCTCAACTCCGGGCCACCCCCCTGAGCTTTGTGCCCCTTCAGTTGACTCCCAATTCCCCCTCGCTCATCCCTTTACCACCTGACTCTCCTTCTGTCTCGTCCCGCCATTGAAAGACGATAAAACAATAGCCGTTACTAGGCAACTGGTTGTTTAATTGAGGAGAAGAGGCATTTTAAAGATCCCACATCATCATCCCACACACCTTCCATAACTCACAAGGCTTGACAATGGGTTTAAAATTGATCCCTTGGCTGCTCTATTGTTCAAGAATTTACGGCACCATTTTTTGACCAAAGAAAACTTTGCTCTCCAAGTCCAGGCTTGTGTGGTTCCTAGAGTTTTTGAAAGCAGAGTGGGAGATAGAGCCTCCCATAGACACCGTCTCTATTCTCAAATGTTTCTTATTGACGGCTCAGGAGACTAAACATCCTGTAATGATGGAGGATCTCCCATGGTACTCTGATCACCTCTACTCCGTTGGAGGTGCACTTGCCTCGGTTGCATGTTACTAACTCTATGCTGCCCTCTACATGACTTTCTAGCTCTAGAGCTCTGAGGTTTTGATTTGAAGTCACTGGCTTTGTGTTTATTTCTTCTAAATGTTCTACTCTGCTTGCTCTTTTCTCCTCCTCTCTCCTTTGCCTGTCTCTACCTGGCTCTATCTCTCTATCTCTCTGAGAAGTAAATACATAACCATCGGCCTACAGTGACCCAGACGGAAGTGATCCGTGTTTCCTGTTGCTATTTATAATCCTTCTGCTTTATGAAACACTATGCATACAAGTGTGTGTCAGCGCTGTCACGGATATTGGCAGCGTTAGAGAGCATGAAACGGCACCAAACACGGTGCTGACAGAAATAACACTACAGCCTTTTGTGCTGTCCACAGTGGCCCTTTACATGACAGCAGCATCTATAAGTTATATTCAGGAGGCTGCACTCCACCTGAAGCGTTTCCAATAATTACTTGGATCATATGATTGATCAGGAGGTCTAGCATGAGCTCTGCTGCTGTACATCTATTAATAAAGTGTTCAAGTTTATTTACGTTGGATGTTTATGTGTTTCACTGGTGAAACAAGAATGTGGACTCAAGACAAAAGGCAGTTCATTACTCTATTTCAGCATCTATTGTGTTTGGGTGTCAACTTCAACACTCTCCTCGCCAATGAGATTTGAGCTTTGATTATAGCACACATTCACTGTGGCATTGTTTAGATAATCTTCTCCAACATCACCAGATTTATCTCCATCCAGTGTTGCATTAACTTTTCACCAAGATCTTATTGATGATGGAGAGTCTGACCACTGCTCAAAGCTTCTCCAGCACATCCCAAAGATCCTCAATGGGGTTAAGGTCTGGACTCTGTGGTGGAACAATCCATCTGAGCCCCATGAAACCTGACATTGTCATCTTGGAATATGATCCATTGATGGAATAAGCTGCTCATTCAGTATATTCAGGTAGTCAGCTAATGAACCTAGACCTGAGCAACTGCAGCAACCCCAGATCATAGCACTGCCCCATAGCACAGGCTTGTACAGTAGACACTAGGCATGATGGCTGCATCACTTCATCTGCCTCTCTTCTTACCCTGATGCCCCCATCACTCTGGAACAGGGGAAATCTGGACTCATCAGACCACATGACCTTCTTCCATTGCTCCAGAGTCCAATCTTTATGCTCCCTAGCAAATTGAAGCCTTTATTTCCAGTTATCCTCACTGATTAGTGGTTTTCTTAAGGCTGCACAGCTGTTCAGTCCCAATCCCTTGAGTTCCCTTCACACTGTACGTGTGGAAATGTTCTTACTTTCACTATTAAACATAGACCTGAGTTCTACTGTTGGTTTCACCAAACGTTTAAGTGATCACTGATCACCATCAATCAAGATTTTTCTCCAACCAGTTTTCCTCCTGGAAGACGATGCTTCTCCACTCTCCTTCCAGTTTTTAATAATGTGTTGGACAGTTCTTAGCCCAGTTTTAGTAGTTTCGTCAGTCTCCTCTGCTTGAAGCCAATGATTTGACCCTTCTCAAACAGACGACCACATGATGTGTCTTCAGACATTGTTTAAGAAATGAGAAGCTACTCATTGCATCAGTCGGGCTTAAATAACTTGTTGTCAGCTGAAATATAATCACCCATGCAGTAATTATCCAATAGGAGGCTCTGAGCTATTTGCTCAGTTAAATCCAGGAGACAGACTGGAGACAAAATGCTACCTTTTTTTTTTTTTTGGTAAAGCTGTCAGGGAGAGGAATTCATCCTCAGGCTAGTTACGTCACACTGTCAGCACCAATGTAACAGCGTAGCGCTGCTGTTAAGGAGCTACCCAAGATTTCGCAAAAGAGTGACATCAGCAGTGATGAAGCATGAGCTGCTTAAAGGTGTATTCTCACACACATCTTCAACAGGAAGCAGCACGTTAGGCGGGCAAGTTAGAAAGTATTGTCCACTCTTTTAGTCTAGCAGACAGCAACGTGTCCAAATTGCTTTTGTTTTTAAAGGAGAGTTTATTAAGTGTTAACGTTCTCCTCTTCTTTGCTCTAAAACAAACGGAAAAAGTCTGGAGTCGTCGCTACTTGTCAGTTATCGTTCTGTTATCTCACTGGTCCGACCCCCCCGCCCGAGCTTAAATGAGGTTGACACCGCTGATTTAAACAGATCATTACCGGTGGCAATTAGCTCCACCATCACCACATATTTGGCAGATCTGATGAAGACATTGAGAGTAATGACTGTCATATGGAACAAAGAGGACCTGAAGGCAGTAACATTAAACTGTAGCAGGTCGACACCCTTTTGGCAAGTCAGAGACAAGCTCAGGCACAGTCACGCACTTCATCACAGTTTCACAATATCACCTCCCCCCCACCCCCGAACTAAATTAAATCACAGAGAGAAAGTGTTCGCATTTATCCATGTGAATGGAGCGCCACAGCGAACGTACTGTACGGCCAGGAGACAAAAGACGTGGTTTAAGTGTCGGAGCATGAGGCAGCTCTCATGACTAAAATCTATAGAGCTCCAATAAATCCATTAACTACGCTGCGCCGGGGGGCGAACGAGCCTGGATCGGCGCCCGGCGAAGTGTGTCTCGGCCTGTTGTTTGGACTTCCAGGTTCTGTTGACAGTAGCTTGTTAACACACTGTTACACTGGTTTCCTAAGCTGCCTGCGAGAAAGGGAGCGATCAACAGAGAAAGAGAGAGAGAGAGACGTGTTCGGACACATCCACAATGAGTGTTCAGTGCAATTGTCGCCCTGTGTGGAAAAAAAAACAACAAAAAAATAAAAACGAATGTGGTGTAAGTCATCAGAGCTAAAGAGTGCGTTTATTAGCTGAGGGAGCTAATGTGTTTACTTGAGTTAACATGTAGGATCTGAGACAAGGTCAAAGATCAAACCATCACAGTGGGTCTTTGTTCCACATTCTTCACCGTTCATCAACGGCACATGCACGGACAATTGGCTCTATTCATAATTTTACGAGATTTGACAAAATAGTGGAGAAATAAAATAGCTGTAAAGTTTTAAATTACCACAAGTGGTGTGAAATGTTTTAGATACTTGAGATGAAAACACCGTACGACCAGATAATAAGATAACAGAGCGGTCCGTGAGTCACGAATGACGGCGAGCCCAAGCACGCATGCATCGTTTAGCTTTAGGAAAATACAGCACGTCATACAAACCGATCAGCCAGAACATTACAACCACTGACGGGAGAAGTAAATAACATCTCGTGCCAATTCAGTGTTCTGCTGGGAAACGTCTGGACCTGGCATTCATTCATTGGTGTGGCTGTTACTTAGACATGTAGCACCCACCTAGACCAGACCAGGCACCCCCACCCCATAGCAATGACACTCCTTGATGGCAGCAGCCATCCCCAGCAGGATGCAAAAATAAAAAAAACGCTTTGGAAACAACTCAAAAATCATGAAGAACATCTCAAGGTGTTGACCTGGCCTCCAAATTCACTAGATTCCAAACTGATCAAGTATCTGTGGGATGATCCACAGAGGCCCCTCCCCTCAAAGGCCCCCCACTAACAACATTATGTCACCAGACACCTAAGGACACCTTCAGAAGGTCCATGTCCATTCTCCAATGAGTCACAGCTGTTTTGGAGGCACAAGAGAGTCCTATGTAATATTAGGAAGGTGGTTTTAATGTTTTGGCTGATCCGTGTTCCTAAAGAGATGTTGGATAAACGTCAAATCGACTGTGAGGTTTTTGGTGACGTCCCGACATCACCCATAGCGCTACTGTGAAGCTTAAATCCCACTAGCGCTCGCGGCAAAATGCCAGTTTCCAGACAAGCGATGATCTGTTCAGGAGAATTCTGACTTCACGATGCTATTTTAAGTTTTGCGTCTTTATACACAAAGAGAGCTTTTGAGTAAACCCTGCACTCCCACACGCAGCGCCAACGCCAGCAGAAACTGTAACCATTCCCCAGATCATGGCAGCATTGTTTCCTCTCTCCCAGGCTTTTATCCCAGGTAAAGTGCCGGGTTTCAGTGCCTCTAAAATCCCCCGGGACTGAGCTGAAAGTGGCTGAAACGCAAGCCTCCATGAAGGAGGCATTTTTCCAATCAAGCCTGCACTCACGTTCAGTGATTTGGGGGGTGATAAAGGTTGACAGCAGCACGCCGCGGAGAGAGGGTGTTAATCCACGGGAGAGGCGGGAAGCCAAAGATGCGTGCGCGGTTATTGCAGCGAAAGTGACCATTTACGGCTTATCGCTTCTCCGTCTTGTCTTTTAATCGGGAAGTGTCAAATATAAACAGAAATACGACCGGCACAGTCTTTATTAAGAAATAAGAGGAGAGGCTAAAGCTGTGGTAAATGGTCTTGTATTTATAGAGCTTCTTTTAAACCTATTATTATTACTCAAAGTGCTTCACAGTAACCGTTACACATCACAAAAACCAAATGATATGAGCTTATTATAAAGTCAGAAATCACTGGTTTACCATAATCTCATTCAGAAGTCGTAGTAAGCTGCAACCAGATGCACAAGATGAAAAGTAGGAAGTGTTATGTGACGAAAAAGGGACGACTGAAAAGGTCAGGAAAGTGTGTTAAACTTGAGATAGAGTGGAGTTTGGGGGTTTTTGAATATCTTTTCAATGACATATTGAACGGAAACGTGTCGTCTTTACATTTAAATGTCAACGGCCCTTCCAGCTCCGCAAGCTTCGTTTCTTGGATCAACTGCCGGGCAGGGTTGTATCTACGATAAAGGGCACTTAAGCCTGTAAATAAGATCCGGAGCCAAGGGTGGCATTTGCATCTGGAGACGCGTGCCCTAGGCGTGCAATCAAAGAGGGATCTCTGTGCAAGTTAAAACAGCCATCCTCACGCTGAAAAATCAAAAGCAAAACAAATCCAGTGGAGAGCTAGCAGGAGCAGAGCGAGGAACCAAATCAACAATCGGGTGTTTGACTGGGGGGGAGCGTATAGAATATGATGTCTGCTCAGATTCAGCCAAATGAAGCAAAGTTGATTGTTCACAATGACCTAAAACTTACATTTCACTTGCTGAAGACAAAAGTGAAGCTTTAAAGACCAACAAACAAACATTAACTGAAGTCAGCAGACCTAGCAGAGAATACATGATGGTATTAAAGGTATTAAAATGTTTGTGAAGGTTCTCAGTCATCCAGCTCAGGGAGTATCCAGCAAGACAAAAAAAAACGAAACTGGACTTGTGGAGTTTCTTGAATACATTTTATCTGAGTAGCTTTTTTTGGGTTTAAATAGGTGTTATCCATAGAGTATATAAAGATGGACGGCGCAACAGCTTCTTGAAAGTGAAGCCAAAGCAAGTAGAGCTCCCCCTGGTGTCTGGCTGCAGTATAAATCATAAGCTCCACCCCCTCCATGTTAGTGGGCGGGACTTGGACTAAACTAAATTACTGAAATACAAGTCAAATATTTTTTTTAAAGGATGGTTTCTGTCATTCCAGGTAGTTAATATAATGTTGATGCATGTTCAAGTGTTGATTTTTTGGATAAGTTTCCTTTTAGTTATTTGATACTACAGAAACAGGATGTGACATCATGGTGACTACCAGTTGCCATGCCAACTGCTCCGTAAAGCAGTCGCATAGGACCGTGAGGGGTATAAAAATAAAAAAGGATTAAATAAGTACAGTGTATAATCCAACATTGTCTTGTAACTGGTGAAGGAAGTGTAGAGCGCAGTATTAATTAAACAAAAGTCTGATATCGATCAGAATGATGAATATTTTGATGAATAATATGAGCAGTCAGCGTGGCTCTCCTCTCAGACCGAACTGATCAGAGTCTGGCTCCAAAGTCGCAAGATGGCGCCGCTCGTATCCCTGGAAGTGTGGATGTGTAGTCCATATTTATATGCAGTCTGTGGTGTTACCCATCAGAAACTTACATGAGTGGTGTCTGTTAACGATTAGTTGTTGATGACAGGGTCAAACTGTCTCCTCCATGGACAGGTAAGTACCAATGAGCTGCTTAAATGAGTGGCAAAACGTCTTCAAGAAAGTCGTTTTTGGAGTCTACTATTATTATCTATGATTCTGTTAATCTGATAAATCACCTTTGAGCCACTGCAAACAGGAGACTGCGACTCCACCGTTCCTCCAGTTCTCATTCACATCCACTATATGATTGTATCTCAGTGTGTTTTGTCAGCATACGAGGACCAAACTGCATGAACACAACAGGGCCAATGGGATAACAGCACACAGGTGAGAGTAAAGAGGGAATGAAAGGAGGAGGGACTAAGACAGGAAGTGAGGTAGAAGATGAAACACCTAGAAGGTTATTTTCAAAATAAAACAGCAGCAAATCCAAAATTACTCAAATAATTTAAGGCCAGTTATCGTATATTAATAAATATTAATAAATATTAACCATTCTATTCATCTGAATTTGAATTCTCCAATGCAAGCTCATGGACAAGCGTGTGTTTACGCTGGACAAAGTGTTTCTACAGGCAGCGTGAGAACACAGAATGAACACACGGACACCTGTCACAAAGATTAGATAGCGCTGGACTCCATTGTTTAAATGACGTGTGAATTATTTTACAATGAAACTACAAACAGGCAGGGTTACGTGAAGAGTTTCGACTGATCGCCAAGGCAGGTTATGAATGTATAAATAGGAGCATTACACCAAAAGAGCATTATTATGTTTTTAGTGTCATATTCTTAATCAAATAGATTAAGAAACAGAAGTCAGAAGATAACCTGATGACCTAAGCTCTTGTATTTAGCCTGAAACACATCTAACCTTATATTTACAACAACAACAATAATACATTTTATTTGTTGGCGCTTTTCAAAGCTCAAACTCAAGTTCACGCTGTTTTAAAAATAAAGTATAAACTTAAGATATGTTAACCCTTTATTGGGCACAATCACTGTAAATTCATAATTTCAACCCTAGGGTGTTATTGTAGGGCATAAGTAGACTTTAGAGTTAGATTTTAGATGATCACAAGCGATCATAAAGGGGTCTGTGCCGCGGCCAAGTGGAGGGATCAGTCACCAGTAGCACCATATACATTGAGCGCTGTCTGGAGCGGCGTGCCTACAGGGCGGCCATCTTGGAACAGGGCCACTGGCTCCTACAGTGCATTACATCTATGGAGGAATGGTGTTTCTACACAATAAAAGTCATCATGAATCGCTCAGTTGAAGTCCGGCATCTTTTCTTTACAGTCCTCTGTCAGAAGCTAGTCTCATAACATTAAGTACAATTTGTATGTGGGTAGTAAAACCATATTTTCATCATAGCTACATGTGTGACGTTTTTAACAGATCAATACGTTTGGAAATCGGTCCAAAATTCAGCGAATAATTCTACTTTGAGATTGAGGAGTACCTCTTTCCTTCGTACGTTCATGCACGGCTGCCTCTACCAATGCATCCTACGAACACTGTGTCCAGCATTGTTGTCCAAAAACCTGGCTGACGTGAGCCTTCATGGCAAAGAACACGCACACAGTATATTTTGAGCAGCAGTCCACGTGCTCACTAACAAATACGGATTAATCTGCATTAATAATCGCTGCCAAGGAACGGACTATTTCCTCCTGCTTGATTTGTCCGTCTTCCTGCCTGCTCTGATTGTTTTACTTCCTCCATGTTCTGAACCGGGGTCGTAACCAGAGGTGTCAAAAGTATTTACATTCTGTACTTAAGTAAAAGTATGGATACTTGTGTAAAAAAATACTCTCGTAAAAGTAAATGTACTGATTCAACTCCTTTACTCAAGTAAAAGTAAGAAAGTACAGGCTCTGAAATGTACTTAAGTAATTTAAGTAAAAAATGTTGCCAGATTTTTCCATTAACAATTCATCTGTTGATAATTTGCAAAATGAAAAAGTTGTAGCAGAATAATCTAGACTTAACGTGACCAGATGTCCTGCATGAGCATCTGGATCATTTTTAAAAATAAACTGAGGGTTATTGGGTTGTTGTTTTTAAACTGCTAGCTAGTGTTAGCTATAAATCAAAACAGTGTGTTCCCATAGCATTGCTAACGTTGTAAACTAGCTTCCAAAAAATCCTCAAAAAGCTAATGATAGCAACAGAAACCACACCATACCTGAGTTTGTTTGTTTTTTCACATTAGACCAGTAGCTAGTTCTCAAATAGTGAAGTCAGGTGGACTTTCAGTTAGTGTCTTTATTGATGCTTGAACGATAAACAAGCTTCCAGTCACTAGGTGACAGCAGAGCTCAAACTGATCAACAGGCTGCCTGTTTAAAACAGTAGAAGAAGAAAACAGGACGCACATGGACTTTCCGTCTCTAGTCCGATGCTCTAATCGTGTCCGATCATGTCACGTCTTTTTACGTCGTCATTCGTGGAGGTTAAAAAAGTAACGAGCCTGTTTTTCAAATGTAAGGAGTAGAAAGTACAGATATTTGTGTACAAATGTAGGGAGTAAAAGTAAAAAGTCTTCAGAAAAAGAAATGCTCAAGTAAAGTACAGATACCTGAAAAATCTACTTAAGTACTTGACACCTCTGGTCGTAACAGTAAAAAAGCCACAGGTTAGCTACGGTGAGAAAGCACTGATGAAGTCCCTCCAGCTCCAGTGCCACAAGATTTGACTGAACTTTATCTATATAGCGCCAGGAATAAAAAAAAACCCCATATGTTAATTTAACTTCAAGTTCAAACTGAAATACATGTGCCCTGTCAGCAGGTTTGACTAAACAACAAAAAGCAAGCTTGTACTAAAACGCTGACACAATTAAAAAGAGCCCCAAAAACTGTGTGAACATGCACCGCACGGCGTTGGTGCCCGACTTTCCTGCCTGGAGCCACCGCTGCCGGGGCAACGAGGACTTACGTATTGGACGTGCGTAGCCAGGTTCTGAGGAACACGCTTGAACCGCATCCAGAGTGGATGATTCACGCGTCTGCAGGTTTCACTGCCGCCACATCTGAAGTCGAAATGTTTATAACGTCTTTAAATGGCCTCAATTAACTTAAGGTAGAGATGATAAAGTCGGCTGTCATAAAAGAGGAGGAGGGAGTGGAGGATGTGGATGTTGTTGCAGGTGTGGGAAAGTGAGAGGGCCTCCAGGTTAAAAACAATAGCCGTGCAGATGTGAGCCAATTGGTTGAATTGCAAATAACAATTGGAGTTTTATGACGGCAATAACAATAAAAGATGCTCTCATTGGACATTGGAAGCTGTAACCATGACTGAGATATAGCCACACGCTGACCTGGAAACCCATTAATGCAACATCGCCATGCAAAACCTTCACCTGAACTGGCTGGCGTGTAACCTGAGAGTCAAGGAAGAGATTTACCTTTGGCTTTTCAGCGTCTCTCGGCTTCATTAGGACACGCTAAACGCCAGAAGATCCCATTCAAGCATTTTAGCTACAGCAAACATTCAGGACGCTTTGTTAACAGCTTCCCACAGCTTTATGTATAAGATGATGCTGTCGTTTGATGTTAAAGCGCCTGAAACCGTCAGGAAGCACGCGGCCAGAGAGTTCATGTCTTACCTGGGGACTTCCAGGACTCTCCCCGTGTTCTCATCAATTGTTTAATCCAAACACAAAAGCACTTCCCACACCTTCCACCTTCCACCTTCCGTCTGGGACAAGCCGCAAGTGGCTGCCAACTTAAAAGGAGGAGGGAGAGGAGAGAGCTGCCAGCTCCTCCTCCTCCTCTAACCGAGAGTGCGTCAAGCTTCCTGGTGAACGGGGACGGTCCGGGGCAGACGGTTCAAGGTGGAAGTGTTGAGGGAAGAAAAAAAAAAAAAAAGGTGCAGTAAAAGGATAGGAGTGGGATTATAATGGGACGCTCTCTGTGGACGTTATAATAGACCTGGCTCAGGGAGCAGCTCAGAGGACACAAAAGAAAACTAGTTCTGCAACTTTCCAGGCAGGTCACAGCAGAGCAGCACGGGCGAGTGAATGAATCTGTGAAACTTGATGTGTTTACAGCACGGCTGCAGCAGCCTGAACAGTAGGTCACGTTAGAGAGGTTAACCGTGAGAAAGCTTTAATTTCTTGTGCACATCAATAAACGCGAGATCCAAGCGGCGAGGAAAAAAGCAGTTCTGCACGGGCAGTATACTAACTAGCCTCGGTATCCACAGAGCAGCAGCCGCTGTCTTGTGTTCACCTCTGACTTTAGAGGAATTAAAATGATTTAAAGCTACGTAGTGAAATAAAGAGCACGAAACACCAGAGAACAAAGAACAACACGATTCACGTTTAAGGTTTTACGTCCATGCCTCGAACAATGATCTGACAAATGGAAAAGAATTAAGCAGGATTTGTTTGGCCGTCACAGACCATGACCTTTCGTAAACTACCTTTCACTTACCTGCACAGTTAAAATCGTTAAAGGAGCGAAGCGTTATGTAACATTTTGACCCGTTTCAGGCCAATGCAAATTGAAGATGCACTCATGGAGTGGGCGGTCGAAAACAAGTTATGTCAGCGATCAGTGCGCATGAAATAAGACTTTATTGATCCACAAGGAGAAATGTAGGTGTTACAGCAGCGGGGCAGTAAGTAAGAGATTGAATAAGGTCAGAAAGAACAACATAAATGTGTTATATAGTAAAGGTACAAGACATCTCAACAACTACAGTCTGGTAAGAAACCAATGAAAGTTAAGTAATGTGAACAAAAGGCTGAAGTAGTGGAGGCTGAATATTCAGGACAGGCTCCTATAGGAGAACTGCTTGTAAGAAAACATAAGAAAACATATATTAGACTGAAATAACATGATAAAATATGTAAAACACGTGAGATGTATGTGTAGAGCAATGGAGCAATATGATAAAACAATATGATAGAGCGATAGAGGGACGTGATAGAGAAATATAAAGTGGGATGGATGGATGGATGGATGGATGGATGGATGGATGGATGGATGGATGGATGGATGGATGGATGGATGGATGGATGGATGGATGGATGGATAGATAGATAGATAGATAGATAGATAGATAGATAGATAGATAGAATATGATAATATATAACAAAGCAACTAAAATAAACAATCAAAAAAATCTATATATAATATTTGCAAGAATTATAAAATAAGTTTTATTAAAAATTAAACTGCAATGAAATTAAACGAAGGTTTGAGGTTGAACAAGATGATGAATATGTGGTGAAAGTCGAGTCGTTGTCGACTAGTCTACACATAAAAACATGAAATCTATATTCTTGACCTGAATCCATATTGTTAAAAGAAGCTACGGAGCCTCCTCTTGTCGGTAATTTGAGCCTGAACAGGAGCTACTGTCGTTCACACGCTTGTAATATGAGGCTCGGCAAAAAAACAAACACATGCTCTACAACCACAGCAACAATGTCAACTACAACAACACAATACATTTACCAGATGTAAAGCCTCCTCCTCTCCATTACTGCAGGACGATTGGTGAAGTTGTTAACTGAGGATTTGGAGCGTTCCCCTGCCAATGTTAGCGGAGGCCTTTTCAGGTTTTTGTTGTATTTCAGGACTGACATGTCGTCTCACGGTAGTGAGTATTTTCACACACTTGATGAACAACCCACTGGGCTCCTCACCTGTCTTCTTGGAGGCGGCCATGTTGTTATTGTCACATGATCTGCGACCAGTTGATTTCCCGCTTTGAAGCGTCATGGCACAGCAGTAAAATCGACTAGTCGATTAGTGGGTACAACACCTACTGCACAGAATGAAGTGATAACAAAGTAAATTTCCTGAGATACATACAGATCTACTGTCCAGAGGGTTCTTGTGGTATCTGGCTGAAGGTCCAGACTAAGAAGAGTTCTTCAGGACGTTTGACAGTTTGTCCAACTTCTTTCCTTTCCTCTCAGCTACCTGCTCCAATGAGTCCAGAGGACAGACCAGGATGGAGCTGACCTCCTCTCTCAGTTCGTCCAGTTTCTTCTCGTCTCTGTCTGAGACCACAGTTTTAAATCTTGCTGATGCAACAACAGGATCTTAAATGTTTCCGGGTAGTTTGTTGAAAATGAGTCCGCTGTTTGCGTCTTCATAAATGAGCTAACTCAAATGTGTCAAGTCCAAACGAGCCTGTGGTTGCTGTACACTCAGCCTTAAATGTTTTGACTCCTGAAAAGATGTCAGTATATTTTTGGTCTGGTTCCACTGTGGTTTCTACTTTTTTTTTTTTTTAACCAGCCAGTTTTTGATTCTAAATACACATTTGGCAATAAAATAAATAAATAAATATGTGAATATGTGTGTGGAAAAAGTCTTCTTTGATGAATCCCGTTTTGTGGGGAAGCTGCAGCATTCAGCACACTAGCACCACCTACTGTTAAAACCAAATAGTACATTACAGTCAAGTGCAGGTTCTATATTTACATCGATGGCCATATTCTGACCTGAGGAGCTCATTATTACTAATTAGTGTGTTTCCTGGTCCTCATCAACCTGCCCAGTCTTCATGGTTATACAGTTATCCACTCCTACCTGAATGCACCATACCTCTAATACTCAGCTAACTCACCTGTGATAGAACAACAGCTGTCACTAACAGCTTTGTTTATATTCATTATCAAACTCTCATGTAGCTCTCATTATGCATTAGCTATATCTTGTATTCGTATCACGATTCTTCACGTACGTCAACATCAGATGTATGTTTCTCTCGTTCCTCCTGCTGCTCTCCCCTCTCTCTTATTCTGTCTCTACCTGGCCGGCCTCAAGCAGATGTCTCCCCTCACGTGAGCTGGGTTCTGCTCTGCTCGAGGTTTCTTCCTGTTTAAAATGGGTTTTCAAGGGATCTTCCTGTTTGCTCTGGGGATTTTAGGCCAGGCTTTGTAAAGCATCCCGAGACAATTTGTATTGTTATTGATGCTGAATAAATAAAAATAAAAAATTTAAATGAAATTATGTGTGAAATATACTTTATTATGGCAAGTTACAATGAATTAAACTAAAAAATAAATAAATAAAATCAACTAAAAACTAAAAACACACGTGTAATTCGCATGTAATACCACCTCCCGCCACCAAGAGGGCGCTGGTGAGCCGTGAGCTTGATTACCTGTTTGCTTTAAGAGCAGCGACTTCCGTGTTTTAAGTTGTGTGAAAACTATCAACTACTACAAAGGAATATTCGTGCATATTCTGATATTTAGAGGAAGAAGAGAAACCACATTACGCTCACAAGACAGCGGTTAAACTTATTAGCGTGCTGTCTTCTCTTTACTCCGCAACTCTCCGGCATTTTGAAGTGTTTTTGCTCCACTGCTGCAAACGGTTAAAGCAAAACGAGCTGTTGGAGCTGACTGATTATTATTATTACTATTATTGTTAACTCGCTACGATGTCTTGTAACTTCCTGATGTAGCAGCATGTTATTTACGGGTGTCTGCTCACCATGCCCCTCGTTCCTGCAAACCAGTCCCAGTTGATTCGGTCCAGTCAAAAGGACGAATATTACCGAGCCACCCTCAGAAACATAGCCAACGAGGCTTATCAGACACTTGCTGGTGAGTGTTGGTCAGCTGGTTCTTTAACAGCTGTGCTTAGTTTGCACTTTAATTTGTATTCTTGTAATAAGTTGTATTGTTTTTCCGTCTGTGTGGTTAGAAATGTACTAAAGTAAAAGCAAGTCCTTGTTTTCTCTTGCGCTATATATATGTATTCGAAGCGTTACGGTAACGGCATGCCTTCAAAATAAAAGCAGTATAATTTTCCAAACGTTTAATTCACTCTTATACTCAGTGAATGGTGAATAAATAGGGTAACAGAGCTTCAATTCAGTAGAAATGTCTTTCAAATGGTGGAAATTCATTTATTTTCATGTCTGTGTACAAGCTGGAGCTGTGTTTGCATTAGTTTTAGCTGACATAGCTATACTTATGCATGAAATGAGCTTGAGTTTCTCCTCTGTGTTGCTCTTTCTGCAGGATCCAAATCATGGCTGGGCTGGAGGAGAGAGATAGAGCTGCTGTCAGATCTTGCGTACTTCGGTTTAACGACATTCTCAGGTAGTCGCCGTCCTCCATAAAAACCAGTCTTGTGCAATCGAGCTGTCGTCTTATTAAAAGGTTTGACTTGCGTTCTTTTCTTCCTCCAGGTTGTCAAACTCTGGGCGAGGAGTATGTCAACATCGTCCAGGTGGATCCGACCAAGCGTCGAATCCCCTCTAAGGCCAGGCAGGGCCTCTTCATCCTCTGCCACGCCTTCTTTCCTTACCTCCTCAACAAGGTCCTGGTGGCCCTGGAGAACGAGCTTGAAGGCGGGCAGGAGGGCGGCGGAGGCGTCGGTCGGCAGAGAGCGGCGTCCGGGCCGTGGGGTCTCGATTCCTGGCTGAGGAGGTGGGTGCAGAGGGCGGTGGGGCTGCTGTCGGAGCCCCAGAGGAGAACGTGTCTGCCGGCTGTGATCTTCTTCCAGACGCTGCTGCACAGCGTCCACGTGGCTCTGTTTTACATCAGCGGCTCCTTCTATCACCTGTCCAAGAGGGCGGCAGGCATCAGCTACGTACGTGACTTCAAATGTGTCGTGCATTTATTAGCAAAGCCCTGATATCACTCACTAACAGAGCTAAAAACGGTGGAAGACTGCTTTGAGTTACACAACAACACATTCAGTCTGTTGCCTTGGCGTCCACGCTCCCCACATCTCCGTCCAACTGAGCATGTGTGGGATGAGTTGCAGGAACAAGTCTGATCCGTGGAGGCTTTAGCTCGCAACTTGCAGGACTTAAAGGATCTGCTGCTAACATCTTGGTGCCAGATGCCGCCGCCGCACGCCTCTCCTTGACAGGTCTGGGCTTGAGGCAGGTGGTCATAATGATGTGGCGGTATAATCAGGTCTTTGCCGTATTCTATTTCTTTCTTTTTGGCATCTTGCGCTCTTGTTTCCTGCCGCTGTAACGCCCTATTTTCCCCGCAGGCATGAATAAAGCCCTGTCTTATCTTATCTTATCTCAAAGCCACAGGTCATATCCACCCACGCTAACGTCCTGCGTGTGTGTGTGTGTGTTTGTTGTGCAGGTGCGTGCGATGGGGCCCAGCGGCGATGACGGCGCCATCAGGAGCAGCTACAGGCTGCTGGGGGCCATGTCCCTCCTCCAGCTGCTCGTCACCGTGTACTTGCAGATCAACAACTTCAGGCAGAGACAGAGAGCCAGACGAGAGTGGAAGCTCTACAGAGACCTCAGGTAAAGGACCTGGACACAGCTATGGAAATGGGTCCGTGTTAGGGACGTCCCAGTCCTTAGAGTAGACCAGGGACCCCCACCCCATAGCAAAGACACGACTTGATGAAAACAGCCATCCAGAGCAGGATGCAGCCACAAAAACACTTTAGGAAGAAGTCAGACAAGAACATCTCAAGGTGTTGACCTGGCCTCCAAATTCACTAGATCCCAAACTGATCAAGTATCTGTGGGATGATCCACAGAGGCCCCTCCCCTCAATCGCCTCGGTGTATGTTGTTCTTTTGTAACCGCTCTCCGTCTGGTCATAATAAAATGGCAATAAAAGACAATAAACTGCACAGTCTTTGCCTCCAGGCCCCAGCAGACCCAGAGCTCCAGCCCCAGAGCTGCCTCCTGCATCCTCTGCCTGGAGGAAAGGAGGAACTCCACGTCCACCCCCTGTGGACACCTCTTCTGCTGGGAGTGCATCACGGAGTGGTGCAACACCAAGGTCAGAGTTGTGTCATCGCCAGAACAAGTTCCTCCTCAGGATGTTTCCACAGAGACTGAGCTCTTCTAATCTAACTGTTTTATTGTGTCATGGTGACAGGCCGAGTGTCCTCTGTGTCGGGAGAAGTTCCAGCCTCACAGACTGGTCTACCTGAGGAACTACAGCTAGAACCTCTGCTGCTCTGAAAACCATCTTACTATAGTGTGACTGACAAGTTAATTATGAGTTATATCACTGTACATATTACTAAATATAAGAGAAATGCTTATAATTTAAGACAGATACCAATAATATGGGGTAAATGTTAATATATAAGTTGTACATTCATCTTCTTTAAATAGAAGAATACTTGAGGTTTAAGTCATTTCTGTTGCTTTTGGTAATTTACTGTTTGCTCTTTCTCTGTTGTTTTGTTAAAGATTAACATTAAAGAGTGACTGTGGCCACAGTATAGTTCCTTCTCTCTGCTTCTTCTACAAAACAAATGGGCTGTTGAATTACTTTTGTTGGCGTCTACAGACCTGAATTGGACACTGAGCCAGATCTTTGGAAACCTTTCATTCCATAACAGGTCTTGTTGTTGTTGTGCCAAGTCTTACATGATCTAAGGTAGAGCTTCATCAGCTCCAGTACAGCACACACTCACTGTAGCATTGTATCAACAATCTTCTCCAGATTTATTTCCATCCAGTGTTTCATTCATTTTTCACCAAGACAAAGCTTCTCCAGCACATCCCAAAGATTCTCATTGGGGTTAAGGTCTGGACTCTGTGGTGGAACACTCCATCTGAGCCCCATGAATCCTGACATTGTCATCTTGGAATATGATCCCTTGATGGAATAAGCTGCTCATTCAGTATATTCAGGTAGTCAGCTAATGAACCTAGACCCAGATCATAGCACTGCCCCATAGCACAGGCTTGTACAGTAGACACTAGGCATGATGGCTGCATCACTTCATCTGCCTCTCTTCTTCCCCTGATGCCCCCATCACTCTGGAACAGGGGAAATCTGGACTCATCAGACCACATGACCTTCTTCCATTGCTCCAGAGTCCAATCTTTATGCTCCCTAGCAAACTGAAGCCTTTATTTCCAGTTATCCTCACTGATTAGTGGTTTTCTTAAGGCTACACAGCTGTTCAGTCCCAATCCCTTGAGTTTCCTTCACATTGTACGTGTAGAAATGTTCTTACTTTCACTATTAAACATCGCCGATTTCGATCAATCAGGATTTTCTTCCTCAAAGATGATGCTTCTCCACTCTCCTTCCAGTTTCTAATAATGCCTTGGACAGTTCTTAACCCAGTTTTAGTAGTTTCTTCAATCTCCTTAGATGTTTTCTCTGCTTGATGCCAATGATTTGACCCTTCTCAAACTGACGACCACAGGATGTGTCTTTAGACATGAGAAGCTACTCATTGCATCCGTTGGGCTTAAATAACTTGTCGTCAGCTGAAATATAATCACCCAAGCAGTAATTATCCAATAGGAGGCTCCTACCTATTTGCTTAGTTAAATCCAGGTGTGTATGTTTGTTCTGTTGTTGCTGGGTTATTCACTCACAACACACCACAGCAACTACTTGTATATATAAAATAATGAAAGTATAATTGTACTTGCAATTTAAGATTATTTAATTACATTAAACTATATGATTACTTGTGTTAGTTTAATTGCAGTTACAGCTCGTCGCTTTGTTCTGTTCCTCATTTATTTGTGTTCAGTCTGTTGTGTTGTACAGACGACAGGGCAGCGTATGAAGTTAGAGGATAATTAAAGATTTACGACTTAAAGCACTGTCAGTGTGAACCATGGACTGTAGAAAAAAAAAAATGGATGACGCATCACCACTTCCTTTGTTATAGACTATTATTAGAATCATTGTTATGGAAAATCCTGTTTTTGTAGCTAAAATAAAACTGAACTTCCCCAAAAATTTACACTCGAACATCAGTGTTATATTAACTACCTAAAAATACGTATTTAACTTATTATAGGGTAGTTTTAGTTCAGCCCTAGTCCCATCTACTAACATGGAGTGGGTGGAGCTTATGACCTATACTGCAGCCAGCCACCAGGGGGAGCTCTACTTGCTTTGGCTTCACTTTTAAAGGAGCTGTCATGGCGTCCATTTTTAATACAGTCTTCGGGGTCAATCTTGGTTTAACTGATATGAACAAATGTTTTTTTTTTTTTCTTGAATAAATAAATACAAAAGCATAACATCGTAATGTCAAAAAACTTTTAAATGCTCACAAAAGCACAGGTCAGTTGCATAGGCTATGATTAACACTCTCTGCAGCTTCAACATAAACGCTTACAATAACAGCTTTTGGACCAAATGTGGCGCATGATGCACCGCATACACGCACACACACGTCTGAGCATTTATTGTACAAATCAGCATACAGCTCTTCAAGCAATCCACCACTAACACCGCTCCCACCCAAGCACGATCACATCCACACAGCTTAAAAGCACACGCTCTCCACAGCACGAGCAGCACCATCAACAAGACAGGCGTGATTTATTGCTTTTCGAGAAGAATCGTCTGCCGTTTGGTTAAAACATGCAAACGAGGAGCATCGCAGGAGATTTGTTTCCACAGAGGAAAAAAAAAAAAAAAAAAAAAGCTTGGTTGTGTGCTTTCCTTAAAATGTCATCAAATGCTTTGTGCATCATCTACGCGCTACTTGCATACACTATATTACAGACAAGAAGAAAAACCTTCAGACTCAACTGTTAGATATGGAAAATAATTGTTGGAAAGGATTTGCTTTAAACGAAAAGGAATAAAAATAAAAGGTGAAAATGACCAAAAATTAGAGTCGGGTGAGATGGTGGAGTTATTGGTCACCATAATAAAGTGCTATCTTAACTGCTTGAAGACCAATTTTTAACATAAATCTGAAAATATGACAAATTTTCTTTAAGTTTAAACACCGTTTAAACTAAAACGGCTTTGATAATTAGTCAAAATTACAAAAATTACGACCGAACATGTGTTTGACCTTTGCTTTTTAATTTTGATCTCTGGCTCTTATCATTTGTCCTGCGTTTGTGTTTTTGCCATTTATTTCTTACATAATGTAATTTCATCTCTCAAGTTAAAAATAGCATGGTCTAGGCTTCACTGCTGCAAACAGCATTTAGAAACTACCGTGCCCCAAAAAAAACAAACAAACAAACAAACCAACACTCTTCTACGTGACTTACTTAATTTACATTCATTTTAAAAGACAGCATTTAGGATATTGATGCTAGAAAACGTTGTGCCCTGTGTTTCTCTTTAAGTGTGCAGCTAACCTTTAATGCTAACCTCTGCAACGCCACTGAAAACCAAAGTGGCACGTTTTGGAGAAAGATGTATCTCATTGTGCACGTGCTTCAATAAGCGGGTGACAATCGACGTCGCACCTGAAGTGATCAAATAAACTAGGGATGCAACAAAAGGTTTTGGTCGAAAACAAAAAGAAATGCACTTTGGGCCATTTTCAGACAAAAACTTTTCACCTTAACAGCACATGAAAGCAACGACTGCAGCAGTTTTCCACTGAAAATGTCCCCAAATTGCATGTTTTGGTTTTCGTCCCAAACTTTTTGTTGCTGCCCTCGTTTACTTGATGAAAAATTATAAAAAAAATTCCGGTGCATCCCTAAAATAAACCTCAGCTTTTCATGCGACAGCACAAAGAGCGTACGAGGCATCAAATAGGTCTTAGCGTTTTCCCTCTGGCCTCAAACACGAGTTCCTGCGTCTGAGCTGGACTCTGCTCGAGGTTTCTTCCTCTGGGTTCTGCAAAGTGTCTAGAAACAATTTCTTATCGACGCTATGAAAATGAAACTGAATCGCTCGTAGCTGTCGCTGAGGTGCGGGCTACGTTATTGTTTCGTGTGTTTTTCTTTTTTTCTTGCCAAGGCATTAGATAGAACATGAAACACAGTGGAGACAGTCAACAACTGGAGAGAATATGGCACAACAGTGACATTATCAAGAACAGGAGATTCCTATAAAACTGGATGAGAAGACTAAGAGAAGTTGCTCAGGAAGGTTGTCGTGAGAATTGACAGTAAAGTAGCTGCAAGTACTGGTTGCTCCCCTGCTTGTGGCAACTATCTCCTGTCTGGGCAAGAATTGCAGGTTAATTCAGACATTAGGAAGCGTCTCCCAGCCTGACTAAACATTGAAAGAAACAAATATATATATATGTGTATCCAGTCTATGGATAAAATGTATGTTTGGTGCAAAAATAATGCAGAAAAAAAAAAAGACAAAACACTGTGTCCTCGGTGCAGGACTGTGGCATCACCACCAACCTTCACCTCTCAGCTTTCTGCACGAGCAACAGAGAGACCAGACCTGAATCCTACAGAAAACTAAAAGAAGGGACCATATTTTTTTGCAAATAGAACAGAAAAATAAAAATTATAGATTTGCCAAGATGTTAAGACTCGTATCCAAACAGTGCCGTAATAAATTCAACAAGGTCTTCAGCTTCAGGTAGCGTCACCTCATGCAGGATATTTTCTCAGGTTTTGATGCGTCGCAAATTCAAACGGTCAACAGATTCATCCAAAAAGAACATTTAGGTGGAGTCAAACAAGCTGCACCAATAAATAAACCGACAAAAATCAACAATTTTAAGTATTGAATAACCCTTTTAAGTGGAAAAACGTTCGCAAGTTCAAGGCTCGTTTTGTTTTTTAAAAAATTTGTTTCTTTCTTAGTCTGACATTAAATATTTCACACTACAGTTTGAACTATAGTGTGGCAGCCCCGCAGTAAAACAGTCCTACCCCCAATCCAAACACGTTATCTGATAAGACGGAGCCTTGAATGCAACGGAGCCACATCCCACGAGGAGCTGAAGGCGTTTGAACATAAATGAGTCACTGAACGCGACTGTTGGGGGTTTGTTCCATTAAAAACAAAAAAAATGCATTCATGTATATATATATATATTCAAACGTTTCATCAAGCAAATCTCAAATCTCTAAAAGTACAACTCCGAGTTACAAGAAGTGATGCAATCGAGAGGACAAGCAAAAAAAAAAAACACATTCAGCTCACAATCTTTGGTTCGGTCACCTCAGGAAGCCAGCGGCCGGTTAGAAAAGACTGAGCGGCCTGAAGGTGAGCTCTCGTAGGAAAACGACGACGGAAATTTGGACAGAATCCCTGAAGAGCACCTGATTCTTCTCAAGTGACGACTTAATGCAGTGTTTGCGTTGATAAGTTAAAATAAATCGGTAAAAAAGCGACAGATGTGCTGGTTTAGAAGAAGAAGGTGGTGGAGGAGGAGGAGGAGGAGGAGAGCCCTTGGTAGGTCCAAACGACTGCTGGTTTACAAGGATTGAATGTTAATGATTCTGGGATCAGGTCTGACGACATCCAACAGCGTCCACTTGCGCAAAAAACAAGTGTAAAAGTAGGAAGAAGAGAGGTACCCTCTGAAGATGAAATTGAAGACTTTCAGAAGTGAAGCAAGGGGTCCTACGGTCAAGTGAAAAGGTTCCTATGGAAAGCGAGGAATGAAAAGGAGCCCCTTTTATTATTTACAGTGCCACGTGATATATAAACTCCTCATCCCTCAGGTTACATAAAACTGAATCCAAGTTCTCCTTTCAGGGATGAAGTTCCCATGAACGACTCATTCGTGTCTCGACAGCCAGGAGGGGTTTATCTCTTCCCTGACTTCATGTAAGACGGTATAGCTCCTCGAGCGGTCAGGCCCTCGAAGCGTTTGTAGGTGTAGTTGATGAAGACCCAGTCTTTGTTCTTCAGGTCGGCCTCGGTCTGGTTGCACACCTGAGGGGCTAAAAACAACAAAAAAGAAAGAAAGGTCGTTTTAGATACGACAAGAGACGAGACATCGTAAATGTGTTGGACGGCGGAGGAGAAACGTACGCGCTGGTGCCAGAATATCAGAATCGGGGAATTCGTCAAAGTTGGAAGTGTCGTCGATGCTTTTAATGTTTATGGGAATGGCAGCAGGCCTCTCTCTGTGGAGCACATGAGTGGAGTTAGAGGAAACAGAAGGACAGGACGTCAACGTAGAGTAAAGACAAACACCATTTCACTCTGGCTTTTGTAAACCAGGTTCAAGAAAGAGTCATGTGGGCGAGTGAAAGTGACCTAGAACTGGGTTTCTGTGGTAAACCCAATAAGTTCAGCTGCTTTTTCTGCGTTTTTTTTTTCTTAACCAGGACGTTTCCGGCACAATACTGTCTAAAATTAGGAACATCCTGACTCAAAGCTAGCTGATGCATTTATTACTTAAAAGGCTGGAGTACTGGAGTGATTCCTTATAACTGGGATGTCTAAATAGCTCCCCTCCTCCTCCTCCTCCTCGTGATAAAACAGGTTGAAGAACCGGAATGAAAAGGAACAAGAAAGGGAGATCATGTTTTTGTTTTTATAGTTTGACCTTCTCTTCACTGGCTCCAGAATATAATTTAAAATACTTCTCCTTTCGCATGAGATTTACAACGACTGGGTTTCATCTCAACTTAACCCTCGTGCTACCTTTGGGGTCTCTGGGACCCCAAGTGAATGGACAGACAGATAGAGAGCATGAAAGAGGGTAGTACGAGGGTTAAAGACATCCTAAATAGAACCTAATGTGCATAATGTGAGAAAACCTCTATGACTTTAAGGTTTAAAAGGCTTAAAACTTTCATTAGGGCTCGCTCAGGTGAACATCAGTCTGACAATAACAAAGTGACGGCACTGTTCTCTTCTGCATAGGCCGACATGTTCCACCCCCCCAACGTGGCAGGTTCCTAACCGAGTGCAACAAGTGAGCAGATACTTTACACTTTTAACGAGATCCCAAATATCTCACTGTAATAAATGTGCAGTGTGAACGTGATGAGCCGTCCCCACCTGATATGGTCGTAGTCCACTCCCTCAAAGAAAGAATTGGACTTTATCTCCTCTACATTTACGGCACCGATCCTGTGCTCCTCCTCACAGCAGAACCTGCACACAGAACATTAGCTTAGTGTCACAGGTATTCAGCAGGAAAACAGAAAACATTTAAGGCATTTAAGGTGTCAAACATGGGGCCGGCGTGATCGGCTAAGTGGGAAAATTGCAGTTATTGCATCGATATTCCCAATTTGTCCAGTGTTTTAGTAAGAGAAGTGGACAGAAGACAACACTGAGACACAGGACTAAGCAGCGGACAACAATGTGCCAAAATTGGACAGTTTATTAAATGTAAACATTCTCCTAATGTACTTGTTCTTCTTTACACACTTGTCATTATTTATAGGTTACTAAGCCGTTATGGTCCGGCCCAGATCAAACCCCCGAACTAAAATGAGCTTGACACCCATGACTTAAAGTGTTCTGTGTCGTCTGAGTGACTGATGGGTCGTGTTCCTACCGGAGGATGAGGTCTTTGGCCTTGTCCGATATAGGCACTTCTGGGGGAAAGATGAGCGTCTCTCGCCAGTTCATCACCTTCCTGTACGTCTCCTGAGGCGTTTCCGAGCAGAACGGAGGGTAACCTGCAAGACAGCGAAGGCAGCGTTTACGCCAACATCTTCTCTGCACTGGGGTCTAACTCTCACGTTGGTAAATCAGGCGTTTGTTCTGCTGGGTCCCTTACCTATCAGCATCTCATACATGATGACGCCCAGGCTCCACCAGTCGCAGAGCTTGTTGTATCCGTTCTGCATGAACACCTCCGGAGCGATGTAGTCCGGCGTTCCCACCGTGGAGAAAGCCTGACGGAGGGAGGAGAAGAGAGGACGTTGGCTTTGTGACGTGAAAACACAAATGTGTGTTAGGGAAAGGTTCATGAGCTAAGAGGTGGATTGATGATTAAAGGAAAATCCCAGTTTATCTTAAGATGGTCCTTTAATTATCTCACAGTGTTGCAAACTACTAGTTTAAAGGATGGTATACTTATATTATCTTTAAATACTACTACTACTACTGTTCATAGGTTTGATCAGTAAATTGAATCTTATGTGTTTGGACCATTTCTAAGTTTTTTTACTTAAATAATAAACATTTTAAACAACTGGTGTCAAACATAAAGCCTGCGGACCAAAACCAGGCCACCAGAAGGTCCAAATTGGACCACTGGATGAATCTGCACAGTGCCAAAAATTACACCTACTTTGTCTACTAATGGTTCACACTATTTTAGTAAGAGTCACGGACATTACGCGATAAAAAACTGCTCTTATTTTTGTAGTCCGGCCCACTTGAGATCAAATTGGGCTTTACGTTGCCCCAGGAATAAAACTGAGTTTGTTAATATAAAACTGTTTCCTTTTCACAAAAGTAGTAGTTTTTCAAAAAATGTTAAATATAATCTTACAATCTCACGAGGACCTGGCTGCCACACAACACAACTAGGTTCCAACAAAATCAGACGCACAAAAGCCTCGCCTTCTACGGTCTAGAAACTGGCCACACTCAGACTGAAGTCAATAATTATCTGATGAAAAGCTCAACAAGATCCTACCAGCTGCCTCCTGTTCCTCTTCCACGTCTCTGCTTTCCTCTTGGAGTTCATGTTCTGGAAAGCTGTCAAGACAAAAAAAAAATAAAAGCTCAGTATTAAAAACACAAATGAAAGCCTTGTTTCAGAGATGAAATGCACATCACTGTTGCACCATCGAGCCATAAAAGGCTCTGCGTTGGTTGCTCAGGAATGGTTTGTGTCAACAAGCAAGTCACTCGCGCCGCAGTATCGCAAAAGGCAAGCTGCTGTTTGTTCAGCGTATCTGGCAGCCGACATGCAAAACTCAGAAAATATAGGAAGTTGCAAACAACTCAGAGGCCTGAGAGTCTGATTACCTCATCGTCAGCTGCATCATGACACTCAAACCTACAAATATTTCTAATGTCGCAATCGCGTGTCGCTATTTTTTCAGTGCGTCTGCATCTTATTATAATGTTACAGCAATAATTATGTTTATTACACCCAACAACAGCTCGTTACTTCTACTAATGAGCCGCTCATGGCATTGAAAGAAGAGCTGCAGGGAACTAGTAGCTTGGTAAAAAGTGTCGGCCTCGGAGACTAATGCTGCACATAGAGCATAAAGCATAGACTGTATATAAATATGGACGACGCGACGCCACTTCTTTGCATTGGCCAAACTGACGCCATTTTCCAGCGGCGTCTTGCGACTTTGGAGCCAGAGTCTGATCAGTACGGTCCAAGAGTGGAGCCACGATAACCTCTAGACTCATTTTTGTTTTTGTTTAATTAATACTACGCTCTCCTCTACCTCCACCAGTCGTAAATTACACTGTACGTGTTTTTAATTCATTCATTTATTCATTTTTACAACTCTTTTTTTTCCCCCTATGGCTATAAATTCAGTCTGAAGGGATTAAAAGATAATGCCAAACAAAGATTGGTTGGTCATGGTAATGGTCAGACACTAGGAAAGGCCGTTTGGCTAAAATGGAATAATCTTATTCTTTCAGGTTTAATTACGTTTCACCAAAAGGCAGCAGAGGAACACAAATAAACACAATCTGGGCCGCAGTTAAATATTGCAGCAGCTACTGTCTCTACTGGGTTTCTATGTACTGCTGTATCTGAACCACAAACCACCGTTTTTTTTTGTGCGCAGTACGACTGTCATGACATTCGGCACTAATTTTGGAACAAGCGGTCACTGAAAGCGTACGTGCACGGTAAGTTTTGATTTATTTATTTACCTCTACTAGAGACCAGCACAACACCTTTGTTTTAACCTTAACTTGTGTGGAAGTATTCCTTCTTATTTGACTCTAAAATATATGTAATAATAATAAAACAAATAAAACTGATGCACTAATGAAAACACAAGCACATTTTAATGACAAATGCTACATGCTAAGAGTAGAAATAAATAGAATGGGTTGCCTGACTTTGTTTACTGAGGTCACTGGGCAAGCTGTGGTTCAGGTTCTTGTAGAACTCAGTCCGATGAGCCCTCTTCAGCCCCGTGCACAAACCGAAGTCGGACAGCTTCACATGACCCTGAAAACACAGAAACACATTATTACAGCAGCTGAAATGAAGTGTCTGATGAGGAAATGATGTGGGTACTCTGAGGTTAACTACCCACTAGGGAGCTGGGTAGCATAATGAAGTGTTATCGTGTTCCTTCATTATGCATCTTCAGTGACCTTAGGACAAACAAATTAGCTCAGGTCTGCCATTTTTAATTCAACACAATCTTTACACACTGCATTAGACTGCACTGCATTATTAAAATGTCTTTAAAAACCTTATGTGAGAACAGCAGGGCTGCTAAAGGAGGAAGGCAGCATCAAGTCTTGTATGTGGAGGACTTGTTGTCTTAAACTAAGGATGCAACGAATTTTTTTTGAAAATTTTTTGGTCGAAAATGGCCCAAAAATTTGCTAAATAAATATTTTTATAATTTTGTAACTTATTTATTCTATAAAGCATTAATATTAATTTATTAAACTGCAATGATTTTAGTTAGGTTAGTTACACACTCATAGCCATAAATGCAATGCTACTAATAATCGCCATAATAATTTCAGTTCATCCCTGTTTTAAATCCTTCTAAATCACACCCAACATTAAATTCAATGTTAGCATTAAGGATGTACGATATTTTATCATTTACGATATATTGTCAAAAACATTCCCCACGGTAAGAATATGTCATGCCGCGATAATAACGATAAATTCCCATTGATGACGTATCAACGAGGCTCCTACTTGATCTTCAACAGGTTTGGTTTTAAAAGTCTGATGCGGAGCAGCAATTTACAACATGCAAGGTTTGCAAACAAATAGTGAAACAAAGACAGTAACGCCACTAAACGACATCTCAAACCAGAATATGAAAAAAAATGAAGAAGCAGCGTCGACTTCATCCAAAGCCTCGAAACTTGCCAATGCACTACCGTCAAAAGGATTAGGCTATGTTATGTTTATCGTCATTTTTTATCATTATCGTGATAAATAGCAGAAATTATTGAGATAAATTCTTTAGTTAGAATACTAAACTCATATTATATATTGATCCCTAATATTGTCCATTTGAAACTTTGCCTTCTAAAGACTGAAAAAGTTTAAATATTTACTGGCCACATAACCTAACTACACTCTGGTTCATCCCTCCTCTCTTCCAGCCTTATTATTCTCAGCTCTCACTGCTTTATCGGCTGAATCTGACACTTCAGTGGTCACTTAAACACCTATAATATTAGGGACGCACCCGAAATTTATCACCAAAACAACACGGCTGAAACAGGATGTTGAACCGCAGCAATTTTTTGGCCAAAAATGTCCCAAAAGTGCATTTTCGGTTTTCGGACGAACGTTTTCAGTGCATCCCTATATAATAGAGGCATATTATAGCGTCTAAAGAAAAGCCCCTAGATGATTAGTTGGTTTAGGTGTTATTATAATTATTCCTCAGAGTCTTGACTCACTCTGGAGTCCAGCAGCAGGTTGTCTGGTTTGATGTCTCTGTGGATGAAGCCCAGCTGGTGGATGGAGTCAATGGCCAGCACTGTCTCCGCTATGTAGAACTGTGTGGCTTCTTCTGTCAGAGTATCCTTTTTCATCAGCAGGGTCATCATGTCCCCTGCACACAGCAGCAAAAACCGAGAGTCAGGATGAGACGGACAAGAAGAAAAAACATCTGTACGTCTGTAAGAGTCGATCTGCTGGAGACGACCACGGTTAGATCCTGCCCGTGAAGACAGCTACCTCTGGATATCCACAACAATAAAGCTCAGATTCAAGCCAGTGGTCGGAGAGTCATACCTCCAGGAAGGAACTCCATGATGAGGTAGAGGTTCATCTTATCCTGAAAGCTGTAGAACATTTTGACCACCCACAAGCTGTCTGCCTCGACCAGAATGTCCCGTTCAGCACGGATGTGACCGACCTACAAAAAAAAAAAAAAAAAAAAGAATCAGAGATGTTGAGCAGATGAAACCAGCAGCCTTTGAGTCCGTGTCTACTGCTGCCTCACTTGTTCTTTCTCCAGCATGTCAGCTTTCCGTAGGATTTTCATAGCATACACGTGACCAGTGTCTTTCTTCTGCACCAGGCGGACCTAGTAGTAGACAGAACAAAAAAAAAGTAATCATAAAATAGCACTGACATATAGTCGGATAAAATCTTGTGAGAATAAACCGTGTGTGGTTCAACTGTGGTTTCAGTCATGGGATGTTTAAAGCAGAACTGTGGACTTGCATTTGTATTCAAAACACCGCTACGGTCACAAACATTTGCTTTAAAACAACAACAAACCTGCTGTCACTATCATCACGTCTCTAGATTTGTGATACAGGTATGTTTACTGTCAATAAGCCACCAGCTTCTAATTTCATTCAATGACAAACACGCAGTTACTTTAACCACCGTTCATGTCAACTGATTATCTCAGAGTTTGTACTATATATTTTTTGCAAGTATGCAAACGTTTTCAACCTCCATGGAACCACATCATGTAAATGATCATGTAAAAGGTCTTTACCTCTCCAAAAGCTCCTCGGCCAATCACCTTGAGAGACTCAAAGTCCTCCAGACCCAGTCGAGTGCGTTTTAAACGCAGGAACTCTGTCTCTTTTCTTGCATGCTCGGATCGGCGGAGACGTTTCTGCAGAGAACAGACACCACATTCAATATACAGCGTTCATTGTGACGCACACTGTGGTAAATTGTACCCTGTGTAGTTTTAAAAATCATAAACTGCAGGTGAGACTATGCCAATTTAGTTGTAAGAAAACAGAGAAGCCAGTTTGCATTTTGCGTACACCAACGTCTAAAAACAATCGATGAGACTGTGGGTGGAGGTGTGATAATGTCGATGACTCAAATTACTTGGGACACTCATGAATAAATAATTAACATAACAGCACCGTTTCAATCAGATCGAAAAATTCGACCCACGCTCTGCAGCTTGTGACGGAATTATTCCACACCACAAAGACAGGTGTTTGTTCCTCACCTCCTCATCAGCCAAGCCTTCCTGATCCATCACTTTCTCCAGCTTTTGCTGCCTGAAAATAAGAGAAATATCTGGTGATTATTGTTCTATAGCCACAAGGTAGTTTAAGGATAGTAAGAGGGCAAAAACATCATCAGGGAAAAAGGCACCACAATTAATTATTATCCGACATTATTTATTCCAGCTCCCTGGGGCCTTGTTACCAAAACTACACACAATATGTGCAACTAAAAAATAAATCAAGCAAATGATTGACAATGTTTTCATCTCCTGCAGAAAAAGGAAACTGTTCATCGTCAGAAGTGTATGAATTTTTTTAAAAAGAGACATTTTAACGAAACACAGCAGCTATGCACAAGCAACATCAGCTTTCAGGTATGAAACAACGAGACAACGTTTGACGTATGTGGGTCATTAGTTTTAGCAGATCCTTGTTTGGTGACAACTGAAGTGTGTGGTGGCAAATCAGTAAGTAAGCCCTCAGTGGAGCTGAACTGTTCGAGCGTTACCTCATCTCTCTCTCCTCGTGCTGTGCGATGAGGTTACTGTAGAAGTTCTCCAAAGTCACTTTGGCCATGGTGACCCGCTCCTTGGTGTGGTTACTCATTGAGGAGCACGAGCTCTGGCCGGTCATTGCCATGCTTTTCCTTCACAGACACAAAAACGACAAAGTGAACAGAGATTTCATTTCAGGGAATGAAACGTAGATTCAAAAGCCACAAAAAAGAAAGTCACAGAGGAGTGAGAGCAGGTGTTAAATAATGGAGGATTGCACAGACTCCAAAAACGCAGCACTATTACCATGTACCTTCCTGTTAGACTTTACAACACTGAGCAGAGCTAAATGATGGGGAATATAAAATGCAAAGGGCGGTGATCCAGAAAATGAGGAAGGAAAGATGTTGGTTCCACTGGCAGAGAAGAGAAATATTGCGCACGTTGTGACAGTGCCGTTACAAACTAACGATGGGGAAATCTAATATGTGCAAACACTGATGCTTCTTCTGTGAGATACAGTGCACATGAAGAATCTACAGACACAGTTACAGGAGGACTTTTCATTGGAAGAAAGTCATGTCAGAACCTGCACATTTCATTGTAAAATGACAAGCCAGTTCTGTCTACACAGCGCTGTTGTGATGACAGGTCTCGGTGAAGTAACACAACAACTTTTATTTTAAAAATTACAACCGGGAAACTGAGGCTGACAACTAAAGTGAAACTTGGAATAAAATCAAAGCCTTACACTGTGTTAATAGTGTTAAATGTTCCTGAACTAGTCTCAACAATGGAGAAACGTTCTAACTTTTAAGTTATAGATTAGTCATAGTTTAGACTTAAGAAACAACTGAAACATTAAATATAGAAAAGAACATACAGTACGTTTATTCAGAAAAATGCACTGACTCACTTTGCCAATTTGTACGCTGCAAATTGTGCAACAGTAGACTGGGAGTTAGGACTGTAATGATGCGTCAACGTGATTGATGACCTTTACATGGATACGTTGATTTGCATGGAACACAATGACGCAATATTTACGTTCTCCGCCTGAATATTACACGCAAAAGTGTGGAAATACCCAGTAAAAATAATATTCCAAATTATGAAACACGAGCGACCGTTGGACTACTGCAGTCAGATTTTGAGAAATGGTCAATGCCTCAGAGTTGTCGTTGTGTCCTCAGCTGCGTTTGTTAGTTTTTGGGTTGTTTTCAGGACAAGAACTCAAGAAGAATCCTTAGAGCAGATACTTTCAAGTGCTTGTACATTATTTTAGTGCCGTTCTTTTGATATAGCATAAACTGGATGACAGAGGAAATTCACAGACAAGGAGTAAGCAATTTGTTTATGCGCATATAGACCTAAAACTAAATAAAGCTGATTTCCATTAATGCTCAAACTAAGTGTAAACAACATTTTGCAGGTAGATAATACCACCGCATTTCCAGTCACAATCAGTTAAATAACAATGAACACTGTCTTGACTTCTTAATGTCAGAAAATAGTGAAGACTAAGTTAGGTCTACTCTGTATAAATATTAATTTTTGCATTAAAAATAAAATAAAAGGCTTCTTCATTATTAAAATATGAAATAATGTTTATTTATTAATGAATTTATACATTTAGTAAAGTATTTAGTCGTACATTAACCAATCAAAATCAGAAAATAATCAATAAACAATCGATAGATTAGACTACTGAAAAAATAAGCAGCAGCCCTGAGCGGCTTTCATACCTGCAGTCTGTTAATATGAAATACGGGCGCTTACAGAGTACAGCAATGGTAGCAAATAAGTGACAGCTTTTTGGCTGACCACAGCACAACAACTGCCGATCTTTCATAGCGGTATGTTTGGCTACAAAGCCTTACAATTAAAAGCCATTATCAAACCAATCTGGCAAGCTTCAACTGGTTCAAAACTCTGCTGCACGTGTCATCACCAAAACCCCTTCTTCCCACCATATCACTCCCATCCTACAGCAACTTCACTGGCTCCCGGTCACACTACGAATCCAATTCAAAATCCTTCTGTATACTTTCAAAGCTATCCACAACCTCGCCCCTCCATACTTGTCTGATCTTCTCCACATTGCCACTCCAGCACGCTCCCTCAGATCTTCCTCCTCTCTCCATCTCACCGTCCCCCCTGCTCTCCTCAGCACCATGGGGAGCAGAGCTTACAGTCGCTCTGCTCCCCGACTCTGGAACTCTTTACCATCTCACATCCGTAACATTGACTCTCTCCCTCTCTTCAAAACAAAAATCAAAACCCACCTGTTTCAAATTGCCTATCCACCCCACCACCCCTCACCCTAACACTTCCCTTTTATTCTGCAGTTTTATTTATTTGTTCTTTTCATTATTCATTGTGTTTGTTGTTGTTTATTTTGTGCTTTTAATGTTGTTTACTCTGTGCTGTGTGTTTTATTTTAACTGCTGTAAAGTGTCCTTGAGTGGCATGAAAGGCGCTTTCTAAATAAAATGTATTATTATTATTATTATTAGTTCTGCTGCAAATATTAAAACGGATAAACTATAGATACTTAACCAATCACTGATCTAACAGGTACTCTAAATGACAGTTAACTTAACTCCATAAGTTATATTTGCACATAATTTAAAGTAGATTTCATCGTGTCCTGCATACAATAGCGGAGAGAGCTCACAAAATCAGATAATACAGGAATACGCTGCAAGAATTTCAAACAAAAATGGAAATATTTACACGGGACCCCAAATAGAGATGAACCTGGCTGGGACAAAGATTGTTAGTCAAAGCTTGGTGTGACTCTTTGTGTTGTTTGCTACCCATGAAGTTAGTTTTGGGTGTTTTATGTTATGTTTATGGTTGGCTGCTTGAATAATCTGACATCTGACACAACTCATTTGCAGATTTAAACACACATTATGACCCTTTTCATCACTTTTTTGGGTCCTTGGATGTAGTTTTACTGTCCTTGTGGCTGTATTTGTCGGACATGTGCTGTCAAACTGAAACAGGCGTTTTCTTTCTCTATTTACATATTTAAATCGATCTGTGTTAAGCTCTCTCGGCCACCGTAGCTACATTATTAAAAATATAACACCGTAAACGTCGTAAAGTGGCGGCTATTTGCTAAATGTGAAAGCTTGAGTTCAACTTTTTGCGGTTATGGTTTGTTAAAAAACTGAGCTAGACGGCGTCAACAACACAGCGTCTTAGTTTCGGTGCCAACGTAACCATACGTGGTATAAACTAGCAATTATCTAAAAAAGTACGGACGTATGAGTGCTGGTTAAGTTACGACGAATGTAGACTACTTTACGTTACCTTAGCTAAATTATGTTTAGAATATTTATTAGAATGCTAGCTCTTTTGAGCCACGGCGTCGTCAACAATGTCTTAACCTGCTAGCAGCAGTTAGCCAGCTAGTTTTGCTATTAAAGTTCCTGCCTGCGTCAAGCGCGTCAGGAGAAGCGTGAGCACTAACTCGACGGGTCCTCCAGAGTAAAACTGTCACTTTTAGAGCAAGAACCGTTTCTTTGGAGGCTCGCAAGTCGCACGTTTTATTTTGAAATCCGCCACCCGAGCGCGCTGCTCTTCGTTTCCATCAACTTCACAACTTGGAAGTTCTTGTAAAGCCAGTGGCTAAGTGAAAGTTAGCTAGTAACGGTTAGCTTGCTTATCTGCTAAAACAGCTCCGAGTCGACTAGGAATGGAGGCGCGCCTCGAAGGCTGAGGCTGTTTAACAGTTAACTCCGTAAGACGATGAGATAAAACATACTGATGTGTTGGTGGCGTCGGCCCGTGTCTGAGTGTTTGTCACTCTTTGTTTCGCTTACCTTGGTCGAAGGTGCGGTAACTGCCGTCTCTCTCTCCCTCTCTCTCGCTCGCTCGCTCTCCTTCTACCCAGCGCGTTGCGTCACAAATAGTTGAGACTCGGACACCTTCTTCTTCTTCGCGTTCATTGGCGGATCACAAGGCCGACTTCTAGGTACACACCGCCACGTACCGCACCGGCATAAAAGGGACGCGAGTTAGTTCTTCTTCTTCTCTTGTTTGGCTTGTATGGCGGTTAGCAAACCAGCTTAACGGTGCATCATCGCCACCACCCGGACTGAAGTGGTGAAGCAAGAGCATTGAAAAAAATAAACTACAATATTTTTTTTTCTAAATTAGACCCAATTAAAAAATATATATATTATGATGGAACTTCTTGCTCTGTCTTTTTTCTTTTTAAAAAAACATATATTTTTTAATATTTAATATTTTTATTATTTTTTTATTTCTTTATTTCTCTATCGGTGTACATTACACTTATATTGCTTACCTACTACTGTCTATCTATCTATCTATCTATCTATCTATCTATCTATCTATCTATCTATCTATCTAATAATAATAAAATCTCCTTCCATACCTAAACTAACAAGTCAAACAAAAAACATGAACAGGTTTAGCACATCATAAGTAAAAACAGAAATAATAGCAACAGAAGCCACAGTCATGACAATAAAATAAACACACAAATTAAAAATGTTAAAGAAAAAATGTACCAAGTGAAGAGTCTTCCAAATTTAAGCAACTATTTATTTGTAAAACATATCTTATCTTAAAATGAGAGATAAACACAGCAAAGCGTTTCACAGTGACTGACACATTAATCCTTTCCTTGAAACAGTTGCAGTACCAGGTCCTACATCTTACATCTCCCTCGTCTTCATTATAAAGTCTCAGTCTCTCGAGGTGAAGCATATTTGCCATATCTCTCAACCACAGATCGTACATGGGTGCAATGTCCGACCTCCACGCCCGGGGGATTAACTTCTTTGCAGTCACAGTTCCAGATAGGACAGCGTTTTTCTCATATTTATTGGCAGAAGACAAAGGGGTAGTTGTCCCACTTTTTCTGTCTTTTGAGGTATTCAAGATGCCAGATAATGAAAATAAAAAAAAGTCACAATGCTAAATCTTCCTCAGTGGTGAAAATAGATGATTCTCTGTGTTCTGTACTAGCTGCAATGAAGCATGACGTTACACTTTTTCTGGTTGGTTGCAGTGTGTATGCTTTCCTGTTTACCACCAAACTCAACGTGCATACGATTTAGTTCATGACTTAGCTTCATTTTTTTACTAATATTTGAACTTGAGGAACTGTGTCCCCATGCTTCACTGCTTGTTTATCCAAGATGTCTACCGGTTCATTACCTGCAACTGCATTTTTTTTTTTTTTTTTTTTTTGCATAATATGAGAACATTTAAATTTACAATCACATCTGTGTTTACAAAAGACTACTCAAATAAATAAAATAAACAATCTACTATCCCTATATATGCCAATTAGATGAGCACTATAGCATAGAAATCTTGTAGCTACAGTTGGGCTCCTGTGTATATATCAATAACAGCATATACACTGTGTAGTTAAAAGCTCCATTTGTAGATTCTGTTTCTTTTCTTTTTCCACCAGAGGGTACGATTTGGCCCACAGGATGAACTTGTAAAAATTACACAGAAGAAATTACTTTTCCAATAAAAATGTTAATCCTACTATAATTTGTCAAGAAACCACACTGTTTTAGTAAAAGTTGAGGACATGACACAACACAGACTTAGAACTAAAGCAAATTTCAGGTTGTTCATAAAATGTTTGTAAAATGACAGCTGATTAAATGTAAACACTTCTACAATGCACTTGTACGTCTTTGAAAAGGGAAAATTGTCGTTATTTATACGTTATAAGATTCTTCTAAATTATCCCACAGTGAGGGTTGGTCAAATTGCATCGTATGTGTCTCCTGACTTAAAATAAGTTTGACACCCCTCTTGGAGTGGAGTAGATAAGAGTAATCCAGCAGAGTTGCAGTTATGGTAGTTACGGTGTGTCTTGTGTACTTTAATTAAAAAATTGCAGTCACACTTCATTTTCATGGAAAAATCACACTTTGCATATTCCCGCCGTGGGCCAGATTAGGCCGTCTGGCGGGCTGGTTTTGGTCTGCGGGCCGCATGTTTGACACGCCTGATCTACAGTCTCCTGAGCTCAAACTGTAAACTATTTTTAGTAACAGTATTCCATCTTTATAACATCAGCTGTCCTGTCATCTGTTTTATCGCTGTGGCGTTTTTGGTCAAAGCTAATAAAAGTACAGTTTGCAGCGGCTGGCTCGGTTTTTCCGATTTCCGACCACTAACGTTGCTTCAAAACAGCGCAAGCTTGTCAGGAAGTATCAGTCACAAGCAGAATCAGAACACAATCATATTTACTGACCACGTCTGTTGATGCATACAGGGAATTTGGTTCTGGTTCCTTACTGTGCATATCATGGACAGACAATTCTCAACATAAAAGAAACATAAAGAACATACAGCATCAGGAAACATGTATTAACAGAGAGACAGACTGTGTTACTCAAGATATCTCAACAGTCTGTGCCAGAGAACCAGCCATTCAATCTCCTGCCAATTTGCGGATTTGTCCCCGTCTTGTATGGGTTGGATGAGTTTAACAGCTGGGTCTTTGGTTGTTGGTGCAGAGGGAGAGGAGACATCCCCCCGGGGAGCTGCTGTTTCCTGCCTGTCAAGAAGCCGCTCATGTCGTTGCAGATGGTGGAGAATACAAAGAGTTTGGAGGGAAGACTTTCTGACATGACAGCCTTGAATACTGAGATGAAACCCACAGACAGGAGACTTCAGTCCCGTAGACAGCGTCCGCACCGAAGCAGGGTCATTAGCTTATGTTTTATTACGTTTAACTCTTGCGCTGAATGGACCGCACATAATTTCAGTGTAAAAGTTACAATGCCAATAAAGATATTTTATCGTATTCTATTAATATCTGGGTTGTTGTATTTCTGTAAACAACCCCTGCCCTATTTTATTTTAACGGTTAAATATAGCTATGAATGAGGGTTCAGGGATTTCATGCAGTTTATGGTGGTGAAAAAATATTTCCAGCTTGGAAATCAAAGTTTTGGTTGTTTTATGTGTCTGTTCACAAGCTGGAAAACTGCAATGCTTCGCTGGTAAATGACTTATCCTGTAGATTTCAGTCTTTGATAATCCTGAACACTCCTTTCATTTGTGAAAAAGAAAAAAAAATCAAAATTTTGGCTTTAATAACTAGTAGCGTACAGTCACTTAGCACAGAAATCACTCCATCTAAATGTTTTTTAATCATCATTTAACTGCCCTCCCCTCCCCTAATGACATTTTATCAGACTTCAATCCTAGCTGTATAATAATGTCCATCAGATTAAGAGATGCGGTCACAACAATGATTCACGAGGCTCAGACAGGATTTATTAAAACAAACAAATTGTATATAATATTCATCAAACTCCTTGCATGACTACAGCACGTCTCTAGAACTCTATAAGGGCTGTTTCCAAATGTTCTATAAGTCAGTTCCCATCCTAACTGTTTGTTGGTCGAATATTAAAAGCATGTTGTTCCCTATTAATCCCCAAGATGATCATCATTCATCTCAAAATTTGCCCTTTTAAATTTCCAGTCAGTTTATATACTTGGAAGTCAGCGTTACAAAAGCAATTCCATACCTTTCTACGCTAAAGTACTACCAACAAGAGTTGCAGAGATGATCCCATACTCTTTTAGCTAATTAGCTAATTATTAATTAGCTATAGTTGGAGTTAACATCGTGAAAATGACTATCCTCCCAAAGTTTCTTGATTTTTACTGTATAGTATTAATATATCTTCAATATACAAAACTAATTCAAACTAATTAAAGGTGCAGTAGGCAGGATTGTGAAGATCCAGATTTAGCCAAAAATTTTGAACATCAACAACTTCTCAGCCCCTCCCCCCTTTCCGCTAAAGCCCAAAACGGTCTCCCAAGCCCCGCCCCCAACAAGGGAGAGCTGTGCACGATAGAGCGCGTGCATACTGGCAATGGAATACTGCGCACGAGCAGAGAACCGAGAGAGAGCGAGTAAACAAACTAGCATGGAACACACCGACGTAAGAACAACAAAATAGTTTTTATAATACCCTTCGTTATTGCTAAATAATTTGACCTAAAGTACAACGATGCGGAGGACGCTATGAAATGCGTGTCCATGAGCAGTGATTGACACTCTGTTAGACACACCCCTGGGCTTGATTGGTGCATAGAGCGGTGGATGTCTTGCAAATCGCGCTACAGGCTCTAGGAGGCGCCAGAGGAGCCTTTTTTTTTTTAATGACCTGCTTCATGCAATTATACTTGAACATAGGATCAGTTTCAGCAAATATGACAGAAAGTTAGTTTTATAAAAGTTGCCTACTGCACCTTTAACATATAGAAACCCAAATGACTTGAAAGACCGTGATCTATTAGAAGCTGCTCCATTGTCTGCACTGGTGTAAACAAAAACTCCTACATAGCTCCTTTACGTCAACACTGTGGTCTTGCACGGCGTCGTTAAGGCCACACGCTCTGGATCAGGTTGTTGGAGGAACGTTTTTCTGACTTTGTCCCAAATCAGCTCGTTCGACTGACGCTTGGAATAATCTGTGCATGAAGATTAATCTTACTCAGAAGACTGTAGAAAGAAAACTACACCAAAAACAAGAAGAGAAAATCTGGCAACCTTTTTCATAGATGACTTTTATCAAATTAAAGGTTCGAACCACAATGAAGTTTACATCAAGCAACATGAAAGTTCATTCCTAAAATCCTACTTGCTTACCGTCTACACTGCAGGTGTGGCGTATTGTGAGGTTGTCTGGGTGAGCGGTACTAGATATAGCTTCAAGTGACAAACAATTTGCTCCTAAACAGACACATATTTACTTTAGCTGAGCTCTGATCGGCTTCTGAATGATTGGAGAAAAAACAAAAACTAAGCCGTGACGACAATGGCTCTACAACAAAGAGGTTATTCTGGCACGTTCACACAGAAATAGTCCTCTATGACTGTACACAGACAATGAAACGAAATGACAACGAAAAAATAAACAAGATATATTAAAGGATTTAACTCACCAGGGCCCAACCGCCTACAAGTCAGAGACTGTCAGGTAAATAGATTTAAATAACTAGACTTTATTTGAAATATTTCCTGCTCACGTATGACAGACCACGATCGCAGGCCCGAAGAGACCAGCACCATTGGAGGAGGTCTCTCATTCTCAGTCAGTGTTTCAAACTGTGAGTAGCAGCAACACATCCATACAGTAGTTCACACACATAAGTATATAATAAAAAAAAAATAAAAATAATAATCAGACAGGTCATAAAACAACAGTGCAACAGTCACATCTTTTTCCTATATGTACTCCTTTATAAACAACCAGAGCGCCATGGTGGCAGCTAGTTTTTCTTGGTCTTGTCTTTTTTTTTCCTCTCCTGATATTCAAGGATCTTTTGGTGAAATATTCCTGCAGGAGAAAGACGAAGATTTGAATGAGTGCACAGAGCAACTAAACAATTTAAGCTGCAATGAGAAGTTGTAAATCATATTTATTTTTCTCAATAAGTCGAATGTTTTTCCATGAACAATATATTAATGAATATTCAAAATGCATCTCAGTGTGGCTTTTAGGGAAGACTGACGCTTCATGCCTGTTTACAGTCAGTCCTGTGTGTGGTCTAACTAGCCAACAGTCTCCAAGGCTGGGATGGAGATGCATGCCCCACACATATCGCACAAGGAGAAATTTATCCACCGTAAAACATACAACACCAACTTTATCCAGAATAATTAAAGTCCAAGAAAAACCTTGAAAAAAACCTTGAAGTATTGACTCTAAGTAACTGGAATGTTTTGTAATTAATGATGTTAGTCCATGATATCGTCATGCGTGATCTAATTCTACTACCTACACCGATGAGAACAATAAATATGATTTCGTTATCAAGATGGAATGAAATAAAATAATAAAAATAAAAACTAAAGACACACACCGAAGATGTCAGGACACATATTAGGGCACACGTGTCAACCATACGGCCCGGGGACCAAAAATGGCCCAGGTGCGGGTCTAATCTGGCCGGTGGGATGAATTTGCGAATTAGAAAAATGACACTGAAGATGTTAACTGCAATAAAACTAGTTCTATTCCAAGGGTTTACACAGATTTAGTAAGAGTTGTGGATGTAACACAACAATGAGACCTAAACAGAAATTATTTTTATTTTTCTTAAGAAAGATCCAATTGTTCATTAAAATGTAAACATTTTCATAATGAACATCTTTGCACTAAAACAAAGGGAAACATTTGGAGTTGTCGTTATTCATGAGTAAATACGCTATCGTGTTATTGGTCCGGCCCCCTTTGACGCCAAACTGCAACTGTGCAAATCTGGTAAAGACTAGCCCAAAAAACTAGTGGCAAATTAATTCTGCCAAATACAAAATCAAGTGTTTTGTGTTTTGATTATTTTTTAAAATCCATTTACTTATTTTGAGTGTCGCCTGATGGAGAAGTGTCACTTTTATCTGCAACACAATAAAGTGTGCAGAAACAGAAGAGTTCTGAATACGTTCTGAAGCAGCTACTGGTTGGTACGTAGCCAAAATCCATGTATATCAACCAGCTACTGCCTTTCTAATGTTACTAATCACGGTGCTGTCGATGAATCAGTCGAATGTCAATGAAGAGGCCTCCTTTTTGTCTTATTACGTGGAAGTGTTTAAAATCTCCCTTTGACCTGATGATGGAGACACAGAGACACGATGTCTCCAGTGTCCCTAATGTGTGGAGCAAAAGTGTCAAACTCATTTTAGTTCACGGGCCACGCACATTTGATCTCAAGGGGGTCGGACCAGTTACACAAGAGTATTAACCTATAAATAACCACAAATATTTCCCTTTGTTTAAGTGTAAAGACGGATATTATGAAAGTATTAACGTTTAATGAACCACACTGGATATTTCTTTAAAAAAAGAGAAGTGGAATTTCTGTATAGTTCTAGGCCTCATTGTTGTGTTACGTCCACATCTCTCAATAACAGGGTGAACCCTATGAATGGCGGTTTCTTTTATTGGTAAAATTACACTTAATGTCTTTAATGTAATTTTTGCACATTGCAAAATTCATCCCGCAGGCCATTAGACTCTCTGGCAGGCCGCTTTTGGCCCGTGGGCCGTATGTTTGGCACCTGTGGTGTAGACACTTCTTCATTTTGTCATGTAGCTGTGGTTGTAAATGATGCAATTAATCTGACATACTGGCGTCATGTGGGTGCAGTAGTAGGGAACAGTCATGCCATCTGTCCATTTTATAGACAAGGGTAGTCAAACATATGGCACATGGGCCAAAACCGGACCCAAAAAGGGTCCAAACTGGCCCTTGGGAAAAATTAGCATAGTTGCGAATATTACTGCTGCTCCCATTTCTTTCCACTAGGGTGCACTGTTTTAAAAAGAGCTGTGAACTAAATGTAAGCAATTATTCAAAGGTTATTGTGTCATTGTGTTACTGATCCCCTTAAGATCAAACTGGTCAGTATGTGACCTCCAAACTAAAAGGAGTTTGACGCCCGTGTTATATACGGTCACTTTCAGTTTTACACTCTTTTTATAACCAGTAAAGTTTTGATGTTCGCTAATGAGGTTTAGAGGAAGTGGTGAGTTTGAGGATTAGTCCGGTAGATATATAGTTATTAAAATGTTTAATGGTTTGGCGTTTCTGTGCTTAGACCCAGACGCATCACGTCACTACCATAAATCTGCGGCTGGATCACGCGTATGCGAGCGCTCCCAGTGCTCACCTTGCTGCGGCCCAGGCTGCTGCTGCTCCACCTCCTGGATAAAGAGGTCAAACATCTGTGTCTGGAGGAACTTCTTCACAAAGTGCCGCGTGGTCTTGGACTCGATGGCCTTGTAGAAACGCCTTTTGTCAAAAACCAGCTCATCTCCGGTCTTTTTCATGTACGAGGCGTAGTGGCCCACGGTCTTCACGAAGAAGTGGAGGAAGGCTTCCGACACCACCCTGTTCAGCTCCTCCCCCGCTGTCAGAAAATACCGGACCACATTTTTATTTGTGTTCCAAACTGATATAAAACATTATCGCAACTATAAGAAGAATCTGATTTTGGGTCACTCACTCAGTCCTTTTTGTCTGTTGCTTAGTCCCTCCAGTATTTCATTGTGGAGCTTTGGGGGCAGAATAGAGGCTTCATCACCAATCTGAAAGGAGAAATGTTTTAACTTGAGGTTCTTACTTTCATAATTATAACTTATAACTAAAAGATTCTTACCGATACAATGAAGGTCTCCGTTTTATTGGTAGACAAATCGACCACCAGCAGCTGTACGACACAAGGAAAAGGGTAAATATTAATTCACTAGTATCTAAATTCACAAACCCAGCTTTTTATCTGCCCCCCCTTTGATTACTTACATCACTCTGGTCAGTGACCAAGTCCAGCAGACGCTTCTGGACTCCCAGCAGGTAGGGGGTGGGTGCCATTACTACGTCAATAAGGATTTCCGGGACAATGGAGATAAAGGTGTGCTGCCATGTGAAAGGGTAGAGGAGGGCCGCTACTGCATGAATGACCTGAGATAATGTGCTGCGGAGAGACGGGAGACGGGGCATCAGGAGATCAGACTGTGACAAATCCCTGGTTTTCAACACAGCGGGACACTGGACAAGTCCAGAGTCTCAACACATTAACAGGAAGCACTTCAGAACAGATGGACTCTGGTTATCTAGCAGTGCACACAGATAAGTAATATCGGCAAATTTATCTGAATAAACAAACACAAAAGTTCTCTTTGTTTACTTCAGTTTTTTTGCAGCAACATAAAAATCAGAGGGAAAGAAAATACGAAATAAGAAGCACTGCAAGTTTACTTTAAGCATTAGTTGACGATCTTAAAGCTTTGCATTGAAATAAATGAAACGCCTGTTCAGTTGAGGTCTCAGCATTGTCCCAGACCTACGACGCTAACGTAAAATTTTCGTTTCAGCTTCACGTTAAAACCATTTAACAGGCAAAAAACAAGTTGACTTTTATCACAGCGTCGTCACATTCACGCAAAAGATACAAAGCATTTTTTTACCAGTGAACTTTCCAACTGTTTTCACTGTGCCTTGCTCTTTGCAGACTCATGCAGCGTGCAGCATAAAATCAGATCACAGTTGCTCAATGATCGATGGAGAAAAGACTAAATCTAAGCTTCCTAATAGTGTGTAGGTCTCCCTTGTTGCCTCCAAAACAGTTGTGACTCATCAGAGAATGGACATGGGTCTTCTGAGGGTGTCCTGTGGTGTTTGGCAACAGGATGTTGAGGGGAGGGTCCTCTGTGATTCATCTCAGATACTTGATCAGTTTGGGATCTAGTGAATTTGGAGACCAGGTCAACACCTTGAGATGTTCTTCATGTTTTGTTTAGTTGTCCCTAGGGTTGGGCGGTATGACGGTATATGTCTTCAGCATCTCTCTGAGTCACTGTAATTACACCTCCTCAACAAACGGGGCGCTGTAGGCGTTGCAGCAGACTGCTTGGCATGGTTGCATGAGCACGATGAAGAAGAAACAGCTTTACCTGAGTGATAGCAATCAAGGCGGAGGCGGAGAGTGAACGTCGCGAGGAAACAGAGGCAGCCTGACCCACCCACGACGAAGAGGAGGAGGAACTCGTTCAGAACTCTCTGATGCAATATGTAAATATTTTATGTACATAACATATTTGTCTGCCGTATCCTATTTTTTATTTTTTCATTCTATTCTTTTTGTATCTTCTGCATCTTGCACTGTTGTTTCCCGCCGCTGTAACGCCCTAATTTCCCCACAGGGATGAATAAAGTCCTATCTTATCTTATCTTATCTTATCGAAAAGGGGCTGTTGGGTGGAACTTTTTCGGATTTAGAAAATCCGACAACGAATAAAAAGTGATACTTTGCAAAGAGTGACGCGCGACTATTGCCACTAGAGGTGGAAACACCAGTAACCTCTTCCACTATTTAAACTTAAACATGTGAAGCAGTATTATATTATTATATTTTCTTTAAAATAACGTTTTGCTGCTGTGAGCAAATAAAAATAAAAGAGGAAAATGATAAAATGTAACAATATTTTAAGCCATTAATTGAATTTACAAGGGGGAAAAAACCATACTGCGATATATACCGTTACCATAACATAAGATTTTACTCATGCCGCCCAACCGTAGTTGTCCCTAAAGCGTTTGTGTGTGTGTGGCTGTGCTGGGGATCAAGGTGTGTCACTGGGTTGTCGAGGCGGATGCTACATGTCTAAGTAACATCCACACCAATGAATGCCAGGTCAAAAAGTTTCCCAGCAGAACATTAAATTATCAACACCATGGTCAATGTTATTCACTTCTCCTGTCAGTGGTTTTAATGTTGTGGCTGATCTGTGTATGTTACCAACCAATCAACAAAACCAGACTGAAATTACACTCATTTAATGGTAAAGAAGGTTAATGGTGTTAGTGTGCAGGAGCTAACAGAGCAGTCCCATACCCTTAGTTTGTTTACAACGAGAACTGGACAACTTTAGGAAACATTTTGTGTGTACTTGAAATAATCTAAGCAAAGAGCAACACATAAAAGTCACATCTTCCCAGCAGCCTCTAGACGGAGAGTATGATCTACTTCACAAGCCAAGGTTTAGCAAAGGAAATCTTCCTTTTTACAATAAATACAAACCGTAGGCACAAGCCTCCATCGGATATAACCGATTATAAGTGACTGCTGTTAACAGTAACTCCCTCTCTCTCTCTTTCTTTCTTTCTTTGTCTCCATGGCATCGCTCCGTATTCGAGTGCAACCGTTAACGTCATATACCTCAGTTCGTCTGCGACAAAACAGATCCGCCTCTCCAGCACGGCTGCGGCGAACACCAGCAACACCTCCTCGTCTGTCAGGCAACTAAACAGAGTGGCAAAGTTGACGTGTTCCAGCCAGGAATCCAGCGGCCGGGTCAGACGAATGATCTAGTGGACAGTAAGCAATGTCAGAAAATATGTAAACAGTGGAAAGAGCATCACTCGACAACATAACACTGTTGACGCTCTCTGCAGCGCCGTCTTCCTCTCCAGGCACTAAAACGTAATTAGGCAGTAAAGTGAATAGGGGTTGGTTTTTATTGCTTTCATAACTTATTTCCTCGTCTCTTATGTACATATTTAGAAGAGCAGCCTTTCTGCCACCATGCAAAGCCACGGGAGCATGACTCTGTCCTGCTTTAACCCTGAGGGCTGGTCACAGTAGCTAGCGCAAACAATGACCAGCCTTCAGCGACTACGAGCTGTTGAAACACGGCGTCTGAGCTGATAGGAGAAGTGTTGCTGCAGGAAGGTAAACGCTGCCTGATTAGAGCAAGTTCAGACACAGCGCCGCGCAAACACACCCACCCACCTGCAGGATATGCAGAGCGCATGCTGCTCCATGGGTAGGTGTCATTACATTGCTTCTTTTTCTTTTTTTTTATCACTTCTGACGATCACATCTCCTTTGAGTTTAACATTAAGGCCGCCCTGTCAACAGCCCCCGCTCCTCTAGCTCCCGTCTGTGTGCTTAATGTCCCTCTCCCTCTTGTGTTTATGCATTTTTCAAATGGTGCTAAGCCGACTACCTGCACAGCCAGATACTGTGAGCTGCTGTTTGGTTTCATACACAAACACACACAACATTCAGATTCCTCCAACCCGGCAACCTGCAGTTGCACGTAAGCGACCGTGCCATTCATCAGGGAGACGTGCACAGGAGAGGGAATTGCAAGTTTTTGCAAAAATAAATATAAGCTACAATAAAAAATCAAGTGTGTTTTGCATTTATAAAAAACTAACTTGCAAATATCTTGAAATTCTGCAGGGGGGGGGGTGCGACACGAGCTGAAGAGTTAAAGCAGGCGGCCACTAAAAAAAAATACAAAGGCTGGTGTGACGTAACCTCTAGTCGGCTGTGTATTAGCCAAACAGTTGCACCTGAACACATCAAAAAGGCTACAGCCAATAGCCTGCAGGCACATATGTCCAGAGCCCGTGCAAAAATACCGGGAAACCAGAGGAGCCGCTATTAGCTGGAAGGAGGCTAGGAAGGCTAGCAACCTGTCGTACAGAGCTGGGCTCGACTGAATCGTGTCGGCCTACGGTTGTCATTTATTATCAGTGATCGTGCCTTTGTAAAAAAATATATCTGCGGCATCTGAAAAATCAAATGACATGAAGATGAAAAACTAGTTTGGACCATGTTGTTTACTTCCTGTTTTCGTCTCGTGCGCTCACGTTTACAAGCTGATCGGTTATCTCCCGCACCGACTCTGTCTACAACAGCTGTCTGTCAGCTTATTGTGGCCTTAAGGAGCAGAGCAGATTGAATTAAATCATCAGATATTGTGCAAGACTGTTGCATAGCTACAATTACAGCTTGTGTTTGTAATAATATTGCACATATTAGTGTTCGTAGTGAAGCCTAACAGCAGGAGGAAGGAAACACTTTCTGTATCTTTCAGGAAAGACCTTCCGAACCTTTAAAAAGGCCAAAAACAACTTTTAACTAATCTGCAGTCAAATTCATTAGAAGAAGACAAAACAAAAAACAACACAAAAGACAAACAAAAGAGTTTTGAAAGCTCTGAGCGAGAGGACACGTTTTTCTTTCTTCTTGCTCTGACCTCAGTGCCCGATTCAGGAATGAAACTCTCGATCTCCACTGTGTTTCCAGGAGCGGGGAATGGAGCCTCTCTCAGCTTCTGCATGAATGGGTAGATCATGGCCATGGATTTCTGCCGCCGCCTCTCCACCTCGTCAAATATCTGCACACACGGGAGAGAACGCACAGCCATGACACAGCTGCATTACTTTCACACCCGCTGCGTGGGCGTCTAATCTGCTCGTTACGGGCCGTAGATATGCAGCGCGATTCTCGTGTTGTGAGTACTGTTTTCCTTTGTGCAGCCTCCAGGAACTGACAAACATCAGATTACCTTCCATAGAAGCAGCTATCGGATGTGTTTACTCATCAAAGGCTTCTTAAAAACTACTAGCTACCACTGGTTTGTTATAAATGGTAAAAACTTAGTATTAAGATTAAACTACAGCATTAGAAATACTTTAAGGTGTAAGAAGTAGGGATGTCCGATAATATCGGACGATACCGAGTTAAAAATATAATATGGGGAATTATCGGTATTGGGTTTTTGTAACTGATATTTGTTCTGTAGGCTTCAGCATTTCCGAGTCTGCATGAACGCAGCATGGGACGTTAACAGGTGCGTGCTTGATGACGTATAACAACAACAACACGCTAGTCTCGTAGGTTGCTAACCGTGGCTAACAAGCTAGCTCACCCGGTGTATGAGATGTCCGTGGTTTGGAAGTATTTCCAAGTTTCACCCACTAACAGTAAATTTGCAATTTGCAATGACTGCAAAGCAAAGGTGGTTATGAGAGGAGGAAACAAGGCGTCTTCCTTTAATACATCAAATTTGATCACCCACCTCAAGAAGAATCATGCAGAGTTATACGCTACATTTGTCTTCCTTGTTTTGATATTGTCTGTAGTGTTGTTTGAGGCAAAACTTTCTCTCTATAAACTCAAAAAATAAATGAATGGCACTTTTTTCAGTAACTTATTTTGCACAGACAGTGTTTACATTTGAAAAGCCATGTTGCATTTATGTTTGCGTCCAGTGGGACATCGCAATAAAATTAGTCATAATGTGTTAATTCCTGAACTTTGGAAACATTTATTTTACAATATTTGCTTTAATTTCAACAGAATACACACTGCTGTACAGATTCAACCTTCAGTGAATATAACGTCCTTTAACAGGTGTTCTCAAACTAATCTAGTCCTGATACAAACTGACACTGTGATGCATTGAACCTTGATTTGGTTTGTGTTTACAGGTCACACGAAGGAAGCGCTGAGACCTCAACGCTACGTGCCTGCAAACTGTTATGATTTGTTCTGTTGTTCAATGTACCAGTGGTTCTGTATATAAACACACTCAGTTTGATTGAGTATCCAGGCTAGAAAACAATGTTTGTGTAAATATGATGAGACGGCAACGTGCGTTCACACTGTAATTTCACTGCAGGGGGGAAGAGAGCGCGAGCAGGACGAGACCACCCTCGCTAACCGGGCTCGGCTCGGTTGATTTGCTCCAGGAATGTGTGCGATTGCTTGTGTTCACACCACCAAGATCTCCGGCATTGCTATTCTGTGATTGGTCATAAATTGGAAGTGGGCGTGGCTAGTGCGGAAAATTGGAAATGCTGCTAGCTCCCAGATGCTAATAGTTTCAGCGTGACCGCTAATCGCTCCTGGGTAGAGATCAGGATACTGTGTGTGGAAGCATGCTGAAGGAACGGCGTGATACGACGGACACGGTCGCCAAAACAACTAGCCGAAATATCCGAAATATCCGAAAAGCGCATCTCGTCGTCCATCTCCTGCAAAGTTCTTAGTGCGTGTGACGTATGCTGAAGTGGGAGGGGCCTATAGGTCGTCCCCAGAGTTCTGCACCTGAGTTTCTCGTGAAGTATAAATGACCTGGGGCAGTAAGAACTTTGTTCTTGCAGCCCTAGAATCAAGAACAAATTTCTTGCTCCTCGGGCTGCAAGAACAAGCTTCAGTTACACCGCATCAAGACATGAACTGAAAGATTTAAAATCCTGAACTCACCTTTGAGAAGAGGCCGAAACAAGCGAGCGAGCTGATGATGCAGTAAGCCTCAGGCGGACGAGCTCCTTTCCCCGATGGCTGAGGATTAGACCGTGAAATTAAATGATGTTGAACAAACATTGAAAAAAAAATATTATTTCCTAACAAACACAGGAGACAGTTTGTGTCAACACACTAACCAGTAACCGCCGGCAGTACCCATTTCTTCTGCTGCCGTCAATCTCAGTCAGAACAAAGGAGAAGGTCTCACTGGAACAAAGAAAGAAAACACCTGAGAACAAGTCATTTCGGCTGGTGTACAATAAACGTGTGAAGATTCTCAGCTATCCTGAGTTTGTTTAGTCTAAAAAATAAATAAACAAACAAGTTTTCTTGAAGAAGTTTCCCCACTGACCATGAAACTCACATGACAACGGTTGCTCAACTACCAAATACTCTGCAATTAAAGGATGTTGATCAACCTGGATAGTATCCTCTGTTTCCACAATTAAAAGGGGAACTACTGTTTTTTATAACCTGGACCTTATTTCTGACATAACTACGATCGTTTACTCAATCATATAACTTTTGTGTAATTTGCAGTTGTTTGGGAGATATTTAGATCTGTCCATATAATGGGAGTGAATGGGGCACCGAAACGCAGCCTCTAAATAACACATTATCTGCCATGAAACGCTTCATTTCACAAATATTTTGTTATCGTACTCTAGTGCTACTCCCCGTTGAGTCCAGAGTTACCTGTTATCATCACCTGGGGTCTGTAGATTGACCTACTAACCCCGGATGATGTCGTCTAACCTGGATGATGTCATCTCCGAGCGCCACCCGTGACGGTCGGCTTGTTTACCTGTAATTTGCTGCTGCTAGTTTTTTACAACATGGCTGAATATTTTTCCGATTCTGAAATTGTGGACGAACCTTAGCTGTAGCAAATTACAGGTAAACAAGTTGACCATCTTGTGTGGCGCTTAGAGATGGCATCATCCAGATCAGATGACATCATCAAGGGTCTGTAGGTCAATCTACAGACCCTGGATGATGATGCTAACCGGTAACTCCGGACTCAACGGAGAATAGCACTGGCGTACGATAACAAAATATTTGTGAAATGACTTTCGTGGCAGATAATGTGTTATTTAGAGGCTGCTTTTCGGTGCCCCATTCACTCCCATTATATGGATATACACTGATCCAATTATGTCCCAATCGACTACAAATTACACAAAAGTTATATGGGTGAGTAAATGATTTATGTCAGAAATAAAGTCCAGGTTGTAAAAAACAATAGTTCCCCTTTAAAGAACGGCCAAGACAACAGCGTACACGTTTTAATCTTCTTTAAGCTTTGAATGAGAAGAAACCTATGCCATCTATGTAAAAGTTACAGAACCCTGGATGTACTGAGGCACCACTTATCAGCCACTTAAACCAGCCTCAACACCTCCTCCCAAAAGGTTTCACCCCACTCTACACGTCGAGTCTGGAGAGTTTCTGGTCACTGACATGTTGTTAGAGAACAACTAATCATGGAAAAAAGAGGATACCATTCAAATTAAAGGGACTGCCCTTTGCTTTAGCTTTTTGTAGAGATGTACAACGCCCTCATGTCTCGTTTAATCCGTCTTCACAGAACAATGAATGCTTGACTACAAGTTACTGGGTTAATGAACAGCTGATTGATGTGTTGTACCTGTGGTATTCAGTCAAAGGAGCCCAGTTAATGCCCTCTGGGAAACAAAAGAGAGTGATCGCTTTCAGCGTCTTCTCTTCCTCCTCCCTCTGCGAACGCACCATGCCGTCTCTCTGAAAGTAAACACATGTCCTTCAAACCATCTGTTTTCTTAGATACACACTCTACATATGCAGCCGGTCGCTCTCCCACGTTTAACGAAGCTCTTAAATTCTGCTAAACTTCAAGTGGCCGTGCCCAATATTCCAGTCAGCTGAGCGCAGCGTGCGGGACGACTAATACTTTAGCTATTTGAATGACTTGTGTGGGCAGCAGCTCAACTTTAAAATGAACGTTTAAATCACCTGGAAAGCTGCACGTCTATATTTAATAGACACAAACAGTAATACAACATCACTTTATAGCGACACTTTTATAGTGACAAATAGTTGTGACAGACGCTGGAGCTTCCTCTAATGTAGAAAACAATGGATGTGGTCACACATTAAGTAAGAGCCATTTACAGGCTGTTTAAAAAGTCTATTATGTCATGACTCTTTCACATTTACACGTTACATTTGTACACAGCCACAGTCAGAATAAAATCCTCGTCAAGTTCTTGAGTTGCTTCCAGGTACCAGAAGATTTTGGCCAATAAACTCAAATCAACAAAGAATAGTTTCAGCAACAAAACAAACACTTCAGACCATCTATTTATTTACGTGTTTATCTATTTATTTGATGCCTTTAAGGGCTTTTATATCATTCATGTGCTATCTGAAATGATGCTGCAAATTCAGTTTCATTATATTCTATATGCATTGAAAATAAAACTCTCCATCTATAATCCATAATAAATACTACAGAAAATCTGCAGCAGAATGACGAGAAGAAAACTCCATTAAATACCACTCGCCTGGTGATGGATAGAAGATTATTTAGTTGATAATTCACTAGTTCATTGAAGCCCCAACTAAGCATGATCTTATTTTTCCCCCTTTTACTCATCTTTCAAAAAGGTGCACAGAAAGTCTGTAAATTTGTCAAATCTGTCTCTAAACAAGTGGACTGACCAGCCAATTAAAACATGGTCTCCCCAAAAAGTTTCACTTCCATTCACACCTTGAATCCCAGCTAGAAACAAAACATAAAGGTAGACCTACTCAAGCAATTAACTGGAGCGGGAGGTCTCTTTAAAAGCACAAATTATCTTGTGCACGGACATAACACAGCATCAGACTGACTGACCTTTGGAAACTGGTAGGTGATTTGAGGTTCGTAGCTGTTGCCAGCCTTCTTGAGGCTGACCACCACCAGGTACTCAAAGAAGTACTGCCCGCTGACGTAGCGGTGCTGCCGGGACGTGTCAGCCACCGCTGGGTCGTCTTCCTCAGCATGCTCAGAGTCTTTGGCTCCTAAACGGGAAACAAAGTTCATTCCAGATGGACAGTTACTACACTTCTAATACATGAACTAGAGTTGGTGCACGGTACCCCGCGGTATCCAAATCGTAACGGTTCCTACTATATTTGAAACTCTACAAGACGGTACTACCGTGGGTTACTATACTACTGGTGCCAGTTTCCGCTACATATCAGCTGGCTCTACTTTCCTCCAGGCTCCTCAACGCATGCTACTCCCTTCTAAACAAACCCACATGGCAACTACTGCAACCGAACTACACAGCTGCTGAATGATTGGCTGTTTGCCTGTTACTGGTGATGGGATATGATAGGTTGTTTCTGCGCGCTGGGTCCACCCGTCTGTTAGCTGTTCGTGTGTTTCTGCCGGCAAGAACGAGACAGCTCCAGTTCAATAGAAATTCGCTTCAAAACAAACAGCAAGTTCTGTCCCGCCAAGATGCGCACACGGCTTACAGTCACAAACACGAGACAACACAATCACCACGGCAGAAGCACCGGGCCCGAGCAATGGCTTCTTCGCCACTGGTACCACTCATTTTGCTCAACATTATACTTGTACAAATACATTGCAGTTCACAACAATAATAATAATAATAATAATAATAATAAAAAGGCTGCAGTATCGCGTTAATACCCAGAACCATGATACTTTGTCTGGTATAGTATCGTGATTACTCATTTTGGTATCGTGACAACTCTAACGACAACTAATCGGTTAACAAACAATCACTGACATCACAGAATGACATATTTGGCATTTGTCTTCTTGCGTCACTGTTATCTGGACAACACATAGTTGTGTGAGAAGCAGATTTGCATTGTTAAGATTGTGATGTTGTATTAGACAGCGTCTCAAGATTAAAGATTCCAGTAATGAAATTCACGGTGCATGGAGCCAACTAGACGTCACAGAAGCAATGTGATATGTAGCGAGAAATATATAGAAGCAGAATAAAGTTCTGGATCAAAACTGTCCTTGAACCTGCTAGTTTGAGAGCAGATGCTGCAGAAACCGCCTCCACTGTGCCTTCCTCCCCAGGATTTGCTTTAAGTTCTCAAACTGACTGAAGTTCATGGTCGTAATGTAATGGACCGGCCTTTCTCTTTACGTAGTTAAATAGTTCCAGCCGTAATCCGAATTAGAATAGCAGGTAAACAGAGCTACTAACTGTCAGGAGTTTTGTTGCCAGTGATCAGGGAAACACGATACTAAAGATAAACAGTTGTTGTGCCATAGACAATTTTGCAATGATGCTTTTTCCTTTTTTTTTTTGCAGCCATGTTTAGTTCAACTCAGGCCACGATGATGGAAAAAAAAACATTTCATCAACAGGGAAAGCACCTTTCTGCTAGGTTAACAACAATCATTGCCTGACTTATTTATTTGAACAGTTGCTCTGTTGACCCCAGAATTACCGGTAAGGGCGTCCCCACGAGAACTGTGGCAGAAATGTTTGTTGTTGTCACTTTAAAGCTTAAGAAGCTTAATATCGTGCCATCGACAGTTGAAAAGCTACAAAACTGCAGTTCTGCAAATCTGAAACTTAGCTTTTTGTAAACAGTGACCTGAAAACTTCAGCACATTTATTTGTAGAAAATAATTGCTCTGAAATCCTGGAAAGATGTTGAAATCAGGTTTCGTCACACGCGCATATGGAGAAACTTATTCTCTCCGATTTCAATCTGGCACGCAATTTGAAATAGTTGTTTACAGAGTTGTCTCTCTCATTGATTATTGTGCAAGAACGGACGACGTCATCCAAATTTGGTATTAGCAGAGGTAGCCCAGAGGGACAAATCCCAGCCGTGCGTTAATCTGGGCCCAGCGTTTCATCTCATCTGTCCATGCCCACCCTTCTTTATTTATCCTGAGCCCCTAGGGTCCTGCAAAAGGTACTTAGTCTCATTATAAATCAAGACTAACAACTCTAAATTCTCTTAAACATCTTGTTCTTTTTCCACATTATAATACTCACTGTCTCCTTTGCCTCTGCGGAAGGAGGACCACATGGCACTGAATCTTTTGAAGGGCCCTTGTCCTCCATCATCGTCCACCGACGGGATGGCACCTATTGGGAGAAAGAGAAATAAATAAAAGAAGCACCTCATTAGTTAAAAATGCTGCTCGGTACCAGAACTACACAACAGCATTGCCACTGCTGCTTTAAAAGACACACAACGTCACAGGTGTTTGTAGCGCTCTGTCGAAACGAACTTCTGCTCAGGTTTGAGTTAAATGACTAATCTGAAGCATCTACATCATCTACAGCCCTCCAGTCTGGCAGTGCATCTGCAACCCCCCGCGAGTCACAATACTGTACTATTAGAAGGAGAAGCACAGGTATTTTATTTGCAAAGGACTGGTATTGTCCATCTCTTGACGTCAACAAATGTCCAGAACCGGAAAAACACCTGGAATGGAATCCATTCGGTTCCTGCTGGGACCAAGAAGCTATGTTTCTCCTCATCCAGGAGATCTGAGCCCGTAACCTCTCCCTCTGTTTAGATAGAATACTGTTTGCAAAAGCAGACAGAGAGAGAAAGGAAACCGTTCTTTAGAGGAAGTGGATGGCTTCTTGCTTTTGCTTGTTTCTGCTGCGACATGGGACTCGCTAGACCGAAGCACTTTGAGGAGGATGTTGTGGCGGAGGAGGGGGAGGAGAAAACACAAGGTGAGACTTGAAACGCTTTTCAGTTCTGCAGATGAGCCAAAGCGGTTAGGGAAGACTGGCACGAAATAACCCACTGGGGGATGTTAAACCATCCAGTGGCTCTTGACGGATTTCAGTGGAAAGCAAAAGACACGTGAAGCCACACATGAAGGCAAGACAACGCCGCCTGCCATAACTATGGACAAGGCTACGACTGAATATGTTGTTAGATTCAGCACGACCTGTGAAGCCAAACCAATGGCTATGTGGCTAGCTTAGACTTTGCGGTCATAGCAGTCGATAGAAGCGCAACGTTGCTCTGGGCTGCAGCCCCTGTCAGCAGCACAGCGGTGGTGGTGGGTGACGTGAGCATAAACTTGTTCCTCAGGGGAGTGGTACATTAAAAAAATAGGTTACAGATATATGAGCAAAGCTTGGCTAGTCGCGGAAAACCTTCTTCACGTCCCTGTAAAATCTGCTGAAAACGTGCACTTGGCTCTAAGGGGTCCAAGATAGTTCCTTTCCTGCTGCAGACATCCCGAGATTAGGTTTGCCGGTTTCGTGACACCTCTCAGATCTGTGGCCCTTTCTGGATGCCGTCCAACGTGTCCTAACACAGCGGATCGCAGCAGACGGGGGATAGAAGAATGCAGCGGCGTGGATGGGGCTGTGTTGGGGACAGAGCTGCAAATAAGGAGCTCCAGATTCTTTGTCGCCAAGCGCAGATGCTTGCAACGAGTCAGGGGGAGCGCAAAGAGGAGAAACTAGAACGGAGGTAGCAGCCAACTGGTTCTTGGATCTCCTTAGGTCTGCTCAGGTCTATCAGGGAGCATCATGCATGTATCACAACTTATATAATAAGACGTCCTACAACTAAACAGAATAAAGAAATACTAAAATATATATGTAAGAGCAGGGTCTGATTTAACCATCAGATGGTTAGCGTCTGCATGACCCAATCTGTTTGTACTGACTCTGTTTCCCAGCAACATCAGAGATGATGTTACCTTTGGGCAGCTCACCTGGATAACACAGACCAGCTGGCTTACCACTAACAGCTGAGTGTGACTCTCGTCCCTGGAATTCAAATTAGCTAATACAGCCACCACCAACGTCACTTTACTTAGGCCTCGTCCACATGTACCAAAACCATCTTTTCCCCCTCTGTTTTCCCTGGCATCATTTCAAGAATATCTGCGTCCACACGGATCCGTCTCAACATGTCGCTACTTCATACTCCAGGCCTATAGGTGGCGCTGTTTCCAGAAATTCACCACAAACGTAGAGGAAGAGGCGGAGCATGCGCATAAAGCTTGAGCGCTGTTTACAAATCAGCTTTAGAAGAAACCAAACTCAAGGAGAAATGATATTTAGCCCTAGTAACCATAATAGGCTCAATATCTTCTCCAGCAGGAACACGAGCATGTAGTCCACCATTGTTGGTGATGTTGTTATGAGACGTCTCAAGGGATATAAGAGGTGGAAGGCTGCTCCAGGGGTGTGGCCATGACATCATCGAAACGCATTTACCCGTTTTCCCCCGTCCACACTAAGACTCAAGAGCTTCGTTTGTGATTTTTTTCACCAGGTTTGAGAAAAGTGCGTTTTAGGACAACGCGTAACGGGTTGGTACGTGGGAAAGCAAACACTTTATACTCAACACCAGCTATTAGGACGAAACGGCAGAGGAGGAGAGAAAGGGCGAGAAAGGGCGCAGATGTCAGAAGCAGAGCAAACAAAAGAAAAACAAAGCAAACGGCCAACAATGCAAGATAACAGAATACATGACCCTAACAGGAAAGACTGGTTCTCAATACATCCTTCAATAACAGGCAGCAATAGTGGGTCAAATTTACTTATCAGCTTCAGTTGAAGCTGTCAAGTAACCCAAAGCAAAGATCTGGAGCACACTTTAAAGATTAAGTGTGGTTAAAATATTGCAGACGGCAGACGTATAACAGGAATGACTGACAGACATGTGATCTGACGTGCAAACAGATAAGATGTGCAGGGATTTAGTTACAAAGGGCGAGCAAAATTTCACTCATAAATGTGGACACGTTAAGCAAATTAAGAAATCGCATGAATTTCTTAACGTCCAGATTGAAAAGCAGAATTTCTTGGCGGGTGTTAAAGAAGTTAGGAAGCAGGACCGGCTCAGGGTTCTGAATTTGTGGGTTTTAATGTAGACAGGTCTTCAAGTAAGCAGACAGCTGGGACGCTACGGTTTCTGGCAACTGTTGGTCTGTTTTACCAAATAAAATAGGAACCACACAGAACCAAACCTGCCTGCACGGAGCTTTCTTTTCAGTGCAAGCATTTGACAGAGTCTATGATGCCCGTCCTTTGCATTATCTGATACTGTATTAGATGAACTGCTAGTCACTGTGAAAGTACACCGCCTGGCCAAAAATGAAGTCGTCACCTGGATTTAACTTAGCAAATAGGTAGGAGCCTCCTATTGGATAATTACTGCATGGGTGATTATCTTTCAACTGATGCAATTCTCATTTCTTCAACAACCATGTCTAAAGACGCATCCTGTGGTCGTCTGTTTGAGAAGTGTCAAATCACTGGCATCAAGCAGAGAAAACATCTAAGGAGATTGAAGAAACTACTAAAACTGGGTTAAGAACTGTCCAAGGCATTATTAGAAACTGGAAGGAGAGTGGAGAAGCATCGTCTTCCAGGAAGAAAAGTAGCTGGAAAGAGATCCTGATCCTGACAGCAAGTGCAAGGGCTATGTTTAATAGTGAAAGTAAGAACATTTCCACACGTACAATGTGAAGGGAACTCAAGGGATTGGGACTGAACAGCTGTGTAGCCTTAAGAAAACCACTAATCAGTGAGGATAGCTGGAAATAAAGGCTTCAGTTTGCTAGGGAGCATGAAGATTGGACTCTGGAGCAATGGAAGGAGGTCATGTGGTCTGATGAGTCCAGATTTCCCCTGTTCCAGAGTGATGGGGGCATCAGGGTAAGAAGAGAGGCAGATGAAGTGATGCAGCCATCATGCCTAGTGTCTACTGTACAAGCCTGTGCTATGGGGCAGTGCTATGATCTGGGGTTGCTGCAGTTGCTCAGGTCTAGGTTCATTAGCTGACTACCTGAATATACTGAATGAGCAGCTTATTCCATCAATGGATCATATTCCAAGATGACAATGTCAGGATTCATGGGGCTCAGAGTCCAGACCTTAACCCCATTGATCATCTTTGGGATGTGCTGGAGAAGACTTTGTTTTTCATCATCAATACAAGATCTAGGTGGAAAATGAATGCAACACTGGATGGAGATAAATCTGGTGACATTGGAGAAGCTGGTGGACACAATGCCACAGAGCATGTGTGCTGTAACCAAAGCTAAAGGCGATCCAGGGAATATTAGAGTGTTTGACCCTTTTGTTTGGTCCAGGCAGTGTATTTCAAGAGATCTGGGACCGAACTGCTATGTCAGAAATAAATAAAAGATCTTTCTCCGATGCTTTGATTGGTAGGGACATTGTTGGGTTATGCCATACGCATTGTGGGGGTGTACTTGCAGGGTTTTACCCATAATATTTTATTGGTTATTATTGATTTAATTGAAATTAAAGGCTTGTTATTGATCATTTTATTGTGGTGCTGAGTTTGTTAATCAGAGATGGAGATGTTCTCTGCTTTATGATTGCTCTGTATCTATCCGGGATCTATTGCAAAGTTTGGATCGATGACAAACAATAATTTCACATTGGTCACTCACTCATGTGTTGAGCTAGAGATACCTGAGTGGGCATGTACAGTAGATGCAACATTCCTAGACCAAAAAACAACAACATTCAAACTGTGCCAGTTCCCCTTTCACTCTACCAGCCCCAGACAGCAGCCTTCACCGAGTCTACAAGAGGACGACTACAAGAAGGACAAAAGTGTTTGCACTTTGCAGCTCCAGCGCACTGTGTCAACAGCAACTGGCAAGCGTCCCCCGCCCCACGTTTTTCCGTTGCACAACCTTGCACACACACACAAGCACGCACATACAAAACCCACATTAAGGTCGAACTTTATGTCTTTACGTGCCGCTTGGCTTGCATGGTTTTTACAGCAGGAGAAAGTCGATTTCAAAGCCCTGCACGTCTATTCGTGATCCCGCACTGCAGCTGAAGGCAATGGGTGTTAATAACAGTCCCAGGTAAGAGCCTCGGGACGCTCAACATGTCAGGACACATGTCAGCTCTCTGAGAAAGGACGGGGAAGAAGAAGGTGCTTTAAAGTAAAACAGAGGGAATTTGGTTCAAACGTTGCAGATTGCATCTCCAAATGTGGACGCTGCTGTGGCAAATCAGAAAATACAGCAGTTTTACTTTCAAATTCACCCAGGGAGGGTTTGTTATACAAGAAATGTGTGACTCAGCTCCTTGGGCAATAGCTGAATCCACATTCCGCAATAACATTTATCAAATAGAAGCACTTTTAAGTTTAATCTATGGGAAATCTATGTTTTAGGTTTGATAATATAAACACAGTGAGTCCAAGAAATATCATCTAATCTTAACTATTAATAACTGTGTTAGTTCATGGGGTTATTTTAATTCGGCAAGCACGTGTGCTCCCTTAAGTTTCACTTTATTTCAGTTTACAGCAAAAAATACACAAGAAACGTCCATAAATGCAGAAGTACAGGTTTAAAAAGGGGAATAATCCCTGAAACACAAGAGGGCACACCTGCTCAAGCGGCAAGTTTCGACAGAGAAACTATTTTATCGAAAGAAAAAAAAAATAATCTTGTCGGAAAAAAAGCCTTTTAAAGCAAAGTTTTAGGTTATTAAGTTTTAAAACCGAGGTCCAACTTGTGTAGACACCGAAAGCGAAATTAAAAAAAAGTTCTCCGCCATCCTACTCACTCCATCTGCTCCTGAGGTTGGTCAGCCCTCGTCCCTTTCTCCTCCTCGTCACAGTTTCACTCATGGCTGCTTCGAAACTCCACAAACAAACAAAACAAAAGCGCCGCGGTTCTCCTCAGCTGTGCCCGTCTGCTAACTCGGTGACACCGCAGCGGCATTTAACGGTCTCCATCCCCGAACACCGACAGCACCTGACAGCACCGAGCTCCGTGGCGTGTGGCTCCGCGTGTTAGAGCTCCAAACAGCGGCGGCGGTGGCACAGCGTAGTGGAGCGTGCCCGTACGGTGCTTCCCTCTGTGCTGCGTTCAAGGGACTTTCGGAAAACACACACACACACACGCGCGAAGTTGACCTACATTTTTTTTTTTGTTTCCTCCGGTCGATCTCTACCGTTTGTTTTGAAATATATATCTTGCTGCCGTGCGTGGAGTTATAAAAAGAAGTAATTAAATAACCAGACTGGCAACATAAACCTCCCAAAAATCGTGTTGGATGGGGCTAGTTGACTCGACACACCCACTGACAAATGCTCAAGCCTTTCCGCCTGTTAAACTTCACCTTCTACCAAGGTGCCTGCGTGTAAAAAGAAGCTTTACACCGATGAGCCATGACATTAAAACTGCTCACAGGTGAAGTAAACAACATCTTGTGACAAACTTCTGATCATTAGACATGTAGCACCCACCTAGACCAGACCAGGCACCCCCACCCCATAGCAATGACACTCCTTGATGGCAGCAGCCATCCCTAACAAGCTACAGCCTGACACAGACACACACAAGAAAAGGAACAACTACCAAAAAACACGAAGAACAGCACAAAGTGTTGACCTGGCCTCCAAATTCACTAGATCCCAAACTGATCAAGTATCTGTGGGATGATCCACAGAGGCCCCTCCCCATTAACAACATTTATCACAGGACACCCTCAGAAGGCCCATGTCCATTCTCTGATGAGTCACCACAAGGGAGACTTACACAATATGAGGAAGGTGGTCATAATGTTATACCTGATCGCCGTACGACTTCATTAGTCCCCAAAACGCCGTTCCATATGCAACAAGTGCTGCTGGGGTCTCGACCTTCCTGTGCTGTCACGCCGAAGCAACGAGCTTCAAATTCATCCCGTGCAAACCTGAGTACTCTTTGCATTCATCACCTTTAACCTTTGACCTTTTAAATTCCAGAGGACTTAATCACCTAATTACTCTTCTTACAAAATGACACTATGGAGACAAGTTAATGCCAAAAAGAAAAAAGTTTAAAGTTAACATACTGTAGTATATAGTATTGTCCAGTTTATGTAGTAAACCATGCACAGACTCTGGCAGATACATAAAAGATATTGTGAAGATAACACTAAAATTAGCAAATTACTACAATTTAGAATAGAAATACGCAGAGTTATTTTAGTTTACTGTGATTGCATAATGTCCATTATGTGCTTGTTGGAAGTAGATCATATTTTTAAGTTCTCTTTCTTGTGTTATTAAGCAGAGGAAAATTAACTGATATTGCAAACGTAATATCAGCAATTATTCTGCTTGAAGCTCCTAGATCAACTCTAACTGCTGGATCACAACACACATATGCACGCGTATTTCACTGGCTCCTGCTATTATTATGCAGAGTAAGTGTTAGAGGCTGGATGATGTCTCGTACACGATGTCTCCGTTCAGTGTCTGTCAGCTCCATCTAGTGGCTGTGATGGAGAGGGTTGACTGAGATGATTCTGTGTACATGTGCCAGAATATCTTATGTGCAATGTCTTCAGTATATTCATATAAGTGTGTATTTATACTGCGTATGTGCTATATATGTCTGGTGTCTTTATATATGCAATACAAATATGTGCAGCATCTGCAGTTTGGGAGAACTTAAAAAGACCATTGCCTTCTGCTAACTTAGACCAAATGCTTTAAGTTGCACAAGCAGGTCACATTTTGAAATGTCTCATCTTTGCGCTCAGACATACCTGTCTTTAACGTTTCCTGTGAACTGTGTGGTTGGAAGACGGCATCTTCATCTGGAAGATTAAAAACAAACATGAGGTTTTTTTTGTTTAGTTTTGTTTTGTTTTTTTTAGCTGCCATCTTTAGGATAGTACAAGGAGTTGACTGACTGGGTTCCTATCAAAGCACCGTTTACCTCTTCTCTGGGTCTCTCGGACCGATGAAAACGACCGCAGCCCTCGCCTCCTGGTGAAACCGCCTTCGTCTTGACTGTTATTCCTTTCTGCAGAAAAATCGTCGCAGTGACACAGCTGTCACTATATTTAATGGAAAGTCTCTAACTTGAGACGTTTGACATCACTGTGATTTTGTGCCGTAAGATCCACAATCTTACTTTTGATACGGAGAGATGAGAAGCTGAAACTCCTCCTCGTGTTTGGAGACAGCTGATCCTCCATGTTCTGGGAGAAATAAATAAAATATGTTTAAAAGAAACGTTGGATCTTCATGCACCAAATTAAACAACAATATACACTGGTCATCCATAACATTATGACCCCTTCCTAATATTGTGTCGGTCTCCCTTGTGCCTCCAAAACACTCATCAGAGAATGGACATGGGTCTTCTGAGGGTGTCCTGTGGTGTCTGGAAACAGGATGTTGTTAATGGGGGGCCTTTGAGGGGAGGGGCCTCTGTGGATCATCCCACAGATACTCGATCAGTTTGGGATCTAGTGAATTTGGAGGCCAGGTCAACACCTTGTGCTGTTCTTCCTGTTTTTATTGAGTTGTTCCTTTTTCTGTGTCATGCTGCATCCTGCTGAGGATGGCATCAAGGAGTGTCATTGCTATGAGGTGGAGGTGTCTGGTCTTGTCTAGGTGGGTGCTACATGTCGAAGTAACATCCACACCAATGAATGAATGCCAGGCTCAAAAGTTTCCCAGGAGAACATTAAATTATCACAATTGATGGTGAATGTTATTTACGTCACCTGTCAGTGGTTTTAATGTTGTGGCTGATCGTTTTTTTTTGTGAACAGTATTGAGAACAGCACATCAAAGCTTGACCACACTACTTTGGGAACAATCATGGGCATGGCAGAAAGATGAGGGAGTAGGAAACAGGAACAAAGCAGCTGCCTCCTATGTTAAAATCCAAAGTTTTTGTTGACCCGTCCATCCACCCTGACCTCCTCCACTCCTCTACATACTTAAGGCATCAAAAGCATTTTTTAATTTTAAATAAATGGACTTTGTGGACTTTGTCTCTATTAACACAGATCTCCATCTTTCAAGGATCTTAACCGAAAGCTGACAGAGCACAAACATAACCGTAAATGTCAATTTACACCAAATTCGCAAATGAACATTTTTCATTTACGCAATCTGGGTGCACTTACGTTTCCTTTAAAACCTGCGCTACTGTCATCGCAAATGACCTGTGGCAGACAGTGTTGCTTCACTACAGTCTACTTCTACAGCTGTCGTGTCAAATCAGCAGATTCTTGTGAAGTAGAAACACATTTTTTGAATCTTAATCAGCGATTTAGCAACGACCCAGAAAACAACTCGAAACGTCTCAGGGAAAAGTAAGAAAATAAATCCAGACCGTTCAGCACGTTCTTTCCCCATTGAAACTGCCAAGTATGTTCATTCCTTTCATTGCAGAAACACAGAACTGTCTTTCTTAATGGCTCCCGAGGGGCAACTGTGATGCTGTAAATCTGTCAATCTAAGTTCCAAAATGCTCCTTTGGTGCTTAGTTCTGGATTATAACTGAAGGAATAGTCTCTTGCTACTGAGGTCAACAGTGCGGCTGCATTGTAAGAAGGCCACGGGTTGGGTTCATTTGCATTTCTTTCTTAATTCTGACCTTGTATGTCTCTGTGTTAGTCCCACAATGGAATACTATAAAGGAATATATGGATAGTGTTAAGGTTAAAGGGGAATTACCATTATTTACAACCTGGACCTTATTTCTGGCATCAAATACAATTTGGAGCCAATGTGAGCACCTTAAGTGTATGTTTTGTGTTGTGCTTATGTGACTGTGTTGTACTGTTTGATTGTATCAGTGTTTAGGACCCCCTGGAAGACGAGGTGATAAATCTCAAGGGGTTATCCTCTAATAAACTTTGAAATTTGCATTTGAAATTTGGTGCCATTTGGAGTTGTTCGGACAATAGATCTGCGTGCATCCATATAGTGGGAGTGAATCGGGCACGGAAATGCAGCCTCTAAATAACGCATTATCTGCCGCGAAACACAGTTCACCAATATTTTGTTACGATACGCTAGTGCTATTCCCCGCTGAGTCCAAAGTTACCTGTTGTCATCATCTGGCTAGATTTTTGCAACATGGCAGAGTATTTTTCTGATTCTGAGGTTGTGGATGATGACTTCCTTATCGTTTTGAGCCAGAGTGGGCGGTTATGGAGTTCGTTGAAAGGAGGATGTGGAGGCAGAGAGAGGAACAGCTGGACAAAGAACAACAAACCGATGCACATCCGCGAATAACAGATAATAGATAACAGGTAACTACGGATTCAACAGGGAATAGCGCTAGCGTATCATAACATAACATATCGTTTCGGTGCCCCATTCACTTTCACTATATGGATATAAGCAAATCTGAACATAATCTAAATTAAATTACACTGGTGAGTAAACGATTGTATTTTATGCCAGAAATAAGGTCCAGGTTGTAAAAAATAGTAATTCCCCTTTAAGATAAATAATATTTTGAAACAACTGTGGATGCAGCTTCGAGCTGAAAAGACACGATTAAAATAGTTCTGGATATGCTGACGATGCACCACGCACAAAGCAAACCTGAGTCAGGCTGCTATGGCAACCCAGACACAGCTTTATAATTCGGATGGACGAAGATTCAACAGTTTTTCTTCACTTGTTTATTTAATTGTTGTTGTTAATTATCTTTCTCACCATGCACAGGTAAAGTGATCAGCTTTGTACAGTAGATGGGGCCAGATTGCGACATGCTGCGTTTCAACATGCTCTCTTTTTTTTGATGGCAGTTACTGGTTGTGTGGTTATTGCTAAAGGCTTTTTGTGAAATATTTTGGCCTGACCTTGGTGTGCAGGCGTCAGCTGCGGCTTAGCCGCGGTTGCTGCAGCAGGTGTTTTTTTATTATTATTATTTTATTTATACTCAACTGGGCTACTGGACCTTGTTTAAACGCTCAACTGGAGGCTCATGCTGCATGCACTATATTTCAGCATAATTGGTCGTACATGGAAAGACACAGACGCTATTTATAGCAGACTGAAATGACAGGACGTGATGATGCCTGTCATGGGAAAAGCTCCCAGTGATATAAATCACCGAAGTAAAAGTGGAATGCATCGATGCAGGGTTAGCGGACCCACTGAAGCCAATAACATAAAGTAAAGTATTTGTGTGGCAGTCTGTAGCCATTGACTTTCTGCAGACTCAATGGCTACAGACCTACAAACTTCATGTGGCCTTCAGATTAGCTCGAGAACAGTGAGTAGAGAGCATTGGAGACGTGTTCTCTGGAGTGATGAATCACGCTTGTCCATCTGGAAATCTGATGGACCAGTCTGGGTTTGGTGGTTGCCAGGAGAACGGTACTTGTCTGACTGCATTGAGCCAAATGTGAAGTTTGGTGGAGGGGGGGATTATGGCGTGGGGTTGTTTTTCAGGAGCTGGGCTTGGCCCCTTAGTTCCAGCGAAAGGAACTCTGAATGCTTCAGCATACCAAGAGATTTTGGTCAATTCCATGCTCTCAACTTTGTGGCAACAGTTTGGGGATGTCCCTTCCTGATCCAGCATGACTGAGCACCAGTGCACAGAGCAAGGTCCATAAAGACATGCATGAGAGAGTCTGGTGAGGAAGACTTTGAGCCAGGCCTTCTAGTCCAATATCAGTGTCTGGCCTCACAAATACGCTTCTAAAAGAATGGTCAAACACTCCTACACCTTGTGGAGAGCCTTCGCAGAAAAGTTGAAGCTGTTATAGCTGCAAAGGGTGGGCCCACGTCACATTAAACCTATGGATTAAGAATGGGACGTCACTTTCAGTTCATATGCGTGTCAAGACAGATGAGCCTTTTGGCAATATAGTGAAAGTCCATTAATCTCCCTCTGTTACCAGCATTTACATTCTGGGCATAACTCCTGACAGTGTGACTAGACAAAAATTCAAAACAATTACTGAGAATCTTGCTTCTGGTTGCGAAAAAAACAAGATGATACCAGCTTCCTGGTTAAACCACAACCTCCTAGACAGGGTAAAAGAAATTTGCTTATCGTTGAGAAAATCAGAGCAAGACTACAGCTGAGAACAAACTTGTTTGTCAAAAGATGGTCATAGTTGAAACAGGCAATGCCAGAGCTCTAGTCACCGCCCCCCTTTTTTTTCCACTTGTAATGTTGAATGGAGGTCAGGTGAATGGAGAGAAGGTGAGGAATGGACTATGGGAAATATGCTGTACGAGTAAAGGTACACTGATTGGTATTTACAGAGATATAGTCCGTAAGAAAACCATAAAAGACTTTAGAATAACATTGATCTCACTTTTAGGAAGAAAATATTCAAATTCTGTAGATTTTGGCCCGAAAAAGTCTTTAAATCAAGCACCGTAAAGCTGGTAAACCTTTGTCCTCCCAGTGATAATACATGTATGAGAAACAGTTTAGACTGTATACTTGGATCCAGCTCAAACTCCTCACGCAGAGTAGAGGCTCACAATAAACTTCATTTCACCTTTAAATGAAACCAAATGCAAATGTGACTTGCGTGTCTTTATTAGGTCTTTATTCTCTTTTCTTCATATCTTTCCTTCCTGTGTCTTATCATTACTTCTTGACTGTGCTATCACACGTATGGCTCCCATAGGGCCACACCTAGATGTGCACGGCTCATGTTGTGGTATGTTCACCCAGAGTATCGCAAACACAGGCTTCTACATGCAAATGTAGTCCTTTTTAACTTCCTCCTGAATCAACATACAACTACAAACTCATACATTTCATCTATTTCGTTGCCTCAGGGCCGTCGTCCTTCCTCTTCTTAACTCACGGCGAGCTTATCGACAAGATAATAGCCACATCATCATGTCGCTATCGCTAAATATCACTACTAAGGTCTTTTATTTTGCCAGTTTGCTTCGTTGGCATGCTTTAATCTTACTGTAATCTTTAATAATGATGTGAGAAGAGGGTAGTTTTTGGTCTTTTCAAAAATCATGCACACTGAGCATCAAAGTGTAATATTACACAACTGTTCAGCCCCTGACCCTTCAGTGGTCGGCAGTGGTAGCCTCTCGTCAGTGGTGAATTATATATTTTTTTTTTCCTTGAGCCACCGGCTTGAACACCGCCAAGCCGACTCCTTTCGTTTCAAGTGTTTACTCTGTCTCGTGGCGTTACAGGTGCCCGCTTATTCAAATGCTCTGTTCAAATAAAACAGGTGGTTGTGTAAAATCTCTGTTGTCCTGCACTTTTACTGACTCTATAAAGATCTTTACTGCATGTGATCTCTCTCATTACACAGCGTGGGCCATATGGCGATTTGTTTAAGGCTTGCATTAATAAAGCAATCAAACGCTGCCTCGGTCGGCTCACACAGCGGGGCGGTATGATGTAATCAGCCCCCGGGCTTTTCACATTAGATCAATAAAACGCGCAGCTGGTGTTTTATGCCGTCATTTACACTCAATGTACAGTTTCGCCGCAGAGAGTTAAGATGAGGTGAAAGAACGCTGCAGGAGCTTATAATCGAGGTTACAGATATTCTGTGGTGACATGAAAAAGATGAACTCCCCCCCAGGAATAAGCACTAATGTAATTCTTCACCACAGGAAGTAAAAGTGAAGTTGTCAAGATAAAGTTTCTGTATTCTCATCATGTGATACTCACAGGAAACGTAGTGTTTTTTTTTCCAACTAATGCATTTTAATTTTTCAGAACATGCACCTGTAAGCACCTGAAGTTGTCACGGCCTACAATTTTGTTTAGTAGAATGATTATAAAATGAAAGGTTAAGCACAGATTTGCATATTTGAACGTAGAAGTGAACTAGCCTTCAAGTCCAAATATAAAAAGTTGTTTCAAAGAACATACTTACCACCTGTTGCGATGTCTTCCCAACAAAGAAAACCTGGTTTCGCTCTCTCTCTCTTTCGCTTGAAGGTTTTGGCTTCGACTTGCGTTTGAATCAATTACTACAACAGCTTCATCGCCACAGAGTAGTATATATGTGTGAACTACTCTGTTCTCCACCAGTGCATAACGCAGCAGCGGTGTGTGTAACAGCAGTGAAATGGCAAGTGCACATGTATGAGGAAGTGCAGTCGTTCAAATGTGCGGTTGACGGACTTGAGACCCGAGCTGGGATTTCCTCTTTCAATGTCAAACCCAAGCATGGTGACGCATAAGACACAACGTGTGTGTGTGTGTGCGTGCATGCATGTGCGCGTGACCGTGAGTGGGTGTTTGTGTGAGTGGGTGTGTGTAAAACCTGTTCATCAGCTATTAGCTGAGCTGTTGTCTCGTCTTGTTTCAGAAGTCATTCAAGGCTGCTGGGTCAGTTCTGCAACGTGTAATATTTCAAAGGGCTCAACAAGTCTGCAAGAGCTGCTGTTTCATACCAGGTCCCCAAATGGAAGAAAAGAGCAATTCAAAGAGAAGATTGTACACCTTTGTGTACAACGTATAGAATTAGCGCCGCCTCGCTGACGTCAATCATTCGCAAAACGCGTTCAGTTGAATTTCAGTTTAGATTTTAAGGACAAGGTGCTGTGCTCCTCTGGAATTCCAGTAAAAATGCAGTAAGCTTTATTTTCCCAATCAGCCACACCTGATAAAGGTGTGTGAAGGCCTGGCTAGAGAGGCCTGAAGGAAGACATTGCTTTGTCGCCTGTTTTTTTCTTGTTGGTTTAATGTTCCTGCTGAGATTAACTTTAATCGATGTTTAGACTTTATTTCTTTCAGGTATTAACAACAAGTGTACACGCAACAAAACGTCATTGCACTGGCTCAGCATGGCCACTTTTAGGTCAGCAGTAGACTAGCTATGTATGAAAGTGGATACAGTCAATACAGGTACTCACTGACTTAGTGTAAATAGTCTGTGAATTGTAAACAGTTGTTCAACCAGTGTGGGATGCAGGATTTCATAAAGAACACCAGGTGCAATCACAAAAAGAACCAGGTTGGTTGTTGACAGTAGTGAAGTTGTTCAATTGTTCCGTTGCGTCCCTCGAGTTGTGTTGAAACAAGGGCGGTTCCATTAAACAACCATTACACAAACATTTTAAATTGAATCTCGTTTCTTAACACGGTTTGCAACTCCCCCTCCCCCTCTTCATCCCATCCCTTCAATCCCTTTTCATCCCACCCCTTCAGTCCATTTAATCTCATTTCATCCCACCCCTTCAGTCCATTTAATCTCATTTCATCCCATTTCATC